>CM043870.1:37952828-39347203 GCA_023846275.1 Vanilla planifolia | reverse complement strand
TGGTAGCTTCTCTCGAGTCGCTTGCCCTTTAGGTTTGTTGCCCGATGTTTCGTCGCTCATCATTTGGTCGCTCACTGTTGTTGCCGCCTGAAATGTACGGTATATTTGAGAACTACTTAATTTAATTTATTTTAAATATTATAAGATAATTTTCATTTAAAATTTTTCTTTTATAAATTTTGTTGGACTTAAATAATTATGAAATATCTTTTAAAATTTTAAAATATGTTACTTAATATTTTTTACTATCCATTTATTTTTCTAGGTCAATAAATTATTATTAAATCACTGAGATCTTTATAAATAGGAATGCTTATCACACTATAAAAAAAAAATTTTAGAATAAGTTTTTTTTGTTTGTGTGTTTCTATATTTGTAAACAAAGAGTGTGCACCCAATTGTAGTTGGAGAGATTTTAACTTTCATTGTGAGAAACAATGATCAAAGATAAGAGACATTCCACTGAGAGAATCGATAAGTAAACCATTATGAAAGATAATATAGATTGTGAGAGACTTTTCACTGAGATGTCCAATAATTAAATAAATTCTCACTTCTATCAACAGCAATATCATTGTAAAAAAGGTTCACTTTTTTAATAACTTTTATTTTCTAAACAATAATTTAAAATTATAGTTGCTCTTTTTAATTAAAGTACTTCATATATATTTTGTCTTAAATTTTTTTTTTATGTGTTTGAAATTAGATTTTAGAAAACTATTTAATAAGATTTTATGCTTAACACTTAAGGTGTTGCTATCTACTCAACATAATAATCTACATTACAACTTTGGAACGTCAATCTTTGAATTATTGTAAAATACTATATATGCCACCTAATCTTAATTAATGCATAATATCTTTTTCATATTTTTTTAATAATCTATTGAATATATCTAATATTGTAAGCTCAAAATTAGATTTTAGTAGAAATCTAAATTTATCTTATAATATATTCTATCTCATCTTTCTTTCTTTCTTTCTTATATTTTATTAGATAACAAGGTAATAATAGTCTTCTTTTTTTATTTTATTTTTATTTTTATGATATGTACTAATTTATAGTCTTATAGATATAAACATATATATATATATATATATATGTATATATCAATAATAATAAGGTGCCATCATGAATATATGCAAATGATGTCATAAAGTTCATAATAATAGTATGAGATTTTAACAAAACTCACTTATATATAGTTAATTTGTTTGTATATCTTATGATTCTAAGAGGTTTCTTCAATGGCCTTTTTCTTTTCTTTTTTTCTACTTTTTATTTCCTAAATAATTCACATTTTATACATCAATATCAATTCAAATTATAATTTTAACTTTTAAGTAAATTTGTGTACTTATTTCCTCACTTTTTATTTCATCTTATTTTTCATTGTTATAAACAATTCTCAAAGATCTTGAACTAATAGCTAAAACCCACATTTGTGTCTTCACAACAAATAATGTGATCCCCCCATTATATTGTATAATTCTTAACATACACATGTTAGATAAGAGATCATATGGGTGATCTCTATTAAGTCTTTTTCAAACTCATCAAACTTGTTTGATCTCCACATCACATTTATACAATCCTTTACAAGCACTGGTCATACAAGAGATTGGATGCACAATTGTTATTACATTTTTCTTGAACTAATAGCACTTGTTCGATTAGTGCATTATTCTATATGAAACTTAACAAATATTAATTGAATAAATGATCGATCAACAATTACTACTACATCTGTCCTACACTATTTTTACATATTTGATTAGTGTATTGTATTATACAATACTTAATAGACAATTGGTTAAAAAAGGATTGGACAAACATTTGCCTTAGAACATTTCTTAAACCTAGTTGCACTTGTCTAATGAGATTATCATATCATACAATTATTAATTGACTCAACTACCACTTCTAGTTGTGCCATGATGATGGCCCTTTGTTAGACTCAATTGTGTATATTATATTAGCAATTTAGGATGATCTCTTTGTATGATTATCATGACTTGAAAATAACAACATGCCACTCCACAACACACTTCACCAAAACCACAAAAAATCCACCTCTATAACACCCCAATAACAAATAATAGATTCGTGAAGAGAAATTTGGATCATATCTTAATACATTATTTTGGTAAGACGAGATACAAAATCCCTTCTTCTTCAAGCTCTTCCTCTTCCACTTTAATTTTCCTGAATCCCAACAAGGACTCCAACCAGACCTAATCCAAAACCTTTCACTTCTTCTTCCTGATATCTCTCTCTCTCTTTCAATTTACTTCACATGAGGCTCCAAAGGTTGGTCAAATGATCGAGAGAGGTGAGAGCTTATCCTTGTATTAAATAAAAATATTATTTTACTATTAAATTATTTTTTCACATTATAAATTTAAAAATTCATAATCAAACATCCTCTAAGAAAATAAGTTGCATACTTACAGAGTTGCATACTTACAGATTCACCAAATCAAGATTTTTATAATGATAATTTTAAATTTTGGATGTAGTCACAGCATTCTAGCATACTCTTCAAGATGCCTATTTTAACATAATTTTTAAGAGTTCTAGATCTAAAATACACAAGTGCAATAAATGAAACTTTATTTAGGATACAAATCTTGGGTTAATTAAGATGCTATTACAAAGTTTGTCTTAATCATTAATAGTATAAAGTCCAATAATAACATATAAATAATAAAAAAATAAGATGAATAACTAAATAGAAAGAAAAATCAAAACATTAGCCAAGTTAATTATAAACGCATAATCACATTCATCAAGTAGCAAGCAAATGAATAATACAAGGAACTAGTATGCAAATCTTATTTCTTATTTAGTAATCACCCTTGTTTAGATTATTTTTTAGTGCTTTTAGAATTATGAGGAATTTCATCTGTTAAGTTTACTTACATACATGTAGCATACTTATGTTTATTTTCAAATGTTCTCATAATGTTTAACAAGTCTTATTATATTACTTAGATGACCCTTGATCCTTAAGACTTAAATTAATTCCCACTTGTTGGACAATCTATTTATACATTGATTGTTTTATCCAAAATATTGAACTATATTTCATCATTTGTTCTCTCTCTCCACACCTTTATTAAATTATCTGTTGTTCTTCGTCGAATCGTCTAAAGGAAATCTAGCACAAACTGTGAATCATTTATCTCAAAATTATCAAATTATCTAACACTCACATCATATCAACTGATCATCATCTGTAAAAGTTGTCTTTTTCTAAATAATCCATTAAAATCATTTGACAAGATCATTCAATCTGTCCATGAAATATCAAGTTTCAAATTAAGAGTTTCATTTTCCATTTCAAATCTCTCTTTAGTGTTTCTAGTATAGTAGTATCAATATCATTCTAAGTGCTCTCATACAACTCAATGAAAAAAAAAATCATATTTTGCTTCCCAAGAAAAAATCTTTCCATAACCTTTATGAAAATCCTATCTCTCTCACAATTGTTTGTGAGAATCACCCTTTTATTCTTCCCCTACTGATCGATGTAAGCTTTAGGTTACAATCTCACTTATTCGATGCTTATTTTTCCCCATAGTTGGTGCTTGAGGTTTAGGGATTAGAGAAATTTATTTTAAGAATTTATTTCATTAAAGTTATTTATTTAAATATTTTAAAAACTATTTTATTAAAACTTAATAATAATTATATTATGCACATTTATCATTTCAATTGACTTCAAAATTTTGTTAAAAAAATTCTAAAATTAGTTATTCCTTAAATTTTTTCCTTGTTTAATTTTTTTTTTCATATTTTTTTAATCTTGTTGATATTTTTGAATAATCTTTTTATGTTTATATTCTTTTTAAGATTTATGTAAGATTATGGCATGAAAATCTCATTAGAAAATAAAATGTTGAATGAATTCATCTACAGTACCTCGGCCGCCGGCAGTCCCATTAAGGCCGTTGCTTCCTGTAAGGGGCGTCGGAGGTACCGCCGGAGTTGAAGATATCATATCCAGGCTAAAGAAGACGTAAACCTCAAACCTGATGTAGCAACTCGGATAGACTGCCCGGCCTCCAATTTTCCACGTTAAAAGCAGACTCTGTGCGCTGGAAAGGCAATTGAAGCAGTCATTCGAGGCGATGTCCATCGAACACCATGCTAAACCGTACATGTCCTGCCGCTCTTCGATCTTTTTCTTTCCTACTGCGAACCTCGACCGTGAAGAGGAAGCCTTGGGCAAGATATCCGCCATTAACCTCTGCAATTCGTCTTTGAAAACCACCGGATTTGACGAGTTCATAACGTTGTAAATGATAACCGCCAGACTCTCATCGAGAATTCCGAAGAATTTCTGATCAGAGTAGTGCAGGTAGCAGTATTCGTATCGGAGAATGGCTGACTTGCTGTTACCGCAACCGCCGGAATCGTTGGCAATGGCTGTGGCGGAGGCAAGATTGAGGCAATCTGTGCAATATCCGGCAGTGGCATCGGGCCGACACTGAGCTAGACCAAAGATTTGGGAGGCAAGGGGACTCCCGAGAGATGCTGTGGAGAACAAGTTGGGTGATATGGGGACGGATTTGGTTAGTTTGGAGAGAAGGTATCGGAGATTAGAAGCATATGGACTTGGGGAGGAGAATTTGGCGACAGAGCAGGAGGTTAGCATGGGGTTGTCGTCGGCGTAGGTCGGCAGCGTGAGCAAGAGGAAGATTTGCAGGAGCAGAAGGATCGATGGCTGCGACATTGGTTAGCAATTATTAACATAAACTACCGAGCAGATTTGCTGCAAAATATATCGAATGGTGTCGAAAGAAGGATGTGTTACAGAGCAGAACAGCGCATCATGACCGTAGATTTTATGCCTGGTGCCGGTAGTAAGATATGACAATGGCGTGTGATGACTGTTGATAATTGTGCCGGCTTCCTTGACCCCGGCCTAGTTGACTATTCTCTTTGAAATTAATATAATAATAATTTTTCATGCTTTATTCTTGATTTCTATTCTATCATAAATTATACAACATTGATTAATTGTGAATTTAATCATCAATCATTTTAAAAAATATCACAAAAATTTGGACCTAGTATTTTTTTAAAAAGCAATTAAAAGTAATTACCAAAAATTGTAAAAAGAATCAAATTTTATGTGATTCTTAAAACACATAAAAATAGTGCATTCTATATAGTTCATGTATTATATGTATTAATGGTTGGAGGATATCAAATCTTTTTTTTTTTGTGAGGGCATTTAGTTTTTCTAATGGGTAAGATAATAATTAAGGATAAACTTAATATGCAAGTATCAATTATTATGTTTACAACTAATGTAACAAAGCTAGGAGAATATGAGGCTCCATTGTTAAAAAGAATATTCATATTTTTTTCTATAATAATAAAATACTTGTAATAATATAAAGATAGATAGAGTGGTATATGATTGCGATTCATGCTATTCAATCGTTCGCTGGTTGCGCTGCGGAAGTGGAGCAAAGTCGAGGTGAGGAGCATTGTCAATAAGAATGTGGAGCTGGAGAGAAGCATTAATGAATTACAGATGGAGTCTCGGGAGGGGCTGGTGGAGGAGGAGCACACGTGCCTTCGCCACATGATCATGGCTTTCCACCGTGGCTGTGGACACGAGGAGAAATGGTGGTGGCAGAGGGCGAAGGTGCACTGGGCGCAGCTTTTGGACCGCAACACTCTGTTTTTCCATGCTACTGCGACGACACGTGCATGGAGGAACCACATCGCCCAGCTGAGGGACGGGGAGGGCAACGTGGCGGACACACCTGAGAGTATCAGGAATGTCCTTTTGGCCTACTTTGAGGCAAAGTGGCGCTGCGTGGGGTGGGCGTGATTGTCGTTGAATTTTGTGCCGTTCGGCAGCGTCTGCAGGGAAATGGCCTCCAAATTAAGTTGCAGGGTCACCGAGAGTGAGATAATTGTGGTTATTCGTGGAATCAGAAGAAATAAAGCATCGAGTATTGACGGGATCACTGCGGAATTTCTACATGGATACTGGGCAATTACACGCAGGGACATCATCCTCACGATGCTGGCTTTCTTTGAGGAAATGAGGATGCCGAAAGAGTGGAAGGACACGTTGATTGTCCTTATCCCGAAAAGACAGGGTGCATGCATGTCGGAGCATTTCTGGCCAATAAGTCTCTGCAACACCATATACAAGGTGGTGGCATGCGTATTGGTGGAAGGACTGAAGCCCATGATGCCAAGTATCATCTCGCGTGAACAAAGTGCTTTCATTCCCTGGGAGAAGTATTTCAGACTATGTATTTATTGCGCAGGATGGCGTCCAGAATGCACGCCTGCACCGCAAATTCGGGCCTCATGGCAGTCAAGATTGATGTGGAGCTGGTTTACGAAAAATGCAATGGGATTTCCTGCTCGAGATGATGAAGATAATGGGGTTCTCTCCTCTTTTGATGCGAATGGATCGCAGCCTGCATCACTCTCAAAGATTTGGGGTACTCGTCAATGGCTCTCGTCTTCCTTGGGTGGAGGCTCTGCGGGGGCTCCGACAGGGGTGCCCACTCTCGCCCTACTTGTATGTCATCGTGACGGAGTATCTATTTGTGCTGGTGAGGGACTATGAGACCAGACAATTGCTCGGGTTCAGACCAGGATAGCATGCGTCTTCGATTTTGCACCTGCTCTAATCGGACGATGTCCTATTGTATGCTTCTGCCACGCGCGAGGCCGCGCGAGCTATGCGCAGAATCTTGAGGACCTTCAGTAATGCAACAGGGTTACACGTGAACTTCTCGAAATCCAGAGTATATTTCAACAAACATACTAGCAGGAAGAAGGCGAAGATGGTGGCGAGGAAACTCAATATGGAGCAAGGCCAGATGTTCACGTACCTCAGGGTTCCTATTGCTGCGAAGCGGCTGAAGGGAGCGGACCTCAACTTCCTGCTTCAGAGGATTGAAGCCTTTGTTGCCAATTGACTGATTCGTCCGCTGTCACTTGCTGGCAGAGCTGCCCTAGCTTCCTCTGTTCTCATCATCATCCCGAGTCACATACTGTGCCATTGTTTTGTGCCATTGGGAGTCATTGATGAGATTGAGAAGAGGATCAGAAGCTTTCTATGGTGCGGGGCGAGCAGCGCGCACATGATGTACTATGCGTCCTGGGACAGCATCACCTTACCGAGGACCGTGGGCGGGCTTGGGCTTCGGGACCTCCGCGCCTGGCATCGAGTGCTGCAAATGAAACATTGTAGGAGCATACTGAGTCGTGAGGCGAGCCTCTGGGTGGATATTATGAGGCAGAAGTATAATGTGACGGATACTGCTTCAAAAGCTCCTCGGAACGCATCTCATGCGTGCAGGCTTGTGCTGGAGGCAATGCCAGATGCGGTGTCGATCTTTGTATGGAGAATCGACGATGGGAAGACGGTGAGGTTCATAGAAGACAATTGGATTGGCATCCTCCCTATATGCAGCTGACCTACCTTCATCAACATAAACACTGTGTGGCCGGCGAGCTTGGCTGAATGCATCACAGCGGCCGGAGTCTGGGACGTGGATAAAATACGTGCGCATGGGCTGGTGAGCAGCTGCTTGATAGGGTTCCGCACCTCCCCATGGCTCAGATGTTTGGACAGGATACGCTGCTTCAGGCGCACACTAAGACGGAGAGGGTCGACAGCTGGAGAATTTATCTGCACCTGAAGTGCAGAGTTGACGACGCCATCAGGCGAACATGCCGGAGCGACGCGGACCAGATGAGGGGTCTTTGGAAGCTCAAAGTATTGCCGAGGGTGCTGATGTTCCTGTGGCGCGTGGTAGGCGATTACCTCCCTACGGCGGCTTGGATGGCTCCGATGGGCTGCTCGAGGGCAGTGGCTGCTCTTGGGGCAGCGCAGCGGAGGAGTCCAAGCAGCATGTCTTCTGGGACTGCCCGCTCGCCCAGGAACTTTGGGTTGACTGCCAGGCTCGCGGGGTTCTGGCCGCTCTGGGGACCTCGAGGTACGGGTGCCGGGTTGACTTTTCTTGACAGGCTCATAGAGCTTGTCGGTTCTCTGGCGGCGCGACGGGGGGGTTGGCACCTGGCATGCTGCTACGTTGGCCACCACCATGTACTACATCTGGGAGAGAAGGAATGCGATGAAGCAAAATGATCTTGTGGTCAAATCATGCACCATGTTACGTAAGATCAAGATCGAAGTTATTGCAGCAGCAAGATATTACAGTATTTATTCATCCATGTCCAGCGGGAACCCTTGCAGCTCCTCCGAACTGCTTGTAACCCATAGTTGGGTTCCCCCCCCCCCACTGGATGGATAGAAGTGAATTGTGACACTGCTGTTGGGGATAATACCGCTGACATTGGGCTGTTGGTGAGGGACTACATGGGGAAGCCGCTCCTGGTGGTTGGTAAGAGGGTTTTCTCTCAGGCTGATGAAGCTATGGAGGTTCAGGCTATACTTTATGCCCTTAACCTACTAAGGGATACCTTTTCTTAATTTCGTGCTATGGAGATTCAGACAGATTTGATGCTGGTGCTGCAGGAGGTCCGCAAGCTCATTTTCCACCTGCCTGTGGGGGGCCATTTTGCTGAGATTATCGAGTATGCAAGGTACCTGGATGCACTCAGATTTTCTCACATCTATAAAGAGGGGAATGCGCCTGCTGACTGGGTGGTGCGCGCTGCATGTTGTAATGATTTGTTTGGGAGAGGGGGGACTCCCTTCCCAACCCCCTCATTAAACTTATGTTGTTATATTTCATGTTTGATCCTCCGTGAGGATCACATGGGAGAATCTTTTTGTATGTCTTATGTCTCCTTTTGATTAAAAAAATAGCATAAATTCTAAATTAAGACATTTGGGTTTGGTTTGTTAAAATTTGTTTCTTACATTTGTTTAATATAACATCTCAAAAGTGAGAAAAAATATTTAAATGATTATATTGAAATTTAAAACTTAGCATATTCCTAAATTAAAAGTAATTATAATTTTAAGATAGATAAAAAATATTAAAAAATGAAAAAAAAAATAATCATCTATAGAAGTAAGCTAATTTATACATTTAAAAATTGAATAGTGATTAAAAATATCTAAATTAATCTATGTTTTTTAAAAAAAAACTATATATTGTAAAAAGTATATGACACTTCAAACAAAGAATACAAGTCATTAAAGTAATTACACGAGTTAATACAAGCTCAATAACACCAAGTTGACAAAAGTTAAAGTTGCTTAAATAATAAAATAAAAAATTTAGATTTTATAAGCATAAATAATTAATTAAATTATAATCTTAGTTACTTTTTAAAAAATATATATTAAAAATACTAAATTGAATAAAAAATCATGAAAATAGATATAGACATGAATTTTTAAAGAATCAATAAAAACTTATCTTGATATGAAAAAAACTATTATAGTCCTAAATAAAAAAATTGAACAAGCTCAAATGAAAAAACGAAGAATTATTATAAGAATTTTTAGATTAAAAAGATTGTGAAAAATGCTAAAAGGTATAAAAAATTACAAAAATTTGATGATAAGTAAAACTCATCTATTTAGAAGAATAAGTTTCTTGACAAGTTGTTTTAAAACTTTTAGAAATATAATAATATTTAAAATTTTAATTAAATTTTATTTATTTGCATAAAGTCCTAAATCCCTATAAAAAGAATAGGTCCATTGTTGAAAAGGGGGAAGACGTGGCCCATTCCAAAGAGTGGAGTAGTCAATAGTGGAGGAGACATGTCAAATGGCAATAATTGAAGGGATGGGAAGAAGTTTAGTAGAGCTTTATAAAAGTAGATTATGTTGGTTTTTGTGGGAATTTTAAAAATTGGGAAATATTTTTAAGTGCAACCAAACTAAGCCTTAAGAAGGAAGAAAAGAGGGAAGGAGAAGCCAAGAAAGGAAGAAAATTTTAAGAGTTTTCTTATGTAACTTAGTGTAGATAAATTGAGAAGATTTGAGTTTGGAAAAGGAAATGCCAAAATCAAATCGACTAAGACAATTGTATTATATTAAAAATATTTGAGATAGGTGTCCTTTATAAAATGAGTGCATCTATGTGTTATAATATTGTGATGAAATTAAAGATCTTTAATTTAATGATAAATCATGTCTATAAAAACAACATGATGATTTAACATATTAAATGAAGAAGGTATATATATATAATATATGAATATTTTTTTGTTGTGTTAACGAACATAATTCAAAGACTTAAAAATTGAAATAAATTGAATACTAATGTGTGATGACATTACATGTTTTCATATGCTCTATATGTTTAGTAGTTGCCTATAAATTTCACATGTTTTATATCTTCTATGATTTTATGCATGTGATGTTATGATATTATTTTATAATATTTTATGAGCATGTCATAATGGCCTGAAGTGTAAGAATTGCTAATAAAATTGATGATTTGTTTTATAAAAAATGATTTTGTGATAAAGTGTTGAAGAAAAAAATAGAAAAAATATAAAAATTCAATGTTTAATTTAAGAACAAGCTTGAATGCAAAAGATTAAAAATCATAATTACTAATTGAACATATCATA
The DNA here is from genome assembly GCA_023846275.1 of Vanilla planifolia. Taxonomy (NCBI): domain Eukaryota; kingdom Viridiplantae; phylum Streptophyta; class Magnoliopsida; order Asparagales; family Orchidaceae; genus Vanilla; species Vanilla planifolia. Next base: position 39,336,654 of record CM043870.1, on the reverse strand, counting down.
TTTTGAAGCACATTCTAGAGATAGAGATTAAAAAATCATTGATAAGACACATCTTATTTTAGTTGATGGGACACATGTGGATTTCAAAAGTTTAAATTCTTTTTTAACTTTTGTTCCACAACCAAACTCAAATGAAATAAAAACGTTAGAAAAATGGTTATTAAATAAATTAAGGGTTTATTTAGTGAGGGCATTTTAATTCTATACAAATTTACATGATTAGTTTTGCTATTTTATACATATTATGCTGTGATATTTGACCAAATATTTAACATGATCTTAAAGACATAATATTTTACATATATTATATATAATTTTTGCCATATATAATTTTTGCCACTAAGTCAATATTAGTTGACTTAGTTTATTATATGACTTAATATTTTCAAATAAAAAAATAGACACATTATGAGATTCTAGAAAAGCTTTGAAAAAAGATGATTTATCTTTATGACATAAAAACTCTAATTTTATTATATATCATATAATAAAATCTTATGTTTCAATTATGTAATTTTATTTGAATGATTTGTATAACATAACAAATGCAAGGATAATTTTTTTTAATAAATTTAAATTATGAAAATGATTTTTAATATTTATTAACGATATTTAGTGTAACTCATGTAGTTGATGTTTATTTTCCCTCATAGTTTTTTGTTGAGGTTTAGAGATTAGGGAATTAGTTTTAGAGATTTATTTCATTAATGATATTTATTTAAGGATTTAAATAATTATTTGATTAAAATTTTATAAATATATATATTATCATTATTTAACATTGCTATTGATTTCTACGTTAAAAATTTTTGAAAACTAGTTATTCTTTATACTTTTATTTTTTTAATAAAAGTTTCATTTGTTTTTGTCTTATTTGATATATTTTCAATAGTTTATTTATATTCATCCTCTTTTTATGATTCATCTAATGACATAATCAATAAAATCATATTAAACAAGAATTTAAATAACAAAATAATAAAGTAAAAATTGTATAAATTCATCTACATACTCTCGGATGTTACAATACGTCTGCCACCGGCAGTTCCATTAAAAATATCATATCCTCGAAACTGATGCAACTCGAATAGTGTAAGCTGGAAAGGCAATTGACGAAGTCAATGGTGATGAGGTCCATTGAACACCAAGCGATACCGTAGATGTCCTGCAGCTCTTCGGTCATCGTCTTCCCCACTGCGAACGTCGACTGCGAAGAGGAGGCCTTGAGCAAGATATCGCTATTAAAATCTCCAATTCATCATTGAAAACGGCAGGATTTGACGAGTTCTTAACGTTGTACAAGATTATGTCCCTAGTTTCGTCGATGATGCCGAAACATTTCTTTTTGTATTAGCGGAGGTGCCAGTATTCGTATCTGAGAGCAGCTGACTTGCGGAGCGGAGGCGAGAACGAGGCACTGGGTGCAATATGCGGCAATCGGTGAGGTAGGAGAGAAGAAGGCGGAGGACAAGTTGTCGTCAGAACGAGGTTAAGAAGGGTTTGCCCATGGCATAGGCCTGGAGAGTGAGCAAGAGTAAGTTTTGCAGGTGCAGGATATATGTACTTACATCTTCTATTCTAATTAATGCATTCTATCCAATCATGCATTATTAAGAGTAAGAAAAAAAAAACAAATAATACAACGACGTGTTAGAATATACTTCAAATTATAATAAAAATTTAAGATAAAAAATGAACAAAAAAGAAATAATAAAAATTAAATTTCTTCAATTCATCAATAAATCATTTTACTAATCTAATTTCATAAATAATGTCTGATGTTGTGCATATAAATTATCATAAACGTCCTATTAAACTTTTATAAAAAGTGAGATTTACTATTTTGCCTTTATTATATCATGATAATTTTACTTTACAATCAACTGATGTGTTAATTAGATTGCAATCCTCCATCTTAAACATTTTAAGAACCTTCTTAATGAAATGCTCTTGTGTGACAAATATGCCTTCAAGTTGTTTAATTTTAAATCCAAAAAATGAGACATTAGACACAGATATGTCATTTCAAACTCCTTTTCCAAAGCTTTCTTTAATTCTTTAATTAATTTTAAATTATTTTTACAAAAATAAGGTCATAAACATATAATAAAATAAATAATATTTATCCATTCTTTTGTTTCACATATAGAACAAGTTCAAATAATTATTGAATAAATCCATTATCTTTAATATATGAGTTAATTCTTAAGTTTCAAACTTATGATGGTTGTTTTAAGCTATAGAGTACTTTCTTTAATTTCAAAACCTTTTCTTTTTGTCCCTTTTTCATATATCTTATAGGTTATTCAATATAAATATCTTCCTCCAAACAGTCATTTAGAAAAGCTAACTTCGCATTAAGTTGAAACAATTTTCATTTTTTTGAGCACCCATTGCAAGCATAAATTTAATAGTTTCTATTTGAGCAATAGAAGATAAAACTTTATTATAATAAATCTCAACTTTTTAAGTATAATCTTTTGCTACAAGTCTTGTTTTATATTTTTTAATCTCTAATTTTAACTTTATAAACCCAATTTTTGTCAATGGGTTTATGTCTTTTTGATAAATTAGTAAGTTCTTATGTTTTGTTCTTTTTAATATAAATTATTTTCTTATCCATATTCTTCTTCTATTTCTTATTTTTTTATTACATCATTAAAAAAATAATTTTATCATTAGCAAAAAGACAAATAAGATTAGAAGAACATGCCACTTTATATAGATCATCAATGTTTTTAGTCTGTTGTATTGTAGGACCTTCTGCAGTTGATGATAATGATGTAGAAGATGATGATGGTGTAATTTCTCTACTTTGCTCTATAATTTTTCTTCTGTATATGTCATTATTGAGTTGCTTTTCCAATTCACATGTCATCTTCATGAAACTCTACATCACAACTTGTAATAACTTTTTTCTTTTAAATTCATAAAATTTGTAAGCTTTAGATCTTACATCGTATCCAGTGAAAATACATAGAATACTCTTACTCTCTAACTTGATCCTCTTTTAATTAGGTTTGTATGCGTAGGCTATGCATAAAAAAATTTTAAAGTATGATACATTCATCTTGAATCCACTTTTACTTCTTATGGAGTTAGTCTTTTCAAATTCTTTATCAAACATATATTTAATGAATAAACTATACAATTGATAGCCTCTGCCTAAAATTCTTAAGGTATTTTTTTTTATTTTTTAGAATGCATCAAACCATATCAAGAATGGCTCAATTCTTTCTATCTATTATTCCATTTTATTGAGGTGAATATGGTGCGATGAAGGTACTCTTTATGCTATGAGCTTTACAATATTTTTCAAATTCCTTAGATATGAATTCACCTCCATGATCTGAAATAATCACCTTAATCTTATGGTCACTATAATTTTTCATCAAGACTTTGAATTCTTTGAATGTTTGGAATGCTTTTAATATTTATTTTAAGAAATAAACTTATGATTTTCTGATAAAGTCATCAATAAATGTTAGAAAATAAAATGATAACCTCCAAATGAAATTGGAGTAATTGGTTAGCGTATATTAGTGTGAATTATTTGAAGAGATTTTTGTGCTTTATTGAAAGACCCTTTCAAGAAACTTCTCTTTTCATGTTTTCAAGGTACATATCTTTCACATAATTTATTTGGTATATTAATGTTTGACATCCTCTTTATCACTTTCTTGCTTGATAAAAGCTTACGAGCTTCAAAATTAATATGCGTAAATCTCAAGTATCATAACTAATAATTATCCTTTATAGAAGCACTTAAAGATTTAATAACAATATGCTTAATATATAAAACAACATACAATTTTTCTCCATAGAAATATGAGCACTAAATTTATTTTCAACCTTAAATAAATATTTTATTTCTCATGGGTATGTCAAATCTTTTTTTTCAATAGTTTTTTAAGACTAAGAATATTTGTTTTTATCTCTAAAACATAATAAACATTAGAGATATATTGTTGAAGATCATTTTTGAGTTTAATAAAAATCCTACCAATATCTTTCACATGCACTTTAGAAGCATCTCCAAATGAGACATGGCCATACAACGATTTATCTAGTTCTATAAAACATTTATGCCCACACATATGAATGCTTGCTTCAGAGTATTAGAAATTTTGATCTATAAATTCTCTTTCTCATCTTACTTGTAAGAGTATTTCTCCTTTAGCATTTTCTTTTTTAACATAATTGAAATTCTCATGCATTTGATTAGAAAATTTTCATCAACATTCTAAAGAATAATACATATACTTATTATAATTATAACATTAAATTTTACTTTTATTATACTTTTGACTTCTAACTCTTTGGCTTTTTTCACCACTAAATTCATTGATTTCTTTATGGTTATTCTAATTACTGAGACCTTGCCTATGACCATGTATTCCATGACCTCACACATTTCCTCGACCACGTCATAGTTATGACTATAAATGTGACCTTAACCATTTTGTTCTTCTGTTTCTTTCATTATGATGCTACTTTGAAGTACATGTTCCAATGGTTATTCACTTCTCCTTTGAATATGATGCTTATAGGCTTGAAGTGAACCCATAAGTTCTCCAATTATTATAATGTTTAAGTTATTAGGCTCCTTAATAGTTGTCACAACATAACCATACTTACTAAATAATGATTATAAAATTTTCTCTACCACTCACCAATCTTCAAATGGTTATATATTTCTTTTTGATTGATTGACTATACATAACATCCTTGTGAAATAGTTTGAAATACTTTTTGATTCCTTTATTTGTAAGGCATTAAATTCACTTAAGGTTTGGAGACATACCTTTTTTATTTTATCATCACTTTTGTATGAAATTTGAAAGAGCTTTGAAGCTTTGTATTATTTGTACTAGCCACCTCCTCAAATATGATCTCATCTAAGCCTTGATAAATAAAGAAAAATATTTTATAATCTTTCTTTCTCAACTCTATTAATGTCTTCTCTTGATATATAAAGATAACTTTATCTTGAATCTCTTCATACCCTTTATCAATAAAATCATAAATATCTTATCTCCCAAATAACTTTCATCTGCATAATTCAATTATCAGAATTATTAGTAAGACAAGATATAAAGAGTATATTACTTGTCATCTTTATAAGATATTTCTGTATGTTGTGATACCAATTTGTTGTTAAAAGAGTATTCTAAACAATAGTACGAGTTTAAGGTAAAAGATTAACAAGAAGAAAATAATACAAATTAAACGTCTTAAGTGTTTTATATAAAATACAATATTATAACTACATATATATAGTCTCAAGAATCTTTTAGATTTTGATTAGCGTTATCATAACCAAACCAATATAATTAATAATTTAACTAAATTTGACCACTATTATCACAAACTCATGACCAATAACTAATTTTGACCAACTATATGACTCATAATTAATTTTAGTCATAACTAATTAATTCTTTAAGTGCTTCATTGATGTCAACTAGTTTTAACCATATATTTTAATTATGTTTATTTTCTAACATAAGAACCAACTCTAAAGAAGTTATTACTCCATCAATATTTCATATAAGGTTTTACCAAATATTATAATATTGAAAAAATATTACAATTTTATGATTTAAATACCACTTCTTAAGTCATTATTCCTATAGTGTCACTTGGTAAATGTCAATCATATCTCTATAACATGTTAGTCAATACATATTAAGTAATCTTCATAGGCTCAATATATAGTAACTAAAATATATATCACATGAAAATGTTAGAACAGTTTGAGATTATATCACATAGTATATTTTCATCACTAAAACGTAGCATTTTCATGTTGTATAATAACAACAACATGAAAGATAAACATTCAAATATTATTATCTATAATTAATTTGTATTTAACTTGACTTTTAGTTATCTTTTGTTTCTTTTTTAGCAATTCTTAGAATTAATTATATTTCACATATTTTATTAGTCACACATATAATTTTTTGCTTCAGAGTATCATAGATTTTGATCCATAAATTCTCTTCTGCATCTTACTAATAAGAGTATTTCTCCTTTAACATTTTCTTTTTTAACATAATTGAAATTTACATGCATTTGATTAGAAAATTTTGATCGACATTCTAAAGAATAATACATATACTTATTATAATTATAACATTAAATGTTACTTTTATTATACTTTTGACTTCTACCTCTTTGGCTTTTTTCACCTCTAAATCCATTGATTTCTTTATGATTATTCTAATTACTGACACCTTGCCCATGACCATGTATTCCATGACCTCAAACATTTCCTCGGCCACGTCATAGTTATGACTATAAATGTGACCTTCTTAACCATTTTGTTCTTTTGTTTCTTTCATTATGATGCCACTTTGAAGAATATGTTCCAATGATTGTTCAATTCTTCTTTAAATATGATGCTCATAAGCTTGAATTGAACCCATAAATTCTTCAATTATTATAATGTTTAAGTTTTTAGACTCCTTAATAGTTGTCACAATATAACCATACTTACTAAATAATGATCATAAAATTTTCTCTATCACTCACCTATCTTAAAATGGTTATATATTCCTTTTTATTGATTGACTATACATAACACTCTTGTGAAATACTCTGAAATACTTTTTGATTCCTTTATTTGTAAGGCTTTAAATTCACTTATGGTTTGGAGACATATCTTTTTTATTTTATCATCACTTTTGTTTGAAATTTGAAAGAGCTTTGAAGCTTTGTATTATTTGTACTAACCACCTCCTCAAATGTGACATCATCTAAGCCTTGATAAATGAAGAAAAATATTTTCTTATCTTTCTTTCTTAACTCTGTTAATGTCTTCTTTTGATTTTATATAAGGATGACTTTATCTTGAATCTCTTCATACCCTTTATTAATATCTCAAATATCTTAACTCTCAAATAATAATTTCATCTGTATAATTCAATTATCAGAATTATTATTAAGACAAGATATAAGAAGTATATTACTTGTCATCTTTATAAGATATTTCACTATTTTGTGATATCAATTTGTTGTTAGAAGAGTATTCTAAATCATAATATGAGTTTAAGGTAAAATATGAACTAAAAGAAAATAATAAAAATTAAATGTCTTCAGTGTTTATATTAAATACAATATTATAACTACATATATATAGTCTCAAAAATCTTCTTGATTTAAACTAAAATTATCATAACCAATCCAATATAATTAATAATTTAAATAAATTTGACCACTACTATCACAAACTTATGACCAATTAGTAATTTTGATCAACTATATGACTTAATCAATTTTGATCATAACTAATTAATTCTTAAATGTTTCATTGATGTCAACTAGCTTTGACCATATATTTTAATTATGTTTATTTTCTAACAGAAGAACCAACTCTAAAGAAGTTACTACTCCATCAATATTTCATATAGGTTTTACCAAATATTATAGTATTGATTATATTACAACTTTTTGATGTAAATACCACTTCTTAAGTCATTATTCCTATAATGTCACTAAGAAATGTCAATCACATCTATAACATGTTAGTCAATACAGATTGAGTAATCTTCATAGGCTCAATTTGTAGTAACTAAAATAAATAACACATGTAAATGTTTGAACAGCTTGAGATTGTATCACGTGGTATTTTTTCATCACTTATATTTAGCATTTTCACACTGCTTAAGAACAACTACATAAAAGATAAACATTCAAATATTATTATCTATTATTTATTTGTATTCAACATGACTTTTAGTTGTCTTTTGTTTCTTTTTAAGCAATTCTTAGGGTTAATTATATTTCACATGTTTTATTAGTCACACAATCTCTCATTAGCTTTTTATGATTTTTATAGCTTAGTGACCACTTCAATATTTTTTCTCCTTTTTGTGGCTTTATTAACCCATGCATTCTCCACCTTTTTCTAGCTTGTCAACCAAGATGACATTTTGTACCCTCTTTGTGACTTATTAATCATTTTGTCATTTTTTTCTCTACTTTTATATTTCACATGTATAAGGTATATAATATATTTATATAATAATTCTCATAAAAAAACTTACTTCCTTGACCTAAAACTTCAAGTATAATCACATATAATGCTATATTTATGCACATAAAATCAAAAAATCATACATCTTTTAATCTAAAAATATGTATTTAAAGATACCCTGTTATAATCATCGTATAAATATAAATAGATCTTTTTATATCAATCATATGTGCTTTCAATTTGTGCAAACCACCTACCTGAAAGTCATATAATTATGCATTTAATTCCTTTTTAGTCATTTCTTGTTGTGTAAATGAGGTTTGTTACATTAATGGGTTACTCAAACTATAAGAATCTCTTGTTCCATGTGATTCCCTTTCACCTTCTATTATTGATTGCCTTAATAGATTAGTTTGTCTTATTTAACCCCTCTCTTACTCAACTAAATAACTATTTACTAAAGAATTGCACCTACAATTGTGATTTTGTTCATTGGTGGCATACCATGACATGCATGCATCTATTGATGTATACTTATTATTCTTGTAGTTATATTTTATGTAAATTTTCAAGTTTGGGAACCTAATTTTATCACTATGTGTATTATCTTGTTACAATAAAGAACTTAAATTTTGGTTTGGACTTTTGATTCATTAAATCAGAAATCATGCTTAGATAAGTAGAGTCATCCATAAAAATTATCTTTGGTACATCCATTTAGTGGTATCTCTACTATATTGATAATCATGTAAGTTTTATGCGATATCTTTTTTATAGTGAACCTTTTGATAGTTTTTGTTTCTTCCTGATTTACATTTTTGCTAATAAAACTTTATAAAGATAATCATTTCTTTAAAATTAGTAACAAAAATATATGTGAAAATCTTAAGGAGGCTTATACATAATGTCATATTGAAGGAAAAAAGTCATGTGATAATGGATGGCATTTCCAAACCTAATGAGAAATTAGATAATTTTTTTATGCTTTTATGAAAGAAATGAAGTCACTTATTATAGTTTTCAAATTATTTACATTTCATTGATAGATTGATTTGACTTTGATCAATTTGTGTAAGAACCGATGTTTGAAACTCGTATCATCAAAGGAATTATTCAATTCTCTAGCATGTCACAATAATTGTGTGAGATGATGGATTTTGAATTTATCCCTTTCTTTTGTATTTAGGAGCATTTCTTCATTTTTCATCTAGTATAAACCTCTTTTATCGCTTTCTTCCTTTATATTGTAATGAATTAAAAAAATAAAAAAATATGATTCAGAAGAAATTAGACTTCTATTGAGGTCTAATTTAGTGCTTATAACATAAGAGATATTCAATAGACTAACAAAAAATAATTAAAAGATATTATACACTAATTAGTGCTAAGTTTATAATCCTTAATCTTATTAATATACTCCTTAATAGGCCTACTATATGAGAAAAAACTTATTTATTTATTTAACAATTCAAAATTTTAGGTTATTGAAACAAACATGTATAACTTAACATTAAGATTTCTCTGAATTTAGGATAATACTTCAGTATTGTTGGTATATTATTGTTATATGTTTTTAAGAAATTTCTAAATAATACTAGTAAGTTTAGTCTTAATAAATTAAAATTTTTTTGCTTACTTATTTAGTACTACTCAAAGTAATCATTCATACAAATATATTAATCTTAAGGTGTAACAACCTTAGTTTATTTTATTTTATTTTTATTTATTTTGATAAAGAGCTCTTTGAGACGAGTTCAACGGTATTTAGTTTGTAATTTTCGGAACTCTAAAGAAAAAATTATGAATTTTAAAGATGTAGGATAAATTTGTAACATAACATGAGAGATAAAAAATCAATATAAAGAAAGACAAATTTGAAGTTAAATAATTTGGAAATAAAAAAGAGATCTTTAGAATATTGAAGTTGTTAATTTCAAAAGAGACAACCATATTAAATAAAAAAACAAAATATAAAAATGCTTGCAAAAATTACAATAAAGGAAAAATTATGTAATATGCAACATAATGATTGGACAGTGACGATGATGCAACAAGGTATGCCAGTAGTGGGCGAGACGAACGACATATGAGTGACAAATATGACCAATAGAAATAAAATTCAATTCGAGTACGACTCTAAATTTGAATGAGACTAGTGCAACATCAACGAGTATGTGCTTGTGAACTAAAATTAAATGCTAACATGATTTACCTTAACCAATTATTGTTTACCAAAAGACAATATTTTTTAAATAATCTTTATTGTTTAAATAAATGATATCAATAATCACCTTCATTTCTTGTTACACAATTAAGAATTTTTTTGGACACGCCAAACTACAAATATTGTGATCACCTTGGTGATTTTTTTCAAAAACGTTTCATAAAAAGTCTACATATTTTATATGTTTACAAAAAAAAAAATCTAATTTATTAAATATAATATATAAATTATATATTTAATTTTATGTTAAAACAGCACGATCTAATCAATAATCAATTCATAAAAATAATAATTATTATTTATTTGATAAAAATATGCATAATAACAAGACGATAAAGCCCAACCAACACAATATGGTGAGTATCCGTGACTTATCCTCCAGTCCATAATAATAACACGTTAAAGCAATAGACAAACAAACTGATGAAAATTTATCCTCTGGCCATCGTAAAATGCCGGCGTCAGAACCCATCACAAGAGATGCTTTCGCCATCATAAAATGCCGGTAAAGATGGCGTTGGAAGAATTATAGACGAGCTGGTAAGCATGATAATCAACGAAGCCATACTTGGTCTCAGACCTTGGTTGTCTTGGATGCAAAGCAATGCAATGTGTATGCATTTCAGTACTTGTTGCGATGAGTATTGCCCACACAAACTATCATCAACAATTCTATCCACCCACCCCTGTTTCCAATATCGCCAAACCTAAACAGGACAAAGATCAAAGAAATGCTCAACTGGCAAATCGACTTGTTAAATGCTTCTTGATTCTTACAAGGCTGAGAAGGTTCGTTGCTTGATCTGAAACTTGGACACTGTTGCTCCTTCCCGTAACGATTTCAAGTATCAGAACGCCATAACTAAAAACATCAGAATTGGTGGAGAACATCCCATGTAGTGCATATTCGGGTGCCATATATCCGCTGAAAGAAAGGTAGAGCAGAATTACACTTAATATAAAAGATATGGAAAGCGAGATTGTTCTCAAATCTTTAGCAGGGATCTTACTATGTTCCAGCAATTCTACTAGTGTTCTTTTGCGTTTCATCAATGGTAAACAGTTTTGCTAGGCCAAAGTCTGAAATTTTTGGGTTCATGTCGTTGTCTAACAAAATATTGCTGGGTTTTAGATCGCGATGAATAATTCTAAGACGCGAGTCTTCATGTAGATAAAGAAGACCCCTCCCTATTCCTTCGATGATCTTAAACCTTGTTCCCCAATCCAGAAGGCTTTTCTTTATAGGATCTGTAGGGCATACTTTGCATGTCAAAGCTATTACGTACGTATATAAGAAGCTATACAATCACAATGGTTTTCATTAAAACATGAAATGATTCCAACTGAAAGCTCAAAAGAAAATTCTGATGCTTAATGACAATAGGCAGTATGCCAAAAAAAATAATATTGAATAATCAAATTATAAAGAATTAATCAGTGAAAAACATACCAAATAAGAATTTGTCGAGGCTGGTGTTAGAAAGGTACTCGTAGACAAGAATCTTTTCATTGTCCTCCAGACAATAACCCAGCAATCTTGCAAGATTTCTATGTTGGAGCTTAGCTACGAACAACACCTCGTTTTTCATTTCTGTAAGTCCTTGTCTTGAAGTTCCTGATAACCTTTTCACTGCTATTTGTTGACCAGTACCAAGCAATCCCTGTTTAGATTATAAAAATTAGCACATACCACAACAACACAGCAACAATAAACAACAAATATTTCAAGATGCAATCCTTTCTGAAGGTTACCTTGTAAACTGGCCCAAATCCACCTTCTCCGAGCTTATTTTCTTCTGAGAAATCATTTGTGGCATTTCTTAGTGTCACTAATGAAAATAAAAAAGAATCAGCATTAACACTGAGATCTTCATTGTCCACCCCATGTCCTAGCAAACGAAAAATATCATAATTATATTTTAAAATAACTGAATAGTCTCAATGAGGTAAAGGCCATAATAATGAACCTGTAAAAACTATATCTTACTAGTTCGCACAACTGATAGAGGCACAATCTTTCGTCGTACGAACAGACACACGATGATAAAAAAAATTATAATCAACAAAACAGCTCCAGAGATGGCAATGATAACAATTACTTTGTCTGAGCTACGGTTTCTGACACCATCTATAAGAACAAGCAACATCAGAACTTCAATAAAACAGTAACTTCAAATATGCTAAAGAAAATATATTTCTGATTTTAAGTTCATTTTATTCCATTTCTCGTAAAATTTGGTTGGAATTAACACAAGAATAAACTTCTTAAACCATCCTTTCATTGATTCTTAAACAAGAATACAATTACAAAAAGATTGCTAAAAAAACAGAGCAATAACTTGCAACAATTAAAAGAAATTGATTTGTAAAACGTAATCTCAGAAATTCAAATAAATTGTAAAACGTAATCTCAGAAATTCAAATAAATCAAATTTATCAAAATCCCCAACTCACAATAGCCAATAAAACAAAGTAAAAAATTATTCATTAGAAAGAAACTTCGACTTTAGCCAAAACAAATGCTGTTCTTGTATAACTTATATGATTAAACTAAAAGATGACAATGCTCACAAAAATTTATACTATCCTCGAAAAGCAATGATCCAAAAATTTCATGGTGGTCATTAATAAAGAATCAGAGACTATATTGGGGGACTCTTATTTCATGATGTATATATTCAAAATTCTAAACATTAGGCCACAAAGATTTATTAAATATTGAATTTTTTAAAACAAAAATCTATCACGACATAACCCTTAAGTAACAACAATTTATTCTGATAAATATGAAATAATATTCATTACATGGAGATAGATGTCATAGAAACCAAATTACTTATATTGCGATTAAATGAATCTAATATTAGTTTGACCAAAATCCTAAAAAGCCATATCCTTAAAGGAAAAATCCTTGAAGGAGGGATGGGATTGAATTCAATGAACATATGTTAGAGATAAAAAGATTCATGCAAGAGATAAAACTTGCATGTGAAGAGTAAAGTGATGGGATACATATTGAGAATAATCTGGCATTAGATTTCAACAAGTTTTGATATTGATATACAAAGGGATAATTGTAACGTAATAGCTTAAGTTTTTGGATTGAAGAGTATCACTTGTGCATGTAGTCTACATTATACTCTTATTTGATTAGACTCCTTTAAAAAGTAATAATATAATATTTTTTTTAATTAGGATCAAGTGGTGTGGCAAAGACAAAGAAGGATTTGCAAAGGAGCAGAGTCATTGCGAAACAGATGAGGGTTGGTCAAAGCAAATGACACTATAATCAATATAGGGTACCACAGCAATTTCCAATGATGAGATTGAACTAGCAAAACAACAAAGTCATTGGAAATGGTTCGATAGAATCGACAATGGATGGCACAGCCAAAGTAATTGTTGCAATAGAGTGGATAGAACAACAATGCAAATAAGGTTGTTACTAAAAAAATGACAAAGCAAGAGCCAATTTGCAATAGTTTGGTTGAGCTGACATAACCAAGGCAATTACTCAAAGGAGTCAACACGGTGCAAAAGAGCCAAATTTGTTTAAAACAAAGCCGTTATGATTCTGGCAAAAATAAAATGGTATAATAAAATTTATTGTTATAAAAAATATTATTCATTTCAATAAACATCCACAAGTCAAAAAATTATTTTTTTGTAATTTTAGTTTTTTAGTTCAATAAAAATTAAAAATATTATAGATAAATTTCATTAAAATATTGATAATACACTTCTTATAATTATATTTGTGTGTATAATAGAGAAATGCAATTGATACAATGCCAAAGACATCAATTAATGTACACAATCTTATGAAAAAATTATATGAGATTATTAACTGAAAAATTCTTTCTATAAGTAAAGATTTCTCGTTGTAATAACCCAATTATGCATAAATTCATGCAAAAATGTATTAAAAATTATTTTTTTCTAGCTTTATTATTTGGCCTCACAAAACTTTAACATATTGTCCATAAATTTCATTCTAAATATCATAATATATTTTTGAAACTTGTATGCATGCATAAAATAGAAAAACGCCATTGATAAAATGCTAGAAAAAAAATTCATTTACATGATCTTATGAAAATGTTTTATAAATTACATTGTTTATTTTTGTACATTAACTTTTCGTATTGAAGAACTTACCGTTGGAAGTTGCAATACCTCCGCCACCGGCAGTCTCATTATGGCTTGTGCTAACATTAGGGACCGTCTGAGGTGCCCCGGCAGTAACAGGTATCATGTCAAGGGAAAAGAAGGTGTAAACCTCGAACCTGATGTAGCAACTCGAATAGGCTGCCTGGCCCCCAATTTTCCACGTTAAAAGCCAATCCTGTACGCTGGAAAGGCAATTGAGGCAGTCGGTGATGGTGAGGTCCATCGAACACCACGCTAAACCGTAGATGTTCTGCTGCTCTTCCATCATCCTCTTTCCTACAGCGAACCTTGACTGCGAAGAGGAGGCCTTGGGCAAAATATCCGCCATTAACCTTTGTAATTCGTCTTGGAAAACCACCGGATTTGACGAATTCTCAGGGTTGCGAAGGAATACCGCTAGACTCTCGTCGACGATGCCGAAGAATTTCTGATTGGAGTAGCGCAGGTAGCAGGATTCGTATCTGAGTGCCGCTGAGTTGCTGTTACCCCAACCGCCGGACTCGTTGACGGTGGCTTTGGCGGAGGCGAGACTGAGGCAGTCTGTGCAATATCCGGCAGTGGCATCGGGGCGGCACTGAGCGAGACCAAAGGGTTGGGAAGCAGGGGGATTGCCGATGGATGCTGTGGAAAAAAAGTTGGGGGAAGTGGGTACGGAGCCGGTGAGGTTGGAGAGAAGGAGGTGGAGATTGGAATTGTACTTGCTTGGGGAGGAAAATTTGTCGACAGAGCAGGCGGTTAGAAAGGGGCCATCGATGGCATAGGCCGGGAGTGTGAGCAAGAGGAACATTGGCAGCGGCAGGAGTTGCGATGGCCGAGCCATGGTTTGTAACAATTGCGCAAAATAAAATGCCGTTCCAGAATTTGATCGTCATGGCTGCAAAATGTTATACTGAGCAAAACGATTGACTTGACCGATGACTTGACTCTCGTACGTGTCATAAATATAATAATAAGTTTTTATAATATTGCTTGATGAGAGCGGTCAATTATCAATTTATTTTTAAATAGTTGAAAAATGCTCTATAAGATGAGTTGCATGTTGAGACCAAGTTTGAAGATTCTACAGAGAAAAGATCGATGCATGGGTAACGTGTGAGACTAAGATTGTATATTGATATTCACATATAACTCAAATTTTATAACTTATTTATATAAGATTTTTAAATTATTAAAAAAAAATGAAACTATTGCATTGTATTTTGAAGACAATGTACATCTCGCTTAAGACTTGAGCAAAATTCTAAAATTTCAAAATCTTCATATGACATACAATAAATATGTCGACTTGCGATATATGATATGTTCGTAAAAATAATGTACATAACTAATATATTTGACACTTGGTAAAAGTAAGCCTCATTTGAGACTCACATAATATATGTCTCAACTAACATATAGAATGCGAATCAAATTTCAGTAATAGTCATGCTAACCTAAAACTTGTGTATGATACTTGTAAATTCATGGACAATATATCTAGTGTAACCTACATGGTACAAATAACAATTGCCTAGGCCTTTTTTTTATATATAACATTTCATAATCTCAAGTGGGAAATGTCGTAATAATGAACCAATAAAAACTACATCTTATCGGTTCGCACAACATATAAAGGTAGAATCTTTTGTCATCCAAACAGACACATGATGATAAAAAAATTGTAATCAACAAAGCAGCTCCAGAGATGGCAATGATAAGAATTACTTTGTCTGAGCTATGTTTTCTTGTATCATCTATAATAACAAGCAACATTAGTGCTTCAATGGAACAATAACTTCAAATATGTAAAGAAAACATATTTATGATCTTAAGTTAATTTTTTATCCCATTTTTCATAAAACTTGGCTTGAATTAACACATGAATAAACTTCTTAAGCTATCCTTTCATTGATTCCTAAACAAGAATACAATTGGAAAAAGATTGCTAAAAAAACAGAACAATAACTTACAAAAATTACAATAAATTGATTTGTAAAAAGTAATCCCACAAATTAAAAAAAAATCAAATTTATCAAAATCCCCAACCCACAATAGCTAGTAAAACAAAGTCAAACATTATTCATTAGAAAGAAACTTAGATTTTATCCAAAACAAATGCTATTATTGTGTAACTTATATGGTTAAACTAAAAGATGACAATGCTCACAAAAATTTATACTATCCTCAAAAAGCAATGTTCCAAAAATTCCATAGTGGTCATTAATAAATAAATTAACAATCCAAAAATTCCACCGTGGTCATTAATAAATAATTAGAGACTATATTGAGGGAGACTTATTTCATGATGACTCTATTCAAAATTCTAAACATCAGACCAAAAAGTTTTATTAAATATTGATCTTTTTAAAACAAAAATCTATCATGACATAACCTTTAAGTAACAACAATTTATTCTGATAAATATGAAATAAAATTCATTAAATGGAGATAGATGTCATAGAAACCAAATTACTTATATTGCTATTGGAAAGAATCTAATATTAGTTTAACCAAAATCCAAAAAATCCTTGTCCTTAAAGGAAAAATCCTTTGAGGGATGGGATTGAATTCAATAAATATATGTTAGAGATAAAATGATTCATGCAAAAGATAAAAAACTTTCATGTGAAAAGCAAAGTGATGGGATACACATTGAGAATAATTTGGCATTACATTTCAACAAGTTTTGATGTCGATATACAAAGAGATAGTTGAAACATAATAGCTTAAGTTTTTGGACTGATGACCATCACTTGTGTATGGCATCTATCTTCAACTCTTATTTTATTAGACTCCTTTAAAAAGTAATAATATAATATTTTTTTAATTAGGATCAAGTGGTGTGGCAAAGACAGAAGGATTTGCAAAGGAGCAAAGTCATTGCGAAACAGATGAGGGTTGGTCAAAGCAAATGACACTATAATCAATATAGGGTACCACATCAATTTCCAATGATGAGTTTGAACTAGCAAAACAACAAAGTCATTGGAAATGGTTCGATAGAATCAACAATGAATGGCACAGCCAAAGTAATTTTTGCAATAGAGTGGATAGAGCAACAATCCAAATAAGGTTGTTACTAAAAAAAATGACAAAGCAAGAGCCAATTTGCAATAGTTTGGTTGAGCTGAAATAGCTAAGGCAATTACTCAAAGGAGTCAACACGATGCATAATAGCCAAATTTGTTTAAAACAAAGCTGTTATGATTCTCGCAAAAATAAAATGGTATAATAAAATTATTGTTATAAAAATATTATTCATTTGAATAAGAATCCACATGTCAAAACTTATTTTTTTGTAATTTTAGTTATTTAACCCAATAAAAATTAAAAATATTATAGATAAATTTTATTCAAAATATGATAATACACTTCTTATAATTATATTTGTGTGTATAATAGAGAAATACAATTGATACAATGCTAAAGACATCACTTAATGTATATAATCTTATGAAAAAATTATATGAGATTATTAACTAAAAAATTCTTTCTATAAGTAACAATTTCTTGTTGTAATAACACAATTATGCACAAATTGATACAATGTTTTTTTTTGTTGTAATAATTTTAATATCTCCAATGTTTAATTTATTTGGATAGTATTCATTCCTTTTTTATAACTTTTGTTTATTCATCTATTCTTGTTCTCTTTTTCTGATTCATTGGATCAAAAAGAAAAGACATATTAATCTCATATATCTCTCTTAAAGATATAACTTTTACTAAAAAAGTTAATGGTGCAAATAAAATGAGCACATGCAAAGCACTCAAGTAAACTATATAAACCATTGAGCATTCAGCTTAAAGTGCACTTCATGGAGCATATTTCAAGATAGAAGCTTTAAACAATTTGAAGATTTCAAGAAGAGATAGAAATATGCCTATAAGATGAGTTGCATGTTGAGACCAAGTTTGAAAATTCTAAAGTGGTAAGATCAATGCATGGGCAAACTGTGAGACTTAAATCATATATTGATATTTACATATGACTCAAATTGCATCGTTCATGTTTATAAGATTTTCAAATTATTAAAAAAAGTGATATTATTGGATTACATTTTAAAGACATTGTACATCTCACTTAAGACTTAAGTAAAATTCTTAAATTTGCATATGACATATAATAAGTATGTGGATCTACAATATATGATATGCTCATAAAAAATACTGTACATCACTTATATTTTTGGCACGTGGAGAGAGTAAGCCTCATTTGAGACTCACATAATATACATCTCAACTAACACATAGAATGCAAAGCAAATATAAGCATACAGTCACAGTAACCTGAAACTTGCATGTGATACTTGTAAATTCATGTATGGTATATCATGGCACAAATAACAATTGCCTAGGGTTTTTTTATATATAAAAGTTAATAATTACATTTAGGTTGCTAAAAAGTATAATAGATTGTCTTTTGAAGCACTATAAATGTAATATATATATTGTTATTTCTTCAAGTGCAAATGAAAAAAAAATGCTCAACCTTGGCTCACATTCTCACAAAAAAACAGATCTAAATCAAACATTTGTTTCTCCCATTCTAACTTGCTATTAATAGAGTATAAAGCTTATTAGTATTGATACTTAACATGAGCACCATTAAAGCCATAATAAGCCTCTACATTGGGTTTGCTTGGATGCAAAGTAGCCCAATATTTAAGCAGCTCAATGCTTCCTTCAATTCGTACACATAAGATCTAGGTGCAACATTATGAAACCTTGTGATGTTGTCATGAAGCTTCTATAACATCTCAAAAGTTCATTTAAACACTTTAAGTTTGGTTGAAATGCTTAAGATTACATTTTGTGACATTATTATAAACGATAATGTGAAATCTTCGTAGATAGACTTCTTAATAAAAATGTCATTGAGACCACTGCATATGAAGATTTCCAAAGACAGGAGGCAGATGACATTAGGATAAATTATAATTAGAGAAGTCCATTAACAATGATTTTGTTGGATTGAAAGTGATTTATTCATTAAACAAATGGCTAAAATATCTTGCAAAATGATAGATTTTGATTACAAAGCTATTGTAGAAAGGGAAATGATAAAATATAAAATGATGTTAAAAAAAATAAGATCATGGTACATAAATAAAATGCTCAAGGATTTGTTCATTCTATAAATTATTTGATGAATTATTGATGCCATTTGAAATAAAAAATGCAATAAATACAAGTCAATATATATTTTTTTCATTAAATAAATATTTTAAACTCTTCATTAAGTGGCTCACCATTTGGATGGAGAGAAAAAACTAGATTAAAATAAATTTAAAATAGGGTAGCTTGCTTTGCTAATGAAAGGAAAAGAAGATCGCATGAAAGAAGTACTAAGCTTATTATGTCCTTATCATGTAATTTTACAGTGATCTAGCAAAGATATAAGTTAGAGTATTTTTGTCATGTTTCGACCAACATAATTAAAATAAATATGATAATACAACAAAAAATATAATATGCTATGTAAACTAAAGATAACAACATTAAATTAAGAACACTAATTAATCAAACGAAAGAGGGTGACGAAGACAACATTTTGATTTTTTATAATAAGTATAATACAACAAAAAGAATTAGCCCCATACAATATATAGCTACCACAAATAATGAAAAATTAGAAACAAGTACTATTATAGATCTCTGAACAAAAAAATATAATTGTCCTCACATACATGATGTTCATCACTTCAACACTGATAAAATATAACAAATTTTTACCTATGGTCTTGAATTATTATCTATGAAATCGTAATTTTATGAGTGCTAGTATTTTATCTTATAATATAAGTATAAAATAATCATGATATGATCAGTAGACAAACTACTAGCTATATGTAATAAAATAGTATACAAAAGATAATAATTTAACTAATTAATAAGACAGAGCTATAAATAAAATAATACATGATAAAATATAAATAGACATTCAATATCAATGTATATATGCTCATATACATCCAACTCATAAACATATATAATCACATCTTGTATTATTACCATATAGTGCTCATAATATCATAATTCTTTTTTTCGTATTCAATTTCAATTAGTATTTCATAACCTTCTTTCCTCTTTTTCATATAATTTTTTCTCTCAATATATATTCCTCTTACAGCCTCTATCATCACTCTTAAGAGATCCTATATCATAACTCATCATTATATAGCCTTAGCCTCTAATATGTCATAGCCCCACTTCTGAATATCATGATAATAGAAAGTAAAGTATCTCATCAATACATAATTATTGTCCATTATTATTAACATTCTATGTTTTCAAGGAATGAGATATTTAACATATTAGAGCTCTATCTCTGAGTGTCCACAACACCAAGGGTGAAGTTTCTCATCATTAAATTACAAAGGTCATTCACATGTTATGATCTCATCTTTAAATATCATGACATTAGAAGGTGAAGTATATTCATCTATCTTTAATCTATCAGATTACTGTAAGATATGATTATGGATGAGTAATATCTTTCTTATTTTCTTTTTTTTTGTGATCTATCAAATCATAGGGTTATATTAGCTTTATTTTCTTTCTTTTTTTATTTGTTTTTTCTTAATTCTTAACATATGTTCTGATTTATAACTTTTTATATTTACATTATATGTCATGCATCAATATATATATATATATAAATAATGACGAAATGTTATAAAGAAATCAAAACATATGTCAATACTATTATGCCAGATAAATGCTCACATCACTATGCATTCAACAATAGTATGTAATGAGTTTAACAATCTACTTATATCAAAGTTATATAGTTTGTTTTCTTTATAATTATAAGAAGTCTCTTTCATAACATTCTCTTTTTCCTCATCAACTATTCTTACTTTCTGCACTAGTCACAGTATCTCTTATTAATAACAAATCAATTTCTATTTCTAAAATATAAAAAACAATTTCTAAACCATCTTTTAACAAATAACTCATTTTCATATTTTTACCTTTACATCATACAATATGATATCATATCATATTATACAATCCATGTCTTACACTATTAAGATAAAGGATTGCATAGGTGAACTCTAATTAGCATTTTGGAAACTAATCATAATAATATAATCCAAAGCAATTTATTAATCAAATAAGGGACCAAATAGACAATCTCTTTTAAACATTATTTAAGTTCATTATATTGCCTGATCTTCCTTTCGTGCTAATATAATCTTTATAAATACTTGATTAAACTAAAAATTAGAGTCAAACAGACAATCTTTTGTTTAAGTATTACATAACTAATCATATTATTTTATCAACTTGTCATATTAGTACGATGCTCATCTAGCAACCTTTTCACATTTTGGCCAAAGGATTTTTGTATTGTAAGGATCATATCAAATGATCAGGATGATTGCTTTATATGATCACTATAATCAGAAAAAACAATAACCCCCATCCACCACAACACTAAACTAAAGTTCCATTAAATAACTTTGTTAACATACCAAATAATCAACACATACTTTATGGAGATGAGCTTGGATGAGATCTTACCTTACTATATTATTCTCACAAGACAAAATTGAGAACCATTCCTTTCTTTAAGCTCTCATATTTTTCATTTCAATTTCTTCAAATCTCCTAAAAAGACAACACAAGACTTGCATGGATCTCATCGTCCTTCTTCTCCTTTAACTCTTCCCTTCTTCTTTTTCCTACTTTCTCCTTCAAGTTTCCAAACACAAATGAATCTTGAGGCACAAGAGAGAGTTTATCCTCTTATTAAATAAAATGATTAATTTATTATTAAACAAGTTTTTTTATCTTTAAAAATTTATAAAAAAAAATTTAAAAGAACTTCAAAAAATATAAAATGCATACTAATATAGGAGCATCTAACATTAATTTATAAACACATATCCATTAGTATTGCACTAGTTTCATAAGTTCACCAATATAAAATTTGGTTGAAAATTGGTTAAAAAATTGCTTAAAATTGCATTTTTTTTATTGATTTAGCCATCGTCGTCAACTGTAATCACAATCATCGTCAGTAGTCATCGTTGTCGCTTGAGCCAACACGTGCACTTGATGACTCAAATTGATTTAGGAACACTCTTTGATCCGCTTGACCTATACCAACTCGTTACCCACGACAACCTGCTCGATCCACTTTGACCAGATCTAACCCATGCAAACCCATCAGTCCTTGTCGACCCGCATCGCCTGACCAGTGCCTACCTGAAACCTTGACTGGACACGCCAAGACCTTCACCTGAATTGCACCAATCGAGCTTGGTCGTTTTGCCATCCACCATTTCGCTACCTATCATATCACCACTCATTGTTACTATAGCTTAAAATGCACAATCTATTTGAGAACTACTTTTAATTAATTTTAGAACATTTTAAGTCAATTTTTATTCTAAATATTTCTTTTATAATTTATGTTGAATTTTGAAATTTTAAAATATCATTTAGAATTCCAAAATACATCTTTTGATATTTTTAAATATCTTTTTATAATTCTAAATTAGCTAATTATTATTATACATTTGAGATTTTTATAAATAGGGACCCTCACCAAACTATAAACAAATAAAAATTATGAAGTAAAAATCTATTTTATTTGTGTGCTTTTTTCTTTGTGAATAAATTGTGCGTGTCCAACTCTAGTTGGAGAGATTTTAATTTTTTTTAGAGTCAAGAATCGAAAGTAAGAGACCTTTCACTGGGAGAGTCAAGAATCAAAAGTGAGAGACCTTTCACTGGGAGAGTCGATAACAAAACAAGTTCTTGTTTTTGCTAAAGCCCTCAAGCTTTCCTATTAACCCAAATCACCACCATGTCATCCTTTTATCCTTTTGATGCTCTAAACACGAATGCCTATGAAACTACAAGATATTATCACCAAAAATGTATATATTTTTTATTAATTTTTTTAGATAGTAATCTAAAGTTAGATATATAATTTTTTTTAAAATACATCATATAAAATTTGTTTTAAACTCTCTAGTTTATGTGTGAAATTGAATGTGACAAAAATCACTTTATAGAATTTTATGCTTAATGTTTGAAGTGTTGTCACCTACTCAATAATTCATGCTACAAGTTTAAAATATCAATATTTGAACAATTCTAAAGTACTATATGTGTTACCTAATCTTAATTAATGCATAATATTTTTTGATATTATCTAATACTCTATTAAATATTTCTAGTATTGTAGGCTTCAAATTTGACCTTAATAAAAGTTTAAATCTATTATACATCAACTTTGGTATCAGATTGTTATACTCGGTAAAATATTATAGGTTTAATCTTCAATAATTCAATTGTGGCTTGGATGATTTCAGATCGACAGTAGGATGAGCCAGGAGCTCAATTGGAGGCTATTGGAATTTCTGAAATTTTATGGGGATTTTTCGGAGCACCGAGATTTTTTTAAAAACCGGAATTTGGATTTTTTTCTTTTACCGCGCGTGAACCGGACCGGAGCGGTTCAGCGAAGGCGGGGCGGTTCGCCGAGGTGCGTTTGCGCGTGCGTTTGGATAAGCCTCGGATAAGCGGATCGGACGGGCGAGATCAGCGGTGGAGATTAACCGGCTGATCGGGTGTTAAGCGGCGTTTTTGGAAGGTCAACCGGCGCTTAATGGGTCTTAACGGGTTATTACCGGTTTAAGCTGGGTATTTAACCTGAACTGTTCGGCTGTTAGGGTTTCGAACGGCGGCTAGAGGCGAAGTGTTCGCGGCAAACGGCGGTATTTTCCGGCAGCCTTCCAAGGGGCTTTTGGTAACCGGAGGTTCGCGGGACAGAGGCGAGCATTTTGGTACCGGTTTCGTTCGGCGAGGAGCTGCGGTTGATCGCGTGCGAGCTTCACCGTCGCCGGCGAGGAGCAAAGGTAGGAAATTCAGTTTTAAATTAGTTAATTAGTAGAAATTAAAAGCATGGAATATTTTGCTTAATGAACACAAGCATGTGGATGAAAAATCGGACTTAGTTGAATGCTAATCTGCGTCTTTTACAATTTTTGGATTTCTGGAAAATTTCCCATTTCGCCGGAAAATTTAGTTAATGCTTAGGAACATGTTAGGGATTTGTATTATCAGTTTGCCATTGAATTAGTTAATTAATTGTTGGATTAATCTTACGGCAATGGTGTACGAGCGAACTCTTTTGGCGGAAATTTTAAATTAGTGGCATTATTGAAACATTAGGATAGTACGAACATCGAATTTTGTTTCTCCTTGTTCGCGTTCGCCGGAAATCGACGGAAGGAATTGGATTGGTCGGCGATTGCTTCAGTTAGGGTTCGCGGGCGTCGGACCGAGGAAGGAGAAGGGTTTAGATTAATTACGAATTTATTTAAGTAATTAATGGTATTTATATAATATTTATTAGTAATTATATTTATTTAAGCATCGACCGATTAACGGATTATTAAAGAATTTGGTTCGGCGGTGTCGCGGTTCAGCGCGAGGTTTCCGAACCGGCAGCGAAAACCGGTTCAGAGGGATTCGGCGCGGACGAACGGCGCGGAGGAAAATTTAATTCTGAAATTAATCCGAATTTTCGGAAAAAGGATATATGTGGAATTTAAATTTTATTCGGAAATTTATTCCGAATTTCGGAAAATGGATAAAGGACAGAACTTGATTTTGGAAATTAAAATTTCCTGAAGTGAGGAAGAGGTGATTTTTGGAAATCACGTAGCCAAGTTGAAATTGACTGTTGGAAATTACCCATAAATTCAGTGCAGCTGGATCAGTTGGAAGGAAGTGTGACACTTGGGTGTTACCAGAATAGTCAGAATTTTGGTACAGTTTGTGTTGCTTGGATGGCAATGACATGGATTGAGTCAGTTTACTCAGTGTTGGCATATTTCATGGATTGGCATACTGGACCGGACTAACATAGGCCCTATATGATGTTTTAGGGTAGTTGTGGTAGGTAACTGTGCGGTACAGACTTAACTTTCACAGTATACATGTGGACTGGTATGCGCTTTGTTGTATCTGGACACATGTTGCCGAATCTTGGAGTTAGAGCTTGGCAATGACTGTAGGGGCGTGGCTTCTATGGAAATTGTTGGGAGAGGACTTCTTGGGACGGTGGCTGAGTCGATCTCTTCTGGTCCACGAGTGTAGGCCTGCGCGCCTGAGAGTGACAGTGGCAGGGGTGACTCGTCGTGGCTAGTCAAGTGTGTAGGCCTGCGTGCCTGAGGGTGGCAGGGGTGTCTCACGTTGGCTAGAGATCTATGTGACTGGTTCTGTCTATAGTCTCCAGAAGATTGATTGACGAGAGACACTGCGGTGTCGGGTGCTAGGCGTTGTGATGCGTGCACAGAGATGGGAGTGTCCCGCTGGCATGCTTTGCCTAGGCGCCATGCGTGCGCAGAGATGGGCGTGTCCCGCTGGCATGCTGCCTGGGAGCACAGAGGAGAGCTACTCTGTTGTGACTGGGGGTGACTGTGGTTGGTCAGAGTCTGGGACTGAGAGTGCCTTTCCACCCTACATTGTTATGTTGTATTCCTATACTCTTGCTATTATCCTTCTCTTGCATGTGAGTTTTTTACTAACTGTCTTTCCTACTGGGCGTAGCTCACTCCTTTATTATCTATATTTTTCCAGCGGCTCGACAGCCTTGACGCCACCCAGATTAGGTGGGATCGTGGTCAGCAGGCTAGTGGAGGATATCTGATCTGTGATTTTCTGAGACATTTTGGT
Source organism: Vanilla planifolia (assembly GCA_023846275.1). Lineage (NCBI taxonomy): Eukaryota > Viridiplantae > Streptophyta > Magnoliopsida > Asparagales > Orchidaceae > Vanilla > Vanilla planifolia. Next base: position 39,310,597 of record CM043870.1, on the reverse strand, counting down.
TAGTGTGATTGATACTATTGGATGTATTCAGGGAGACTGTTATTCTTATGTCATGTAATATGTGAGGGTGATTCTGACTTATGTATCTAGTTGGATGATATTGTATTTGTTGGACTTGGATCTTATTCTTGTGATGTAGTTTCCATTCACTGTTTTACTTTATTGTCTTGGTGGTATAGTGTGTGGAGTGCCATATTTTATCTGAGGATGTTATGTATTTTATTTTTGATGGTGAGGTCATTACATGACTATGGAACTTAACCGTGGGGATTCAGACTTCTATTAGATCGGTTCTCCTACCGGTATGGGTTAGGAGTATGGGGTCTAGTAGGAGTAACATTGCGCGAGTCCATCTGTTAATTCAGGAGTCATGAACCTGATTTGACGGTGTACCCGGGAGATGGGATCCACATTGTTAAGGAAAGTAGGTGTGTAATGATGTGTTATATCCTATGTTTTTCGTAGGCTACTCAGGTTGGTATGGGACGATCTGAGCTGTCTATATGTAAAAAAAAATATGCCAAAAATCAGCCTAGGAAAAAAAAAAATGGGGTGTAACACAGATCTTATAGTTTTCTTCTAAAATAATCTTTTCTTCAATATATTCAACTTTTGTATCAAATAATATGGTTTTCTACTCTACATTAATTTTGGTATTAGAGAATATTATTTTCTACTAACAAAAAATTCTTTTTGCTTAACGTATCCACTAAATAAATCTTAGCTAGTTTTCGATAAACTTTACATATGAGGTGATACAAAAGTAGTGATATGACTCCTCATCATCTTTTTTAAAAACTATATAATTTTGTTTAGGAGTCTGACAAAAGTATGACTTTGATCACTCATCATTTTCTTGGAAGCATATCACATCTTAGCTTTGATGGTTGCTTTCATAAATTTTTATAAAAAAAGAAGATATCTCAAATTATTTTCTTTTCATGATATCCCTCTGTGTGTAAAATCTTTGAATGATCATAAGAACTGGTAAGTTTTATCAAACAGTAAATTAAAGTCAAGAATTAATCTAAAATCAAAGATAAAATTTAAACCAAGACCCTATGTTGGAAATGTCCTGATCAATAGCCTAATTCACCTAAATCATTTGACAAATCTTATTAAACTATCAGTATGAATCAAATCTTAGAAGAGAAAGAGATAATAAGAAAAAAAGTATCACACCAAATGATCTAAAAAAATCTTAAGAGATATAAGAACCATAGAAAACATGTTGATCCTTCTAATGAATCCAATTAAAATATCCATTAAAGATATCATGATCATAAAAGAAGAAATCAACTTTTTTATGAGTCAAACCAAAATGATGATTTAGATATGTCTAATAGAGAGAAGAAACTTAAGAGATGTTGAGATATAGAGCATATCTCTAATTTGAAACTATATGTCTTAATATTTTGATGATAATTATGATCTTAAAGATTACATAGACTAACAAACTAGTATGAATGATTACTTTAATTGACACCAAATGAATGAGCAAGAAAAGTATTAATTTATCAAGACTAAACTCATCAGTACTACTCGTAGGTTCCTTAGAAATTTAGAGAGCGATAATATATTAATAATGATGAAGTGTTATCTCAAACTTAAAGAAATATTAAGATTATGTTGTATAATAAGTTTTTTTCAACAGCCTATAGTGTCGAAATGTCAGATAAATGACAAATGTTTTTCTAAAGTGATAGATCCATTGGAGAGTATTAACGAGTTTAAGAATTATAAACTTAGATGTGATATAGATGGACCAAAGCAAGTAGTGCTCTCTTATTTTAAGATAAGTTTAAAAAAAATACATACAAGACGAGCTTAACTTGAGAAATGTTATACCTTAGTGCAAAGTTATCACATAACAAAAATATGAAAAAAGTAGAACTTCTTATTTTAAGAGAAATGATGACCAAAACCCTTCAAACACTCAAACTATAATTTCTCAGCCAATTCATACTTGCACTTTGTCTACACCATTCACTATAATTTCTAAACCTCTTAAACCTACATTGTCATCAACTTTTTTACACCCTTATTTAAGCCAATCAATGTAATTTTGAATCATTTATTTTAAGTGTCATAAAAAAGACATGCAACTATAAATTATCCAAAGAGCTCTATGACTATGAACCTAGAAATTGTTATGAATAAAAAGAGTCAAAATAAGAAGAAAACATAATGTTTGATGAGAAAGTTGAGCAAGAATTTAAAAACATGAAAAATTTAATAGTTTTAGTGGTTAGGTGCAACCCCTATAACCCCATAATCACAAGATAACTAGAAGTGTACTAACATCTTTAGTACCAATATAAAAATTAAAGAACAATCATATAAGATGATCATAGTATCTAACCAAGAAGTAAAATTTATTAGTTAATTTTTGAAGACCTTATGACATTTACTATGGACCAATCTAAATTTTTTTAGCCTATCACCCACAAATGAACAGACAAACAAAAGTAGTAAATTGTAGTCTAAAAAATATTTTTCATAGTTTGATAGGAGACCAACCTAAACTTTAAAATTAACTATTATCATTAGCCAAATTTGTATATAATAATTTTGTGAATCATAGTATTGGTTTAAGTCCTTTCAAATTTGTTATTATAATAAGCCAAGTTCTCCCCTTGATCTTATTTCTCATACTAGTAAACTTTTAGACTTTTACCTCTACTTTTTTTGCCTCATAAAATAATATATGAAGAAATTAATCTAAGTAACAAAAGATATGAAAAACTAACAGATGTTAAAAGAAATATTAAGAAATTTTATGAAAGATATTATATTATAATTAGAGTTAGGTCAGAGTAATTCCCTCTTACAACTTACAAGAAATTACAAGTGCACAAAGTTGGACCTTTTAAGATTATTCAAAAATTGGGAAGGATGATGTAAGAGCTTACCTATGATGACCTATACCATATCACATCATACTTGTTAGAGCATTACTATACGCATTACCTTGATATTACCAAGCTAAGGTCTCTCCTACCTATAGAGGATGACATAAAAGTGTCTAACATTAGCTCACAAATACACATTCATTGGAATGGCACCAGTTTTATAAGTCTATTGATGAAAAATTTGGTTAAAAATTACATAAAATACTTAAAATTAATTTTTTTTATTTGATTTCATCGTCTTTTACTTTTCTCCACCGTGTGCCACCATCACCACCACTATCAATAGCTATTGCCAATTTTGAGTTGGCCCACTTGCCCACGTAACTTGAATTGACTTGGGAACACTAATTTATCCGTTCAATCCTTGTTAAGCCAATACCAGCGACAACCTGCCCGATCTACTTCAATCTATATCAACCCGTGCCAATCTGCCAGTCCTCATCGAACTGAGCTATTCCACCCGACCCATGCCTACCCAAAACCAAGGCCAAACCTGTCGAGACCTCATCATGTGCCTCAGTGATTAAGCATGGACATTTGGTTATATGTTATTTTGTTGCTCGTCTTTACTACTGCCCAAAATACACAATCTATTTGAGAACTACTTAATTTAATTAATTTTAAAGTTTTTTATATCAATTTTTATTCATAATATTTTTTATAATTTTTGTTGAATTTTTGGATTTTGAAATATCTTTTAGAATTCCAAAATATATCATTTGATTTTTTTTAAATATCTTTTATTATTTCTAAGTTAGTTAATTATTATTGTACCCTTAAGGTCTCTATAAATAGGGATGTTTACCAGTCTATAAGGAGATAAAAATTATAGAATAAAATTTTATTTTATTTGTGTGTTATCATCTTTGTGAGCAAAGTATATATGCCCAACTCTAGTTGAAGAGATTCCAATTTTCCTTGTAAGAGACAATGATCGAAAATGAGAGACCTTCCCACGTGAGAGCTGGCAACCAAAAATCCCTTGTAAGAGACAATGATAAAAAATAAGAGATCTTCTACCAAGAGAGTCGATAACAAAATAAATTCTCGCTTCTGCTAACACTCCCGAACTTTCTTACTAATGCCTACGAAACAACAAGTCATAACGCCACAAAGGAACGCATCTTTGAGTAACTTTTATTTTCTAGATAGTAATCTAAAGTTAGAGTTATTTTTTTATTAAAGTACTTTACATAGAATTTATCTTAAATTTTTTATTTTGTGTGAAACTGGATGTGATAAAAACTATTTTGTAAGCTTTTATGCTTAAAATTTAAGGTGTTGTCACTTACTCAATTTAATAATCTATTTTATAACTTTAAAATACTAATATTTGAACAGTTCCAAAATATCATTCATGCCACATAATCCTAATTAGTGTATAATATTTTATATATTCTTTAATAATTTATTAAACATCTCTAGTATTATAAGCTTTAAAATAGACTATAGTAAAAGTTTAAATCTACCCTACATCATATACTCACGAATTTCACTTGTTGAGACCTTCACGAAGGTATACTTAAATTTATGATCTTGTTATAAGTATTTTGGCATGATTTTTAAAGCACACGATAATATAAAAAATTCTGAGTTTTAAATCTACAATATGTATATCCAATATATAAAATATTATTTGAAAGAATATTAGCAGTTAATTAAGTAGGATGTTAAACTTATATAAAATATTTTATGCAATTTGATTATGTTTGTACTATGAATTTTAAAGCTATGGAAGCTTCATATGTAATTTTGGAAAGTATATATCTACATGTATGTAGAATATGTAACACTAAGTATGATTGAAGGATTTATGCATGTTTAGATGGCCTAATAATTTTGTGAAATTGGAGCTAATTCTCTTTTGATTGAATGATAGATAATTTGTTACAGCTCTAATTTTTATTAGAAAGCTCAATGGAGGCATCAACTAGTCTAATAATTTTTAGAAAAACTATTGTTTTTTCAAATGTTCAAAACTTTGAGTGATTTGACATTTTGTTAGATTTACATCAAATGTGTAAGAATATCAATGGTCCAATGAAGACTTGAAGTAATCAAGCAAAGACAAGAACATATGTATTAGTCGATAGAAAATCCAATAAGTCAACAAACGATTTGATGAAAATAAATAAGCATCAGTCTGATGGGTTGTTTATCTCAAATTATGAAATTAAAGTTGATAAACACCAAAAAGGCATGAAAACAAAACAAATGCATGCTAAAGCATATAATACATTGAATGTATGCAGGAAATATAATAGGTGTATGTATATGATTTTAGGAAACGAAGAAAAGTGACAAAGGTAAGAACCTATTGATAATTAGGTGGATGAAATTAATTATTTTACATGCATATGATGTGATGGTATACTAATATGTTGAATGCCCAAATGTAAGTAGCTTGCATGACTATATTATTTATTTTGATGTGATGTTAAGCAGTACCTTTTCATACGTTGTTATTATTTATAATAAAGGGATAATTGGGAATTGGTTTATGAGAATGCTTATGCATATGAATGAAATATATATGTTTATTTTATTATTTGCATGATAAATAGCTAATATATATATATATATATGGATATGTGAATGAATGAAAAATATTGTATCATGCAAGTGAAGTATAACAATTATATTGAAAAATACAAAAATTAGAAAAAATGAATAAGAAATTAGGAGAATTATAATGCTAAAAATGCCATGAAAAAGAGAAAAGAGGAAATGAAATAACTCTTATACTGGAATGTGCCAAAATAAGGGTAAATGAAATCCTTACATGTTTAGCAAGGGAAAGAAATAACTAAGGTATTGGTGTACAACAAAATAGGGAGTAAAGAAAATCCATGCACGTGGAAGAAGGGAAATGAAAAAAAGACCCATATCATTGTATGACAAAATCAAGTAAATGAAAATCTTATATGCTAAAAAGAAAAATGAAATAGCACCCATACATGTGTGCTTGAAAATGAGTAAATGTAGTACTTGCATATTGAAAGAGGATACCTATAATAACTCACATAAGTGCATGCTAAAATAGAAATAGATGTGCAAAATTCTCATGATAATGTTCAACCAGATGGAGTCTTTTCAAAAAAAAAAAAAAAAAAACCAGATGGAGGAAACCTTACTAATAAACATATAAGAAAAAGGGTCTTAAAGCATTGCATATTATCTTTACAATAATATATTTGTAATATCCTAAAGTTAAGGTAATCAATTTTGATAAATGTGAAACATAAGATGTTGAAAATAAGAATATTAAAAAATGATTAATGACCTTAAGAAAAGATGAATTATAAGCAAAAATTTTGATCTAAATATATTTTCAGAATTTTTGAAAATATTCTAAAATGTGTTTTAAGATTTTAAAGTATTGTATAATATGATAACATATAATTTTATATTAGATTGAACAAAAGAATTAATCGAGTGAATAGATTTATTACATAGGATTGTATCATATGAGTACAATTAAGTCAATGTAAAAGTATGATAGACTGTAGTGAGCTGTGGGTTAGAGTTGTCATAAGGAAAGGGTTGTTTATATAATACGATCATAAAGTATTGTAAGGTACGATCTAGCAAGAGATAATGAGTGCATGATAAGTGCAAACATGCGTAAAAGCAACTTGAGGGTCGTACAAGATGATCAATGTATTAAGCTATTAAAGCATAAGTGTAAATGCGAGTATAGACAATACAGAATCATACATTATGAGGGACATGAACATACAAGTGCAATAGAGTGTAGAGTCCAACGATCAGTCACAAAAGTATTAAAAGACAAATGTATCAATACGATAATATGTAAGGAGAGATCTGTAAAGTTATCATAACATATAGCATGACTTAAGTATATCATGCCTTAGGTGATGGAAAAAAAAAACAGTTGGCTTAATGAGATAGCAATTAAAGAAAAAATATCATAACATAATCATAGAAAATAATACTCTTATTATATTAGTATGATTAAAATATAAGAGCATACATTATCGTTTGTAAGAGTTATAAGGATTTAGCGTATAGTACATTGACGAGATTTGAAAAATGATAAGAAGAAATATATGCAGTTTTAGATAAGATTGAGAAACGTACAATACAAATATAACGATTGTTCTTATACGATTAATAGAAACTAAACACAAATTAAAACTTAAAAACCCAAACAATTAAAAAAACTAATATTAGGATGAGTTTAGTTGATGAGAAGCCTTTGTGATTAAAATATTAGAAGGTGGAAATGTATCGACATAAAGGGAAATAAATATTAGAAAGATTTGAAGAGTTGTACATATGAAAAATAATGAGAACAAATATAAAAAATATTATAACCATAACTTAAAGATATTTTTTTTGAGAATTTAAAAGGTGTAGTACTTAATAGTTATAGTTAGTAAAAGAAAAAAAAAGTTATGATATTCTTAAGAGATTTGGAAAGAAGTTATGCAAGAAAAAAAGAAGAAAATAATCTCGATATTATAACAACTAAAAAAATTAAGCCAGAGTTAAGAGTTAGTAAGGCTACTCTTAGTTTTGAAAGATAGAAAAAGACCTATACCTATGTGTATATGATTGTTCGTAATGTGTATTGTAGGATATAAGCCTTGATTAAAAAGGTCGAATTAAAAATGCATGAAATGTGTAAATTTATGAATGTGATAAATTTATTTGTTGTTACTATCAAATTCTTTGCATTTTCTTGATAGATTGACGTGATAAGATCAAATTGTTCAAGAACCAATGTTTCATACTCGTATCGTCAATAGAACTTGTTAAATTCCATAATAAGTCACAATAGTGGCCTGACAAGATGGACTTCAAATTTGGTCTTTTGTTTTCCATGTTTCGTATCCTTTTCTTAATCCTCATCAATTAAAAACCACTCTTAACTCTTCCTTTCATTACATAACACACAATTAAAACATTAAAAATAATCTTAATTGTTCTTATTTGTTTAGCATAATGAGCTTTAATGACAATGAAAGTTTAGTGCGATAGATCTAAAAAAATTCTCACAACTTTCATATTCATCATCATCTTTTATTTGATCATCATTCCTTATAAAACCTAACTTTCAATAAATACCATCACATGAATAAATGTTTTCAATAATCACCTTTATTGATGGTTACTCAAAAAGAAGTCTTACAAACTACTGAAATACTATGCCAAACTACAAGAGTATAAAAGACACAAATTTAATCAAAACCTATTTTAGAAAGTCTAAATATTTTGAGAGCTAAAATAATTCAATTCATTCGATAAACTTATACAAACTATTAATTTAATTTTATATCAACTTTTATTTGTTATAAATATACATAAATAAACTTATCTAAACTTTTCTTTAATTAATTTTATTTTAAAAAAAACTTTAATTTAATAGATATAAGTGAGATTAGACACAAACCTAATAGGTATAAATAATCAATTTTTCTCAATTGGTGCAAATAAATGTTCTTAGCGATTTTGACAGCTCACTAAAAAAATTACTTAGTATTCATTTTTAATCTAAAAAATTATGATTACAAAAGAATGCATCCAAAAGATTTTCCCAAAACTAATAATAAAAAATAATGGAGTTACAAAACATAATATCCTTTTTGAAAAGAAGGTAAAAACAACACGATGTCAGAAGGAAAAATACCTATCGTTTAACTATCTAGCGTCCATTTCGCTAACTGTAAGACGCGCAGCTTGGATGGTCAATCTTGCCGAACTCGTCAACTGAACCACCATCTAATTGATTCACCTTTCCACCTGACAACCCCCGGCGAAAGATGCTTTCACCATCGTAGAAGGCTGGTGTTGATGGCATTGGAAGCGTCATAGAGGAACTACCAAACATCATCATCAAAGAAGCTATACTTGGTCTGGCATCTTTGTTATCTTGGACGCAGAGCAATCCAATGTGCATGCATTCGAGTACTTCTTGTGATGGGTATTGACCACATAAACTATCATCAATGATTCTATCCGCCCACCCCTCTTTCCAATATCGCCAAACCTAAATGGGTTAAAGAACAAAAAAATTGCAAAATTGGCAAACGAACTCCTTCATTCACCAAGAAACCATCAACTTGTGAAATGCTTCTTAGTTCTTACAAGGCTGGGAAGGTTTGCTGCTTGATCTGAAACTTGGAAATAACTACTGCGTCTTCCTGTAATGATTTCAAGTACGAGAACGCCATAGCTAAAAACATCAGACTTGGTGGAGAAGATCCCATGTAATGCATATTCGGGTGCCATATATCCACTACAGGAAAGGGCAGAGCAGATTACACTTCATATACAAGATATAGAAGGCAAGATTATTTCCAAGTCTTGTGCAAGAATCTTACTATGTGCCAGCAATTCTACTGGTGTTCCTTTGTGTTTCATCAAACGCAAACAGTTTTGCGAGGCCAAAGTTAGAAATTTTTGGATTCATGTCGCTGTCTAACAAAATGTTGCTTGCTTTTAGATCGCGATGAATAATTCTGAGGCGCGAATCTTCATGTAGATAAAGAAGACCCCTCCCTATTCCTTCGATGATCTTAAACCTTGTTCCCCAATCCAGAAGGCTTTTCTTTATAGGATCTGTAGGGCATACTTTGCATGTCAAAGCTATTACGTACGTATATAAGAAGCTATACGATCACAAAGGTTTTCATTAAAACATGAGATGATAATTCCAACTGAGAGTGCAAAAGAAAATTCTGATGCTTGATGACAATAAGCAGGTAATAAAAAAACGTAACATTGAATAATCAAATTATAAAGAATTAATCAGTGAAAAACATACCAAATAAGAATTTGTCAAGACTGGTGTTAGAAAGGTACTCGTAGACAAGAATCTTTTCATTGTCCTCCAGACTATAACCCAGCAATCTTGCAAGATTTCTGTGTTGGAGCTTAGCTACGAACAACACCTCGTTTTTCATTTCTATAAGTCCTTGTCTTGAAGTTCCTGATAACCTTTTCACTGCTATTTGTTGACCAGTGCTAAGCAATCCCTGTTTAGATTATCCAAATTAGCACATACCACAACAACACAGTAACAATTGACAACAAATATTTCGAGATGCATTCATTACTGAAGGATACCTTGTAGACTGGACCAAATCCTCCTTTTCCGAGCTTATTTTCTTCTGAGAAATTATTTGTGGCATTTCTTAGTGTCACTAATGAAAATAAAATAGAATCAGCATTAATGCTGAGATCTGCATTATCCACCCCATGTCCTAGGATACACAAAAACACCATAATTACCTTTTAAAATAGCTCAATAATCTCAAGGGGGAAAGGTCGTAATAATGAACCAATGAAAACTACATCTTACCGGTTCGCATAACAAATAAAGGTAGAATCTTTTGTCGTACAAACAGACACATGATGATAACAAAAATTATAATCAAGAATGCAGCTCCATAGATGGCACTGATAAGAATTACTTTGTTTGAACTATGTTTTCTGGTATCATCTATAAGAACGAGCAACATTAATACTTCAATAGAATAATAACTTCAAATATGCTAAAGAAAACATTTTTTCTGATTTTAAGTTTATTTTTATCCCATTTCTAGTAAAATTTAGTTGGAATTAACACATAAATAAACTTCTTAGATTGCATTTATTCCTAAACAAGAATATAATAAGAAAAAGATCGCTAAAAAAATAGAACAATAACTTGCAAGAATTAAAAGAAATTGATTTGTAAAAAGAAATCCCACAAATTCAAATAAATCAAATTTATCAAAATCAACAACTCACCATTGGAGAAAAAAACAAAGTCAAACACTATTCATCAGAAAGAAACTTAGGCTTTAGTCAAAACCAATGCTATTCTTGTGTAACTTATATGTTTAAATTAAAAGATGACAATGCTTATCAAAATTTATACTATCCTCAAAAAGCAAGGATCCAAAAATTTCATCGTGGTCATTAATAAATAATCAAATATTATATTGGGGGAAGAATTATTTCATGATGACTCTATTCAAAATTCTAAACATCATGCCAAAAAGGTTTATTAAATATTTATTTTTTTTAAAACAAAATCTATCATGACATAACCCCTTAAGTAACAACAATTTGTTGTGATAAACAAGAAATAATATTCATTAAATGGAGATAGATGTAATAGAAACTAATTACTTATATTGCTATTGAATGAACCAAATGTTAGTTTGATGAAAATCCAAAAATTCCTTATCCTTAAAGGAAAAATCCTTCAAGGAGGAATGGAAATGAATTCAATGAACATATGTTAGAATAGAATGATTTGTGCGAGAGATAAAACTTGCATGTGAAGAGGAGATAAAACTTGCATGTGAAGAGTGAAGTGATAGGATACACAGACAATAATTTGACATTAGATTTCAACAAGTTTTGATGTCGATATACAAACGGATAATTGTAACCTAATAACTTAAGTTTTTGGATTGATGAGTGTCACTTGTGCATGACGTCTACCTTATACTCCTTTTTGATTAGACTCCTTTGAAAAGTGATAAAGTGGTGTGGTAAAGACAAAGAAAGATTTGCAATGGAGCAGAGTCATCGGGAAACAGGTGAGAGTTAGTCAAAGCAAATGATGCAATAATCAATAAAGAGTACCTGATCAATTTCTAATGGTGAGATTGAGCTGGCAAAACAACAAAGTCACTAGAAATGGTTCGACAAAATCGACAATGGATGACACAGCCAAAAGTAATTGTAACAATAGAGTGGATAGAGCAACAATGCCAATAAGGTTGGTACCAACAAAAATGACACAACAAGAGTCAATTTGCAATAGTTTGGCTGAACTGATAATTTATGCATTAGATGGTTAAAAAAGACTTTCCATCGGAGGAAGAGTAGACGTATTAACTTAAGCTTTTTGAGTTGATGAGTGTCACTTATAAATTAAGTCTAGTATTGACATCCTTATGATTTCACAAATTTGATAGCATTCCATAGCTAAGGAAATTACTCAACAAAGTCAACAAGGTGCGAAAGAGCCAAATTTTTTTAAAACTAAACCGTTACGATTCACACAAAGATAAAAAACATGTAATAAAATTTATTGTTATTAAACATAATATTCATTTGAATAAATGTGTCAAATTTTTTTTTTGTAATTTTAGTTATTTAGTCCAATAAAAGTTAAAAATATTGTATATAAATTTCATTCAAAATATGATAATATATTTCTCATAATTGTATTTATGTGTATAATAGAAAAAGTCAATTGATATAATACTAAAGACATCACTTAATATATACAATCTTATGAAAAAGTTATACGAGATTATTAACAAAAAAAAATTTCTGTAACTGAAAATTTATTGTTGTAATAACCCAATTATGCATAAATTCATGTACAAATGTATTAAAAGTTATTTTTCTCTAGTTTCGTTAATTAGCCTCACAAAAGTTCAAAGTATTGCCCATAAATTTCATTCTAAATATGATAATATATTTCCGATACTTGTCCGTGTGCCCAAAATAGAAAGATACCATTGATTCAACGCGAGAAAGTTAAATTCATGTACATGACCTTACGAAAATGTTTTATAAATCATATTGTTTATTTTTGTACATAAATTTTTCGTATTGAAGAACTTACCGTTGGAGGTTGCGGTACCTCCGCCACCCGCAGTCTCATTATGGCTTGTGCTAACATTAGGGACCGTCTGAGGTCCCCTAGGAGTCCCAGACATCACCTCCAGCGAAAGGAAGTCGTAAACCTCGAACCTGATGTAGCAACTCGAATAGGCTGTCCGGCCCCCAATTTTCCACGTTAAAAGCCAATCCTGTACGCTGGAAAGGCAATTGAGGCAGTCTGTGATGGTGAGGTCCATCGAACACCACGCTAAACCGTAGATGTTCTGCTGCTCTTCCATCATCCTCTTTCCTACAGCGAACCTCGACTGCGAAGAGGAGGCCTTGGGCAAAATAACCGCCATTAACCTCTGCAATTCGTCTTTGAAAACCACCGGATTTGACGAATTCTCAACGTTGCGAGCGACGAACATCACACTATTGTCGATGATGCCGAAGAATTTCTGATTGGAGTAGCGCAGGTAGCAGGATTCGTATCTGAGTGCCGCTGAGTTGCTGTTACCGCAAATGCCGGACTCGTTGACGGTGGCTTTGGCGGAGGCGAGACTGAGGCACTCTGTGCAATATCCGGCAGTGGCATCGGGCCGGCACTGAGCGAGACCAAAGAGTTGGGAAGCAGGGGGATTGCCGAGGTATGCCATGGAGAAAAAGTTGGGGGAAGTGGGTACGGAGTCGATGAGCTGGGAGAGAAAGAGGTGGAGATTGGAATGGTACTTGCTTTGGGAGGAAAATTTTTCGTCAGAGCAGGCGGTTAGAAAGGGTTCATCGATGGCATAGGCCGGGAGTGTGAACAAGAGGAACACTGGCAGCAGCAGGAGGCGCGATGGCCGAGCCATGGTTTCAGCGATTGAGCAAAATAAAATGCCGTGCAGAATTTGCTCGTCATGGCTGCAAAATGTTATACTGAGCAAGAAGTCTGGAATTGTCCCACCCAAGATGTGAAAGTCAACCAAAAGCGTGACTTGACCGATGACTTGACTCTGGTACGTGTAATAAATATAATAATAAATTTTTATAATATTGCTTGATGAGTTTATTATCAATTTATTTTTAAATAGCCGAAATATCCTCTACAAGATGAGTTGCATGTTTGCGACCAAGTTTGCAGATCCTAAAGAGAAAAAATCAATGCATGGGTAACCTATGAGACATAAATTGTATATTGATATTTACATATGACTCAAATTGAGTATACAATCACATTAATCTGAAACTTACATTTGGTGCTTGTAAATTCATTTATGATATATCTAATGTAAATTGCATAGTACAAATAAAAATGGCTTAGGTTTTTTTTTTAATATATAAAGTTTAATAATTGTATTTAGGTTGCTAAAAAGTATAATAAATTGTCTTTTGAAGCATTATTATTATTATTATTATTATTATTATTATTATTATTATTATTATTATTATTATTATTATTATTATATTATTATTATTCTTTCAAGTGCAAATGAAAACAAATGCTCAACCTTAGCTCACAATCTCACAAAAAGAGATCAAAATCGAACCTTTGTTGTTCCCATTCTAACTTGTTATTAACAAAGTAGGAAGCTTATTAGTATTGATATTCAACATGAGCACCTCTAAAGCCATATTAGGCCTCTACATTGGGTTTGTTTGGATGCAAAGTAGCCAAATATTTAAGCACCTCAATGTTTCCTTCAATTCATACAAACCACTATGATCTAGGTACAACATTATCAAACCTTGTGTTGTAATGAAGCTTCTATAAAATCTCAAAAGTTCATGTAAACACTTTAAATTTGGTTGAAGTGATTTTGATTAAATTTTACGACATTATTATAAACAAAAATGTGAAATAATCGTAGATAGACTTCTTAATGGAAATGCCATATAGACCACTATGTATGAAAGATTTCCAAAGGAAAGATGAGGATGACATTAGGATAAACAATAATTTGAGAAATCTAATAACAATGATTTTGTTGGTTTGGAAGCGATTTATTTATAAAATAAATGACTAAAATATCTTAAGAAATGACAAATTTTTATTATAAAGTTATTTTAGAAAGGGAAATGATAAAATATAAAATGAAGTTAAAAATTAAGATCTTTATACATAAATAAAATGCTCAAGGATTAACTCATTCTATAATTTATTTGCTGAATTATTGATGTCATTTGAAATACAAAATCCTATAAATACAAGTCACTATACAGTTTTCATTATATAAATATTTTAAACCCTTCATTATATGGTTGACCATGTGGATGGAGAAAGAAAACTAGATAAAAATGAATTTAAAATGAGGTAACTTACTATGCTAGTGAAAGGAAAAGAAGATCACATGAAAGAAGTAATAAGCTTCCTAAGTCCTTATCATGTGATTTTACGATGATCTAATGAAGATCTTAGTTGGATTCTTGTTGCAATATCCCAACCGATATAATAAATATAAATCTGATAGTGCAACCAAAAATATATTCTACTATGTAAACTAAATATAACAACATAAAATTAAGAGCACAATTTAACCAAACGAGAGAGGGTGAAGAAGTCAACATTTTGATTTTTCGAAGTAAGTATAATACAATTAAAAGAATTAGCCCTATAAAATATATAGCTATCACAAAAAATGAAAAATTAGATACAAGTACTAATGCAACACTCTTAACATAAAATATAACTATCATCACATATGTTATGTACATCACTTCTACACTCATAAAATATAACAAACTTTTACCTATGGTCTTGAATTATTATCTAAAAAATCTCAATTTTATGAATGTGAGTATTTTATCCTATAATATAAATAGAAAATGAGCACGATATAACCAATAGACAAACGACTAGTTATATATAATAAAATAGTATACAAAAGGTTATTTAATTAAGTAATAAGACAGAGCTAAAAACAAAATAATACATGACAAGATATAAATAGACATTCAATATCAATGTATATATGCTCATATACATTTGACTCATGAACATATAATCATGTATTACACAATTATCATATAGTGCTTGTGATATCATATTTCTTTTCTTTTCATATTCAATTTCAATTTAGTATTTCATAACCTTCTTTCCTCTTTTTTATATTAATTCTTTCTCTAAGTATATATTCTTTCTATGGCCTCTATCATCACTCCTAAGAGATCCCATATCATAACTCATCATCATTATACTCTTAGCTTTTAACATGTCATGATCCCATTTTTGAGTACCATAACACTAGAAAGTAAAGTATCTCATCAACACATAGTTATTACCCATTATTACTAACATCATATGCTTTTAAAAAATGAGACATTTAACATGCTAAAACTATATCTCTAAGTGTTCATAACACTAGGGGTGAAGTATTTCATCATTACATAGCAAAGGTAATTCACATGCTATGGTCTCACCTTTAAGTATCATGACACCAATAGTTTAAGTACATTCATCTATCTCTCATTTATCAAGTTGTTGTATGATAAGATTATAGATGAGTAATATCTTTCTCACTTTTTTTTTTCTTGTGATCTATTAGATCACAAGGTTATATTAATTTTATTTTCTTTCTTTTTTTATTTGATTTTTTTATCTTCTAAATATATGTTTTGATTTATAATTTCTTATATTTACACTATAAGTCATGTATCAATATATATATATATATATATATCAATAATGATAGAATACTATAAAGAAATAAAAAACATATGTTAATATTATTATGCCAGATAAATGCTCACTTGTCACAGTGACTCTTATTAATAACAAGTCATTGTTTATTGCTAAAATATAAAAAAGCAATTTCTAAATCATCCCTTAACAAACTATTTACTTTCATATTTTTATCTTCACATCATACAAAAAGATATCCCATCATATTATACAATCCATGCCTTACATTATTCAAACAAAGAATTATATAGGTGAACTCTGTAAAGCATTCTAGGAACTAATCATACTAATATAATCCATAGCGATTTCTTAACAAACAAAGGACCAAATAGACGATCTCGTTTAAACATTTCTTGAGTTTATTATACTATTTTTTCTTCCTTTCATACTAATATAATCTTTATAAATACTTGAATAACTAGGGATTAGGGACAAATTGAAAATCTCTTGTTTAAGTATTAGATAACTAATCGTATTATTCTATCAAATTGTCATATTAGTACTATGCTCATCTAGCAACCCTTTCATAATTAGGCGAAAGGCTTTTCATGTTATAAGGATCATACCAAATGATTAGGATGATTGCTTTATATGATCACTAAAATCAAAAATATCAATAACCCCAACCAACACAACACTAAATTAAAAACCCATTAAATAACTTTTTTAACATACCAAACAGTCAACACATACTTATGGAGATGAGCATGGATGAGATCTTACCTTATCATATTATTCTCACAAGACAAAATTGAGAACCATCCTTTTCCTTAAGCTTTCATATTTTTCATTTCAATTTCTTCAGATCTTCTAAAAAGACAACAAAAGACTTACATGGATCTCACCTTCCTTCTTCCCCCTTAGCTCTTCCTCCATTCCTTTTCCAACTTTCCCTCACAAGTTTCCAAACACAAATGAATCTTAAGGCACAAGAGAGAGTTTACCCTCTTATTAAACAAAATGATTAATTTATTATTTAATACGTTCATTTACCTTTAACAATTTTCAAAACATTTAAGTGAACTCTAAAAACACAAACTATATACTGACGTAAGAGAATCTAGCATTAGTTCACAAACACATGCACTTACATTGCATTAGTTTTATAAGTCCAGAAATGTAAAATTTTGTTAAAAATTGCTTTACGAATGCTTAAAATTTAATTTTTTTTATTGAGTAATTTGTCATACATAATTGTCTATCGCTGTCACTATTATCGTTAGCAATCGTTGCCGCTGCACAAGCCCACACAGGCACCTACGTGACCCGAATTGACCAAGGAAGATTATTTGATCTGCTCAACCCACGTTGACCTATTACCCATGAAGACTCGCTCAATCCACTTCAAAAAGTGTTGGCCCACTCAAACCAACCAGTCCTCATTGACCAGCACTATTCTGCCTGACCATTAGCAACTCAAAATCTTGACTGAACGCACCAAGACCTTCGTCTGCATCGCACCAATCATACCTGATAGTTTCGCTTCCCGTCATTTTATCGCTTACCTTTTTACCATTAACCATTATCATTTCTTAAAATGTTCAATCCATTTGGGAACTACTTTTGATTAATTTTAGAGCTTTTTAAGTCAATTTTTATTTAAAATATTTTTTATAATTTGTTTTAAAATTTGAATTCTAAAATGTCTTTTAGAATTCTAAAATACATTATTTGATATTTTTAAATATCTTTTTACATTTTAAAGTTAGATAATTAATATTGTATCTTGAGGTTTTTATAAATAGAGATGCTCATTAGGCTGTAAAGAGATAAAAATTATAAAATAAAAATTTATTTTGTTTATGTGCTTTCACCTTTGTGAACAAAGTATTTGTGTCCAACACTAGTTGAAGAGATTTCAATTTTTCTTATGAGAGACAAGAATTGAAGATGAGAGACATTTCATTGGGAGAGTGAATAACAAAACAAATTCTCACTTTCACTAACATCCTCAAATTTTCTTACTAATGCAAATCACCACCATATCACTCTTTTATCCATTTGGTGCTTTAAATGTCGATGCTTACAGAACTACAAGATATCATTACCAAAAAGGTGCACATCTTTCAATAATTTTTTAAAGTAACAATATAAAGTTAGAGATGTAATTTTAATTAAAGTACTTAAAAAAGAGTTATCCTTAACTTCTCTATTTTATATGTGTGAAATTGGATATGACCTAACCACTTTATAAATATTTTTGCTTAATGCTTAAGTTGTTGTCATGTATTTAATAATTCACACTACAACTTTGAAACGATAATTTATGAAATAGTTCTAACATATCACACACACTATCTAACCTTATTTAGTACATATTAATTTTTTATATTTTTTAATAATCTACTAAACATCTCCAATTTTTTAGGCTCCAAATTAGACCATAGTAAAGGTTTAAATTTGTCTTTTATCAACTTTGGTATAAGAGCCTATAGTCTTTTTTTAAAAAAAAATCTCTTATTTAGTGTATCCAATTTTGGTATCAAAGAATATAGTTTTCTACTCTAAATCAATTTTGCTATTAGAAAATATTGTTTTCTACTAAAAAAAGAAAAAAATTTCTTAGTGTACCTACTAAAGAACTCTTAGCTAGTTTTGGATAAGCTTTGACTTATAATGTAGTGTAAAAGTAGTGATACGACTCCCTACTATCTTTCGTAAAAACTATCTAATTCTATCTAGTAGGTAATCTGGCAAAAATAGAACCAAATAACTTGTCTTTTCTTAAAAGTATAGCACATCTTAGCTTTGGTGGTTTGTAGTTAAGATTATTTTGCTTTCACAAGTTTTATAAAAAAAGATATCCCAAATTTTTTTCACAATATTTCCCTGTGTGTAAAATCTTTAAATGATCATAAAATTTGGTTACTCTTATTAAATGATAAATTAAAGTTAAGAATCAATCCAAAATCAAAGATAAAATTTAAACCAAGACCCTATATTAGAAATATCTTAATTAATAGCTTAACTCATCCAAATGGTTAGATAAATCCTCTTAAACTAATAATATAAATCAAATCCTAAAAGAGAGAGATAAAAAGAGAAGAAGTATCACATCTAATAATCTAGAAAAAGAAAACTTTAGGAGATGTAAGAATAATAAAAAATATGACGATTCTTTTAATGAATCTAATAAAAATATCTATTAAAGAAATCATGATTGTAGAAAAAGAAATAAACTTTTTTATGAGTCATACACAAATGATGATTTAGATATATTAGTAGGTGGAAAAGACTTAAAAGACATTGAGATATAGAGTATATCCCTAATTTGAAACTGGATAACTTTTAATGTTAATTATAGTCTTAAAGATTAGATCGACTAGCCAACTAATATGGATGATTACTTCAATTGGCATCAAATGAGTGATCAAAGAAAGAATCAATTAATTAAGACTAAACTCATCAATACTGTTCATAGATTCTTTTTAAACTTAGAGCAATAATATGTTAACAATAATGAAGTGGTACCTTAAACTTAGAAATCTTAAGGTTAGATGGTACAATAAGTTTGTTCCAATTACTTATAGTGTCAAAATATTAAATAAATAAAAAATATATTCCCAAGATGGTAGATCCATTGAGAAGTATATTAACAAACTTATATGTGATATAGATGAACTTAGAGCATGTAGTACTCTCTTATTTTAGGATTTGTTAAAAGAAATATATATAAGAAGAGCTTAACTTGAGAAATATTACTTAGTGAAAGCCTATTGCGTAACTATAAATATAAAAAAAAAGTAAAACTTCTTATTTTAAGAGAAATGACAAGCCAAATCTTCTAAAGGCTTGAATTATAAATTCTCAACCAATTCATACTTGCATTTTGTTTGCATCATCTACCATAACTTCTAAACCTCTCAAAATTGTATTACAATCAACTTATTTACATCTTTCTTTAAGCCAACTCATCAATTTAGAATCACTTATTTTAAGTGTCATGAAAAGGGATGTGTAACTATAAATTACCCAAAGAGATCTATGACTTTGAACATTGAAAGAGTTATAAATAAGAAGAGTCAGAATAAGAAGAAAACATATTATCTAATGAAAAAGTTAAGCAAGAATTAGAAAATAAGAAAAAATTTAGTAATTTTAGTGGTTAGGTGGACGCTACAACCCCACAATCACAGGACAATTAAAGGCGCAACATCTTTAGCACCAACATAAAAATTAAGGAACAATGATGTAAGTTGACCGTAGTATCTAACCAAGAAGTAAACTTTATTAGTTATTTTTGAAAGACCTTATAGCATTTACTATGAACCAATCTAAAAGTTTCTTCAGCCTATCACCTACAAGTGGTTAGACAAATGAAAGTATCAAATCATAGTCCAAGAAATCTCCTTTGTAGCTTGATAAGGGACCAACCTAAGCTTTGGGATTAACTATTACCATTAGCCAAATCTATATACAATTATTTGTGAATTGTAGTATTGATTTAAGTCCCTTTGAAAGTTTTCATTATAATAAGCCAAGTTCTCAAGTTGATCTTATTCCCCAACTAGTTAACTTTGAGACTTTTACCTTTGTTTTGTTTTGCTTGTTATAAAATAATATATGAAGAAATTAATCTAAGTAATAAAAGATATAAAAAACTAGCAAATGTTTAAAGAAATGTTAGAAAATATCATGAAAGAGACTATGTTATGATTATAATTAAGTCATAACAATTCTCTCTCAGAGCTTACAAGAAATTACAAATACATGAAGTTGGACATTTTAAGATTATTCAAAAACTAGGAAGGATGATGTAAGAGCTTACCTATGATGACTTACACCATATCATGCCACACCTGTTAGAGCATTACTATGGACATTACCTCGATATTACCAACCTAAGCTCTCTCCTACTTAGGGAGGATGATGTTAGAGTGTTTAATATTAGCTTATAAATACACAACCTCTAGCATCATAATAGTTTCATAAGTTCACCAGTGAAAAAGTTGGTTGAAAATTACTTTAAAATGCTTAAAATAATTTTTATTTATTTATTTTGTCGCCTTCTACCTTTTCTCACCATCACCTTCATCGCCATTGTTAATAACACTTATCGTTGCCTATGCTGATCTGCATGCTCACATAACTCGAATTGACTTGAGAACACTACTTGATTCACTCGACCCATGCTAACCCATTACCTGTGACAACCCACTTGATCTACTTTGATCACATCGACCCATGCCAATTCTCAAGTCCTCATCGACCCAACATGTTCCACTAGACCTACGCTTATCGAAACAGACCAGACTTACCAAGGCCTCCTCCCATGCCTCTCTAAAAGTGCCTAACCATTTGATTGCCTTGTATTTTGTCACTCTCCATTATTGCTACCCAAAATGTACAATCTGTTTGAGAACTGCTTAATTTAACTAATTTTAGAGCTTTTAAAGTTATTTTTTTATTTGTAATATATCTTTTATAATTTTTGTTGAATTTTAGAATTCTAAAATGTCTTTTAGAATTTCAAAATATATCATTTGATTTTTTTAAATATCATTTTGTATTTTTATGTTAATCAATTATTATTATACTTCTAAAGTCTCTATAAATAGGGATGCTCACAAGCCAATATGAAGATAAAAATTATAAAATGACATTTTATTTTATTTGTATATTTTTACCTTTGTGAACAAAGTTTATGCACCCAACTTTAGTTAAAGAGATTTCAACTTTCCTTTGTGAGATATAATGATGGAAGGTGAGAGACCTTCCATCGGAAGAGCTGTCAACCAAATCTTTTGAAAGATAAAGATCGAAGGTGAGAGACCTTCTATTAAGATAACAGATAACCAAACAAATTTTCACTTTTGCTAACACCCCCAAGCAATCTTACTAACTCAAATCACCACCACATCACCCTTTTACTCTTTTGATTCTACAAACACCAATACCTACTGAACAACAAGACATCATAACCAAAAAGGTATAAACTCTAAAAAATACAAACTATATAGAGACATAAGAGCATCTAATATTAGCTTAAAAGCACACAACTACTAGCTTTGCATTAGTTTCATAAGTCTATTAATATAAGCTTTGGTTGGAAGTTGCTAAAAAAGGGCTTAAAATTGAACTTTTTATTAATTTTTCCACCTTCTGTGGTTCACTATTGTTTGTCGTTGTCATCGTAGTCGTGTACAGCCACTGCTACTACCCATGCCAACCCAGGCAAACACCAATTAAATTGAGAACACTATTTGATCTGCTTGACCCACATCAACCTGTTACACGTGGTGATTTGCTCGATCCACTCAAACTCGTATTAACATACATAAACCCAAAAATCCTCATCAACCTACAAAGTTTTGCTCTATCCATGCCTACCTAAAACTTGGATCAGACACATGAAGACCTTTGTTTGCATTATATTGATTGTGCCTGGCCATTTTATCCCCACTAGAAATGCACAATCTGTTTGGGAACTACTTTTAATTAGTTTTAGAGTTTTTTAAGTTAATTTTTATTCAAAATATTTCTTTTATAATTTTTTTAAAAATTTGAAATTCTTAAATATCTTTTAGTACTCCAAAATGCATCATTTGATATTTTTAAATGATTTATTGAATTTTTAGTTTAGCCAATTATTACTGTACCATTGAGATCTTTATAAATAAGGATGTTCAACATGTTATAAAGAGATAAAAATTATGATGCAAAAATTTATTTTGTTTATATGCTTTCACTTTTATGAACGAAGTGTGTTTGTCCAACTCTAGTTGAAGAGATCTTGACTTTCTTTGTAAGAGATAAGAATTGAAGTTAAGAGACCTTCCATAAGGATAGATGACAAAATCTCTTGTGAGAGACAAGAATTAAAGGTGAGAGACATTGTATTAGGAGTCAATAACCAAACAAATTCTCTTTTTTGCTAACACCCCCAAGCTTCCCTACATATCCAAATAACCACCACATCACCCCTTTACCCTTTTGGTGCTCCAAACACCAATGCCTACAGAACTACAAGATATCAATGCCAAAAATATGCACATCTTTCAGTAACTTTTATTTTCTAGATAGTAATATAAAGTTAGATTTATACTTTTCTATTAAAATACTTCATATAAAATTCTTTATTTTAGATGTATAAAATTGGATGTGACAAAAATTACTTTACAAAATTTTATGTTTAATGCTTAAGGTATTGCCACTTACTATACTTAATAATTCAGACTATAACTTTAGAACATCAACCTTTGAACAATTCTAAAATATCACACACTCTACCTAAAATTTATTAGTACATACTATGTTTTAAATATTTTTTAATAATTTATTAAGCATCTCTAGTATCATAAGCTCTAAATTAGACTTTAATATAAGTGTAAATCTCCCCTACAACAACTTTGGTATCAGAGCCTATAGTTTCTTCTAAAAATATTTTAATTAACATGTTCAACTTTGGTATCATAAAATATAATTTTTCACTCTACATCAATTTTGGTATTAGCGAATATTATTTTTTAATAAAAAAGAATTATTTTTGCTTAGTATATCTACTAAATAACTCTTAACTAGCTTTGGGAAAACTTTGACTTAAGAGGTGATACAAAAGTATGACTCTCCACAATTTTTCTTAAAAACTATCTCGTTTTGTCCAGGAGGTGGTTTGGTAAAACCGAGTACCTCATCACTCATCATTTTTCAGGAAGAATATCTCATCTTAGCTTTGGTGGTTTATAGTTGGGATTGTTTTGCTTTTTCAAGTTTTTATAAGAAAAAAGATATTCCAAATTATTTTCTTTTGCTAATAACCTCTTATATGACAAATCATTGAATGAACATAAGATCTAATAATTCTTATTAGGAAAATCAAAGATAGTTTAAACTAGGATCCTACTCTAAAAATACCCTAATCAATAGCCTAATTCATCCAAATGATTAGACAAATCCTCCTAAACAAATAATGTGAACCAAATCCTAAAAGGGAAAAAGATAATAAGAGAAGAAATACCATACCCAACGATCAAGAAAAAGAAAGTCTTAAGGGATATAAGAACCATAGAAGATTTGATGATCCTTCTAGTGAATCCAATCAAAATATACATTAGAGATATTGATCATAAAAGAAGAAATGAATAGTTTTATGAATTAGACTAAAATGATGCTTTACATATGTCTAGTGGAGATGAAAGACTTAAGGGACATTAGATATAGAGTATATCTCTAATTTGAAACAAGATGTCTCAACTTTTGATGATAATTAAGATCTTAAAAATTACATCAACTAGTAGACTAGTATAAATGATTATTTTGATTGGTATCAAATTAGTGAGCAAAGAAAATATTAATTTATTAAAACTAAAACTACCAATAATGCCCATATGTTTCTTAGAAACTTAGAGTAATAATATGTTAGCAATGATGAAGATGTACCTGAAACTCAGATAAATTTTAAGGTTGGACTATACAAAATATTTGTTTCAATAACTTATAGTGTCAAAATATTAGATAAATAACAAAAGTTTTTCTAAGGTGATAGATACGTTGATGAGTACATTAACAAATTTGAAAATTATAAATTTAGATGTGATATGGATGAACCCAAGCATGTAGTACTTTCTCATTTCAGGATAGGTATAAAAAATACATACAATATGAGTTTAACTTGAAAAATATTACTATCTTAAAGAATGTCTATCACATAACTAAAAATATGTAAAAAAAAAAGGAGTAGAACTTTCTATTTTAAGAGAAATGATGAACCAAACCCTCCAAAAGTTCAAACTATAATTTCTTAATCAATTCATACTTGTATTTCATCTACCCTATCCATCATAATTTTTAAATCTCACTAACCAACATTACCATCTATTTTTTCACACTATTCTTCAAGCCAACACACTCAATTTGAAATTTCTTATTTGAAGTGTTATAAAAAGGGATATATAGCTATAAACTACTTAAAGAGATATATGACTATGACATTAGAAAAAGTTAATGAATAAGAAGAGTTAAAATAAGAAAAAACATAATATTTGATGAGAAAGTCAAGCAAGAATTAAAAAACATGAAATAATTAATGGTTTCAATGGTTAAGTGCACCCTTATAATTCCACAGTCACAAGACAACTAGAGGCACAGTAACATTTTTAGCTCTAACATAAAAATTAAGAAACAATCATATAGGATGATCATAGTATCTAATAAAGAAGTAAAATTTACTATTTATTTTTGAAAGATCTTATGACATTTACTAATGATCAATCTAAAAATTTTTTTCAGTCTACCACCCATAAATGGACAGACAATTAGTAATAATAAATCATGATTTAGAAAAAAAAAATTTGTAGCTTGATAGCATACCAACCTAAGCTTTGGGATCAACTATTATTATGAGCCAAATGTTTATACAATAATTTCATGAATCATAGTATTTGTCGAAGTCCTTGAGAACTTTGTCATGATAATAAGCCAAGTTCTCTCCTTGATCTTATTCCCTAACTAGTAGACTTTTAGACTTTTGTCTCTACTTTTTTTTCTTCTCATAAAATAATATGTGAAAAAATAATCTAAGTAACAAAAGATATAAAAAAATAATAGATGCTAAAAAAATATTAGATAATTTTATAAAAAATACTGTTATAATTAGAGTTAGGTTAGAAAAATTCTCTCTTAAAGCTTGATATAAATTACTAGTGTGTGAAGTTGGACATTTTTAGGATTATTCAAGAACTTAAAACAAATGCATATATTTTGAATTTGTCAAAAGAGTGTTGGATTAGTACAACCTTTAACATTAAAGATTAAATCTTTTATAAAGAATCACATTCAATACCTATGAGCTATTTAAGCCTGATTTTCTTATATTGAGTGAACTTATTCTTATCATTATATTAGTCTTAAGAGTAAAGATAATATAGAGAAAATTTTTTATCATGAGATAATTATAACTAAATATTATAAACTTAAAAAGTTTTTATTTCATTGAAAAGGCAAACTTTGTTTCGAGAATTTCTAGCTTACCTATGATGACTTACACCATATCACGTCACACCTATTAAAGCATCGTTATACACATTACCTTGATATTACCAAACCAAACTCTCTCTCACTTAAGGAGGATGACACAAGAGCATCTAACATTAACTCATAAACATGCATCCACTAGCATCACATTAATTCTATAAGTCTATCGATGAACATTTTGGTTGAAAATTACTTTAAAATTTGTAAAATTAAAATCTTTTTATTGATTTCATTTCCTTCTACCTTTCATCGCTATCTGCCACCATCACTGCCATTGTTAATATCCATTACTACTGCCCAAGCTGATTTGTGTACTTATGTAACCCAAATTGACTCAAGAACACTAATTGATTTGCTTGACCCATGCTAACCCACCAGTCCTCACCTACTCAAGTTGTTCCACCTGATCATGCCTACTAGAAACCCAGGCCATCGTGTCCTGACCTGCTCTCGTAAATCACCGATTACACCAAGCCATTTCGTCACCTATCATTTTGTGGCTCACTATTACCATTGTCCAAAACACATAATCTATTTAAGAACTACTTAATTTAATTAATTTTAGGATTTTTAAAGTCAAATTTTATTCATAATATTTTATAATTTTTTGTTGAATTTTTTAATTTTAAAATATCTTTCAAATTTTCAAAATGTCATTTAATATTTTTAAATGTCCTTTTGTATTTTTAAGTTAGCCAATTATTATTATACAATTAATGTCTCTATAATTAGGAATGCTCATCATGCTGTAATGAGATGAAAATTACGAAATAAATTTTTTTGTGCTTCCACATTTATAAATAAAGTGTATGTACCAAACTCTAGTTGGAGAGATTTCAATTTCTCTTGTGAGAGACAATCATCGAAGGTGAAACATTCCCTGGGAGAGTAGACAACCAAATCTCTTATGAGAGATATGGATCGAAAGTGAGAGACCTTCCACTAGGAGAGTTAACCAAATAAATTCTCACTTTTGTTAACACCCTCAAGATTTACTACTAACCCAAATTACCACAACATCACCTTTTTACCTTAAAAGTGTCCTAAATATTAATGCCTATAGATTTACAAGATATCATCATCATAAAGGTGCACATCTTTGAGTAATTTTTATTTTTTAAATAGTAATCTAAAGTTAGAGTTGTTTTTTATTAAAGTAATTCACATAGAGTTTGTATTAAATTTTTTTACTTTATATGTAGAAATTAGATATAATAAAAATTATTTTGTAAGACTTTATACTTAATACTTAAGATATTATCAACTACATAACTTAATAATCTACGCTATAACTTTGAAATATTAATCTTTGAATAGTTTTAAAATAAAACACATGTCATCTAATCTTAATTAATACATATTATCTTTTCATAATCTCTAAAAATCTATTGAGCATATCTAGTATTATAGACTCCAAATTAGATATTGGTAAAAGCCTAAATCTATCCTACATCATATAACCACGAATTCTTCATGTCAAGACCTTCACAAAGGTATAATTAAATTTGGGATCTAGTCATTAGTATTCTGGTATGATATTTAAGGCACCAATAATATAGAATGTTTTTAGTTTTATATTTGAAATATACATATCCAATACATAAAATATTATTTGAAAAAATATTAAAGGTTAATTAAGTACGATTTATATTTGTATAAAGTACTTTATGCAATTTGATTATGTTTGTACTATGAATTTTAAAGTTTTGGAAGCTTCACGTGTAAGTTTGAAGATTATGTATCTACATGTATTTAGAATATGTAACTGTAAGTACGTTTGGATGATTTATGCATGTTTAGATGGCTCTATAATTTTGTGAAATTGGAGCTAATTCTTGTCGATTGAATGATATGTAGTTTGATACTGATCTAATTTTGATTAGAAAGCTCAATGGAGGCATCAATTGGTCTAATAATGTTTGAGAAAAAAGTTCTAACTTTTTGTCAAATGTTCAAAAATTCATTGAGCAATTTGACATTTTGTTCGATGTACATCAATGGTCCAATGAAGACTTGGAATTAATCAAGCAAAGGCAAGAACATATGTATTAGTCGATAGAATGTCTAATGAGTCAACAACAGTTTAATGAAAGTAAATAAGCATCACTATGATGGGTTGTTTATGTCTCAAATTATGAAGTTAAAGTTGGTAAATATCAAAAAGGGTGTGGAAACAAAATAAATGCATGCTAAAGCATATAATACATTGAATGCATATAGGAAACATAATGGGCATATATATATATATATATATATATATATATATATATATATATATATATATATATATATATATATATATATGCATATGTAAATGAATGAAATATAATGTATCATCCAAGTGAAGTAAAATAATTATGTTGAAAATACAAAAATTAGAAAAAATGACAAAGGAACCAAGAGGACTAAAAGGCTAAAAATACCATGAAAAAGACAAAAAGAGAAATGAAATAACTCTTTTACTGGTATGTACCAAAATGGGGGTAAATGAAATCCTTACATGTTTAACAAGGGAAATAAATAGCTCAAGTATTGGTATACATCAAAATAAGGAGTAAAAAAAATTCAAGCACATTAAAAAAGGGAAATGAAAAGGAACCCATATCACTATGTGAAAAAATCAATAAAGGGAAATGAAATAATGCACATATTTGTGTGCTTGAAAATGAATAAATTTAGTACTTGCATATTGAAAGAGGATGCCTATAATAACTCCCATAAGAGCATGCCAAAGTAGAAAAACTTGTACAAAATTCCTATGACAATGTATAACAAGATAGAGGAAACCTCACAAATAAACATATAAGAAAAACATAGTCATAAGGAAAGGGCATATAATTGAACAATGGGTCTTAAAGCATTGCATTGTATATGGTGTGCATATTTTCTCATTACAATAATATATTTATAATATCCCAAAAGTGAAGTCAATAAACTTTGATAAATGTAAAACATGAGATATTAAAAATAATAATATTAAAAAATGATTAATGACCTTAAGAATGGATGAGTTATAAATAATAATTGTGGTCAAAATATATTTTAAGATTTTTTTTTCAAATCTTCTAAAGGATGCTTTAAGAATTTAAGGTATTATATAACATGATAACATAGAATCCTACGTTATGATCAAACAAAAAAATCAATCAATTGAATAGATTTGTTACATAAGATTGTGTCATAGGAGTACAATAAAGTCAACATACAAGTACGATATACTATAATGGGTTGTGGGTTGGAGCTATCACAAGGAAAGGTTTGTGCATAAAATATGATCATAAATTGTAAGGTATGATCTAGCAAGAGAGAATGAATATAAGATGAATGCAAACATGTATAAAAGCAAGCTGAGGGTTGTATAAGATGATCAATTTATTATGCTATTAAAACATAAGAGTAAAAACGAGCACACACAATACAGAATTGTACATTACAAATGAAATTAACTTACAAATACAATAGATTGTAGAATCCAATGATCGGTCATAGAAGTATGAAAAGACAAATGTATCAATACTATAATGTGTAAGGAGAGATCCGTAGAGTTATCATAACATCTAGTATGACATAAGTATATCATACCATAGGTGATGGGAAAAAAGAAGTGAGCTCAATGAGATATCAATCCAAGAAAAATACCATAAAAGAATCATACAACACAATACTCTTATTGTATTAGTATGATTCAAACATAAGAGCAAGTATTATGATTGGTTAATAGTTACAATGATTTAGCATAAAAAACAATGATAAGATTGTAGAAATTATAAGAAAAAATAAATGTAATTTTAGATAATATTGTGAAACATATAATATAATTATAGTGATTGTTCTAATGTGATTAGTAGAAACTAAATAAAAATTAAAACTTAAAACTCCAAACAATTAAGAAAATTGACATTGGGATGAGTTTAGTTGATGAGAAGGTTTTTGAATGAAAGATTAGAAGGTGAAAAAGTATCCACATAAAAGGAAGTAACTACTATAAAGATTTGAAGAGATGAGATTATGAAAAATTATGAGAACAAATATAGAAAATGTTCCAGCCATGACTTAAAGATTTTTTTAGAGAATTTGAAAGGTGTAGTACTTAATAGTTATAGTTAATAAAAGAAAAAAGAAAATAAGTGATGGTATTCTTAAGAAATTTAGAAAGAAGTTATGCAAAAAACAAAGAAAAAAGAAAGAACACTATCTCGATACTATAACAACTAAAGAAATTAAGTAAGATTTAAGCTTTAGTAAGACTATTCTCAATTTTCAAAGATAAAAAAACACATATATCTATGTGTATATGATTGTTTGTAATGTGTATTATAAGATATAAGCCTTGATTAAAATGGTCAAATTAAAAATGCACGAAATGTGTAAATTTATGAATGTGATAAATTTAATTGTTACGACTTTCAAATTCTTTGCTTTTTCTTGATAGATTGATGTGATATAATCAAATTGTTCAAGAACTAATGTTTCATACTCACATTGTCAATAGAACTTATTCAATTCCATAATAAGTCACAATAGTGACCTGAGAGGATGGACTTCAAATTTAGCCCTTTGTTTTCCTTGTGTTTCATATCCATTTCTTAATCCTCATCAATTAAAAGCCACTCTTAACTCTTTCTTTCATTACATAAAATATAATTAAAATATAAAAAATAATATTAATTTTTCTTATTTGTTAAGCATAATGAGCTTTAATGACAATGAAAGTTTAGTGTGATAAATCTAAAAACATTCTTACAACTTTCATATTCATCATCATTTTTTATTTGGTCATCATTCCTCACAAAATCTAACCTTCAAAAGACTTGTCTTGAATCTATATTTTTCTACCAAAGTACAATGTTTCCTCAATAGGTACTACCACATAAATAAATGTTTTCAATAATCACCTTGATCGATGATTACTAAACAAAGAAGCCTTATAAAATGCTGAAATACTATGCCAAACTACAAGAGTATAACAAGAATCAAATT
The DNA here is from genome assembly GCA_023846275.1 of Vanilla planifolia. Classification (NCBI taxonomy): domain Eukaryota; kingdom Viridiplantae; phylum Streptophyta; class Magnoliopsida; order Asparagales; family Orchidaceae; genus Vanilla; species Vanilla planifolia. The sequence continues at coordinate 39,279,493 of CM043870.1, read as the reverse complement.
TAGTCAAAACTTTCCTTAGAAAGTCTAAATATTTTAGGAGTTTAAAAAAATTAATTCAATAGATAAACTTAGATAAACTATTAAATTAATTTTATATCATCTTTTATTTGTTATAATTATACGTAAATAAACTTATTTAAACTTTTGTTTAATTAATTTTATTTAAGATAAACTCTAATTTAATAGATACATGTGAGATTAGATAGAAACCTAACTTTAATTTAATTACACTTGTGTCTTCATCCACCCCTAATCACTTTATCAGGCTTCCACTAATCACTTCTTTTTGTCAAAAAAGATAAGGGTATATCAAGTACAATCATGTGCTCTAATGAGTCACCATAAAACACAAGAAATTTGACTACAAGAAAATGCAAAAGCTTTACAAAAATTAGCACATACAAATCTCCTACGCCTTTAAATTTTTTAAGCAATGTGGCATAATAATTATATCTATAAACATTACCAAATAATGCAAAATGAATGTAAAAGAGAGCTATAGAAACAAGAAATCATCAAAGAACTCATAGCTCTAGCAAGTTCAATGTGAAAAATGTTACTTTATATTTTGAACTTCTCTTGAATAATTTTTAGTTTTTCAAGTTGATTCATCAATCATGAATATTGTTAAATGGCCTATATTTATAGTCTAAATAAAATCATTCCAAATAACTCTTCTAACTACTAGAATCGACCTTTGCCAAAATGTAGTTGTTGTTCGAAATAAAAAAAGGAACACAAAGAGCAATAGTTGTTAGAACTAGATGGACAAAAGATGTGTTATTTGATCAAAAGATTGATTAAAATGCAAAGCTCTAATCCAAGTAGAAGTTGATCTGAAATTTTAGATTTCGCATAATGTATGGACAGTGCTGATAAATAAGAGTATTATTTATAAAGGTGGAGAAAATCACAACCATTTGATAAGGCTTATCAGATGAACAATTAGATAAAATTTACTTCTCAAAATGACCGAACTAATAGTGATTCTTTGATCAGGTTCATCGAATAGGCCGTAAAATTGATTCTACTATTCAAAAAGGTAGACGCGATTCTTTACCGTTAAATAGCAAAAATTTGCGGATGACACAAATTCGCTTCCAATTTAGAAGCAAACATGTGCTGTTCTTTAGTCCCACATTACAAATATGTACATGAAAATTGGAATTTATCTTAGTTTCTCTTCTCGAGTAAAGTAGTTTGATGGGGTTGGCTACTCCTTAGTGCCCTTGGGAGGTCATGACCTGAGCCACCTACTTCGAGTCTGACTCAACTTGATACGCCTTAATTATGTTCAAGAATGATGCTCTAACCTAATTGAATCAAAGATATTACAGGACTATACCTTGATCAAGCCTCATACTTAACTCAATTTCAGTTGGTCTTTTGACTAGTGACACCCCAAGGCTCATTTCACAGTTCTTCGTACCACTTAGGTCAAGCTTTTTGGCTTGATCACGGAGTGGATGCTTAAGCTCAAATTTTTGTTATTAAAATATTTTTGTATAAAATTTAAAATTAAAAATACTTAATTTTTTAAAATCAAATATAACACTCCTAATACATACTATCACTAAAAATTTACTTAGAAGTGAATGAACAATGACTATGATCTTAGGTATCATAATTACAAAAAAAGAAGATTTAACATACTAACTATATAGATGATTAAGAATGTAAGTTCTTTGTGAATTAGTCATTTCATAAAGAGCTTGACCCTTGGCTCTAAAATCAGTAAGTTGAGCCTACAATCTTCATCAACTTCAAATGCTAGTCTTTGCTTCGACAAATACAACCATTACAATAACAACTTAAGACTAAACTAAAATAATACTAAGTTAAATAAGGTATTAATAATAGTTAGCTTAGTTTCGTTATCATCATATTAAATAATATAATAATCTATGTATGGATGATTACAAAACCAATTCTAGAATAAAAAATATGGTATTAAAGAAAATATAATGACAAATAATTAATATCTCTAAAAATACAAACTATGTAGTGTAGTATTCAACATTATAATTCCCTCAGATTGATAGCCTATACTCCTCTTAAATTATAACTTATGCTCCCCTAAATTATAATGCTAAGTTCCCCCTCATTTTGTAATCATTAAAAGGGGGTAATTATACTTAAGCTAAATCTAAGTCTTTAAAAATTTTGATAGTTAATGGCCTATTTAATAAAGTGACATCTTAACTCTATGCGTTTGACTCTTGAGTACTCAATATGATCTTTAGATAAAAATTATACTTGAATTATTAAAAAAGAATTAAATTTGGATAAATTAACATAAAAGTTGTTATTTAATTTATAGGACTTGAACAATATAACTACTTGTAGCAATATACTCAACCTCTGTTATTGATAGTGACATATAATTTTATTTTCTATAAGAATAAAACCTTAGTAAACCACTAGTCAATAACCAAATACTAAAGGCACTCTTTTTATAAATCTTGTCATCATTAAAGTTGAATTTGTGTAAATTATTAAAACAAATCTAAACTCATATTTAGGATACCATTAGCTTAGAGTCTTAGTACCTATAAGATATTTAAAGATATGTTTGACCATTTATAGATGTGATTCCTTAGAATTGTCTTAAAACCTTGCACACAAACTTAAACCAAATGCAATATCAAGCCTACTCACAATATGATATAGTATTGATATAATCATTCCTCTAAGCTAACAGCCATTTTACTTTTATCTTTATTTGTCATAGTGCTTGCATTAATGAGAGTCTTTCTTTACTTCAAGTTTGCATAAATAAATTTCTTTAGTAATTCCATCAAATATTTTATTGAAAAAATAAAGATTCTTCGCTTGTTTGTTTAACCTAAAATCTTTTGAAGAAGGTTAATTCTCTCATCATACTTATTTCAAACACATTATTTATTATTAGTAAATTTTATGCACATCTCTTCATTAGAAGCTTCAAAGATTATGTCATCTATATGTATCTAACATACTAGTTGTCCTTTAACTAAATTTTAAACAAATAAGGTATTATCTATGTTGCTTCTACTAAATCCATTTCAAGTAAAAAAATATACAATATTTCATACCAAGCACTTGGAACCTTTTTCAAACCAAAAAAGACCTTCTTAAGTTTGTATATTTTATTTACCTTATCATGTATCCAAAATCTGATGCTAGAATGAGTCTCCAAAAAACATAAGAAACTTGATTACAAGAAAATGTGCAAGCTTTATAAAAAATGGCACATAAAAAGCTCTTACCGCTTTGAATTTTTCAAGAAAGAGTATGATAACAACTATATATGTAAATGTTACCAAATGATTCAAATTTAATGTAGAGAAAAGTTATAGAAACAAGAAATCATTGAAGAAACTGTAGCTCCCATAAGTATGTTGTGAAAAACAATGCTTTCAATTTTGGACTTATCTTGAGTGTTTTTGAGTTTTTCAAGTTGGTTCATCAATCTTAAATACTGTTAAAAGACATATATTTATATTCCAAACAAAAACATCCCAAATAACTCTTCCAACAACTATAATTGGTCTTTCTTAAAATTTAGTCATTGTTGGAAATGAAAAAAAAATGATAAAGCAGTAGCCGTCCAATCTAGATGGATAGAATAAGTGTCATTTGATCCAAAGATTGATTAAAGTATCTCAATCTAATCTAAGTAGGATTTAATCTAAATTGTTAGATCTCACATACTATATGGATATTTGATACATAGAAGTACTATTTACAAAGGTTGAGTAGATCACAATCATTTGATCAACCTTACTAGATGGACAATTAGATAGAATTTATTGATCAAAATTGTAGAACTAATAGTGACAATTCAATTGCATTTGTCAAATGAATGATAAGATAAATTCTATTGTACAAAAAGGTAAACACGATCTATACCGTTCAATAGCGAAAATATGAAATTGGACGAAACTGATTCACCCACAATTTAGAAGCAAAAAGGATTCAATATTTAGTCCCAAATTCTAAATATGTAGATGAAATTCATTATTTATCTTAGTTTCTTCGTGCAGGTAAAGCAGCCTAATGTGGTTGGCTGTCCCCTAATACTTTAGGAGGTCATGACCTAAGTCACCTACACATATATGGATTTTGTTGTATCTTTTGATGTGATAATCACAAAACTAAGATAAATTATTACTAATAACTTGTTGAGCTTAGTATTGTTTCGATTAAATCTCAATGAGTACCATAGTAGTCTCGATTTATTGGAGCAAGGACTGTAGCATATGCATTGAATAAAGTTTGATGGCTCAACTTGCTAATTTTGGATCCATGGATAATGCTCTTTGTAGAGTAAGTAATCCACAAAAAACTACATTTTTAAATCTTTATAATTAGCATGTTAAATTTTTAATTTCTTTGTAATTATTGCATATAAGATTATCATCTTTCATGCATATTTTAGTTTTGTATTGAGTTTCATATTTTTAAAATTAATATATTTAAATTTTTGAAATCTTATAAATTTTTAAATAAAAATATTTTTTTTTCTAAGCACCCAACCCTACTGCTAAGCTTAAAGAGCTCGGGTCAAGTGGGTCGTAGTATCAAGCAAAGGCTTTGAAGAGTCCTAAGCCAAGAGCCTAATTAAAACCAAGACAGATCAAGCCCAAGTATCGATCCGAGGAATGGTTCTTGCAACAATTTTGGGTCAATGGGTTCATAACATAACTCCCAAACCAACTTAGGAGTAACGATCAAGGCTGACTTACGAATTGATTAAGGGGTCGGGTTAGTCAGAATCGTATATACATTTATGCACTAGTGACCAGGTTGTGAATTTCTTGAGAACACCATGGGTAGCCAACTTATGTATGCTGTATATTAAACATAGTAGAAGTAATATAAGCACAAATCATAGAAATTATTTCACAAAGTGGGACTGAAAAAACTATTGCCAAACTTGAGTATTTCTACACCGATTCATCACTCATTTTTGTATCAAATAGTCCAGATCGTGCCTACATTTGTGAACAATTTACTTCTATTCATTCATCCAAAATGGTTGATCAAACGATTGAGTGTCTCTCTGCCTTCGTGAATAGTAACCTGATCATCATCATTATTCATCTGACTTTGGAATCTAACGTTCCAGATCTTATCTCGCTGCGATTAGATTTGGACCCTTTATTGATGATTTTGATTGGAAGGTACCTTCTTCGTTTGCCTATAAACAAATAGTAGTTGTACTTCGTCTTCATTTGTATCAGTTGTAATATGTAGCTTTTCAAAAAATTGATTCTAGCCATTGGGAGAGTTTTTTTTTGAGTTTTTTCTTTTCAACTATAAATAAAGTTTATTGATTAAAATTTTTTGAATCAAACTTAAAAATTTTCACAAGAGCCCAAGTGAAGTTCAAAATCATGAGCAACAAATTTCTTATCCTAAAAGTTTGGTTTGTGTCTTATTTAACCGCTTTCTTACCTAACCAAATAACTATTTACTAAAGAATTGTATCTAAAATTGTGATTTTGTTCATTGTATGCATCTATTGATGTATACTTATTATTCTTGCAATTTTATTTTATGCAACTTTGCAAGTTTGGGTGTCAGATTTTATCAATATGTGTATTATATTGTTACAATAAAGAACTTTAATGTCAGTTTGGACTTTAGATTCATTGAACCAAGAATCATGCTTAGATGAGTACTCTATCCAAAAAAATTATCTTGGGTACATCCATTTAGTGATATATCCACTATATTGATAATCATGTAAGATTTAAGTGATATCTCTTGCATGGTGACCTTTTGATAGTTTTTGTTTCTTCCTCATTTGCATTTTTACCAATAAAAATTAATAAAGACAATTCTTTCATTAAAATTAATGGCCAAAATATATGTCAAAATCTTAAGGAGGTTTATACGTAATGTCATATTGAAGGAAAAGTGCCATGTGATTGTGGCATTATCCAAACTCATTAGAAATTAGATAATTTTTTTATGCTTTTATGAAAGAAATGAAGTCATTTATTATTGTTTTCAAATTATTTATATTTTCTAGATAGATTGATTTGACTTTGATAAATTTGTGCAAATACTAATATTTGAGATTGACAATATCAAAGGAATTGTTCAATATCAAAACATGTCACAATGATGTTGTAAGAGGATGGATTTTGAATTTATTCCTTTATATTCATGAACCATTTCTTCATTTTCATCAAAAATAAATTTGACTTAATGCTTACTTCCATAACATTGCAACAAATTAAAAAATCAAAAGAATTATCTCTATTTTTCTTATTTTTATATACCAAATGAATTCTAATATTCATATATATATATATATATATATATATATATATATATATATATATATATGATTAGAATTTTGTATAATTAATTTTATTTAATAGAAATTTTAATTTAGTAGTTTCATGAGAAATTAAATAGAAGGCCAACTAATACAATATGTTTCATATCTGTGTTCTTCTCTTGTCCATAATAATTACACGTTAAAGCTATAGAAAAATGAACTGTTGAAAAAAATTATCTTCGTCAATCCAGCTTTCGTGTTTTTGATATGCCTGTGCATCATTTGGGGTGATGTGCTCTGCTTGAATGATCATTCTTGTTCAACTCATTAACTAAATCACTATCTAATTGATCAACACAATTAGGCACACAAAAATCATTGCCCTAGCCTCAAAACCTATGACAAGAGAAAGATAATATTTTCTCAATAATCCTTATTATTTAAATAAATCATATAGAGAATCTCCTTGATTAATCATTATAAAATTAAAATTTTTGTTGACCATTCAAAACCATGAACATTATGATCATTGTGCTACTTTTTCTCAAAACTTTTCCTAAAAAATATATATTTTTTACATGCTTACAAAAAAACATCTAATTTGATAGATATACTATATAAATTATTCATTTAATTTTATATTAAAACATCACTATCTAATCAATAATCAATTTTAAAAATAATAATAACTATTATTTATTTGATATAGTTATGCATAAATGAACTTATACATATTTAAATCTAGAATTTTGTATAATTGACTTTATTTAAGATAAATTTTAATTTAGTAGACTCATTAGAAATTAAATAAAAATCCAACTTATACAATATGATGAATATCCTTGTCATATCCTCTTCCTCATAACAATAAGACGTTAAAACCATTAGGCAAATGAACTCATGAAAAGTTATCCTCTGGCCATTGTTAAATGTTTGCGTCACAAGAGATGCTCTGGCCATCATAAAATGCCGGTGTAGTTGGCGTTGGAAGCATTATAGACGAACTGCTAAGCATGATAATCAATGAAGCCATACTTGGTCTCATACCTTGGTTGTCTTGGACGCAAAGCAATGCAATGTGTACGCATTTCATTACTTGTTGTGATGAGTATTGCCCACACAAACTATCATCAACAATTCTATCCACCCACCCCTGTTTCCAATATCGCCAAACCTAAACAGGACAAAGATCAAAGAAATGCTCAACTGGCAAATCGACTTGTTAAATGCTTCTTGATTCTTACAAGGCTCAGAAGGTTCCTTGCTTGATCTGAAACTTGGACACTGTTGCTCCTTCCCGTAACGATTTCGAGTATCAGAACGCCATAACTAAAAACATCAGAATTGGTGGAGAACATCCCATGTAGTGCATATTCGGGTGCCATGTATCCGCTGAAAGAAAGGTAGAGCAGAATTACACTTAATATAAAAGATATGGAAAGCGAGATTGTTCTCAAATCTTTAGCAGAGATCTTACTATGTTCCAGCAATTCTACTAGTGTTCTTTTGCGTTTCATCAACGGTAATCAGTTTTGCGAGGCCAAAGTCCGAGATTTTTGGGTTCATGTCGTTATCTAACAAAATATTGCTGGGTTTTAGATCGCGATGAATAATTCTAAGACGCGAGTCTTCATGTAGATAAAGAAGACCCCTCCCGATTCCTTCGATGATCTTAAACCTTGTTTCCCAATCCAGAAGGCTTTTCTTTATGGGATCTGTAAGGCATACTTTGCATGTCAAAGCTATTACGTACGTATATAAGAAGCTATACAATCACAATGGTTTTCATTAAATCATGAAATGATAATTCCAACTGAAAGCTCAAAAGAAAATTCTGATGCTTGATAACAATAGGCAGTATGCCAAAAAAAACTAATATTGAATAATCAAATTATAAAGAATTAATTAGTGAAAAACATACCAAATAAGAATTTGTCAAGGCTGGTGTTAGAAAGGTACTCATAGACAAGAAGCTTTTCATTGTCCTCCAAGCAATAACCCAGCAATCTTGCAAGATTTCTGTGTTGGAGCTTAGCTACGAACAACACCTCGTTTTTCATTTCTATAAGTCCTTGTCTTGAAGTTCCTGATAACCTTTTCACTGCTATTTGTTGACCAGTGCTAAGCAATCCCTGTTTAGATTATCCAAATTAGCACATACCACAACAAAACAACAACAATATGTTAGCAAACTTTAAGGATGGTTAGCACTTTTCAAACGCTTGTTAGCATTTTTTAAGGAGTTGTTAACACTTTTTAAGCATGGTTAGCATATTTAAGTATTTTGAGGATTTTTAGGGATTAGAAACAAACTTTTGAATTATGAGAAAAGATTTGGGAGATTAGATATTTTTCTTGGCTATAAATAGATGTAATTGGTTCATTGTGATAATGCAATTTTATGAATGAAAAATTCTTAGTTATTCTCTTCCTCTTCCTTAAGTCTTTCGTTGCCATTTCCAAATTTCTCCCTACTCTTTTATTTCCATTAAAGTGGTATCAGAGCCAAAGAAAGTAGATCGAACGCCGCAGCGTTGAAGGGAGAAGAGCAAAGTTTTTTTTATTGCTGTTTAGACATCTGCTTCAAAAGGAAGATGCAAAAGTGTTAGGCCACAGCAGAAGATAGAAGGCCATGGCAGAAGGTAGAAGAAGAGGAGGAAGGCCACGGCAAGCCACAGCAGAAGGTAGAAGGCCACGGTAGGCCACGACAGAAGAAGAGCAACAAAGAAGTTATTTGCCACGTCTCTTGTGCGAAGAGGGATAGGTTACGAAAGTGACTTGGCCACGGCAGTGCTCGCGTTACCGTAAAACCAAGGAAGGCAAAGCAATTCGTAAAAGCTGTGAAAAGAAACCGAGAACGGCAAAGTGTGAAAGTTTTTTTTTCTGGAGAGACGAAGAGGACAGCAAGAACAGCAATTCTAGCAAGGCTGAAGGACCTTGGAGGGAGATTTGGTGGTAGAGCTGCAGAGAACTACCATTACAATGCAAGAAAGATGGGTAGAACCGAGAAGGCAGGAGATGCTGTGAATCTTCTAAATTTTGCTGGTCCGAGAAGTCTTGCAGAGCTGAGAGGAGCAAGAGCTGATGGAATCAAGAATATTGATTCAATTTCCTCTCTGGAGCCTGAAAGCAAGAAGCGCTTGAAGGAAGCAGAGCTTCCAGGTTATGATGTTTCCGTTTCGTTTGAAGGTCCAAAGACACTTAGTGTTTTGAAGCAAAAAAGAGGTGCTGAGCCTCAAAATGGAGCAACCTTGGTTGCTAACAACAACAAAAAAAAGAGAATGAAGTGAACTTGCATTCAAGGAAGGATGCACACAAAGGAAAGCATTCAAGGAGGGATGCACACAAAGGAAATTTCGAAATCTATGATTGGATTGGAGTTGATCTACCAAAGGTCAAAACATGTGCTGAAGAGGAAGCTTTGAATCATGCAGATGGTGATAGAATAACTCATGGGCAACATGCCATTGGAGATGAAACAGAAGCTGTTGCAAAAGATGAAATATTTCAAGTTTGAGGGGGAGTAATGTTAGCAAACTTTAAGGATGGTTAGCACTTTTCAAACGCTTGTTAGCATTTTTTAAGGAGTTGTTAGCACTTTTTAAGCATGGTTAGCATATTTAAGTATTTTGAGGATTTTTAGGGATTAGAAACAAACTTTTGAATTATAAGAAAAGATTTGGGAGATTAGATATTTTTCTTGACTATAAATAGATGTAATTGGTTCATTGTGATAATGCAATTTTATGAATGAAAAATTCTTAGTTATTCTCTTCCTCTTCCTTAAGTCTTTCGTTGCCATTTCCAAATTTCTCCCTACTCTTTTATTTCCATCACAATAGACAACAAATATTTCAAGATGCAATCCTTTCTGAAGGTTACCTTGTAAACTGGCCCAAATCCACCTTTTCCGAGCTTATTTTCTTCTGAGAAATCATTTGTGGCATTTCTTAGTGTCACTAATGAAAATAAAAAAGAATCAGCATTAACACTGAGATCTTCATTGTCCTCCCCATGTCCTACCACACAAAAAACACCATAATTATATTTTAAAATAACTGAATAATCTCAAGGAGGGAAAGGCCATAATAATGAACCTGTAAAAACTATATCTTACTAGTTCGCACAATTGATAGAGGTAGAATCTTTCGTCGTACGAACATACACATGATGATAACAAAAATTATAATCAACAAAGCAGCTCCAGAGATGGCAATGATAAGAATTACTTTGTTTGAGCTACGGTTTCTGGTATCATCTATAAGAACAAGCAACATTACCACTTCAATGGAACAGTAACTTCAAATATGCAAAAGAAAATATATTTATGATTTTAAGTTCATTTTATCCCATTTCTCATAAAATTTGGTTGGAATTAACACATGAATAAACTTCTTAAGCCATCCTACTATTGATTCCTAAACAAGAACATAATTATAAAAAGATTGCTAAAAAAATAGAGCAATAAATTGCAAAAATTAAAAGAAATTGATTTGTAAAAAGTAATCCCACAAATTCAAATAAATCAAATTTATCAAAATCCCCAACCCACAATAGCCAATAAAACAAAGTAAAAAATTATTCATTAGAAAGAAACTTCGACTTTAGCCAAAACAAATGCTATTCATGTGTAACTTATATGATTAAACTAAAAGATGACATTGCTCACAAAAATTTATACTATCCTCGAAAAGCAACGATCCAAAAATTTCATGGTGGTCATTAATAAAGAATCAGAGACTATATTGGGAGACTCTTATTTCATAATTTATCTATTCAAAATTCTAAACATTAGGCCAAAAAGATTTATTAAATATTGAATTTTTTAAAACAAAAATCTATCACGACATAACCCTTAAGTAACAACAATTTGTTCTGATAAATATGAAATAATATTCATTACATGGAGATAGATGTCATAGAAACCAAATTACTTATATTGCGATTTAATGAATCTAATATTAGTTTGACCAAAATCCTAAAAAGCTTTATCCTTAAAGGAAAAATCCTTGAAGGAGGGATGGGATTGAATTCAATGAACATATGTTAGAGATAAAAAGATTCATGCAAGAGATAACACTTGCATGTGAAGAGTAAAGTGATGGGATACATATTGAGAATAATCTGGCATTAGATTTCAACAAATTTTGATATTGATATACAAAGGGATAGTTGTAATGTAATAGCTTAAGTTTTTGGATTGAAGAGCATCACTTGTGCATGTAGTCTACCTTATACTTTTATTTGATTAGACTCCTTTAAAAAGTAATAATATAATACTTTTTTTAATTAGGATCAAGTGGTGTGGCAAAGACAAAGAAGGATTTGCAATGGAGCGGAGTCATTGCGAAACAGATGAGGGTTGGTCAAAGCAAATGACACTATAATCAATATAAGGTACCACATCAATTTCCATGATGAGATTGAACTAGCAAAACAACAAAGTCACTAGAAATGGTTCAATAGAATCGACAATGGATGGCACAACCAAAAGTAATTGTTGCAATAGAGTGAATAAAATAACAATGCAAATATGGTTGGTACTAACAAAAATGACATAACAAGACCTAATTTGCAAAAGTTTGGTTGAGCTGACATAACCAAGGCAATTACTCAAAAGAGTCAACATGGTGCAAAAGAGCCAAGTTTGTTTAAAACAAAGCTGGCAAAGATAAAATGGTATAATAAAATTTATTGTTATAAAAAAATATTATTCATTTCAATAAACATCCATATGTGAAAAAATTATTTTTTTGTAATTTTAGTTATTTAGCCCAATAAAAGTTAAAAATGTTATAGATAAATTTCATTAAAATATTGATAATACACTTCTTATAATTATATTTGTGTGTATAATAAAGAAATGCAATGGATACAATGCCAAAGACATCAATTAATGTACACAATCTTATGAAAAAATTATATGAGATTTTTAACTGAAAAATTCTTTCTATAAATAAAGATTTCTCATTGTAATAACCCAATTATGCATAAATTCTTGCAAAAATGTATTAAAAATTATTTTTTTTCTAGCTTTATTATTTGGCCTCACAAAACTTTAAAATATTGTCCATAAATTTCATTCTAAATATGATAATATATTTCCGATACTTGTACGTGTGCATAAAATAGAAAGATACCATTGATTCAACGCGAGAAAGTTAAATTCATGTACATGACCTTATGAAAATGTTTTATAAATCATATTGTTTATTTTTTGTACATAAATTTTTCGTATTGAAGAACTGACCGTTGGAAGTTGCAATACCTCCGCCACCGGCAGTCTCATTATGGCTTGTGCTTACATTAGGGACCGTCTGAGGTGCCCCGGTAGTCACTGATATCATGTCCAGGGGAAAGAAGGCGTTAATCTCGAACCTGATGTAGCAACTCGAATAGGCTGCCTGGCCCCCAATTTTCCACGTTAAAAGCCAATCCTGTACGCTGGAAAGGCAATTGAGGCAGTCATTGATGATGACGTCCATCGAACACCACGCTAAACCGTAGATGGTCTGCTGCACCTCTTCGATCATCCTCTTTCCTACAGCGAACCTCGACTCCGAAGTGGAGGCCTTGGGCAAGATATCTGCCATTAACCTCTGCAATTCGTCTTCGAAAACCACCGGGTTTGACGAATTCTCAACGTTGTGAGCGAATACAGCCAGACTCCTGTCGACGATGCCGAAGAATTTCTGATTGGAGTAGCGCAGGTAGCAGGATTCGTATCTGAGAGCCGCTGAGTTGCTGTAACCGCAACCGCCGGACTCGTTGACGGGGGCTGTGGAAGAGGCGAGACTGAGGCACTCTGTGCAAGATCCGGCAGTGGCATCGGGGCGGCACTGAGCGAGACCAAAGAGTTGGGAGGCAGGGGGACTGCCGATGGATGCTGTGGAGAAAAAGTTGGGGGAAGTGGGTACGGAGCCGGTGAGGTTGGATAGAAGGAGGTGGAGATTGGAATTGTACTTGCTTGGGGAGGAAAATTTGTCGACAGAGCAGGCGGTTAGAAAGGGGCCATCGATGGCATAGGCCGGGAGTGTGAACAAGAGGAACACTGGCAGCGGCAGGTGGCGCGATGGCCGAGCCATTGTTTGCAGCAATTGGGCAAAATAAGATGCCGTGCAGAATTTGCTCGTAATGGCTAGAAAATGTTATACTGAGCAAGAAGTCTGGAATGGTCGCCCCCAAGAAGTGAAAGTGAACTAAAAGCGTGACTTGACCGATGACTTGATGAGTGCGGTCTATTATCAATTTAAACATAGACCGATGACTTGATGACCGGTGACTTGCCCAGTACTTTTTTCAGAAGAAGAATTTAAACATAGCTACCAAAAACTTTAAAAAAACATCAATTTTATATCAATATGAAAAAATAACATTACAATTTGTAAGAAAACAAATTATGAAAATCAATCAACTTGGGTGTTCTTTTATGTAGATTTGAAGCAATTGTTAAATATTTAAAAAAAAAAGATATAATAAAATATCTTAAATTATTTTGTCAAGTCCGAGAACAAAAAACAAGACAATCTCAAATCTATTATTTTAAACTTATAAAACTAAATTTAAATATAATTATAATATATTTAAAAGAGCTTAGACATTTATGATTTATTTTTTTATTCTTTCAAAACTATCATTAAAAAAAATATTAGTTTTAGTTTATCATATATATATATTATATTATTTAATTTGTAAATTTTATTTTTATTTCATTGTTTATAAGATTTTATGGTGATGAAAAAACTTTTTTACAAGTAATTATACTCTTTAATTTAATTGAACTTTCAAATAAAATAATACATAATAAGATATAAATAGACATTCATTATCAATATATATATATATATATATATATATATATATATATATATATATATATATATATATATATATATATATATATATATATATATATATATATATATATATATATATATATATGCCCATATGTATCCAACTCATAAACTTTCATAATCATGTATTGTATTATTACCATATAGTGCTCATAACATCGTATTTCCTTTTTTCATATTCTATTTCAATTAGTATTTCATAACCTTCTTTCCTCTTTTTCATAAAATTCTTTCTCTAAACATATATTTCTTTTACAGCCTTTATCATCATTTGAAGGAGATCTCATATCATAACTTATCATTATATAGTCTTAGCTTCTCATATGTCATGACCCCACTTTTAAATTTCATGACAATATGAAGTAAAGTATCTCATCAATACATAATTATCATCTATTATTACTAACATCTTATGATTTCAAGAAATGAGATATTTAACATGTTAGAGTTTTATCTTTGAGTATCTATAACACCACGGGTGAAGTATCTCATCATTAAATTGATAATCAACTCTAAAGGAGTTGCTACTTCATCAACAATATTTTAAATAAGTCTTACCAAATATTATTGTACTAATAATATTACAACTTTATGATGTAAATATTATGACATATTTTGTTAGTTATCATACCGCTTCTCAAGTCATCGTTCCTATAGTGTCACTTGGTAAATGTCCATCACATCTATAACATGATAATCGATATAGTTAAAGTTATCTTCATATACATCCAAACTCATAAAAATACATAAGCATGTATTGTATTAGTATTATATAGTGCTCATAATATCATATTTCTTTTTTTTCATATTCAATTTTAATTGGTATTTCACAGCCTTATTTTCTTTTTTTCATTAAATTCTTTCTCTAAGCCTATAGTCCTTTTACAGCATCTACAATCACTCTTAGGAGATTCTATATCATAACTCATCGTTATATAGCCTTAGCTTCTAACATGTTATGGCCCCATTTTTTAATATCATGACAATAAAAAGTAAAGTATCTCATCAACACATAATTGTTGTCCATTATTACTAACATCCTATGCTTTCAAGGAATGAGATATTTAACATTTTAGAGTTTTATCTCAAAATATCCATAACACCATGGGTGAAGTATCTCATCATTAAATTAACAACCAACTCTAAAGAAGTTGCTACTCCATCAACAATATTTTAAATAAGTCTTACCAAATATTATTGTACTGATAATATTACAACTTTATGATGTTGTAAATATTACGACATATATTGTTAGTTATCATACCACTTCTCAAGTCATTGTTCTTATAAGGTTTATTGGTAAATGTCCATCACATTTATAACATAGTAGATATAAATAAAATCATCTTTATAGGCTAAATATTCCATATGTAACATAAAATGTCATATGCAAATATCAGAACAATTTGAAATTATGTCACATGTTATATCTTCATCACTTGTATTTAGCATTTGCACACTACATGAGAAAAACTACAAAAAAGATATATATTCATATACTATTATTTATTATTTATTTTTATTTAACTTGACTTTTTAGTTATCATTTGATACTTTCTAGGAAATTCTTATGGTCAATTATATTTCACATGATTTTTTAGTCACCTACTTATGAGTCACCTTGTTTTTCCTCAGTTTATTTTATGATTGTCATGGCTTATTAACCACTCTAGTATTTTTCCTTATTTTCATTGCCTTATTAATTACCTAGGCATTTTTGACATTTTGTATAGTTTTTATGATTTATTAATCTTTTAAACATTTTTTTAGCTTTCATATTTACATGTATCATAATTTTTGCACATAAGATATATATTATACTTATATAATGATGCTCATCACACAACATGCTATCTTGATCTAAAAGTTCAAGTATAATCATATATAATGCTATATTTATTCTTATAAAATCAAAAAAATCATACATCTTTAAATCTCTAAAGATGTATTTAAAGATAAAATGTTATAATCATCAAATAAATATAAATAGACCAATTTATATCAATCATATGTGCTTTCAATTTGTGCAAACCACCTATCTGAATGCCATAGAATTATGCATTTAATTCCACTTTAGTTATTCCTTGTTGTGCAAATAAGGTTTCTTGCATTAATGGGATAATCAATCTATGAGGATCTCCTAATCCATGTGATTCCCTTTTTCCTTCTATGATCGATTGCCCTAAAAGATTGGTTTGTGTATTATTTAACCCCTTTCTTACCCAACCAAATAACTATTTACTAAAGAATTGCATCTACAATTGTTATTTTGTTCATTGATGGGATGCCATGACATATATGCATCTATTGATGTATACTTATTATTCTTGTAGTTTTATTTTATATAGCTTTGCAAGTTTGGGAGCCTGATTTTACCAATATGTGTATTATTTTGTTACAATAAATAATCTTAATGTTGGTTTGGACATTAGATTCATTGAATCATGAATCATGCTTAGATGAGTACTTTATCCAAAAGAATTATCTTGGGTACATCAATTTGGTGATATATCCACTATGTTGATAATCATGTAAGATTTATATAATATCTCTTTCATATTGACCTTTTGATAGTTTTTGTTTCTTCCCCATTTCCATTTTTGCCAATAAAACTCAATAAAGACGATTCTTTCATTAAACTTAATGGCAAAAATATATGTCAAAATCTTAAGGTGGTTTATACATTATGTCATATTGAAAGAAAAATGTCAAGTGATAGTGGCATTATCCAAACTCACGAGAAATTTGATAATTCTTTTTTATGCTTTTATGAAAGAAATGAAGTCGTTTATTATAGTTTTCAAATTATTTATATTTTCTTGATAGATTGATTTGACTTTGATAAATTTGTGCAAATACTAATGTTTGAAATTGACAATATCAAAGGAATTGTTCAATATCATAACATGACACAATGATGTTGTAAGAGGATTGATTTTGAATTTATTCTTTTATATTCATGAACCATTTCTTAATTTTCATCGAATATAATTTTGACTTAATGCTTACTTCCACAACATTGCAACAAATTAAAAAAATCAAAAGAATTACCTCTATTTTTCGTATTTTATATACCAAATGAGTTCTCATATATATATATATATATATATATATATATATATATATATATATATATATATATATATATATATATATATATATAATTTTGTATAATTAATTTTAATTAAGATAATTTTTAATTTAGTAGTTTCACGAGAAATTAAATAGAAGGCCAACTATTACAATATGGTGCATGTCCTTGTTTTTCTCTTGTCCATAATAATTGCATCATCCAACTTTCGTGTTTTTGATATGCCTGTGCATCATTTGGGGTAATGTGCTTTGCTTGACCGATCATTCTTGTTCAACTCATTAACTAAATCACTATCTAATTGATCAACACAAGTAGGCAGGCAAAAATCATTGCTCTAGCCTCAAAACCTATCACAAGAGAAAGATAATATTTTCTCAATAATGCTTATTATTTAAATAAATCATATAAAGAATCACTTTGATTAATTATTATAAAATTAACATTTTTGTTAACCATTCAAAACCATGAACATTATGATCACTATGCTACTTTTTTTCAAAACTTTTCCTAAAAAATATATATTTTACACGCTTACAAAAAAACATCTAATTTGTTAGATATATGATATAAATTATTCATTTAATTTTATATTAAAACATCACTATCTAATCGATAATCAATTTTAAAAATAATAATAATTATTATTTATTTGATATAGTTATGCATAAATGAACTTATACATATTTAAATCTAGAATTTTGTATAATTGATTTTATTTAAGATAAATTTGAATTTAATAGATTCATTAGAAATTAAATAAAAATCAAACTTATACAATATGATGAGTATCCTTGTCATATCCTCTTCTTCATAATAATAAGACGTTAAAACCATTAGGCAAATGAACTCATGAAAAGTTATCCTCTGGCCATTGTTAAATGTTTGCGTCACAAGAGATGCTCTGGCCATCATAAAATGCCGGTGTAGATGGCGTTGGAATCATTATAGACGAACTACTAAGCATGATAATCAATGAAGCCATACTTGGTCTCAGATCTTGGTTTTCTTGGACACAAAGCAATGCAATGTGTATGCATTTCAGTACTTGTTGTGATGACTATTGCCCACACAAGCTATCATCAACAATTCTATCCACCCACCCATGTTTCCAATATCGCCAAACCTAAACAGGACAAAGATCAAAGAAATGCTCAACTGGCAAATCGACTTGTTAAATGCTTCTTGATTCTTACGAGGCTAAGAAGGTTCATTGCTTGATCTGAAACTTGGACACTGTTGCTCCTTCCCGTGACGATTTCAAGTATCAGAACGCCATAACTAAAAACATCAGAATTGGTGGGGAATATTCCATGTAGTGCATATTCGGGTGCCATATATCCACTGAAGGAAAGGTAGAACAGAATTACACTTAATATAAAACATATGGAAAGCAAGATTGTTCTAAAGTCTTTAGCAGAGATCTTACTATGTTCAAGCAATTCTAAGTGTTCTTTTGCATTTCATCAATGGTAAACAGTTTTGCGAGGCCAAAGTCTGAAATTTTTGGATTCATGTCATTGTCTAACAAAATGTTGCTGGGTTTTAGATCATGATGAATATTCTGAGGCGCGAATCTTCATGTAGATAAAGAAGACCCCTCCCTATTCCTTCGATGATCTTAAAACTTGTTCCCCAATCCAGAAGGCTTTTCTTTATAGGATCTGTAGGGCATACTTTGCATGTCAAAGCTACCATGTACATATATATAAGAAGCTATACGATCACAATGGTTTTCATTAAAACATGAGATGATAATTCCAACTGAGAGCGCAAAAGAAAATTCTGATGCTTGATGACAATAAGCAGTTTATCGAAAAGCATAATATTGAATAATCAAATTATAAAGAATTAATTAGTGAAAAACATACCAAATAAGAATTTGTCAAGGCTGGTGTTAGAAAGGTACTCGTAAACAAGAAGCTTTTCATTGTCCTCCAAGCAATAACCGAACAATCTCACAAGATTTTTATGTTGGAGCTTAGCTACAAACAATACTTCGTTTTTCATTTCTATATCTCCTTGTCTTGAAGTTCCTGATAACCATTTCACTGCTATTTGTTGACCAGTGCTAAGCAATCCTTGTTTAGATTATCTAAATAATCACATACCACAACAACACTGCAACAATAGATAATAAATATTTCAAGATGCAATCATTTCCGAAGGTTACCTTGTAAACTGGTCCAAATCCTCCTTCTCTGAGCTTATTTTCTTCTGAGAAATTATTTGTGGCATTTCTTAGTGTCACTAATGAAAATAAAAAAGAATCAGCATTAACACTGAGATCTGTATTGTCCACCCCATGTCCTAGAATACACAAAAACACCTTAATTATCTATTAAAATAGCTAAATAATCTCATGGGGGGGAAAGGTCATAATAATAAACCAATAAAAGCTACATCTTACCAGTTCGCATAACAGATAAATGTGGAATCTTTCGTCGTACAAACACACACATGATGATAACAAAAATTATAATCAAGAAAGCAGCTCGAGAGATGCAATTGATAAGAATTACTTTGTTTGAACTATGTTTTCTGGTATCATCTATAAGAACAAACAACTTTAACACTTCAATAGAACAATAACTTCAAATATGCTAAAGAAAACATATTTCTCGTTTTAAGTTTATTTTTATCCCATTTTTCATAAAACTTGGCTTGAATTAACACATGAATAAACTTCTTAAGCTATCCTTTCATTGATTCCTAAACAAGAATACAATTGGAAAAAGATTGCTAAAAAAACAGAACAATAACTTAAAAAAATTAAAAGAAATTGATTTGTAAAAAGTAATCCCACAAATTAAAAAAAAATCAAATTCATCAAAATCCCCAACCCACAATAGCTATTAAAACAAAGTCAAACATTATTCATTAGAAATAAACATAGATTTTATCCAAAACAAATGCTATTCTTGTGTAACTTATATGTTTAAACTAAAAGATGACAATGCTCACAAAACTTTATACTATCCTCAAAAGGCAACAATCCAAAAATTCCATTGTGGTCATTAATAAATAAAGCAACAATCCAAAAATTCCACCGTGGTCATTAATAAATAATTAGAGACTATATTGGGAGAGACTTATTTCATGATGACTATATTCAAAATTCTAAACATCAGACCAAAAAGGTTTATTAAATATTGATTTTTTTAAAACAAAAATCTATCATGAAATAAACTTTAAGTAATAATAATTTGTTCTGATAAATATAAAATAATATTCATTAAATGGAGATAGATGCCATAGAAACCAAATTGCTTATATTACTATTGGAAAGAATCTACTATTAGTTTAACGAAAATCCCAAAAATCCTTGTCCTTAAAGGAAAAATCCTTCAATGTATGGGATTGAATTCAATAAACTTATGTTAGAGATAAAATGATTCATGCAAAAGATAAAACTTGCATGTGAAAAGTAAATTG
This sequence comes from Vanilla planifolia, assembly GCA_023846275.1. Taxonomy (NCBI): domain Eukaryota; kingdom Viridiplantae; phylum Streptophyta; class Magnoliopsida; order Asparagales; family Orchidaceae; genus Vanilla; species Vanilla planifolia. Next base: position 39,258,840 of record CM043870.1, on the reverse strand, counting down.
ATGGGATACACATTGAGAATAATTTGGCATTAGATTTCAACAAGTTTTGATGTCGATATACAAAGAAATAGTTGTAACATAATAGCTTAAGTTTTTGGATTGATGAGCATCACTTGTGCATGACATCTATCTTATACCCTTATTTGATTAGACTCCTTTAAAAAGTAATAATATAATATTTTTTTAATTAGCATCAAGTGGTGTGGTAAAGACAAAGAAGGATTTGCATTGGAGCGAAGTTATTGTGAAACAAATAAGGTTTGGTTAAAGCAAATGAAAATATAATCAATATAGGGTACCACATCAATTTCCAATGATGCGATTGAACTAGCAAAACAACCAAGTCACTAGAAATGGTTCAATAGAATCGACAATGGATGGCACAGCCAAAACTAATTGTTACAATAGAGTGGATAGAACAACAAATGCAAATAAGGTTGGTACTAACAAAAATGACAAAGCAAGAGCGAATTTGCAATAGTTTGGTTGAGCTGATATAGCTAAGATAATTACTCAAAGGAGTCAACATGATGCAAAAGAGCCAAATTTGTTTAAAACAAAGCCGTTATAATTCTCACAAAGATAAAATGGTATAATAAAATTTATTGTTTTAAAAAATATTATTCAATTTAATAAACATCCACATTTCAAAAATTATTTTTTTTATAATTTTAATTATTTTTCCTAATAAAAATTAAAAATATTATAGATAAATTTCATTCAAAATATGACAATACACTTCTTATAATTATATTTGTGTGTATAATCAAGAAATATAATTGATACAATGGTAAAGACATCACTTAACACATACAATCTTATGAAAAATTATATGAGATTATTAACTAAAAAATTCTTTCGATAAGTAAAGATTTCTCTTTGTAATAACCCAACTATGCATAAATTCATGCACAAATGTATGAAATTTTTTTTTCCAGCTTCGTTATTTAGCCTCATAAAACTTTAAAATATTGTCCATAAATTTCATTCTAAATATGATATTATATTTATGAAACTTATATGCGTGCATAAAATAGAAAAACGCCATTGATAAAATGCTAGAAAAATAAATTCACCTACAGACATCACTTCACCTAAGACAATTGGTATTTTGTAGCATGATTTCTATCAAGCAAATATGAAACGTAAGGCTATGGCCTCAAGACATAGCACCTTCTTCCTAAAAAAGATGCTTTATCAACGGACCATGAGGAAGAAAAGCTTGACAATGGAAAACGCAAATTTGGTTTTTTTTCACCTTTGCTCTTGCTTAAATAACTTATTGTTGATTAAAAAAGGTCAAATAAAATCAAGAAATCTTGTAAAAAAACCAAATACTTGAATATTCACTCCCTTCTCTCCAAATACTGGAATATTCATTCGCGATAAGATTGAATTCTAGATTAGCCGTGTAGCTCATCAGCAGGTTATAAATAGATGATTGATTACCTGCATTGCTTCCCTTTCTTTCTCACTGCCTCCTTTAACACAATATGCAACTCCCCATTGAGAGAATGACTACTTGTGAGATCAAGACAATCAGGCCAAGCTTAAGATTGGAAGTCAATTTAGATTTTCAATTCATTAAGATTCCAAATTTAATCGAGTGAGACTTCAAAGTTGTAATTCTTCAATAGAAATAACAATGTGCAGAGACTTTAACTATCTGAAGGAGAGCAAAAGTATGCATGAGTTAAAAAATAGGATGTACTTCTGTAACGAACTTAATAGAAATAAGACTTCAAACAAAATCATAGTAGGATTGCCTGCTTTAGGTTGGTGGTGCATAAAAATGGCTCAATCGCATCTAACTCTAAAATGCCTTGCAGAATTTGCTCGGGATGGCTACAAAAAGTTATACGGAGCAAGAAGTCTGGAATGGTCCCTCCCAAGAAGTAAAAGTCATCTAAAAGCGTGACTTGATCGATGACTTGACTCTGGTACGTGCCGTAAATATAATAATAAATTTTTATAATAGATGTTCTGCTGCTCTTCTCATCCTTTTTTCTACAGCGCGAACCTCGACTGCGTACTGGAGACCTTGGGCAAGATATCTGCCATTAACCTCTGCAATTCTTCTTTTAAAACTGTTAGCAAACTTTTAAGTTTTATTTAGCATTTTTAAGCGTTTGGTTAGCACTTTTTAAGTGCTTATTAGCATTTTTTAAAGATAGATTTGGTTAGTACTTTTTAAGCATGGTTAGCATATTTTAAGTATTTTGAGGATTTTTAGGGATTTTAAGTATTTTGAGGATTTTTAGGGATTATAAACAAATTTTTGAATTATGAGAAAAGATTTGGGAGATTAGATATTTTTCTTGGCTATAAATAGATGTAATTGGTTCATTGTGATAATGCAATTTTATGAATGAAAAATTCTTAGCTATTATCTTCCTCTTCCTTAAGTCTTTTGTTGTCATTTTCAAATTTCTCCATACTCTTTTATTTCCATCAAAGTGGTATCAGAGTTAAGGAAGTAGATCGAACGCCGCAGCGTCGAAGGGAGAAGAGCAAAGTTTTTTTTAAAGGAGTGTTGTTCATTTAAAATGTCTAGAATTGTGCAACAAGTCATTCCCAGATTGACGAACGACAACTATGATAATTGGTGCATCCAATTTAAAGCCCTTCTTGGCTCGCAAGACCTTTGGGAGATTGTTATCGATGGCTTTGATGAATCAGATGCTACTGAAGCGGAGAAGAAATTGTTGAAAGAAAATCAGAGAAAAGACAAAAAGGCATTGTTCTTGATATATCAAGGACTTGATGAAACCACTTTTGAGAAAGTTGCAGAAGCGACTACAAGCAAAGAAGGTTGAAATAAACTCAACACAATCTTCAAAGGTGTTGAACGGGTGAAGCGTGTACGACTTCAAATCCTTAGGGGTGATTTTGAGCAAGCAAAGATGAATGAAAATGAGACTATCTCAGATTATGTCCCATGCTTGGTTGCTATTGTGAATTTGATGAAGAGAAATGGAGAACAAATTGACGATATATGTGTCATTGAAAAGGTACTTCGTTCTTTAACTCCTATATTTGAACACGTAACAGCAATTGAAGAATCTAAAGATATATATAATTTATCTATTGAAGAGCTAATTGATTCTTTACAAGTGCATGAGCAATGACTAAAGAAAAAGGCTGAAGTTGCACCTATTGATCAAGCATTAGAATCAAAATTGAATTTGAAAGAAGACAATACATTGAAGAAAGAGAATTCAAATTCAAGAGGAAGAGGACGAGGTTCATATCGAGGACTTGGAAGAGGTCATTTTTAAAACAGATCTCAACAGAAATTTAATCAGTCTTACACTCAACCCGGGCATGGAAGAAACAATTCTTCTCGAGGTCGAGGACATGGTAGAAATATTGAATGTTACAATTGTCATAAGTTTGGTCATTATGTTTCTGATTGTTGGCATAAAAATAATCAAACAAACTATGCTGAAACATCAAAAGAAGAGTCAATATCTTTATTGGCTGAAAAAGAGGGCAACGAAAAAGAAGATGTATGGTTTCTTGATTCAGGAGCAAGCAACCATATGTGTGGAAAAGACATCTATTTGAGTCAATTGAAAATGTGCAAGCAAGTGTGAGTCTTGGAGACTCATCAAAGTTGAAAGTTGAAGGCAAAGGTAATATAAAACTTTACAAAAAGAATAGGTTTCTAATCATTATTTCAGATACATATTTTATTCCTGATATGAAAAGTAATATCCTTAGCCTTGGGCAATTAATTAAGAAAGGATATATTATACATATGGAGAATGGTTATCTTTTTTTGCAAGATTCAAAATGAATGAATATTACTAAAATGAAGATGTCGACAAATCGCATGTTTCCTCTTCTATTAAAATCAACAAGTGAAGTTTGTTGTCTTGGGCATCTTTCAAATGATTCTTTGAAATGGCATCTAAGGTATGATCACCTTAACTTTGGAGGTTTGAAATTATTGGCAAAAGAAGGAATGGTGAAAGGTCTTCCTTTATTGGATGATCCAAACCATATATGTGAAGCTTGTATACTTGGAAAGCAACATCGTCAACCATTTCCAAAGAATAACACTTGGAGAGCTAAAAGGCCATTACAGCTTATTCATACAGATATTTGAGATCCATTGGTGCCATTATCAAATGGAGGTAACAAGTATTTTATTACTTTCATAGATGATTTCAGTAGAAAAATGTGGACATATTTTATTAAGGAGAAATCTACTGCTATCTCCATATTTAAAGAGTTCAAATGTAAGGTTGAAAAAGAGAGTAGGCTATTCGTTCAATGCCTTAGATCTGATAGAGGTGGTGAATACACTTCAAATGAATTTATTCAATTCTGTAAGCAAGAAGGCATACGACATCAATTTACCACAAGTTATACTCCACAACAAAATGGAGTAGCTGAAAGAAGAAATCGTACTATCCTTGATATGACAAGGACAATGATGAGAGAGAGGAATATGCCAAAAGAATTTTGGGCAGAAGCAGTTGCATGTTCAACTTATTTGTTGAATCGATGTCCTACTAAAGCTGTGCGTTATATGACTCCACAAGAAGCTTGGAGTGGATATACACCAAGTGTTTCTCATTTTCGAATATTTGGTTGCATTGCATATGCACAGATACCTAATACAATGAGGAAGAAATTAGATGATAAAGGTGAAAAATACATATTCATTAGGTACGACAAGAAGTCAAAAGCATACAAGCTCTACAATCCTTTAACCAAAAAGGTATTTATTAGTCGTGATGTTGTGTTTGTAGAAGAAGATACTTGGAAGTGGACGAAAGAGAAGGATGATAAAACTATCACGCTTGGGCAAGAAGAAGAAATTCAAAATCAACAAACTCATGATTTGAATTCTCCAACAAGCTCTCCCTCAAGATCAACTATTATGCAAAAGAAAGCACATCCTATTGACTCAAGCAAAAAGATGAAATGTTTACAAGAGATATATGAGCAAACTTCTCAGTATTCTAACTTATTTTGTTATTTTGCTGATTATGAACCTATTTCTTTTGATGAAGCAGTGCAAGATATAAATTGGCAAAAAGCTATGGATGAAGAAATAGCATCTATAGAAAAGAATAATACATAAGAGTTGGTTGAACTCCCTCCTCAAAAAAAACCCATAGGAGTTAAATGGGTTTACAAGATCAAGCATAAAGCAGATGGAACAGTGGATAGATATAAGGCAAAACTTGCGACAAAAGGCTTTAAGCAAAAATATGGTATAGACTACAACGAGGTATTTGCTCGAGTTGCTCGATTTGATACAACGAAGTTAATTTTAGCACTTGCAGCACATCATGGATGGAAGGTATGTCAACTTGATGTTAAATCTGTATTTTTGAATGGAGTTTTAGAAGAAGTTTATATTGATCAACCTGAAGGTTACAAAATTATGAATGATCTACATAAAGTCTATCGTTTGAAAAAGGTTTTATATGGATTGAAACAAGCACCAAGAGCATGGAATACCAAGATTGATGGATATCTTCAACAACAAGGATTCCAAAAATGTCTATTTGAGTATGCACTTTACATTAAGACAACTCAAAATGATATTCTTATAGTTTGTCTTTATGTAGATGATTTGCTTTATACAGGAAATTCTTTTGAATTGTTTCAAGAATTCAAAAGAACTATGCAGCATGAATTTGACATGACAGATAATGGTGAAATGTCATACTTCCTTGGTTTGGAAGTAAAGCAAATGAAAACTGGAATCCAAATCTCTCAAAGAAGATATGCTACTGAACTTCTAAAGAAGTTTAGAATGAATGATTGTAAATCAGTGGCAACACCACTTGATGTAAGAATGAAACTAAGTAGAGAAGGAGAAGGAAAAGACGTTGACTCTACTTTGTTTAAAAGTCTTGTAGGTAGTCTTCGTTACCTCACTATCACAAGACCTGATATTTTATATTTCGTTGGACTCATTAGTCGATATATGGAAAATCTAAAGGAAACACATTAGATGGTTGCAAAAAGAATACTAAGATATATTAAAGGAACACTTGATTATGGTTTGCATTTCACTAACCAAAGTGGGACAGATTTATATGGCTACTCTGATAGTGATTGGGGAGGTGATATAGATGAAAGGAAGAGTACAACTGGTTATTGTTTCTTCTTAGGATCATCAGCATTTATGTGAAAATCAACTAAACAATATGTCATTGCCCTTTCATCTTGTGAAGCAAAGTATATTGCAGCTTCATCAACAGTTTGTGAAGCAATTTGGTTACGAAATTTACTGCAGGAGTTACATCATCAACAAGAAGAGCCAACAACTATATTTATTGATAATATGTCAGCCATCAAATTAGCCAAAAATCCAGTTCAACATAGGAGAAGCAAGCATATCGAGACAAGGTATCATTTTCTTCGTGATCATGTCAACAAGGAGACTATAAGACTGGTACATTGCAATACTGAAGAACAAGTAGCTGATATTTTTACTAAATCGCTTGGAGTGAAGAAGTTTGAAGAATTACGAGATCAATTAGGGTTGAAGATACTTCAAGTTTGAGGGAGAGTAATGTTAGCAAACTTTAAGTTTTATTTAGCATTTTTAAGCTTTTGGTTAGCACTTTTTAAGTGCTTATTAGTATTTTTTAAGGATAGATTTGGTTAGCACTTTTTAAGCATGGTTAGCATATTTTAAGTATTTTGAGGATTTTTAGGGATTTTAAGTATTTTGAGGATTTTTAGGGATTAGAAACAAATTTTTGAATTATAAGAAAAGATTTGAGAGATTAGATATTTTTCTTGACTATAAATAGATGTAATTGGTTCATTGTGATAATGTAATTTTATGAATGAAAAATTCTTAGCTATTATTTTCCTCTTCCTTAAGTCTTTTGTTGCCATTTCCAAATTTCTCCCTAACCTTTTATTTCTATAAAAAACCACAGGATTTGACGAATTCTCAACCTTGTGAGGGACTACTGTCAGACTCTTGTCGACGATGACGAAGAAGTGTTCACAAAAAGCGTAATTTGCTCGTCATGCCTGCAAAATGTTATGCTGAGCAAGATGTCTGTAATGGTTTCAACCAAGAAGTGAAAGTCAACAAAAAGCGTGACTTGACCGATGACTTGATGAGAGCGGTCGATTATCAATTTATTTTTAAATAGCATTATATCAGCATCAGCACCGAATTTTGATTTGCTTTAAGTCATTTATGAAAGAAATACCGGTTTGCCCAGGATTTATATCAGCATCATATATATACTATATCTTTTAACTTGTAAGTTTTATTTTTATTTTCATCATTTATAAGATTTTATGAACTGTTAAAGATCCTTATCTTATGAAAATAATTAACTAGAGAAAATATTTTTCAAAATTTATTCCTTGATTTTATGAATATCATTTAATCACTAATCATGTCTTGTAATTTAAGATTTTTATTTACATGATAATTTGTTTTATACATCCATTTGAGTTCAATATTTTTTTCTTTATAATAATTTTAATTTCTCTAATGTTTAATTTATTTGGATAGTATCTATTCCCTTTTTGTAACGTTTGTTTATTCATCTATTCTTGTTCTCTTTTTCTAATTTGCTTGATCAAAAAGAAAAAAAATGTTAATCTCATATATCTTTCTTAAAGATATAGCTTTTTCTAAAAAAAGTTAATGGTGCAAATAAAATGAGCATATGCGAAGCGCTCGACAATATAAACCCTTGAGCATTCGACTTAAAGTGTACTTCATGGAGCATATTTCATGACAGAAGCTTTAAGCAAGTTTGAAGATTTCAAGAAGAGACAAAAATATGCCTATAAGATGAGTTGCATGCTGAGACCAAGTTTGAAAATTCTAAAGAGGGAAGATCAATGCATGGGCAACCTGTGAGACTTAAATCATATATTGATATTTACATATTACTCAAATTGCACCGTTCATGTATATAAGATTTTCAAATTATTAAAAAAAGCGATACTATTGCATTGCATTTTATAGACATTGTATATCTCACTTAAGACAAGCAAAATTCAAAAATTTGCATATGACAGCAAAATTCTATAATTGAAGCTTCGTATGTAAAGGAGCGGTGAGTGGTGGAAGGAGCTCGCGACCGAAAGCCAGTGACCAGAAGGAGTTCGTGATGGGGAACTGGCAGCGGGGGGCTGGTGACGGGGGGGGCTGGAGACGGACTGCTGGTGGTGAAGTGCAGGGGAAAAAACGTGTGTGTCGGAAGATAGGTGAGGAGAAGCTGGCATATGTAGCTGGTGGGGGAGGCGCATAGGGACGGTGTGGTACTGGGTCATCGCCGGTGATTGGATCAGGGGAACCCACGGTAGGACAGAGGAGAAGGGGTGCACGTGACGGGCAGCTGGCAACGGTTAACTGACGCTCATGCAAGTGGGCACGTGAGAAGCCAAGATCGTTGTGTAGAATTGTCGGGTCATGTGAATCCGGGAATTTTGAATTTGAAATCCTAAGTATTCGCTCTGAGCGAGGCGGGGGGACAGGATTAAACTGCAAAGTCAACCCGCGGCGCACCACATCGGATCGTCCCCTTGCATGGTTCGGGGACACCTGCAACCCTAATGGGAAGAAAGATGGCGGGAAGTAAGGTAAGGACATCTGGGAGCAACTTGCCAGTGAGAGAATGCCTCTCTTCCACCTTTGGAGGGGAAATGACGACCGTCGAGAACAATCTCCTCCTCTCTCAAAATTCAGCTGCAGCGGCGGAGATATTCATCGAAACTACTGGTACTACTGATCCAAGGGACAGCCCAACGAAGAAGGTGGAATATGTGGAAGCCCCAGCTGAGCTACTTGACTGTCAGAGCTAGGGGGATGGATGCGGAGGGGAAAATGGAGGGCATACTACAACTGCTGGCTTGATGGAGCTGGAGGACACAACACACATGGCTACGGAACATGCAGTGAGCAAGCGATCGGAGGAAATGATCAACCCCGAGCATGGGGTTGCTGGGAGACGAGAGCCCCCCTCAACCAGGATCAATTTCAGAGAAGCCCTAATTGCAAACAGCAACTCCCCGAACAGTCGTGCAACCTCCTTTGTGTGTCCGACCAATATCGATGTAAAAGATCGTGCTGTGGGCATCCCAGATCACGTCGAGGGTGGCGATGTCTTTATGTCATCGGAAGCATGCTATAGGTGTATCGAATTCCATAAATTCGATTTGGTTGGGCGAGTATACGAGAACACCCTTCCATTCTTCGCCATTGCATGGGTGCTGCTGAAGAGATGGGGCCACTACAAGAACTTCAGAATTCTCGACCTGTCATTCGACTGTTTCTGCTTGCACTTGGACTCCATTCGTAACAGGAATGAAGTCTGGCTTGGCGGCCTATGGCAAGTCGCAAGCCAAGCCATGGGGCTTGACATCTGGATGCATGAATTCGGGCCAAACGCCACAACGGCGATGTGTGCACCAGTGTGGGTGTGTCTTCCATGCCTCCCACTTATATTTTGGGATGTGGAGAACATCTTAAGAATTGCCAAGGCAATTGGGGAGCATTTCTCCTTGACGGTTGGACTACTGATATGGGACAATCTTCCTATGCTAGGGTGTCCATCCGGATGGACCTCTCGAAGCCTCTAAAACCAGGTATATGGCTAAACGAGGAATTTGTGAGAATCTACCAAGCATTCAAGTACGAGGGACTGCCGCGGGTTTGCTTCTTGGGCGGGCACGTTGGTCACCTCGCGGGGCAGTGCAATACGTATAAGTCCCCGGAGGCGGTGCACGCTTGTCCAATTACCACTACAACCCCAGAAGACAATGTCATTGGAGGTGGACTACTGGAGGCGGAGGATACACATAATTTTGGCGGGAATACTATTGCGGCGGAATGCTCCAGAACTCCTCGAAAGTGGGAGGAGAATACGTGTGATCTAGAGAAAAAGGGACAAAAGCTGGGCCCGTGGATGCTTGTCCAACCCTGGCGCAGGAGACAGGGCGTGGTTGACCACAGGGGCACAGCAAGTAAGGCGAGCCAGAATCCACGGATGACCTTCAGCTGAGGGATTCCTGATCAGGGGGCCGTTAGCATGCATCATAGCACAAGGAGCCTATCCAAGGATCGAGGCAGAGGTATGGCAAGACGGGCCTCGCTTCCAAGGGCCCGTGAGGATCTGGTGCAGACACAACGAGCAAATGCTCTCACGAAGGATGTGGGAACGGGACAAGCGATACATACAGAAGGGAACAAGGGGAAATTGCCATTACTGCAGGAGGAGTATGCGGTGGACAAAACTAAAAGCCCAGAAGGACATTACATTAACACAAGGTAGGAGAATCTCTCCTGGGCTGTGCTTTGTGGGGCGCAGGGGACATTGAGGAGGAATATGGAGGAGGCCTCACATGGAGAGGAGGTCTTTGACATGGTCGGAGAATATCGAGGCCGCATGAAGGCACCACTTACAAATTCAAGGGGAAGATGCGTTTCACGGTTTGGAATATCAGAGTTAGGGAAAGGAAGTCAAGAAGATATTTGCAAAGATTTGTTCGTGAAGGGAATGTTGCAGTCGTGGCCCTGATGGAGACGAAAGCACGGTGTTTCCTATGGAAGGATGCAGATTGGCTCCTTGGGAAGGACTGAAACTTCGTTGCTCATCCTTCAGTCGGCATGTCAGCAGGTATCATTCTGCTATGGAAAAGCTGGGTGGATATCACGATCATGGCGGCCTCAAAGCATGTAATGGCGTGTGAGGTGAGGCTACGTGGTGCTAGCAAGATTGATTGCTTCATTGTCTATGGCCCTAAAGACCACCACAAGCATCGGGAGGTATGGGATGTTATTAGGCATGCGTCCAGTGGGGACGACCCACTCATCGTCGCAGGGGATCTCAACCTTGTGATGGCGTAGGAAGAGAAACGCGACGGGTTGGCAGGGGACAGAAAGAACTTGCTGACTTATGCAGGAGCTGCAGCTGGTGGACATGGGCTTCACCGACAATCGCTTTACCTGGTGCAACGGGAAGCAGGGGGCGCACGCATCCTGGAGCAACTTGATCGTGTCCTCATGAACTCTGCGGGGATGCAGGTCTTTCCCGAATGCTCTGTGCAACACCTATGCCAGCTTGGGTCTGATCATTGCCCGCTGCTGGTTGATCTGGGGTGCAGAAATCCACGTCCGAACAATGAAAGGCTACAATTCGAAAGTGTGTGTTCGGATTTTTCGCAGTCGTTTCGGGTGGTGAATCGTGCATGACAAAGACGGGTGGGGGGAAACTGCATGGAGGCGATTATGACCAAATTCAAGCGCTCACTGATGGCGCTGCAGAGATGGAGCCAGGAGGAGGTGGGGAACATTGTTAATAGAAACGCGGAGCTAGAAAGAGGCATCGATGAACTACAGACAAAGGAGTCTCGGGAGGGACTAACAGAGGAAGAGAGTATGCGGCTTGGTCAAATGATCACGACATTCCACCGTGGCTGCGCCTATGAGGAACAATGGTGGTGGCAGCGCACTAAAGTGCATTAGGCGCAGCAACACCAGGTTTTTCCATGCTGTTGCCACGGCTCGTGCACGAACAAACCGAATGACTCAGCTGAGGGATGCATAGGACAAGGTGGCGGATTCACCTGAAAGCATCAGGATAGTCCTTTCGGCTTACTTTGAAGAAAAATGGCTATGCGGGGGGCCTTGCCGCCGATCTCTATGCTGTCCGGAATCGTCTGCGTGATATGGCATCTAAACTTGCCTACAGGGTCACCGAGAGCGAGATAATTATGGCAATGCCAGGAATAAGAAGGAATAGAGCCCCGAGCATTAACGGGATCACGGTAGAGTTTCTGCATGGCTATTGGGCCATCACACGCATGGACGTCATTCGCGTGGTGCAGGCTTTCTTTGAGGAGCGGAGGTTGCCAGAGGATTGGAAGGACACGCTTATTGTCCTTATCCCGAAGAAGCAGGAGGCGTGCAGGTCGGAGCACTTTCGGCTAATCAGCCTCTGCAACACCATATATAAGGTGGTGGCGCGCGTACTGGTTGAGAGACTGAAACCATTGATGTCAAGCTTCATCTCGCGCGAACAAGCAGCATTTATTCCCGGGCAAAGTATCTCAGATAATGTTTACATCGCGCAGGAGATGGCATCGAAAATGCATGCCTGTATCACTGCTTTGGGCCTCATGGCAGTAAAGATCGACATGGAGTAGGCCTACGACAGCGTGCGTTGGGATTTCCTGCTCGAGATGATGAAGACTAGGATTTCCTGCTATCTGATGTGAATGGATCGCTGCATGCATTACATGTCCTAGATTTTGTGTTCTCGTCAATGGCTCTCGCCTCCCTTGGGTGGTGGCACACCGAAGACTCCAGCAGGGATGTTCGCTTTCGCCCTACCAGTACGTCATGGTTAGTGAATTCTTATCGATGCTGGTGAGGGACTACGAGACTAAGCAGCTGCTCGGATTCAGACCTGGACAACACGAACTGTGGATTTCGCACCTCCTATACGTGGATGATGTGTTACTGTTTGCTCCCGTTATGCGCAAGGCTGCGTGCGCTGTGCGAAGAATCATGCGGACATTCGGGGAAGCTACAGGGCTGCACGTTGACCTTCTGAAATCCAAAGTATACTTCAGTACGAAGATCACCAAGAAGAAAGCCAGGCTGGTGTCGAGGAAACTCCATATGGAGCAAGGTCGAATGCTCAAGTACCTTGGGGTCCCTATTGCTGCGAGGGCCCTGAACAAAGCTGACCTCAATTTCCTCGTTTAAAGGATTGACGCCGCGGTGGCCAATTGGTGAATTCGTCCGCTGTCGCTCGTGAGCAGAGCTGTCTTGGCCTCCTCTGTTCTCACTGCCATCCCAAACCATATTCTGCGGCATTGTGCGGTGCCAACGTGAGTAATTGATGACATGGAAAAGAGAATTAGAAGGTTTTTATGGAACGGGACGAGCAGTGCGCACACAATGCATTACGCGCCCTGGGATTGCGTCACTTTGCCGAAGGCCACCGACGGGCTTGGACTTCAGGACTTCCGTGTATAGCAGCGAATAAGTTAGTTAATAAAATATTATACAGAAGATAATAAGTTAGTTAATTAATAAGACAGAGCTATAAATAAAATAATATATGATAAAATATAAATAAACATTCAGTATCAATATATATATGCTTATATACATCCAACTCATAAACATACATAATCATGTATTGTATTATTACCATATAGTGCTCATAATATCATATTTCTTTTTTTTATATTCAATTTCAATTAGTATTTCATATCCTTCTTTCCTTTTTTTCATATGATTTTTTCTCTAAATATATATTCCTCTTACAGCCTCTATCATCACTCTTAAGAGATCCCATATCATAACTCATCATTATATAGTCTTAGCCTCTAACATATCATGGGTCCACTTCTAAATACCATGATAATAGGAAGTAAAGTATCTCATCAACACATAATTGTTGTATACTATTATAACATCCTATGCTTTCAAGGAACAAGACATTTAACATATTAGATTTCTATCTCTGAGTGTCCATAACACCAGGGGAGAAGTTTCTCATCATTAAATTACAAAAGTCATTCACATGTTATGATCTCATCTTTAAATACCATGACATTAGAAGGTGAAGTATATTCATCTATCTCTCATCTATCAGATTACTGTAAGATATGGTTATAAATGAGTAATATCATTCTTACTTTCTTTTTTTCTTGTGATCTTTCAAATCAGGGTTATATTAGCTTTATTTTCTTTCTTTTTTATTTTTTTTAACTTCTTCATATATGTTTTGATTTATAATTTTTTATATTTGCATTATATGTCATGCATCAATATATATATATATATATATATTTATCAATAATGACAAAATGTTATAAAGAAATCAGAACATATGTTAATACTATTATGCCAGATAAATGCTCATGTAATTATGCATTCAACAATAGTATCTAATGAGTTTAACAATCTACTTATATCAAAGTTATATAGTTTGTTTTCTTTATAATTCTAAGAAGTCTCCTTTATAACATTCTCTTTTTCCTCATCAACTATTCTTAACTTTTGCATTAGTCATAGTGCCTCTTATTAATAACAAGTCATTTTTTATTTCTAAAATATAAAAAACAATTTCTAAACCATCTATTAACAAATAACTTACTTCATATTTTTGTCTTCACATCATACAATATGATTTCCTATCATATTATACAATCCATGTCTTACACTATTTAGATAATAGATTGCACAGGTGAACTATATTTAGTATTTCAAGAACTAATCATAATAATATAATTCATAACAATTTCTTAATCAAACAAGGGACTAAATAGACAATCTCTTTTAAATATTATTTAAGTTCATTATATTGCCTGATCTTCCTTTTGTACTAATATAATCTTTATAAATACTTGATTAAACTAAAAATTAGGGTCAAACAAACAATCTCTTATTTAAGTATTACATAACTAATCACATTATTTTATCAACTTGTCATATTAGTACGATGCTCATCTAGCAACCTTTTCGCACTTAGGCCAAAGGCTTTTCGTGTTGTAAGGATCATACCAAATGATCAGGATGATTACTTTATATGATCACTACAATTAGAAAAAACAATAGTCCCCAACCACCACAACACTAAACTAAAAAGCCATTAAATAACTTTGTTAACATACTAAACAGTCAACACATACTTTATGGAGATGAGATTCGATGAGATCTTACCTTACTATATTATTCTCACAAGACAAAATTGAGAACCATTCCTTTCTTTAAGCTCTCATATTTTTCATTTCAATTTCTTCAAATCTTCTAAAAAGACAACACAAGACTTGCATGGATCTCACCTTCCTTCTTCCCCTTCAACTCTTCCCTTCTTTCCTTTTCCTACTTTCTTCTACAAGTTTCCAAACACAAATAAATCTTGAGGCACAAGATAGAGTTTATCCTCTTATTAAATAAAATGATTAATTTAATATTAAACAAGTTTATTTATCTTTAAAAATTTACAAAAAAATTAAATGAACTCTAAAAAAGTACAAACTACATACTAATATAGGAGCATTTAATATTAGTTTATAAACATATATTCATTGGTATTGCACTAGTTTCATAAGTTCATCAATATAAAATTTTGTTAAAAACTAATTAAAAATTTGCTTAAAACTTGAATTTTTTATTGATTTAGCCGTCGTCATTGACCACCATCACCATCATCATCAGTAGTCGTCATCGCTGCCTGAGCCAACACGTGCACTTGCGTGACTCAAATTGACTTAGGAACACTCTTTGATCTACTTGGCCTACGCCAATCCATTACCCACGACAATCTGCTCGATCCACTCTGACCAGGTTCGACCCATGTAAACCCATCAGTCCTTGTCAACCCACACCGCCCGACCATTGCCTACCTGAAACCTTGATTAGACACACCAAGACCTTCACCTACGTAGCACCGATCGAGCTTGGTAATTTTGTCATCCACCATTTTGCTGCCTACCATATCACCACTCATTGTTACTATTGCTTAAAATGTATAATATGTTTGAGAATTACTTTTAATTAATTTTAGAGTTTTTAAAGTCAATTTTTATTCAAAATATTTATTTTATAATTTATGTTGAATTTTGAAATTCTAAAATATCATTTAGAATTCCAAAATACATCCTTTAATATTTTTAAATATCTTTTTATATTTCTATGTTAGCTAACTATTATTATACATTTGAGATTTTTATAAATATGATACTCACCAAACTATAAGTAGATAAAAATTATGAAGTAAGAATATATTTTATTTTTGTGAACAAATTATGTGTGTCCAACTCTAGTCAGATAGATTTTAATTTTTTTAGAGTCAAGAATCGAAAGTAAGAGACATTCTATCGAGATAGATAACAAAATCCCTTATGAGAGACAATAATCAAAGGTGAGAGACCTTTTATTAGGAGAGTCGATAACAAAACAAGTTCTCGTTTTCACTGACACCCTTAAGCTTTCCTATTAGCCCAAATCACCACCATGTCATCTTTTTACACTTTTGAGGCTCTAAACACCAATGTCTATGGAACTACAAGATATCATCACCAAAAAGTTGTATATTTTTTAGCAACTTTTATTTTCTAGATAGTAATCTAAAGTTAGATGTGTAATTTTTTTTTAAAATATTTCATATAAAGTTTGCTTTAAACTCTCTAGTTTATGTGTGAAATTGGATGTGATAAAATCACTTTATAGAATTTTATGCTTAATGTTTAAAGTGTTGTCACCTACTCACTTAATAATTCATGTTGCAACTTTAGAATATCAATATTTAAACAGTTCTAAAACACTATATGTGCTACCTAATCTTAATTAATGTATAGTATTTTTTTATATTGTCTAATACTCTATTAAGTATTTCTGTTATTGTAGACTTTAAATTAGACATTAGTAGAAGTTTAAATCTATCCTACATCAACTTTGGTATCAGATCCTATAAATTCCTTCTAAAAAAATCTTTTGCTTAGTGTATTCAACTTTTGTATCAAATAATATGGTTTTTGTATTAGAGAATGCTATTTTCTACTAAAAAAAATTTCTTTTTTGCTTAGTGTATCTACTAAATAACTCTTAGCTAATTTTAGATAAACTTTAACATATGAGGTGATACAAAAATAGTGATATGACTCATCATCTTTTTTGAAAACTATTTAATTCTGTTTAGGAGTTAGTCTAACAAAAGTATGACTTTGATCACTCATCATTTTCTTGGAAGCATATCACACCTTAGCTTTGGTGGTTGCTTTCACAAATTTTTATTAAAAACGAAGATATCTTAAATTATTTTCTTTTCATATCCCCCTTTGTGATAAATCTTTGAATGATCATAAGAACTAGTAAGTCTTATCAAACAACAAATTAAAATTAAGAACTAATCCAAAATCAAAGATAAAATTTAAACCAAGACCCTATATTGAAAATATCCCAATCAATAGCCTAACTCATCTAAATGTTAGACAAATGTTATTAAACCATTAGTATGAATCTAATCCTAGAAAAGAAAGAGATAATAAAAAAAAGTATCACACCCAATGATCTAAAAAATATCTTAAGAGATATAAGAACCATATAAGACATGTTGATCTTTCTAATGAATCTAATTAAAATATCCATTAAAGATATCATGATCATAGAAGAAGAAATCAACTTTTTTATGGGTCATACCAAATGATGATTTAGATATGTCTAATGAAAAGAAAAACTTAAGATATATTGAGATATAAAACATATCTCTAATTTGAAACTAGATGCCCCAATATTTTGATGATAATTATGATCCTAAAGATTACATGGACTAACAAACAAGTATGAATGATTACTTTAATTGACACCAAATGGATGAGTAAGAAAAGTATTAATTTATTAGGACTAAACTTACTAGTACTACTCATACGTTCCTTAAAACTTTAGAGAGCGATAATATATTAACAATGATGAAGTGTTACCTCAAACTTAGATAAATCTTAAGATTAGATTGTATAACAAGTTGTTTTTTTCTAATAACCTATAGTGTTAAAATGTTAGATAAATAACAAACATTTTTCCAAAGTGGTAGATCCATTAAAGAGTATCAATGAGTTTAAGAATTATAAACTTAGATGTAATATAGATGAACCAAAGCATATAGTACTCTCTTATTTTAGGATAAGTTTAAAAAAAATACATACAAGATGAGCTTAACTTAAGAAATGTTATTATCTTTGTGCAAAATTATCACATAACAAAAATATGGAAAAAAAGTAGAACTTCTTATTTTAAGAGAAATGATGAGCTAAACCCTTCAAAGGCTTGAACTATAATTTTTCAGCCAATTCATACTTGCACTTCGTCTATCACATTGACTATAATTTCTAAACCTCAAACCTGCATTACCATCTACTTTTTTACACCCTTCTTTAAGCCAATCAATCTAATTTTTAATCACCTATTTTAAGTGTCATGAAAAGAGACATGTAGCTATAAATTATCTAAAAAGATTTATGACTATGAA
The DNA here is from genome assembly GCA_023846275.1 of Vanilla planifolia. Lineage (NCBI taxonomy): Eukaryota > Viridiplantae > Streptophyta > Magnoliopsida > Asparagales > Orchidaceae > Vanilla > Vanilla planifolia. The sequence goes on along the minus strand of CM043870.1, from coordinate 39,240,847 downwards.
CCTAAAAAGTGTTATGAATAAAAAGAGTCAGAATAAGAAGAAAACATAATGTTTGATGAGAAAATTGAGCATGAATTTAAAAATACTAAAAATTTAGTGCTTTTAATGGTTAGATGCAACCCCTATAACCTCATAATCACAAGATAACTATAAGTATACCAACATCTTTAGTACCAACATAAAAATTAATGAATAACCATATAAGATGACTATAGTATCTAATAAAGAAACAAAATTTATTAATTATCTTTTGAAGATTTTTTCAGCCTATCACCCACAAATGAATAGACAAACGAAAGTAGTAAATTATAGTCTAAAAAATCTTCTTCATAGTTTGATAGGGACCAACCTGAACTTTAAAATTAACTATTATCATTAGCTAAATTTGAATCATAATTTTGGTTTAAGTTCTTTCAAAATTTATCATTATAATAAGCCAAGTCCTTTCCTTGATCTTATTTCTCATACTGGTGAACTTTTAGACTTTTACCTCTACTTTTTTTTGTCTCATAAAATAATATATGAAGAAATTAATCTAAGTAACAAAAGATATGAGAAACTAATAGATGCTAAAAAAAATTAAAAAATTTCATGAAAGATATTATTTTATAATTAGAGTTAGGTAAGAGCAACTCCTTTCTAGAGCTTGTAAGAAATAACAAGCGCACGAAGTTGGACATTTTAGGATTATTCAAAAACTGGGAAGGATGATGTAAGAGCTTACCTATGATGAACTATACCATATCACACCATACCTGTTAGAGTATTGCTATGCACATTACCTCGATATTAACAAGCTAAGCTCTCTCCTACCTATAGAGGATGGCATAAAAGTGTCTAACATTAGCTCACAAATACACATTTGTTGGAATGCACCAGTTTTATAAGTCTATTGATGCAAATTTTTGTTGAAAATTACTTAAAATTAAAATTTTTTTAATTGATTTCATCCCCTTATGCTTTTCACCACCATGTGTCGCCATCACCACCACTGTTAATAGCTATTGCCACTGTTTGAGTTGACTCACTTGCCCACGTAACCTAAATTGAGTTGGGAACACTGCTTTATCTGCTCAACTCTTATTAACCCAATACGTACAACAACCTGCTTGATCTGCTTCAATCTATGTCGACCCGTGCCAATCTACCAGTCCTCGTCGAACTGAGCTATTCCACTAGGCCACGCCTACCCAAAACCCAGACCGGACCTACCGAGACCTCCTCCTGTGCCTTAATGATTGCACATGGCCATTTTGTTATATCTTATTTTGTTGCTCGTCATTATTACTGCCCAAAATGCATAATCTATTTAAGAACTGCTTAATTTAATTAATTTTAAAGTTTTTAATATCAATTTTTATTCATAATATTTTTTTATAATTTTTTTGAAATTTAGGATTTTGAAATATCTTTTAGAATTTTAAAATATGTTATTTAATTTTTTTAAATATCTTTTATTATTTCTAAGTTAATCAATTATTATTTTATTCTTAAGGTCTCTAAAAATAGAGATGTTTACCAGCATATAAGGAGATGAAAATTATAGAATAAAATTTTATTTTATTTGTGTGTTTTTATCTTTGTAAATAAAGTGTATGTGCCCAACTCTAGTTGAAGATATTCTAATTTTTCTTGTAAGAGACAATGATCGAAAGTGAGAGACCTTCCACCGGGATAGTTGGAAACCAAAAATCCCTTGTGAGAGACAAGGATCGTAGGTGAGAAATCTTCCACAAGGAGAGTCGATAACAAAATAAATTCTCGATTCTGCTAACACTCCCAAACTTTCTTACTAACTCAAATCACCACCATGCCAATTGTTTACCTTTTAGTGCTCCAAATACCAATGTCTACGAAACAACAAGACATAATGGCCAAAAAAGAATGCATCTTTAAGTAACTTTTATTTTCTAAATGTAATATAAAGTTAGAGTTATTTTTTTTATTAAAATACTTCACATAGAGTTTATCTTAAATTTTTTATTTTGTGTGAAATTGGATGTAATAAAAACTATTTTATAGGCTTTTATGCTTAAAATTAAAGGTGTTGTAACTTACTCAACTTAATAATCTATTTTATAACTTTGAAATACTAATATTTAAATAATTCTAAAATACCATACATGTCACATAATCCTAATTAGTATATAGTATCTTTTTATATTATTTCATAATTTATTGAGAATCTCTAGTATTATAGGCTCTAAATTAAACTATGATAAAAGTTTAAATCTACCCTGCATCATATACTCACGAAATTCACTTATCAAGACCTTCACAAAGGTATACTTAAATTTAGGATCTAGTCACAAGCATTTTGGCATGGTTTTTAAAGCACACAATAATATAAAAAATTTTGAGTTTTAAATCTACAATATGTATATCTAATATACAAAATATTATTTGAAAAAATATTAGAGGTTAATTAAGTAGGATGTTATACTTGTATAAAATACTTTATGCAATTTGATTATGTTTGTACTATTAATTTTAAAGCTATGGAAGCTTCATATGTAAGTTTGGAAAGTATATGTCTACATGTATGTAGAATATGTAACACTAAGTGTGATTGAAGGATTTATGCATGTTTAGATGGCCCAATAATTTTGTGAAATTGGAGCTAATTCTCTATTGATTGAATGATAGATAATTTGTTATAGATCTAATTTATATTAGAAAGCTTAATGGAGGCATCAACTGGTCTAGTAATTTTTGAGAAAAACTAATAATTTTTGAAATATTCAAAACTTTATTGAGCGATTTGACATTTCATTTGATGTACATTAATGGTGTAGGAATATCAATGGTCCAATGAAGATTTGAAGTAATCAAGAAAAGACAAGAACATATGCATTAGTCGATATAATGTCCAATAAGTTAACAAACGGTTTGATGAAAGTAAATAAGCATTAGTCTGATGGGTTGTTTTTCTCAAATTATGAAATTAAAGTTGGTAAACACCAAAATGGCATGGGAACAAAACAAATGCATGCTAAAGCATATAATACATTGAATGCATGTAGGAAATATAATAGGCGTATATATATGATTTTAAGGAATGAAGAAAAGTGACAAAGGTAAGCAGCTATTGATAATTAGGTCGATGAAATTAATTATTCTACGTGCATATGATTTGATGGTATACTAATATGTTGAATGCTCAAATATAAGTAGCTTGCATGACTATATTATTTATTTTGATGTGATGTTATGTAGTCCCTTTCATACGTTGTTATTATTTATGATAAAGGGATAATTGAGAATTGGTTTATGAGAATGCTTATGCATATGATTGAAATATATATATATATATATGTGTGTGTGTGTGTGTGTGTAGATATGTGAATGAATGAAAACTTTGTATCATGCAAGTGAAGTATAATAATTTTATTGAAAATACAAAAATTAGAAAAAATGACTAAGAAATCAATAGAATTGTAATGCTAAAAATGTCATGAAAAAGAGAAAAGAGGAAATGAAATAACTCTTATACTGGAATATGCCAAAATATGGGTAAATGAAATCTCTACATGTTTAACAAGGGAAAGAAATAGCTAAGGTATTGGTGTACATCAAAATAGGGAGTAAAGAAAATCCATGCACATTAAAAAAGGGAAATGAAAAGGAACTCATATCATTGTATGACAAAATCAAGTAAATGAAAATCCTATATATTAAAAAGGGAAATGAAATAGCTCACATACTTGTGTGCTTGAAAATGAGTAAATGTAGTACTTGCATATTGAAAGAGGATACCATAATAACTCACATAAGGGCATGCCAAAATAAAAATAAATGTGCAAAATTCTCATGATAATGTTCAACTAGATGGAGGAAACCTTACTAATAAACATATAAGAAAAAGGGTCTTAAAGCATTACATTGCATATGGTGTGCATATATTATCTTTACAATAATATATTTGTAATATCCTAAAAGTTAAGGTAATCAATTTTGATAAATATGAAACATAAGATGTTGAAAATAAGAATATTAGAAAATGATTAATGACCTTAAGAAGAGATGAATTATAAATAAAAATTTTGATCAAAATATATTTTAAGAATTTTTGGAAATATTCAAAAGTATGTTTCAAGATTTTAAGGTATCCTACAATATGATAACATATAATCTTACATTAGATTGAACAAAAGAATCAATTGAGTGAATAGATTTATTATATAGGATTGTATCATATGAGTACAATTAAGTTAATATAAAAGCATGATAGACTGTAGTGGGCTGTGGGTTAGAGTTGTCATAAGGAAATGATTGTTTATATAATACGATCATAAAGTATTGTAAGGTACGATCTAGTAAGAGATGATGAGTGCATGATAAGTGCAAACTTGCGTAAAAGCAACTTGAGGGTCGTACAAGATGATCAATGTATTAAGCTATTAAAGCATAAGTGTAAATGCGAGCATAGACAATAAAGAATCATACATTATGAGGGACATGAACATACAAGTGCAATAGAGTGTAGAGTCCAACGATGTGATAATCACAAAACTAAGATAAATTATTACTAATAACTTGTTGAGCTTAGTATTGTTTCGATTAAATCTCAATGAGTACCATAGTAGTCTCGATTTATTGGAGCAAGGACTGTAGCATATGCATTGAATAAAGTTTGATGGCTCAACTTGCTAATTTTGGATCCATGGATAATGCTCTTTGTAGAGTAAGTAATCCACAAAAAACTACATTTTTAAATCTTTATGATTAGCATGTTAAATTTTTAATTTCTTTGTAATTATTGCATATAAGATTATCATCTTTCATGCATATTTTAGTTTTGTATTGAGTTTCATTTTTTTAAAATTAATATATTTAAATTTTTGAAATCTTATAAATTTTTAAATAAAAATATTTTTTTTCTAAGCACCCAACCCTACTGCTAAGCTTAAAGAGCTCGGGTCAAGTGGGTCGTAGTATCAAGCAAAGGCTTTGAAGAGTCTTAAGCCAAGAGCCTAATTAAAACCAAGACAGATCAAGCCCAAGTATCGATCCGAGGAATGGTTCTTGCAACAATTTTGGGTCAATGGGTTCATAACATAACTCCCAAACCAACTTAGGAGTAACGATCAAGGCTGACTTACGAATTGATTAAGGGGTCGGGTTAGTCAGAATCGTATATACATTTATGCACTAGTGACCAGGTTGTGAATTTCTTGAGAACACCATGGGTAGCCAACTTATGTATGCTGTATATTAAACATAGTAGAAGTAATATAAGCACAAATCATAGAAATTATTTCATAAAGTGGGACTGAAAAAACTATTGCCAAACTTGAGTATTTCTACACCGATTCATCACTCATTTTTGTATCAAATAGTCCAGATCGTGCCTACATTTGTGAACAATTTACTTCTATTCATTCATCCAAAATGGTTGATCAAACGATTGAGTGTCTCTCTGCCTTCGTGAATAGTAACCTGATCATCATCATTATTCATCTGACTTTGGAATCTAACGTTCCAGATCTTATCTCGCTGCGATTAGATTTGGACCCTTTATTGATGATTTTGATTGGAAGGTACCTTCTTCGTTTGCCTATAAACAAATAGTAGTTGTACTTCGTCTTCATTTGTATCAGTTGTAATATGTAGCTTTTCAAAAAATTGATTCTAGCCATTGGGAGAGTTTTTTTTTGAGTTTTTTCTTTTCAACTATAAATAAAGTTTATTGATTAAAATTTTTTGAATCAAACTTAAAAATTTTCACAAGAGCCCAAGTGAAGTTCAAAATCATGAGCAACAAATTTCTTATCCTAAAAGTTTGGTTTGTGTCTTATTTAACCGCTTTCTTACCTAACCAAATAACTATTTACTAAAGAATTGTATCTAAAATTGTGATTTTGTTCATTGTATGCATCTATTGATGTATACTTATTATTCTTGCAATTTTATTTTATGCAACTTTGCAAGTTTGGGTGTCAGATTTTATCAATATGTGTATTATCTTGTTACAATAAAGAACTTTAATGTCAGTTTGGACTTTAGATTCATTGAACCAAGAATCATGCTTAGATGAGTACTCTATCCAAAAAAATTATCTTGGGTACATCCATTTAGTGATATATCCACTATATTGATAATCATGTAAGATTTAAGTGATATCTCTTGCATGGTGACCTTTTGATAGTTTTTGTTTCTTCCTCATTTGCATTTTTACCAATAAAAATTAATAAAGACAATTCTTTCGTTAAAATTAATGGCCAAAATATATGTCAAAATCTTAAGGAGGTTTATACATAATGTCATATTGAAGGAAAAGTGCCATGTGATTGTGGCATTATCCAAACTCATTAGAAATTAGATAATTTTTTTATGCTTTTATGAAAGAAATGAAGTCATTTATTATAGTTTTCAAATTTTTTATATTTTCTAGATAGATTGATTTGACTTTGATAAATTTGTGCAAATACTAATATTTGAGATTGACAATATCAAAGGAATTGTTCAATATCAGAACATGTCACAATGATGTTGTAAGAGGATGGATTTTGAATTTATTCCTTTATATTCATGAACCATTTCTTCATTTTCATCAAAAATAAATTTGACTTAATGCTTACTTCCATAACATTGCAACAAATTAAAAAATCAAAAGAATTATCTCTATTTTTCTTATTTTTATATACCAAATGAATTCTAATATTCATATATATATATATATATATATATATGATTAGAATTTTGTATAATTAATTTTATTTAATAGAAATTTTAATTTAGTAGTTTCATGAGAAATTAAATAGAAGGCCAACTAATACAATATGTTTCATATCTGTGTTCTTCTCTTGTCCATAATAATTACACGTTAAAGCTATAGAAAAATGAACTGTTGAAAAAAATTATCTTCGTCAATCCAGCTTCCGTGTTTTTGATATGCCTATGCATCATTTGGGGTGATGTGCTCTGCTTGAATGATCATTCTTGTTCAACTCATTAACTAAATCACTATCTAATTGATCAACACAATTAGGCACACAAAAATCATTGCCCTAGCCTCAAAACCTATGACAAGAGAAAGATAATATTTTCTCAATAATCCTTATTATTTAAATAAATCATATAGAGAATCTCCTTGATTAATCATTATAAAATTAAAATTTTTGTTGACCATTCAAAACCATGAACATTATGATCACTATGCTACTTTTTCTCAAAACTTTTCCTAAAAAATATATTTTTTTTACATGCTTACAAAAAAACATCTAATTTGATAGATATACTATATAAATTATTCATTTAATTTTATATTAAAACATCACTATCTAATCAATAATCAATTTTAAAAATAATAATAACTATTATTTATTTGATATAGTTATGCATAAATGAACTTATACATATTTAAATCTAGAATTTTGTATAATTGACTTTGTTTAAGATAAATTTTAATTTAGTAGACTCATTAGAAATTAAATAAAAATCCAACTTATACAATATGATGAATATCCTTGTCATATCCTCTTCCTCATAACAACAAGACGTTAAAACCATTAGGCAAATGAACTCATGAAAAGTTATCCTCTGGCCAATATTAAATGCTTGTGTCAGAAGAGATGCTCTGGCCATCATAAAATGCTGGTGTAGATGGCGTTGGAAGCATTATAGACGAACTGCTAAGCATAATAATCAACGAAGCCATACTTGGTCTCAGACCTTGGTTGTCTTGGACGCAAAGCAATGCAATGTGTATGCATTTCAGTACTTGTTGCGATGAGTATTGCCCACACAAACTATCATCAACAATTCTATCCACCCACCCCTGTTTCCAATATCGCCAAACCTAAACAGGACAAAGATCAAAGAAATGCTCAACTGGCAAATCGACTTGTTAAATGCTTCTTGATTCTTACAAGGCTGAGAAGGTTCCTTGCTTGATCTGAAACTGGGACACTGTTGCTCCTTCCCGTAATGATTTCAAGTATCAGAACGCCATAACTAAAAACATCAGAATCGGTGGAGAACATCCCATGTAGTGCATATTCGGGTGCCATATATCCGCTGAAAGAAAGGTAGAGCAGAATTACACTTAATATAAAAGATATGGAAAGCGAGATTGTTCTCAAATCTTTAACAGGGATCTTACTATGTTCCAGCAATTCTACTAGTGTTCTTTTGCGTTTCATCAATGGTAAACAGTTTTGCTAGGCCAAAGTCTGAAATTTTTGGGTTCATGTCGTTGTCTAACAAAATATTGCTGGGTTTTAGATCGCGATGAATAATTCTAAGACGCGAGTCTTCATGTAGATAAAGAAGACCCCTCCCTATTCCTTCGATGATCTTAAACCTTGTTCCCCAATCCAGAAGGCTTTTCTTTATAGGATCTGTAGGGCATACTTTGCATGTCAAAGCTATTACGTACGTATATAAGAAGCTATACAATCACAATGGTTTTCATTAAAACATGAAATGATTCCAACTGAAAGCTCAAAAGAAAATTCTGATGCTTAATGACAATAGGCAGTATGCCAAAAAAAATAATATTGAATAATCAAATTATAAAGAATTAATCAGTGAAAAACATACCAAATAAGAATTTGTCGAGGCTGGTGTTAGAAAGATACTCGTAGACAAGAATCTTTTCATTGTCCTCCAGACAATAACCCAGCAATCTTGCAAGATTTCTGTGTTGGAGCTTAGCTACGAACAACACCTCGTTTTTCATTTCTATAAGTCCTTGTCTTGAAGTTCCTGATAACCTTTTCACTGCTATTTGTTGACCAGTGCCAAGCAATCCCTGTTTAGATTATCCAAATTAGCACATACCACAACAACACAGCAACAATAGACAACAAATATTTCAAGATGCAATCCTTTCTGAAGGTTACCTTGTAAACTGGCCCAAATCCACCTTCTCCGAGCTTATTTTCTTCTGAGAAATCATTTGTGGCATTTCTTAGTGTCACTAATGAAAATAAAAAAGAATCAGCATTAATACTGAGATCTTCATTGTCCACCCCATGTCCTAGCAAACAAAAAATACCATAATTATATTTTAAAATAACTGAATAGTCTCAATGAGGTAAAGGCCATAATAATGAACCTGTAAAAACTATATCTTACTAGTTCGCACAACTGATAGAGGTACAATCTTTCGTCGTACGAACAGACACACGATGATAAAAAAAATTATAATCAACAAAACAGCTCCAGAGATGGCAATGATAACAATTACTTTGTCTGAGCTATGGTTTCTGGCATCATCTATAAGAACAAGCAACATCAGAACTTCAATAAAACAGTAACTTCAATATGCTAAAGAAAATATATTTCTGATTTTAAGTTCATTTTATTCTATTTCTCGTAAAATTTGGTTGGAATTAACACAAGAATAAACTTCTTAAACCATCCTTTCATTGATTCCTAAACAAGAATACAATTACAAAAAGATTGCTAAAAAAACAGAGCAATAACTTGCAACAATTAAAAGAAATTGATTTGTAAAACGTAATCTCAGAAATTCAAATAAATTGTAAAACGTAATCTCAGAAATTCAAATAAATCAAATTTATCAAAATCCCCAACTCACAATAGCCAATAAAACAAAGTAAAAAATTATTCATTAGAAAGAAACTTCGACTTTAGCCAAAACAAATGCTGTTCTTGTATAACTTATATGATTAAACTAAAATATGACAATGCTCACAAAAATTTATACTATCCTCGAAAAGCAACGATCCAAAAATTTCATGGTGGTCATTAATAAAGAATCAGAGACTATATTGGGGGACTCTTATTTCATGATGTATATATTCAAAATTCTAAACATTAGGCCACAAAGATTTATTAAATATTGAATTTTTTAAAACAAAAATCTATCACGACATAACTCTTAAGTAACAACAATTTATTCTGATAAATATGAAATAATATTCATTACATATAGATAGATGTCATAGAAACCAAATTACTTATATTGCGATTAAATGAATCTAATATTAGTTTGACCAAAATCCTAAAAAGCCATATCCTTAAAGGAAAAATCCTTGAAAGAGGGATGGGATTGAATTCAATGAACATATGTTAGAGATAAAAAGATTCATGCAAGAGATAAAACTTGCATGTGAAGAGTAAAGTGATGGGATACATATTGAGCATAATCTGGCATTAGATTTCAACAAGTTTTGATATTGATATACAAAGGGATAATTGTAATGTAATAGCTTAAGTTTTTGGATTGAAGAGTATCACTTGTGCATGTAGTCTACATTATACTCTTATTTGATTAGACTCCTTTAAAAAGTAATAATATAATATTTTTTTTAATTAGGATCAAATGGTGTGGCAAAGACAAAGAAGGATTTGCAAAGGAGCAGAGTCATTGCGAAACAGATGAGGATTGGTCAAAGCAAATGACACTATAATCAATATAGGGTACCACAGCAATTTCCAATGATGAGATTGAACTAGCAAAACAACAAAGTCATTGGAAATGGTTCGATAGAATCGACAATGGATGGCACAGCCAAAGTAATTGTTGCAATAGAGTGGATAGAACAACAATGCAAATAAGGTTGTTACTAAAAAAATGACAAAGCAAGAGCCAATTTGCAATAGTTTGGTTGAGCTGACATAACCAAGGCAATTACTCAAATGAGTCAACACGGTGCAAAAGAGCCAAATTTGTTTAAAACAAAGCCGTTATGATTCTGGCAAAGATAAAATGGTATAATAAAATTTATTGTTATAAAAAATATTATTCATTTCAATAAACATCCACATGTCAAAAAATTATTTTTTTGTAATTTTAGTTTTTTAGCTCAATAAAAGTTAAAAATATTATAGATAAATTTCATTAAAATATTGATAATACACTTCTTATAATTATATTTGTGTGTATAATAGAGAAATGCAATTGATACAATGCCAAAGACATCAATTAATGTACACAATCTTATGAAAAAATTATATGAGATTATTAACTGAAAAATTCTTTCTATAAGTAAAGATTTCTCGTTGTAATAACCCAATTATGCATAAATTCATGCAAAAATGTATTAAAAATTATTTTTTTCTAGCTTTATTATTTGGCCTCACAAAACTTTAACATATTGTCCATAAATTTCATTCTAAATATCATAATATATTTTTGAAACTTGTATGCATGCATAAAATTGAAAAACGCCATTGATAAAATGCTAGAAAAAAAATTCATTTACATGATCTTATGAAAATGTTTTATAAATTACATTGTTTATTTTTGTACATGAACTTTTCGTATTGAAGAACTTACCGTTGGAAGTTGCAATACCTCCGCCACCGGCAGTCTCATTATGGCTTGTGCTAACATTAGGGACCGTCTGAGGTGCCCCGGCAGTCACAGATATCATGTCAAGGGAAAAGAAGGTGTAAACCTCGAACCTGATGTAGCAACTCGAATAGGCTGCCTGGCCCCCAATTTTCCACGTTAAAAGCCAATCCTGTACGCTGGAAAGGCAATTGAGGCAGTCGGTGATGGTGAGGTCCATCGAACACCACGCTAAACCGTAGATGTTCTGCTGCTCTTCCATCATCCTCTTACCTACAGCGAACCTTGACTGCGAAGAGGAGGCCTTGGGCAAAATATCCGCCATTAACCTTTGTAATTCGTCTTGGAAAACCACCGGATTTGACGAATTCTCAGGGTTGCGAAGGAATACCGCTAGACTCTCGTCGACGATGCCGAAGAATTTCTGATTGGAGTAGCGCAGGTAGCAGGATTCGTATCTGAGTGCCGCTGAGTTGCTGTTACCCCAACCGCCGGACTCGTTGACGGTGGCTTTGGCGGAGGCGAGACTGAGGCACTCTGTGCAATATCCGGCAGTGGCATCGGGGCGGCACTGAGCGAGACCAAAGGGTTGGGAAGCAGGGGGATTGCCGATGGATGCTGTGGAAAAAAAGTTGGGGGAAGTGGGTACGGAGCCGGTGAGGTTGGAGAGAAGGAGGTGGAGATTGGAATTGTACTTGCTTGGGGAGGAAAATTTGTCGACAGAGCAGGCGGTTAGAAAGGGGCCATCGATGGCATAGGCCGGGAGTGTGAGCAAGAGGAACATTGGCAGCGGCAGGAGTTGCGATGGCCGAGCCATGGTTTGTAACAATTGCGCAAAATAAAATGCCGTTTCAGAATTTGATCGTCATGGCTGCAAAATGTTATACTGCGCAAAACGATTGACTTGACCGATGACTTGACTCTCGTACGTGTCATAAATATAATAATAATTTTTTATAATATTGCTTGATGAGAGCGGTCAATTATCAATTTTTTTTTAAATAGCTGAAAAATGCTCTATAAGATGCCTTGCATGTTGAGACCAAGTTTGAAGATTCTACAGAGAAAAGATCAATGCATGGGTAACTTGTGAGACTAAGATTGTATATTGATATTCACATATGACTCAAATTGCACCGTTCATGTTTATAAGATTTTCAAATTATTAAAAAAAAGTGATACTATTGGATTACATTTTAAAGACATTGTACATCTCACTTAAGACTTAAATAAAATTCTTAAATTTGCATATGACATATAATAAGTATGTGGATCTACAATATATGATATGCTCATAAAAAATAATGTACATCACTTATATTTTTGGCACGTGGAGAGAGTAAGCCTCATTTGAGACTCACATAATATACATCTCAACTAACACATAGAATGCAAAGCAAATATAAGCATACAGTCACAGTAACCTAAAACTTGCATGTGATACTTGTAAATTCATGTATGGTATATCATGGCACAAATAACAATTGCCTAGGGTTTTTTTATACATAAAAGTTAATAATTACATTTAGGTTGCTAAAAAGTATAATAGATTGTCTTTTGAAGCACTATAAATGTAATATATATATTGTTATTTCTTCAAGTGCAAATGAAAAAAATGCTCAATCTTGGCTCACATTCTCACAAAAAAAAGATCTAAATCAAACATTTGTTTCTCCCATTCTAACTTGCTATTAATAGAATATAAAGCTTATTAGTATTGATACTTAACATGAGCACCATTAAAGCCATAATAGGCCTCTACAATGGGTTTGCTTGAATGCAAAGTAGCCCAACATTTAAGCAACTCAATGCTTCCTTCAATTCGTACACATAAGATCTAGGTGCAACATTATAAAACCTTGTGATGTTGTCATGAAGCCTCTATAACATCTCAAAAGTTCATTTAAACACTTTAAGTTTGGTTGAAATGCTTATGATTACATTTTGCGACATTATTATAAACGATAATGTGAAATCATTGTAGATAGACTTCTTAATAAAAATGTCATTGAGACCACTGCATATGAAGATTTCCAAAGGCAGGAGGCAGATGACATTAGGATAAATTATAATTTGAGAAATCCAATAACAACGATCTTGTTGGATTGAAAGTGATTTATTCATAAATTAAATGGCTAAAATATCTAGAGAAATGACAGATTTTGATTTTAAAGTTATTGCAGAATGGGAAATGATAAATATAAAATGATGTTGAAAAAAATAAGTGTATAAATAAAATTCTCAAGGATTTGTTCATTCTATAAATTATTTGATGAATTATTGATGCAATTTGAAATAAAAAAAATGCAATAAATACAAGTCAATATATATTTTTTTCATCAAATAAATATTTTAAACCCTTCATTAAGCGGTTCGCCATTTGGATGGAGAGAGAAAACTAGATTGAAATAAATTTAAAATAGGGTAGCTTGCTTTGCTAATGAAAGGAAAAGAAGATCACATGAAAGAAGTACTATGCTTATTATGTCCTTATCATGTAATTTTACAGTGATCTAGCAAAGATATAAGTTAGAGTATTTTTGTCATGTTTTGACCAACATAATAAAAATAAATATGATAATAAAACAAAAAATCTAATATGCTATGTAAACTAAAGATAACAACATAAAATTAAGAACACTAATTAATCAAACGAAAGAGGGTGACAAAGTCAACATTTTGATTTTTTATAATAAGTATAATACAATAAAAAGAATTAGCCCCATATTATATAGCTACCACAAATAATGAAAAATTAGAAACAAGTACTAATACAGATCTCTGAACAAAAAATATAATTATCCTCACATACGTGTTGTTCATCACTTCAACACTGATAAAATATAACAAATTTTTACCTATGGTCTTGAATTATTATCTAAGAAATCGTAATTTTATGAGTGCTAGTATTTTATCTTATAATATAAGTATAAAATAATCATGATATAATCAGTAGACAAACTACTAGCTATATGTAATAAAATAGTATACAAAAGATAATAATTTAACTAATTAATAAGATAGAGTTATAAATAAAATAATACATGATAAAATATAAATAGACATTCAATATCAATGTATATATGCTCATATACATCCAACTCATAAGCATATATAATCATATATTGTATTATTACCATATAATGCTCATGATATCATAATTCTTTTTTTTTCGTATTCAATTTCAATTAGTATTTCATAACCTTCTTTCCTCTTTTTCATATAATTTTTTCTCTCAATATATATTCCTTTTACAGCCTCTATCATCACTCTTAAGAGATCTTATATCATAACTCATCATTATATAGCCTTAGCCTCTAATATGTCATAGCCCCACTTCTGAATATCATGATAATAGAAAGTAAAGTATCTCATCAATACATAATTATTGTCCATTATTATTAACATTCTATGCTTTCAAGGAATGAGATATTTAACATATTAGAGCTCTATCTCTGAGTGTCCACAACACCAAGGGTAAAGTTTCTCATCATTAAATTACAAAGGTCATTCACATGTTATGATCTCATCTTTAAATATCATGACATTAGAAGGTGAAGTATATTCATCTATCTTTAATCTATCAGATTACTATAAGATATGATTATGGATGAGTAATATCTTTCTTATTTTTTTTTTTTTTGTGATCTATCAAATCATAGGGTTATATTAGCTTTATTTTCTTTCATTTTTTATTTTTTTTAATTCTTAACATATGTTCTAATTTATAACTTTTTATATTTACATTATATGTCATGCATCAATATATATATATATATATATTTATCAATAATGATGAAATGTTATAAAGAAATTAGAACATATGTCAATACTATTATGCCAGATAAATGCTCACGTCACTATGCATTCTACAATAGTATCTAATGAGTTTAACAATCTACTTATATCAAAGTTATATAGTTTGTTTTCTTTATAATTATAAGAAGTCTCTTTCATAACATTCTCTTTTTCCTCATCAACTATTCTTACTTTTTGCACTAGTCACAGTGCCTCTTATTAATAAAAAATCAATTTCTATTTCTAAAATATAAAAAACAATTTCTAAACCATCTCTTAACAAATAACTCACTTTCATATTTTTACCTTTACATCATACAATATGATATCCTATCATATTGTACAATCCATGTCTTACACTATTCAGATAAAGGATTACATAGGTGAACTATACTTAGCATTTTAGAAACTAATCATAATAATATAATCCATAGCAATTTCTTAATCAAATAAGGGACCAAATAGACAATCTCTTTTAAACATTATTTAAGTTCATTATATTGCCCGATCTTCCTTTCGTGCTAATATAATTTTTATAAATACTTGATTAAACTAAAAATTAGGGTCAAACAGATAATCTCTTGCTTTAAGTATTACATACCTAATCATGTTATTTTATCAACTTGTCATAGTACGATGCTCATCTAGCAACCTTTTCACATTTAGGCCAAAGGCTTTTTGTGTTGTAAGGATCATATCAAATGATCAGGATGATTGCTTTATATGATCACTATAATAAAAAAACAATAACCCCCATCCACCACAACACTAAACTAAAAAGCCATTAAATAACTTTGTTAACATACCAAACAGTCAACACATACTTTATGGAGATGAGCTTGGATGAGATCTTACCTTACTATATTATTCTCACAAGACAAAATTGAGAACCATTCCTTTCTTTAAGCTCTCATATTTTTCATTTCAATTTCTTCAAATCTCCTAAAAAGACAACACAAGACTTGCATGGATCTCACCTTCCTTCTTCTCCTTTAACTCTTCCCTTCTTTCTTTTTCCTACTTTCTCCTACAAGTTTCCAAACACAAATGAATCTTGAGGCACAAGAGAGAGTTTATCCTCTTATTAAATAAAATGATTAATGTATTATTAAACAATTTTGTTTATCTTTAAAAATTTATAAAAAAATTAAAAGAACTTCAAAAAATATAAAATATATACTAATGTAGAAGCATCCAACATTAATTTATAAACACATATCCATTAGTATTGCACTAGTTTCATAAGTTCACCAATATAAAATTTGGTTGAAAATTGGTTAAAAAATTGCTTAAAATTGCATTTTTTTTATTGATTTAGCCATCGTCGTCAATCGCCATCACCATCATCGTCAGTAGTCATCGTTGTCCCTGAGCCAACACGTGCACTTGCATGACTCAAATTGATTTAGGAACACTCTTTGATTGGCTTGACCCATACCAACTCGTTACCCACGACAACCTGCTCGATCCACTTTGACCAGATCTAACCCATGCAAACCCATCAGTCCTTGTCGACCCGCACCGCCTGACTAGTGCCTACCTGAAACCATGACTGGACACGCCAAGACCTTCACCTGAATTGCAAAAAATCGAGCTTGGTTGTTTTGCCATCCACCATTTCACTGCCTATCATATCACCACTCATTGTTACTATAACTTAAATGCACAATTTGTTTGAGAACTACTTTTAATTAATTTTAGAACTTTTTAAGTCAATTTTTATTCAGAATATTTCTTTTATAATTTATGTTGAATTTTGAAATTCTAAAATATCATTTAGAATTCCAAAATACATCTTTTGATATTTTTAAATATCTTTTTATATTTCTAAATTAGCTAATTATTGTTATACATTTGAGATTTTTATAAATAAGGATGCTCACCAAACTATAAATAGATAAAAATTATGAAGTAAAAATCTATTTTATTTGTGTGCTTTTATCTTTGTGAATAAATTGTATGTGTCCAACTCTAGTTGGAGAGATTTTAATTTTTTTGAGAGTCAAAAATCGAAAGTAAAAGACATTCTATCGAGATAGATAACAAAATCTTTTGTGAGAGACAAGAATCAAAAGTGAGAGATGTTTCACTGGGAGAGTCGATAACAAAACAAGTTCTTGTTTTTGCTAAAACCCTCAAGCTTTCCTATTAACCCAAATCACCACCATGTCATCCTTTTATCCTTTTGATGCTCTAAACACCAATGCCTATGAAACTACAAGATATTATCACCAAAAAGATGTATATTTTTTTATTAATTTTTATTTTTTAGATAGTAATCTAAAGTTAGATATATAATTTTTTTTAAAAATACTTCATATAAAGTTTGTTTTAAACTCTCTAGTTTATGTGTGAAATTGAATGTGACAAAAATCACTTTATAGAATTTTATGTTTAATGTTTGAAGTGTTGCCACCTACTCAATTCATACTACAAGTTTAGAATATCAATATTTGAACAATTCTAAAGTACTATATGTGTTACCTAATCTTAATTAATGCATAGTATTTTTTTGATATTATCTAATACTCTATTAAATATTTCTAACATTGTAGGCTTTAAATTTGACCTTAATAAAAGTTTAAATCTGTTATACATCAACTTTGGTATTAGATCCTATAGTTTTCTTCTAAAAAAATATTTTCTTTAGTATATTCAACTTTTGTATCAAATAATATGGTTTTCTACTCTACATCAATTTTGGTATTAGAGAATATTATTTTCTACTAAAAAAAATTCTTTTTGCTTAACGTATCCACTAAATAAATCTTAGCTAGTTTTAGATAAACTTTTACGTATGAGATGATGGAAAAGTAGTGATATGACTCATCATCATCTTTTTTAAAACTATATAATTTTGTTTAGGAGTTAGTCTGACAAAAGTATGACTTTGATCACTCATTATTTTCTCGAAAGCATATCGCATCTTAGCTTTGGTGGTTGCCTTCATAAATTTTTATAAAAAAAGAAGATATCTCAAATTATTTTCTTTTCATGATATCCCTCTGTGTGAAAAATCTTTGAATGATCATAAGAACTGGTAAGTTTTATCAAACAGTAAATTAAAGTCAAGAATTAATCTAAAATCAAAGATAAAATTTAAACCAAGACCCTATGTTGGAAATGTCCTGATTAATAGCCTAATTCACCTAAATCGTTTGACAAATCTTATTAAACTATTAGTATGAATCAAATCCTAGAAGAGAAAGAGATAATAAGAAAAAAAGTATCACACCCAATGATCTAAAAAAATCTTAAGAGATATAAGAACCATAAAAAACATGTTGATCCTTCTAATGAAACCAATTAAAATATCCATTAAAGATATCATGATCATAAAAGAAGAAATCAACTTTTTTATGAGTCAAACCAAAATGATGATTTAGATATGTCTAATGGAGAGAAGAGACTTAAGAGATGTTGAGATATGAAGCATATCTCTAATTTGAAACTAGATGTCTTAATATTTTGATAATAATTATGATCTTAAAGATTACATAGACTAACAAACTAACATGAATGATTACTTTAATTGACACCAAATGAATGAGCAAGAAAAGTATTAATTTATCAAGACTAAACTCATCAGTACTACTCGTAAGTTCCTTAGAAATTTAGAGAGCGATAATATACTAATAATGATGAAGTGTTATCTCAAACTTAAAGAAATCTTAAGATTAGGTTGTATAATAAGTTTTTTTAACAGCCTATAGTGTCGAAATGTTAGATAAATGACAAATGTTTTTCCAAAGTGATAGATCCATTGGAGAGTATTAATGAGTTTGAGAATTATAAACTTAGATGTGATATAGATGAACCAAAGCATGTAGTACTCTCTTATTTTAAGATAAGTTTTAAAAAATACATACAAGACGAGCTTAAGTTGAGAAATGTTACTACCTTAGTGCAAAGCTATCACATAAAAAAAATATGAAAAAAGTAGAACCTCTTATTTTAAGAGAAATGATGAGCCAAACACTTCAAAGGCTCAAACTATAATTTCTCAGCCAATTCATACTTGCACTTTGTCTACACCATCCACTATAATTTCTAAACCTCTCAAACCTACATTGCCATCCACTTTTTTACACCCTTTTTTTAAGCCAATCAATGTAATTTTGAATCATTTATTTTAAGTATCATAAAAAAAGACATGTAGCTATAAATTATCCAAAGAGATCTATGACTATGAACCTAGAAATTCTTATGAATAAAAAGAGTCAGAATAAGAAAAAAACATAATGTTTGATGAGAAAGTTGAGCAAGAATTTAAAAACATGAAAAATTTAATAGTTTTAGTGGTTAGGTGCAGCCCCTATAACCCCATAATCACAAAATAACTAGAAGTGTACCAACATCTTTAGTACCAATATAAAAATTAAAGAACAATCATATAAGATGATCATAGTATCTAACAAAGAAGTAAAATTTATTAGTTATTTTTGAAGACCTTATGACATTTACTATGGACCAATCTAAAATTTTTTTCAGCCTATCACCCACAAATGAACAGACAAACGAAAGTAGTAAATTGTAGTCTAAAAAATATTTTTCATAGTTTGATAGGAGACCAACCTAAACTTCAAAATTAATTATTATCATTAGCCAAATTTGTTTATAATAATTTTGTGAATCATAGTATTGGTTTAAGTCCTTTCAAATTTGTTATTATAATAACCCAAGTTCTCCCATTAATCTTATTTCTCATACTAGTAAACTTTTGACTTTTACCTCTATTTTTTTTGCCTCATAAAATAATATATGTAGAAATTATTCTAAGTAACAAAATATATGAGAAACTAATAGATGTTCAAGAAATATTAAGAAATTTTATGAAAGATATTATATTATAATTAAAGTTAGGTCACAGTAATTCTCTCTTAGAGCTTGCAAGAAATTACAAGTGCACAAAGTTGGACCTTTTAGGATTATTCAAAAATTGGGAAAGATGATGTAAGAGCTTACCTATGATGACCTATACCGTATCACACCATACTTGTTAGAGCATTACTATACGCATTACCTCGATATTACCAAGCTAAGCTCTCTCCTACCTATAGAGGATGACATAAAAGTGTCTAACATTAGCTCACAAATACGCATTCATTATAATGGAACCAGTTTTATAAGTCTATTGATGCAAAATTTAGTTAAAAATTACATAAAATACTTAAAATTAATTTTTTTTAATTGATTTCATCGCCTTTTACTTTTCGCCACCGTGTGCCACCATCACCACCACTATCAATAGCTATTGCCACGTTTGAGCGGGCCCATTTGCCCATGTAACCTGAATTGACTTGGGAACACTAATTTATCCGTTCAATCCTTGTTAACCCAATACCAACGACAACCTGCCCGATTTATTTCTATTTATGTCGACCCATGCCAATCTACCAGTCCTCATCGAACCGAGCTATTCCACCCGACCCACGCATACCCAAAACCAGAGCCAAACCTGTCGAGACCTCCTCCCGTGCCTCAGTGATTGAGCATGGACATTTGGTTATATGCTATTTTGTTGCTCGTCATTACTATTGCCCAAAATACACAATCTATTTGAGAGCTACTTAATTTAATTAATTTTAAAGTTTTTTATATCAATTTTTATTCATAATATTTTTTATAATTTTTGTTGAATTTTGGGATTTTGAAATATCTTTTAAAATTCCAAAATATATCATTTGATTTTTTTAAATATCTTTTATTATTTCTAACTTAGTCAATTGTTATTGTACTTTTAAGGTCTCTATAAATAAGGATGTTTACCAGTCTATAAGGAGATAAAAATTATAGAATAAAATTTTATTTTATTTGTGTATTTTCATCTTTGTAAGCAAAGTATATGTGCCCAACTCTAGTTGAAGAGATTCCAATTTTTCTTGTAAGAGACATTGATCGAAAATTAGAGACCTTCCCACATGAGAGCTAGCAACCAAAAATCCCTTGTGAGAGACAATGATCAAAGGTGAGAGATCTTCCACCAAGAGAGTTGATAACAAAATAAATTCTCGCTTCTACTAACACCCCCAAACTTTCTTACTAATGCCTACGAAACAACAAATCATAACGCCAAAAAGGAACGCTTCTTTGAGTAACTTTTATTTTCTAGATAGTAATCTAAAGTTAGAGTTATTTTTTTTATTAAAGTACTTTACATAGAGTTTATCTTAAATTTTTTATTTTGTGTGAAATTGAATGTGATAAAAACTATTTTGTAAGCTTTTATGTTTAAAATTTAAGGTATTGTCACTTACTCAATTTAATAATCTATTTTATAACTTTGAAATACTAATATTTGAACAGTTATAAAATATCATACATGTCACATAATCCAAATTAGTGTATAATATTTTTTATATTCTTTAATAATTTATTAAACATCTCTAGTATTATAAGCTCTAAAATAGACTGTGGTAAAAGTTTAAATCTACCTTGCATCATATACTCATGAATTTCACTTGTTGAGACCTTCACGAAGGTATACTTAAATTTAGGATCTAGTTATAAGTATTTGGGCATGATTTTTAAAGCACAATAATATAAAAAATTTTGAGTTTTAAATCTACAATATGTATATCCAATATATAAAATATTATTTGAAAGAATATTAGTAGTTAATTAAGTAGGATGTTAAACTTATACAAAATATTTTATGCAATTTGATTATGTTTGTACTATGAATTTTAAAGCTATGGAAGCTTCATATGTAATTTTGGAAAGTATATATTTACATGTATGTAGAATATGTAACACTAAGTATGATTGAAGGATTTATGCATGTTTAGATGGCCCAATAATTTTGTGAAATTGGAGCTAATTCTCTTTTGATTGAATGATAGATAATTTGTTACAGCTCTAATTTTGATTAGAAAGCTCAATGGAGGCATCAACTAGTCTAATAATTTTGAGAAAAACTATTGTTTTTTCAAATGTTTAAAACTTTATTGAGTGATTTGACATCTTGTTAGATGTACATCAAATGTGTAGGAATATCAATGGTCCAATGAAGACTTGAAGTAATCAAGAAAAGACAAGAACATATGTATTAGTCGATAGAATATCCAATAAGTCAACAAACGATTTGATGAAAGTAAATAAGCATCAGTTTGATGGGTTGTTTATCTCAAATTATGAAATTAAAGTTGATAAACACCAAAAAGGCATGAAAATAAAACAAATGCATGCTAAAGCATATAATACATTGAATGCATGCAGGAAATATAATAGGCGTATGTACATGATTTTAGGAAATGAAGAAAAGTGACAAAGGTAAGAACCTATTGATAATTAGGTGGATGAAATTAATTATTTTACATTCATATGATGTGATGGTATACTAATATGTTGAATGCCCAAATGTAAGTAGCTTGCATGATTATATTATTTATTTTGATGTGATGTTATGCAGTACCTTTTCAGGTTGTTATTATTTATGATAAAGGGATAATTGGGAATTGGTTTATGAGAATGCTTATGCAAATGAATGAAATATATATGTTTATTTTATTATTTGCATGATAAATAGCTAATATATATATATATGGATGTGTGAATGAATGAAAAATATTGTATCATGCAAGTGAAGTATAATAATTATATTGAAAATACAAAAATTAGAAAAAATGAATAAGAAATTAAGAGAATTGTAATGCTAAAAATGCCATGAAAAAGAGAAAAGAGGAAATGAAATAACTCTTATACTGAAATGTGCCAAAATAAGGGTAAATGAAATCCTTACATGTTTAACAAGGGAAAGAAATAGCTAAGGTATTGGTTTACAACAAAATAGGGAGTAAAGAAAATCCATGCACGTTGAAGAAGGGAAATGAAAAAAGACCCATATCATTGTATGACAAAATCAAGTAAATGAAAATCCTAATATGTTAAAAAGAAAAATGAAATAGCACCCATACAATTGTGCTTGAAAATGAGTAAATGTATTACTTGCATATTGAAAGAGGATACCTATAATAACTCACAAAAGGGCATGCTAAAATAGAAATAGATGTGCAAAATTCTCATGATAATGTTCAACTAGATGGAGGAAACCTCACTAATAAACATATAAGAAAAAGGGTCTTAAAGCATTGCATTGCATGTGTGTGCATATATTATCTTTATAATAATATATTTGTAATATCCTAAAAGTTAAGGTAATCAATTTTGATAAATGTGAAACATAAGATCTTGAAAATAACAATATTAAAAAATGATTAATGACCTTAAGAAGAGATAAATTATAAGCAAAAATTTTGATCAAAATATATTTTAAGAATTTTTGAAAATATTCTAAAAGATGTTTTAAGATTTTAAAGTATTGTATAATATGATAACATAGAATTTTATATTAGATTGAACAAAAGAATCAATCGAGTGAATAGATTTATTACATAAGATTGTATCATATGATTACAATTAAGTCGACGTAAAAGTATGATAGACTGTAGTGGGTTGTGGGTTAGAGTTGTCATAAGGAAAGGGTTGTTTATATAATACGATCATAAAGTATTGTAAGGTACGATCTAACAAGAGATAATGAGTGCATGATAAGTGCAAACATGCGTAAAAGCAACTTGAGGATCGTACAAGATGATCCATGTATTAAGCTATTAAAGCATAAGTGTAAATGCGAGCAAAGACAATACATAATCATACATTATGAGGGACATTAACATACAAGTGCAATAGAGTGTAGAGTCCAACGATCAGTCACAAAAGTATTAAAAGACAAATGTATCAATACGATAATATGTAAGGAGAGATCTGTAAAGTTATCATAACATATAGCATGACATAAGTATATCATGTCTTAGGTGAAGGAAAAAAAATAGTAAGCCTAATGAGATAGCAATTGAAGAAAAAATATCATAACATAATCATAGAAAACAATACTCTTATTATATTAGTATGATTAAAATATAAGAGCATACATTATCGTTTGTAAGAGTTATAAGGATTTAGCGTATAGTACAATGACGAGATTTCAAAAATGATAAGAAGAAATATATGCAGTTTTAGATAAGATTGAGAAACGTACAATACAAATATAATGATTGTTCTTATATGATTAATAGAAACTAAACACAAATTAAAACTTAAAAACCCAAACAATTAAAAAAACTAATATTAGGATGAGTTTAGTTGATGAGAAGCCTTTGTGATTGAAATATTAGAAGGTGGAAATGTATCAACATAAAGGGAAGTAAATATTAGAAATATTTGAAGAGTTAGGCATACGAAAAATCATGAGAACAAATATAAAAAATGTTATAGCCATGACTTAAATATTTTTTTTTGAGAATTTAAAAAGTTAATTCTTAATAGTTATAGTTAGTAAAGAAAAAAAACAAGTGATGGTATTCTTAATAGATTTGGAAAGAAGTTATGCAAGAAAAAAAGAAAAAAGGAAGAAGAAGACAATCTCAATATTATAATAACTAAAGAAATTAAGCTAGAGATAAGAGTTAGTAAGGCTACTCTCAGTTTTCAAAGATAGAAAAAGACTTATACCTATATGTATATGATTGTTTGTAATGTGTATTGTAAGATATAAGGCTTGATTAACAAGGTCAAATTAAAAATGCATAAAATGTGTAAATTTATGAATGCAATAAATTTATTTGTTGTGACTATCAAATTCTTTGCATTTTCTTGATAGATTGATGCGATATGATTGAATTGTTCAAGAATCAATGTTTCATACTCGCATCGTCAATAGAACTTATTAAATTCCATAATAAGTCACAATAGTGGGTTGACAGGATGGACTTCAAATTTAATCCTTTGTTTTCCTTATGTTTCATATCCATTTGTTAATCCTCGTCAATTAAAAACCACTCTTAACTCTTCCTTTCATTACATAAAACACAATTAAAATATAAAAAATAACCTTAATTGTTCTTATTTATTTAGCATAATGAGCTTTAATGACAATAAAAGTTTAGTGTGATAGATCTAAAAAAATTCTCACAACTTTCATATTCATCATCATCTTTTATTTGATCATCATTCCTCATAAAACCTAACCTTCAATAAATACTGCCACATGAATAAATGTTTTCAATAATCACCTTGATCGATGGTTACTCCAAAAGAAGCCTTATAAACTGTTGAAATACCACGCCAAACTACAAGAGTATAACAAGACACAAATTTAGTCAAAACCTATTTTAGAAAGTCTAAATATTTTAAGAGCTAAAATAATTCAATTCATTCGATAAACTTATATAAACTATTAATTTAATTTTATATCAACTTTTATTTGTTATAATTATACATAAATAACTTATCTAAACTTTTGTTTAATTAATTTTATTTAAGAAAAACTTTAATTTAATAGAATATGTGAGATTAGACACAAACCTATATAAATAATCAATTTTTCTCAATTGGTGCAAATAAATTTTCTTAGCGATTTTGACAGCTCACTAAAAAAATTACTTATTATTCATTTTTAATCTAAAAAATTATGATTACAAAAGAATGCATCCAAAAGATTTTCCCAAAACTAATAATAAAAAATAATGGAGATACAAAAAATAATATCCTTTTTGAAAAGAAGGTAAAAACAACATGATGTCAGAAGGAAAAATACCTATCGTTTAACTATCTAGCGTCCATTTCGCTAACTGTAAGACTCGCGTAGCTTGGATGGTCAATCTTGCCGAACTCTTCAACTGAACCACCATCTAATTGATTCACCTTTCCACCTGACAACCCCCGACGAAAGATGCTTTCACCGTCGTAGAAGGCTGGTGTTGATGGCATTGGAAGCGTCATAGAGGAACTACCAAACCTCATCATCAAAGAAGCTATACTTGGCCTTAGATCTTTGTTATCTTGGACGCAGAGCAATCCAATGTGCATGCATTCGAGTACTTCTTGTAATGGGTATTGACCACATAAACTATCATCAATGATTCTATCCGCCCACCCATCTTTCCAATATCGCCAAACCTAAATGGGTTAAAGAACAAAAAAATTGCAAAATTGGCAAACCAAGTCCTTGATTCACTAAGAAACCATCAACTTGTGAAATGCTTCGTAGCTCTTACAAGGCTGGGAAGGTTCGTTGCTTGATCTGAAACTTGGAAATAACAACTGCGTCTTCCTGTAATGATTTCAAGTACGAGAACACCATAGCTAAAAACATCAGACTTGGTGGAGAAGATCCCATGTAATCCATATTCGGGTGCCATATATCCACTACCGGAAAGGGCAGAGCAGATTACACTTGATATACAAGATATAGAAGGCAAGATTGTTTCCAAGTCTTGTGCAAGAATCTTACTATGTACCAGCAATTCTGTTGGTTTTCCTTTGTGTTTCATCAATCGTAAACAGTTTTGCGAGGCCAAAGTCAGAAATTTTTTGGTTCATGTCGTTGTCTAACAAAATGTTGCTTGCTTTTAGATCGCGATGAATAATTCTGAGGCGCGAATCTTCATGTAGATAAAGAAGACCCCTCCCTATTCCTTCGATGATCTTAAACCTTGTTCCTCAATTCAGAAAGCTTTTCTTTGTACGATCTGTAGGGCATACTTTGCATGTCAAAGCTATTACGTACATATATAAGAACAATAAGCAGTTTATCGAAAAACGTAATATTGAATAATCAAATTATAAAGAATTAATCAGTGAAAAACATACCAAATAAGAATTTGTCAAGGCTGGTGTTAGAAAGGTACTCGTAAACAAGAAGCTTTTCATTGTCCTCCAAGCAATAACCCAACAATCTCGCAAGATTTTTATGTTGCAGCTTAGCCACGAACAACACCTCGTTTTTCATTTCTATAAGTCCTTGTCTTGAAGTTCCTGATAACCTTTTCACTGCTATTTGTTGACCAGTGCTGAGCAATCCCTGTTTAGATTATCCAAAAAAGCACATACCACAACAACACAGCAACAATAGACAACAAATATTTCGAGATGCATTCATTACTGAAGGATACCTTGTAGACTGGACCAAATCCTCCTTCTCCGAGCTTTTTTTCTTCTGAGAAATTATTTGTGGCATTTCTTAGTGTCACTAATGAAAATAAAAAAGAATCAGCATTAACACTGAGATCTGCATTGTCCACCCCATGTCCTAGAATACACAAAAACACCGTAATTATCTTTTAAAATAGCTAAATAATCTCAAGGGGGGAAAGGTCATAATAATGAACCAATAAAAGCTACATCTTACCAGTTCGCATAGCAAATAAAGGTAGAATCTTTCGTCAAACAAACAGACACATGATGATAACAAAAATTATAATCAAGAAAGCAGCTCCAGAGATGCAACTGATAAGAATTACTTTGTCTGAACTATGTTTTCTGGTATCATCTATAAGAGCAAACAACATTAACACTTCAATAGAACAATAACTTCAAATATGCTAAAGAAAACATTTTTCTGATTTTAAGTTTATTTTTATCCCATTTCTCTTAAAATTTAGTTTGAATTAACACATAAATAAGCTTCTTAGACTGTCCTTTCATTTATTCCTAAACAAGAATACAATTAGAAAAGGATTGCTAGAAAAAACAGAACAATAACATGCAAATAAAACAAACTATCAAAATTATGCCAAAAAAAATAGATCTCATCAAATAGTATACCAATCTTTAAGTTAGAATTTATTTCAATGTTTCAATTACATATCATAAAAAATTTTGACAACTTTTTCAAATACATTATGCAAAAGTACTAATGTTTTCAAAACTTTAATATTCATGGACTTATTAGGTAATTGACAATTGGCATAGACAATTTGACAAAATACTTCTCTGAGATTTTATTCTAAATTTATCTATGAATTCCATTCTAAATATGATAACATATTTCTTATACTTGTACTTATGCATAAAATAGAAAAATGCCATTGATACAACGCTAGAAAAATCAATTCATCTACACTTATGAAAAAGTTTATTAAATTATATAGTTTCTTTGTCTACATGAATTATTGATACTCAAGTCTTCAATATAAGGTTTTTTTTTTTCGTATTAAAGAACATACCTTTGGTGCTAACATTAGGGGGCGTCTGAGGTGCCCCCGGAGTCACAGATATCATGTCCAGGGGAAAGAAGGGGTAAACCTCGAACCTGATGTAGCAACTCGAATAGGCTGCCCTGGACCCAACTAAGAACGCCGAAAGCCAACCCTGTACGCTGGTAAGGCGATTGAGGCAGTCATTGATGATGAGGTCCATCGAACACCACGCTAAACCGTAGATGGTCTGCTGCTCTTCGATCATCCTCTTTCCTACAGCGAACCTCGACTCCGAAGTGGAGGCCTTGGGCAAGATATCTGCCATTAACCTCTGCAATTCGTCTTTGAAAACCACCGGGTTTGACGAATTCTCAACGTTGTGAGCGAATACAGCCAGACTCCTGTCGACGATGCCGAAGAATTTCTGATTGGAGTAGCGCAGGTAGCAGGATTCGTATCTGAGAGCCGCTGAGTTGCTGTTACCGCAAACGCCGGACTCGTTGACGGGGGCTGTGGAAGAGGCGAGACTGAGGCACTCTGTGCAAGATCCGGCAGTGGCATCGGGGCGGCACTGAGCGAGACCAAAGAGTTGGGAGGCAGGGGGACTGCCGATGGATGCTGTGGAGAAATATTTGGGGGAAATGGGTACGGCGCCGGTGAGGTTGGATAGAAGGAGGTGGAGATTGGAATTGTACTTGCTTGGGGAGGAAAATGTGTCGACAGAGCAGGCCGTTAGAAAGGGGCCATTGATGGCATAGGCCGGGAGTGTGAACAAGAGGAACACTGGCAGCGGCAGGTGGCGTGATGGCCGAGCCATTGTTTGCAGCAATTGAGCAAAATAAAATGCCGTGCAGCATTTGCTCGTCATGGCTACAAAATGTTATACTGAGCAAGAAGTTTGCCACCCAAGAACTGAAAGTCAACAAAAAGCGTAACTTGACCGATGACTTCACTCTGGAACGTGTCATAAATATAATAATAGATTTTTATAATATTGTTTGATAAGAACGGTGTATTATCAATTTATTTTAAAATATCATTATTTCAGCATCAGCACAGAATTTAGATTTGTTTAAGTCTGTTTTGAAAAAAAGAGCAGTTTGCCCAGGATTTTTTTTCCGAAGAAGCATTTAAAAATAGCTACTAAAAACTTTGAAAAAAACATCAATTTTATTTGAATATGAAAAGTAACATTACAATTTGTAAAAAAAACAAATTATGAAAATCATTCAAACTTGGTTGTTCTTTTTTTGAGAATGGAAACAATTATGAAATATTTTAAAAATAAAGATGTAACAAAATATGTTAAATTGTTTTGTTAAGTCCAAGAAAAAAAGAGGACAATCTGAAATGTATTATTTTAAAATTATTCATAAAACCAAATTTAAATATAATAACAATATATTCAAAAGATTTTAGGCATCAATGACTTATGTTTTTATCATTAATTTTTTTTTTAATTTTTAGTTTATCATATATATACTATATCTTTTAATTTGTAAGTTTTATTTTTATTTTCATCATTTATAAGATTTTATGGTGATGAAAAAACTTTTTCACAAGCTATTATATTCTCCAATTTCAATGAACTATTAAAGATTCTTATCTTATAAAAATCATTAACTAGAGAAAATATTTTTCAAAATTTACTCATTGATCTTATGAATATCATTTAATCATTAGTCATGTTTTGTAATATAAGATTTTTATTTACATGATAATTTATTTTATACATCCATTTGAGTTCAATACCTTTTTTCTTTATATTAATTTTAATATTTCCCAAGTTTAATTTATTTGGATAGTATCTATTTATTTTTGATAGCTTTTGTTAATTCATCTATTCTTGTTCTCTTTTTCTGATTCGTTGGATCATAAAGAAAAAAATGCTAATCTCGTATGTCTCTCTTAAAGATATAGCTTTCCTTAAAAAAGTACATTGTGCAGAAAAAATGAGCACATGCAAAACACTCAAGTAAACTATATAAACCGATGAGCATTTAGCTTAAGGTGCACTTCATGGAGCATATTTCAAGAGAGAAGCGTTAAGCAAGTTTAGAGATTTCAAGAAGAGGCAAAAATATGCTTACAAGGTGAGTTGCATGTTGAGACCAAGTTTGAAAATTCTAAAGGTGGAAGAT
This sequence comes from Vanilla planifolia, assembly GCA_023846275.1. Lineage (NCBI taxonomy): Eukaryota > Viridiplantae > Streptophyta > Magnoliopsida > Asparagales > Orchidaceae > Vanilla > Vanilla planifolia. The sequence goes on along the minus strand of CM043870.1, from coordinate 39,210,662 downwards.
CAATGCATGGTTAACCTTTGAGACTTAAATCATATATTGATATTTACATATGACTCAAATTGCTCTATTCATGTATATAAGATTTTCAAATTATTAAAAAAATGAGACTATTGCATTGCATTTTAAGGACATTGTACATCTCACTTAAGACTTAAGAAAAATTCTAAAATTTACATATGACATACAATAAGTATGTGGATCTACAATATATGATATGTTCATAAAAAATAATGTACATCACTAATATAGTTGGCAGGTGGAGAGAGTAAGCCTCCTTTGAGACTCACATAATATACATCTCAACTAACATATAGAATGTGAAACAAATTTGAACATATACTCATAGTAACCTGAAACTTGGATGTGATACTTGTAAATTCTTGTATGGTATATCTACTAACATGCATGGTACAAATCAAAATTGCCTAAGGAATAATTGCATTTAGGTTGTTAAAAACTATAATAAATTGCCTTTTTTGAAGTACTATATATTTAATATATATATTGTTATTTCTACAAGTTCAAATGAAAAAAATGCTCAACCTTAGCTCACATTCTCACATTCTCTACAAGATGACTCGTATGCTAAGAACATGTTTGAAGATTCCAAAAAGAGAAGATCAATGCATAAGTAATGTGTGAGACTTAGATTGAATATTAATTTTTTGATATATGACAAATTAGACTTTCACTAGTGTCTAATTTAGAGCCTTCAAACTAAAGTTGCTTAATTGATTATCAAAGAATGTGAAAGAATATTATACATGAATCAGGATTATGTGACAAATATGATACTTTAGAATTATTAAAAAATTAGTATCCAAAGTTGTAGCATGGATTTTTAAATGCAGTAAGTTGCAACACATTAAACATTAAGTATAAAATCTTATTAAACAGTTTTTATCATATCAAATTTTACACATAAAATGGAGAATTTAACACAAATTTTATATGAAATACTTTAATAGAAAAAAAAGTAACTCTAACTTTAGATTACTATATAAAAAAATAAAGATTACTTAAATAATACATCTTTTTTTAACAATATGTCTTATAGTTTCATTAGAGTTGGGTGGGGAGCACCAAAGATGAAAAGGATGACTACGCGATGGTTTAGATTAAAGAAGTTTGGCTAAATGAGTAATAAGATGGTAGGTTAAAATTTAGAGTATTTTTTAGGAGGGTGACATTTTGGTGTTTTGATCAAGAGAATAAAATGGTGGATAAAGACTTGAGGGTGTTAAAAGAAGTAGAAATTTATATGATTACTGACTGTTTTAGTTAAAGTTCTTTTACCTTTGATCCTCGTCCCTCATAAGGAGAGGAAAAGCTGTAATCTCTCTAACTAAAGTTGAAAATTTGTTTGGTTGTCAACTTTTCTAGTTGAAGTTTTCTCACTTTTGATCCTTGTCTTTCAAAAGGGAGAGAAAGCTGGAATCTCTCTAACTAGAATTGGCTGCACACTCTTTACTCACAAAGATGAAAACACACAATCAAAAGAAATTTCATTCAAAAATATTCAACTTCATTGTTTATAATTTTGTGAGCATCTTTATTTATAAAGATCTCAAAAGTATAATAGTAATTTGCTAATCTAGAAATTTAAAAAAATATTTTAAAATATCAATGGACAAATCTTAGAACTCTAAATGATATTTTAGAATTTCAAAAATCAACAAAAATTATTTAAAAAATAAATAAAATTAAGTTGAAAAACTATAAAATTAATTGAATTAAATAGTTCTTAAACTTGTCGTGTATTTCGGGTGGCAATGACGAGCAACAAAACAACCACGAGAGTGATTGGTGTTATGTCAATGAAGGCTGGCTAGTCAGGGCGTTTAACGTAGGTTGGATTAGAGAAAGCTGGTAGTCGAGGGTAGCGAGTCGACATGGGTCAAACAGATCAGCCTAGTTCAAAAGGATCAGTGCAAACATGTGGGCATACGAGTCAATGTGGTCTACGACAACAACAGCTGATGGTAGCAAGCGATAATAGAAATAACCAAAAACTTAATTTTAAGTATTTTTAAAGGAATTTTCAATAAAACTTTATAGCCTCAAATTTATAAGGTGGCTAAAGGGATGCCAAGTGATGTTGAGTTACCATGCAACAATGATCACAAGAAACAGACTACTAGATTATGGCAAATGACTGATGATAAGGTTTGAAGCATACATAGGAATTGATGTTGATGATAACATATTTTACTACAAAGTGTGCTTGAATAAATAGAGTAAAATAATAGAAATAACCATAGAAAAAGGTAAAATGCTATAATATACCCCTATTATTGAAGCAAAATAACTAATCAAAATAGGATTCAACTCAAGTACAGCTCCAAGTTCAAGTGGGTCTGGTGCGACACCAATGGGCATGCATTTGTGAGTTAACATTAGACGCTTTTGCTTCATCCTCCCTAGGCGGGAGAGAGTTTATCTTGATGATATCAGGGTGCTAGGTACAGTAGTTCTATGATAGGTAGTGCGATATGGTGTAAGTCATCATAAATAAGTTAAGAGTTCTTGGTTGGATGCTTGCTTTTCCAATGAACTAAATTTTTTTTAAGTATATAATTTTTTGTTAGAATTGTCTCATAATCTAAAATTTTTCTCACTTTGTCTTTACTCTCATGATTAACGTAGTGGTAAGAACATGTTCACTCAATATAACAGAATTAGGTTCAGATGGCTCACTAGGTATTAAATATGACATCTTTTATAGAATTAAATCTTAACATTAAAGGTTGCACTAATGTTACACCCCATTTTTCCTAGGCTGATTTTTGGCATACATTTTTTTTTTTTTTTTTTACATATAGACAGCTCAGATCGTCCTATACCAACCTGAGTACCTACGAAAAACATAGGATATAACACATCATTACACACATACTTTCCTTAACAATGTGGATCCCATCTCCCGGGTACACCGTCAACTCAGGATTCATGACTCCTGACTTAACAGATGGACTCGCGCAATGTTACTCCTACTAGACCCAATACTCCTATCCCATACCGATAGGAGAACCGATCTAATAGAAGTCTGAACCCCCATGGTAAGTTCCATAGTCATGTAATGACCTCACCATCAAAAAAGATATATAACATCCACAGAATAAATATATAAATATGGCACTCCACACACCATAGCACCAAAACAATAAGTAAGACAGTAAATGGAAACTACATCACAAGAATAAGATCCAAGTCCAACAAGTGCAACATCATCCAACCAGATACATAAGTCAGATTCATCCTCACACAATACCTGACATAAGAAAAATAGTCACACTGAATACATCCAATAGCATCAATCACACTAACCAAAATGTCTCAGAAATCACAGATCAGATATCCTCCACTAGCCTGCTGACCACGATCCCACCTAATCTGGGTGGCGTCAAGTCTGCCGAGCCGCTGGAAAAATATAGATAATAAAGGAATGAGCTACGCCCAGTAGGAAAGACAGCTAGTAAAACTCACATGCAAGAGAAGGATAATAACAAGAGTATAGGAATACAGCATAACAATGTATGGTGGAAAGGCACTCTCAGTTCCAGACTCCGACCAACCACAGTCACCCCAGTCACACCAGAGTAGCTCTCCTCTGGGCTTCCAGGTAGCATGCCAGTGGGATCGCCCATCTCGAAACATGCATGGCGCTTAGGCAAAGCATGCCAGTGGGATTGCCCATCTCGAAACACGCATCATAACGCCTAGCACCCGACACCGCAGTGTCTATGTAGCATGCCAGTGGGATTGCCCACTCGAAACACGCATGGCGCCTAGGCATAGTATGCCAGTGGGATTGCCCATCTCGAAACACGCATCACAACCTAGCCTGGGGTTCCAGGTAGCATGCCAGTGGGATTGCCCACTCGAAACACGCATAGCGCCTACCAGTCACATGTATACTGTGGAAGCTAAGTCTGAACCGCACAGTTACCTACCACAACTACCCTAAAACATCATATAGGGTCTATAGTAGTCCGGTCCATTATGTCAATCCGTGAAATATGCCAACATTGAGTAAACTGATTCAATCCATGCCATTGCAGTCCAAGCAACACAACTGTACCCATTACTGACTGTTTTGGTAGCATCTATGTACCATACATCTGTCTGACTGTTTCAACTGTACTGTCATCACTGATAACATTTTTCCCTACTTCAGGAAATTTTTCTCTACATACAGATCTCCAGAATTTTCGAGATCACTCAAATCCCAATTTCTCTTTTTCTGAATTTTTTTTCAGAATTTAAAATCCCGAAATTCTAATTACTGCATTTTTTTCAAATTCCAAAAAATCAAATTCTGCCCTTTCTCAATTTTCCGAAATTCGGAATAAATTTCCGAATTAAAATTTAAATTCACATATATCCATTTTCCGAAAATTCGGATTAATTTTCGAATTAATTTTCCTCCGCCCGTTCGTCCGCGCCGAATCCCGCTGAACCGGGTTTTCACTGCCGGTTCGGCTTTCGCGCCTTTCGTCCGCGCCGAATTACACTGAACCGGTTTTCGCTGCCGGTTCGGCTTTCGCGCCGTTCCGAGAACCCACCGGCCGAATAATTAAATCAAATTTTCAGCCGACGTTTAACATTTAAATTATTAATAAATATTGAATAATTACAATTACTTAATTAACTAAACCGAAATTAATCTAATCCATCTCCTTCCTCCGCCCGGTGCCCGCGAAACCCTAGCCGACGATTCCTCCGGGAAAATTCCGTTTCCCCCGTCGATTTCCGGCGACCGAGATCAAAGAGAAACAAAATCCAATGTTCATACTATCCTAATGTTTCATTAATTGCCACTAATTTCTAAGGTTCAAACAAAATTTCCGCCACAGTTTCATCTGATCCCCAATTTTAACAATCTATGAAATTAAACAAATTTCAGCATTTGATACTATCTTAACATGACTAAAGCACATAATCGAATCAACACATGCTTGGTAAAATTTCCAAATTCGGCGATTATAATTTTCCGAAGAAAAACCCTAAAATGCTAAAATCAATAATTTGCATTAATCAATTCCAAAAACCACAATTCGTATGCTCCGGTAGCTATTTGCAAAATAATCCATATTTTAATTTGCTAAATAACTAATTTAAAATCTGAATTTCCTACCTTTCTTCTCCGGCGACGGTGAAGCTCGCACGCGACCAACCGCTGCTCCTCGCCGAACGAAACCGGTACCAATCGATTCTCCTCGGTCTCGCGAACCTCCAGGTACAAAAAGCCCCTTGAAAGGCTGCCGGAAAGTATCGTCGTTCGCCGCGAACACCTCGTCTCCGGCCACCGCTCGAAAACCCTAACAGCCGAATAAATCGGGTTAAATACCCAGCTTAAACCGGTAATAACTCGTTAAGAACCCATTAAGCGCCGGTTGACCTTCTAATAACGCCGCTTAAACCCGATCAGCCGGTTAATCTCCACCGCTGATCTCGTCCGTCCGATCCGCTTATCCGTGGCTTATCCAACCGCACGCGCAAACGCACTCGGCGAACCGCCCCCCGCCTTCGCTGAACCGCTCCGGTCCGGTTCACGCGCGGTAAAAACCAAATTCCGGTTTAAAAATCTAATGGACCGATTTAAATAGATTTTCGAATTTCCAAAAATCCAATAAATCCAATTAAACAGGGAAAATTACTTAAAAATTTCCTCGGTGCTCCGAAAAATCCCCAGAAAATTTCAGAAATTCCAACAGCCTCCAATTGAGCTCCTAGCTCATCCTACTGTCGATCTGAAATCATCCAAGCCACAATTTAATTATTGAAGATTAAACATATAATTTTTACCAGGTATAACAACTAATCTCATATTTTTCGGATAAATCCAACATATACACATTAGTTCATAGTTTTTGAATAATCTTAAAAGGTCTAGCTCCACTCACTTGTAATTTCTTGTAAACTTTAGAAAGAAATTATTCTAACCTAACTCTTATTATAACATAATCTCTTTCATAAAATTCTCTAATTTTTTATAAGCATTTACTAGTTTCTTATATATTCATTATTTAGATTAATTTTTTATATATGTTTTATGTAATGAAGAAATATGAGAGGTAAAAGAAGATGTGTAGAAGTCTAAAAGTCTATTAGTAAGAGAATAAGATTAATAAGAGATCTTAAATTATTACTATTAAAAATTTTGAAAAGACTTTAGATTAATACTATGATTTAAAGAATTATTATATATAAATTTGGCTAATGATAGTAATTAATCCCAAAGCTTAGGTTGGTCTCCAATCAAGCTACGAGAAATTTCCTATATCATAATTTATTACTTCCATTTGTTCATCCATTTGTGGGTTGTAAGCTGAAAAAAAAATTAGCTTGGTCTCTAGTAAATGCTAGTCTTCCAAGAAAAAGATGACCTACTTACATAAGTATGACATTGCATAAAATGTTGTTGTTATACCTACCCAATTTCAATACTACATAATATTACTACTTAATAAGTATAGATGCTTTATTTATCAATGAAATAGAGTAGAGGTTCAAGTATTCTAATAGAGAAGCTACTATTCATTTAGTAGTCTCACGCATATTGCATTGATGTAACTTTCGCTATTTATGATCATTCTACATAGTTGTTTCTTCATTTTTGTATTGGTTTTAAAGATGTTGATGAGCCTCAAGTCTTCTTGTGTTATGGGTTATAAAGGTGCACCTAACAAGTGAAATCATAAAATTTTTCATATTTTCTAGTTCTTGTTTAGCTTTCTTATTGAGCATTATATTTTCTTCATCCTATAACTCTTTTTATTCATTATCATTATCTAAGTTCGTAATCATAGATCTCTTTAGGTAGTTAATAATTACATATCCCCTTTAATGATACTTAAAACAACTGATTCTAAATTTAGTGTTTAAAGCTTAATATGTTAGCTTTAAGAAAGGTGCAAAAAAGTAGATGATAATGTGAGTTTGGGAGGTTAAGAAACTATGGTGGAGGGGATACATAGTGCAAGTATGAATGGGTTGAAAAATGATGATGTAGACCTTTGTAGGGACTTAGTGGTCATTTCTCTTAAAATAGAAAAATTTAGTTTTTTTATTTAGTTATATGATAGACTTTCTCTAAAATAGTAATATTTCTTAAGTTAAGCTTAGTTTTGTAATTCTTTAAATTTTCCCAAAAATAAGAGAGTACTATATGCTTGGGTTTATCTATATCTTATCTAAGTTTGTAATCCTCAAATTTGTTAATGTACTTATCAACAGATCTACCACCTTGAGAAAATTTTTATTATTTATCTAGTAATTCGACATTATAGGTTATTGGAACAAACCTGTTGTATAACTTAACATTAAATTTTTTCCAAGTTTAGGATATATCTTCATCATTATTAGCACATTATCTCTCTAACTTTCTAAGGAATATATGTGCAGTACTGATGAGTTTAATCTCAATGAATTGATACTTTTTTCCCCACCCATTTGGTGCTAGTTGAAAGAATTATTTATATTAATTTATTAGTCTATGTAATTCTTAGAATCAAAAATATCATCAACAGTTAAGGTATCTAGTTTCATATTAGGGATATGTGCTTTCTCTCGATACCTCTTAGGTCTTTCCTCCTCACTAAACATATCTAAATCATCATTTTGGTCTAACTCATCAGAATGTTTATTTTTTATGATTATGATTTCTCTAATGGATATCTTGATCAGATTCATCTAAAAGATCAACATATCTTCTAGGATTCTTATATCTCTTAATATTTTATTCTTCTAAATCATTGGGTGTGATACTTCTTCTCTTATTATCTCTTTTTCTTCTAAGATTTTGTTCACATTATTAGTTTAAGAGAATTTTTCCAACCAATTGAGCGGGTTAGCCTATTAATCAAGATATTTCTAATATGAGGACTTTGTTTAAGCTTTGTCTTTGGTTTTAGATTGATTCTTGATTTCAATTTGCTATTTGATAAGACCTATTAAATCTTGTGATCATATAAAGGTTTATCACATAAGAGGATATCAAGAAAAAAAATACATATATCTTCTTTTTTATATATATTTATTTTTAAAACAAATTATAAAAACAAATTGATCACAATTATAAATCACCAATACTAAGATTGAGTGTGCTTCTTAGAAAATGGTGAGTGATGAGTGTCCCAATTATGCCAAACTACCTTCTAGAAAAAACCAAATGAATCCTAAAAAATAATGGGAAGTTATATCAATGCTTTTATACCACCTTCTAAGACAAAGTTTATCCAAAATCAGTTAAGAGTTTTTTAGTAGATACACTAATCAAAAAAAGAAATATTTTTTATATTAAAGGGGTAAAAAGATGATAGACTCGAATTTAGAGCTTTATTGAGTAGGGTGGTAGTTTGGTGGTTTGATTAATAGAGTTAAAGGGTGAGTGAAGACTTGAGGGCATTAGAGAAAGTGAGAATTTGTTTAGTTGTTGACTCTCCTGATGGAAGGTCTCTTACTTTTGATCCTTTTATCTCACAAGGGGGAGAAGTTAGAATCTCTACAACTAGAGTTGAAAATTTATTTGGTTATCAACTCTCTAGATAAAAGGTCTCTCATCTTCAATCATTATCTCTCATAAGAAGAAAAAAGTTAGAATCTCTCTAATAAGAGTTGAGTGTACATTCTTTACTCACAAAGATGAAACACACAAACAAGAGAAGTTTTATTAAAAAATATTTATCTTCATCATGTACAACCTAGTATCTCTATTACAAAGACTTCAAAGTATAACAATAATTTGCTAATCTTAAAAATATAAAAAAGATATTAAAAAAATCAAATAATACATCTTAAAACTTTAAAAGATACTTTAGAATTCCAAAAATAAATACAAATTGCTAAAAATATTCTAAATAAAATTGACTTGAAAAGTTATAAAATTAATTGAATTAAATAGTTTCCAAATTAGTCATGTGTTTCGAGTTTTGGCAACGAGAGACAAAACAGTGATGGCACAATTAGTGCAACATGGGTGGAGGGTGCGACGCTTTCGGTCCGAGTTTTAAGTATACACAGATAAGGCAGAATGAAACGGATCGATAAGAGCTAGTGAGTCGCCACATTCGAATTAGGTTGGATCAGATAGAGCATGTTGTCTTGGGTGATAGGTTGACATGAGTTAAAAAGATCAGCCAAGTTTGATGTGTCAATGCAAGTCACGTGGGCATGAGGGTCAATGTGAGCTGTGGCAATGGTAATGAATAATGGTAATATGGTGGTAAACGACCATGAGACCAAATAAAAAATCAATTTTAAGTCTTTTGGGAAGCAATTTTTAACCAAAGTTTGTAATGACAGACTTATGAGACAACTAAAGGGATGACCAGGCAATGTTGGGCAACAAGATGACAATGATCAAGAGCAACAAACAACCAGGTGATGACATACGACTTACTCTAATGAGTGACGCATACATAGGAATTAACGTCTATGATGATATTTTATTATAAAATATGCTTAGACAAATAGAGCAAAAATAGCAAAGATAACTATAGGAAAGAATAAAGTATTATAGTTGACCCCTATGGTTGACAAAGATGACAAATAGAAATAGGATTCAGCTCAGGTATGACTTCGAGTTCAAATGAGACTGGTGTGACACCAACGGGTGTGTGTTTGTGAACTAATGTTTGATGCTCCCGCGTCATATTTACATATGGCTTAAATTATACCATTCATGTATATAAGATTTTTAAATTACTAAAAAAAGGGATAATATTGCATTGCATTTTAAAGATAATGTACAACTCACTTAAGATTTAAGCAAATTTCTAAAATTTTAAAATTTGCATCTGACATATAATAAACATGTCAATCTACAATATATGGTACATCATTCATAAAAAATAAGATACATAACTAATATATTTGGTACGTGGAGGGAACGAGCCTCATTTGAGCCTCACATAATATACATGTCAACTAACATATAATATGTGAAGCAAATTTGAGCAATGGTCATGCTAACCCAATATTGCATATGATATTTGTAAATTCCTATATGATATATCCAGTGTAAATTGCATGATACAAATAGTAATTGCCTAAGTTTTTTATGACATAACATTTAATAATTTCATTTAGGTTGTTGAAAAATACAATAAATTGTCATTTGGAATACTATATATGTAAAGTATATATTGTTATTCCCCAACATGCAAATGAAAAAGAATGCTCAACCTTGGCTCATATTCTTATGGAATAGAGATCTAAATCAAATTTTTGTTGCTTCCACTCTAACTTGTTATTGACAAAGTAAGAAGCTTATCAGTATTGATACTCAACATGAGCACCACTAAAGCCATACTTGGTCTTTGCATTGGGCTTGCTTGGATGCAGAGTAGCCTAATATTTAAGCACCAAAATGCTTTCTTTAACTTATACACACCACTAAGAACATCATCAATCACTTCATTTGCCTTCCCTTGAATCTAGTGTTGTCATACCAACAAAACAAATATAATAATAAGAAAGATCAATGTGAGATGTTAAAGTTAGATGGTTATTTATAACTTAAAGTAACAATTTTTTACATAGGTTTGAAGATTAAGGATCCCATCTTGATGAAACTATCATTTCTCTTTCCCATTATAATCTCCAACACCAACATACCATAGCTAAAAACATCAAATTTGTGGGAGGAAGCCCCTCGCACAGCACATTTAGAAAACGTGTATCCACTACAATAGCTGGATCATATTGATTGTGGAAGATATCTCATGTAATTTAAGTTACTTATAATCACTAGAAATTTACTTGGGATTAAGATGACTTTCATTGAAACCAACAAACTTTACAAGACTTCTACAAACCCTAAAATCTTTGGATTCATAACTTTATGTAAAAGATGTTACTTGCATAAAGATCTCAATGAAGACTCTAAGCCTTCATTGGTCATGCAAGTAAACATGGCCTCGAGCAATACGTTTGACAATTTTATTTTGCATATTCCATTCTAGTTGTTCTTGTCCAACATGATCTACTCCATTTGAGCAATGTTAGTTCAATTTATAGTCTATTAAAAAGAGAGAAAAACAAAATAAAAGAACTCACCAAATTGATACTTCTTAAATCTACTCCATTTGAGGTATGTTAGTTCAATTTATAGTCTATTAAAAAGAGAGAAAAACAAAATAAAAGAACTCACCAAATTGATACTTCTTAAGAGTGCAATTGGAAAAGGTATTCATAGACAAGCAACTTTTCATCTTCATGCATGAAACATTGTTTCTTCATTCAACTTCTTTTGAAGTTTTGGTGAACTTCTTGACCATTATTTGTTGCCTATTGCTTAGAACACCCTGGCATGAAATCACCCATGTCTTGTACAACAATAAACAATGATGGATCCACGAGCAATGATTATGACTTTACCTTGTAAATAGGTCAAAACCTTTCTTCTTTGAGCTTATTTTCCAAGAAAAAGATGTTTGTTGTATCTTTAAGGCTTGTCAAAGTAATTATAAGAGGTTCATTTCTCCACGTATCCTCTTCCAGTAAGTACTTGGATATTTGAAAGAAAATAAGTGTTTTTTCATTAGTAATAAAAACCTCCCAAAAATGATGAACTAATATTATTTCTTTTATCGACTTTTTCCTCTTAAAGGAGCTAGCTTCCTCTCGAAAAAAGAATAGCATAAAAGGCTAAAGGTGCTCACAAAATAATTATGTTGATTAAATTTCTCAAAACTATTATCATAGTTGTTCTGTGGTACCTATTTTAGATAATTTTATAAAAACATAGAAAACAACATCGACATTTAGAGAGCAAGTTTTACTAATGTTGTCATGAGAAGGGAAGCTTTTTTAAAATGTATTTGATATAATTCTCAATATTTATTATTAAAAAAATAAAAATATTGAAAATGTAATCTGATTCTAGCATAAGAAAATAATCTAAATGATAACAAAAAAGTCTCTTGAAAAACCTTTTAGATACATAAAATTGTGAAATAAATGTTATCAAGGAATAATGATAACCTTTAAGAGATGAATTTCATGCCACATGTTATTTGCTATAATAAGCGAGAAAAGAGAAACTCGTGGGGATAATTAGCATTATGCACAAGTCTTTTTTCCATTTTTCTTAAATTTCTTATTTTCTTTCATCTTTCTAAATATGATTAACCACGTTAACATTATATTCATTAAGGAGCATGAAGTCAATGTCAACTCCATTAATCTTGAAAATAAATAAGAGTGTTATTATGATCATTACTCTCGTGTCTTTTTTTATGAAATGATACATTGTTGTCATTTTTTTACAATAATACTTAAGGATAGATTAAGATTGTATTTAATAGACTAAAAAAGTATAATTAGTATTTAATTTTTTTTTTACTATATTAATAATTTTATTGAATTATATATTTATGGATAATTTTAATTCAATCAATTTAACTTATTTAGGAGCTACGTATTATTAATTTTTTAGTTAAAATGGTTATTTTTTTTAATATTTTGAAGATCATAATAATATTTAGGTAATTTTAATATAGATGTATTATATATAAATATATATGTTTTAAGTGTTATGCAAGCAAAATCAAATCAAAATTTTATTACCTACTTCATATTACTTAGTAATGATATAATATTATTGACATGACATTATTCTACTACTATCTTAAATGATTATTTAAGTTTTGTTAGTATTAGTACTTATACATGGCTTGATAAGTAAATTGGCATATATGATGGGTTAAGTTTCGTTGTTGCTATTATTTGATACAAGTCTTGATGACCAAATTGGCATTAAAACCTCCTTCTCACCTATTGTTATTACTTAGTATAAGGTTTAATGAGTTGACTTCTATTATTACTAGCACTTCTTACAAGCTAGATAAGTGAGATGATATGATTAAAATTATTGGCCAATCAAAATATGTCCATAGGTTGATATCTAAATATGAGATGATGAGATGCTAAATAGAGATTACTTATAATAAGATCTTATTGAGCTAGGTATAATAATTATTTATAGAAAACAATGTTCTCTTTTTTAAAAAAAAAAATAAAAATAATAAAATGAGAAATATTTAATTAATAATATTGAAAAAAAATCTTATAATATTAAAAGAATGAAATGTTATGCGTGCATATCCATTAAAATATTTAAGGCATGCCTTTGTGAATTAGTGACAATTTTATACAAGTACTTCATATATATCATTTTTTTGTTATTATTCTTTCGTTATTATAGGTTATTTTTTATTACATTTCACTTTATATTATTTCTTGTAGAAATTAGTTTATTTGTGAAGTTTTGAAGCTCATTATTTACTATTAGGCTATGGGTATGCACAAAGTTGGAAAACTTAATGACATTTGAAATAAATTCTTGAGATAAAATGTTTATGATAAGTATTTTATGAGATGTTCTTATTTTATATTATATATTTTGGAGTCATATCTAGATTTATATGCTTACTAGTTGATGCAATGGTTTAATTTGGTAATAGAAAATAGATTTGAATTGTGTTTTATCATCACTCTTGTTTGAGAGCTTTGATTATGCTATCTATTTTGTTGTCCACACTGATTTCTTTATCGATATTTTTGTTATTTTTAATATTATTGAATAGAAATAATAGATGGGAGATGACATATTGATTGTTTTCATTTTCATATAGTGCTCAAACTATTAAGAGTATAAATGAAAATAATCACTAGAATTATGTTAAATATTATTATTAATACAAACAAACTAATCGCAAGAATATGTTTTAAAAAATTCTCAAACCTTAATCACTGCAAAGGTATAATAAAAAATATCTCATATTAAAGTTTCAATAAATAACATATTTATATACAGATGATAATTTTATCTAATAGATTTTTTTCTCAGTGTTGTATTTTAGAGTTATGTATTATTAATTTTTTAATTAAAATGATTATTTTTTAATATTTTGAAGATCATAATAACATGTAATTAAATTTAAAATGTAGATATATTATATAAATAGATATGTTTAAGTGTTATGCATGTAAAATCAAATCAAAATTTATTATTTACTCCATATTATCTAGTGATGATATAATATTATTGACATGATGTAACATATTATGAGAATGATTATTATTTTTCTTATAATATTATTTTACAACTCTTTCGTATGATAAGTTAAGCTTTGTTATTATTAGTATTTCTACATAGCTTGATAAGTGAACTGGCATATGTAATGAGTTAAATTTCATTATTACTAATATTTAATATAATATTTGATGAGCAAACTGACATTAAAACTTCCTTCTCACCTATTATTGTTACTTAATATAAGGTTTAATGAATTGAATTCTATCATTGTTAGCACTTTGTGCAAGCTAGAAAAACAAATGATATGATTGAGATACATGACCAACCATAATGTGTCTATAAGTTGAGAACTAAATATAAGATGATGATATGCCAAATAGCGATTAGCTATAATAAGAACTTATTGAGCTAAGTATAATGATTATTTAGAGAAAACAATGCCTTTATTTTGAAATAATAAAAATAAGAAAATGAGAAATATTTAAATAATAATATTGAAAAAAAATCTTGTAATATTAAAAAGAATAAGATGTTATGTGTGCTATATACAATAGAATATTTAAGACACGTCTTTATGAATTAATGTCAATTTTATATAAGTACTTCATAAATATCATGTTTTTGTAATTATTCTGTTTCTATTATAAGTTATTTTCTTTATTACATTTTGCATTATCTTATTTCTTATAACTATTAGTTTATTTATGCAATTCTAAAACTCATTACTTAATGTTAGATTCTTGAGAGAAAATATTTGTGATAAATATTGTATAAAATGTTCTTATTATATATTATATATTTTGGAGTAATATCAAAATTTATATACTCACTAATTCATGTATTGGTTTATCTTGGTAATAGAAAATAGATTTGAAATACATTTTATCATCACTCTCATTTAATTGGTTTGATTGTGTAATCTATTTTGTTGTTCACTCTTATTTCTTTATCAATATTTTTGTTATTTTGAATATTATTAAGTAAAAATGACAAATAAGAGATGATACACAATCTATCTTTATTTTCATATAGAACTTACACAACCACAAGTATAAATGAAAATAATCCATAAAATTATATTAAATATCATTATAAATACAACCAAACTAATCACAAAAATATGTTTTCAAAAATTCTTAAATCTTAAATCATTGAAAAGGTACAATAAAAAAATATCTCACATTAAAGATTCAATAAATATGATATTATATACAAATGATAACTTTATCTAATAGATTTTTTTTTTTTTTTTTTTTTGCTTACTTTTGTATAGTTGATATTAGAAAGTTTTGATATAAATGTCAATGTGCAACAAGAAACTTTTGTGTGATTTTTTTGATTTGAATGAAAATAAATGATGCAAAGGAATCTCAAGTCCTAACGGTCATGTGAGCCCCATGATCATCAACTCATAGATTTCATCTGTGACAAAATTTTTATTATTATGTTTATTAACTTTTTTTGGATTACAATATTATAAATGATATTTTTCTATCCTAATGATGGATTTCACACGTATTGTCATAGACCGTTGATAGTAGTTATTCTCTTTACTACGAAGTTAAAACAGAAAAAAATATTATAACAAAAATATTTTTTAGAAAATTGGTAGCGTTGCCCATTGTGAGTGCATTGCTTACACTTGCATCCATATTCACATCTAAATCGATAACTATATTAAATAAGAAAGTTGATTAGTCAAAAAAGTCTTTTTTGTATATGTTATGCATCAACTATACTTATTTTAATTTATATAATTTATTCACAATTTATTAGTATGACAAATATTGGCGTTTTAATATATAACAACCATTAGTATGTCACTTTACTCCTAAATGCTTAAACGTACTTTTCATCACTATGTTGTGTTTACCCAAATTGCTATCCAATTCTTCTCCATCCATCTCACACGCAAAAAAACATCACTCATTGGGTTGAATGAATAATACTAAACATAAACTTGTAAAAATAATAACATTGACAATAATATATTATTCAATATTGAACCAATCAAGGTTGCAAGGATAAAGAACAATTGCTGCTATCTTCAAAATATGAACAATAGTTACAATGCATGAGACACAATCAAGAAGAGCCAAATATGATAGTGTACGCAAAATTGTTTAACAAACTCATATTTACCATTCCAATTTGCATCAAATCATATCTTAATTATAAATAGTAAACATTAGAGTACCAATGAAGCAACATGCCTAAACCATAAGCATTATATCATCACAATTGCACATTATCACAATTCAACTAAACTACCTAGACTTCATCTAACATGCATTGTAGTGTAATAACTATTTCCATACAAGCATTTTATGAAACAAATATAATCTGAATATCTCCATAGTAGTATAAGCTCACTATATAAAAACAGAACTAGTCTTTACAATTTGAGCAGAATTCTATAGTACTACAGGTGATAACTTTCTTGTTGTAGACGATGGTGAACCTATTTCTCTATGACAAAAAATGCATTAAACTATACATTCATGATACTTATTTTTGACACATATATCTATAAAGTACTGTGTTTGGCAATCACACGAGGACTCTACATTATACACACGTTAAAGCAACTCCTGGGTCAAGCTCGAGCTTTCAAGTGTTCAACTTAGAACTAGCCCATGATCAGTTCTAGTGGATTGGTCTAGACTACACATAGAAAGGGGACTGTTGAAACATCTGCACCGGGTTGACTCGTTTGGAGATCAATTTCAAGAAATGCGCCAGTTTACACAAGATATCCTTTTGGATAAGATAAACTAATACATTCTCCCATAAAACAGCTTATGTCTATACAATACCGAAAGCTACAATCCTAGAGGTCGAGATATCTAAAACAACAATAAAATCCCATGGGGCCAACATTCACCTATTATACTTAAAACTCCCCCTAGAGGCTAGGTTAGTAAAGAAGCTTGCAGCATAATTTGGCCAACTATGACACATGGGAACTCGAGGCATGATCAAAAGTCTCAAGCACCGCAGCCAAGTTGGTAGATATGGCACGTCACTATCACCCCCTTAAAGCATGCCAAATATCACCGACAATGGAAGCAAAGTCCACATCGAAGAAACACCATTATAGTAGCTGACAAGCACAAGTGTGGAAGTAATAACCATGACACCACAAAGCTCAATACAAACAACAACTGTATAAAGATGAACACTAGCAATCGTAAGCATGAGACCATCACGATCTCAAATCATTCCAATAGCCCAACCTACCAAAGTGAGAGATTGATTCATCAAATTTAACCTTCATCTAACTCGAGATACTGATCCCAACAAGAATTAGGCAAGCTATTGTGGCCCAAAATCCTAAGGGGAACCTAAGCCTCTTGAATGAAAGACAAAACACTGAGGCAAGTAGACCTGACTCCCATGACCATAAGCATTTCATTTCAACCAACATGTAATAGAAGACAGTGCACATCATCACAGGCCACCTGTTATTCCTATCTTTCTCCACCATACTATGCAGCGATAAGCAATGAACGCTAACCTCTGCTTTCACCAGTTGAAATACCGAAAAAAAGATACAATAAAAAAAAAGAAATGCATGAAGAATCTCATAGAAAGTATGGTTCAACATCTCAATGTAGTCGCAAACCCAAGAACAACACTTTGCACTCCAACTAGAAATTTTGGCACAAACAACTTTAATGTAGTCCGAGTAGACCGACACACAACACCTAATGGGAATGCCAATGAGCTAGCACATCTCACAATTGACTCCGAAAATATAGGTAATCAGAAACTTCTGCGATGGGCTAATATTTTTGTTGAAAAGGATAAACTACTTGGACAAGTTAACATGCTGAAGAAAAAAAAACAAATAATACATATCAAACACACAAACCAACACATTGGTATTTATGATTGAGGTAATCCCAAATAGAAAAACATTTTTGACATGGAGAAGATGAGTGATAAGAGTATTAGGGGCAACCCTAACCCCGATCACCCAAGAAGCAATCTGTTGCTAAATGAGAGGGGAGAGAAGCTCAAAGCAGATGATAAAAAGGTAAGGTTACAGGGTTTGCAATATGTCTAACAATACAATTGCACCACCGCTCTAAAGGGCATAAGTGACGTGGCATAGACAGGAGAAACACTAGTTAATTTGATTAAGCCTACTCCATGTCCAACTAGAACGACATCAACCCATAAAATGCGATGCCCCTTTCACGCACAATAAGATGTCAAAGACAAGACTCCATCTTAATCACACATATTCTCTTAACGATCTTGTACATGATAGTACACAAGCTAATGGAATATAATTGATCTACACAAGAAGCCCCACAACAATAGGAATGAAGACCAAAGCAGTAACCCTCTAACGCTAACACATCACATTGGAGGCAAAGAAATTACAAATAGACAGAATAAGACCCCTCTCAACCACATCCCAATACCCCTACAAAAAGGAGGAAGTAGTTTCATACACATCAAGGGCTCGATTAGCTGGGAGGGCATGCACAAACAAAATAATTTCGAGGTTAGAGACCAAAGAACAAAACATACCTACCAGCCTCTCCATTGTGAGAAGACCAAAAGAAGTGGGGAGTAAGGCAAAGAGGTTAAGGTGAAAAAAAAAGTTTTGCCTCCATTTTTGTTGAAAGTAGTCATCAAAATAGAGTGAACGACACCAAGATTCAAGATAGCGGTACCATGGAATCTTTAAGGGTAAGGATATGATTGCCACACTTCTTGCCAGTAGTAGCTTTATGGAAAAGTGCAAAATTCTTGTAACAGTGACCTAACAAACTTTAGCATACTGCCACAGCTAAGTTTTAAGCCAAACAAGGTTAGAGTTATAGTCAACCACAGCCAGGAGCATTAAGCAATGATCTTCAACAATGAAGATAGAGTTCAAAACTTTATTGACGAGGAGGTCACAGATTTGTTGCTTCAATCACTTACAAATTCCCATAAAGTGACCAACCTCAGACGTGCTCCAACCAAACAAGGCTTGAAGTACCTTAACAAACTTATGATTAAGGCAAACAATAGTAGAGCATTTAGCAAACTTGAGCACAACTGGAAAACCACATGATGGGCCACTACATAAGAATACCTCACAACCTAGAAATGAGATTCCTTGGGGGTTTTAGGAGACCAAGTCAATTAAAACTAAGGGAGGAGCAAGCAATGATCAGAGGCAATTCGAGAGAGGTAACTTTTGCACCCAAAAATAATATAAAAACTTTTGAATTCATAACATTTGATAAAACCAAGATCACACCCTCATACAACCAAGTTCGTTGTCGCGCCAAGTATATCGCACACCCCTGAAGAGGAGGTTATACGGATCAATGTTGAAGAGCAAATCATTAAACTGCTACACAACAAGCCTAAAGTACAATATCTTCCCCCTTACCCCTTGGTGCTCCTCATGGGAAAGGATGCAGTTGAAGTCACCACCAACAATAATAGGGGGTTGAATTACTTGGGTTGCTCTCAGGCAACTACCAATCGAAGTCGCCGCTAACAATAACAAGGATGGAACTATTGTGGGCGCTCTCAAGCAAACCTTGAAGAAGAGGTTATATAGGTCCATGTTAGTGAGCAAAAGATTAAACTCCTATGCAATTGGACCAAAGCAGAATGTCTTCCCCTGCCCCCTAGCGCTTATTCTAAGACAAGATGCAACTGAAGTCGCCACCAACAATAATAGGTGTGGAACTAGTGGGGGTGCTCTTGAGCAACTACTAAAGGGGACGTCAAGCCTAAAATTCGTATAGTATTGACAGTAGAGATCAATCACATTGGGCTATTGCCACAAGAAACCTATAGACCAAAAGAGCTTGTTTAGTCTTTTGGAAATGACAAATAAAGATTAGGTTTGGGTTCCACAAGATAAAAATGCCTCTAGAAAGCCTAACCACATGGAAAAATGTCAAACTCCATTGGCAACCCACCAAGCGATCCATATTCTTTCGACTAAAGAACTAACAACGTGTTTCCAAGAAACAAATAAGATATAGAGAATGCTTTCTAACAAGTTTATGGAGGTGATCACAAGAAGAACCTTTCTCTGCATCCTACTATTCCAAAAAATAGTAAACAACATTAATACACCAAGCTAAGGGAATGGGTCACACATGAAGGGAAAGACTTAACACTCTTCTACCATTTGTGGGTGGTGAAAAATGGGAACTCTCTCAACTTGATCACTCTCACCCTAGGGGCAAGCTAATGGACAACAAGGGCTAAGAAAACATCTATTGAGTCTCCTTCGGCGAAGGGGAGCATTTGTTGGGGAGCAAGGAGACTAAAGGGCTGCTCAAGAGTTCTCACCAATAGAGAGGGCCAACTACACGCTGAGATATCGCTAGCAAGAGCTCCAAGTAACTAGGATAGGGTTGTTGCCACAGCCCATATCATCGAAATTGTATCTAACAAAAGAAAAGCCTAGACCCGGAGTTGCCATTATGGTGACAAGGCTAGACTACGGCTTATGGGCCATGTTTTCTAAGAGGGTAAAGATGGAGCCCGACTCAACACGGAAAGGGGATGGGATAACTGGCACAATCAAATTATGGGCATAAGAGGGGTGATTGTAGAAGGGGACACACCACCAAGGCAAGAAGTAGAAGTTGCGAGCATAAAGTAGTTGAGGGGCAACACAAGCCACCACCTTCTTGTTATTGGAAGATGAGTAAGCCCAATGGGACAACTAAAGATGATTGTGGCCCACAACTCACATTTAGAATAGATGAAGGATAAGCCTTCATATTCAAAAAGTTGAAAGAATTCTAAAAAAAACCTTTCACCCACACTTCAAAACAAGAGGGTTTTATATTGGGGACTGTAAGCAGCCCAATCACAATGGAGGAGGTTAGCTTAAATTTTGAGCTTGCCTTTTTTGCCTGAACATGTTTGATTCAACAGTAGACCAAGACGTCAAATCCAAACCAGCACATACATAAACACAGCTTTGGCGAGAGAGAAGTTTGGATTCACTATTTAAGCCCTAAGACCTGCTTGACCCACAAACCCTTCTACCAAACAAGGTCCCTATCTTCTCTACGATCAAGCTGAAGGAGACAATCTGCCCCCAAATCCATTACGCAGAAACCCCTTAGATGACACCATCGATGATTTAGTTAATAACAACGTTAAAGGAAACTTACCCCCATGGAAAAAACCAACCAAAACATTTCCAAAGATAACTTTCATACGATCCACATCAGCATCATCCACAACAACCACAATCACCCCAAACCGAGATAGCTAAAAGTTTGATCAAGAAACCCATCACTGGTCATTGGTCCCACGCTATGAGCTGAGGAGGCAGGCCCAACTAGAACCCTAGCCACCTCATCCCAGACCAAAACAGCCGCCAAGCAAAGGGAACTGGTCCGAGGAAGGGGGCACAGAATTTGTAGTCAAATTACATACCTAAGGTGACCTTTCACCTCACACTGAAAGGTCACATGTGATGGGTCAATCCCACAAGAGGCCTATGAAGGCCAAACGCCCTTGGTTAGCACCAATGGATGGTTAATATCAATTGTAAGAACAAGTTGAGAGGGAAGGAACTATCACATAAGGCTCTTAATGACACGAACCCCTTTTGACAACCCTCCACAATGGGCAACCTTCAAATCATAGCCATCACACACATGAGAATAAAGCAGCCACTCCTTGGAACACTCTTCATATTTTCCCTTAGTTGAGGACAACTACATTGTTAGCCTAGTCACCATAACCTCCTGTGATAAGGCCGTCCACTTGTCTTTCAAAGCCTCATTCCCAACTTCAAGCATAAGTACATCAAGCCCTCTTAAATCATTACAAACTCGGTGCATTACAAAATTACACCAAACTTTCATAGGAGCTACTTCGAAGGCTACCAAAGGGAAAGTGTCCATTTCAAAAATCTAGTAAACAAACATAGTAAGAATTACGAAAGAAACAAGAGAAGACAATGCAAAAGGTGATGTAAAGGAAACAACGCAAAAGGTGATATAAAACCGCCAACAGGAAAGCACACATTCCGAGAATGGAGTCCATGACTACAATAAGAATTACAAAAGAAGCAAACGAGACGTTTTCTCTTTGAGGAAAGATTCCCTTAACCTAATTTAACAACTAAGTTAAATCATCAATGAAGTCACTGGAACGGTTTCCACGTGATGGATTTGCATATGGATTGTCAATTCTAATTATGATCATTAAGAGGAAGGGATATTGTTTGACAAGAAGTCCATGGTTGATTACGAAATAGATCTTAAAACCTTGATCAATGGGCCCCAAATTTCTGTACAAACAAATCAACATTTATGTCTACGTCAATTTCGATTCAACTGCCCTGTCACTTGTATTGTTGGAGTGATTAAAATATGTTTTGTATTAGAGTAATAGGCACCCCTTTGTAATGGATGCCATTATAAAGAACCTTGAGTGCGCAACGTTTGCTCGTGTCTATGATAAGATTTGACCTAAACCCCTCATTTTTTAAGTACAGATGGAGGGCTATTATAAGAGATTCTTCCAACGTTCCAAGCACAAAGAGTTATTTATCATCTGTTTCAAATGTCGGTTCGTAGGACATGTCGTCTCCAACTGCCCCGTTAAGTCCACTTGTCCTCCAGGTGATGAGTGACAAGACGTGTACCTCCCCTTTGCCACCCTATGCTCACCGCAACCCCTACCTACCTTAATGTCGCAACCCCTTATGCCACCACCCCAACCCTTTTTCTACACATAATCTAGTTGTGTTGGTTATCCAATACCCATACCCTTGCCTTTCCTCTTCACTCTGAGCTTGGCTCCATCCATAACCTTCTTGAGTAACTTGGCTCCAAACCCTAGCTCAACCTAATCGTTGTAGAGCCACCTCAAAGGTTGAGTATCATCACCAATAGGACCACAATTTCGACAAGATGGGGTTGTGTAAGTGAGTTAAACCTAGTCGACTTGAGCATTCGCAACGCTGTTCCTCAAGGTATTGCAAGCCACCCTTGTCACCAATGACAATTAGACACTCATCACCAAGGGAGACTTCAGATGGGGTTGTTGCAGGTAATTTTGAGGCTTTGCAAACTTTGGCAAGTAAGAATTTTGTTGGATCATAACACGGTTCTAGTGAATGTTTTCTTAGCCCTTTCATCACCAGCCTGCACTTAAGGGTGAGAATAATCAGGTTTAGAGGAGAGTCCACAACTTTTGCCATCCAAAAGCAAAAAAAGGTGTTGTCTTACCCCTCTGCGTAGAGCCCTTGCTCTTGCCTTGCCATGCCAGCGATCCTTGTCATTTTTTGAAGTAAGAACATGAAAAAAGATTCAAACCATGAAATATTGGAGACACTACTTGTTCCCACAAGATTGTGTTCAATTTAGATCATCAAGCCTTATGATACCATCACTCTTAAAAGAAATTAGATTCTAAGTACACCAAGTGGATCAAGCACCTATGAGATTATGTATTTATTTTAAAACATTGAATAGAAACTCAAAATAAACCCATTGATGTTATGAGTAGAATGTCCTTGCTTCTTTAACAAGTAGCATTAAAGTTGTATGACTTTAGTAATTAAAAGAGCTCTATCCCACAAGCAAAGACTTGAGAAAATCTACACTAACCCTCAAGAACAATCCATCACCCAACATGTTGAATGTCTTAAAGGATGGATTTCCTTTTAAGAACCACAAACTTTTCATACCAAAATTTCACTACTTTATTATTGAAGAATTACTCTTTGGAGGATTAGTTGGACACTTTACAAGGAAGAAAACAATTGCAATTGTCAAAGAAAAATTTTTTTGGTCAACATCAATAAAGATGTGTTTAAAGCAATAACTTGTTACATCTATCAAACCTCCAGATATGGAAACACAATACTAGTTTATTCACTTTTTTGCTCATCCCTCACAAATCTTAATAGGATGGCATTATAGGTTTGATCCTAGGACTCCCACAAACCTCCATGGAATATTAATGCATTTGATAATGGTTGATCTTTTTTTGAAGATAGACCATTTTTGTAGCTTATAAGAAAGGCAATGATGCGTCCTTGATTGCCACTCGCTTCTTTGATGAAATTGTTAAGCATCATAGCCCAACAAAGAATATAATATCTGAAAATGATATCCAATTTAAGAGTTATTCCTAGAAGATCATATAAGTTAAAATAGGCATGAAGCCCTCAATGTTTATTACCTAACATCCACAGACCAAAAGCCAAAAAGAAAATGAATAAAAACCTTGGCAATTTGTTGCATAGCATAATTGTTGATTATTCAGTCGATTGTGATGCCCTATTATCTATAGCCGTGATTACGTATAATAGTTCCAACAATTTGTCTATAGGAACAAGTTCATCCACATAGCTACATAACATAAGCCAAGGAAGTCAATAAACATGATCCTATTCCAACATCACATGAGTCTAGTGTATTTGCAAAATCATTTGCACAACATATGTGAGATCTCCACTTAGCAGTATAAAAAAACTTTCTCTAATGTTAGTTATGCAAAGTATAAAAAGTATACAAATTCTTGAAGAAAATTCGAGTTAGTGAGGGTGATGGGGTCATGGTCCAAACATATCCATAAAGGTTTACAGGTCTTTAAAGAAGCTTTTGGAAAAAAAAATGGGACCATTGAAAGTAATAAAGATGACTATAAAAATGCATGCAAAGTGGAATTACCCAAAGTCATAGGCATTAGTCCAATCTTCAACAAAGCCAATTTAATATTTTATCAATAATATGATCTTAGACCACTCATGGTCGTATTGCTTTGCATCATCTCACACTTCGCACACCCTAACACAATAAACAATTTTGATCAATCATCCTGAAGGAGTTAGCATCTTATGACTCCAGAAAGAGGATCCTCGATGATAACCTTTACAAAAAGTTCATCATTTACACCAAATAAATCTCCCCCCTCGTTGACAACCATCTCATCAAGTTGACACCATCCTAAACAACAAGATCAACACAAAACCTAAAGGTGGAACATAGAAGAATCTAATACATTGGCAAGGGAAATCCAACATGGAAGAAACTTGGGTACCACTTAAGGAGCTTCAATAGTTATGGTTAGAACTTCAATAGTTACAATTTCAAAGTTCACCAATGCCAAAATTTTCAAAACATGCAGCTTAGGACATTACAACAAATCATATGACTACTTAACAAATATATATATAGCTAATTTTCTTGACAGCCATTAAAGGATCAAATAGCTTAACAAACAATTGATAAATTACCTTTGAAGGAATTCTGTAAATTTTGCATTTCATATATTCAATATTTTTTATGTGTACCTATATATGTGTATATCTAGTTGTATCATTATTTTGTAACACAGTGTATAAAGATATGAGCACATTAAGGATATCAAGGCTTAGGCATTCACCACTTTTTTTTTGTTGTCTTTGAGAGTCTGGTTAGGTCCACATCCATCAAGGCCGCTTTCAACAATGTTTTAGCGCTTCAGGGTCCTAAAATCTCATCTGGATCACCCTCAACAATCTTTATACCGAACTTTATGGTTCTTATATTACATATGATGAGACGACGACCTCAATCAAATGCTCATGTGATCAGCATGGTTAGAACACCTGGTGCATTCAAAAGGACCACCTAGTTCAATTCATAGGACATCACATGATGCTATCAACCATGGTTACCAAACCATGGTCATAAAGCTCAAGTCTTGTTGAGCCTATAACATGGGCTATTCTAGGAGTTGAATGAGCATTCAATCCTTTCCAAAAATAAATTGCTACTTTTGACCCCACTTCTAAGTATTTGTGAAAAGTTCACCCATTCCTCCGATCATGGCATGACACAATTGTGCATCCAACCCCTCATCGTGAGTTTCACTTTCCCTTCATTATTCTATGAGTTTCATCCCAATTATAATGATTCTAATATTATTGGATTATGTTAATGCATGTCCTGGGGTATTTGGGCTTTTCTTCTCATATATATTTACCTAAATGCCTTTTGCTTCATGGTCACTGATTTTGTAAGAAACTCTTGCTGGAAAGTATTTTATCTTGGTCATAATTTAAATCTTTAAAAACATTGTAAATGCTACAATGAAATACTTGCTTTACAGTATGTAGTGAAACAATGCAGCATTTGTCTTAGCTTTTTAGGGAGATTAAACATTGTTACTGCTGTTGTCTTGTAAATCACGCATATCATACATCCATTATTACTTTGACACAAACTACAGCCACAACAATATCCCAAACTTTGCATACTCAGAAAAAAGTACGTAAGTATAGCCAGCCACTCCAATATCGATCAAACAGCAAGTTCTTTCTTCAAACCATTCCTTTTAGATAAGCTTTTGTTCATATATCAAATCATTTTACTGATGCACCCATGTGAAGAACCGAAGGAATCTAAACCAAAATTGCTTCACATAATTTAGAATATCTCAAAATGATTTGTTCACAATCATTTTTCTTAAATAATCAATTCATTGATGGATTTTCCGAGATCATCTGAAAATAAATGCCACCAACTATACAGATTAAAGAAATTTCTAAACACGACTCTTGTGAAAATAACCAATATATAATCTTTGAATAATTAAAAATATTTGCATAAATGTCAAAAATCTTATGAGACATTCAATTAAATCTCTTGATATGCATATCACATGTAATTAACCAAATTCTTATGAGACATTCAAGTATATTAATCTTGAGGATGTTCCACAAACATATATAAATTAATGCTTAACAGTAATTTAGAACTCACCAACACCAAAAATACTATAACAACCATATTAATTAAAACAAAGGTAACACAAATTTCTTCTACAAGCTATATTTTTTATATAAATATTGATTAAAGAGAAAATCATCAAATTAACTCCATGCAATCACCTCAAAAATAATCAAATCCAACATCAACAAATTTAATATGCAAGATCTAATCACCAAATGTTAAATTATTTATAGGAAAGCTTCACTAGCAAATCCATAAATCAATGAACCCAACAATGATTACAATTTTAAAAACTCGATCAACTCCACTCATAGCCCGAATCCTGCAATCTCTAAAAAAAGAAAATCATAGGGTCTCAAATTTATCCAAAAAAAAAGTTAAAAACGATAGATTAATCTATCGAACTGTACACAAGACACCTCTTCAAAGCATTATTCATTGATCAACTCTAGTCCATATATCAAGTCATTTTATTGGACTAATAAACACAATGAAGGGGATCCAAATCAATATCACTCCACAAATTCTACAAATAAAATATCTCAAAAAGACTTGTTCAATAACATTTACTATAAATAATCAAATCATTAATTGATTTCCTAAGATCAGTCATAAATAAATCTCTCCATATGATCATTGACCATAAAGATAGAAGAAATCTTTAAACACAAATCTTCCAAAATTAACCAATATATTATCTTTGAAAAATAAAAAAAATATCCACATAAATGCCAAACTTCTATTCAAGAACACATAAATCGTCTTTAAATCTCTTACATATCACATTTGAATAGCAAAATTCTTTTCCAAAATCTAAGAATAGATTCTAACGCACATGATTAAATAAATTCTTTTACAAAATCCAAGAATAGACTATCCATGTGATTAACCAAATTCTTTCACAAAATTCAAAAATATAAACATTAGGGAGGAAGTTACACAAGAAAATATAAATTAAAGCTCAAGAGAAATCCAAAACTCACCAATACTAATGTTATATCAAACATAGTGATTAAAACAGAAGTAACATCAATTCCTTCTACAATCAACATTGATTAATTGAAGAAACACCAACTAAACTTCATGAATTATAGGGATTATTTTTGGGAAAGCAATAACTTCTTAATAATCAAGCCAATAGTAACACCTTTAAATCCATAAATAATGAAATCTATTGTTCATTAAAATCTTAAAACCTTGATCAATAATATCATTAGCCTTAATTTTAATATTTTGAAACAATGAAAATCATATGATTTCAAATATGTCCAAAATAAGTGAAAGCTGATATATGAATATCTAAATGCAGGGGATCTCTTCAAAACATTACTTGTAAATCAACTTTGATCTATAAATCAAGTTATTTCATTGATGCACCAATAAATACAATAAAAGGAATCCAAGTGAATATAATATGCAAATCAAATTTCTAAAAATGACTTTTTCATTAACATATCTCATAAAAAAATCAATTCATTGATAGATTTCCCAAGATCATCTATAAACAAATATTTCTATGCTATCATCAATTATAAAGGTCAAAGGAATTCCAAAACAAAATTCCTCAAAAAATAATCTGCATTTATAATCTTTGAATAACCAAAAATATTCACACCAAAAACCTATTCAAGAACATATATAAATCATCTTTAATCTCTTGCACTAATATGGCATTTGATCAAACATATCTTCTATGAAATCCAAGAATAGACTTTATCGCATGTAACTAACCAAATTCTTTTGTGAAATCCAATAATACATATTTAAGGAAGATATATCATGAGCACAGATAAATTAAGGCTTAAGAGGAGTCATAAAATCACCAAAACTAATGTTATACCAGCCATAAACAAAAGTTGCATCAATTCCCTTTGTAATCAATAACGTTTTATGCAAATATCGATCAATCAAAAAATCAAGTAAACTTCATAAATTACAAGGTCTATTTTTTTAACATGCAATCATCTCTAATTAATCAAATCCAACATCAACACCTTTAATATGCAAGACTTAATCACAAAAAATTAAATTATTTATAATCAAAGCTTCACTAATAACTTCATAAATCACAAAAACATCGATATGCAATCTTAAAACCTCAGCAAACTCAATAAATAGCCTTAACCCTAATATTTACAAACAATGAAAATCTAGCATCCAAAATTTGCCTAAATTAAGTGAAACTTCATAAATGAATCTATCGAAATGCAAGGCACCTCCTCAAAGCATTACACCTTAAAACAATAGTTCATAGATCAATTCAATTAATTGATGCACTCAGAAATACAGTAAAAGAATTATTGAAAACAATGTTATTTCACATAATCTAAAAATAAATTATCCAAATTAATTGTTCACAACCAATTTCTATAAATATCAATTCACTGATTAATTTACTATGATCATCAAAAATAAGTCTCTCCATGCTATCATAAACTATCAAGATGAAAGAAATTTTGAAACATGATTTATCTAAAATAACCAATTCTTAAGAGGAATCCAAATCTCACCACTACCAATGCTATATTAACCATATTGATTAAAACAATAAGTAGCATCAATTCCTTCTATAATCAATATTTTTTTACATAAATAATGGTAAATCAAAACATCATCAAATAAACTCGATAAATCATAAGGTTTACTTCTTGACAAGCCATCACTTCTAAATAATCAAGTTTGATATCAACACTTTTAATATGCAAGATATAACCAATAAAAATTAAATTATTTATAATGAAAGCTTCACTACCAAATCCATAAATTAAAAAATTCATCATTCATTACTATTTCAGAACTTCGACCAAATCTATCAAAATCCTTAATCTTCGATTCTCCAAGGTCTCAAATTGTCCAGATCGAGGAAAACTCTATCAATGAATCCATCAAATCGCAAGGCATCTCTTCAAAGCATTATTCATTGATAAACTACAGTCCATATATCAAGTCATTTTATTGATGCACTCAAAAAATAAATGCTATTCCACATAATGTATAAAAAAAAATTCTCGAAGTGATTTGCTCACTACCAATTTCTATGAGTAATCAATTCAAGGATTGATATCCTAAGATCATTCAAAAATAAATTACTCCATGTGATCATTAGCCATAAAGATTAACGTAATTCCTAAACACAATTTTTCTAAAAAATTGTTACAAAATCTATGAATAATAAAAAAAATACATGAATACCAAAAATCTATTTTAGGAATACAAAACAAATAATCTGTAAATCTCTCATGTTAAAAATCATAGATGATTAATCATGTGATCTTTACAAAATCCAAGAATGTATAGAACTTAAGCATGACATTCCATGAATGAATAAAAAAAAATACTTAAGAGCAATCTAAAATTCATTAATACCAATCGTATAACAAGCATATTAATTTAAAAAAGTAGCATCAATATTTCATTATGTAAATACCAATAAGATCAGAAAACCATCAAATAAAATCTACAAATTATAACCTATTTCTTGACACGTAATCACCTCTTAATAATTAAATCCATGATAACCATGTTTAATATGCAACATATCTAAACCAAACATTAAATTATTCATTAGCAAGTATAAATAATATTTACATAAATCGTGGAATACACCATCCATTACAATTTTATAACCTCAACCAGCTCCATTAGCAGCCTTAATGCCCAAAAATCATGAGAAGCATTGGGTCTTAAATTGTTCGAAGAAAAACTTGACTAATAAATCCATAGTTATCTCTTCAAAGCATAGCCCTTAGATTAACCATAGTCTAAATATCTAATTATTTTTTTATGCACTCACATGCACAATAAAAGTATTTTGAGATGATTTACTCACTTTAATTTTCATAAATAATCAATCCATTGATTGACATCGTCAAATCATCCAAAAATAAATATCTCCATGCAATCATCATATTAGTGATCCGTACTTGTTATAAAACTGATTTTCAAGAATCTTCCAGAAAGCTTGTCCAAATCCCTAGATAAGGCCTTCATAGGTGATTTTTGTGTATAAAGATAACATCATATGATCTTGCATCATGCCCAATGATTTTATGGTGATTTGCATGAACCAACTTTTCCTTCTTTACTGCTAAATTGACTTGTCCTACAGTTAAGCATTGTGACTCTGATAAAACTAAGATGAGGTTTTGTGTAAAGTTGGAGCTTTTTGCTACCTGGTTATCTAAAGAAATTATGAGCAGAATTCATTGCATTGATCAGAAACCTCCATGCATAAGTTCTCAATCATGCTTTCCCGAGTCAAGGCTTGCTACTCGATGTGAAGTCAAGAACCCATTAGCGAAACGCGTTGTGATCATGTTACTGGCATTATTCTAAGGTGAATCTCGCCAAGTTATCGCTTTATTTCTCTTCCCCTTGTGCTGATGTAAAGAATTAATTGGATTTTTGCTAATAAAGGTTTTGTTACTGTGAATGGAAATTATTAAGAAGACGGGGACAGCCAAACCCAAGAGGCATGGGAGAAGAAGTGTTATCAAGGCTGATATGGAGGGGGATTTGCCACCTCAAGGAACCAAAATGTTATGGTGCAAGTAATATTGACGATAGTACCGACCAAAAAAAGAAAAAAGAAAAACAGATATTCGGCCTCACAGTGTTCTTGCATAAACCTATGACTGTCTGCAGACCAAATAATCCACCAGAAACTGAAATCAACGAAAAATGAGACAGTTCAAATGAGATCAATGCCTATATGCAGAAGTTTGAACAAATGGAACCGACTTATCCGAGTCAACCCACATAAGAGAGTAGTTTTAGAACACAGCCAAAAAAGGGTTCTCCAGACACCTCAGGTTCAGAAGACAATTCGAAACTGAGGAGCATCGGAGCCAGTAGCCGGGATTATCTCCCAGCGGCAAGGCTCCAGCTCTTCTGACACGGGACAATACCCAGCGAGCGTCAACTTCTCACCGGTAGCCGCTGCAGAACCGAATTCGAACACCGTCACGTCAGCTGGCCGGCGAACCTCCGTCGCGCCGTTCATCCCCGGAGCTTCAACTCCTGGCTCCGAAGGCTTTGCAGACGGACCACCGACACCACCTCTAGATGAAGACGGAAGGTTCTGCTGAGCAGGCTTCCCCTTCCACCATGAAAGCAGACCCATTTCTACTATTTAGCGGGAGAATGCGAGAAGCAGCAGCTAGATTTAGGGCTCAAGTCTAGCTGAACTATTTCAAAGAGATATCAAAATTTCGGAGTAGACAAAGTATTAAATAAAAAAAAACCTATTCATTTATTTTTATTAAATATTTTTTGAACAATAATGGTTTATTAGAAACTTGTTGAACTATTTCAAAGAGAAAATAATATTAAAAAATTATGTAAGTTAATTGAATCCAAAACCTTCGACTTGGACCGAGACAAATTAGAAACAGGATTTGAAAATAAAAAATATTAGAAATTTTTAAAATTAATCTTAAAAGAAATTATACTAAAAAATAAAAAATAGATTAGAAGTATTTAAAATATAAAATATCTTAAAAATAAAATTTGCTATAAAATCTGAAAATTGAATTTAAACCAGAGAAAATTTTTTGAACTTTTTTAAGAGATTCAAAATTTCAAACAAACATAGTTTTTTTTTTCAAAAATAAAAAATCTATTACATTCTATAATGTTTGTTAAAATAATAGATTCTTTTAAATAATATTTTAAAATGTTTTAAATTAATCCATTTATTAATCATTTAAACTTTAATAATTATTATTATATTAAATCAATCTTAAATATTATTTTAAATTTTAAAATTAAAAATATAATTTATTTTTATTTTTAAACCAATAATTATTTACCTGATAAATCAAATATACTTATATTAATTCATCTTATTAACTATATATATCTCAAAATATAATAAATCCTCTAATTGAAATTGAAGGAACTATAAAGACACCAAAAAGGAGATAAATTTATGCTTGTGACGCAAATATGGTAGGTAAAAAGCGTCTTGATAAAGGACTTTGATCTTTGTTTATTTAGTCTTATTTGAATTAGATCTTAATAATAATTTTGACTTCTGCTAATCACATAAATAGAGAACATTTCGTAATCAAATCACAACACTATCTTCTTATTATTTTAGTTTATTATTGATTATTATAATTGTTTGTTATTTGGTTATCTTTTAGAAGTACAACAGGATCTAATTCTTTTTTTCACTACCATTAATCATTAGAGCTAATGCTATTCTTTTAAAACAACAATATTGAAGGCTTCTAACAGCATGAAGTAAGAATTTAAGAAAAAATGTAGAAACGAAGACACCAAATCCAACTCCATAAAGCAGACTACGTGATCCCAACCACAAAACAAAAGCAAATCAATGGAGCTTTAAGCACCCAAAGCTTCAAAATAATCAGTTAATGTACTGCATATCTTCATAAGAACCGTTCAGTGCAAAGAATCAACTACAAAATGGCTAACAGCAAATAAAAACTTACCAAAAATCACCACACGAGCAGGATCCACTCTGGAAGTGATGAAACCTACGAGCATCCCTCAGTATAATTTCTCGTTCGACCAACTTGGATATGAGTTTAATTACTTCATGGCAATCACAACACACCCTGAGATTTTTTGTAACTCTAATAATTGCCCCAGGAGATGTGTTTATAAGAGCAAAAGCAATGGCAAGCCTCTCACTATGATCCCAAAGAATATCTTCTTTCAAACCATCCTCAACTTCGTAGAAGACTGACCTAGTGTCTGGAACATATCCAACTTCCTTCAGCTTTTGTTTTAATTCTTCCATCTTGGCATATATGACTTTGGATTGAGGATGAGACTTATCCCCAACTAGAAACCTATGAATCGTCAAATCCAACTCGACATAACTACAACCAGGTGGTTTTCTAAGTCCATTTTGTCTTGCTAAAGTTCTCACTCTTTCCACATCACCCCACCTTTTCTCTTTGGCATAAATGTTGGAAAGGGAGGCGTAAACACCAAAGCCTTGAGGTAGGAGGTGGATAACATTTTGGGCAGCTATCTCTGCCAGCTCAACATTGTGATGGATCTGGCAAGCAGATAGAAGTGCATTCCAGACATCAACATTAGGTGTTACTTTCATATCAAGTATTAGCTTGTAAGCTTCATCTAGATGCCCAGATCTTCCCAGAAGATCAACCATGCAAATATAGTGCACAACATGAGGAATAATGGTATGCTTCCTTTGCATTTGTAAGAATATCTCCCTTCCAATATCGACTAACCCTGCATGGCTACATGCAGATAGAAGTGAGGTGAAGGTGACCTTGTCTGGCTTTATTCCTTTTCCATTCATTTGATTGAAAAAAGAAACAGCTTCTTCTCCTCTACCATGAATCCCATAACCAGATAACATTGCACTCCAAGAGAAGATGTTCTTTATAGGCATCTCATTGAAAATTTGTAAAGACTCAGGTAAACATCCACACTTTGCATACATGTCAATAAGTGCAGTGCCCAGTGAGACCTCGTAGCCAAGCCCCAGTTTACTAATGTAAGCATGCAAAACCCTTCCTATCTGCAAAGCTGCAATCTGACCACAAGCCCCCAATACAGCCAAAAAAGTAACTAGATCTGGAGACATGCCATGTAAGGTCATTTGATGGAAAAGGAATAGACTTTCTAAAGCATTACCATAACGGGAGAAGCCAAAGATCATCGAGTTCCATGAGACAATATCTCTTGCACACATCGTCTCAAATATTCGCCTTGCACCAACTACAAAGTAAGAGTTCATATAGACATCAATAAAAGCATTTGACAAAATTTGATTTAACTGAAAACCAACGCGAAGCATATGGGCATGAAGCTCTTTCCCTTTACACAAAGCTGCCAAATCCGAACAAGCAGACAATACTATAAGAAAGCTTGTCTGGTCTAACCTCATTCCACCCAAGGCCATAACAGAAAATATGTTCAAAGCCTTTTTTTGCTGACCATCATGCACATAACTTGACATGATCGTGTTGAAGGAAGTTACATCTCTTGTGAGCATTCTATCAAACACCTTCTGAGCAGTCTCCACTTTTCCAAACTTAGAGTACATTGACATAAGTGAATTCCCCACATAAACATTCATCTCGTACCCACAAACAATTACCTGGCAGTGGACCGTTTCGCCAACGTCTTGAAGGAAAAGGTCACCACAAGCCATAAGAACAAAAGGATAAGTAAAATTATCCGCCTTTCTGTCGAAAAACAACATCTCGCGATACAGCGCAAGAGACTCAACTGGAAATCCACTGCATGAAAACCCTCTTATCATTACGTTCCACAAAAAGGAGCTTCTGAAAGCAATTACATCAAAAATTACCCGGGCTTCTTCCATTTTGCTAGATATGGCATAAAGAGCACAAAGCTTGGTAGTAAGGTAGGTGTTATCCATTAGGACGCCGGAAGAGAGCATGTGACCATGAAGCTGCTGGCCTTGCTTGTAGCAGTTGGAGTTGGTGAGCAATTGAAGAAGGTGACCACATTGACAAGATGATAGAGGAGCAGTAGCAAACCTTCCTACCGATTGGGTGCTGAAGCAATGAATTCCCAAGAAGATTAATGCGGAGGGTTGGAGGATTTTAGCTTGGAGTTTGACAGCTATTCGAGTAAAAAGCTTAGGCATTCATATGAAATGCTCACATACAAGCAGACTCATGGAAGCAGGGAAGGAGGGAGGCAACGAAAGACGTGGTTGGGAGCTAATATTATTTCGTACAACGGCTACGATTGAAACTGTTGAGTAAAAAAGAATTATTTAAATATTCGAGAAAAATTAAAATCAATGTTTTTTGTGCTTTTATTTTATTGAAACTATATCGATCATCAAAATTAAAAAAATAAAAAAAGACATATGAACAATTTTTAGATAAACTTTTTAATTTCTTTAAATTAAATTTTAAAATAATTATAATTCAATATATCATTATATAATGTATGAAAAAGTATAACAAAAATAAAGAAAGAGAGATCAACCTACAAGTGATTTTTCTCTCGAGATAGATGATAAAATTCTACCCATAATTGGACATTATCTTGGTGCTATTGACTATTAATGTGATTCTCAAATTCTACTCACATTCTCAATCAAGTAATGACATACTTAAAAGTAATGCAAGTTCATTATTTTTATATAAAAAATAATAATATGCATGTTAATATATATTATTTTATAATAATTAAATCAATAAATACATTATGCAAAATCAAATTAAAATAATATATGCAAAATAAATAGAATTATATCATACAAAATTCAATTTGTACTAAATCTTTCATGATAATATATCATATAATAGAAATCATTCGACTAATGATCAAAGCGAAATGTGGGCAAACTATGAAATATAATATCAAAATGATCAACAAAAAGTCAAATTAGGTCACACTAAATAAAGCTAATTCATTGTATAATAATAACATATATTAAATCATAATATCAATAAGCATTATTTTTATAATAAGTCAAAAACTTGTTTTAATTGTCATAAAGCACATGTCATAAACAAAAACTAAAATAGATTTAAACTAAAAATATCATTATAGAAAAATTATCAATCAAATGTCACATATAATTGACTAGCAATCTATGAGTATAATGATCCCAATCTCGAGGATAATAAGCAAGTGGCAAATGAGTAGAATGAGTTAGCTACTCCTAAGAAAATTTAGCCAATTGTCCTTGCACAAATTGGGTAAATTTCTTATCAAAGACGAGCTAATGACCCCTTGAGCAAAATGGGCTCTAAATTTAACAATCATTGAACTAAATGTTCTCATTAATTTTACAACATAGCCTATCGATCTTAAGCTAGATAAATGTCGTCTCTTATCATATCACATAATCATCTTTCTAGTCATTTCAAAACAATTTGACACCTCTAACCATATAATATGATTGTGCAATAACTTTTACATAATGATGTTTGAGTCATATATTAATGCACCTTACTTTATATATATAGTTCTTAACTTAATGCTCTTATGATCTAAATTCCAATCTTTCATATGCTATGTTGAAAAATCTCCATGTATGTCATAAAGAAAATTTATTCAAATTTTGTTTTAAAAAGACGATCAAACAAAGCATATAATGATTATTATTAATTATAAAACAAGAAGATGCTAAAAATTTTATATGATTTTTCCAAGAAATTTACACTCATAAAATAAAGAAAATTCTAAAATCCACTATTCAAGATCGCATACAAATAATGACAATTAATCATTAATTAGAATGCAAGTTATGTGCTCTCGAACTTTTACTCATGAAAAAAATTATCCAAAAATCATGAAAACACAACCCTCTTAAATCATTTAATATTCACTAAATCATTAACATTAACATCCTTTTTCAAATGAATAATACCCTAGCCCTATTTAGGCCTATTACACAAGTAATATTTTTTATCTACTAAAACTTTTGATTTCATAGGTGTCAATGTACTCTCATATAGCAAGCATTACTTTGGTCCTATAGTATTGTTACTCTGATAAAACAGCATGAGAGACAGATATAATTGCTAATGTTAACTAAGTTTTTAGGTTAGATGTGCATTGAACGAGAGAATAATTAATCAATTGGGAAGAATTTACACATATAATGCCAATTAGTAATCTCTTGACAAGAAGACCTCCTTATCAAATGAGAAGCTCATTTAATGTACTAACAATAATTAATAACCATCATTTCAACAAAACCTTTTATTTAAACAGCATTAATTTGGTCTAAGCATAAAGAAAAAAATAATACATTCAAATATTCGGTTTAATAAACAAACCAAATCATTAAACCGGACATGTGCAAACACCCATTTGTTAGTATCAGATTTCCTATGAATTCACATGCAAGCTCTGTGAAAACAGGTCCTCTTTCTAGCTTCAGGACGTGGAGATGGACCCAACCCATCTGCAAACCAGGCCATGCACGGCACATCTATGGACGTATCTTCCTCTTCGTCTAGCCTGGAGACGCTGATGGCTGCCCGCTTCTGCAGGGAAACACATTAAATCCCACGAGGACACAAACCTCAACCCAGCTCCATTTTTGTCTTCAACAAATCACCGTTGCTTCGTTTCAATTTTTTCATTGATTATTACGTTTTACGTACGTAAGAATGTAACTTGAGGTTGTCTTCTTTTATCATCCCTTCGCTTGATACGATAGAAGAATATCCTTTGATGGAACGGGATCAAGGAAACGGAGATCGTAGAGGAGAAGCATGCAGCAACTGGGATGCAAATAAGGGTTCCTTTAAAAGATGAATTTTGCATTATGCTGGAAAGAATAAAAAGGTAATGATTCATTTCTAAAAGGAAGTTTGGTTGAGCATGGTCATGTTTGACTAGCGAATCCGAAATCATATTTATGATAAGTATTAATATGATTTCGGATTGGCTTTAGAAACATAAATAAATCATTTTTTTTTGTTATCATACATCTATTTAAAGTAAGTTTGTTAATCAAATAATGTCTTATTTTTTTTAATATAAAATTAACGTATTATTCATCTAAGTATACAAAAAAACATTGTAAGCAAAAACAGATAATTATACATAAACACAACTGAGATATATATTATATTAGATTTATATATTTTTTATCTTTATTTAATCTTCTTTTTTTTTCTCAATTTTATTTGAAAACCATTAACTACATCGTTACAACATTTTCCCATTTTATTTCTTCATTTAATCTTATAATGTTCTTTTCTAAATAGTTTTTCTTGCTCCTCTTCATTTCTTTCTTTCTACTTATTTTTCAACTTGTTAAACTATTTTATATAAAACTAGTTAATTTGATTCTACAAATTATATTATATTATTTAATGCTTGTATCATTTGATAAAAAAAAATCAAATTATTCAATCATTTAAAAAAATACTCTTTGTATTTGAATTCTCAAATAGTGGATCAGGTTATAGGACTAATTGATATGACTATTTAACTAGATTAAGTTTCTCTCTTTTATTAGTTCTAGAGGGTCATTATGTTTGAACATGAAATATAGAGTCAAAAATAATTTTAATAATTCAAAGAACCCAAATTTTTTTAAAAAAATATTTATTAAAAAATAAACTATAAAAATGTATTGAAATCTATTA
The DNA here is from genome assembly GCA_023846275.1 of Vanilla planifolia. NCBI lineage: Eukaryota > Viridiplantae > Streptophyta > Magnoliopsida > Asparagales > Orchidaceae > Vanilla > Vanilla planifolia. The sequence goes on along the minus strand of CM043870.1, from coordinate 39,171,798 downwards.
TCTTAAAATCATAAGAAAAATTCTATACTAATTTTACTTTCTCAAAAAACAAAACAATTTATCTTTGAATAATTTATCATCACTTTTTAATCTTTTCTTTCGACTCACTCTAATAACTCTTCTTTACCTCCACCAAAAATAGATAGTTTTTTTGAAACTCTTCTTGCTCAAGCTCCATCACTTCTCCTCTTCTCTCTCTTTTTTCAGTTTCTCTCAATTATCTCTATTTATCATCGCTTATTCCTTTGTTCTACATTGACAAGTTATATTAAAAGTCTTTCATTTTTGCTTTCTTATTGGTCCTTAGTTGGTGATCTATTATTCTAACAAGATCTAGCTTTTGTAACTTATGAAAAATAACATGGTTTGTTATATATTGTGGTCATAGTTTTATTCCATCAAAAGTTTTTCATGTTAATGATCATCATGTCTATATTTTATTTTTAGAATCTTTTTATTCATTATATTTAAAAACTTTTATACAAAATTGATGTGAAAAGTTTATCCCATTGATTTGATCTACATATAAACCTCTTAAATAGTCATCATTTTGAATCCCTCTGTTGTACAACTACAATTGATTGAGAAACATAAATCGTGTGAAAATAGTATTGAAGACAACTTCATTGATGTACATTTTTCTTTGCTTTGTCCCTTTAATATCTCACAACTCTTCAATTCATTATGAAACATTCTTAGATGAATACTTGATACTAGTATTTTTATGCTTGTTTAAAATCAACATTTGCTAAAAAAATACATATCATAATCTTGTTTAGCTCCCTAGGATCCTCACACCAATCCTTAGGTTCAAATTTAAGTAATGTTAGTTAACACAACTCTTTATTAAAACAATACTAGTCTTAAATATAAAATTATTAATATATATTATATTTTCTAATGAATTTATGAGTTGTGAGGCTTTGAAGGGATAAAGTAAAGAAAAATAAACCAACGATTATATAAGAAAGTAATTTAGTATTGTGAAAAAATAATTAAATACTTCCTTTTTAAGGTTTTGGTTTTAGATGAGTTATCATGCTTATATGTTATTAATTAAGATTCACACATTGATTGAACGATGACTTTTATGGCAATTTTTCGTGTGACGAAACCCGAGAGAGTCAACATTAGGTGCCATTTCTCGGATTCATGATGAATTAATTTCTTCACAATTATTATTTTTTATTAATACTTGATTGATTTATTGTTTTAAATATGGTCGAACTAACATAGTAAACATTATTTTAGTAAGTTTTTTTTTACTGTACCATGTACGATCGAGAGACGATATTAATGGCCACCATCCGATTTCACGTGATTTTCACGTGGTTTGGAAAAACACCGCATAGCGGCACGTGACAACAACAAAAATAATTTAATGTCAAAAGTTAAAAAAATAAATTATATAAATGAATAATGGAAACGTTCAATATCATTTTTTCAGAAACTACAATCCTAAAAATTTTAATTAAGTCTTGATATAATAATATGTATGTCTAATCAAATAAAAATTAATTAATCTATAATATTCAAAGACTAAAAAAAATAATGAAATAATTATTATGTTATGTCCCAATAATATTATTATTAAACAGTAAATGATTCTTAATAGATTTATATATGAAAAGGTTATAAAGATAAATGATTATATGTCACAAAAAAATGATGATTATAGTTTTTATATTTGAAATTATGGACATAAGTTTTTGAGATGTTTCTTATACCAAAATCTATTTAATTAATAAAAAATAGTCAATGGGTGATCATATTTAGACAATGAAAACAAGTTATAATAATAGAGATGTTCACGATCTTTATTATATGAACAACAAGAGGGTGAGGAATGATACACGTGATGAAATCTAGCAAGTGGGGAGCCAAGGTTGACTTTCATTAGAGTGTAAGCATTAATTTTTAATTTTAAAAGATTAGTTATTATGTTTAACTTGTGAAAATAAAATAAACAATAGTTTAATAATAATTTTTTAGTTTATTTTAAATTGTGCACTAATATCAACCTGTTACATCATAAAATTTGATTGACATGAAGAGCTTTATAATCAATAATTAAAATCGCCAAGAGTTGCACATTGGGAAGATGGTATGTATAGGCAATTTGGTTCATTTAAGCGAGACAAGGTACAATTTTCAATTGTAAGATCAAATATAAAGCATTACAAAGTTCTATAATGTAATATAACTTATAATGAGATTAAACAATATGATTCACGAACATAAGTTTTAAAAAAATGATAAACAAATACAACTTAAAATAAGCACATTACTTAAAACATGTGACAAAAAACAAATTATCATATTTATGAAATAAAAATTCCATTGACTTCTCATGCCCAACAGAAGGTGAATATGATCAAATTAATCATATGACGCATATATATATATATATATATATATATATATATATATATATATATATATATATATATATATATCCAATTGATGTCATTAAATATAAGCCTTATTAAACATAAATATGATATCATCATTAATGCATAATTGAAAATTTTTAAAGTGAAATAATAGTATAATAAACAAAAATAATGTCACTATTATAATAACAAGCAATTCACCTAATGATTTTAGATGTCCCAAAAAAGTCATTGATGTTTGACATTGCTCATATAAAATATGTTTTGTCAATCATCAGGTTTCCAAAACTCATAATTTAGTTGACATAAATGAGCATCTATCTAATAAAAAACTTGTAGTTTTTTTTGGAAGTTTGTATTTGTTTGGTATCATATAATTTTTTAATCATTAACTTATAAGTTCATTTAATATAAAATTTAAATTTATGATATCATAATAATAATACTTTGTTATTTTGTTAATAAATTATGCCCAAAAGAATTTTCATATAATTTAGTATAATAATATAAAAAAATTATTGTTCTTTTTTTTTATAAACTCATAATTGATAAATATGTTTAGCTCATCATTTAATTAGGTTCAATTTAATATTTGGATATTCATGAAAATGACGATTGAAGATGGTAACATAATATTATTAAGTTGTTTATCAAATAACATGTTTTATAATTTGTAGAATCATTATTTCAAGATGATTTGATAAATTTAGTAGATTTGGAAAAATTTTAAAAGGATAAAACAAGAAAAGAATAAATAAATAAATAAAGGTGAAAAAATTTGACAAAAAATATTCAAGATGATTTGAGTTTGTAAGCATAGGTTCATCATAATTAAAAGAAGTTATAAGTAATTGATATGTATGATAATGATCAATTGTAGCATAGTTAGAAGAGAGAAAATACAAAAAAAAAATAGAAAATGGTGAGAAATATTAATTAGCAATATTTAGAAGAAAATGGGAAAGTTTTGCATGTTTAAGAAAAGGCTTATGAGGTTCTTCGTTTGACAAGAAATCATCAATAATAGAAAAAATATACAAATTACTTAAAATGGCAGATAAAGAAATGGAAAATATTATCGATTCTAAACCATAAAAACCCCTTCGAAAGTCAACCACAGGTCAAAAAAATCCTAAACATGGTTATTTGGACCACCTATAATGATCCATCTAAGATTCACATGCTTTTTTTGCTTCCAGTTAAGCAAAACTCTTTTATATATTTTTAAATATTAATTACTTTTTATTTTATTTTGGAACGATAATAATGCTATAACTACCACTTTTTATTAATAAAATTATGCTATGATGTGCCGGCTGACCCGCCGTCTGGTTTCACGTAATAGGTTCCCTTGCCCCCGTACTAAGAAATTTAAAGATCTTACTGCAGATTCTTACAGCTCTTCTCCAACCATAAGAGACACCCAGATCTCCGTCACCGCTCTCTCTCTCTCTCTCCTCGGCGAATGGAGGAGGTCGGGGACTCGAAACCAGCTCCGCTTGCTCTTGTTTGATTACCGGCTCGAGAACCGAAGATTCCATGCCTTAATGCTCCTTTGTTTTTTTCTTCCTCTCTGAACAAGCAACCTGGACCGCGGCTTTTCTTGCGTCCGTCCTCTGTTCAATCTCGGAAAAGAGGCGCGTTCGAGGGTGTCATCCTGTTGTGGGGATTTGAATACCCAAAGGTCTTCGTGATTGTGCTTGTTTGTTCACAGCCGGTTTTTCATGTCTAGGGTGGAGCGAGCAATGGGAAGCGATGCTCTTTGGAAGCAGAGAAGAAGAAGAGAAGAGAAAGAGAAGCCGAGGACGCCTAATGTCTGGCTTTCTCTGAAAAAATCCCTGCAGTGCAAATCCGGGCCAAGTGAAGTCCACGACCCAAGAGCCGTCGGCAATTCCGATTCCATCCTGAGCAGAAAACCTTGTAGGTCTGGGTGTTCCAGATCCATTGCCAACCTCAAGGATGTTATCCATGGGAGTAGGAGGCACTTGGAAAGGCCACCAAGTTGCAGTCCAAGGTCCATAGGAAGCAGCGAGTTCCTCAACCCAATAACACACGAGGTCATTCTTAGCAACTCGAAGTGCGAGCTGAGGATTTCTGGCTTCAATGGCTGCCATGATGGGGAGTCAGGGACGGGTTCTACTTCTACTTTTGTGGGGACTCTGAGGCCGGGGACTCCTGGGCCTGGAGGGCACTTGGGTCTCCATTGCAGCTCTTCTTCCTTCAAAGGGGTTGGTGGCCTTACTCCTCCGAGGAGATCGCCTTGTGGATTGGTTGCTGAAAGAGAGGTCTCGAGCCTTCCTGTTCCTGCGTCTGTGGGAGGAGATAATGTTGGAGTTGGAGTTGGAGTTCATCATGTGGGTTGCACACCCAGGGCCTCTCTTGAGTCTGCTTCTTCTGCTGTAGCATGCCAGAAATGTGGGGAGCAGTTTTTGAAACTTGAGACCTTGGAAGCTCATCATCTTTCCAAGCATGCTGGTAAGATATTGTTTTCCTGCTTCTCGATCTTTTGATTTCTTACTTGTGGACAGGTGAAAGCTCATCAGAGAAAAATATTTCCACTGCCTTTTCTTCATGTGTTACATAGATTTCTGCAGAATGTTTTTTTCTTTTTCCTTTTTTTTTTTTTTTTTTTTGAGATCTTCAGCTCAGTACAGTAATTGACCCTTGATGGGAATCTGTGAACTGAAGAAAGATGGTGATCCCTTTTAGTGAAAAGCTAGGCTTTTGCAATGGGTTCATAAACTAACTTCTTTATGCTAAATTGTTTAGCTTATTTGGCAGCACTTTTGAAAAATATGTTCTCCAAAAGGGTCACACTTTCTACAACTTGATCATTTCTATTCCCCAAAAGCCTTTTTTTTTATCATTTTCTAAAGATCTTTCTACACAACTTATACACAAATGCAAATATATTCTTAACATTTCTCTCTTTACTTAGCTGTGGTTCTCTTGTTTGTATTGAGTACAATTAGTAGGCTTATGCTATGGATTTATGCATATTGAAGCCAGTTCAATTTATCTCAGGAGGTTTTTCTCTAACATAATGCATGATAAATCTATTCATTTGAGCTATTGTTTGGCAAGTCTTTCATTCCAGGTACCATTTTCACCTCAAGGCAAGAGTTACAATTAAAAAAAGGACAGGAAAAAGGATAAGATTGGCAATTATAACCCAACATCCATTTATTCCCTAAGAATGGATTAAACATTTCTGTTTATTTACTGCATTTCTACTTTCCAGTTACTGAACTATTGGAAGGCGATTCCTCCAGAAAGATAGTAGAAATAATCTGCAGAACCAGTTGGTTGAAGTCTGAGAGCAACTGTGGGCGAATTGAGAGAATCCTGAAAGTCCACAACATGCAGAAAACTCTTGCTTGTTTCGAAGAGCATCGAGAAATGGTGAAGCTGAAGGCCAGCAAGTTACCTAAGAAGCATCCCCGTTGCCTTGCCGATGGAAACGAGCTGCTCAGATTCCATGGTACCACAATTGCCTGTAATCTTGGCTTGAATGGCTCCTCGAACCTCTGCGTATCGGAGAAATGTAGTGTCTGCCAAATAATAAGGCATGGTTTCTCTGCGAAGAAGGAACTTAAAGGAGGCATAGGAGTGTTTACAACTTCAACAAGTGCGAGGGCATTCGAATCAATTGAGGTATGTGACGATGATTCTTCGATGAAGAAGGTGTTGATGGTCTGCAGGGTGATTGCAGGGAGGGTGCACAAGCCACTGGAAAACATTCAGGAGATTACAGGTCAATCTGGATTTGATTCCTTGGCTGGGAAAGTTGGTCTTTATTCAAACATTGAAGAACTATATTTACTAAATCCACGAGCTCTCCTTCCTTGTTTTGTTGTTGTCTGTAAGCCCTGATGAGCTTTAGTAACTGATTTTCTATTAACCTCTTGTAACATTTGGCATCCATCTAGATTGCTTTGATCCACATTTTGGTGACTAAACGCTTGACTTGATTACATGGCATCAACATTTGAGAATTTGCAATAGGATTTCTATAAATAATGTTTGTGTTTTTTAATATTCTGCTCATTAAACATTAAAAAGTGACGAAACAAAAGCCAAGCAAAAAGAATAAATGATGCTCGATTATGGGACAAAAGGATTCGATTGCTATTAGTTTTAATGAAACATAATGAAGACAGTTGTGGGGCTGTTAATCTTGAGTATATTCATGCGTGGCATTTGGAATGGGAAACAGGAGACAACTTGAAGCTATAGAAAACAATTTCAAGTAGCTTTGTTTATTTTAATCAGTTTCATATAAAATTGGCTGGAAATTTCCTGAGCAAATTGGCACCTCAGTTTTCAAAACCGAAAAAACTAAGAGACTTCATCCGTCCCCTCACTTAATTGTCTGTTACTTTTCTTCCAACTTGGATCCTTACCAGTTCTAAAGCTCAGAGGTTTCAAAGAACTTTGCATATGAAAGCTATTGCCTCTACTAAAATCCATGGCAAACTAACATTTCATTTGGTTATTATCGAATACAACAAGAATAATTTTCATTAGCAATTAAGCACAGTATTGAAATTGTCTTTCTCTTAAGCTTATGATTTTAGATTGAATGTATTATGCACAACTCTGTGCCCCATGTAGATCTATCTACCTTAACAATACATGCGAGAGGCATATATGCCTAAAACCAAGTATTACACGCTGCTTCCCATGAACCCTCGGAGTCTTACAGTTCTCACATAGTTGCATAGCTATTTCTCTACATGACATGAGAGATATAAAAGTTTGTCTGATTTAAATAATTAAAGAAATATTTGATCAATATTGACATCTAAATAACAATATTATCTACATATCAGTATTATATAAAATTTGTAAATAAGTTTTTATCGTTTTGTAAATGTTATTTAAATAATATTTTTATTTTTATTTTTATTGTCCAGATAATTGTGTAGATGTGACAAAATTTTAACAACTTCTAGATGTTATTTTAGGTAGGCAATGAAGTAATTAGAGTGTTTTTACTAGAAATTCACAATACATGGTGCCTAATTCTTTGAGATTTGACACATTGCATGATTCTTTACTTATTCAACAAAAGATTTCTAATTCAAATGATGATGAACATTGCAAATGAAACTCTCTCATGAAGGAATTGATGTGTATCATTGAGTGAAAATTAATCTATATTAGATGTTAAGCATAATATTAAAATCTTAATATATAATCATATGATTAATAATCATAAAATTAAAATAACTAAATTGTTTATTTAATGATATATTACACCTAACTTTGAACCCTTAATAAAATTGCTTATCATAGCCTAATTCCAATGGCTCTTGTCAAACATATTCTCTTAGTGAAGTCACAAATATGTTTTGTATGAATCTAGAAATAAATTTTGCTGCTCTCAATAGTGATGCATTGCAAGTACTCTCAATTGATAAGGACAGAGCTCTAGCCTTTTTTTTGGCAAAAAGTTCATCTGTTCATAATGGGTGAACTTTCCTTAATTTTGGTTGACAAGTAATGTGCCTCACGTGAAGCACATTGCATTTCTTTTAAAAAATGTATAAAAAATCTTTTGAAAGACAAATTTGTCCCTTTATCTCTTTCCATTCCTATAATTACTAAATTTGTATTTTATCTATTTTTATTTAAATCAAAAGATACTTTAATCTTTATGTATCACATTTCTTTTCAATAATAGATTATAACTTACAAAACACCATAACACTTTTATCATACAATGACAACTTATAAATCTTATTAAATTTCAATTGCAACAACCAAAACGAAGTAAGCCCTAATAAGGTTTTCTAGTAGTACATATTTGAAGTTGCATTCTCAAAGAACCCAAAGAAGAGGTAGCTTTATCAGCATTGCTTTTGAATTAGCTCTCAAATTCCAAATTGAGTGTACACATCAATACACATTAACAATTTTGTTTTTACTTACAATGTGAAGATGACATTTCTAACTTGTCATAATTTCAACCATTTGATTATCCATTATGGTTCAATGAATGATACTTAGCACTAGGAGCCACACGCTCATCCTGATAGCCAATTCACAATCAACCTTGCTCACCTTTTTGATATACCTCTACGTTTTTCTCCAATCAGCTCAAACTCTTCCTTAACTATGTTTTTAGGCTTTTCTTCAACTAGTATAGACTAATTGCTGATCAACTAACTCCAAGATAACCATCCAATGGGGAATTCTCCTTTGAGCAACTCAATCTCTCATAAATCTACTCAAAGTCAATGCAACTATGGGATCTCTTATCCATTAAACTTTCTTAATAACATTGGGAGTTATAACAATTATCAACACCTCAATCACTTCATGATAATGATAAACATCCTACATGTGAGGATTAAACCATACTTCAAAATTTTTACCTTTTAAAAGGATTAAGTCACCATAAAATCCTACTGTGAATCATATGTTGCATCCTTCCATCAGAAAGTGAGCATTTGTGTACATAAGCAAATCTTTTAACTTCTTCATTTTATCCTTCATTATGGATTTAATACGTTCATTTTGTATTTTCAGAATCCTGTATATCAACCCAATGAGAACAAAAAGGTATAGCGTGAGGACCATTCATATGTTTAACATTGCTGGGATAGTTTCATCTCCTTGATGAAGTACTTCTCTACCACAGGAACATATCCTAATGTGCCATCGTCAAAGACATCCCAGGTAGTTTGGAATATGTTCCTTGTGATAATCACTGGCTATTCTAAATTTTTAATGCAAAAAGACATAAAAATACGTCAAATGGCTCTCATGAAAAAAAAAATCATTATTTATCTTTTCTAACGTGACTTAAAATAAAAAAACTTGAAAGAAAAACATTAACGGCATCGCACCCATCTGCATTTATGAGCATTTGGTTTCATGCTATTTTAACAATATTGTTACACAAATGCCATAGATATTCTTTTGCTATTTGATTCAATGTTATCTAAATAATCATTTATTCTTAAACTTTAGGGTACTATAGGTCTCTTAATACTGCGGAGTTAGCAAAATCTAATCAAATAAGACTTGCAAAGAATCAATGAAAATAACTTGTACAGGCAAAATTGAACAAATGCAATGCAAAAATTTGGGAAGTTTGGTTTCATATCTTCATAGCTCAACAAGAAGCAAACACCAATTCAGGATTATTTATTTTGGCTTCTTAAAAACCATAAAACTTGTTTTTACTATCGCCATCCTGAAGGAACGTAAAAGACCAAGCAGCAGCTGTTATAGAGAATGGAAGAATACAATGGTGTAACGGTTTGAACTCAACAACAAGCTCAAATTTGATAGATCAATAAAAAGTTCAAATCAAGCTGATTTCTTCTTAGACTTCAGCATCACAACGCCAATAAACACAGATAAGAAGCTGAGGATTATGACGCCACCAAACACTGGTATAATGATTGCATATTCTCTAGGCAAGAAATAACTGTGAATAAAGTGACTGCTATCCACAAAAGGCTGAAAAAAGGGTAGTGTTATGATGCTTTTGAACTTAACTGCAATATAATAAAAGATAAAATAATTGGGAAAACATAAAGCTTACCAAAATGATGACCCAAAAACTATAGTAAAAGAATATAGACAAGCTGACTGTAGTCAGGAGCAATCCAACAGCCTTATCACCCAACTCCATGACCTCTGCGTTGTTCTTTTCTCAAACCCAGTGCTACAAAAAAAGAATATGCAGCTTAGACCAGGAGCTCCAAAAAGATAAATAGGTTTGGAGTTTGCTTCACATATAATCAGAATTATTAAATATATACATATATGTATGTATTATTCAAACTAGACTATTGATGTAGTCATCAAAATTGTACTCTAAAACATGTTAGCTCTCAGAACATCTTCCCCTATGAATTTTCAAAGCTCATTCAAAACATTCGCCACTTCTGCATCAAATGTTCTCAAAAGATGAAGAAGTCCTCCAAAAGCAACAATGTTTTTAACCCAAAACAAAATGGTGAAATAAGAAGCCTTCCCCAAAATATGACTACATCGAAAACACTCAAATTGGTTCATGGCATCAGTGATTTCAAACTTTGAGGATGATGATAAAAATAGCTACTGGATGAATCTCTATAATAAAAACAGTTCTTAACAGCTAATTATGAAATAAAAATTGAAAAATAAATAGATGCATTTAATCTGGCCGTTGGTGAAAAAAAAAAAAGATAAATTATGATGTTAATGTCCTAAACTTAGAACGTAAACCTGCAGCAAACATAGATTCATACAGCAGAAATTCATCCACTAATTAAGATCAAATATACGAATCCATTAATGTCATATCTTCAAATATCAAGTATGCAATTCAGATTGGAAAATGTAATGTACATTCAACCTTATATATTGATAATCTAATCCAAATATTACCTAGAAAAAAAAGATCTAAAGAAGTCCAAATATCTCCAAAGAATAATCACATAGGATATAAAACCATGTGTCTTATACAGGGGAAGATATTCTCCGAGCTAAGTATGTTTTCACCGCAAAAATACCCAATAGGCATTTTTAACGTGAGTGACAGAATAATTATTCCTTTTCAACTTCAGTGCATTCAACCTAGAAGAAAGATGGCACTCTCCACTCATGATTAACATCATGAAAAAGTAAACTGACACTTTAGCATCCCAACAAACTACTATGCATTCTGAATCATGGTAAAATCTATATGACAAGAACAATGCTGTTAAAGAAAACCGTATAAACATTTGCACAGCTCAGAAATAATAGGCCAAAATTCGTTCAAACAAAAAAATAATGCTAGTGGTGCAAAAGAAAATTTTGCTTGAAAAATGCAACAATTGACAACAATAAAGAATTGGACAACTCTCTCTGTCTCTGTCTCTCTCTCTCTCCCTCTCATGAGCACGTTTTTGTACAAGAGAGAATCCTTTATTTATAGAGCAAAGTTTGCACTCTAGAATCATTTATTTGTAGCGTCAAAGAGGAAAGGAGCATTTTGATGCTTGAAGGAGAACTAGATTACAAGTAGTAGTAGAGTTTGCAACCCATTATAAGCCATCACGAAGTGGTCCAATAAGAAACGATGTTCCATATTGAGAGCCTCCATAACAAAGAGATTAGAAAAGAATTCAATGCAACTAATGTTTTGCTTTATTAGCTGTGAAATAGAGAGCAAAATCATGACTTGGAGGACTGCGTTGAGCTTAAGTTTGATAGATTTCAGGTAAAAGAGCAGACTGCGGCTATAAATGCAAATCTGAGCGATTTCCAAAGAAAACTATATGGGTTCCATGGTAGTCTTGATTCAAAGCAAAAAAGAGATCTCCACCATAGTGTGGTGTGAAGCACTACTATCATCGATGCAATTAGACAGGCCAGAGGAGTAAAAAGCACTGAAATACACAACATCAAAGGTAACTATGGAATAATTCACCACATGTATGAGAAATGGCCGGTGAGTTGCGAAAGCAATTGTTAAGGAACACTATTTTGCAATTGTAAACAGGTGAAAAAAACAATGACCAGCAATGTGGTCAAATTATCCACAAAAGGAGCAAGGACCCCTACTTTTGAACCATCCATGTGCAAGAGAGGGGCATCTGCTGAAATTGCAGCGGGTAGAAGCAACAACAGTAATCATATGTAAGGTAGGAGTAGTACTTGAAGTAATAAGCAGCTCGGTTAACTGATAAATTACTCCATGGCTTAGAGAAAGTTCAACACAAAATCAGAGAAATTGGAGGTAAGTTCAGTAAATACAAATGCATTAAAATCCTCAAGAAGAAGAGAACGGCTGATGGCTGATAAATCATCTACATGGCCTTGGCTTGCTAGAGATAAGCTGCAACAAATAGCTCAACCTAAAGTGGGCTACAAAGCTACATCTGTAGCTGAAGCATCTGGGCATGGGATGGACTAGTAGATGCAACCTCAAGTGCAACCTGTGCATCACGAGCAGAGGTAATGTTGACTGATGAAAGGAATCCTCAATAAGGAGGCATGAATAAAGGTGAGAGCTTTTTGATCTCAAACAAACCAAGCAGAATATGCCTGATTAAGGAACAATGATAAATATGGCATGATTCGTCTTTGTTGGAGACAGCAAGCATCAACTTATATTTTCAAGCAACCTCTAAGAACTAAATAGTGGAAGAAGTGAGTTTTGCAAAGGAGATAATCAGTGGGATTAAGTTTTGTAGTAAGAAAATGTGAAATTTTGGATGCAGATGGGAAGAGACATGCAGTAAATCCATGGTTTTGGTTGGGTCAAATAACGCCAAAGTAGCAAGAGAGTGATTCAAACATAATGAAAGCTATTCCTGCCACCTTTAAAGTCTCTAATACCATGACAACAATAAAGAATTGGATAACTCTCTCTCTCTCTCTCTCTCTCTCTCTCTCTCTCTCTCTCTCCCTCTCTCTCGCTTTAGCATGGGAGAGCAAGCATTTATGCATGAGAAAAGGTAGTACAATCTAGAAACTTTCTCTAAGCAGAACTAATTAAAAAATTAATTTATAGGCTAACAACAATTATATGTCAATAAAAAGGTTTAAACCCCTCTACCTCAATAGTAATATCTAGACACTCAAACTAAGCTTTAACAATTAATTTAATTTCATCTATGAAAAATCAGTAAGGAATATGCACCAAAAACACCTAATTCAGAACTCAAACTATAGAAGTATATATAACTAAAAACAAAAGGATAATTTCACAATGCTAAGCCTTGACATTGTTTAGTAGTGATAGCCAAATAACCTATATATCTTTATCGATCCATATTACTTGGGAATAAAAATGAGCCACATTTTGTCATTTTAAATATTCCTAATACATTACCCCAAAAATATGTGTATTTTGATTTGAAAATTATTTACAAATACATGACAGCATAATTAGCAATCCTGATAAATTACAAGCTAAAGAATAAAGAGAACCATGTAGTTCAAACCATAAAACAGGATATTAATTCCACATCACATATCAAGAGAATACAGACGCTATTTCTGATGTAGATCAAAATGGAATATGTTGCTCAAGAAATAGATTCCCATTAAAGCATCAAATGCACCCTTTATTGTTCAAAGACAAATATCAAAGAATCAACATTGACAGCATATACTAGCACTTCTCACGCTAAGGGAATGCTTCCACCTTGGAATCTCTCCCCCAATTCTAGATATTCCAATTTAATAATCCCTTAAACCAAATTCTACACAAAAAAAGAAACTTTAAGGCAATAAAGATGCAAACACAAAATTTATTATGGCCTCATTGTTAAAACACAATTTAATTGGGATGAGATAAATCAAATCATAAGGAGGTGATAAACAGCACAGCACCCCTTGGATATCCATGTCTACATGCCACTGCATGCACAAAGAATGTTTTGATGTCTAGGATGCAATTTTAAGATCGATGAAGAAGTTTATAGCTTTTAGAAGTTCAACATTCAAGAGGAAGATGCATCTAAGTTATGAGCATCTTATTACTCCAATCCTTTGTATCAAATACAACATAAAAGTGGAAACAATTGATTGCATCTCTAAGCCATTTAAGCAAGAGGACATCAAAAAGGATGAAACCATAAGCTCAAGCCAAGGAATAGGGAAACACAATAACAACAAGCACTGATTATACATGAAGGTCCTTCACAGTTTCATAAGAAACAACGTGCAGCTCTTGATCTTGAGTTAGCAGCCAGATTTGATGCTATTGAGGAGATCATAAGAAGTGATACGAAGGTTGAGACGGTCAAAGGCATGTTACAATAATGACATCTGGAGTTGGCAACACAATTTGGTAAACGACAATTATAAACTCAAATCCAACTTACCTCCATCTTCGATGCCATCTTTGTTCTCTCTTAAAAAACTAAGCAATTAAAAAAGGATAATTAGTTTAGAAATATCCTTTTGATACTAACAAAACAAGTAAAATAAACTAAAACGTTGAATAGAACTTTGAATAATTGTAAGGGAGTGATGTTTAAAGCTCATTAAATCACCCCATAAATCCTATGCTAATTGATAAAATCCCACTTTAATCATGTCAAATGTGGAGAATTAAATTGTTTGTGGGCTAAAATTGAAGTTTATATATGGTTCTAACCTAGTTCTTAACTGCTATATATTTTGTTAAAAGGAGAAAATTAGCTTGCTATATTCTTGTTACTTAGTTATGAAAAACACATGTATGAATTATAAGAGAGTTTATCTTGCTTTATATATCCTCATACTTAAACAGTTTATCATCATCAAAATGAGAGATATTTTTTAACATCATATTCCCTAAAAATAACATATTCTTTTGATAATAACAAACTATTTAAGTGTATTTTTTGTTATCTAACTTACCTACTTAGTATGTTATACGTTAATATAAAAAACAAGAAGACAATTGATCTTTAATCTTGGTTGAATGAATAGAATCTTAAAACAATCAAGCCAAGATATTTAAAAGCACAGGAGAAAGATGACATCTAACAACTCAAGTGAAGCAAAAGGTAGGTGTGTCCTTCAAGCTATCAAGATTTATATCTTGTACGACATATGTCAGGATTACAATTAAAGTTACTAGCTATTCATAAAAGCTTCCAGTCCACTCACTAAACACTTGTATTTAATTTGGGTAAACATGTCTTTATATTTCTAATTGTATATCACTAAGTGTTATTAATATTAATATAACCCATCATGTAGATAATAGTGTACAATTCTAAAAGGATTGATGATTTAAGCATGGTAGCATTTGATTTAAAGAATAAAACTATAATTAATTAAAAGTTGTACTAATTGTATGATAAGAAACATACATCATATAGTATGATTAGCTTGGTATGAAGTAGCCGATCTCGAAAATAGACTATTTGATCTAAGTTATCATTGACATTCTATACAATCGAATGGTACAATCTTAAGATCGGATAATATGTCGTGTTTACTTGAGCAACATACAAATAATTGAATAATTTAGAGAAGGAATAAACACCACGCAATTTGCTTAACATAGAAATACTAAACAATTCATGCGATATGATATTATTTACCGTTAAGTGTGATTGGTTCAAAAGAAAAGTATCAAAAACATATTAGAATGATTAAATAATAAAATAACATTAGACTATAAGTTATGACACTGTATAATACAATTAATTAAATACACGTGATGTTTAAATCACATATGATATCTATACAATCCCGAAACTTTTGTACAATCACATATGATATCAATTAAGCATACTTTTACATAGTATACAATAGAAAACCCGAATGCTTTATATGATACGTTAATATTCTAACAAATAGTATAAATAGTTTATTATATGGGTATCGTACAGTATGATCCAGTTATCATATAGTACAAATAGAATGAAAATCACGTAAGGCTAGCTTAAACATGCATAAAATACAAAATTAGCCATTGTAAGAGCCGTTATAACTTCCTTTAAAAGGTCTTTTACATTGCAAACAATAAATAAACCTCTTTAATCAAAGGAAAGAAGATGATGAAAGGGAAATAAAAAAATTGCAAAGAGTTGAGAGCAATCTACTACAATAATTAATGCGATATCTGTGATAACTTGTTAAGGGAGATAATACTTCATTGCAACATCATTCCAATTGAGAGAAAGAGTGAAAACATCTCAAGCTAAACCTTATTCATCATTTTTCTTTACAAGCTCTTTCAAACCAATTGGTAACTCTATTTTTGATAATCCATTAGAGTGTTTGTAATTTTGCTTGTATATTTAGTTCACAACTAATTAAACCTGTGTTTTATATTTGGTCTTTGTAAGTTTGTGGTTCTTGGCCATGCTTTTAACTGTTTAATGTAAAAAGATTTGGCAAAGCTCCCAATTGTTTAGTGTGGAGTTGATTTAGGTTGCGATTGATTACAAAAACATTATAATTTGTACTTGGGTTTCTCCATCTAGCTAAGATAAAGGAATGATTTGATTTAGTGGTGCTTGAGTGGGTTGCTTGGGAGTGCATATAGAATTGAGGTTAAATCGAACTATCTAAAAATCTCGCCTTCTTTGCAAGTTATTTATTATTATAATTGTTTTCATATGATACATAAATGAGCTTAATATAAATATATGATCTTGAATAAGTTGGCAAGGGGTGTGACTTATTCTTTGACAAAGTATAAGTGCATTAACCTAATAAAACAATTTTAAACAGAATTGACAATAATTCTTCAACAACAAATCATCTACTTTCTTAGTGTGCCACACATTCTTAACATATAATACATTTCTTACAAATGTCTCCTCATCTTTGCTCTTTTGAAAAATTAAATGTTGCAATTAAAAGAAGTTAGAAAGGAGAAACCCCTTGAAATTTGCAATTTTGATACCGTTCCTACCTTTTCTGAAGATTCGCCAAAGATGGTAACATACACATGAGTTAGTTTGTCCCATGAAACAATTTAATAGTTTTTTTTGGCAAAAATATGCTTGCTCTCTAAAATTTTTTGCCTCATGAGATGATTAATTATAGAAATCCATGAATGTTTTGATTGAGATTTAAAAAAAGTGTGGGACTCTAAATATCATGTATATTTGTTTATATGGTTATAATTAGGACAACATGTTTGTAATCAAGCCAAGCTCCAAATCAATAACCTTTTTGGAGTTCTGGCTCTGAGCTGCATAATTTGTTTGTGGCATTGGGTCTTAAGAGGACAAAACTAACATGCCAAGGGCACAGTTTTGGCTATAATGATCTTGTTGGACAGCTGCTAACTGTAACAAACTAATCTACATTCTCTTATCACACTCTCTAGGCCATTGAATTGGCCTTTATGCTTTCCCAACTTCGATAAATTTATTTTATTTTAACTTCAAAATGAATACAATACATGGTATCTGTTTATTTTCCAGCAGTCTTCTGCAGACATTAGTTAATTTATTGACAGGTACTTCTTTCCTAGAGATTATAAAAGCATTATACCAGCATTTGCTACTTAATGGCGTTTTCAACTTCTGAACTATAATCTTGAAATTAATTTTGGCTGATCAATGAAAAACTTCAAGAAAGTTACAAAGGTCCTCTATCTTCGTTCAGTATTCCTCAGAAAAACAATGTCTACAACCTGAATTCCCATCTTGAAAGCCAGGGGATGATTGAAAACTTTGTGAAAGCTAAAATGTTACAAGTAGCATTTCACATAATAACAGCCGAAAACCATTTTTTGTTGGGTGTGTAATTATTGTCATTCTCAAAAAATCCAACTTGAACTACTAATTGCAAGATATGGGCACAACAACAAATGTTATCCTTCAATTGAACAAAAGCTAATGAAACTCCAAGCTTTTTTTCAACATACTTATAACTAAAATGTTATATGTTGCGTTACCAAATGCTATGTCACAACCTTATGCTCTGTCTCATAACCTTTCAAGCATTTGTACAACATATCATGAATGTATATTGCGGAAAAGACACATAACAAATTTAAACACTTGAAACTTCCATTCACTATCCTCGAAATGGCAAATTAGAACAATGTATATCTTAACCGATTTCCACTATTAATTGTAATGCCCATCATAAAAAAAATTGTCATAAGTTCTCAACTTGCTTCTTTTCCAGAACATAGCTAATAACACAACCATTTCTCAGCACAAAAACAGACATTTGTTAATAATGTAGACTAGCAGCATTCATTATATCATTAGAAGGTTCATCTTCTACAAAGTTGAAGAGCGGCACCTATACTGAAATCATATGAGAAAACAATTCTCGCATGGATAGTATAAAAAAATAATAGAAAATACATCGTTCACAATCAAGGATATTAGTACGGGGAAAAATATATCTATACATAGATAAACATTCAAAGTCACGGTTAACAAGAATTAATGTGCCTACTGGTAAAAAAATAACTGAAAATTAAAAAAAAAAACAACTTGAGATCAAGCATACAATTAATAGAAGAAGTACCCAGAATCGTCGGTCACAAGGAGGGAGGAAAGAAGAGCAAGCGAGAGAGAGAGAGAGAGTGCGTGTGCGCGTTTATGAAGGCCCGAGATACAAAGAGATGGGAAAGGAGGACCTTCGGACAAAGGACCACGCGAGCGAGAGCAGAGAAAGTGGAGAAAGATGAAACCGTAGCCTGACACGGAGTTCGGAGGTCCGAAGGGACAAAAGCCGTCGCGTGGAGAACGAAGAAACAGCGGCGAGCGAATCGGTTGCAAACGGAGAGGAGGGAGAAAGTGCCGGCGTTTTGCAGAGGGGACTGTTTAGCGGAGCGATTTGCTTTCGTTTTGTGCAAAATCAATTGAGAAAACGTAAATTAAAAAATTGAGAAGAAAATAATTTGACGGTACAAATATATCAAATATTTTAAAAATTGTGAATTAAAAATAAATTTAATTACATTTACAAATTTAAGTTATAGAATAATCTCTCGATATCTAAAAAAACAATATTGAAATTTATTTCAATTTTAAAAGTTTATAATATATCTTTTACTTATTAAGCTTAAATTAATGTGTGATATATTGTTGGCTATGCATATAATATTGTAATTATAGGATAAATGTTTTATTGACAATTATTAGCTTTATCAGAGTCTAGTAAAATAAATAATTTAAGTTATGTTAATGATTTATCTGTTCATTATTGAATGTTAATATATTCTCACTTTATATATTTGCAAAAAAAAACATGTTATACATACATATATTGAAAAATTCAAATATAAAATAAATAAATAAACATATTATAATTTATGATACATCAAGTGATAAATATATTTGCAAAGAATGTGATAAAATATCATACATTCGATGCAAAAAAATCCTAAAAAATTTCTTAATTTTGAATTTATCAATCTTTTTTACTTCTCATAATAAAATATATTAATATTTAAAATGTTATCAATTTTATTACATAAAAATAAATTTATTAATTTTAAAAATCAATCTAATATTATTAACATAGAATCATCTCCTCAAAATATGAGATAAACAATGATAAAAAATCTAAATATTATTTAGCTCCAAAAGGGTCTTCATTAAGCTTCTTCAGCTTGATGTAAAGAATTACATGAATTTTACAATTGAGGTTTTCTTATTCAGGTATCATGCTTCCCTTCGCTGCTGCAATCCTTCCTTCGTTGCTCTTCTTCCTCACCATTTAAGCGTTTAGGTATAGCAATAAAATACACTAAACAGCAAACATCAAAACATGAAGACTGCAGGAACAAATCCAGGAACCACACCAAGCTCATCGTATGGCCTGAAAGCACCAAATTTTAAATTAGTTATTTTATTTATTAAGTTAAGCTTATTTGTAAATGGCTTCTAAATTTGAAAAAAAATGTTAAAAAAGAAGATTTAAAAAATGATTATTGTTACAGTTTACATTATATATTCTGATGTACACATAATGATATAAACATAATAGAATATTCTTAAACAATTACAAGAAATCAAGAAATGAAATGGCTTCCATCATACTTGATCCTTAGGTAAGCCGGATGCAAAATAGAAGTTAAAAAAAAAAAAAGAGTTTTATGTGATTAAAAATATTTTTTTTAAAAATAATTGTCAATTTTTTGATATTTTAAGTTTGTAAAAAAAAACATTTAAAAAGCTTAGTTAAAACGTGAGCTGATGGAGCCAAATCCAGATATACCTCCATCCCAGGAAACAGAGTTCAACCACGCAAGTTAATATCACCATTAAATTAAAAAAAATGGTATTAATCATTTTCCATGATTACCTGAAACACTTCTTCTTTGCCGTCAGGCGAGCGGGGGCCGTTCTACGGCCCGCAGACATCACGCGGTACTTCCTTTCCTTGGCCGGCGGGTGAGGAGAATCAGCCGAAGGTACAGACAGCACAGTGTCCTCCACGATGGCTCCGAGAGACGGCCGCCATGCACGCGTGCTACCCAGAGATCGTCGCCGTTGCCCTCTCTTATCTCTCGTAGAAGGCAGAAAAGATGGCTCCGATGGCTCTTCCGTCGCCTCCGGCCGCCCGCAGGAGACCAACTCGAGAAGCCTCATGGAGGACGAGCTCTCGCTTTACTGTTTTTTTCCTTTGCAAATACCCGTGACCGGTTTGCTAAATCTGGTTCGGTTTTATAGTCAACCACCGCTACTGAAATGACGAAACTACCACTGTCGGCTATAAAACATTAAAAAAATCTTCGACAAGCAAATTAATGGTTCTACATGCAATGAGGCCAAATAGTTTGAAAAGTATAAATGTAAATTCTAACAAAAAAATATTATTAAAATTAAATTGAAATAAAATCTAAAAAAAAAATACTTGATAAGAGAATAAGTTATAAGTTTAATTTATCATAAATGATAGCATTAGTTCAGAAATTTTAGTTTATTTAAGAAATGAGTTCCAAAAGCAATGCTAGAGGTTTGAACTCAAATCTAAACAAAGTTGATTTATCCAAATAAAAATTGAATTAAACTAAAACAATAAACATTCTTTCCCAATAGATTTTTCCTTGTAGATAAAGGAGTAAATTCCAAGTAAGATGAGTACGAATTAATTAACCAACCATTGTGATAAGCAAATCATTTTGTCTTGTATGGTGATATAAATACTTTATCATATTAAATGATGGGAAGGCAAGATGAAAAAAGATAAGCAAAGAAAAATATAAATTTATTATATTATTTTTATTTCATTTATTAATGAATATTACCAAATGATATATAAATTTTATTTGTATTATAGTAGTTTTCTTTGACCCATGTGTCTATCACTCTGTCTTCTCGAGGATCTATTTCTCTATTATTTCTCCCTCTCTCTCTTTACATTACTTTTGTTGGCATCTTTACAAGCATCCAAATGGTGATGATCGATCATTCCTCGTTATTTTTGTCATATCTTTCTTTTTTTTTCTCCCCTGTGTCTTTCTTTTCTACTGTTTTTCTTCATTGCCTATCTCTTTCTTTCTCTTTTATATTTATTAACCATATTAATAATGAGTTATTATTGATCTCATGCTCTCCAAAGTCATCCTCTAACCATACCTCCATAACTCAATCCTCCAACCGTCCTTTTTCTCAAGCGTTTTTGTCTTAATGTTTCTTCGTTCTCCCTTCTTTCACCTCCTCTTGCTCCTCTTCAATATAACTCATGCTTGTTATTGCTTATCAATTTTTTATGAATAAATCATTCTCTTCTTATGAATCAAGAATGTATGATTTATTTCTTTATTTTTTTCTCCTCTCCTAGCATAATCATTGTTGGCATCTAATCATTTGACTTCAATCCTTTCTCCTTCTAGCTTTCTTTGTCACCTCTATTTTTTTTCATTGTCATTCTTCTCCTCCTCTCTTCTCCTCTCATCCCACACCAACTTCTCCATCTCCTTTTAATTTAGTCATTATAGCTATGTGTTGATGATCTACCACTAATCTAAAGCACGTTGATATTGTCATTTAGGCACACTTCCCCAACTCACCTACTCCTTTGACGCCTTTACTAATGCTTTCTCGTCAAAGTGTCCCCTTCGTTTAGTTTCTTGAAGGATACTTCCTATTCTACACAAGCCTTCATGGCTACAAAAAACCCTTCCTTGATAAGGTACTTCATGTAACTTAAAATTTTATGCTTTGTTTTACGACATTTTTGTTAGTACTTTTATACTTCATGATATTTAATAACGATAGAATAAAGTGTTAAATAAATAAATTAATGATCATTAAAATTTATGTTATAAATATTAAATTTATTTTAGAATAGTTTTAGAGTCATTAAATATATACAATTATTTTGATTATTGTTTGTAATAATAATGTAGTCACTAACATTATGAATTTCTTGCAAATGATACATATTATATGAAGGATTTTGTTAAGCTTTTGAAAATCAAAATTGATTTATTGGATTTAAAACATTTGCTTGGCTTTTATTTATCATTTAGTAGCATTAACCTTTTCATACATCATGATTATAACAATTTAAATATGCAGAGTAAGAAGGAATGTTATACCAATAAAATCATGATATATTGAAATGAGGTCATCAATAAAACACATGACATGTTTTACTAAGCATAATCATGAGTTCTACCACTCTTAATTATGCAAAGTTCAAAAGATTGTATTATTAATTAATTGTCTTTACACCAAATTATATAATCGAGTCATAAAATGGCAACTACCAATCACTTGAATAAATCAATGAAATGTAGATATTAAAGACTTATTTTTTATACTAATCTCTTACTATGATCAATAATTTGACTTATTTCTAATTAAAGACTTATTTCTTCTCTTTTTACTACTTTTTTTTTATCTATTTTTATGATCAATAATTTGAACTATTATTCATATGCTTTTGCTTTTCTTAGTCAAGAAATTCTGTTTATCAATAACTATTATACAAAACAATGTTTTAACCTTAAAAATAAAAAATAAATAAATTTCATGAATTGTTTTACTCAAAATATTTGAAGCCATCTTAGAACCTTTTTTCTATAGTGCAATCGAATAGAGCCAAAGTTGCTAAACTTAATCAACAATCTCCTCATATTTATCTCAAATAAAGTGTTAGTCAATTTGATTGTGATTATTCAATTGTTAGTTGACAAACAAACAAACAAAATAGAAAATATACATAAGGATAACCTTTATTTGGAACAAAATGATCTTATTAATTTATGTAATTAAAAAGAACTTTTAAAAAGTATTTTAAAAAGATTTTTATGTAAATAGAAAAAAATATGAAAATTGTTAAATTAATTTTTAATACTTTGAAATTAAAATGAAAAAACTCTTTTTGAAAAGTTATAAATACAAAAAAGCCATTTTTAATGACCTTTTGAAAATAATATTTTTTTTTAAAAAAATACAATAACCACAGAGTGTCAATGTTATTAATCATTTTACTATTTTAAAAATTAAAATTTTAAAAAATAGTTTGCAAATCAAAACATATCATTGCTAACCTCCAACATAGAATTAAAGAAGTCATCGTCACATCTGAATTTGGTTGATGTTGTTCTCAAAAGGTACTTGAAATTTAATATGCAATTTTCTTAAAAAAAAAGATATTTGAAATTTATTTTAAAAAAGTATATTAAGACCAAAATCTATTTATTTGGAATATAGATAAAAATTAAATATTTTTTTTAAAAAAAGAAATAAGTGTTTATATCAAATGGGTCCTCCTCCATGTTATGAATGTTGTCTATTTGCTTTATTATGAAAATGAATTTTCATGATAGACAATTTTCTCGACATGGAAGGCACCACATATGTCCGCCCACAATGCCCTAGATGATCAAGCAAAACAACCAAAAATATCTTACGTGAACAATAATATTCATAGAAAATAGATATAAACTAAATAAATGAGTTTTTTTCAAAAAAAAAATCTCTAAAGAAAAATTTTGATTGTAATAAAAAGATTTTTATTAACTTTTGAAAAAAAATTAAACTTTATTGTGGACAACAACTTTTTGAATGTACTTAATAGTTTAGAAAAATCAATTGTCTTTACTTTAGGTAAGTATTATGTACTTGTTTTTACTAACAAATCATAATAATCATATAATCTGTATTTTATATTATTATGAAAATCATATTAAATAGCACATTTATTTTTTTTTAATAAATATTTTTAATTATTATTACCTAATTATGCAATCATATTAAACTTCATCCAAAATATGTTTATATGTGAGCATGCCTTACGACTATACCTTTAGTCTTGTAATATTATGCACAATTGTCATCTACTTTCTATAATAATTTATTTATATCATATGATAACGAAAAAATTTGATATATGAATATAAAGAAATTCATATAAATGTATATATTTTTCCTTTATAGTATCAACAAAAAGATAAATATGTGGTTACCACCAAATTGAAATAAATGTATCGATAGTCTTCTTTTTCGTTTTAGATATATAAATAAAAGTGTTCATTAAATGTAAATAGTCTCCCATATTTGTGGTCATACAAACTAAGCTGTACGAGACAAACAAGATCACGTGGATCACTTTCTCGTATTTATTTTTGACGTGTTGTGCGAAGTTTTTTGTGGTGCATTGCTGTTCTAGTGATCGATTATTGATGTCTCTTTTGATGATGATGGGAGAAGCCACAATGTTTGAAGCTAAAGATCTTTTACTCATGTGGTGCACAATAAGAGAGCAAAGTTGGTTTTGTGTGTTTGAATTTATTTCCATGTGTTGATTAAATACTCATGTCCTTTTATGATTGAGTGATTTGTTTTACTAACTTGTCATGCTATAGTATTGTTAAAGTATATGCCTTTCCTATTGGCGAGGGACAAATTTAATTGAATGTAAAAGAGAAAATGATAACAAAGGTTCATATCTCTTTCAATGACAATTTTGCTATTGAGGGAAGTGATATCATCCTTAATTTGCATGGAGAGGCAAAGATATGTTTATTATTTGTCTTTATTTTTTTTTATCAAATTATTGACACAAGTGGGTCATAAGGTCTCACCACTTTTGATGTAAATCAAAGTTTTTAGAGATGCAACTATATTCTTTGACCAATTTTTAGAATACCTTTCGATTGACATTTATATTACTATTTGATAAAACTTTAGATTTCAACAAAGTAATACAACAATTACTTGATGAGACTCCTAAGAAGTTATCACTTCGTTTCCTCAACTCAAAGTTTAACAAGTTATTTGAATTCTCAAAAAGTAGATAAAATGTTATGAAAACTTTACTCACTAGAACCATTATAACTATTTGTAACCAATTATAATTAACATTCTTATCTAAATTGTCTGTTATTTCAACAAAAAATTAGGCAAAGATCATTTTGATATCTCATTGAATTGTTGATTGTACTTTTTTGACTTGTCATTCTTTTTTTAAGATGATAGGCTCTCATCCATCATGATGTTTTTTCTATCACCTTAATTTTTGTATTGTTTCTCTTTTTATTAGTGAAAGACACACAAAATAGAATCCAAAATTGATAATTTTGTAAATAAGAAGTTTCAACTCTTCTAAGGCCTTGATTTGTTAAGATAGATTTGGGTATAATAAACACTATTTTCAAATTTTATATATATATATATTTTAGATTTTTATATTTTAGGTAATGACTTTTCAATGATAGATCTATGACTTTTTTTAGTAGTTTAAAACACCTATTTTTTATTACACTTCTAAGATTAAGAGTAATCTTTGATACAAGCTCAATGTTTCAAATGTACATTAAGAAAAGGAGGAATTTAAAGAATGATTTCAATTGCAAAGAATAAGCTTGATAACAATCCCATGGTTCATTGTTTTGAGGTCATGTAGTTTGAAATTATTAGCATTTTATTGTCGTTGAGTCTTAAGTGTGGTGAAGGTTTATTTGATATGGATCACAAGTTATCCTTTTGAAGAAGCTTTTCAAAAAGCTAATGTTTGTATATAACTTAATTGTCATAATATTAAATTTATTAAAAATCTACTTATAAAATTCTCATACAACATAAATTAAATAATATCATAGTTGGTTGTAATAGGAAAACATTAAATATTCATAATATCAGCCAACTACCTATGGTGTTTTCCGATTCACAAATTGAGCAAATATGCACCAATTGGACCATTTGATCTACCCATGCTTTCCATGCAAAGGAGATCACATGGCCCAATCTCCAACCCATCATGTCAATATCACATGTCAAATCCAATAAGAAAATCATTAAATGATACCCAACAATACTTTTATTAATATATTTTATTTCCATATATTTTTTTATATTATTTAAACAATTGCCTTTATATTTATATAGACTTTTTTTTTTATTTTTTTTATTTTTTTTTATTTTTTTTATTTTTTTTTTATTTTTTTTATTTTATTTTATTTTTTTATTAATTTTTTTTATTACTGATAGAAATATTACATAAGACCCAGTCTCCTAAGAAGGAGACTTTCAATGCCAAGGAGTTTCCCAGCTCGCATGTGGTACATAGAAATTAAGAAAATTTGGACTTCCCACTGAAACTTGTCTGGCCTACAGCATGTGCTTGAGAAGAGTGCCGCATTCCTTGTCTTCCAAGCAAACCAACATATTGTTGCTGGAATTGAAAATGCAAGTGATTTGAGAGAGGATTTGTGTGACCACCAATGTTGCACCAGCTCAAGGAGATTAGTTTGATCATAGACCTCCAGGGTACGGCCAAACCACTGCCAAGTTGGGTATACCATACGACAGCGCCAAAAGATATGTTCCATTGTGTCCACGTCGGGGTAGAAAGGGCATTTCGGCGCCAGTGAGATATTCATCTTTTGTAAGTTCAAAGGAAGAGGCAGCGCATTGTTGAATAGGCGCCACATAAAGATGGAAACCTTTTCCGGAATTCTAGAATGCCAGAGGAGTCGATTATCATAATGCTTGGGAATGGAAGGTAACGTCATCTTGCTCAAGATGTCATAGGCTGTTGCAAAGGAAAATCCTCCATACGAGTCCGAGCATTTATCAAGCCATCCCACCAAACCGCTTAATTCATCCACCAAGTTCAAACCAAATGGAACTAAACCGAGAATCTGGTCCAGCTCCGAACCGGAAACGCCAATCAAACCGGACACGCCAACCGAACCGGGCGACGCGTCCCGAGCTGAACCCGTGGGCGAGCCGTCGTCTTCTTCCTCCGAACAGACTGGAAACAACGCCCTAAATTTTACCAGGCTACGCCAAACAGGAGAAACGCGATGCTTCAGCTGGAATGGGTTCTCCCTCGTGAGATACGCCTGACAAAAAAACTTGGTCCAAAGATTAGAAGTGTGGAGGAGCCGCCACCACAGCTTCGCCGAGTGCGCCAGAGCCTGTACCTCAAAATTGATAATACCAATACCTTGTTCATCCACAGGCCGCGCAATCCTGTGCCATGCAGCCCAATGATGATTATTTGTGTCCTTTGTCTTGCCCCAGAAAAAGCGAGCAAGCGAGCTATTGACCGCCCTTACCGATTTCATGGGAGGGGCCATTGCAGCCGCAATGTACCCGGACATCAAGCTCAAAACATTGTTAATAAGAAATTTCTTCCCGCCCATCGAAAGGAGTTTGTTTTGCCAAGACGCAATTCATGATTTCACTAAGTCAACCAGAGGTAGGAACAGGTGGCTGCGGGAACGCCCTAAATTTATATAGACGCTTGACAATATTGTGACATGGCACAATTATTACAATGATTTTTTTATAATACTTTGTTATATGACTTGAAAATTATAAATTGTGAACTCTATTTACTATTTATTTACCTTAATGTTTAAATGAATTTTAAATTGTGTATTGCATTTATGTTTTTTGATAGATGGTCTATAACCGTTTTAAATAAGTCGTATATTTACTATTTATTAAACCGAACCGGTCCAAAAATTGATTCAGCCATTTTTATTCATTGACCAAAATGCGCATCCGGGGAATCGAACCCCGGTCAGTACCGTGGGAGGGTACTATGATACCACTACACCAGATGCGCATCCGCAGGTGTTGTAACTAACAATATTGAAACCCTTTGAAGCGATATTTTTTAATCTCCCGGAACAACTAGTGGTCCAAGAGCGATGTTGGTTCACATCACGGTGACGTGGAGATGACCTGTCGATTGGCCAACAAGGAAGGCAGATATGACTGATATTTAATGAGGTAGAGAGATTTGATTACGAGACAACTTAGCATGGGCTCCAACACAAATCCGAAATTTTAGTTAAATTTTATATAACACTTTTAACTATCAAACAATTGATTAAAGTCATATTTTCTCATGTCTTGCTTGATTAAATGATTATGATGAAAACACAATAAGAACGAGAAGGTTGAAGCTGTTGTGATATTGGCAAACTTCAATTAGAATATAAATTTTAAAATAAAATAGTTCTATAAAAATATAATTATTTTTTAAATTATATAATAAAATTATAATTATTATAAATATAATACAATGATTTATAATTTTTTCTACTCGTTTATAAATGCTAAAGTCATATTTGATATAATTGTTAATAAAAATTAATTTCATTAATCCAAAACCTGTACTTGAGTTCCCCGGTTCACCCTCCGTTGTTTATATGCACGTATACAAATCGGACTTGAAATATTCCAATCCACAGCATCCGTATGATATGCACAAGATGGTCAAGAGTGGGTTATGCAGAAGCAGTTCACACCTACAAAGGTTGATTAATACTCAGGGCTCTTGCTTCAGCGTAATGTTGATTATTTCTATGGGAGATTTTGGCTGATAAAGTTCATCCGTATCGACCTCCTCAATTTCCTGGAAAATCACCAGAAGAGATTTCCATTGAAAAGAAAAAATAGCAAAGTTGTCTCGCTCAGTTCATTAAAAACCAACAGCCCACATCAGATTCGAGCAGGATTTTGATTTCAGAATAAACTATTTATTATGTGAACAAGAAATATAAATTAGCTTCTTACCTGTACAACATCCTCTCCTTTAATGACTCGCCCAAACACGTCAAGCTTGTCATTTAGATCAGGAATAGGTGCGGTAGTGATGAAGAGCTCAAATCCTCTAGCATTTGGTTTTGCTTTCGAAGTTCCAAGCATGAAAGCCTCATGCTTCGGGCTGTGGAAACAAAAACATCCATACTAAATAGTAAACTAAATCAAATACAGAAATTATTTTCAACGAACTCATCAAGGAAGTTAAGTTAATTATTTAGATTTAGGGCCAACCTCATTTCCAGTGCCCCGTGGGGTTTGCCCAGGAAAGTCCATTCTTTGACAGCTGCAAGGTCCTGAGGTTCCCCACCTTGGATAACAAAATGCTTTACCACACGATGAAAACGCAAACCTCTAAAGTATCCTTTCTGACTGTATGAATAATCACGTTAACAATATATTTAACATACTAATAAACAAAGAAAGCTAAGAGATATAATAATTAATTCACCATACCATAAATCGAGGAACTTGTCCACGACCTCAGGGTTGGAATCCTTTTGAAGCTCCACAGTAACTGATCCTTTAGAAGTTTCTAGGACCTAGAAATGCAACCAGCGTAGGCAAAGCATAAAATAACATGCATGCAATTTGAGAATTCATGATGTATTTTATACACATAAAATATAAGACCTGAATGGTTATGAAAAGCTAAATCATGTACAAAGTTTTGCAAAGGGATCCCCCTTAAGATGTTTTGCAGCATAACCATGCAGGTAATTGCAAAGGCCAAAAGGTGGTTAACCCTTGGGTTAGTCCAGCATTGCATGAATGGAGAAATTTATCAGCACAAAAAGACAATAATGGTTCCTGCACTGAAGATATGTTCTATGAATACATTTTAAAGGCGCATTTTTCTGTTTCAAACTTTAAAGCATTACATAAACTTTCATTACTTCTCCTTTCCACTCACATTAATTATATTTCAAAGTTGTGTACCCGTTAGTGCAACTAGCTAACAATGTATTGAACTACACAGGAATTTTCTGTGCTGGCTTTTATTTGGATAAGTTCATAGCTTTAAATAAAAGAGCGAGAACACATAAAAAGAAAAGCAATAAGTCCTGAACTAATTACATGTATTTGCATTGTAAAATAATTCCAAATGTTGCATAGTGCTCGGAAGATCCCACATAAAAGGTATATTCTGGATCATAGCCCCTCAAGATAAAACTGAGAAGAGAATCCAATCTTGTCCTAACGAATGAGATGTCGGGAACGATAACATGGATTATTGAGGGCAATCGACAAGATGATCGACAAATGAGGCGGACAACATGGAGAGCTCTAATTTGGACAAGATCATGTGAAAAAAAATGGTTGATGGTAAACTACATTTGGTACTAAAAGACAGGATTTTTGCATAACTGAGTGACATGTACAAAAGTTTTCTTTTATAAACAGCGTCACTATTCCTTTTGTTCCTAAATATCTCTATGATAACCTCCTCTTCCAATCTTAGCCCCCACCTCAAGCTAACCTTCTAGCATCCCCTTCTAAGCTAGCAAAATTATCTCCCTTGTGCTAAGCAATCGCCAAATCCATTAGCCATATCATCGTGCTTATCAATAACGTTACCCCTATCTTTGTTCAGTCCTAATATCTTTTGCATTCAACTGTGATGAACCTAACGATCACAACCTACTATGTTGTTGCCCTTTTCCATAATAAATCCCAGAGCCAACCAAATGCTTTGACCCTTCTCCATGATTTACAAACCTATCATCCATGGCTGCTAAATTTCGACCACACTTCTTTCAGTTGCTACCCTTCATTGCTCGTGAAATGCTTACCCCCCCCCCCAACTGATTTTGCATTCTAAACTTTGATAGCCACTAAATCCATATACCTCCACAAAGCCTGCAACAATTCTAGTTCCCCAAACCAAAATGCAAACACAATGGATTCAATGACCTCACCATCTTCATGAATTTTAATGATTTTTGAAAAACCTTGTTGCCTTTCTTGTCCAGAACTTACGAGCTTTACCATCCTCATTCATGGTCTTTCACCAACCTCCATCATCATCAACTACCATCTCAATAGTTCAATATTAAGATAGTTCTTCTCAACTTAGAATCACTTTCAATATTTTAACTACGTCACACTCAACTCGCTTCTTAAAAAATTATGAAATTTTAATTCCAAACACTTCATTGGCAATGATCTTCTCGATTATATTGATGGGATCAAATCATAGCTGTCTCCCACAAATCAAATCACCCAATCAAACCAAACATACATAACTTGGATATGACAAAATCAAATTCATACTATATGTAACTATTGGTTCTCTCACTCCTACCATTATACCATTCATTGCTCGAATCATTGATATTCGATCAAGAGCATCATTGATGAACTTGCCATTCTTGGCACACCTTTGGATAATGTTGGCTTCATTAAGAAAATTCTAGATCGGCACAATGATGACCACAATGACTTCGTTAATATCGTGCAAGCCCAATTCTTGCCTTAACCTTTGTCAAGCTCCACGAGAAAATACTCACATTAAAGCGCATCTCCAAGAGCATAAGCCATTTTCATTGCCCTTCCTTGCCATATATCCAGAAAATTATAGGAAAAAAAAAAACTCAACACCCCCAAATGGCATCTCTACAAGTTGCCTATCCATCACCACCAAACTCAAACACCAGTAGTGGTTCTCCATCCAAAACATGCTAGACATCATCAAAGACAACCAAAATGACAAGGCGTTTGCCAAACACATTGCCCATACATAGGGTTATTGCCAAATCTATCATCTTCAGGCCATGTGACAAGCTATGCCCATCATTTTGTTTTGAACTGATCATGAATCCAACAACTTCTTGGCCATTGGCACCAATTCTCTCCATGGAAACCACATCATGCTCATCATGCTTCACCTTTGTTCCATGCAACACTCGTAATTTCTTGACAATGATGCTTCTCATATCAAAACTAGCCATTGTAATCAAACTCTTTAGTCGCGTTAGCGATGGCCTAGGTTTATCACTCAAACTAGCTCTACTTCTTGCATCACTCTCTCCAACATCTTTGCATTAACAAATGTCCCTTGTGCTCCCAATTTTCATTTATCAACTTTACAATTGTAATAATCTTTCCACAATTAGTTAATTTTTTGTGTTAAAGACCTAGGCACCAGAGTTTTCTCTCTTGATAGGCCACACAAAATATAATCAATGTATTGGTACAGAATCACATCTTTTTAAGTAAAACCTCTACTTGATTTCTTTAGTATTAAGAATAATTTGTATGAGTGCCATCATAAACTAGACCATCCTGCATCCCTATTAAAAAATATATATTGCCTCATCAAAATCTAGCATCTTCTTCTATCAATGTTTCATATTTTTCTTATAATATTTAACAATTCAATAAAAGTTACTAGTTACCATTTTCACTTATTCCATTATTTTTTTTTCAATCCTTTGGAACGTATAATTCTCTGATATATAAGAATTTTTACATGCCTCACGTGATGATTTTAATTATTATATTCTCTTTATATACACTACACATAACTTTATCCACTGAAAAGAAAATAAAATTTTCATGATGTCTTCATATACTTAAAAAATATTGTTGTTAAAAATGAGTTAATTCATCCACTGATCCACCTTAACCCTACAAGAGTTTTCCCAAGGAGAGAAAACTTCAATTGATTGATTTGTAAGAGATTTTCAGTGATTCTCCGACGAGCTTTCGATAACTTTATTTTGGGACTCCAGCGAGGAGTCATTGGCATTCTTTTGTATCATTCAAGGCAGGCTCGACCACCTTATCGCATGGAGAGCAGCTACCTCGTTAGCTGATGGAGAATAGTATGCAACATGGTTTCGGGAATATCAACAATTAAAAAAGGAGTAATTGTGCAATTAGGCACAACACTCTAAGCAACAGCTATTGATATTACAATAGCACATATGAA
The DNA here is from genome assembly GCA_023846275.1 of Vanilla planifolia. NCBI lineage: Eukaryota > Viridiplantae > Streptophyta > Magnoliopsida > Asparagales > Orchidaceae > Vanilla > Vanilla planifolia. The sequence continues at coordinate 39,139,042 of CM043870.1, read as the reverse complement.
CAATGGGAGGATCTAAAAAAAAGAAAGCAAAGGTTATAGCTTCAACAATTGCAATTTGCAAAGCAGCAAAAGGAAAAGCTCTGGTAATTGCATTGCAGACCAAATTAAAGGTGGTTTATGACCCAATTGTGGATGTAGCTATCGATTGTACTAAAGAAAATGGGAAAGAAGCTGTGATTGAATGGATATATACCCATCAAACGCGGTTGTGTAAAAAGAAATGGACTTTGGTAATGAAGCTGAATTGACATGAACAAAATTACATTTTTGCAATATATTGACTTCCACTGAATGTAAAGGACAAGGCTCCACTAATTTGAATTCAAATTGAACTCATCAATGCAATATATAGGAATGCACACAAATTGTTTGTCCTAATGCAATAGGAGGAATTACTATGCAAACCAATTTGCAATCACAACAAGAAGCTGTGCCTGTAACTCATCCAAATTGTTTGAGTTTTCAAGATGCACTTGCAACTGAGAGTGCTTCAAGAAATAACCTAACTTTTAATGGAAATGGAGCTTTGCCAAGCTCTTTCATGAAATCAGCTAACATTGACATGTCTAAAATTTGTGCCCAAAGACATCACATAGTAATTGGGGAAATTATGTTGTTCCACGCAACATGGATTTGACGAGTTGAAATACATAAATTTGATTCGATAGACCATGTTTATGGAGGAAGAATCATTTACTTGGATTGTTAGGACATTAACTCAACAGTGAGCCCAGCTGAAAGGATTTCGAATTCTTGATCTTATTGGTGGATGCTTTTGCTTGCATTGTGAGCCTTAGAGGATCAAGATTTTGTCTAGTTAAGATGCCCATGGCAAGTAGGTTGGAAGGAACTAGATTTGAACCTATGGACTCTTGATTTCATACCAAGTTTATCAGTAATCAGTGTGCAACTGCATGGGTCTGATTTCCAATGCTTTCCCTCATGTATTGCTCATTGTCAAGACAATCAATGATCCAATCCAAATTGATGGTTGATGGATGAACTGCAATGCTCCAATTACACGAGAGTCTAAGTACAAGTAGATCCATCTACTCCCGTTGAGCTAGTTATGTGGCTGAATAGTCCACTTGGTTGTACCTTTCAACGATTTGAATATGAGAGCTTCCCACAACCTATTTTGAATGCGAGAATGTGGGCCATGCCACAATGCCTCTACACGTTGACATTATTAATGGTTATGGAAATACTACAACTCCTACATCATTGATGCAGTCCATAAGCTACCAAAGAAGACCTTCAACTTACCTGTGGAGTCCTATGAAAGTTATCAGCAACAGGAACATAGGCTGGAACCTTGAATGGTTGTCCAGCTAAAGTGAAGAAGAATATCAACTAAAGGCAATACCCAACTGATAAAACCAGGCAGTTATGCAACCAAGATAGGGATGCAATTGGAGGCTTTGCTAAAACAAAGCAATCTGAATACTATAATAGTCATGGTTATGGAAAAAGGCCCGAATAGCCATTATTGAAGGAAGTGGTCTACCTCATTTGGGCAAGACAGGTCAAAACCTTCAGCTATCAAATAGTGGAAGGGAAAACCATAAGAGCACAATGCAGGTTGTGATTCAGGAATCAGCAAAAGGAACTTCAAACAAAACTGAGTGCATTCCAAAGCTGAACATCAGCAATGCTTTACCAATCCTAGCTATCCATGCGGCTGCCTCCTCTTTTCAATATTAATTTAAAGCTCAGGAAGGAGATTCTATGGAAATTAGCAGTGCTGATTTGGTGGCGGCTGGTGAACATCAAGGGGAAGGGCCCTCTGTGCTCATTTCTCATGTTGACTCTCATATTGCTACCCTGAAAGAGCACAGAAAAAATCAGGCTTCTAGAAAATCGCCTATTGGCTATGGTAAGGGTACAGATCAGACCCCTAAATCTTCCAAAAGAACCAGAAATTTCAATCCAATAAGCAGAAGCTTGCTTCCCAACTATATGTGCACATAATGGGACAGTTTTTTCATCACTTGGTTTGCTGAAACGAGTCCAGCTTCTAGTGCCTCGGATTGGGAAGGCCTTTCTTTCAAACAATGCAGGTTGCCCTACAGTTCGTCTGGATTGGGGTCTTACAGTTCCAACAGTTCAAGCGGCAAATCAAAATGCAAATTTTAGTCAACAAACACTGGGTCAGTAGATTGGTAAATAATGCTTTAACAAGACTGCACCGGTACAGGGAACTGAGATACTCTAAATACTGCCTTATCAAGTTCAACATGTTTCATTTTTTTGGTTATGGCAACTTTGGTTTGTTCAGCTCCACCTTGAGTTCAAATACAGAACTGCAACAAGCATTCAGTTTCAATGAAATTGCAATGTCAGCAAAACTCTAAATTCAGATCCCAGAGTGTTGAACAGAAATGGGATATGGCTGCTGCTTGCCTCTCTCCACCCTTCTACGAAATGGCAAATGGTCTAGTTGGGTGCAAAGGAAGAGACACCTTTATAATGCTGCTGGTTCTGTCAATTCATATTTTCAGGTTCAATTTCTAAAGCTGAAATCTGTAATGCGTCCCTTTAATGAACTACAGCAAAGTTCTAATCGCCCAGTAACAAAATGTTTGCAAACCTGGAAAAAACCATTGCTGCTTGCCTCTCTCCTACTCGTAGAATCAGCAATTCTGCCGCTCTGAATACTTACTTTATCCAGTTTAACCGGCTTCATTTTCAACTGCTGTGCCTTCAGTGCTCAGGTTCATTCTATAAAGCTGGATCATGGACCGCCCATTGGCATTAAATTACAACAAAGCTTCAAATACAGCATTGCAACTTGCATTAAGCTACTGTTAAATTGCAATGTGAATCATGCCTGGGCTTGCATGATCAAAATTGTGAGTAGGATTTTTCTGGAATGCCCATTGTTGTTGAATTAAAACAAACATTCACATCAAAAGTTCTGAAAGTTGAACAGAACTGGGAAGTAGCTACTTAAATTTCAGCAAAAGTACGGATGGTCTAACTATTACTCCACCTTTTTTATCATGCAAAAAAATGTTGAATTTTCTGAAATCCCATCTGCTGCTGCGTTGCACTGCTGGCCGATTGCACTCCACTATTCATTTTGTCCAGTTCAGTAAGTGCATTCTTAGCAATCGAGCTGCTGCTTTCACTATTATTAATGTGCTGTACTTCTAGCAATAAAATGTTATATGAATCTGTGCTATTTTACATCTCTGTTTGTTCATGTTCGAAACGTTATGCCTCAACAGTACCTTATGTTATCATCCCCAAAGGGTCCAGATTCCTTGCTTAATCAGCACTCACATTTCAGCACTCAATTCTGGCTCTTGACCTTCTGCAGTGGTGTAGATTGCACAGGGATACACCATGTAGGTTGGTCTTGTTCTTAATCACCTCCTAATCTGATACGAATTCCATTATTGTTTGGAATATCCCTGGTATTCAAGCTGAGGCATCCAGAAACCATCTAAAGGAGCTGGTTAGACAACATAAACCTTACATTGTGGCACTTCTCGAAACCAGAGTCAGCAAATTTATGAGAATGGATGCCGCTCTACTTCTCAGAAGAATTCAGAATTTTTTTGTAGAGCCTGCAGTTGGTCTGTAAGGTGGTATTGTGCTGCTTTGGAGGAGCTCTATTCAACTTTCAATTATTGATCACTCCAAACAGGTAATCACTGCTCAAATCGACCATGTCTCAAGCTTCCCATGGGTTTCCTGCACTGTTTACGCATCAAAGGATTATATTACCAGTAGGGAAGTATGGCAACACATCACTAATGCATCCCAGAACTAGGTTCCGCTCCTTGTGATGGGCATTTCAACGTCATCTTATCAAAATAGAGACAAAAGAGGGGGGGGGGGGGGGAATATTCAAAATTTGGCGCTGCATAATATAAGTTCAAACAGGTTATTAATGATCTGGAATTTCGTGATTTGGGCTTTGTGGGGAGTAAGTTCACTTAGTGCAATAACAAGGAGGGAGGTGCTAGGCTACAAGAACGGCTAGACATAGTATTTTTTAATCTTAAAGGCATCCACTTATTCCCAAGCACAGAGGTTCATCATATGTCTTGGTTGGGTTCAGACCACTCCCCTCATTCTCCTTCGCTTTTAACTCTTGGATGCAGGTGCCATACACAAGAGGAAACACTTTGAACCTTTGTTGCTTCAATATCCATTCGATTGTTCATGCTGCTTGATAGAGGACGATAAAAGGCAAGCCTAAAATTGTTATTTGTACCACATTGAGGAGCTTTGTATGCACTTTGTGCATGAAGTAAAAAAAATCTCGGTAATATTATGCAAAAACTGTGACCACTAAAATAGGAAATTAGGACTACAAATAAAAGAAACTGAACAGCGTATTACTAAGGAGGAAGACACCCTTTTGTTGGATCAAATAGCCAAATATTATGATGTCTTGCTAGTGAGGAGGCCTGGTGGTGGCAAAGAGCCAAGCTTAACTGGCGACCTTGGGGGACCAAAATTTCAGAATATTTCAACCCGCAGCCACTAAAAAAAATTAGGAATAATCAAATTCATCACCGTGTGAATGACAAGGGTGCTTCTATTCATAGCCAGGAGGCAATACGAGATTGTGTGTATCAATTCTTCACCAACAAGTGGTGCCCACAACTTACTATAGCCATCCCGCTTGACAACGTTGAGCCTAGATGAACTCTAACAACAACGCAAGCAGCTTCACTGATAGCAAAAGTTACTGACGATGAAATCAAAATAACAGTCATATCTCTTAAAAACAATAAGGCTCCGAGCATTAATGCATTTCTCATTAGAAGATATTGGGAAATCACTAGCAAGGACTTTCTTAAGACGATTCACAACCATTTTACTGAAAGCTAACATGCTCACTAGGTGGAAAGATATCTTGGTTGTCCTCATCCCAAAGAAGCAAAGGGCGGATAGGTGAGAAGACCAATTAGCCTTTGGAATATAATTTATAAAGTTATAACCAAGAACTTGGTTAACTGGCTCCAGCTAGTACTTTATGGAATCATTGCAAAGGAGTAAGGAGCTTTCGTATGGGATAGATACATATCAGATAATATCATCCTTGAACAGAAAATGGCAAACGACATTCATACTTCTACTTCTATGAAAGGTCTAATGGTTAATGAGTTGGTCATGGATCAAGCCTATATGATAGAATGCGGGGGATTTTATCATCTTTATGCTGCAGTAGTTGGGCTTTCAAGCTTTATGGTGTGATTGGGTCTAAGCATGTATCAGTGCACTTATGTATGACATTCTTGTAAATAATAGATGCTTCCCATGGATTACCACAAATAAAGGTCTTAGACAGGGATGCCTCAGTGCTCATTCATGCACAACAATTTGTGGGAACTTCTATTGGCTTTCAAATATGTAAACTATCACCAATTCTCACTTATCTATTATTTGTAGATGACACTATGTTCTTTGCACTAGCAACTTATGCTATTATTACAACATTTAACAAAGTGCTACAAAAGTATAATAATTATTTAGGATAAGTGTTTAATTTTGATAAATCTAACACATTACTTGGCAAATACACGCCCAAAAAGAGAGAGGATCACAGTGAACAAGCTACATATGAGGCAGATAACAACAATTAAGTACCTCAAGATTCCCAATATTGGAGGTAAGCCCAAAAGGAAGACCTTGATTTTCTCCAACAACAAATTGCAAGTAGAATCTTAGTTCGGTCGATTATATCATAATCACTAGCCAGTAGAATTGTTATGGCCAATGCGGTTCTGACTGCCACTCCAGTGTGTTATTTGGCTCACAGTGCAATCCCAATTAGCATACTCTTAAGCATGGAACATTGATTCAACAATTCCTTTGGAGAAAATCAAGCGATACTAAGTTGATCCACTATGTTCATTGGGACCAAGTAACTCTTTCAAAAGATGAGAGAGGTCTTAGCATTCGTTAACTTTAGACTTGACAAGTTGCATTAGTTGCTCATCATTGCCGTCAGTTGTTGGCAAAAGAAGACAATATATAGGTCATGGTACTATATGCTAAATATGGGACAAGGGCTTATATGCTTCAATGGAAACGGGGCGATTCTCAAATATGGAGATTGCTTTGGATGGCTGCTCCTCTTGTAGAGGATCACACATTGTGGCATATTAGTGATGGCAAATGGTGCTCTACTTGGCAGGACAATTGGATTGGCCTCAATGCTTCGTACAAATGGCCCACTTTTATTAACATTAGGGAAGAACTTCCTCCGTGCATTTCCTTATTACTTGATGAAACAGGTAGCTTAAACATGGAGAGCATCCACTGCTATTTTAGCATGGACTTGATCCACAACATCCAAAGGAGACCCAGGCTGAAGCATGAGGAGGAGGATGCCATGGTTTGGCAAAAAACTGAGAACAAAATTCCCAACACTGCCCTGTTATATCACAGCATGCTCAATGTGGATCACAAACAGCACTTTCAGCACCGGTTGATAGTTGGGCATAGAGAATTAAACTCCAACCAAAAGTCCAAGCTTTCAATGTTTGCAAAGGAACTATACCAACAAAAAGTTGGCTCCTTTAACAATGAATTGCTGCGGATGCCTCCTGTCCATGGGGATGCACAACTAATGAGACAATAAATCATTTGTTTTGGGATTGCTATATGGTAAAACCAATTTGGACCCACTTTGTTTGATCTTCAACCAATTTAATGCAAATTCAGCAATCAAAACTTTCATTCAATTCAAGACTTGCTGTGCTCGATGAGAAATCTCTGCAAGTCAGTTTATGCACAGATAATTAATTATGCTGCAACTGTGCTGTTTCATTTGGAAGAATCAAAACAATAAAATGCATTCACACACTAACCATCAGAGTGAGTCTCTTTTTGCACCACATCTTATCATCGACAATGCAGTACACTAAATTTATAGTAAGGAACCGTTTAAACCATGGGAACCCAACTGGACTCAATGTAACCTCCTTTTTGCCATAGTTTCCTCCATCCCCTAACTGGATTAAAATCAATTGCGATGTCGCCATCTCTGAGTATGATCATGCTGGAATTGGCATTGTGGTCAAGGACAGCAATGGACGACCTATTATCGTTACAAGAAAAACATTTTTTTCTAGTGCCCCAACCACAATGGGAAACATGCAATTAAAGAGGCTATTAACTTAGTTGCTGCCCAATTGCCTTGTTCTACAGGCATTTGGATTGAAACGGACTCACACATTGTTATCACTGCACTGTTTGACGCTATGATAAACCCGGCAGTAGATTTTGAATTCTTTCAGAAGACATAACTTTTCGGTAATTTTTTAGTATCGAAACCACTGACATATATAAAGAGGGGAACAAGATAGCAAACTATATTGTGCATAAAGCGTTATTTCATGATTTAGTTTAGGATTTTCCCCTTCATGCCTCCCTGACGTCTACCTGATGATTTTGTGTATGAGCCTCCTTATAGAGAGTATTTTGTAGGCATCAAACAATACTTTATCAAAAGCATTGGTGAAAATTATTTTTGTAGAAAAATGCTCATATTGTTGTCTAATAATGGTGGTAAATACATATGCTTGTACCTTAGCCACAAGTGTGATTTCTTATCTCACTTCTTTGCCACATATAGACACACAAAATGGCATTTTTTTGAAAGGTGTCATTGTCATATTGTTGAAATTAATCTTACTCTATTATGCTTCTATTCTACTACAATTCTAGCCTCATACCTTCAACAGCATAATTTATCTCACACATCACTTGCACACAACCACACTAAATTTATCCTCCCCATTTGAATGCACTTCCAGCTCCTCCATGAATTACTCAACTCTCCAATGTCTTTTGGGTGTCAACTCGATATTATACAATAGGAACATCATATTATATAATAAAATCAATTTTAGATATTTTTCAAGTTTTGTATTTTAAGTATTTTAAGTATTTTAAGTGTGAGGCGTTATGTAAAAGAGTAAGTTTAAAAAAAACTTTTTATTACACAAATCTTCATCGTTTGTGCTAGTGCTTTATGAGTATTATTATAAGTCTTAACATTCTAAAACAAATAAAGTGACTCATTCAATAAAAATTTTCTTTAAATGTGCTCAAGTTTCATATTTGATGCCCGTTACATCATCATCAAACACTACTATTAAAACCTTTGAATCAAAACCAAGTTCTATTAATTATTTATTCACTTATTTATTCTTGAGATATTTCACTACAAAGAAAAACATTAACATAATAATAAAATAATTTATTATCATAAAAAAGTCATACATAAACCAAAGATTCAACAATTGCAAGTCTCTTTTGTATTAAATGACTTTGATGGTTATATTGATAAGCACAAAATGTGTCTTGTTGCTAAAGAGTTCCATTAACATCCTAACACATAATACAACAATACTCTAGTCCTATGTCAAACCCACAACTCTGCACCTCATTCTTAGCATTGCCACAATCAATAAATGGCATCCCACATAGTTTGATGCCAATAATGCCTTTCCTTATGAACATTTTATCAAAGGTGTTTACATAACTCAATCTCAAGATTTCAGCAACTCTGACCACTCAACTCATATTTCCGAACTTCATAAAGCATGCTGTTGTTTCAAACAAGTATCATGCCTTGGAAAATAAGCTTTAGTATCACAATGTATCTGGTTTCATCAATTCTCATGCAAATACATCTCTTTTTATTGTCAAGATAAGCCAAATATGCTTCAATCTACTTGTTTATGTTGATGACACCATTCCCATTGTTAAAAATAACAATGCCATCCATAAAGCAATGCACTCTCCTGTACAACATCCACATCAAAATCTTGGCACATAGACATATTTCCTTGGATTTTATTTCATTCCTCAAGAGCATGGCATTATTTCAATTATGGATCTGCTAGTTAGATCAACATGATTGAGTGCAATTCAATATGAACCACCCTTCTTATGAATCTGCTGCTCACTCTAATACAAGTCTCACTAGCCCTACTAAACACATAACTATTATCAATAGCTGCAATATCTCTCACTTACTCCAACATTACTTTGACATTACCGAGCTAATTCAATACATGCATTGTAACCTAAAGTATCTTGGCAATACCTCCAATCATGGCATTCTTCTCTATAAAGACTCTAAATTTACATGTTTTTTTAGGTGAAGAATGGCTAGGTAACAAAATTGTTTCTCATCCAAATATGATTTTGAGTAGACTTATTAGATTGAAAGTGCTTTTTACATATGAAAAAGTAAATCTCTAACCAACATATAATTTCAAGAGAAAATCAAATACATCATGTAATTATAACAATAAAAAAAATGACAACTGACATGATCAGGTCAAGAAACAACATATATATACAAGAAAAGAGAAACCCAAAATCCATTATTATGATGAAAATCAAAAGGACAATTTTCACATGATAAGAAACACAGTGTCCACTATCAAGTTCAAGTTTAGAAAAGGTCCAAAAATAAGAATCAAAGTCCTTTACAAAGATGGAGGTTTGATCTTAAGAACTAAATCTTCCTATCACTAACAGAGGTCTCTTCATCCTCTCTTTCTATATCTTAAAGTTTAAATCAAGAAATAAGAACATTAAGATTCTAAAACAGTACGAAAAAAACAAAAGCCCTTAATTACCAACAACAAAGAGCTACATAGATCCTTGTGTTCTTTTTTTGCCTCTTACTATTCATGTGAAGTTAATCACTTCAAATAAAGGTTGTAGCTCAAACCATCTATTTCACAAATAGAAAATAGAGATTTTTAATCTTTTAATCCATTAATAGATTTTATGGAAAGTCAATTCTTACAATACGATTCATAAAATTCTCTTTAAGATCTCTTAAGAATTATTTTTAGCTTAGTCAACAAAATTAATTATATTTGGTATGTCAAATAAACATAATCTTTTTTTATTTTAATTGAATATAATATTTAAGACCTATCATCATTGAGCAAGGTCCAAACCAATGACAATACATCTGAGTAATCTTGAAGAGTATGATGTTAATGGTATAGGCAAGCTTTATAGAGTAGGTTAAGCCTCATTGAGGATGATCGTTGCAGACACCAGTGATTCCACATCCCATATTTGAGCAAGTCAATTGTCTAAGGATAATTTGACAGAGAAAGTCTTATAGTGTTGAAATATGGCACTATGCTTAGACATGTTATCTAGCTTATTGGAAAGCTCAACCCATGGAAACTCTTGAAAAAAATTTTTAAGAATGGGAAATTCCTAGTTTAGTCCCACATATTGGATATAAATAAGATGATATAGAAATAAATGAGATCATGGCCTTCATATTTTAAGGTTGTATTGAGTTTATCATTTTGGTATCTCTTTAGTTTTGACTACAACACCACTAAGTTCTATAGCATTAAACTAGCTTATAGATTTAAACCATCTAGGTTAGTCTCACGTACGGTGGTTGGATATAAATATGATGACATGGAAATAAATGAGATCACGACCTTCATATTTTTAGGTTGTATTGAGTTTAAAATTCTAGAATCTCTTTGGTCCTAACTACACCACTAAGTTCTATCGCATTAAACGAGCTTATAGACTTAAACCATCTAGATTGCAAAGAATTTGCTTATTTTAACCTGCTTATAATTGTCAAAGAAATCAAAAAAGGTTCACAATATCAGAGATCAAATTCCTTGTAAGATAGTACAAAACACAAGCAAGCTCTATTCCTAGAAAGATACTTTCATAAACAAAAGAATGAATCTGAATAAATCAGTTAGAAGCAGTAACTTACAGCATAGCCAGGCAGGTCAAATTTCTTCAAACCAGAATTTTCTGAGAACTTAGACACCAAATAGACGAAAAGAAAAAAAGCCATTAATACAATTTTTTATATATGTTTCTTTTAAGGAAAATAAACTAGATTAAATGAAAAGGTGCATTCAAGGAATAAAACATTGAGCAAAAGTTAACCGTACATTCAGAGTTTCAGCAAACATATATAACAACTAATGTTAAAGAAACCAATAAAAATTACGAAAATTTAAGAGAAACAAAAAGTGACTCTACCTGAGAGTTTTCTAATTCCTTGCCAAATTGACTGAAAGGCCTGCATTGAAGTTGACAAAGTCCAAGGCATGATTAAATAGAAATGTTCAGCAGGATGAACAAACACAAAAAGTTACTACGAACGGAATGATTACAAATATTAGCAACACAACAAAGCATGTATTCTGTGTGTTGTGCCTTAGAGGGGAAAAATAAGTGCTAAGCTGACCTTTTGTACCAATTATTGTAGCATATGTACACGGAAAATACAATCACGATGACTAGAATGTTGCAGATGATGATGCTTGCACGACTGATTTGAGTTTGGCCCTTCTTCTTTTTGCTCTGAATAAGTAAAGCTTGAGGTTTGATTCTTGCCATAAGTTCCCTCTGAAGTGGGGAAAAACCAATATTATTACTTCTCTAGGCTAATACAAAAACGGGAAAGCAGTAATTAACGTTCATACTGCTTTTAGTTTTTAGTAATGTAAACTGAAAGACGCATTGAAAATATGTAATTTGAGGCAACCATAAGAACAATAAAACCCTGGATTGAGAAGAAAGTTCAAGGAAACATACATGCTCAATCACACTGACACTATGTCAGAAAAGATTTCCCTATATATAATAGATCTTCAAATTAATCAACAATATACCTGATTCATAATCCTCCAAAACCACCAGCAAACAAACCCCATTAACCATCAGCTCTTACATGGGGGAGAAACGGGCCAGCTCTAACTTATACAGTAACAAAAATACTAATAAACTCACCACTTGCCAGGCAAAATATACAAATGATGGCATCAAAGTCACAACCACCATCACGCAATGCAGCCACAGTTCCATGAAGGGTCCAACGTAGTGTTGGAAAATAATTCTATCTCAACTACCTAAGATATGTGCTACTAAGTTACAGATAAACTTGTTAAAATGGGCACATGGATAAACCTCTCCCATTTAATTACCCCACAATTTAACCATTTCTCAATTAAATTACAAAGGAAGAATTGCACTAACAAGATGACACTTCTAAACAGAGAAAATAGTGAAGAACAAAACAAAAAACAGGAGAATATAAAAAAAAAAGTAAAGATTTAGATGGGAACTCATAAAACATGAAAAATCATTAGGAAACTTGAACTACAATTTGATCAATCTTCATTAAAACTTTGGAAAAAGATTACAAAGCTACTCTCATAGGTTCTCATTTACCCTCATATAAGAGGTAGGAAAGAAGAATATTAGGATTTTTCACTAAGAGAACACTTTCTTAGTTTAGTCATCTCATCGATAATCCTCTCCTTAGATATCTCTGAAAAAAATAGTTGTCACATTTCCAGATCAAAACACAGCCAACTAACAAACTACCAACAACCATGCAACAACATGTCACATTTTTGTATCACAACCACTTGTAAGACATCCATTGACGCCACATTTGAATTGTTGCCTAGCATTTGCATATCAAAAAGGCTCACAAATGCATTCTTTTAGCCTGCAAAGCTGCTCCAAATATTACACTATGCACGCCATATTGGTAACATGCAAATTGCACCCATAAGATTATACACATGACATTCGTATCGAACAGCATGCCATCTATACCTGTACAAATCTACACACTCATACCAAGCACCACATCATAACATGAAGAATCAAGTTTTGGCGATCATGTCTAACGTGTTTTATGTCCTTAGAAATGTTAGTCCATACATATTTTTTTGGTTTCTTGGCCTCAATGTGCAAAAATGTTTAAAAATGGCAGTTAAAATACAAGGATCAAAAAGGATAAAAATGTCACAAGTGAGAACAAAGAAAAATAAAACTTCGACTGTTTAATAAATTTCATGCACTTTTACCTATTTTGTGTAATTGATATCAAATAAAAAAATACCTTCAAATGGTTTTGAATCGTTGTGGAAGCATACAATGATTCTACCAAAGTGGACAATATGTCGTTTATAACATATCATTGTTTTTGTCATATTGTATTGTACAATTAGTACATTTACTGATAATGCACCATAAGTTTTAATTTAGCTTTGTTTGATCAATTTGTCTTGTTCTTAAGGCTATCTATCTATATGAGACCCATAAATTTATAGATGTGTTCCTCACCTTCTCTTTTCAAAAAGATGGTGCTAATGTTACATGTCAATTAAAGCTTGAGTTCGCCACGCTCTTATAGGCTTTTAAGAGAGGTTATGGAGTGAATCTTAAGCCCTATTTGCCCGATATGATTCCAAAGTTTAAGTTGAGGTAATCTCAAGACGGGATAATCTCTATTGTTAAGCCCTGGTCATGAGGATGATTTATCTTCTTGAGAGAGTTGTCCTCAATACCCCATGGTTGTGTATCCCTTTAGAAAGGGAGATATAAATTGCTCAAGCCTACCATAGACTTGGGTTATATCAAGATAAATTATGTTTATTCGAGGCCACTATGGTCTTGCATAACTTTACGAAAGGACTATGTCTCTTGGAACTTTACAAAAGGAATATTATGAATGCTTGAGGAGAACAATATCTAAAGGATTTCACTCAAGAAAACTTATGATTGTTCAAGACTACAGTAGTTTTGAGGTCACCCCTACAAAAAACATTAATCTCTCAAGAGACTCAAACATCTTGAAAGGTTATTCGTCAAAGAATATACAATCTTATGGATTTTACCATAAAAAAATTATGATTGCTCAGGGTCACAATAATTTTATGGCCATTCTAATGCATAACATCAACATCTCGATAGCCTCAAATATCTCAAGAAGCCATTCCTCGAGACATAAATGGTCTTCAGGATACACCTTCAAGATCTCCTTGGTCTTGAGGGTTACCATTGATCTCAAGGGATGTTATTGAGCAACATGAGTATAGGAGATGTCCAAACCCTCAAAAAGGGCAAAGCACAACACTTGTATATGTCACCATCACCTTGTACTTAGCAAGACTTGAATAATTGAGCGTGTACCTATATAACCAAGAGTAACACTTGTAAGAATAATTGATAGCAATTAGAAGCACTTCGGAAAAAATCACGAGAGTTTTGAATCCCATTCCAATTTCTCTCTCCATCATATTCAAGTTTCTCTCAAATTTATACCATAAAATTATAAGAGAATCACCATTAATTATACGATTGGCCATTAGCAACTCGAAGGCAATCTAACTCCTATTCCATTAAGTAAAAGAAGCTTTACAAGGTATATGAAATGAAAAAAAAAAAATCTATAAATGATTTTGAAATTCAAATAATAGATCATATTTTTGATATTAGAACAATTCAATCATGTTTGAACCAAGAAGATAAAAGGTGTAAAAGCGCAATCAAATAAAAGGAAACAAGTGATTAGAGAAAAGTAGCCCAATCAATAGAAGCAAAAATTGCACATCTGACAATGATAGAAGAAATTAGTGATGGATCTTGCCAAAAATAAGTTGCACAATTATCATAACAAATGTAATTGTTAATGAATCTTGCTCTTAAGAACCAAATTATACGTAGAAAAACTTAAAAACTAAAACTTCAAGAAGAGTACAAACCCCCTAACATGTCAAAATGCAATCATTTTTTAATTTGAAGAACATAATAGAGTACCATGCAGATGAAGAAACATATAACTTATAATTTGCAACAGAAGGCTAGATTATGCCATATAAGGTGAAAGCAAAGTTAAATCCATTGATGTATAAAGTCAATATAGAAAATCTAGTCACATGATTGGATTAACTAGACTCTTATTTCATTATCTATTGATATTTCTCTACGTAAAAGTATGATTTTCACAACTAAAAGTTTCAAATCATTCCCTTGCATGATGGACTGCTCCCTTAAGATCTACAATGATACACAATATTATCTCGAGCCAATTACAGAAGTTGATTCAAGTTAAGTTCTATCCAATAATCTATCTTGACAGATGAACAAAATGGCATGGGCTTTCTCATCGTCAAGGAGTACACAACGAAATTTCAACAACAAATTGTCGCATTAGAAATTGCTTTAGATGAGGTGTCGACTTTGATGAAGTAAACTATAATATTATATTATTAGATTATTTCTAGACTACCCTTATTTCCTATATAGAATATGAACCAAGCTAGCACGTTTGAAATTGTCACCTTTTAACAAGAACTCAAGATACTATGTAAGGAAGTAAGACAATTGATCCAAGAGATGGAAGGACAACACTCTTATGCAAAATACTAGGATAACTATGATAGTTGAAGCATCATCCTCTTCTTCCTTGACAACTAAATTCTATCGCAATTATTAAATTAAAGAAGACACTAAAGACAAATGCTAAAAGGCTTACCTTGAAATGTTTTTAGAGAAATTCAACAGAAATGAAAAGGATAAAGTTATGATAGTTTTCAAAGTAAGAAATGTCTCTAAGGTAGCACAAAAGACAAATAATACACTATTGATTATACTATGATTATTGAATCAACAATGGACTAATTCCTCGAATTCATGAGAATACAGAGGGTCATCAATCACATGGATATAGATATAATAAGTTTGGATTGGGCCAGGCGGTCTAAGGGGGCCACGGCTTCGAACGCCATTAAAACCTAGTTTCCCCAAAAAAGATGCAAGGGAGAGAAAATCAAGAACTTGCAATTTCAAGGGTCGAACATTTTGATCAAACCAATGAAAACAAGAAACGATCCCCAAAGGGGGACAAAGTGATAAAAAAACAACCATACCTATAATCTAAAGTGGCAAATGAGATGAGTTATGGGACAAAGGTAGTAATAAAGCATCCTTTAAGCATGTTTGTTTGCTTCTTGCGTAGGGTTGGCTCTTCGACCAAGAAGGCATGAAGGTAGGAAGGCCAACCATTATTACGTAAAGTGTAAGCGTGCACTTGGCTTAGGAGCAAGCTACCTTTCTCGATCTTCCTCTATCTTCTCTAACATTAAGACTCGTACTGATTTGAGAAAGGAGCACCGCCAAATCCACTAGGGGTGCCCTTCAAGTATAAGAAATGGACATGTGAGGTCAATGTTGCATGCAACTTCTACCGATAATAAGCATGATGTCGATTAGAAGTAAGCTATTGTCACATTCTCGAAGAAGTAAAAAATCAAACAGCTCTTCAATGTAAGAATTCAAGTGAAGAAAAAGATACTAAATACAATTAAGCATAAAGTGTGACGACTCGTCATTGTAAGCATTGAAAGGTATGAGGTTTTTTGTTTTTGATAAAATAATTATCAAACAGTTGAAATTAGAATATGAATATTAATTTGAATATGAAAAATTTAGCGACAAATTTTGGTCCTGGTCGCGTAATTTTTGGAGTCTTGGTTAATTCGTAATTAATTTTGAAATTATTAGTAAATAATATTAAATAAATAAATAAAAATTGGGATTTAAGTATCCCAAAACCCCTCTCGCAAACGATATTTCCCGAGCCTTCCATGGCACAGTTGGGGTTTCGCAAGACGTGGTGCTTCCGGGGCTATTTGGCGGGAATCTGGTCACCAGATGACTACCGTGGAAGGGATTTTTGTGATAAAAAAGAAACTCTGGTTTCGATGAACAAACAAAACCTTAATCGTTGAGGTTGCGAGCTTTCTGTCATCGGAAATTCGAAGGAGGGCTCTGATTCAAAACCCAAAAGGGATCGAATTGAAGAACATAAACTCTTGTCACAATTTCACCTTCGATCTCTTGATTTTCTATCATGCAGCAAAGATTCCCTTTAGTTTCAAATTTTCTAATTGCATGTGTCATTTTTGGATTTTTTTTTAGTTCCTGCCATCAAGTCGACGTCGTCTCGCCGTTAGCCGATGAAAAAGAGGAAAAATGAGAAAAATAAAATCCAAAAAAATCGGAAAAAAAGGCAAATCCGAAAAAAAAATATTGAGAAATATATGAAGAAGGGAAAATGGCTGTATAAAAAAATTTGGGAGAAGAAAATAGTGCAGCAAAATATATGTGTGTGTGTGTGTGTGTTTTTTTTTTTGAAAAAAAATATAATAAAAAAGGATAAAAACCCATGAGAAAAAGATATAGAAAATTTTTGTACAATTGACAATGATGGTTATAGTTTAATACATTTGTAGCAGTTTGTTGTTAATAAAAGCAAATTGATGAACTCTTCTTATGCAAAAAAAAAAAACTATCTTGAAGGTGATAACCTAAGAAGAAAAAGCTTTTGTCATCAAAAACAAAAAACTGTACTAAGATGGGTTAATTTTCATATTGAGTTGCCATTGATATATACAACTATAGAAGATTAATTTAAATAAATTATATTTTTTTTTTGTAAAAAATAAAGAAAAAAATTAAGAGATCATAAAAAAACAAAGATAAGTGAATTTAATCATTAGTGATGTAAGCAAGTATAATTTAAATTAAGTATGATATGATATTTATGATATATACATTACATAATATAATATTATAATATACATTCAAAAGAGAATTAAAGACAAGCATATGGCATGATGTATGATGTGTGCTAAAAATAACAGGATTAAATATCCTAATAAAAAAAATAAAAATAAAAACTAAAATTTCCTTAGACTTGTTCCCACAATTCTATGAGATGTGATGAGCACCAATACAAAATACTAGACATTATGAGATGAGCACAAACACAGGATATTGGGTATCATAAGTACTGGTTTGATACTAGGCTATGATATTTTACGATATGTGATGAACACTAGTACAAGATGCTAGGCATCATAGGCACTGGTTTGATACCAGGTTATGAGATGAGATGAGGTGGCATTAAAGACGTCGAATGCCGCTTGCACTGAGTGCAAGGACAAAAATGATATGTGATAAATAAGACTGGCTAGCTACGCCTACAGGAACGTCTACGAGCAGAAATCTAAAGATAACGAGTTATCACAGATGAGATGACATATGATTAGGATATAAGCGTACAATCTTATGAGAAACATTTAGGTCCCAAATATAAAGAAAATAAAAGAACTAAAAATAAGAAAAAAAATTAAAAAATTAAAAAGAGAAGCAACATGAATAATAAGAACAAAGATGTGCATGTATACTTGATGTATAAAACATATTATTATACATGTTTTCATATGTCGAGCATTTTTTTATATATATACTATGTTAACATCATATTATCATTTTTAATATTATGTTATTTATCATGTCTTTGTTATTTATTTATACTGATTCACCTACTGGACATTATGCTCACCCCTACTTATATTACAGGACATGCTACAGAGCCATACAAAAATAATGCCTAGAATGGTATGTGTGTGTAAGCAATCTTGTACAAATTGATTTTATTTTGTTATCATGTTTTTGAGGAAATTACAAAATAGGTATATAAACATTTTATGTTACTATGATTAAAAAAAATGGATTGATCATCAAAGTAAAATGTGTTTCATTATTTTGTTACCCCCTTCTATAATGGTTTGTACTCACTTTTGGCTGCAAGTGTTCTGATTTATCGTAAATTTGATGGTAATACTATTGATGTGATAGATGGGGGGTAAAAGTCAAAAAATTTTGAAATTCAAGAACCCTTTAAGAAGGTTAAATCCAACTATGACACTATATCTTATTTCATTGGAATGGACTCAAAAGAATTTTGAAGCAACGATCAAGAAAAAATGCAACTTAAAATTTTCCATTACTCAAGAGTATCTAAATGAAGCTCTTTATAAAATCATTTATTTTTGAGATATGCTAATTGATATTAATTTGTCCAAATCTACAGATCAAGATGCCTTTTTCTATCAATGTGCTTTGTGATATTAATTCATAAAGAATGACAAGTAAATTTTAAACGAAGACCAAGGGAAGCAGACAAAGGATGATGTAATGACTACACATAGCAAATTTTTGTCAGAGTTCTCTTATTGTTCATTCAACCCAAGAAGTTAAATGGTAATGTTCAATAACTTATTAACTCAACAAACCACTTTAAAAACTTGTTAAAAAATGCCCATATTAAAAAAACCAAGAGATTTACAACCTAGGTAAGTTGGAGCTTGAGATCAACCTTTTGTCAAATGTCTCTTAATTAATATGAGTAAGTATTGGCACCCAACTGTGGAGAAAGAAAAGAAAAATTTTTGCACTAGACTAAAGTTTTGAAACAAAACAATTCATTCTATAGTTCTCAAATGGTGTTGATAGAAAAGAATGATGAATGATAGAGAAAGTATATTGACTATCAAGTATTAAACAAAATAAATATAATAAGTTGGTATCCTCTCTCTTGTATTGTTGAATGAACAAATCAAACTCTAGTATGCTCATATCTTGTTGAAAGTCATCTAAATTTTGGATATCATCAAATGGGACTTCATGAATACCAAAAAGATAGTTCTTAAAATTCAACAACGTTTATGCAATTTGTTGGTAATACCATTTAGTCTATTGTTAGATTCATACATTTGATGAATGACGTATTAAGGCCTTAAATCAGAAATTATAATTATTTAAATCGATGATGTATACCCAATATATAGCCAACAAATGGAAAAAATATCTCAACCACCCAAAAAAATTGTTATCTTGACTCCAAGAAAATGACTGAGATATTGGATTAAAAAAAGCACATTTTCAAAGATGTAAAAAAGGAATAATCAACGATGATAGATTTACTACAACAAATTCTTTTGTGGCTAATCATTTATCCCCTTATGTTTGATTTGTTTCTTGTTTTTTGCATTTACACACCACATTTTTATATGATATTGTAACTATCAAAATCAGGAGTATCTTAATGTTTCACCACGTATGCCATTCTTATTGATGACATTATCATTACTAGCAAGCATGTTGCAAAAGTTGACGTGGCAAGCACAATTTTAAAAAGTGCATGTTTCATGAATAAGTTCTGATATATTCTGGCTCAAAGTTGGAAATGATGAGCAAAGGAGTTGTTGAACCCCAAGCATATCACTACAATAGGAGCTTCATGGAAGTTTGCCAATAGCTAAAAAAATTTATCGAAGGTTTATATAAGATTAAAAGACCTCAACATTTATTCTCAAAACAAAAAATTCAAATAGAAGAATCCATAAGATGCCTTCTTAAGATTGAAATAAGGTATATGCAAAGCACATATACTACCTTTGTCAAATCTTCAACAACCATTTGATATCAAGTTAGATGTCTAAATATAACACATTATAACTGTTTTATTACAAGAAAGCCATTGCTACATTATTCGTAACATCTTGAAAAAGTATAAAGAAATTCTCTAGCTTATGACAAGGAGTTGCTTGCATTTGCATAAGGCAATCAAAATAACTAGAAATCTTATATCATTGGCAAGGAAATTATCGTGCTTTAAGAACATCAACCCTTACAACAACCCCAAAATCTAAACTACAATAGGGTCATCATATGAAATGGAAGTCCTATTTACAATAGTTTAAACTCTTGATTAAACACAAAGACTTGCTTATCAACACTAATGCATGTACAATTAAAACTCAAGGAGTATTATAAGAGCTTCTTGAGGATATTCAAAAATGGAATTTGTTTCCATACAAGGATTGATAGTTTTGTATACGTAAAAAAGGAGATTAGGTGAAGAATGTTCAAGAAGAACACACATATTGTTGTTCATTTTGAAATGAATAAAACAAACAATAATCTCTAGGGTCTCGAATCTTTCAATAAGTCATTAATCGAAGTAAAAATAGTCTCAAAGATAAAACCTTGAGAATTGTCCTCTCTCAAGCATCTATTAGTCTTTGGGGATGTTAGTTCAACAAGACAAGGGAAGTCCAAGTCAACAAAAGACAATTGACTAATAAAATTTCTATAACGCCACCAGCACAGAGCCAAAAACACTTAAATACCATCGTATATTCTGATATAAACCCTAAAATAATGGATGCAAGAACAATAAAGAGCATTCAAAAGAAATTTGAAGGAAAAAATTAAGATTTGAATTTATTATAACTTTTATCTCCATTGTAATCTTGTTTCTATCCCTCTTTCACTAAGGAATTACAAGGTAATCACCATAAATTCTACACTAGCCATTGACAAATCTAAAGGGTGTAATCTAACTCTAGTTTTATTTAATCGAAGTAGTTCTAAAAGGTCTTTGAGTCAATAAACATTTAAAAGGAGTTTATAGCCAAAATGACGAACCATACAATGCCTTTTAGTTATCATGTTCACACAATTTCTCTCATTGCCATTGTTTTTCTACATCCATAACACTACAATCAATGGTCTTGCGAAGCTTGACCCTAGACTTGTGAAAGAGCTTAAATCTTAAATCTTCTTATACTATTTCCAGAATTTCAAGAAAAAATAACACTTTTGTACAGCTCCCTCAACAGCATAAAATGATATTAAACTTCTCCTTGCTGCTGAATAAGAATCTTTACATACCCAAATCTTGACTTGTGAGTAAGCCAAAATCAAGTCCTTTCCTACTCCAAACATGTGGTTTCTGAATATTTTTCAATTTTCATGCACTTTTCCTTTCTTTGGAAACCTTTACAACAAAATCTAAACGATAAGGCTATCCTTTTGCTCAGTCTTTCTGAATAGTACTTTCAGAATAATAAAACTCCACTTTAAACTCCTACAAACCCTTTCAACTGTTTTGAATTTGTGTTCAATGCTTTGAAGCTGTGTTCAATAGGTAAGAAAGCTTAGCAGCATTATTACTTCCTATAAGCAAGTGGCCTTAAACTATTGTTTTACAACTACCATCATACCCAAGCTGTTCACGCACTAGAACATCTGAAGACTCACTTTCTTAAGCAGCAAAATAGTAAACACATTTGTTTGTTGGCCTGCTAGCTGTGCTCACTGCACTTACAGCAGTTGTAGAGCACCCTTCCAGGGTTCCTTAAACTCAATTTGGGAATATCGTCTACAATTTTTATGTAATTCCAATTAAAATCGCAAAAAGATACCACTACCACGGTTTGAGGATCTTTACTACTTTAGCTTACTACCATTAGATTTCTGTAAAATATCAGCAGTAATTTGGCTAAGTGACAACCACAATAAATAACCTACCTAGAGCTGTATACCCTTAGAGCTTCAACAATAAGAGATATATCTGACTTGAATAACTGGACTTGATTTGAAATTTTTTTGATAAATAGGTATTGTAGTAAAAGGCTCATTCCATACATCATGAAAATGAAGAGTGCACTCCTTTCTTCTGAAAAACTAGAAATATCTGGTGTCCAACATGCTAAACTAGTTCTTACACAATGATTGTAAGTGAAACTAACACAGTTGACAAGATATCCATTGTTATTTTAAACCTCCAGCATCTCCAATATACTCTCAGTCTACAATCATCCTCCATTACATTCCATGATAGATCTAATAAGCAATGTTTCTCTTGCTTATGATATGTAAGCTTTGATGCAATACATATGAAAAACAATTACATATTAATGGGTCAAACTTGGTTATATCTTAGGCATGTCTCTTACTTCCCTTATGAAAACTTGTATGAAGTAGGACATGGAAATCCAATTCCTATATCACCTACACTTCACAAAGTCTATGCCCTACCCATCATCAAGCCTTGTTTTCAAAAATCATGTGGCCTATAAGATATGCCTAGTTGTCATGCTAGTAGGTGTGCAATGCATTTGTATTAGTTACATCTATAAAGTGATATCTATGTGCCTGCATCTGTAACACTATGATTGTCACATCAATTGTAACAAACAAACCTTTGCTCATATTCATATGAACCCATATGTATCTGCACAGCCCTTATAGTATCAATATGAATCTATACAATCATATTTGTATCAAGCTATATACATTAGCACTTTCTTGGGAAGAGGATTTCTTGAGAAAGGAAATGAACCTAGCTAAATGGAATTAGGAGGCAAGTTCACAATGTTTAGTAGCAGTAACATATCATTGATTGAAAGTCAAAAAAAACAATTAAGTAAAACAAGGTTTAAGAAAAATGTGACAAGGACAAAATGAGAGATGCTAGCACCATTCTACGCAAAGCATATCAATGTCAACACTTAACTTCCATGCATTTGAAAAACTTCATCACACAAAGATTTGCAGCAACTAATTTAATAATTCTTTCATGTCTGCATTTACATACATTATGTTATATAAAAAATTAGCAAAAGTTGCATTTTTTGTTTACATCTTATGTTTGACAAGTGTTGGGAGTAAAGAAGCTCAAATTTTCTAAGATCAATAAATACTTAAACACAATGTATAATATCCTGCTAGTAAAGATATCAAATGCTACTCTTTGCATCTTAGATTCTTGGACAAATCAGGAAAAAAACAAAGATTTGCATGCCCTTAGCAAAAAATGATGTGTTCTAACTTTTTCCATTTTTTCCATTTTGCTATTTAAAAAGTTGACACAAAATGATTCCAACTCATACGAAACAAAACATAAAAAGCTTGACATTGCTTATATGTATCCAAATAGCATTCCAATAATTTGAGGTATACCACTTAAATCATCTTCAATCTAATAATATTTTATTTCATACAACATAAGAGATCACAACTATAGTACAACTCCAACTAACACAACATTAATAATAAAATGCAATGCTCTACACTCTACAAAATGACTTAATAAGGCTTTTAATAGTCTCACTTCCCTATGCATTATGGCTTATTTGGTTAGTTAAGCACGAGCTTGTGTTGCTTACATAAGAAAACATAAAGGAACTAGGAAATTTAATTTTCATTTAAGTCGTATTAGGTCAAGATTGACAAGACAAGACTCAACCATACTCGATATGTACCTATCACTATTTGAGTCACTTGACAATCAACACAATAAATCAATTTGACATGAACATATAACAAAGGGTTGCTATGCGCAAAGAGCCAACCACGATACTTTCTTGAATAGCCAAAGAGCCACATAAGCATAATCTTATCAGATATGATTGATCCATGATCACTCAACATATTGCATAGATATCAAGAAGGCACGGAGATCTAAACAACCAAAGTCGTCAACGACTTGACGGTTATCATGGTTTATACCCCACTTTATGCACCCATCATGGTAATCCCTACACATCTTGCCAAACCATGACAAATATAGGCATAAAGCTAATCGATAAGAAAGACCCTGTGAGGAGAAAAAATTAGTAATAAATATCACAAATTGATAATCGCTCTATCAAAAACTAACTTGTAATTCAATCAATTTTGTAATTTCAATTAATAAGCACCTAAGTCTATATAAAACAAATTGACAGCAAAACCTCCCTAACCAGCCCTCCTTTTCCTATGCTTTTTGCCAAAATGCATCCTCTAACATGAACTTGCACTTCTCCTAACCACTCCAAGTTTTAGTTCTTCCAGACAAGAGTCAGGCATGCCTACTGAAGAGATCAAATTTATAGGTCTATGACAATAAATTGTCTAATAACATACCCATATTTTTTCCTTATTCAAAGATTTTTTATGTAGAAGACCCATCTCATACTCTGATTTACATATTGAATTTTTCAATATATGTTGGCCTTTATACCACTCTCTAAGACCAACTTCACTTATTTCAAGATAAATCCCTAATCATTCAAACCTTAACAAAAAAAAAGTCAAACCAACAATAACTTAGTCTAACTTGAAATGATGATAGATCATGTGTACCCTTAAATTATAATAAGGCATGAAAGCCTTAAAGGTGAGAGGTAAGAAGTTCAAGGGGAGCAAGGTCCTTCTACATTAGACTTTTGCAAAGTACATGGAATCAATCCTAATGAAGAGAGTCTATTGTTAATATTTACTTGGATACAACGGTAATGGATTTTCCCATTCATAATATGATTTTGTTATTGAATTTGTGTTTTCATAAGCCTCTGAATCAATTTCTCAATGCTCTTGCTCATAAGTTATTGAGATTTACAAAAAATGAGCACGTCCCAATGGTTGACATGGTGGTGTCAAATAATTGTCAAACTTTGACACTCATTGGGCACTTCAAAACATGTGTCAAGCACTTTAAATTACATGTTTCACTAATGTATTAAAAAAGTTGATCATGTTCAAGATTCTTCATGGACATGAACAAAACACTAAAAGGGTATGCCCTTGACACTTTGAAGCTACACACAAAGACGTTGAGGGACAAGCCCCCATGTATGTCATAGTTGATTTGTTTCGGTTTGCCAATCTATAATTAATTTTAACATCTAGAAGTTCCCAAATATCTTAATTTTAATTCAAAATTAAATCTCATATTTACTTTATTAACAAATATAACTAAAAAGTCATTATACTAATCTAAACATCACAATCCCTCTACACAATCATCACCCTCCTATATTCTTCTCTCTTGCATTCAATACTCCTAATTTGCCACCACTCTCTTAGAGGTCGACCTCGATGAAGACGCCAACCATAGCAACACTCCCGACTCATCATGCTCTTTATTGACTATATGCTAACCTCGACATCAACCTCAATAGAGATATCAATCTAAGTGAAACTAACTTTGTCGATTTACATCTTTGTTTTTCTCTCTTAATTTTCTCTCTTACACTTTTTTGTGACTGATAACTAGTAGTTAACTCTTTTATCACTCGTTTTTAGGATCAATATATAGTAGGATCAAGATGTTTGATGCATTATGTACTTCACATTTTACTTAATATATACTTGAATTACAATTGCACATTATTTAAGACAACAAATATGAAATTATTTTATGTTTCCTTATCATTTAACATTCTCCTTGCATAAATTGGCATGTAAATCACAACTATGATACAAAAAGTATAGGATTTTATTTTGTTATTTAACTTTTTCATTCCTAGCTTTCTTGTTATGATAATAAATAAGTCCTTTTTTTAAAGAGAATCATGTTTCGTTATTTGTGTTGTAACATTTATTGTATCCATATATCCTAAGTTGGTATGTGTTTGAGTGAACTAATCCCAATTGTTCCTCAACTACCGATAGTTTGCATTTTCACCTTTTTTTTTTTTATTTTGCATAGTTTTGATGGGACTTTATTGATTATTCACTTTTTTATTCTCGTGTTATCTATGTTTGGGCATAGAAAGCTTAAGCCCACTTACCACAAGTTGCATTCAAAGAAATACCCATCATTTAGTTTTTTGCATAATAGATGGAAGTAAAAAGAGTGTGTACTAATGAAAAGTGTGTTTCCAAGCAATAACTAAACAAGAAGCTTCTTGCATCTTCATAAAATCTTAGTTACAAAGATTGTTCATGTTGTTGCTAGAAACGATCATTCAAAATATTGTCATTGATCAAGAAAAAAAATAAATCATAGAGAATGAAAAAAAAAAGATAACACTAAGATTTTATTAAAAAAAACTCATTTAAAATAAGCAAAAACCACATTGACAAAGTGCTTGTAAAGGTTATGCTATGTTCAGGTTATTATAATTATATCTTCTGAGTTGGAGATTTTAACAACCAATCAAATAGGTAAAAGTCCAAAGAATTAGAGCAAGAATAAAGAAAGAGAAAATCAAAGAAGAGGAATATGGCTTTTTAGGTTTTGATCCCACGTTCCTTTACAAGCATGGAGTTTTTCTATTTATAGAGGAAACAAATCAAATAAAAAAAATAAAATAGTTATTGCACCTAATACAACCATCTTCGGTAAAACATTGGAGTTCATTTCCACATACATAGGTTTTATGTGTTAGAATCTTATTGCATCTTCTCAACTATTGACTTTGAAACACATACAAATGATATTAGTATAGAGAATATAAGACTATCTAGTTATCAAACATAGTATCAGAAATACTAAAATAGACAAGAAACATTGATAATCATACTCTAATCAAGACAAAAGCACCATCATTAACCCTATTGTGACTATTAACATTTAATAATTTATTTAGATTAGGCATCAAGGTCTCATAAAGCATTTCTGTTTATTACAATCAAAAAGGGAACATACAAACTAAACAAGATTTATGCATGCAACAATCCTTTGTAACTTCATGTCATTCCTTAATTCAACTTTGGGTCCTGTTTTAAGACAAATATGTTACAAGCTATTCTTTTTTTACAAAAATAGATATATTAAAACTTTTATAAGCTCAATCAAACATCATGGATGATTCAAACAACATGCATCATTTTTTGGATTGACAATTCAGATCATCCTTTCTCTACATCTACCTAACTTTGATGGCATTTAAGCTTAACATCACCAACAACATGCCAAAGGACTTATAACACAAATACTTCCATGAGAAAAATGATGCAGCAACAGATATTAATTCCATCATATCTCTGAAAGCAGGTCCACCATAACCCATAAAACAAATATGCTATGTATAAACATGCAAAGGTATTAATTGGCACGGTTAAGACAATAAATTAGCACCATAGTACAGTGAATACAGAAGGAGAACTTGTCTACTAAAGGTAAAGCAGAAGTTTTAATAAATATTTGCATTAGCCAAAGTTGCTACCATCAATAAAACTCAATGGGATTGGATTGAGAACGATGATTCGGCTAATTAAGATGATTATGAAATGACATGTACCTATGCACACCCATTTCTAATGTTGATGGGTTTAATTTCCCAATGTGTTTCCTTGGATTTATCTTCCAGGGAGTAAAAGGAGTATTTTTCCAATAATGCTTTGAGCTGAATCCATTAATTATTGACCTTTAATGTTGTGCACTTTTTAATGGCAAGCATAATAACTCAAAACTATCATGCTTGACCATATAATCATTCCCCATAGGATGAAGGCCAACATATGTCCAAGCATTGTCATAATTCAAACTGGTATAAGTAATTTCATCCAAGTCAAAACCTATTTCGATATATAGAAGGTGTTTTTTTTTATAATATAAGATAAATTATTCATATTTTCAATCATATAAAGTCGAATTAATTTCAAATATTCACTACTAACATTTAACACATTAAGGACACTTTAAATAAATGACTCAAACACTAGAAACATGGGAAATCAAAAGCTAGTTGTGTTTCATTCTCTACTACATATAACTAATACCATATTATCTACTGATCTTACTTCTCTAGCACCAAAAACATTTAATAAGACAAGAAACCTTGGTACTCCATCTCCAACCAAGGCAAAAGCACGGTAATTCGCCCTATTGTGATTATTAACCTTTAATAATTTATTCAGATTAAGCATGAAGGACTCGTAAAACAATTCCATTTATTACAATCAAAAGGGAAACATACATACCAAACAAGAGCTACATAAGTAATGGTCTTTTTGTAACAGAAAAATAAGAATTAATTAAAGAGACAACCCTCCTTAAGAACTACAAATCCTTGAAAAAAGAGAATCAAGAATCAGTACCAGTTGTCTCTGCTCTCCTGCTACTTCAGGGAAACCAGTTTTATCCTCTCTCCGTTCTCTTTTTTTTTTTTTTCCCCCTCCAAACCTTCAAAAAAACCTAATCATGGAAGAAGAGCGCAGAAAAATCTGTATGATCAAATCATATAGCAGGGAATTACCATACGAAAATCCCAAACAGGCTATCTCACCAGTGAGAGAGAGAGACTACGCCACAAACGAACACGACAGAGAAATGCCCACCGACGACGGCATACAAAAGGAGAGAACGAAGGCCAAAAGCTGAAGAAAAAAAAAAAAAAAAAAAAAGTTCGACAACATAGTAATCGGTTCTTTGGTCCATATGATGGGTACTAAAGCTAACCTGTTGTAGACCTGACTTGAGCCGGCCCCGCTGTTCGAACAAAAACATCGACGTGTACGATCATCGCATAATGTACAGTAGTGTATGTATTTTAAAATCTCACGTGTTTTTAGGTCAGGTTCAATGATAAATAAATTTTATCAATTTTTTTATATTTATATTAAAACTTCCATTTTTTTAAATATATTTTTTTTAAAAAAATTCTTTCACAGACTCGTTAATCGTTATCTGGCAAACTCTTAATGATAATTATATGCTATATTATGGCGTGTGTGATTACTATACTAGTTTTATGAAGAACTTTCACGTCATTTTTATTAAATTGTAAATATTAACTTCAAAATTAATGTATTTTATTTGAATTATTTGTCTGAAATCGTATTATTTTGACAATATTTAATCACTTCATTCATCTTCTAGTACATAAGCTCTCTAAAGGTTGAGACAATTCTTCATCGATCATATTTTGCTCATAAAGCTATTGAACGAGTCCGCCTCCGTGAGTTGCTTGAAATAGAAGATACGATGGAATTTATCTATAAATATAACAAGATAACTAATGCTTTACTTGACACGTTATTTTCAAGTTTAATTTTGTTCAAAAGTATTTTTTTAAATGTAATTGAATACTTGACTAATCAAGCTTCAAAATATATTTTTTTATTTAAATAATAAATAATAATATAAAAAATAAAAGACAATATTATTATTAAAAAATAATGTTAATAAATCATTTTACTCTTTTGTAAAAACTATTTTAATTATTTCATAATACTAAAATTTTATTAAGCACTTATCGATGATATATTTATCAAATATGTAATTTTTTAGTACTATTTAAAAAAAATATAACTTATATTTATCATTAATCAACTTAAAAAAACATACAAACATCACATGTAATTATTAAATGGGCTTATACTTTTATTTCTATGTATATATAATGCCAACATTACAATATGTCTCTTATTCCACATTTTTTCTGGACTTTGTGTAATGATTAATTTGGTTGACCATAAGTGAAAATGAGAAGTAAAAAATAAATAAATTACATTTCAAGTTAATATTTGATTAAAGATATGTGGGGAGAACCTCTACTTCCTATTTACATGAGACATTATTTTTTTTACATTTTTTCACTTCAATTATGAAATTACCAAAGTTATCTTTATCATCCCATGTTAAAAGATGAGTTATGCACTATTAGTCATTAGTATATGTTGTTCATTACATAGTGTTGAAAGTTACTACTAATCAAACTTTAACATCTATAACCCACTTATTTCTCATTTTTGTTTCTACTTTGAGAAAACAAAAATATGATTGTTAATACAATTATTCTTTTTTTTTTCATTTTCCATTTTGAAAAAACAAAGAGTTTGAAAAAAGGAAAATGAAAGATTATAAGAAAAACAAAAGAATTTTGGTTTTAGTTTGCATATGCGACATGAAAAGATAAGGATCTTATTTACTCTTTATTCTCAAAATATGTATAAATTGATTTATATGTTAAGTAAAAAATATATATGTGCTCAAGTTAGAAGTTTAAAGAGGGCGAGAGGTTGTTATAAGTTTTGGTTGTAAATGATCATACAATATGATCAATTGGGTCATATTAATATAATTAGGGCAATAAGTGTTGAAGAGCTTTTTAGCCTAAATGTGAAAAGTGTTGGACAAAAATCTACTAGTACGAATACTATATCATATTAGTAAAATGGTAAATATAACATGATAATTATATCGATATTATATATAAGAGGACATTAGTGATCGTATTAATATAGAATGAAAATCATACAGCACGATGCACTTTGTATTTCTTAATATGGTTATTTTATTCTACAAATATATTACATATCGTAAAATGCAGAAGGCATAACGAACCAACATAATTAAGGTATGACACCACGCATTTAATAATGAATTAGAGAAGAATGAAGTATAGATTAGCCTTATATGATACATTTTTTATGACAAAAAAGAGAGATAGATTATATGATTTGTTGTCGCATTAGCACTAAGCATGAGTAATATAATACATATATGATATTGTACAATAAAATATACAATCAAGAATATAATTAATTTATTGATCATCTATTTAATCCTTAATAAGATTAATCGGCTATCTCAGGTCGTACTAGTATAATTATAATAATACAATGATTCAACTTTTGTAAAGCCTTAATTATATACTATGATAAAGTTTATCATACTATACGATACGATGACAATAATGAAAAAATGATAATTTATTAAGTATGTTTTTAAGAAAATATTTTTATAATAAAAATTAAATTTTTATTTATAAGCAATAATATGGATTTTTGTTGAAAATAAAGAGAATTGATAAAAAGATAGAAAAAAATAAAAAAAAAATATTTATTTCAGTAGGCAAACTAATTGATTTTGATATAGGATGGTTATTAAGTATTTATTGATATTATTATGAAATGTATATATATATATATATATATATATATATATATATATATATATATATATATATATATATATATCTAAACATATAAAGTTATATGAGTTATATGATGCTATAATAAAACCATGTGATGATATAAAGAAAATAAATAAAAAAAAGAAAAAAAAACTAAGAAGCTAATGTAACATAAAAAAGAGTATAACCTTATTAAACAACAACTTGATAATTGTGATAGTCATCACCCCTAGTGTTAGAATGCTCATAGATGGGGCCATGGAATGCATAAGCCTTAACTTAATGATAAAGATATACTTTGCTCTTATGTTAGGGGTACTCAAAGGCAAGGCTTCAATGTTAATCGTCTCATTTTTCCATCAACACAAAATGTTAGTATTATGGGGCAAAACTTATATATTATGATATATCCTACTCCTTTGTGTCATGCTCCTCAAAGATGGGGTCATGACATTTTGAGCATCAAGAGTTGTGATAATGAGATATGATATGAGATCCCTAAGTATTAAGATAGGGGTTATGAGAAAGTCTAAGCTCAAATAAAAAATGAACATATGAAAAGAAATAGAATGAAAAAAATAACTATAAAAATGACAAAAAAAAGTAAAATAAAAAGTATTATTTATTTTTTAATGCTATTTTACTACATGTGACTAGAGATTTATCTACTGAATATATCAAACCTATTTTATCACTTATATTACAGAACATGATACAAATAATTACCTAAATGAGAGTTCTTAAAAGATAATTTAGGATTCAAGGGCTAAGAAATTAATGTATTTGATAACTGTGATGGATATTATATGTGTAGATATATTTGTATTTTATTACACATTTTTACATTAGTTATAATTATAGACTTATATATAGTGTGGCAATTATTTTTCTATATGTTGTTATCTAAGTTTTTAGATATTTGTGATCATCGTAGATCTTTATGTTGCTCTTGCTCGTTTTAGAAGTACTTATTCTCATTTTTATATTGCAAGCTCTAGTTGACACGATAGACATACATTATGAATATATTTTATAATGTTGTATCGATTTATATGAACAAAATGCAATAATCCTTTTATGAGAAATTCAAATGTTATCACTTAACTTTAAAAATTTATAATAACTTTAATTAATTCAAAAAAATCATAAATTGAATACTAATAAAATTCTTATGAAGAGCTCATTTTAATACTATATTTAATTAATAATTTTGAGATCTTTTTGCATATCTGTGCATACTTTGACATATTAGTAAAATTAATTATTTCAATTGCATCTCCAAAATAGCATTCAAAATATCTCTATGTACATTAAAATATCAATATGAATAAAAAATATAATACAAAATTAGAAATTTGGATTATTTCAAAATGAGAGCTTCAAAGTGAATGCAAGTGTACTCAAAATTCAATTTCTTAAATTAGAGAACTAGAAATATTAAATTGACATTTTTATCTCAAATCCTAAGAATATATGGAAATATTGATTAAGTAGCTTAAAAGAAAAAAATTGACGATATGCTCAGGTTGGAATAAATTTGGTTAGTACAAAGGTTTGACCAAGTTGTCTAAAAGATCTACCAAAGCATATATGTGAGAGTTGAATTTAGTTTGAGCAAAAAAAATGATACTTCAAAGATATATGTAAAGTAGTTGGAAAAAATAAAATAATTGTATTAACAATCCTATTTATTTTTCTTAATATAGAAGTGAAAAAGAGAAAAGTAGGTGGTGGACGACCAAGTTGTTTAAAAGATCTACCAAAGCACATGTTTAAAAGTTTTTACTTAGTTTGAGTGACATGATTAAAATGAAATAGGGAGATTTGATTAAAGTGGTTGTCAATGGTGACAGAGAGCTTAAGCGAAGCAACCATATAAATAATAGAACTTTACAAACTAAAAGTCTATGGATAATTGAATCGATGACCGCATTGGACAAAAGTTGTTTTTCACAAGGGATGGCGATGCTTTCTTTTCATTATTCCTATCAAACTCTCCTCTCTCTCTTTCTCTCTTCATGCTTTTCCTTCATCATGAATTTTCTCAAATATAGTAATCTAGTATTGAGTGAAATTTATCCTTTTATTAAATAAAAAAATTGAAGTCATTTTATAAATATTTTCTACATAAATTCATAGAAAATTTAATTCACTTTAAAAAAATTATAAACTACATATCAACAGATTCTTATGAAGAGACTTTCGCAACAGTTTGCTCAATTAGACAATATGTTCATTGTCATTTGGACACATTTTTTGAGATACTCTCAATTCGATATATTTCCAAATTTGTGATTTATAAGAGTTACTTTTGGTATATAAAATATGTATTAAGAGGATATCGAAATTTAATTAGGTGGGCTATCACAGTTTATCTACCTTACATAAATTTTGTCCCGAAATTTAGAATAATTATGGGTACTATCGTAGAATATTTTCATTTATTCCTGAGGTCATTTTTCTTTTTATTTGATTCTTTCGAAAGATTTTTATTATGAGGAGTATTTTATCTAGTCTTCTAATTAGTCTAGTCTTCAAAAAAGAGTTATTGCAACATAGGCCTTCATGGATATGGTATTTCATAGTAAGGACATTAATGCTTCCCCTACATTGCTAAAAAGTTTACCTAAAATGAGAAAAATGCTTTGCTTAAATGATATATGGAACACATTGTTGCATTTTTTTGATTAAAAGTGGAAAGTCTTTTGTTGACAAAGATACGTTGTAATCCATCAAAACATATTGTCTTAGATAGTTCGATTTTTTTTTGTAGAATTATATCAATATGGATTAATTTTAGCTAAAAAAAGTAAGTAGTTTTAATAATACGTGTTTTGTTTGGTGATCATTTTTATGATTAAAAAGATTTTTTTTGAAAAAAATTAAAAAAAAAACGATATTTTAAGTGCAAAAAAATAAATATGTTAAAAAAGTTTATTTGACAATTTTTTATATTTTTTAAGCAAAAAAGAAGCAAACAAGCGAGGTGGATAAGATTCACCTCGTTTGCCTTTTTATGTATGTCCCAACCAACAAACAGGGTGAATGCGCTTGCATGCAACTTGATCAGTACGAAGGCATCGAATACTTTTGGCTCAACAGGATTCTCTCTGCAGCGAGTCAAGCCAAATTAGCTGACCCGTTTCCGGTTCAATTGATGCCTGACCCACTCCATCTCACCATCACACAGGAAACTGCGAACCATGTCTTTTCTCTTGTGGGTTAGTGTTGAAGTAAAACCAGGCTAAGCCTGACAGCCAGGGCCAACATTTGACCAGTTGTGGTCCTTAACTCGTTGGTTTGGTGGTCCATTTTCTTTTTTTGTTTCTCATCTCAACATAAATGACGTCTTTTTTTTTTTTTGCTCGATAGAAATTCATTTAAATATATAAATAATAATTAAATATATAAATTCATCCATCGGAAAGCATCCTTCCAATTAAATATTTAACTGCGTGGTGAAATTTATTAAGAAACGTCCTCAGATGAAACCATGGGTGGTTCTGGTTCAGGTTCAGGTTCAGGTTCAGGTGGGGTAACTTCAGTGAGCACGAGAGTGCTTCAGCTTTTCGACTCTGCTGTCTCTCTGTGGCACACTTTGGGTTCAGAAAGCCTTTGTCAACGGCTTTTTCTTTTTCTTATATCATCTTATTTA
The DNA here is from genome assembly GCA_023846275.1 of Vanilla planifolia. Classification (NCBI taxonomy): domain Eukaryota; kingdom Viridiplantae; phylum Streptophyta; class Magnoliopsida; order Asparagales; family Orchidaceae; genus Vanilla; species Vanilla planifolia. The sequence continues at coordinate 39,104,278 of CM043870.1, read as the reverse complement.
TTGAGTTTGACACTGATGCTAATTTAATCGAATTTTAGCATAATAGCAATTTGCTCAACTGCACTAACACAATAATCTCAAGTATAAAAATTTTAATGTTTATTACTTTGACTAACACAATACATAATATAATAATATAGTCATAAATAACATTAACTTAATATTTCTTATTAAATAAAAATGTGATATTAATTATATGCATAACAATGTCATAATAATTGCTAAACAACTTCATTATCCCCATAACACATATTTGACTTACATAAATTGTCATTTTTTATAACATGTTTATCATCACATTAAAATGCTTATATAATAAAGTGTAATATAAGTTATGCATGCAACTTGTACTAATATGTCTATTAAATCATGCAAAATAAAGTAATATATCAAGGATGTCATAATCATTGCACATGTAATATTGTAAAGATTTATATTTAATGAGTAATGATTAAGGGTGCGTGTATAAATAAGTTAAAATTAATCATGATATTTTATATGATAATATTAATCCTTTAGATATATAAAGTATCATCTAAGTTTGTTTGTGCAAAAATAGACCCAATAAATGGGTCTTTGATTAAAAAAATTGGATAAAAAGACAAATCTTTTGTTTAAATTATGTGTATTTGCATTGTGAAATCAAAGAAGATTGAATCCCTTGATTATGGTTTTCTTTGTTTTACATAATTTTTGTGACAAAATTCACATTAATTCTAATTTAATAACGCATTGAAAGCTAAAAAATGTCTTTTTTCTTCGAAGGTCTTTACTTCTTAAACCATTAAATAAAAATGTGTGACCAAATATGTTAATTGATTAGAGACGAACAAACGTGTGCTATGTTACACTTTCAAGTTATATAATAACGTGTGATATGAATTATAAAAATAGATAATTTTGTGTTCATACAAAACATTTTATACAAAAGATTTTTAAATAGTCACTATACTTATAAATTGTATTACATAAGTCATTTGTCAAGAAGTTAATAAGCATAGTACTTGCATATCGTCGGATACATATATATATATATATATATACATATATATGTGTATATATGTATATATGTATATATGTATATATGTATATATGTATATATGTATATATATATATATATGTATATTAGTTTAAAATACAATCATGTTATTATATATTTAAATATTAAGAAAACTCGTAGACATATTAACTTTTATTCTCATATTCTCATTTGTCATTTTGTAGTATCAAAAAAGTATTTAATAATATTTTGCACATAATCACGACAATAAAAAAATATAAATTCATTAATAGTCATAAAGAAAGCTTGCCTGTTAATTTAGTTTTACGTATCTTGATATTGAGTCGCTTTTTTTTCTCTTTAAAACCATTGCTTATAATTCAATACAATTTAGTTAAATTTTATCCAACAAGTGATACAAAATTAAAATATTTAATTATGAGAAAATAACAATGCCCATGCATATCATTCCATTCGTCTTTAAAAATTGAACGAATTATTGGGAAAAAATCGATTCAACCATTTACCTAACAAAATATAAAAAATTAAATGACAACGTGACTAATATACAAAATGATTATAACAAAACAAAGAGAATATCTAAATAATATTATTTTAAACTAAATAAATATATTATTTATAATTTTAATAATAACTATCTAATTTTGATAATTTATTTAATTTTAAAAAATGATTATATTGTTAATTAATGGCTCCACTTGGCGTTAATGATGTTGTATGTTGGTAATGGAATGACCCCTTGTTTGTTGAAGATGGCTAACACTTATATCCACTCTTTTTGTGTGACTCAAATAACTATTAAAGCTTGAACCTCCAGGATTTAAGGATGAGCTAATGAGTGCTTGGTGTGACTCAATTGGATTTAAACTTCGTGTTTGTTAAAGTGCTTTTCATTGTTTTTCCAAACTCTTAAATCGGCACAAAAATCTATTTTTTAAATATATAAAAGATTTTTTAAACTATGCTATAAAAATAAATCTTTACACAAATTAGCCGTGACAAATACCCTGTACATACTTATGCCTAAATCATAGATATATTCATTAATTAAATAATTTTTTAATTTACAAAAATAAATTATAGAAAACATGTTTGTGGCAGACCTCACCTGGGCCGTACGTATAATAAGTTAGTTTTGTAAAACCGAGACGATCCGCAGGTTTAACGGTTGGGCCATCACGTTTGGTCGTCCAACTCAGAGGCGCAACAGAACACCGAATTTCCTTATTCTTACCGCAGGTGAAGAGAAAGTGAAGGTGGCTGTAGCTTATTCAAAGACAACGTTGAACGATTACGCCATTATTCGTGTTTTTTTTTTTTTATAAATGTGGGTTAGTTGGTCTTACGATTTATTAAGCAAAACGTTATTTTATAAATGCTTTATTTTATTTGCCATTTCACTACCAAACAATTAGATGCTCAATATATGCCTCTGATTACGGGGGTGTTATTGTAATTACGCTCTCATAAATCCCTATTTCAAACAACAATTAAAAAATTATAAAATAACTAATAGGAATGTCAAGGAAAAATCAATTCTCATTTTAATAACGCTAATTTTTCCACTATAATTATGCTAAAATCGTGGATGCATTTATTAATTAATAATTTTATTTTTGAATGGGATAAAGATTAAAAAAATAATTATTTTAAGGGTTTTAAAGGTAAGAGCCATTCGAAGTAAAAAAATTTAGTACTTTAATTGATTATGAAGATAATAAATAACTAAAACAAGATAGTGTTTTTTAGAAGCAAAGGCGTCCTTGAATTAATTAGTGTTATTTGTCAAGACAACACATTAATTATGTTTTAATGATATTCTAATAAAATGAATGTTTGCTCTTGGTTGTTAATTTATCCATAAATACAATATATATTTTAAATTTGTAATTATTCATTATAATAATACTTATGCTAATTTCATTGGATGTAAATTAGATGGTTTATTTATTATTCTCAATTTACTTGGTTTTTTTCTTTATAATTTATAAAAGTTAAGTGACTACATCATTAGTGTTTACAAAGCACAAAATAAGTATTTTCAAATACTATATATCAAATAATATTATAAAATTACGGCTATCGACTATGGCCATCCAATTCTAATAACATTATTTAAACAAAACGCTAAAGAACAAATTGAGTGTTATTCATGGACCTGCTAAATTTAAGAAATAATTAAAAAATTGTAAAAAAATAATAAAAATGTCATGGACAAATGAATTCTTGTTCTACTATTTCAATATAATTATTCATAAAATATAGATATTTCTATTATTAAATCGCTTCTTGCTTAAATAGCGTAAAAATAATAATAAAAAATTCTTCATTCAACATTGTATTTTATCAAATTCATTTGTTTTTTTTTTTGCATCGTTGATTATGATAATGATTCAATAATATAATAAAATGATATTATACATATGTTAAATAATTTTAATACAATCAAAATTATAAAACTTACTAATGTTTTGGCTATCTATTTTGGCCATTGAAATTCAACTCAAAATGCAAGATGGTTTTATTCATGAAAACACCTAAGAAAAAATTCTCATTTCTCTTAATAAATGCATAAAAAAATTAGCTCTTTAAAAACTATTTTTTACAGTTGAAAAATAGTTTAAAAAGATGTATTTTTTTTTAAAAAAAGGTGATGCAAATAAATTATGAAAAATATTATGTTGTGACGTCTTTTAATTTAAAATTAAAAATTAATTTAAATAAAACTCTCATCAAACAAATTCTTATTTTTGGCTTATCAGTTATTAACCATTGAGCACATTTTTTTTTCGTTTCCCATTAACTACTGGATAACTAAACGCTCAACAGACGCCTCTTATTAGGGGGCGATTTCTTAAATTACATATCGCAAACTTCCAATTTCAACCTTGTCTTCTTCTTCCTCTTCTTCTTCTTCTTCCTCTTCTTCTTCTTCTTCTTCCTTCCAAGAACAAATTAAAGAAGTACCGTCTTCCTTCGCTCCCGACTCACGCCCCCCTCTTCTAATTCTCAAAACGCCCTTTCTCCGATTCGAATTCCAATTCCGATTCTGTGCACAATGTCGTCCAAAATCATTCTTCTCCTGCTTCTATCCACCGCAGCGCTGCTGGTCGCCAGCGCCGGAGAAAGAGATGGATCCATCCACGATCTGCTCCGCGAGCACGGCCTCCCGCCAGGCCTCCTGCCGAAGACGGTGGAATCTTACACCCTGAATCGAAGCACGGGATTTCTGGAGGTGCAGCTGGACCGCCCCTGCTACGCCAAGTACGACAGCCTCGCCTTCTTCGACCAAGTGGTGCGCGGCAATCTAAGCTACGGTCAGCTGCGGAGCGTGGTCGGGCTGGAGCAGGAGGAGCTCTTTCTGTGGCTCCCCGTCCGCGGGATCCTCGTCTCAGACCCTTCCTCCGGCGTCATCCTCTTCGACATCGGCGTTGCTCGGAAGCAGCTGTCCCTCTCCCTCTTCGAGACCCCGCCGGACTGCAGCCCCGTGGGCTCCGAACCCCCAGCGAAGGTGGTTGGCGACGTCCAGATCCTTCCCAAGGGTGAGGAAGTTGGAAAGTTACAAGCTCTGCCGTGGGTTTCTCGTTGGTTTAATTGGCTTTTGACGTTTTTTCTGGAATCGTGCATTCATTCCCTTCTTCGAGTCACGATTCTGCAATTTTCTTTTAATTCTACTTCTTTATTTCTGCCGTTTCCGATTTAGCTCATGTTTGGATCTTATTACCCCTTCAATTCATAATCTGTTATGAATTGTCGTCTTCCTTTAAGCTCTGCTTAATTGCAGTTGTTTCATTATTTATTACCGCATGGTTTTCTGATTTCAAAACACGATAAAGATGACTTTCTGTCTTCTATGAATTGTACTTCACTTATTAATTAGCCGCTGTTTCAGAAATGAGGTCTCACTGCTCAATAATTGGTTCAACTCATTTTAACTTATTTTATACAACTTACTTCTTACAGGGCTTCTTGGAAGAAAACAAGCGTTTCAGGACCAAAGATAGATCCAAGGATAGCAGATGCATATGACTCACTCAACCTTTTCATTATCCCCTCCCTGTTTTTTTATTTTTATTTTTTTTGGCTCTTTTCTTTTGTGAAATTTCATGCAGTAATCAGTAACGGAACTGATGCAACCAAGGCTCGGTTCTTGCTTTTTTTTTTTTTAATTTTTTTTTTTCCATCAGTTAGATGTAAGATAAATATTTTGTGAGATATCGACTAACTTAGTTGATAAATATTTAGATTTTTGTAATTAATTTGAATTCTCGGACATTTTTTTTTTTATTTTTGTAATTAATTTGTCCACAAAGGAAGGAGCAGCGTGTTTCGTATCAGTAAATTGATCAAAGATAAAACGGTTTTTTTAATTAAAACTAAATAATAAAGAATTGTTTTACGCTGGGGTCAAGGTCGGATCCAGTCCCGGCCGGCCACCATGGCACCAGCTGTGTGATGACGGGTTACGTTTTGGATGAAGGTTGAAGGAGATGGGAAGCGTAGGACGTTGGCCATTTGTAATCGAATATGCCAAATGCTTTTTTCAACTACATATGAAACTTTCGATCAGATGAGCATTAAACTGCTCGTGACCTCACTAAAAGTGTTGTTCGAATGCAATTTAATGTTTTATTTCAATCATAATTAAAACATTTTTAAACATTTTTAATCAGAAAATTTCAAATATTCCCAAATTAAAAATCGGCTTGCTTTCATTTGATTAATTTATATTTTTGGTGAATTATTGCTAATTGTCTCGTTGGCAAGTTGACAACTTGATCTCTTCTTCCGTGAATGATTGGTGTGAAAGCTGGCGTATCATATAAAAAATACTCATGCCGACATGGATGGCCACATAGGCTTGGATTTTTCAATAAAGTTAGGTTAAAATACATGATTGAAATGCAATGACATAAATGGATATCACACCATTTTATTTAATGAATTTGTATTATTCTGAAATTAATGAATTCTGAAATCTCATTTTTAAAGATCTTTAGAATAAAAGGTTGAAGGTAACAGATTTACTTCATCTTACTTATAATCTACGTTTGCTGCAAACTACAATAATCAAGTAAGAACAACTTGAAGCAACTTCAAGCATTTGATTTACTTAAGTCTTAAATCAAAATGATGTACCAAAATGTTGTATACATGTAAAACCTTACAAAAATGGGTGTGAAAGGACAAACTATAAGAAGAAGCTTCTGAAGAAACAACTCGTGTTAGCAGCAGTCAGGAAAACCTCTCTCTATCGTCAAAATTTCCCAATTCAGGAAGGTGTACGTCAGCATCGACGACGAAATTGACACCGCACGATATTTACAGCAGCCACGCCTGAGGTGGGCTGCTATTTTCCGTAGTCGGAGTCTAAGAAGCTTTCGAACTCGGTTCCTTTCAAGGCCTTGGAGACCATGTCCCAGTTCTCAATATGATCTGATAATGGTTTGGTGTGGATCTTCACGTGACGACTAGTGAGCTGTCGACGAGGCATTCTTAGGAAATCAAGAACATCCATCACTTTCTGCATGAATTTAAGCATCGTATGTCGTTAATGTGGAAAGACGAAGCACAAACGATGAACTATAGTCGAAACAACCGTACCGTACGATTATGAATTAGATCTTCATAATATAGAACGATGTGGCGAGTGTTGTTGAAGAGCTGTAGAGAATCTGAAGTCAGTTTACTCGTTTGTGACATGTCTGGGATGAGCTTTCTCACATCAATTGTGGGCTTATATATTGCTAGTATATCTGCCTGCATCAAATTGAAATCAGAAGCATGAATAGAGATATCATTCAATTTCTATGAAAGCTTCTTCTGGGCAGCTGAGGCAGACCTCATGCCTGGAATGAACATGAGCTTTATGAGTTCCATTCAGTTGCTTGACGTTTCGGTCATGGGAATTAGCAAGAACGGAGACCCATCTGCGAAGAAGGTTTCTTCTGAAGAGGAAAATAGAAGAAACGCCTCTGTTCTTGAAATACTCAAGTATACCCTCATAGTTCTGAATCAGACCCTGTAACATTCAAACCAATCGAACTGTGTATATGATTTTGTGATGTAATGTTATTTTTTTTTAAACAGCTGCTTCAAAACTTCATTATCAGCAGGCTAATTTACACAGGCTTAGCTTTATGGTTTGAAGATAAGGCATCTAACTAGGATGAGTTATAGAAGTAATGTTCTCATATGTCATCCACGACTTTGGATTGATCTAGTTTGTAAGGCATGAGACCATCATTTGTATGAGCATCAAAGAGAACTTGACTTCTCAAGTCAATAAAGAGATACTGTTCTCATGAATTCTTCCAGTTAATGTTAGAGAACATAACCGTTTCTCAAACACAAAGCCAATGATCTTAACAAGTGGGTCCTAGAAATACAAAAAGAGATCGCTGCACTTTAAAAGAATGGAACTTGCCTATGAACCGAACTATAATAAAGGAAGAAGGTTTTAAAAAGCAAATAAGTTTTCCAGGAGAAGGAATGCTTTGACTATGTAGACATATCCTCAACCGTTGTCGAGTTGACAACCGACATACAATTGAAACATCTTGACAGAAATTATGCATTTTTAGTGATTCAAAGGAGGATATATTAACATTTTAACTGGATATTTTCAGGTCAGGGAAAGAAAACCTTATACGCTAGCTAAAGAAGGGTTTGTATGTTAGTAATCAAGCTTCGAGACAATTGTATATATAGTACTCCATGTTCACTGTGATTTTGTGTATAAGAGTTGTGATATAGATCATTGTTGCTATGCAAAAAGGATAATTACATCATCAAGCTACACAATATGTGCAACAAGCTTGTTATGGGTCAAGCATGAACAAAATTCATGAGATAAAAATACAACTGCTTAGAACGTTTGAAATAAAGGATTTTGGTGTTTTAAAATAGGTTCTTGAGATAAGGACCTAAATGGACAGCTCTAAAGAAACTCCTAAAAATTACAGACAAAATGCATTGAGAATGGTCTTGATCATTTAAAAGTTATAATGCTAAATCAATGACACCAATGGGAGTCATTTCAAATCAATCAAAAAATTACTTTTTAATTTCTTGTTAGTTAAACATGGAAAAATAATGCATTGAGGCAGCAACTTCGGGCAATGACTTTTTGGCGAGTGAGACAACAACTTCGACCAAAGCTCGGAGTGATTACCAATGACAATATGGGAAAGGATTCTACTTTTGGCGACCAAAGCACATTGAAAAGCAACATACCCTGAGTTTACAGCTCTTGGGCAAAGTCTTGCTAAGATTTGGAGAAAACAAAGAGCGAACATTGATCACTCGGAGTGATTACCAATGACAATATGGGAAAGGCTTCTACTTTTGGCGACCAAAGCACATTGAAAAGCAACATACCCTGAGTTTACAGCTCTTGCACAAAGTTTGCTAAGATTTGGAGAAAACAAGGAGCGAACATTGATCACTCCTTGTCTGATGGGAAGGTCTTGGTGGCAACAGTTCTGCCGGTGTTGAGTGAATTGGGTTGTTGTCGTATGATGGTGGCTTTTCGTACAAAGATGATGACTTTGTATGCCATGCTAAAGCTAATATGGTTTCAACTAATGATAAAGGCCACAAAGGTGAGGCCTTGCTATTTGCTAGTTTGTTTTCTCCCTTTCCTCATGGTGGTCAGTTGGTGCTCCTTGTAACTTATAAAATGGAGATGGTTTGGGGCATGTTAAGTTGGTTAAGGAATTGTGACAATGTGAGTATGTCCTCAGGAAAGATGAGGCGTAAAGAGTTTGGGTTGGGTTTTTAGGCAATCTAACAAAGGCTGAAATCAGATGGCAGCTCATACCAGGCTAGCGGAGACAACTCAGTTGGGGACAGGGCTAACAGATGGTAGGTTGGTGAAAAGGGCTCAGAGTAGGGGGTTACTAGGTGTAGATAATGACGAATGTTGGCTCGAGTAGAGGGACTACATGCAGAGAGTAAACAGCAGCTAAGCATGAGTGGAGGCAGTACAAGAGAAGGGCATCGAGCTTCACGTTGGAGGCAGTGGTGGACATTGGCATTGGTGAGATCTATGTGTGACAATGACTAGCACTAGAGACAACAAAGATTAGCAGAGGCAACAACGGCATTGAATCGTCCAAAAAAGATAACATAGGTGGTAAAGGCTACCGACAGTGTTGGAACTCCAATGGAGGGATTAAGCAGATGGAGTGATTGCAATTAGGAGCCCACATAGCAAGCCAACTAGCAATCATTGAGATAAGAATAAGGATCTAGATAATGACAACGTTAGTGTACACCTTCTCAAAGATGTTTCCTTGTTCGGGTGGAGAATCGAGGGTCCGGGGTGAGTGAAGGTAATAAGTGGTAGAGGGCATCGACAGTGGTCAAACTCCAATGGAGGGATAAAGTAGATGAGGTGGGTATGACTAGTAGACCACATTGGCAAGCAAGAACTAGCTAATCATTGAGATAAGGATCATGATCTGAATGAAGAGAAGATTAATTTATACATTTTTGGAGATATTTTCTTATGCATGTGTACTATAAATTAACCTTGAGAGGTTATGAAGTTTGACAAATTCCAACGATCATCTTTTATTCATCCTATTGAAAAATTAAACAGACTTAGTTTATAACCTTAATTGTAATAAAAATAAAAAAAACTGAACTTCAACCTAAAACTAATTGAGAAACATAAAAATTATAAAAAAATAATATGAGGAGTTCAAAGCAATAGGCACTTAGCACCTGGAGCAAAAACAAAAAACAATCTAAACCATATAAATGACTAGTTATGATCCATTAATCCAAAAAATATTTTAAAGCTTTCTTTAAGCCTTTGCTTGTGATTTGATCCATGAACAAAACCAAGCCTTTGTATTTTGGGATTTTTTAGATCCTCTTGTGATACATCAACCTACCCCTAACCCCACGAGAAGATCTCTACTCTACAAAGCAAAAATTTAAGTAATCTTACAATAGGTTTAATGTATGGTCAACCAAATATCCTTTAATATTGGCTAATCTCTCTAGCGAAAAAAAGAAAAACCTATGAGGAGCACTACAAAAAGAAGATTCATCAATTCAGATACTACCAATTGCAACAAACTTGGTATCAAAAAACAAAGAAACTTGATCATCATTTGAGCTAGCAACAAAAAAATTAACATGCAAATTTCCTTGATATAAATTATCTTTATATAAGAATAAATCCTCCACACTATAAACATTGCTAATAAACGCATCATGTGAATTATATATTAGCATTCAACTTTTTAGCAATTTTAAAGGATCACAAGATTTCTCATATAATTTCATGTATATAGTGGTGTCAAATATCTCAAAGTAAATATGCAAAAATACATAATCTTCTTAATTGAATTCTCTCAAAGTCTTTTTATTCACAATCTCAACATATTTTAAGTTACTAAGCTTGATTTATTATTTTACTTTTTCATGCAAATTATGACAATCTTCTACAAATGAGTAAGAATGTCCACCAAATCAATAGCTCTCTCAAGGTTTTAACCATAAACTATTTCAAATGGTGACAATTTTGTAGTTTTGAAAATGTGTTGCTAGAAATAAATTGAGCCATAGGCAAGTGTAAGCCACAATTACCTATACTTTTCCCAACTAGATATCTTATTAAATTTCTTAATATCATATTAATTATAATTTTTTCAACAATTGGAAAGTTGAATACAAACAAAAAATTTTAATTTAATACCAAACAATTTCAAAAAGATCTTCTAAAAATATAAACTAATCTTAAATATTCTTATCTAAAACTATGATTAAGTAACCCAAGTAACCTAACAATTTTACTAAATAAATAATTTAGTCATATGGAATGTATCGTTAGTTTTTTGACATTGGATTAAAAATGTTATCTTTGAAAATCTATATAATAAGAAAAAAAATGCTATCACTATGTTAAATGGTCTTAGAACAAAATCCATAAAAAAATTCTCCCAATATCTAATTGGAATTGAAATAAACAAAGATATATAACATCTAAATCTTTATGTAGTATTTTTGTAAGCTTACAAACTCGACATTGGAAAATAATACATTTTACTTCTTCAATGAAAGCTAACGAAATCTAGACTCAAATAAATTGTCTTGTCGTAACCCATATGATATTTTATTCTTCCATAATATAATTCAAATAATAAGAAAATCTCATAGTGAGGTTCTAAGAATAAATAAAGATTTTTCTTTGAATAGCCCATCATTTATGTGAAATAAATTTACAAAAAGTATAAATTTGTCTCTCAATACATCATAAATTATATTAAAATAGAGACAAAGTAAATAATAATCGTTCAATTTGATAGAGCTCAAAATATTAAATACTAATGATGATATTATTAATGTAACTTTAAAAAAAGCATCCTTTGGCTTGCTCTCTATTCCAAATTTATGCTTCAAAGATAAAAAATAATCTTATAAAAATTCAACTCATTTTGTATGCCTATGATTCAATGTTTTTTAAGTATTAATAAATTTCAAAGCTTGTTGATTTGTGGTAATAATAATTTCTTTATAATGCAAATAATGTTCTAAATGTCTTAAAGCTAGTACAATAACATAAAAAATTTAGTTATATGTAGAATATATCTATTTAGATTTATTCAAATTTTTACTAAAATAAGATTTTAGATTTCCTTTATGACTCAAAGATTTTATCAATAATATTTCCAAAAACATCACTTATAACTTAAAAAATTTTAGAAAAGTCTTATACTTTAAAAAAGTGAAGAAGATATCAATACCTTAATTTGAAAAAATGTTTTTTTTTCTCCCTTTATATCATAAAATAATATTTCTTCAATAAATAATCTATGAGTGTCATAATAATACTTAGATCTCTAATGAATATTCTACAGAATATAGCTAACCCATTGAAACTATAGATTTTAATAAAAATTCTTAGCATAAACCAGAGTCACTATTGACTTTTTTTTTGTATGATCAAGCTAAGGCCTTCAAGAGATATTATGAAACCAAAAAAAATTACTTTATTCTTTATAATCAAACATTTTTGCAAATTTATAAATAATCTTTTTTTCTATTATTTTGTCAAAAATTCCCTGAATTTATCTAAATGGATATTCTCATCCAAACTATAAATTAAGATATTATTAAAATATACTATAAGAAATTTCTTATGAATGATTTCAAAATTAAAATTTGATAATTTGAAAGAAATAACTAACCACTTATTAGTTCATCGAAAATTTTAAAGATTGTCTTTCATTCATCTATTTTTAACAAAAAATTGAAATAAAAATTAAATCTAACATATCATCAAACCTTGGAATAGAAGACCTACCACAATGGTGATCTTGTTAATGACCTAACCATTAACACACATTCTATAACTTTTACCTTTCGTAGGTATTAAAAAAGTAAAAACAAAGCATGGATTTAAATTTTCTTATAAAAATCCTTTTTAAGCTCGACATGCTCAGTGGTTTCATCCAATAATATGGGAGATATTATATTTATGAACCAAAGATAAAATCAATAACTTGTTCAGTAGATTCATCTAAGTTCTTCAGTCAAAACCTCTTTCATATAAAAGAAATATAAAAAACAATCTTGAGTCAATTCTTTCTTAATATGATTAAATATAATATATTCTAACTTTAAATATTGTTGCTCTTTCAAATCATCTTCATAATTTGGTTGGTCAACTAAATAGTAAGAAAAATAATTGATTATAATATTTTTTTTGTGAAATAATAAATTTTATTTTTTAAGTTATCTAAGGATGTTAAATTTTTTCAAATGACCTTAAAAGGTGTAATCAAATATTTTAGCTATCAAATTTCAACACAAATAATCTCCATTTTATAATTCACAACACTTAAGCCATATAATCAAGATCTCTATAATATGTTATGTTCACAACATTACATTAAATATTATCTTCTTAAGTTATTATGTTCATAGGTATTAGATATATAAATATGTGGTTTACCCAACTCAAATAGAATTGTTAGAGATAAAGTCTAGTCTTAAAGTTAATTCTGTTGAATGCACTTATGGAGATTACGTTCATGACACTTCCTCCATCTATGAACAATTTTATTTTCTTGTCATTATAGGCTACAAAGTTAATAAAGATTTTCTTTCTTTACCAAATTTTGGCTTCTCCATAGGCTACATATAAACACCTCATGCACTTAAATGCTCATCTTCTTTATTCTCACATTGTCGTTTCTCATCCGTAACAAAAGTATTTTCTTTCTACATTTCTTCATATTCAAGATCAAATTGATCTTCTTCTTTGATGTTTAGGATAACCTTGTACTAATTCTTTTCATGTTGAGGTTGATCGCATTTATAGTAACACTCTAAATGATTTTGAAGATCATTTGCAATAATAACTTGGTAGTCAAAGTAACAAATGAAGATACAAGCAAACCTAGTGATATCTATGGATACCCTTATGAGCTAACCTTTGAGAATTAAATTTGTTATTCATAGGTGCAACTTTTTAATGTTTTTCTATTAATTAGCTAAGTTACTTGCCTCTTTTAAGGACTAAGGATCATATAACTTTGCTTTTATTCTAATTTCCAATCTAAGGTTTTAGAAAAACTTATTAGCTAATTGTCAATATATATCAAAACAATCTATTCTAACTATTAAATCCCGAAAAATATTAAGATACTCTACAATAATAAAGTTCCCCTATCTTAAGTAATGAACTAGTCCAATGTAACCTTTTATCCTGATCCTATTACAATACTTAAATCTTAGAATCTCTTTCATCTTTTGTTAAGAGCTATCTTATCTAGTTCTCATTCTTTAGCTAATATATTTGTCCAAAGTAACTTTGCATAGTCAATGAATGTCATATTTCTAAACTTGGTTCATTGGTAATCATTAAAACCATATTAAATGAAATCTTTTATTTGGGCCAACCTATTTAAAAAATTGTTAGAGTCATAAATACCATTAAAATTTGATGCCTCAACCATAACTTTTTATAAATTTTCATGTGATCATCATTATAATCTTTAGGAGGAGTAGGTCTTCAATCTAATCTATTCTCTCTTAATTTGTGATGAAGATGCATTTGGGAGAAGTGGGGTTAGATTCTTACTCTTGTTGGCTAGCAATTATTTAAATTATTTGGCTAGGTCATTCAAAAGTACTTCTATCCTATGTACTCTATCATACAAGTTTTTCACCACATGATGTAATATACTTATCTCATAGTGAATGATCTTTTAAGTTCTTAATTCTAACTTGGTGACATTATGAGATAATCAAGATGCTAATATTATATTAATATGAAAAAATTATTACAAGATATAATTTAATATTTAATATTAATATTTTTTAAATATAAATTATTTAAAGATGGTGTCAAATGAAATACACTAAAAAAATTATACAAAAAAATTTTTTTTTCATTAAAAGTTTAGTAATAACCAATTAACAGATAGCCCAAAATGTCCAAATAATAATCAAAACAATCCTTAAGAATAAACTTGAGATTCTAAATAATTAGTTTATATTCTATATGAGCTAAATTTTAACAAGTATATTATTCTCTTAGTTGAAAAAAAAATCTCCCAAAGAATAAAAGATAGGCTAAGATAAATTTAAAGATTGGCTAAATTGATGTGAAAAAAATGAATATAAGCTAACAAGTATAAATTGTAAACAAACTTGTTATCATGCTAGATTTTATATAGAAAATAAAGTCATATAACGAAATCACAATGTAAGTTTTCATAGGCTTAGCTCATTTCAACGACTACCCAGATTTATGAACCTTTCAACCTAAGATAATAAACCCTACTAGTGTGACAATCTTCCAAGTTATTGGATTGCATTCTAGATTTTGACTCCATGGATCATCACGATGTATGGGACACAATGAAGCATTCGCTTTGATACCATAAGGTGATGTCGTAGGTACATCCTTAGGGAAAGCAAGGCACATCAATTCACATTGAAGCAGGCAACAATTCAATTGAGCCCAAAATCAAACGACGACTAGAATAGGGCTACAACAATGAACTAGTCGAGAAAAGGGTCACTAAATAGGAGGCCAATGATAAGGCTCAAAGCAAGAGGACTTGTAGAGAGTGTTGGCAATGATGGATGAGGGATTGAGCAAAGGTGTTCAGGCGGAAAGTAAATAGTGGTCAAGCACAAGTAGAGGACAATAAGGTTGGACCAGGAGGCCAACATAGACACTAGCAACGATGTGATATATGCGTTGCAATGACGAGCACTTGCGATATCAAATATTGGGTAGAGATACTACAACAATGACTCTGTTGACGCATGAGGCAAGTGAGATCAATGTTTGCGCAGAGTACCAAGGGTCAAGTGCAAATAGAGGGAATGTAAACGAAGAGCGTCGCCAATAGTGGAACTTTAATGTAGGGGTCATGCAGTTAAGGCAGTTACAATTTGATGGTGACATTAGCAAGTAACAACTTGTGATCTTTAGGATGAGGATTGGGATCCAGATAAACAAAGGGCCATCCTACACTTCCAAGGGAATTTTCCTTATGCACAGATGCAACAAATTAACCTAGACAAGTTCTTGAGTCTAAAAAATTTTAAAAGCCACCTCGCATTTATTCCATTAAGAGATTAAATATGTTATAATTTACAACCCTAATTACAAAAAAAGGCCAAAAAGACTTTCAACTCAAAATTAACTGATAAACATAAAAATAATAAAAAAAACAATGGGAGAAAATCCAAAGTAATAAGCACGTGACACTTGGTTTTTAATGCAAAAACAAAAACAACTCAGGTATCATAAATGATTTGTTATAACCTATTAACCCAAAAAAATACTTTAAATATCTCTTCCACACTCTTTTTAATCCATTGCTTATGATCTGGTCCACGTTCTATGACGAACTTAGGCCTTATGCATCCTAGGTTCTTTAGATCGTCTTATGCTACATCAAATTGCCTAAGAGAGGAGGAAGATGTAATGTGGGAAAAGTTGTATTTCCACAGACCTGAAGAGGTGAGATAGTGACGTGGAATTGACGATGGTCACTTGCATGGGAGATGGCAGACAAATTTGGTAAGGTTTATCTTGGCTACTCTTTACTCAAGCATATCAAAAGTTCGATTAAATGACTCTCTAGAGGAAGATGTGGTTTAAAAGTTGCAATGGGGGGAACCATCCTTAAGTTGTTTTAATGTAAGAGAATGGCACAGGGAGCTCGGAAAACCCCAAAGCTACACGTCAACTTGGTGAAAGTAGGAGCATGTTGACTTTATGGTATTGATTTTGTTAGGGTAGCATCACTAATAGGGGTCATGTTATTATATGATGAGGATTTGGAAGTTTGTGTTGTGAAGCTTGACAAGAAGCTTGTCGACCATCCATTCGGCAGATGATTTCCCTATCAATTCTTGCTGGCAGAAGTTCATAAATGGTTGAGTCATTATGTTATGATAAAACTTATAAATGTTGCAAGGATGGAGATGAGGTTATGCATGACAGCCCTTTGTTGGTGATTGGGCAAGTTTTTGGCTTGACAATTATTCACAATTTCTTCCCCTGTTCCTCAGTTTGCACCACCATGGCATAGATGCAACCTCTCAATTATTCGCTTCATTACTAGGGCTTGGCCAACCTTGTTTGGATCACCTATATGGGTAAATCCCTTAACTAAATCCAAAAAGATTGGCTTTTGCATGGGTGTGTGTTAAAATGGATTTAACAGACCACTCATATTCAAATTTGGCACAAGAATAGGCACTTTGGGTTTCCATTGTCCGACAATGCCACGGCATCAACCACGGTATTATATTGCTATTGAGATTAGCCATCCCTATAGCGACCACTATGTAGCATGTTGCCCTTGTCTTGTAGGATGCTTTCCCACCTATGCAGTAAGGGGATTAATTGAAGCTAGAAAGCGCCTTCGCTATAGCAACAACATGCAGGATTACACTATTGCAAAGCTCATCCACCACCATGCTTCTAGATGATAACATGCATAAATGATCAAACCTTATACATTGGTTTATAGCCACACATGACCACCACAACAAACATCCATTATGGGTTTAGTGGGCATGAACTAGTGGTGCAAGCAATAAGAGGGCACTCTCCAACTATAAAACAGCCACAATGGGACACCAATGGCTTTTGCATGGGTGTGTGTTAAAATGGATTTAACAGACCACTCATATTCAAATTTGGCTCAAGAATAGGCACTTTGGGTTTCCATTGTCCGACAATGCCATGGCATCAACCACGGCATCAACCACAGCAGTATATTGCTATTGAGATTAGCCATCCCTATAGCGACCACTATGTAGCATGTTGCCCTTGTCTTGCAGGATGCTTTCCCACCTATGCAGTAAGGGGATTAATTGAAACTAGAAAGCGCCTTCGCTATAGCAACAACATGCAGGATTACACTATTGCAAAGCTCATCTACCACCATGCTTCTAGATGATAACATGCATAAATGATCAAACCTTATACATTGGTGTTTAGCCACACATGACCACCACAACAAACATCCATTATGGGTTTAGTGGGCATGAACTAGTGGTGCAAGCAATAAGAGGGCACTCTCCAACCATAAAACAGCCACAATGGGACACCAATGGCATGCAGCTAGGAGTGCAAGTTCAGCAAAGGTAGGTAGGGGCTACCTCTAATCCCTTCGCTATTCTACACTTGGATAGTAGTTGATGCTTGTCAATGGTCACCTAGCTAGACTGGTTTGGAGCCAATGGCCTTTGGAAGAGTCATATCTTAATTTTCTCCACCAAAAACAAAAAGAAGAAGAAAGATAAGCAGGTGGTTATTGTCAAAATTGAGCCTTTTCCCTTGACTTCCCACACCCAAGAGTTTAACTCCCCAAAGCATAAACGAGGATCCTCTCCTTTGAGTAAGCTTCCATGCTCGCACTTCCCTCCCCCTAAATCTCATCATGACAATGTCACAGGTTTGAATTGTTATGGGGTTTGGAAGACCTCTTGTATTTTAAATAAGAAAGATTATGACATTAATGTACTACTTCATTTTTGTCACTAAGATGATGGTAGTCAAGATTGATATGGAGTAGACCTATAATAAAATGAGATGGGACCTCTTGGAGTTATGCATCAACATCTCAACTTCTTGAGAATGAGGTGCAACTGAGTTCAGCATGCATTACGCAGCCCAAATATGTGCTCTTGGTGAATGGTTAGAGGTAAAAATAGATAGAGATTTCCTGTGGATTCAAATAAGAGTGATCCTCTCCCAATTTTCATTTATCTTCTGTTCTAAGTTTTTATATGAGCTCATTCTGCAGCACATGCTTGATGGTTTCCCATAAAGACTAGGAGCACCCCTACCCCCCTGAGGCCCCTCATCTCACAATTGTTGTATGTTGGTGATGCCCTTTTATTTGCTCACATCTTATGCCCTATTGCCAAGGTTTGTTTGATACACTAGGTGAGTATTACAAGAGGTTCTAACAATGGATGCATCGGGACTAGTTAAGCATAAGTTTTAATAGATGCACCCTCCACCAAGTGGCAAAAAAAATTGGTTAATAAATTGGGGTTCAAGATGCAGACCAATGGTCAATACCTTGGCACTCCTCTCTTTGGTAAGTTGCCCATCACACCAAATTTTTAGCACTTCATTTCAGCAGTTCAAGACAATTTATGGTTGGGGAATACTAGCTCTATATTTGGTTGGACAAGTGGTTTTGGTAAACTCCATGTTGACCTTTTTGTTTGTATATACTTTGACTCATCCATATGTGCTATTGGGTGGATTTAGATGACAAAGTGCCTCATCCACACCCATCTTTACATTAGCAATTTATTCACACTTTTCACATTACATGACCTAAGGCCTAAAGAGCGTTGGGGGCTTGGTTGTTTAGGATCCCAAGAGGGAGGCCCTAGTGGCAAAGTTCACTGAAAGATTTGTTATTAAGGATGTCTGCTATGGATCCAATGCTTGAGGGGCAAGAATGAAGAGGCCCATGTTCCAAGATCTAAAAGGGATTTGTGGATTTGGAGACTCATTACCTTGGGGTGGGGAAGCTGGTGAAGAGTTGGTGCACTTGACTTGTCAGAGATTCAAGCCTTGTTGTAGTTCTTCTTTGTGTTTGGTTACCATTTTGCAATATTGATGATGATCTTTTGCATGGGCTATCTCGTGTCTTCTTTAGGGAAATAGGGAGTGAGATATGGAGCATTTGAATAGTTTCTTTGGGTCTCTCCTTGCTAACCATTTCAATCAATTGATCAGATCAAACACTCTTGGTGTAGATAGGTTGGTTTAGACATTGAATAAGGAGGAGAAGGCTCTTAGGATCAAAATCTATTCTTAGTTCTTTCGATGGGAAGACAAGGTCACTTAATATTGAAGGTTTAGAGTTAAGCTAAGATTCTCTATGTTGTCCTAAAGATTCTTATCTTTTTCTACCCAATGCCCTCAAGTTGTCAAGAAGATAAGCATCTAAATAACACCCTTATAGGTTTACTTCTTCGGTTTTCCATCACCAGCATAATTCTCGTGTTGTGGGCTTTACTCCTTTATAAAATCCCCTAGACCTTTTCTTTATTATTGTGGTGAGCAAACCTCGAGACACTGAGTTTATCTCTCTCATCATGACTATTTATTATATCATTTGGAAGGTCCACAATAGCAAACATCATAGGAGCCCATATTCCTCTACATTTGTTATTGAAATTTTCATTTGAGTTTTACTTCTCCCTCTGGTGTCTCCAAGATTCAAAATGACAAAAAGAACTAGGACTCTGTTTGCCTCCTTAACGTAATTTCCTTTCCTCTTATCAGTGAACCCTTCGATGTGTTGGTTGGCACTAATGACCTTGCTTCACGATAGAGGTACTTTCTTGTTCAACAGTCTAGGCTTTTTATGTTATTGTAGAGAGCAACTATGTCTAGATCATTGAGCATAACAAGATGGCCATCAATGTCGACCAACCACCAACAGCTAGTTCTCTTTTATACATTATCAAAGCTTTGTTTTTATTTTTTGATATTCATATTCAACATGTTATAGATCAACAAATTGAACCATCAACTATGAGGTCACTTTTTTATTTCTTCTTAGAAGGGGAATGTTCTAACCATGCATTTTTTTTGCGAAATCCTCAATTAAGAATATAATTTTGTCACTTAGCATTGCTATATAACATATAAGCTGTGACAGATCTTTAAAAAATATCAAGAAAAAATAATCATTGAATATGCCAAGAGCACTTGCCTGATGTATCATACTTGCTAGGCTTTAAGAAATCTTATGTACACTATGCTACATACAATAATGGATATTGTGTACACCATTGGGTTCACTCATCCCTACAGGCTTGAACCTAAGCCATAAACATTGAGAAGTGGCAAAATGGTTTCTAAGATAAGCATCGAGCAATGCTAAAATGATTTCTAAGTACGTGATAGGAACATCAAATATGGTTCTATACTTTAAGAGGAATGAATTATACTAAGAGGTAATGCTAATGTCAACTTAGAAGGCAATGTTGATAATCAAAAGAATTCTTTAGAGGTATGTATTCATAAATGATGGAAAAAAAAAACTAAATGGCATGGATTCAAAAGTGTGTTTTGCTCTCCACAATAAAAGATAAATATAATACTATTTTGTAGCCAAGTAAGATGGTGACTAGGTTTAAAAATTCTCTTACAAAAGTCGAGAAATAATATAATTTTTTTATTCAATCATAGCCAAAATACTATTATCTTTGATAGGAATTTAGTAATTCAATCAAGACAAAACACGATCACAGAAGTATATTAACATTAAGTCATTGATTAATGATGGGACACTATCATTAAGAAAATCCTTTTGTAGAAAGAATCTAGTATATGGCTAAGCTAGTCACCACAAATGAGCTACGGTTGTATATTACCTTACGTGCTTTCAAAAGAAATTATGGATGAGCAAGTCATATTAGAAGAGTTGAAATATTTGATTAATGTATTATTCTTAGATCCACGCCAAAATCAAATGTCCTAGACACAATCAGCCTCTAAATGAACAATTATTATACGTTGGAGTCTTATCGAGGTCGTTAAAGTTTTACATAGAGTTAGTTGATCATGCCATATGCAAAAAGTTGAGTAGGCATAACATTTCCAAAATCATATGGTTACTTCATACTTGTAAATGTTGCATCTACAATCACAAAATATTTGATAAGTCAAAAGCAATTTCCCAAGTGTTCGGAAAAATGTTAGAACAAGGAAATAAAAAGTACTATTGGGTAGATCATATAAACAGTAAGGTTAAGCAATGCACATAGCTTTGTCAACAAATCAATGTAGATAGAGAAACTATAAACTAGGAAGAATGTTATTAAGGAATTTGTGCATTAAACTTGAAAAAAATATTCCAAGTAACCTGAAACCGTAGTTCTCCTTTTTTAAGCTATCAAGAGGTTGAAATTGTGAACAATGATAGAAAATTTAGAACAATTATAGGAGATGTGGTACTCTCTTTGCAATTTATTGAAGTTCTTTAAGTGTGACAATCACTTTTCTCAAAAATAGAAATTTTCAAAAAAAAAAAACTTCTTTTTCTTCCTATGTTCTCATACATTCTTCATTATTGTTCATAGTAAAGTTCATTGGATTACTTATACAATAGGAGATGAAAAGTAGATTCATTAGCGATTAACTAGAGGAGCCAATTTAGTGGTTATTGTGAAGGTTTCAACATGAGATTCCTCATTCTACATCTTCTAACAAGGGCATTAAGTGACAATAATATGTTTAAAACATTTCAAATGACTATACTAATGTTCATCCTCAATGTTGTTATATTAACTTTTACTAAATGTACTCATTTTAAATCACATCTTTTTGAGTATAGCTATTCATCTATTATAACATTTTCATCTCTACATCACATGTGAATTTTATATTTAGATTTCAAAGACAACATTCAATACCATATAACATTATTTTTCCACTACAATTTTATAAAAACTTACATTTGATATTGAGTGAAATCTTATAATCATATAATATACCAAAAATCAATTATCTATTTCCTTTCTTGAATACTATTATTCTCCCATACAATTTCATAAGTATAAAAATGGTATCTAGGCCTATTGCTCCATCATATTTCATCTTCTTCAAAGGTTTTTTTTTTCATTTTATGGAAAAATCTCTTTTATTTTGAATAACTAAACTATTATAAATTAACCATCTTTTATAATTTCAATTAAAAACATGTGAAATAATTTCATTCATTTAAATTTGACATCGCCATTGACAAATAATATCAAATAATCATCATTTATGCACTTTACCTCGGTTGGGTCTTTCGTTTTCTTCCACCTAGCTTTGTTAAGTTCATAAATGTTCCTTTCACAATGTCTAATTTCTTATGAGTCTTCATAACAACTTTTATAATATTATAAACAGTTTTTAGACTCTTGACATGCTATTCTATATCTCACCCAATTCTCCATATTCTTTCAATTGAACTGTGTTTCATAAAGAGGCCTAGTAATGGATTTATGAATTATATGAAAACGTTAAAAAGAAAAAGTTTAAATCATAAACATCATTCAATTTCAAATAAAAAGATGCACAAAATTTATAGGTATAAAAGCAAGATTTTATGATGATTGTTAAGATTTTACATATATAACTTCCCAAAAGCTACAAATCCTCAATTACATTAACTATGATATACATAAGGGAAGTAGTTGTTAAGTGGTGAACTTTTTAGCAATGTATTTCCTGAAACAAGGTTTGCCTTTACCTATGACCAAAAATATTAGATTCCATATTAAGTGCAAACAAAGCAAGACAAACCAGTTCTATAGAATGCTTGATTATAGTATGCTTTATTAAACAATTGAAAGTACTACTTCTGAAAAAAATATATAGCCAAAGATATTAAAAAAATCTATGTATGGCTTAAATAACCACCTGATTGAGCATCCATTTGAAGCCAACAGCACCTGTGCACTCGTTCTTAGAGGCACTACTGCACCAATCTAAATTGTAGACTTTATCCAGCGTTGCAATAATAGTAGAAATATTGCTTCGCCTATCTTTGACCGAAAATATCTCACCATTCGAGCTGATATTGATGTGACTATTCAACAATGTTTCAAACCAACCGCTGCCAGACCTTTGCATCGATAATATAGCAAAATATCGAACGGGAGTGCATGCACACTCATTTCTGCAAGTTAAAAAAAGTTGATATAAAAGCTATAGTTTCCACAAAACTAAAGAAAAAAGCATATTAAGATACCTGCTATATGTAGTCGGTTGTGGGAAGTGAATTAAGGGAAGCTCAGATGGTGAAATGCTGGGATATCTACAAGTTTCATCCATAACTTCCATCTTCATCATGTTGGGAATCATCATGAAACCCTTTTGGTTTAGGCATATTGAGAAAATATAAACACAGCTGATCATAACCAAAGCCAAAACAACATTCCTCAGAACATCCGGATATTTCTTTAGAGGCTTTGTCCCACATGCATCCTGTAAGGTGGATATTCATAAAAAGAAAGGCAAATGAAACATTTAACACATAATTCCCTTGTTAGTCAGATAGCCTGCTTCAAAACCAATGATTTACACATCTTTAGTCTTCAATTCATAGATTATGGATATGAGCTAGGTTTAGAAAATGAAAAGGAAAAACCAAGCCAATGATTTACGAAAAGAAACAAGTGCAACAAGATTACAAAGCAAATTAAATTTCTAAATTTAGCAGACGATACCAAGATCATGATAAGCAGATGAGAACCCAAAAATCCCAAAAAATGAATTAAAAAACTTCATGGAAAGCTGAGAAGCTCGCCGCCCATACAGATCATACCCAACAAAACATAAAAATAAAAACTTTTCAGCTAGCATTTTAATAATGGAAAGAACAAGAAGAATAAATTACGCAAAATGGACAAATAAAAGATCAGCGTACCTTATTGACGGCAGCGGAGTCCTCCACCATCTTTCTCTTCTTTCGACGGCTTTCAAAAGTTTATGACGAAAGCGCATCGGAAGTCGACCTTTCAGCTTTCTCCTATATCCGGCAACCTCCGCTCGTCTTCCTGCTTATTGACCACGAAAAATAAATAAAACCGGGCATCGTCATCCTTACAAATCCCTATGAATTCTTCATCTTAGCTCTTCCGCCTCCTCTTCAAAGAAAGGTCGCAACTTCGGCCCCTGCCTTCCCCTATCTTTCTTCCTATTTCTTCCTTCAAAAACGACCGCCTCTCCTGCTCATCCTATTTCAGGCTGAACTGAGATTTGCCCGAGCAAATGTAACAAATTTTTGATGAACATAATAATCGTTAATCTCCTCCGAACATCATTTAAAAAGAATAAACAATATGAAAAATCTGAGTGGATCTCCTTCTAATAACCTGCTCCGACTAAAAAAACCCAACTCAACGCTGCATCCAATCGACCGTACGCATATCAAAACATAGTTTAAAAATGACTGCCATATAAAAAGCATTATAATATCTCGGAGCTTACCAAAAATATATATCTATATATTTTGGTTTATTCTTAAATAATGGATACACTTATCATTAAGAGAAATCATTTCTGAGATGTGAAATCAAACATTTAGATGCATAACGATCATCTTTAAATGGATGGTAAAAATTAAACTTATTTTTTTAATTAAATTTTAAATTCAAACCATTGTAATATATTTAATCACATTGGCGTTGAAAACATATAATGAAATAGTTTAAAAAATTTAATAAATTTTGCCGTGTAGTTTTAAAAGATATAAAATAATATTCAAATTTATAGCTCTATTTCTTAATCTATTTTCTGGGATTCTTATTTTTTATTGGGGGTGTTATCATTTGTATTTGTTTACAATTTTTATTTTGTATATATATATATATTGCTCCCTCTTGTATTTGTTTATTTAAAATTATTTGTGAAGAGTTTTATATTTTTTGTATTTAAAAAATTCCTGAAAAACTGGTTTGAGATTCGTTAGATTTTAAACTGAATTAAAAAAAAAAAATCTTCATTTATAAGCACGCATGATTGTTTTCCGCCTTAACGTTTGTTAGATTGAAGAAGTAAAGAAAAGCGTGTTCATTTCTCCCTTAATGTTAATTATACTTGGTTGGCATTTATCTTGCTATAATATTATTAAAAAATTAAATGTTTTATATTTTTAAATTGTATTACTAAAAATTATAATTTTGTTATTAAATAATAACCTTTAGATGTAATAACATTTAAATAACATATAAATTAATATCTTAATATTAAAAATAAAAAAAAACAAACTTTTTAAGTAATATTAATGCAAATAATAAAAAATATCATTAAAATCTAATCAATTTTAAGATATCTATATTGTTAACTGATTCGTCCTCGGTAGGTAGTTGTGTAATTGGTTTAAAATTTCGCATCTCAATTCGTCGGAACCCTAATTTTCTTGAGAGGCTTAATTTACCGGGTAGTTATTATAAACGCATCTTCTCGCCGTGGAAAAACACCAAGCACAGTTGAGTACTGACGGTGGTTCTGAAAATGTCGCCCGCCATTAGCTCCCCGAAAAAGAAGATAAAGATGAAGAGAAAGAGATGCCGGACCTCTATAACTGAAGCGGAAGAGTCGAACCACCAGTCCGTCGACACTACTGAAGAGAGGGAAGAGGAGACGCAAGTGAATCACCAGGCAGAGGATGACTTAGAGGGTTTACCAGGATCGGAACAAGAGGAGAGAGATGGCGGAGACGGAGAAAAAACGGAAGGAAATGAAGGAGGAGGTGAAGAAGCGCCTGCATCGAAGAAGCAGAAGGCAGGGAAGAAAAAAGGTTCCGGGATTATGACAAATGAATCCTTCTCCTTGCTCCCCATTGCCGAGCCAACCAAGGATGCGATTAGAGAGTTGGGTTTCGTGAATATGACCCAGGTTGAACCTTTTTTCTTCAGTAATACGTCAGTAGCTTTTGCTCGTTTGTGTTTTTGGTCGTTCAGGTGAAATTTTCCCTCTTATTCCTATTATTTAGATGTCCAACTGCTTGAGGGTAAATTTAAGGCTCTTGTGTTTTGACGATTTTCCGTTGTGATAAGGGTGTTTGATTAGGGAGGGAAGTTTTCTCTTTTATCTGGATTCTCACCTTTTTGCTGTGGATAAATTCATTGTTTGCTGTGATCTGTAATGTATTTTGAAGACTTTTACACGTCTGATCAGTTCTTTTAGTAATTCATTGACAATTTTTGTATATGTTAGTTGGTAAAGGACCTTCTAGCAATTCAGTGACTATTTTTTATATGTTGGTTGGCAAAGGACCTTTCAGCAATTCAATGGCAATTTTTATTTTTTTATTTATTTTGTTAGATTCAATCTAGAGCTATACCACACCTACTGATGGGGAAGAATGTTATGGGAGCTGCGAGGACTGGTTCTGGAAAAACTCTCGCTTTTTTAATACCAGCAGTTGAATTGCTTTACAATATCAAGTTTACTGCTCGGAATGGTACCGGAGTCATAATAATTTGTCCTACAAGGGAGCTTGCTATTCAGGTACATTACTTTGCTTTTGTTTGTGATGTGTGGGTTTTGGCTTAGGTAAAGTGTGGTGAGGGTTGGAGTTTTGTTGGGGTAAAGGAGCTCAGTACTCTGAATTTATTCATTCATTTTAATTTGTATTTGACTTGATAGATTATGTTTATGCTTATTGCCATGGCAAAAAAACTGTACCTTGTATCCTGAAGGTATTAGTTTGGTTTCTCAAAATTATTCTCTTACAGAAATGTACAAGGACACCGAGAATAGATGCTACAGGATAGACCCTCCTTGGACATAGTGCATGTTGGAGCCTTACTTCTCTGAGCTATTCTAGATGATGTGCTGTAGCATTACTAATGAGTGAACTTTTATGTTTGTCATTTATTTTATTTTATTTTCTTTGATAGACACATGCTGTTGCAAAGGACTTGTTGAAGCACCATTCACAGACTCTAGGGATGGTCATTGGAGGCACAGCACGCAGAGGAGAAGCTGAGCACCTTGCCAAAGGAGTAAACATACTAGTAGCTACACCTGGAAGGCTTCTCGATCACCTTCAAAACACTAAAGGTTTTGTTTATAAGAATCTGAAGGTAAAAGACATTCTTGTTAAGAAGGTTTCAAATATGCCGTGGTTTTGAAATGATAAGTTTCAATGTAAGAAACTGATTATTTATAGTAATTGGATAACACCATATATTTGCCATATCCTTGCATCTTTCTTTACCACAAGTCTTACACATTTCATAATTTTTTTGCATTATTTGCTACAATTTTTTGTGTTATTGGTTACAATTTTTTATTTACTGCAATAATGATACTGAGCATTCATTTTTATGTAGTGTCTTATAATTGATGAAGCTGATCGAATATTGGAGCAGAATTTTGAGGATGATATGAGACAAATTCTGAGGCGCCTTCCTGAGGTAGATGAATTATAGTTCAAGTAGCATTTTCCCTTTTTATTTAGTAAATCACATTGCAAGTTTTCTTAGTTTGGAGTTGATTAGTCAAAAGTTACTTGTGAACATTACTTGTCTAAAATGTGATAATGCCGTTTGGGTCAAAAAGTTTTTGAAATAATATTGCATAAATATAACATTGACGATGTTTAGTTACAAAAAATAATAGCACACTATGAAGCATGACTTGATTGTTCTTAGTACTTAATTATTTTTATATAAATTTATTATTTGTTATTGTTGGGCTTAAAAATCTTGCAAACCATATTTTGTAAGACAATTGTTTTGAAGAAACATCTTTCACTCACCATGCACCATTTACATGGGTTAAGTAGGGCTCTCTAAACCTATGGCCAATTTCTTTCTCCATATCTTACTTTTTTTTTCAATCCTTTTGGTTATGTTTGTTTGCTTGTTTTTCCTCCACTTCATTGTGCTCAAGCCTCACTGCTTTTAGGTTGAATTGGGAGTATTTCTATGACTTGTCGGGAAATGATAGAAATTTTTAAAATGTGAAGAGTAAAGACTTAAATTTATGGTTTTTTGTGGGAGTTTGATGATAACAAAACTTTATATTAAGTTTACTAATAAATTTCTTTGAGTTGATACCACTGAATAAGTATAAGTTGATGATTAATCAAGTGGTGATGACATTGTATTTCGTCATGGGACCTCTTCAAGAATGTGCTCCACACAATAATTCAACCCATGAAGGAGTTTGCTGTAGATGGTTTGGCAATCTTCATGATTAATCTTTTACTTTTTGGTATAGTTAGATTTTTAAAACTTATGCAATGTGCTTTTGTAATGCTTAGCATCTCATTCAAGTTTTTAATCAACTTGCATATTACCTTACATTTTCATCAACCCTTGAGATGAGATATTTTCTAAATTATGGGTTCCATTACATTGAATAGTGCAATTCCTTATAACTTATGATATGATTAGCTGTAGTTACTATACAATAATAAGAGAATTGTGAGGAAATTTTCTAAGGTGACACGTGGTCGTATGGTATGACTTATGATATGATTAGCTGTAGTTACTATACAATAATAAGAGAATGGTGAGGAAATTTTCTAGGATGAAATGTTATCGTATGGTATGATATTTCTTATTGTAGAGTATGATTATTTGTAGACTTAGTATTGTGAGAGAAATATGAATGTTGAAACGTTTGTATGGTACAATAGCATGTCTTTATATAATACGACCTATCATTAGAGTATATAAGTCAAGTAAAGTTGAAATTCGAAGAATTTCATTTAGCATGATAATTATTGTTGTATAGTATGATCTTTGTCTTAGGCTTAAGTGAAGGGAATCTTTGAGTTTCATACAATGCAATATTAATTCATCATGCAATACTTCCATTTTTTGCATATAAACTTGCACTTGTCATATTAAACATTGAGTATTCTTTATAGCACAATATTTATTTATCATATAGTATTATTAATTTCTAAAATGTATTCAAAGGTAGTTGTATAGTCTAACCTACTAAGTAATTCATTTAGAGTCATCGTACGATACGATCCAATTGATCGTACAATATACATAGTATAGAAATGTGATAATAGTTAGTTTATCTTTTTCGAGAAACGGATTATAGTTGTATGATATGATTATGGTAACGAAGGGGTTGTATCTTTTACATATAAAGAGATGTCCATGAGAGAAGAAGTGAATGCAAAATCAAGATGGAAGACATTTTTTTTATTCTTGTTGAGTTGAAGGAGCCTTCTCTTTTTCAAATTTTCTTGATTGTTTCCAAAGTTGCTATGCTCACAATCTTTGGATACTTTTTTCAACTTTTATTTGATAACTTCATTGCATATATTTTTTCTTTAATGTGTAGCTAATAGACTTGCATTGATTATAGGAACTTATTGTACAAGTATTATTATTATAAAGATGTAACTTTCTTGTCTTTGATTCTTTATTTTTCATTCTATTGTGGTTATTGTAAACCATCACTTTTGTAGCTCTTTTGGGTTAGTTATTGATCATTGTGGATCTTATCCTGTAAGAGTGTATTATCTACTCGTCATTTGATAGGAAGTGTTGGTTGTTATTGTAAATTTGATTTTTTGTGGTTGTGGGTAGAAGTAAGCTTGTGTGTTTGGTCGAGCCACCTATAAACTCATGTCTTTCATTATTGCAACTTAACATAATTTTTTTTGAACTTAATCAATTGTTTTATTTAAAAACATATTTAAAGTGAATAACATTAATTACAAGATTACAAAACTTATTCATTGTTTTTTAAAATTTTTATAAAGTACAATTCACCCTCTCCTTGTGAGGGAAGGTTGCACTTTCAAAGATAGGTTGGGTGTTGTGCGGGAAGGTTTATGAATGGCCATAATTGAATACTTGTAGAGGATATAACTAGATGCTTATATAGGACATGATTAGTAGTCTACCAAAAAAAGGAGTTGGTTTCTTCAAATGAATTAGATCAGTTAATTTTTTAGATGACATTTGTACGAAGTATTGTCGTTATAGTCTTAATTTTCTATCCAAACCTAATTGGTTGCTCACCCCTTTCTTTTGTGGAGCTTATGTTTTTTTTTTTTGGCAATTATGCGTCCTTAGTGAGATACTACAACACCTTTAATTGTGATGACATTGCGACCCTTTCTCTTTCTCTGTGATGACATCACAATCATGATCATAGCAAGATTTTTCCATATTTTCTTTCTCCTTAACCTTGTACTTCATTGAGCAACATTATTGTTATTTCATTCATCCTTGTGCAATATTGCAACCCTTTTCTTTTCTTCATTTAGTTTTTGTTATAATTTACTAAACAATTTCTTTTAAGCACATACTAAGTATTCATGAATTTAAATGATATGCATCTAAGTTAAATGTGATGATTTAATTGTTAGAAATTTGTAAAATGTCTCGAGCCAATTATTGATAATACTTTAATTGAAAATGATAATTCCTAGTGGAAGGATCTCACAAAGTTTGT
Source organism: Vanilla planifolia (assembly GCA_023846275.1). Taxonomy (NCBI): domain Eukaryota; kingdom Viridiplantae; phylum Streptophyta; class Magnoliopsida; order Asparagales; family Orchidaceae; genus Vanilla; species Vanilla planifolia. The sequence continues at coordinate 39,073,796 of CM043870.1, read as the reverse complement.
AGATTAGATTTGAAGAGTGATAGTAAAATAGACAAATAAACTATTACAATAATAGTTAATTTACAAAAAATATACATCTGTAACTAATTGTTATATTTTATTATTTGTTTTAATTAAGTTAATTTATTTATCATGCTATGACATATAAATTTGATATTGTTTTTTATTAACTATGTCGTGCCTTGCCATTTCTTGCCTTTAAACCTGCAACGTTGCTGTGTCATGCCATGCTGCTTTGTCATGCGATGCCCTTGTGTTGTGCAGTTTATATATTAATTATCTTCTTATCTCAATAATCCTTGTATTAATAGTTAATACAGGTATTTTTAAGCCAAGTTGATCTAATTATTCATACTTCTTGGTTTTCAATCTCCTCATCAAGCTGTGATATTGTATATTATGTTGATGACAAATTGAATTTGCTATTGTAATGCAAGATTTGGAAATTTGTTCATACCTTGCTTTATTATTTGATTGATATTTTTAGGTTGATCATATCTAATCTATTTATTCTCCTACAGTCTGAATGTCAAATCACATCCTTAGCTTTTACTTTTCTTCAAGTTGGTTGATCTGATTTTTGATCCATTAGAGCCCGAATCTTCCCTTTTACGAGGTTAATCATTGTCCTTATCTTAGATGCATATGGGATGACAATAGTCCTAGAACCCTTGTTGCATTGTTATGTTGTGCTTTGTTCTTTGTCATTTCTTGAAAATTCTTAAGGTCTTTTTGCTTCCTTAGCATGTTGGTCATTCGTATTTTTAGCATCATCTCTTCTTTAAATTGCTTTTCTTGCTCTTTTATTGAAACATTCTTTTCTAGTAATTTCTTATTGATGTGAACATGTAATTTTGGAAGATCAAATATATAATTGATGCATGTAAATCTTATTTTATCATTACCTTCAATAGTTGTTTCCCTTCACCATTGGAGTTGGGTTCATAACATACTATATAACCCAATTGAACGTTCAATCATCCCTTGAACCAAAGCCTCAATCCCACACCATACTTGGCCAAACCATTTGCCTCTCCCACTTCATCTTCTCCCTCATATAAATTCTAATTTTCTCTCTAGCCCAAACTCTTTCCAAACCTACAATCACCATTTCCAACCTTCCTAAGTTTTCTCCTCTCATCATTCCAAGCTTAGCCAAACCATCTCTCCCATAAAAGAATCACCAAATCATGGCTTTTTTTAATAAATCCTAGTTTTTATTCTAATAACTGTTCTCTCTATGTTTAACCATGATCAATGTAGTGGGATGTGTATTTATCTATGTCTTAAGTATCGACTCAAAATGAGAGAACCTTGAAGCTTTTTGAAGATTCCTAAGGATCTTAGAAGAACTCTCAGCATCCTAGAAGATTTCATAAGATTCAGCAGGTTCTATGGTGCTATAGAAAGATTTGTCTTTTCAAAACGGATTTGCTAATCTAAAGATATATTGAAAGACAAGCTTGCAAAACTTGATTGCAAATTTTCTTTAACTAATGGATTTTTTTTATAGGAAAATGGTTAGTATGTTGGGTTACAAATCACATGAATTCATGTTATGTTCTTAATAGTTTTCTATTTTTATCTTGCCTTAAATCAAATTGAAGCCTATAATGATATTACTAAGAAACAACTATGATTTTGATATACATAATATTTTTTTGCTCACTTAGAGTGCACATAATCTATAGTTTTTGATTCATGCTTTTGAAGAACTTATTCTATTTGTTGTGTAATCAAAAGATTAAATTGTTAATATTTATTTGTTGTTGCTTTCTATAATAAAACTTATATTTAAATTTTTTTTTCATTCCTCTTATTTTGTTTAAACAAAGAACAAGAAAAAAATTGCACATATCAAAGATTTTTTTGCTAAACTTTTGAGCACTTTAGAAAAAAAAATCTTTATTCCTTTTTTATCAAATTTGTGGGTATCACCTAAAAAAATTACTTTCTCATTAATTTTCTATTCTAGTTAAATAATAGCAAAACCCTTAGTTTGGCATTTGGTATACATTTTTTTTCGTGTCTCTTGGACAAAATATAGTGCAAAGCTTAGATAACTTTAGAGAAGATGTGGATAGGATAAATGATACCTCAAACTAGATTTAAGAAACATTATAACAACTTTTGCTGTTGAATCAACCCATTGAAGCACCTAATGCACCTCCAACCCATGATCCTTTTGATAATGTTCAAAATTCACACAAGTAGAATAGGGAGAATATAAGAAATCCTTCTCTTGGAAATCATAGGGTTTGTTAGTTAGATATATATAAGTTAAAATTGAGATATCTATGTTTGATAGTATTAGCAATCCTAAAAAATTTTTTAACTTGTTAACTTAGGTGGGAAACTTTTTATTTTGGTATTTCTTTAATGACTATCAAAGGGAGTGAAGATGAAGTTGATAAGACAACTAAGATATTTTGAACAATTACTTTAGCTAAATAATGAAGGATTGGTAAGAGAATCTTTACTTGGTTTGGGATGAAAGAGATGTTAACACTTACATAATATCTTATTCATCATGACAAGAGATTGCATAAGCAAACTATGGCAAGAGAGTTCTATAATGGTAAGATATTTAAATATATTTGAATATTTATGTAGCATTTGATACAATTATTGTTGAATATTAAATTGTTTAATGAGAAGTAGGTTTGAAAAGCATTATTGTTAAGTGTTATTAAAAAGTTGTGTTTGATAAATATTTAATAAAATGATTAGGATTATAAAATGACTAATTGTAATATTTAATTTTTTGGTAAAAGTGTAAATTGAATTTTTTGAATATTATATTAAAAGGATTATTTTTTGGCTCATCATATTATTTTTTATTTTTTAGACTAAAAAAGTTTTGTTTCAAAATATTACCAATTAAATTTTGGTTTGTATTTCAAAAAGTTTTTTTTACATAAAAATTGACTTTTGAAATGATTTATCTAACAGAGCCTTAGTGGATAGAACTATCTTGATAGTGATTAGCAATTGGCTAATAGATTTATAATTAACCTTAGGATGGATATTAGGAAAGAATTTGTAGGATCCTTGGACTTTAAAGAGGATGCTTAGGTTGTATTCAACTATTGGGGAGGCAAAAGGCACCATTAGTTATTTTTAGTAGAGTCAAACCTCTAAGTTCTACTCTTGAACACTATTGGACCAAGATTATCATGTACTTCTTTTAAGGAAATTCGGAGTTCTACTAGTGGTGCAAAATCGAAAGAACTTGTGTGTTTTAAATTTCATCAGTTTAGTTATAGAAAAGGTTATTGTAAAACTCTTTTTATGTTAAGGAGAAGTCTTATGAATCTGATGTTGAAAACATGGGAGAAGAGAGAACCTTCCTTTTTAATGATGAGGAGCAGGGTCATTTAGAAGTTAACTTAGGTGTTATTAGATGTTTGCCAATTAAGATAGAGATTGTAGATTGGAAAGGAAGAGCATGTTCACTATTTTTATGGTTTACAGTGAAAAGAAGTGTATATTAGTTATTGATAAGGGAAGTGTTATGAATATTATTTTAATTTATGTACTTCTAAACATAGATTTGAACTTAAAATCCCATCCTCATTCATTCTATGTTAGTTTAGTGAATAATACTTAAATACTTGTCACTTGTGGGTATTCGATTTCTTTGAAGTTGGGAAAATGTGATGATTGTGTTTCGTTTGATGTAGTTCCCATGAATTTGGCCTACATCTTATTGGAAGGGCTATGTATGTATGATTTGAATATCACACCACTTAGAAGGAAAAATACTTATGAATTTGAATTTAAGAGCAATAAGATTAAATTATATCTACCATTGCCCTTAATTAAGTTCTTGCAAAACCATTGTTAGAATTTAACCTAATTCCCTCCATTATGAGATTGCAATTGATAATTTTTTGTCTTGATGATAAATCAGTTTGTGACCCTTTTGGTACATCTACATTTGCTTCTATATCATTTTCATTTTCATGTAGTAATGGTTTTTATTTTATGCATGCAAAAGTAAGGGAACATATGGATTTACAATTTAAATTATAATGAAACATCAAATACAAGTAATTCTCGAATGGAGCCTAATGCATAGAGCTATGCTTTTTTTTGTGTTATCTTGGAGAATTTATACTCACTATTTATAAGATCTTTTGATACTTTCAACTTCATTAAGAAACTAAGCATAGAGACATTTATTTTAAATTTATCTTGTATCATATTCATTAGTCTTTAATTTTTAGAATTTGTTGTTATTAATTGAATCCTTGTATGAAGATGACTTACAAGCAAAGCTTTTCTACATGTGGATCAAAAGTTGGATCTTGTGGTCTTAATTCACTTCTTTATGTTTTTGGATATGATAGCCTGTTTTTTTTGTTATTTTCATTGCTAGTTTTGTCATGTCTCATAAGTTTCAGATGTACATTATGGAGCATCCTTCTTGATATACCAAAGGTGAATTGGAGAAGCTTACTATATGCCTTGTGAGAGTTCAATTGGAATTTTACAGAGTTCTTTGTGGTGGGATGGACTTGTGTAAAACAGGTTGCATCGCCAGGTTAGATGCATGGCTTATCTCAGTAGGCTTAATCCAGTGCTGATTTGGAGTCAATTCAAAAATTAGACTCATAAAAGAAAAGCTTTAAAAGCATGCTTAATAGGTTTGAAAGATATAACAAGTTAAGCAGGCCATGTAAGTCAAGAGATCTATCAAATAATTCCTAGATGGCTTCATGTAGATGCCACCTTTGTAGGAGGAGAGATGAAGCATCTCATTATTAGGAAATAGTCGTGTGATGCATTTTGATTAAGTTAACTAATTTTAATTTGGGTAGGGTGGTTATCAAATTGGCTATGTCATCCATTTTTTGTGAAAATTTGAATTTTTCTCTTTGAATTGTCATAACACTTATATACATAATTTGAATGATGATTGTGTTATGTTGTTTTGGATGCAAAATTTCTTTGACCTCTTCCTCTCTCTCTAACCCTCCTGTTAGAGATTTCTTCTTTACCTGAGCCCTTTTTTAATTTGTCTCTCTCTACTTTCTATTCATGGTTCTTCAATGTTTTTGGCATTTGTTCTTTTATTATCCATCTCTTGGGGATGAAGAAGATTTCTAACCATTCAGTCTATACATAATTTGAATGATGATTGTGTTATGTTGTTTTGGATGCAAAATTTCTTTGACCTCTTCCTCTCTCTCTAACCCTCCTGTTAGAGATTTCTTCTTTACCTGAGCTCTTTTTTAATTTGTCTCTCTCTACTTTCTATTCATGGTTCTTCAATGTTTTTGGCATTTGTTCTTTTATTATCCATCTCTTGGGGATGAAGAAGATTTCTAACTATTCAGCTATACATTTGCCTTATGAGACTTGTTTGTATCGTCATATTTTTGTACGCTCTTCTTCCCCATTGAATAGTTGGGATTGCTATTAATGGTTGCTTCAAGATTTACTGCATTTGTTGTCTTATCATCTATCTTTTTGGGCAAGGCTGCTTTACTAGCTTCATGTGCCTTTAGTGAACTGACTTTGCTTTTATAGTTTGAGCTTGAAACCTTAACTTGAAGGATGTTACCTGTTCAATTAGCTGTAACTTCTCAACTTATTTAGACTGATTTGAATATGGATGAAGGATTTGCTTTATTGCTGGTGCTTTGGTGTTCCTGATCTTATAAGATGTTCTTGGGGTTCTTTGTTTTAGTTTGTCTTTTTTTTCTATGATTAATGCACCAAATTGTCATATGCATGGCTTGTTTCTTACAGGCATGTTGTTGCCCCTTCTAATTTCCTAAACCATTGCTTGTCATTTCCTTTTTTTTCTTTGAATTATGTGCTTATTCCAACTTCTCACCCTGCAGGAACGGCAAACAGCTCTATTTACGGCAACACAGACGAAGGAGGTTTGTTATTCTTGGTAATTTGAAGAGTTCTTTATTTTTTTATTATATTTTTTATACTATCCAATGAATTCATCATTCAGGTTGAGGACTTTGCAAAATTGACATTCAAGGAATCTCCAATATACATTGGTGTTGATGATGGGAGGTCTAAGGTAACTTGCTGGCTCCTTTTTCTTTTTTTCTTCCTGTTGACCAAAAGTTTCCTGTATTGCAATAACCTGTCTTCAATAGGTGACTGTAGAGGGGCTTAATCAGGGCTATTGTGTGGTGCCAAGCTCAAAAAGATTTCTTGTACTCTATGCCTTTATCAAGAGGAATTTGTCAAAAAAGATCATGGTTTTTTTTTCTTCCTGCGATTCGGTCAAGTTCCATGCAGCACTTTTCCAATGTTATCACATTGATTGTTATGATATACATGGAAAACAAAAGCAGCAGAGGCGTACCAGCACCTTTTTTGATTTCAGCAAAGCTGACAAGGGTATCCTGTTATGCACTGATGTTGCTGCCCGTGGCCTTGATATCCCTGCTGTGGTTTGTTTCTACCACAATAATTGTGTTTATTTGCATGTTTTTAGCCAAGTTTTGCAGTGTATTTCATGTTCTATGCTTTCTTGTAGGACTGGATTATTCAGTATGATCCTCCCGACGAACCAAAGGTATTAGTTGTTATTAGTTACATGCTTACATTCTGATCTTTGAATCTGATAACCCCTTTTACTACATAAAGTTCCATTTCTCTTTGTTCACCTTTTTAATGTTAGTTTCACTTTCCTCACCCTTAGCATGGATTTCTTGAGTAGGAGTATATCCACAGGGTTGGTCGAACTGCCAGGGGGGAAGGTGGTGAAGGAAATGCCCTTCTCTTTCTGCTTCCTGAGGAGCTGAATTTTATTGCGTATCTCAAAGTATGATATATGTTCAATTGTCTGCAACATGATTATGGAATATCTTTTAAATTTGTGTTGGTTTTCTTCCAGGCTGCTAATGTACCTGTGAAAGAATACGAGTATAAGGAAAATAGCATTCCTAATTTACAGCCTCATCTGGTATTCCAATTCAGCTTTTGTATTATTAAACTGTCAATGTATCCCTCTTTTATGATCCCTTGGAGTTATGCTGTTTGATATTATAGGAAAAATTTGTTGGAGGCAACTATTTCCTGCATCAGTCTGCTAAAGATGCTTATAGGTCCTACATACTATCATATAATTCACATTCGATGAAGCATATCTTCAATGTGCACTGTCTAAATCTTCAGGTACTGGCGTCATTCTAGCTTTGTTAACTTCATAACTTTTATTTTTTCTTAGGATTTTGCAAACAAATATTATAAAAATTTTTGTTTCTCCAATACCTTTTTTTGTTAAGAAATTTGGCTTAGCCCATTGAATAGCGGGTATATGTTTTTTATGAGTGATCATGACGGTGGTACAATTAATGTGTATTAAAGTTTAACTACCAATTTTCCAAAAGACAAGCATTTGTAAGAAATTACAAACCTGTAGAGAATGGTGGCATAAACAACCGAGCCTCAGGAAATTATGCACATTCTACCTTGTTAAAAATGCATAGTCTGTGATGTGGTCCCCAACAAACAAATGCTATTGGCAACAGAAATATGGTTGATCAGCCACGAAAACTCAAGCAAGTTGAGGTTGTCATACTTCCACTTCTATCTCTGGACATGCAAGTCAATTTGCCTCTAAATCTCTTTGAAATCTGATAAGGAATGAAACCATCTACAAACCCTTTTTGTTATTTCTCTCACATATACACAATGTGGTAGTGAAACCAACTTCGATCAGATTTTGTTCAGGACAAATTAAATATGGTTGTTTGTGAGGCTAGTAAGTGACATGATGTCAACACGTATGCAGGGAGGACCAGGCTGAACTGGAGTGGAAAGAAAGTTAGACCCAGTGAGCATCTAATAAATAAATGAGATGTATACTTAAGGTTCAATTAAAAAAGAAACAGATGAACCAAAATAGAATTCTATTGGAGGAAAACATTAACCTAGGCATTATTGCTAGGAGAATGTGGCATGCCTGGAGACTTTGGTTAGCCCAATGGACTTCAATTATTTGGGGGTGATGATTGAGAAATTTATCGATCACTAGGTGAAGAATGTACAAGTCGCAATCTAGCAAGCCTTATGCTTTAATTTGGGGATGATGTGAATTTGATGAATGAGGATTATGGAGAAAGGATGAGCAATGATAAGGAGTGCTCCTGAATATGAATGATCATAAGCAACATGCTTAAGTAAAGGTTGACCTTATAGTAGATAATTATAAAATATCTAAAGATGATTGTGCCACCAATTTATTATGGATTTGTGAAGTAACTCCTATGGACATCCTTTGATTTGAAATAATAACTCAAAAATGATTTTTGTCACGTTATCAGGATGGAAGACTTTGTCAATAGAGGAATCAGAAGTAGAGGTATCTAGGTGATAGTTGAAAAGTCTAGATGAATAAATTTTGTGATTTGTCTACTAGGGAAATTATTCCAAGATTTCACAATGACATTACTTTAAAATTAAGTGCAACAGAATTGAACTTAGATGACAAAGAAGCTAGAAGAATAAAGTGAAAGATATGTTTTATACTAATAATTTAGAATGTCTTGCTTCACCCTCTTTTATGGATGCTTGAGTGCAAAAATTTGGAATGCCATGTTTATTCTTTGTGTTGCATGCATTAGGATTCTCACATAGCTATGTGGAACTTGTGTGTGCTCAAAGGTGCATAAGTGTCGTGTGCACGACAATAAGTGGCACCAACCATGGCACATATTGCATGTGCGGTGGTACTTGTCATGTTCACACTAGTGCATGTGCCATGACATTTCATTCGTTGTTGTATGCCTCGATGTCCCAACGTTGTTGTGCTTCCTCTACACCGTTGCATGCACTTTATAGTGCTTTGTGCGCTACCATGTATGCACTATGGTGTCATACTTGCACCACTCAACTCATATGACAATCTTTTACCAAATAGCCTCCTTTGAGTCTTCATCAAAGATGGATTACTTGGTAACTAAATTAATCTACAATAAATCCCTAGATCATAGGCCCTTTCATGGACTAATTTTTTTAAAAATAAACCAATTATTTATTGATTCTATAAAATGATTGGCTTCTATTATCTTCTGAAGTTGTCTTTAGAGGTTGAGACTTTAATCAGTTTTATCAATTAGTTGTTTTGATTTGGTAATTAACAACTCATAACTTTGATAGGTGTTTACAAGTCTGTTCATTTGGTTTGCATCAATGATGTCTTTTGTCAATGCTTCTTTATCTTATCTTAAAAGAAAGTTCTATTCTTAATTTGCGATTCGATACTATAATGGTTATTGATAATACATGGCACATTGATCTCATAAGTATGGGATAATATGACAAACATATAGAAAGACTACTTCATAGATAATCTTATCAATATATTATTTGGTAATAACAAATTTTGTCATGCATTTTTTTCGATCTTCGTCCCATAGTCTTTATGAATCTATTCCAAGGAATAAGGTTTTGGATGTAGTGTAGTATCATGGTTTAACCTTATATTAGGTTCTTCTCACTTCCAATGTCAACAATAGCATTAACAAGCTTTTTCTTCACCTGATGCAGATGGTGAAGTGTTCTTTTATTGTGTTTCATAAGATATCTCCTTTGGAGTTACCATAAGAGAGACTCTTATCAACTTGTTGTGTGGTTTCAAGTACTCCTTCAATCTCAGTTGTAACGAGTACTTCGTGTTTTGTATCTTTCTTGAACTTGTCTAGAAACAGTTCAAGATATAAGTTCTCGCTACTTTTTTGCGTCTGCTATGTCCTCTTGTAATGATCCTAATATTTTTGAGTTCTATTAGTAAGAATATTGGTAGTCATTATCGTAACATATTTTATAAAAGAATATTTTTTCTCTTGTTACCAATTTGTATACTTGTGCTCAGATTTCTTAGCATTTGATCATTTTGTCTTTGTAGCTTTGTTGTAATTCTTTTTTTCGATTGTCATTGCGTTTGCTAACTTGTATTGAATATTACATTAGGAATAAGATTAGCTTTATAGCAATATGATAATATAAATCTGAGATGTATCTAGATAATGTTTTCATTTTATATCAATAAGTACTCCCAAAGTCATGATTTGTCTTCGAAATTCAGTGGTATATTTTTAACCATTTGCTCTTGTTATTATTGTAAGTTATGTCATTTTTTCCACTTTTTCTCTATGTATTTCATGAGATAAAATTCTCTTCTAATTATTTTTTTGAATTAACTTCATGCTCTTCTTAAGTGAGCATTATACTAAACGTATAGCTTGTCATCTTTAATTGAGTATATGCTATCTTATCATTTGATGAATAGTTATATAGAGAAAATTATGTCCCTTGTTATTCTAATTAGATATTTAATTTCTCTGTATCTATTATATCATTGTAAATGGGTAGATCAAGTTTAGCATTTATCTTGAATGGATGTTATCAATTCTTAAGTGTCGATGGGGTGAGATTGATCATATCATTTTCATCTTTATCTGCAATTATCTTTTGATTAATAGTCAATCTAGAGTTTCTCAGATTAAAAGCATTTTCCTTTCTTGACGGATTTTTTTCTGGATTCGTTGTTAGAGGATTGGAATTTTAGCATCATCTTTGTTAACAATTGCATTTGTTAGGCATGTATCTCTAAGGTTGATGGTAAAATAATTAGCGTAGTCATCTTGATTGATATCCCTCCAATCTCTTGGTTTCCTTTCTCGACTTACTCTTAATTTTCTTTCTTAATTCCTATCATTGGCATCGTAACGAGATACTTTGATACTAAATTATGATCTGTCTATGAGGGAACTTGTTCTAAGGCCTCAGAATGACTATCTCGAATTAAGCATAAATGGAAAGGAAACTAGTAAAATAGAATGAGAGTTTTCATGTTTAGAATAAAGAATACCTTACTTCACCTATTTTTTTTCTTTTTTATAGATACTTGGGTATAATATTTTATGATAATAATAATTTTTTTATAATAAAATTAATTTGTTTAATCTCCATGTGTTGCATGTAGTAAGACTTTCTCTTGGTCATTGTTGAACTTATACACACTAAGGGTGCACATTCTACGTGCACCTCCATGCTACATGAGTATAGTCTGCATGTGTGTTGGTAGGTGCCTCATGCTCATGACGCATGTGCAGTGATTGGTGGCATTTATCACAATGTGTGTGTGCTGAAAGTGGGTGTGGCGGTGCCCCAGCATTGTTGTTCTGTGTATTATTGCTCATCCTGTGTACTACTACCTCGTGTGTTGCTGCATGTACCGTGAATTCGACGTGTTGCTGTCCTACATGTTCCATGTACTTTTGTACCACATGCTATATTGTAGTGTGTTATTATGCCCACTCTGTGGTGTTTCATGCATTGTCACCACATGTGTGCTGCTCGACATATGTGATAATCTTTTGCTAAATAACTTCTCATGAGTCCTTCTGAAAGATAGATTGCTTGATAAATGAATGAATCTATAATAGATTTTTAAATCATTTTGGTAGCATCGATAATCAATCAGTGTGTTTAAATTGATGATAATTTATTTCTAGGTTAAGCTAGTTGTTGATCCATGAAAGCAATTTACTAGTAGAGAATGTGAACTTCAAATTTCTCCTTTTCTTAATTTGATACTGTCTAAGGGGCCAAGGATGTCTCGTTAGCTAATAGAAGGAAAATCTTGACTTTGGATAATTCGGCCTTATGGAGAATAAGGTTGAGAACAGGGTTTTTACGAACAACAAAGATGTCAATTAGAGTGGTTTGATAAGAACCATCACAAAGACAATTTTCTTGTTCTTCAATTAGTCCATTGGGGATCCCTCTTAATAAATGCCAAGTTGAGGACCTCGAAAATCTGTTTATAATCTCAATATATTGTGAATTGAGTGTATTTTAAAAAATAAGAGAAGGATATTTGTGTTGGTGGTGAGGGGGGGGTAGTAAGGGATGGAAGGTCGGATGACTTGGAATTAATTTATTGGGCCATTGGTGTTATTGGGAGATAAGATCAATAGAAGAGCTTTTATGAATAATAATGATGCCACTTAGTTATTCCTAGTTTCCAATACAAGGTTATGAAAGTTGGAGTGTTTAACAAAAATCATCACAAAGACAATTTTCTTGCTCCTCAATTAGGATGCAGGGGTTCATTGGGGATCCATCTTGATAAATTGCTAAGGTCCTTGGAAATTCTTTTAAAACATGCAACATGTAAGAAAAGGAGGTTTGTGGTTGTGGTGGGGGATAGCAAGGGATGTAGGTGTTGTGATTTTGATAGAGATTTATTGAAATGAGTCCATTTTTTTAGTTGTAGTAGAAGCAATGCCTTTGAAGATTTCCTGAAGTAATATATTGTTGAACTTTCACAAGAAATATTGTGATATGAAATTCCACATCATGATCTTTGGACAATGAGCATCCATCCAATTCTATTGCATGTCCACCCATAGTGATCTCTCGAGGCTACTTTTGTTGATAATATTATTGATAAGAGGAATCGTGAAACTTATGCCCTTATAACACTAATTGGTTATAATGTTTAGAATGAATTTGTGGGAATGCTAGTTTCATTTGATTTAGCATCAATACAGGAGGTAGTTAAAAATTATAGACATAGCTTTTATAATTTTCATCTATAGATTGGTCTACACAAGGCAAATGTGATCCATTTTAAGCTTCACGTCTTTTCTTTGTCGGTGAATGGGCTATATGAGTCATGGATAAAGATTCTATAGTTTTAAAGGCTCAACTCAGAGAATATCCTCAAACATAGGTAGCGATTTTGATGGGGAATCTTATTGATCCAATGGAAAGGTCATTAGAAGTCTGGCTTGTTGTCAAAGAGGCAGCATGTGCATCACAATAACTTACATGCACATCCATCATTGACAAATGGTTTGGAGCTTATATAGATAAAATTGAGTGCTACGATTTTGATGTAGGATCTTAGCATAAATTGTGGAAAAAGATGTGCCATTACCCCACCTAATTCTGTAGAAGGCAACCTTATGGCCACAAAATAGTACTGTGTAGATCTAAATACATGAGATAATTGAGCTATAGAATATAATGACAAAACAATGGTCCCTAAAAGAGTAGGATTATAATGGTGGGTGGGCAAGGCATCATGAATGTTTGAGATCAATAGGGGTATCCTTCAAGTGAAAATTTATTGAATTGTTGTGTTGAACAATGGCTAGCCCAACATTGGTAAGGCCCCCCCTTGGGTTCAGCAAAGGGAGAGGTGAAAGCTTCAAGGTATCGTGAAAGTTTGAGTTCACAAAGGATGGGTCTTTCTCAAACAAATATTTGAAAAAGTTGTATTAAAAAAATAATTAACCTAATGTTGTTGTGTTATTAGAAAATAGGAGTTAAATGTCCACACAAGAGAGGTAAATTGTAAAAATTGTAATCTCAAAATAAACAATTAAAAATAGTAAAAGTTTTTTTAGATTTTTAAGTATTTTTAGAATTATACTTTAAAGTTTTTGTTAATTTTATAGTCATTTATGTGAATATTGCAATAAAGTAAATGTATAAGAGATTTGTTGATGGTTCAATTCAAAATCAGATAGTCTTCCCTTGACAAAAGATTAGATACAATAAAATACCTTTTGCAAATATGGGTAAGAAAAATCTCACATCCGCCTAGAAGAGTTGACAAACACTGAACCAAATAACCTTACAAAGTATCATCCAAACAACTCTATATAATATGCTAAAAACCTTATAACATTGGGTCAAAGGAGCCTACAACATTAAGCCAAAGGATTGTACAATCACTTAGTCAAAAGATCTTCCAAAGTGGTCAAAAGACAAAATAAAGAACCAAAGATAAAATCTCAATAGCAAAACAAGGAATAAAATAAACTTTATAAATACGAAGTTCTATAATCCACAATATAATAAAAAGGCATAATAAATTAATATTAAAACATTGTAAAAAAGATATTCAACTTAAATCAATCTAATGCTAGGTTGAAAAGAGATTGAGAAAGGATGAGATTCTCTCTTTTGCTACAACTTTATTTCTAAGCGATGTGTAAATATTCATTATCATTTTCTCTAAGTTTGGTGTCTTTTATAACTTTTTAGAATGATTTCTAATTATTCTTTAATGATTATATTAGAATATTTCAGAATTTAAAGTGTAGAAGGGATCTAAGCCTAAAGAAAAAATTCAAAGGGTTATCATTGAATGTTCTAATGGGGATTGGTCTAATATGGCTAGCTAAGAAGGTTGATCTATGAGGGGCATTTATGTTTATATTTTTCTAAACATAATAAATAATAGCAACAATAGTGATAGGCTCCAATACAGATCAATCATGAGAGATGCCCACTTGCAACTTGGTTACCAAACATAAGAGAGAAATGGGCACATATGCAGAAGTAGATTTCAGAGGACCCAAAGAAACCCCAGGCTGTAGGTGCAAAGTGCATGGTTTAAAGCTCTTCAACTTTTGACAGCCCCAAGGGCACAATGGACGTTGGGCAATGTTACGAAGGAAAAGCCATGAGAATGTGGGGACAAGCTTATAGAAAATATGCATAGGAATGAGCATACTCGGAGCTGGGTCTTGAGCTTCCATACCCACCCAGCAGCACCCGTTGGAGATGAAGTTAGGCAAGAATGTAGCACGAAGCAAAATCTATCAATCGCCATACCAATTGACTTTTAAGGATTTGGGTATCCATCTTTATCGGAAGGGCAGGAGTAGCTCTAGTGAATCAACATACATTTTGATGTACGTGGGCCAATGGCTAATGGTGATAGAGGTTCACTATCAATGTTAAGTAAGAGAACAACGGAAACTATCACCAGTTTACTAAATAATGTTGTCCCTGGTGGTAGGGCTGATCAAGCCAAGTCGCTGCACTCAAAAGCCTCTTTTGATTTGAAAAATGTGCTCTAGAACTGTACTTTTTTTAAACAATTGACCCACAACCGGAGAGAGGGAACACTTGTCCTTGGTGGTAGAGCTCGATGTAAATCTATTTTGTTGACATTGCTGAGCGAACATTTCACATTTTCAATAAAACTCTCTGAAAAACGGATTTTGGTTTGTAAACTGAATGGTAGCTAGCACAACATTAATAATGCTATTTGCTTCAGAAATTCATTAATGCTTTCTTTAGCTTGGAGTAATGATTTTCTTATGAAAACATGTTAATAATCATTCTTATATTGCAGTTCTCTTCTTTGTTCTGTATTTTTATAAAGATAAACTGCTGGCCTTCAATTTTCTACTAATGATGCATGTACTAGAAAAATACTTGTTTATCTGTTTATTTATCGTGCATTTGAGTGATTGAAAAGCTTTTTTCACAGGATGTTGCAGCATCCTTCTGCTTTAGTTCACCACCGAAAATAGATCTGAATTTGGAAAGCAGCGCATCCAAGTTTAGGAAGAAAATGAGGAGAGTTGATGGCCGTAGGCATGGCTCCAGTTTCAGCAATTCATTTGGAACCAAACAAGCCAATGGCAAGAGGCAATTCACAAGGCTTTAATTAGATCCTTGTGTAAAATTGGGCAGGGCTTTTGGTATTACCAAAATTTTCCAATAGTTGTTATCAACAAATAGGGAGAGACTAACTGTAAACTTTTAGAATTTCATCATCGAAGAAGGGTTCTCATTAGTATGTCAATGTTGTCCATGTTGCATGAGCTGTGTTACCTTGGCTTGGTGAGTAGTAGTTTAGCGTATTGTTTGTCTTACCCATTATTTGTACTGAATACATGATAATTTAAGAAGAAAATTTGAAAAGTTATTCAGTTAGAAGATTTATATATTGAGATTATAGAAGTATAAAATGTAATTATTTTTTCCCTTAAATTCTCAAAGTGTTGTCTTTTTTCATTAAAGTTATTAAGATATCACTGTGTGCATCAATATCAAGATAATAAAAATTAGTAAAACACAATGCAGTGGTTTGTTGATTAAGTCTTTCAATGATTCACTTTTGTCTTGATTAGGCTATGCAATATATAATACTATGGTTTGAATGGGAGATTTAATATTAACATGATCACATGTATTCAATCATTATGGTAGTTTTATTGAGAAAATTGTTAAATTCATAACATGTGTAGTGAATATGATGTTATTTTATTGACTTTTAAAAAATAAATTTTATTATAAATTTATTTAAAAAATGCAATATTGGTTAAAAATTCAAAGAAGACCAAACTGAGCGAGTCTATGTATTATAAATTTATTTAAAAAATGCAATATTGTTTAAAAATTCAAAGAAGACCAAACTGAGCAAGTCTATGTAATATATTAGTTGTGTTTTGAGATTGTGTTTTCGTTCCCTGGATGTATGGATTTGCTTCCTGTAGAAGTTGAACACGTTTCTAAGAACGAAATTTCCAATCAATAATGTCGAACAGCAAATATAACAGATATAATAATACGTACCATAAAAAATGGTTAAAGGAAAAGTATAAAAACAATAAAAAAAGAAGAATGAAACATCCAAGCTGTTACATCTTTTAAATCAAATTGACTTGGTCAATACGTGACAACTTTTCAAAGCAAATGAAAGAGTCATCGTGTACATGCCATGAGAAATAATAAACGATGAAAGAAAAGTAAAAATGTTATCCTAAGTTTACTTTTCTCGGTACACACTATCTACCTTCCAAAGCCGTGAATGTTATGTCATTCACAGAAGAAAATCCTACAGTTCGTACTTCTGCAGCTCCTTCACTTTCTGCAGTGAAGAATGCGGGCTTCTTCGGATTAATTAAGGTTGCATTCTCGCTACCAAGCATTGCAACAACCTGCAACATGGTGGGTCGATCCGAAGCATTCTCCTGAACACAAAGAAGAGCAACAACAACGCATTTTGATGCTTCACTTGTGGGTATTTTATCTGCTAAACAAGGGTCTAAAATATCCAACAACTTGCCCTCCTTCCACAGTTCCCAAGCCTGAAGCAAACCCAATTCGAGCAGTTAGGTTGCTACCTGAAAACCAAGTATGGATCATTGAATGAAAAGAGCAACACATAGTATACTACACCTTACATGGGAAAGCAGGTTAAGAGCCTTCCCATATTTATGGAAGGTAGTGTTTCTTTGCCCACTTATGATTTCTAGCAGTAGAACCCCAAAGCTAAAGACGTCGGACTTGACTGAGAAAAGTCCCTCCATTGCATATTCAGGAGGCATATAACCACTGCAAGTTTATCACAACCCCAAGCACATTGTTTCAATAAGAAATGCAAGACATGAAATTTACCTTGTAAGCTTTCAGTGAAGCATTACTTACTATGTGCCTACAATCCTGTTTGTACTCGCATGAGCTGTGTTAGTTCCAAAAATTCTAGCCATACCAAAATCTGATATCTTGGGGTTCATATCAGAGTCTAGGAGAATGTTGCTAGCTTTCAAATCTCTGTGGATAATTCGAACTCGGGAATACTTGTGAAGGTAGAGAAGACCTTGAGCTATCCCATCGATTATGATGAAGCGCTTGTCCCAATCAAGCTGTTGTTTTCTAATCGCATCTGCAGTTGCCATAAAGTTTCTTAAAGGGAATGTTTATAAAAAGTAGGAAAGGAGGAAAGCATACATCTTGTTTACAAGATTTGTGGTGTTAACAAACCAAAGAGAAAGAAATCCAGGCTTTGGTTGGGCATGTATTCATAAACAAGTATCTTTTCCTCCCCTTCCACACAACAACCAAGAAGCTTCACTAGATTTTGATGCTGAAGTTTGGCAATGACCATGATTTCATTCATGAATTCCTCCAAACCTTGCCCTGAACGTGCTGCAAGTCTCTTAACTGCTATCTCCTCCCCTTCTTGCAGGTGACCCTGAAATTAGAAACAATCGCCAAGTAAACTTGAGAACTACTAAATAATAAATGCACCCAAGTTATATGAGAGACCCCAATACTAAACTTGTCATCTAATTCATACAATTCATAATATGGGTGATACTCCCTTTTTTCAAAAAAAAAAAAAAAAAAAAAAAAAAAAAAACACATATTGTAAGTTATAGATTAAAAATTGTGACTCATATAAAAATTGTGATTCACACTAACTTGAGTTCTTCCACAAATCACTAACTTCTCATCATTAATACATTTACCACGTAGTGTTGCTTCTTCTTTATTGCAAAGAACTTTGCTTATTATTGGGCAAATCACGTACACCCAGCATCATCACTCCCATCTACCTTAGCTAAACCACATTTCAACCTGGTGTTCAAGATTTTCACATTTTATATTGAAATAGTGAGATCATGCAGAAAGAATAAGCAATTAATACTTGCCTTTATCACGGGAAGGCTATGAGTATATAATTACCTTGTACACAGGACCAAAGCCTCCCTCCCCAATCTTGTTAGCTGCAGAGAAGTTGTCTGTTGCTTTGATAATGCTAGCAAAATGGAACATTGAGAACTCCAGGCTGCTGCCTTTGCTTATGAGTTCAGAAACTAAGACTGCAACCTGGGCTGTCGGTGTTTGATCCTTTTCTGACTTGCTCGATCCTGATTCATAGAAATGTTTTATTTCATTATGCTAAGCATGACTTTTACCTTCACCACAATAAGCTTCCTCAGAATTACCTTTATCACTTCTTTTCCTCAACCAGATTGAATAAACTATAACACTTAAAAGGATCAATCCAATTGGCAGAGCAATTTTCACTATCTTGAGCATACTCTTCTTCCCTGCACGAAAGAAATAAACATTAGTAAGTATATAGATGAGTTATCATACCAACATCTCTATTTAAATGGAACTGTCAAATAATTCAGAAGGTGTCACCTTTGCCTTCATTATGATCCTGCATATCTGAAATGGCAAGACGCAAAAAAAGGGTCCTTTGTTGTCCTATTTCATTATCTTGCTCTTGCAGGTTAAGTAAATCACCAGACCACAGAGAACAATCAGAATCATAGGAATAAGCATTACATGAACAATCTAACAAGCAAGCGGATTCACATTCTGATATGGTTCCATATTTCATAATTAGAGGGTCAGAAGGAAGCCTAAACATGTCCATCTGATAGAATCCATCCTTTTCCACTTGAAACAAGGCATTAGCACTACACAGCAATGGAGAATTCCTAAGGCAGCCGCCACTATAATCACCCAAAGCCCAGTCCTCTAGAGACTTTGGTCTGAAATGCCTGGGGCAAGAACAGGATGGAACGTAATTCTCGGTGCAGATTCCAAAAGGTCCACATCTTGCATGAACCATGCATTCGGAATCTGGTTTGCTGAAGAACAACATCCATTGCTGAGTGCTTATGTGCCAAGCTAACTGTCTGAGCTGGCCAGAGGCATCCATGACGAACCTTGCTATGGAATCATCCATAATTTTATAAGCGACGTAGGTTTTCTGGTAATTGGTAACATAAGTAAGTTCATAGAAACTGTTTTCAGTCATCTCCGGGATGTTCGTGAAGTGTTGTCCATTCCAGACGCCACTAGACCAGAATACCTTGGTTCTATTCCAAACGATGGAAAGCTGGTTGCTTAGAATTTGGTCAGGTTGTAGCTCGAAGAGACCGGGAGTTGGGTCGTCTTCGTCCTTCCAAGAGACGAGACGCAGGCTCTGGCCGAAAAACCCGTTGAGGCCTAGTATGGCACCTGGGAGCCAGGTGTTTGACGTTTGGTCAAAGCTCTGCCAGAAAATAACAGAGGAGTTAGATTTGGCTTGAAGGACTAAATTTCCAGTGTCCAGGAGGACGGCCACGGTCGGCTTTGAGGTTATGTTTGCGCTGGTGGACCAAATTGGGTTCTTTGATTGGCCGTCAGAAATGATCAGGTTTCCGTCATCGGAAAGTTTGGCCACCAAAGACGAGAGGTCGAGGAAAGCGTAGGGTCTGTTTGCCACCCAGACGGAAGTTAGACTAGTGACTACGTCGGTGCTGTACGAGATGCCGAAGTAATACCTTTCAGGTAACCTTCCTAAAGGGAAGAAACCGAGTTCAAAGAGGCCTCCTTTGGACGTGAGTTTCTGAGAGCCGGAGAGCGATTCATTGCCGGAGATGGACTCGACGGCGGAGGAAATACCAGGATACAGGGAGAGGAAGGAAAGTAGGACGACGGAGTAAAGGGAGAACGTAATTATTGACAAGCATTGCATGCTGAAAACATCGCTGAGAGAACATTTTTTTGCCATTTATTATATGTTTTGGTTTTATAAGTTTGTGCCTTTTCAATTAAATACAAAACAATGAAATAAAAAATAAAAAATAAAAAATAAAAAATCAAATACATCGATTTGTTGAAGCATCAAATCAAAAAGCGTTGCTGGTCAAATTTTCCCGTTGACCAAATATACGCGTGGTCACATAGAAAATTGCAAAGACACTTAAAAAAAAAACTTATTATTTATTATTCATGACAAAATGAGAGGCAAGCCAAGAAAATTAAATATCATTGGACAAGTATAAGTCTTCCCCCGCATTTAGTCTTATATGTTATCCTCGCTTTCCAAATTCAGTGTATTTTATAAAAAAAACTAAATATTGTTTGATATTCGTCATTATGTTTTATAACATATTTTTTAATCTAAAAAAATAAAAAATAATACAAAAAATAAAAAATAATTTTATTGTTCTAAAATAATATTAATAATATGACTTGAAACAACAAAAAAATAGAAGCCTATAAGAATACTTATATTTACATAAGTTCTATAGATATTCATGAAAAAGTAATAGTGATAAGTCATATAATCATACAAAAATATCTATGAAGGTATCATTATATGGAATAAAAATAATATAATGGCTAATGATTATGTTCATCAAGAATACTATTATAAGAAGAATGTGTTCGATTAGTTTTTCTATAAACTCTAATTTGGTTGCAAGGAGCTACAAAGCACGAAGCGTACATGAAGGAATTAGGATGGGTTTGAGTGGGCTCATTTGAATGCTTAGGAGCTTCCAAATTATACTTAAATAAGTTAATAGGGAAGTGGAGTTTCAAGGTTTCTAATAGTGTAATAGTAGTAGTAAATGTAATAGGTTCAATTAAGTTCTTTGGTGAAACCTTGTGATCATACTTGAAGGAAGAGATAAAAGAATGGTTTAATATCTTTCATGATGGTTTAATGGTCTTCACGCATTATAGATGAGATGAGGAAAAGAAGAACGAGATATTTTAGTGATAAACTTCTTAGATAATAAAAAAGAGTAACCACCTAAGCAAAATCATTAAGATTAAACATATTTTTGTACTTTTGGTGTAAAACAATGAAATTAAGGCTTATTGGTACCAAGTAAAATTTTAGTGTGCAAACATTGTTTTGATAAAATGTGACCAAATATAATGAAAAAAGTTAAAGTGAATAGCAATACTTAAGTAGCATTTTAATATAGAAACTAAGCTTAATTAAAATTTGTAATGAGTGTTATTCTAATACTAATTTAAAATGCCACAATTAAGAGAACAGAGGGTGATTCTCTCAAATCATGGTAGAAGAATTAAACAAAAGTTAACATAATAGAGTGTAGAAATGCGATGAAAAATATACAAAATTTCTCTTAAATTTGAAAAAAAAAAAAAGAGAGAAAAAAAATCAAAAAAAATGACAAAAATCTCAAAAAGATCAAAAGATGAAAGTTTTTGTTATAAAAAATATCTAATCCCCTTTAAAATATCAATTCATTTTAAATTCATTTTGTTGGGTTTTGGATTCAAATAATAAACTTTATTAAAAACTCTTAATATATTTGATACTGTCTTTAGGTTATAAAAACTTTTTGATCAAATAAAAACTCCTACTTTTCACAAGAGTTGTGAAAATAAGATGAAATTTATCCATAACTCGTTTTCATATCGTTTGAAGCATGTTTATTCGGACAAATTTTTAAGATAT
Source organism: Vanilla planifolia (assembly GCA_023846275.1). NCBI lineage: Eukaryota > Viridiplantae > Streptophyta > Magnoliopsida > Asparagales > Orchidaceae > Vanilla > Vanilla planifolia. Next base: position 39,051,994 of record CM043870.1, on the reverse strand, counting down.
AGATAAACTTCAAATTGATAATTTATGTAATAGAGATGAAAGATAAAAGGTTTTCATGTCAAAATACTCATAATAATAACAGAAATCATTTGAGAATGTTGTTTTATACTTAAAGCATTTAAGTTCTAACATAAAAGCCATAGTAGTCATGTTTATAACTTTTCTAAAGATGGATCTTAAAAGTAATGAAATAGAATTTAACAAGCTTCAAAACAAGAGCTTAAAGCTTGTTATGGAATGAAATAATGGAGATTGAATAACTTTCCAAGTGGTTAACTTTATGATGATCTCTAATGGCATTTGTGATATTTAGCATCAAAGAATTACTAGCAAGCGATATCTTAGAGATGAAATTACTAAATAAAGAATGACAACTAAAAATCTTCCAATTAGAAGTATAAAGTGATTAATTATCTCACATCAATAAAAGAGAGTGATTCTAAATTACATTTGTAAAATCATGATATTAAAATATTAAAACTTCTTTATAAACAAAATTTGTTTTAACCAATATAAATTGATAGACAAACAACATATCAACATAAGAAAATCTTGTTAAGACATTGTTGTATCATAGTATTATCTTTCACAATATGATAGAGTTTAAGAAAAAATTAAGTAGAAATTAGTGGATTTATAACAAATGGGAAGTAATTATCAAACGATGTTTAAAAATAGAATAAATAAATAAGAAATAGCTCCTAATGAACTTTTAGATAGCGGGGTATAGATATTAATAATCTTATATTAAAATATATTTTTTGTTGTAAACAACTAAAGAGTTATAATATATTAATATAATAAGATCTAAACATGTTAATATTACAAACATCATGGCTAGTCTTCCAAATAATACTAAGAAATAGGAAATAGATAAGACTAAGAAAAAAGAGTTTTTTCGTTTTTAAATCAATTTCTATTTTCTATTTTCTATTTTTAGTGAGATTCCTAATGACATTTTTATTTTTTTTATGAGAATAGATGCTAGTTCTTATTATTAATGACCTTTGAGACTTCTTAAATTTGTTAAATATAATTGTTTTCTTATTCTCTCTTCAAGTTTGAAATAAAATACTTAAATACTTAAAGTTTACAAAGTTGAACTTAGTTGCAAGGTCTCGAATCAGACCAAGCTATGGTGGTCGAGAATCCAATTGGAATATCCCATCACTAAATTAGATCTACATTTTTTTGTCTATCCTAAACAATGGAAGATTATTTCCATTATAATTTTTAACTTCAAAACTTCAATTCTCTTATACTCTAATAATATCCAAAAAAATCCTAAGAACTTAAGCTAATAAAAAACTCCCTAATTAACAAATAAAAAATATTGAAGTTAATAGAATTGATAAGAGTGGTGATTGAGTTATTTGGAGTGATTAAGAGTGGATCGTTAAAGGTAATTCAATAATTATCTAAGGAAGTTAGTCTTATGCATTCAACTAAATGGCATGGGACTAACCATGGAGTATGACTTTTCTGTTTGTCATAGTCTAAGGCAGTCTAAGAAATACTATGGCATTCAAGTGACATTATAGACCTTAATAAACAAGTATCACTTCGAAGAGACACAAAGAAGAAGATAAAAAATAAACACCTAAGAAATAGCTTCAAACATATAAAACCATAGGTGCTTAATTGCAAGATCGATAAGCTAACATGGAATAGTTAAATGATTGTGTTGGTCCATCATGAAGAGTAGTGGTTCAAAAGAATTTGGAAGTGGTGGTAGAAGAAATGTTGGAAGATATAACAAAAAGAGTTAACATGTCTTAAAATTTGATAAAGAAGAGAGAATAGGTAACAAGATAAAAATAATTAAATAAATTTGATCTAGATATCATTTGATATGACTTCGAGATAAAAAAAAGAAAAGAAAGCTCTACATAATTTATCTAAGATTTTAATAGCTAATGGCTAAGGGTAATAGAAAGATAAAGCATAGAGACATCATATAAAAAAAACTAACAATATAATAGCTATTAAGAAAACATTACAAGCTATCATACTCATAAAATACATTTAATTTGGATTACATTTGGTAGGTCAAAATAAAGAAAACAAACAATAAACAAATGACAAATTTTTTGCAAATAGAAATAAGAGAAAACTTTTATGCGTAAATCTTCATCAAATTCAACAGTTCTTTTTCTAGATGACACCAAGCAAAGAATAAAATAAGATTAAGACATAATATGAGGTTACATTTTTAAACTTTTCTTGAAAGTTAATAAGATGTAACATACATATTTCTTACAAATAAGAGAAGATCTTAAAAGATGTAATTATAATGCTTTAAAATTACATAATACTAAAGATAACTTCCAATATTAAAATCAACACTAATTCTAATATTCACTCCATGCATTCTTAAAGGACAATATTTAATATCCTTGATAACTTAATAAATCATTATCTTAGTTCACCAATATATGCAAAGCATAAAAAATTGAAAAATACATGATCAATATAAGACACTCCAAAAAATGATGACTTTAATTATTATAAAAATATCTTAATAAACTCTAACTATATCAGAATTGTGAACTATAACATCCTTCAAGTTGTTAGTCTTAGGTTTCAAAAATTGGCACGAATATCCTTGATACTTAAGATACAATTAGATAAATATATACATTTCAAATTCCAATCAAATACATAATATAAATATAAATAAAACACAAAATATTATAAAAAATATAACAAAAAATGATGACTCTCTAATGGTTTGATACGAGCCCTAAAATCTTTGATAAGCAACAACAATGAACTTAGCATAAACCCTACAAATTTTCATCCTAGAATACCAACATAAAACATTATATAGACAATAATACATCCACAACCATAAAAAAAAAAACCATAATGTTAGAAATGATGAAATGATTGAGAGACTGAATCAGACATCGCCCACACAATTCGACAATTGTCCATTTTCACATCAAATTAGCAGAAGGAAATGAATTTTGAAAAGCCAATGCAATCAAAACTCTTTATCAAACGGCGTAGTCCCATATTAAGAGAAGTGTGATTCTTCTCCGCAAACACCATTTTGTTGAGACTTACAAGCTGAAGTTAGTTGCCTCTCGATTTCACAATCACAAAATTTGGAGATTCATTTGAGGGATAGTTTCCACTGTGATAAGTGTGAACAACTTCTGTTTGGTTTCCAACTTCCTCAACGGGTGCTTTATAGCTTTTCTAAGCTAAAAAAGCTTCAGCTCGTACAAAAAATAAATCCATACTAATAATCTAAAAGGATAATGATTACCTTTCTCCTCCAATAGATTAGGACATGTTGAACTGCACATCAGTCTGTTATCTCAAGTATCTTCGTCGTTTTCGAAAGGATCTCAATGTTCTCCAAATATCAGAAGGGCTATCAAGTTTTAGAAGATCAGCCAGCACATTTTTTCTATTGAAGCATCTTTAAGCCTAAGAAATTCATATTCCCATAGCAAAAATACAATAAACAAATGAGGTCTTTTGCTTCGTAAAGAAACATAAGTGGAGAGCTGGAGATAGAAAGGAAACATCTGATTCATTGACATATTAACTGTAGTAATTAAACCTGATTTGGTATCTTGGAATCAATACAATCCATCTTCAATAAAGATCTTAGAACCCTCTAATTGTAATCGAACGATATTTGGCAAACTGATCTTTAGCCCAGAAAAGAAAAAAAAAACATTAGAAATAAGCAATTTCTTTGTTGTAGATTTTTACAATTCCTTCGCCCAGGACAAAAGCTATGGAATCATCAAGGGACTCTGTAATTTAGACAGGTTCATCCAAATATAAAATAATAACAGTACTAATGTTGGTGGAATCAAAGTACAAGAAAGAATCCGGCTGTTACAATACTTATCTCAACAGATAACTGATTAAAAGATGAATGATAATTATTTGTAAGATAGAAGAGTGATACAAAAGCTGATATTTTGTTCTTTCTTCAAAAGGAACTAGATTTAAGAAATCTGATATGAACACTTTGGCAGGAGCATCGAAAGTTGTCTAAAGATGGCAATGGAGAACTCGGAATGAATGATGGAAAGGAAGGTCCAGGTTATGGGCAATGGTCAAAAAAATAGATGACAATGGTAATTAAGGTAATGGATACGACTCTCACGCACCTTGGAGTTTCCACATCCCCTTCTCTTACAAAGTCTTTAAAGAATGGACACTCAAGAAGATGTTTGATATCATTTCCAAAACTCTATTCTATTGGTTGGTATGATAGATCAACTGTTGAGATTAAAGATAGATGTTTGATACCATTTTTTATGTTAGCTATCGCATTTATATTTTACAATGTTATATGTATATTGGCTATTTATATTGTGTTTGGTCAAACATGGATGCATTCTACTTATGTTTCTTGTCATCTTTATGAGTATAAGTATGAGTTGAATACTTTTGTGGTTCTATGTGAATCTTCTCTCATTTATCCTACATTTCAAACTAATTTTAATTTTAAAGCAAAATCTAGTTACAAATTTATTGATGTGAAAAACAGATTCAAGAAATTTAAATAAAAGCTTGCTCAGGATAATGAAGAGGATGTTGGTCTTGTAGATGATGAGATCCCATTAAGACCTAGATGGAACCTCTTTGTGACTTATTGTTGAAGCAAAGACTTTTGAGCGACAAGAAAGAGTAGTTAGATTGGAATAAAACGTCATTGTAAGTGCAAGCAGAGTGCTTGGGCACATTCTAGAGCGGTCCAGCTCAGTTTGGTGCGGTTTGGCATGTTAGTGCTTAGTTCAGCAAAATCCAGCTTAGTGTGGTGCAGTTTGACGTGGTCTAGCTAGGTTCAATGCAGTCCAACTCATTGGCTTAGTCCAGCCAAGTTTTGCATGGTCAGACACGAGAGCGATGCAAATGAGCATGATTCAATGCGGAAAACCCATGAAACGCTAGCATGGGTAGACACAAACAACATGTGTGAGCTGCAGGCAGGTACGATCGGGCGTTTTTTTGGCCCAGTGCGTCTCAAGCATGTTTCGAGAAGCTCGAGCAACATGAGCTGCTTACCAAAAGACGTGTGAGGCACAAGCAGGGAACAAGGCCCTCAAGAAAATAGAGAAGGGACTTTCGAAGTTGAGAGTTTACCAGTAAAGGGATAAGGAGCTCAAGAGCAACAAGAGTTAAGGTTTTTGGGGAGAGACATTTTCAAAGAGAGGTGTGGGAAGGTCAAAGAAGAATTATTAAAGCTTTGAGAAAGACTGGCTCAAGAACTTAGGAAGTAAAGAAGAAAAAAATAGTAAGATCAAGTGGAGAGAAATAGCTTGATGAAGAAGACATATGGAAAGCTTGCAAAAGAACTTGGGAGCTCGGAGGATGAAAGCTTTTGAGAAGAGTTGCGATCCGCATTGGTGAGCTTCCAATGCCCCCTGATTGAGTTCAGAGGGGTCTCTTATAATTGTTCTTTGTTAATAGACCCCAATCCAACTTAGATCCCTCTTCTTTATTCCCACATGAAGGTGGTGTTAAGATGTAGATGGCATGGTATACGGTAGTGTGCTGTGGTAGGTATTATGGTTCATCTTTTCTTAATATTTTCTTTTTTACTTCAACAAAATTGCAACCTTAGAATAAACCACCAACCCAAAAGCTCTAGCAACCATTCCGTTTATATCTCAAAACTAATACCCAACCTCTATTATAACCTAAACCACAATTGTGCACTTCTATGGCATTGCATTGCCTATCACCCCAAAGGTTTCCAAAAATACCTCCCTCTATACCTATTATAACCAATATTCGACATAATCCTCTTCTAAGGCCGCAAATCAAAGTTTTCATTTCCACATTTTCCTTTATTAATGAGTCACCATGAGAACCACAAAAGTCTCCACATCCACCCCACACTACAAAGCTGCCTAGACCTACTAGTACATGTTTGTCTCCAATATTGACACTTGTGATTCCACTACATCTTCTAAAACTCTTACGATTGAGCATCATAATTGTGATACTATCTCACTAAAATTATAATATCCACTTCCTTCTTCATGTACTAAGATATTTGATATTATTTCTTCCATAAATAATCTTGTAATGTTGCATGACCTATTTTTATTCTTACTACCCATTAATGAGCAAGTTGCTGATTTGTTTTGGCCCCTTACCTCAACTAAAACCTAAACCTTGAGTGTGTACTCCACAATTTTCCTTATTGATGAGTCATTATGACAACCATCCAAGTCTCCACACAACAAAACTATCGATTGCACCCACTAATTACATGTCTAACTGAAGTATTGACACTTGAGATTCCACCACATCTTGCAGCACTCCTATGGTTGAGCATGACAATTGTGATACTTTCTCACTAAACGTCTGCCATCCACTTCCTTCTATACGTGCCAAGATGTTTGATATTATTTCTTCTATAAATGATCTTGTGATGTTGCATGACTTATTTTCATTCTTATTACCCATTAGGGAGCAACTTGATGTTTGTTTTGGATGTTGGAGATCATTCATAAAAGCCACTCCTATTTTTTCCATCAAATTGTCTTACTATACTTAATGAGTTTATTATACTCCACCTCTATCTGAGTTGACAATCCTAATATTTATATATTAGCCTAATTCTCTTATCCATACAAGTGTAATGAGTTTACCTATGCCACTATTAGAGTTGCTGGAGGATGATGAAATACACAAAATTTCATCCACTAAATCTTAATCATTAATCCAAAATACAACCACGTGACAGACTTCAGCAACTCTTAAATCTTCGAGAATAGACCCTCAAGACCCATCCCTTAAGGCCAATCCCTCAACACCGAACCCTTGAGGCTAGTCCCTCAAGACCAATTCCTTAAGACTAGTCCTACAAACCTAGCATCAAATTGTGAGATCTTCCATTTCACTCAAAGATATGTTCTAGTCCAAGGAAAACTATATAAAAAGTCTTATATCGAGCCCTTGCTTAAGTGTGTTTATCCATCAAAAGTCCATGACATCATTAAGTCAATCCATTCAATAAAGTGTGGCAATCATGCATTCAGCCATAATTAGACCATTAAGGTTATGCACCAAAGATTCCTTTGGCCGACTGTGCAAAAAGGCATTGCATAGTTAGTAAGGAGATGTAAAGGTTGTCAATTTAAGGTTCTCTTCCTCAACAATAAATGGATGAAATGAAAGAAATAACCATATCTTGGCCCTTCTCAATGTAAGACATGAACTTCTTTGGCCCATTCTCAACTACAAGAAAGTAGAAAGAAGCTCATTTTTATACCTATCAATTATTTTTTTAAGTGGATCAAAGCCAAGCTTCTTCTCAACTAGACCATAGTCAAGAATCAAAGTTTCCTATGTACAGACATCTTAAGCAAATTTAGAGATCCCTTAATCATTGTTACCAATAATGTAACAATATTTTGAGCCAAGAAACTTAAAGAATTTTGCAAAAAAGTAAGATTATCATCTCAAATATGTCTCAATTCCTCACTTGAGAACAAGTGATCAAGTCAAGGCAACAAACAAGAGCCTCCTTAAAATCCTCAAGACTATATAGATAATGAAAAGGATAAAGGACTAACAAACTCCCCATTATGTTGTGGGCATATCAAACTGTTCCTTCTACAACCATGAGCAAGTAACTCTTTCTCTAGTTTATGAATCCAAATCAATGTTCCCTGTTGAGACCAACCATGTTACTCATTAGGTCCAAAAGTTTCATATCATTGACACATCAAAAGCAGGAAGCTAAAAAGCTGGAGCTAGAATTATTGGAGGAGAAAGGTTCTCTTGTTCACCTTAAATAGGTCAACTAAAAGCGAAGTATAAAAAATGCTATAATAAGCATACCAAAAATTGTTCTTTCAAGGTTGGAGATTTAATTCTTAGATAGTGTGAGGTCTCTTAATCAAGGTCATCGTTGAACAAAACACACACAAACTTTAAGCAAAGGAGTGCAATGAAAATTTTCCATCATAGAGAAGAGACCACTTAAAAAACATTCTAACCATAATAAGTCCCCTTTTTCTCATATGCTAAACGTTAAAGATATGACTTACCTTGAACTATCAATTAATTCCATAGTGGACATTATGATTTTGTATTCTTGAGATTTTACTAATTTAGGCAAAGAAAAACAATCTAAGTTCAATTAGCATAAATAAAACATCTTAAGAACTACATGCTTTGTAAACAACATGATCACTCGAGGCTTAATCTAGAATTTCCATTTTAGTAAAGTTTCTTCTCAAGTTTACCTCAAAGTATTCATTTAAACTCCATTGATGTCCTTCATCAAATTTCAATTCACCCGAGACCCTAGTTTGCTGAGGATTAACATTAATCCATTCATAATCGCAATTTGCTTAACCTCGAACATTTGTTTGTTGAACTCTAGATCTACTTTGAAATTTATTGATCATTCCTAGTTCGTGAATTATTCTTACTCCATCCAATTCTTGGTGATCACTCAATTATCATGACTCACTCAAGATATGAATTCATAAGGCAAATTCATTTGTTATCAAGATTGCAAACCAAACCTTGTCCAATGAAGGTTATTACTTGAGGCATAAAATTCTCTTAAAAAAATTATGAATGGACTATAACTTGAAATGTAAATAATTTTAATTGGATTATATCCTTCCAAAACCCAATCACGCACTAGTACTAAGTCTAAAACAGTTTTGATAGACCCTCTAATTCACACACTAGAGACATGAAAGAGTTAAAAGAAGATTAATATGCAAAATCCCATATAGAAAGGCTAATAATTGCTTGTGAGATATTCATTGAGAGAGCTAAATTTCACATATTAATAAACCTTCCATTGTTCCACAAGTACGTCAAGTCGATCCCATGATCTAATGATGCAAGCATCTTTCATTATTGAACTATTTATTTTAGCATTTTCTTGTTTCATTTGCATCAAATCATACTTTGATTTGGCTAATCATCTATGAGACTTTATTAATTTAGTCTCATCTTTCTACGTTTGAACTCAGATCTTCATTATTGTTCTATCATGTGAAGATCTTGAAAAGCATAGTCCTTCATTCCACTTCTTCCAACCTACATCATTGCTCCATCGCATTAAGGTATCGAGATATATTGTCTTCACACCCTTTTTTGTACCACTGTTAATGATCTATTGCACAAAGTCAAAATCCTTTACCAAGTCCTAATTGCATAATCCATCTCCCTCGAAGTAATAATTAACACTCGTGCAAAGCAGCTAACAAAGTTATCTTCATTTAGATTCAAGCTAAGTCCAAGTTTATATAGGTCATTTCCCCATCAATTAAGTCATTTGCACTCAAGGAACCAAGTCACTCCCTCATTCCTACCTCGAGTATATACTTACACTTCGGGACTGGGTTATGATACGTTTACATAAGTATAAAACAATTGCATAAAAAATAAAAGAATCAATATATTAGTTAATATAAAGAATACATTATTCAAAAAAAATTCCATGGTTAATCCTTTAAAAATTTCTTTAGGGTCTCCTTCAATATTTTGAGTTTTAGCTACTTTATTATGATATATAGCTAAAGAGTTAAACCATCCCTAATAAATAATGTCACTATTGAACCCTTGTTCATTACTCTTCTATCTTAAACCATTACCTTAGCAATAAAGAATCATTTTAGCCAACATATTATCTATCACTTGTTATAAAGATAAGATCTTTTAAACCCATCAAAGATATCCTCCAAAGTTATAGTCATTTAATTCATTTTCGGTTTTTAAGGTCTCTAATTGTTAGGTACTTCTCCTTGAGCATATGCCCATGTAGTTCTCTTTAATTTTCTTTTAAGCTTTATTTATCTCAACCTCTTTTTCCTAAGAATTCGAAAGAAAGAACTAAGCATTAACTGCTTAACACCTAAAATACCTAAATAATAATGCACTCTTGATGGGGACCTTGTGCAATACATCTATCATGATGCAAGAAGATATCTCAAACACATAATGTTAGACATCAAAGGATTAGCTATCAACTCTTTGTTCATGGCCATCTCATGTACTTGCATAATGAAGAAGATGGTGCCCCAACAAGGGAGACTATAAACAAAAACTCTTATAATCAAAGAGGAGTATACTTATCCTAGATGGATATACTACAAACTTTCTCCAAGTAGGTAATCTACACCCAAATTTGTTGAAGTTGCCCTTGAAGTAACCTTTTAAATCATTCAAATTATGGAGGGTAGCATTGAAAAGTTTGTAATTCATCAATGAATAACATGATTGTGCCAGATTTTGGAGAATGCAAGCTTGTTTTTAGATGAAAAATTCCTCATGACATCTTGTGTATAAAATTTTTCACAACTATCAAGACCAAATAATCAAAAGAAAAGGAATCACAAACTTCTTATTTGTGTTGATGGGTTTAGTACGTTGTAATGAATGTGAGAGTGGGTCTTGTTAGCATGTATTATGTGGTGGTTGATGGGCATTATGTAAGGATAATTATGATTAAGTTTGTAGACATAGTGCAATTAGGCAATAAAAAATATTTGTTCACCAAATGGTAGCAAGGAAGTTGGATTGATGTCATTAATTTTTGCTTATCCTTCATGTAACCATAATGGCACAAGTATTGTTAAAGAAATCCCTAATAGAGGTCCGTTGTACATTAATCCAAAAGTTTCACGAGTGATGCAAAAACGGCAAGGAGTCACTTCTGTTTTGGCAACAACATTGAGTTCATAGGTGTTATTGTAAAGCACACTCACACAATCATTGAAAGGTGTCTGAGTTAGTAGGGCTGAAACGTAGAGCTAGTAAGGTTAAAAGATGGTTGAGTTGGGCATGCCAACATGATGCTACCATGAGAAGAGCTAAAAGGGTCTCAAGTCAATAAATAAGTGTCACCTTGTAGGATCCCCAAAGTCATACATATGAAACAGTAGCAAGAGCAGTCCAAAAGCAAAACCATGTTATCTTTAGTGAGTCTCAAACACCAATTTAAAGATAATGCCAAAAGTGCCTCTAGGAATTGTGCTCAACATCTCATGCATGAAATAGAGGTTGTAGGAGATGTTCAAATGTGTCATCTCATCAAGGAGAAGAATATCATGTTAATCAAGTGGTATCTAAGCATGACTACATATTATTAGTGCCTCTAAAAAAAATGTTTATATTGTAAGGCAAAGACAAATTTTGCAAATCGTGATAGTTTCAAGGGTATCAAACTGTAGCTAATATACTCACTAATATTTGCATCACTGTTACATCCACAAAATGTTGAAAATTTGAAACTAATTCGATATAAAGGAAATATTCATCCACATTCTCACATCCACCTAAACAAAAGAGAATGCAATATAAAGTAAATTTCCTCTAAATAGAAAACAGAACTCAGTACATTTAAATTAGGAGACCACACATAAAAAAACAAACCTCTATTGTGTTTGAATGCAATTGCAATTAAGGTCACATTCCAAATGTTGGTGACCAGCCTCATATGAGATGCCATCTAATTACTAAATTAAAAAATTCTACATCATTTTTTATCTATTTTTAATACAATTATTACATTTGTGCTTAACCAATCTCTTAAAAAGTTAAAAAAGATAATTTTTTCTTTATCCATTTATTTTATTTCTCACAACACATTTAAAATCTAATTTATCAAACATTACCACATTTCAATACATTATACCTCACTACTGTCCTTGTGTTGCAACTACAACAACTAAAACAAACCTAGGACTTATTCAGTATTTCTTGTGTTATTATACTTAAATTCATTATTTTGAGTTTATAAGAAGGCAATTTCCATTATGTTAAAAAAAAAAACATGAAAGCTAACTGAAGATACCTCTGATATAAACACAAAACAAAGCTTAGGCTTTTAATAATGGATCAACAAGTGCTTTGAAATCAACTTTTGAAACCTTAAAAACTCCCTAAGCATTCTCCTTTGAAATAATAGAGCTTGAACTCCTGACTTGAGAACTAGAGCAAGATGTGCTTTGTGCATGGCCATTCTGATCAAATGATAAATCTAAGAAGAACAGAACTTGCTTATGCTGCCCTGAGTATATTTGAAGTGATGTTGGAATTGGAGGCATGCTAATTTCCATCATCCCCTCAAGCATCTGTAAAACCTGCCCCATTGGTGGTCTAGACATCTCTTCATCCTGAATACACCAACACGCAACTTTAAAAGCTCTGGTAAGCTCTATAACATCAGCATTTCCCTCCAACCTAGGATCTAACAAGTTAAGAACATCACCAGTCATAAGATTCTTCACAGCAAAAGCAGGGAAGAAGCCTGGTTTACTTTCTTCCCAATGGTCTGTATTTCTTTTTCCTGAGATAATCTCAAAAAGCATCATTCCATAACTATAAACATCAGCCTTTGCAGTGATGGCAACTCCAGAGATCCACTCTGGAGCAAGATAGCCCCTTGTTCCTCTCATTGTAGTCAGAACACGACTCAAGTCCCGACCTAGAAGTTTTGCCAGGCCAAAGTCCGCCACTTTTGGAATATATGAATCATCTACGAGTATGTTTTCTGGCTTAATATCACAGTGTATGATGCAATCCCTGCACTTCTCATGGAGGTAAACCAAGCCTCGAGCAATTCCCAATGCAATTTTATATCTTGTGCTCCAATCCAAATGTGTTTTGCTGCCATGAAATAAATGAATATCAAGTGAACTATTTGGCATGAATTCATAGACCAAACACTTATTCTTTCCCTCAGCACAAAAGCCATGCAGGCGAATCAGGTTTATGTGTTGTATTGTTCCAATGGTGCTCACCTCAGATCTAAACTGCTTATCCCCTTGACTAAGATCTTGCAGCCTCTTCACAGCAATGAACGTTGAATCTGGTAACACCCCCTTATAGACTGATCCAAACCCTCCACCACCCACTTTATCTGAAAAATTCTTAGTCATGCGTTGCAGATCAGCATATCTGAAGGCCACCAAAGTACCATCTGCTGCTGCCTTTAATGCACCGATCATTCTCTTCCTTCGCTGCTGCAAAATGATCAACCAAACAACAACCAACAGGACGGAAAAACCAATGGGAACCCCAATTGCCCCTCGAACAATGCCTGCTTTCTTGTTCTTGGAACTTCTCAGCTCAGAAGCGGCAAGACGAATGAAAAGAGTCCCAGCATCTCCACCGTACTGTTCTTGGATATTCAACAGGTTACCAAACCACAAAGAGCATACTGCATTATAGGAGTAAGCAGTGCACGAACAATTCTTCAAGCAAGAAGATCGACACTCATCACTGTTCCTGGTCCCCATCATCAGAGGATTAGCAGGCAGTCTTACACCATCCATCGTATAAAATTTATCTTTCTCGCTTCCAGCAGAGCTATTTTCGTTGCACTGCAAAGCTGTGTTCCTCACACAACCCAAAGTGTGATCACCCAAACCCCAATCCTTAGGTGACAACTCCCTGAAGCCCTTAATACAACCACAAAATGGGAGACTGTTCTCATTGCAGCTGCCAAAAACGCCGCAGAGTCCATAAACTTCACATTGAGCCCTAGGCTGTGACCAGAACAATATCCAGTTATTCGAAGAAGGAACCCACGTCAACTGCTTGATTTGCCCAGAGTAATCCATGATGAACCTTGATATGACATCATCTGAATTAACTGTATAAGTAAAATAATTCTCCGTTCCATTGTTAACATACTCAAAATCATAAACATAACTCGAAGTCATCTCTGGGACACCACTAAAGATTTTACCATTCCAGGGGCCACTCGACCAGTAATTCTTGGTACCATTCCACAAGATTATGTACTGGCCGCCTTCATTTGGGTCGAGTTCCAAGTAGAAGAGTCCAGGAGCCGGATCCTCCGCATTCTTCCAAGACACAAGGTGCTGGTTCTCGCCATTGAGCTTATTGAGTCCAAGCTTGCCGCCGGGAAGCCAAGTATTTGTGGGATGGTCAAAACTCTGCCATAAAACCCTAGAGGGATCGGACCCATCTTTGAGTACCAAGTTTCCGGAATCAAGGAGAACGGCTACGGTAGTTGTGGAGGTAAAATTAGCGTTTGTAGACCAGATTATGGATTTTGACTGGTTGAGTAGGACAAGATTGCCATCTTTGGAGAGCTTGAGCTCCGATGAGGAGGGATCCGAAACAGGGGCGTCTCGGTTTGCAACCCAGACAGGCGTGAGTACGGAGACATTCACGGTGTTGTACCACATGCCAACGTAGTATCTTTGAGGAGAACTTCCCAAGGGAAAGAAACCAAGAACAAAGTTACCCAGTTCAGATACAAGTTTCTTGTCGCCGTAGAGGGATTGGCTGCCGGAGATGGAATTAGCAGCGTACGAATAGTTAGGAAGGAGAGTATGGAAGAAAAGAAAGAGGAGCACATGCAGAACAGCCATAAGAACAAAGGTGGAGACGAGAAAAACAACAACACGTCTTTTATTTGTTTGGAGATCGCGATTTTGATTCTTAACGCGCTCCTGCGGCAGTTAAGACGGCCAAGGAACGTTTAGAAGATCACAATTGGCGAATTATGGCTGTCGCAATCATTTATTTAGGTCAACTAGTGTACTTTGTCAATAAGAAAATAAATTTGACGAAGTTTTATTTAATCGTATTTAATTCATTTTTACATAAATCTTATTTTTTGAAGTTACAAATAATAAATGATAACTTTATAATTTTTATTTTAGTTTAGTTTTTTAGTAATGATATGCAAACTTTCGCAATGATAGAATCTCGATGACGAGTTTCCGCTCGATGACGAGTTTCCGCTTCAGCAATGATGTTAAGGGAACATAAAATTTTGTCTCCCATCTTTTTTTTTCAAGTAAAAAATCATATTTTTTTTAACACATTTTCATGTTTTAAATTTTTTAATTCAAAATTGTAATAAATAAAGCAATAAAATTGGGTGAATCTCATTAATTCCTAAAATCATACAATTAAAATTCGGGAAATTTTAAAGATTTATTAGAAAAAAAATCATTAATAACGAAAAATTTTATGTGATATAAAAGACTTATTGATAAAAATAAAGAAAAACTTATACGAAATTCATTTGCACATGGCTAAAATAATATCGTTTTTTAATAGGGGTCTACCCTTTTGGAGTAGTCAAAGAAGGATAAATTAGCTTGCGTTTTAAACAATTATTATTAAATATTAAATTATTTAATTAAAAATATTTAATTTTTTTATTAAATATTTTTTAACACATCATGTATTTGATAAAATGGTAATTTTAAGTGGAATCCAGGGAAATCACAAGACATTTGAAGGGCCAAACAGAACAAACTCGAATTGCACTGAAGAAAATAGCATTTTTTATTCGAGTAGAATGCAGTGTTGATGAACTACATGGCCGGCATATATGGAGTTGCCACCACAATCAAGTCATGTTTCCTCGATACGGCTCCCCCGAAGGACTCCTCCACGTCTAACTCTTCTGCTCTCCTACCGTCCGGCAGACCCCAGTCGAAGTAACAGAGCAGCGGCGCAAGCCATTGCTCGATATTGGAAATGGCAAACGCCATCCCCGGGCAAATTCTTCTCCCAGCACCAAAGGGAGTGTACTCGAAGTTGGCCCCTTTGAAGTCCACTGCGCTTCCCTCGAACCGCTCCGGCCGAAAGCTTTCGGGATCATCCCAATACTTGGGATCCCTCATGATGGCCCCCACATTGATCAGCACCCGGCTTCCCGCCGGAACTGCATACCCAAACAAGTCGACGGTCTCGCGACCGACTCTGGGAACCAGCAGCGGGGCGGCGGGATGCAATCTGAACGTCTCTTTCATAATGCAACTCAAATAGGGCAGCTTGTTTATTTCCCACTCCTGGGCTCCTGTTCCGCCATTGGAGTATCGCCTCACTTCTGACTGAGCCTTCCGCATAACGTGAGGGTGCCGAATGAGCTCGGTCATGGCCCAGTCCATGAAAGTTGACGTGGTCTCTGTTCCAGCGACAAATAAATCCTGCAGGAGATTCAAAACACATAAACAGCATAATAAAAAAACCTCTCTCGGCCTCCCATCTAGATTTGTTGGCCCCGACTTCATAGAAGAATAATTGAAAACAAGTATTCAACTTCACGGTTGATTGCTGAGTATGAACTAAAATGAATCTTGAGAAACTTTTCCCCTAAAATTCAAAGGCTCTGTCTTCTCTTTTGTACAGTTGTGGTCCGAAAATGGTGTGGTGGCATGGTGCAAAGTAAAAAAAAAATTGAATTCCTTGAGGAGAGACAAAGTGAAAAAGAAG
The DNA here is from genome assembly GCA_023846275.1 of Vanilla planifolia. Taxonomy (NCBI): domain Eukaryota; kingdom Viridiplantae; phylum Streptophyta; class Magnoliopsida; order Asparagales; family Orchidaceae; genus Vanilla; species Vanilla planifolia. The sequence goes on along the minus strand of CM043870.1, from coordinate 39,035,776 downwards.
TACGCACAGATATTACAGCTTTGATGTTGTCCATGGTAAGATGCATATCCAGCTCCTTATCTTCCCTTAATCTGAGGAGAACATCGACGATTAACTCATCCATGTCTTTCCCTTCGCCACTTTTTATTAGATGCTCTTCAATTATCTCATTCAAGATAGCATCCCAGCAACTGTGAGCTCTCTCCAGCCGGGAAGTCAAGCCTGTAAGCCCACCAAGAAAACTCAAGGAAGGAAACAAATCCGCCAGCTCAAATCCAGAAGATAGCTTGCGCATCTCGTCTACGGCCAAAAGAAACTTTTGCATATGGCCACACTCCCTCCCAAACGAAGCCCTCGAAACTGCGGCGTTGGCTGCCGACGAGAACAACTCCGACAGATTCACCGGTGATCCCGCCGCCACTCGAATCTTCTCCATGAGTTTGTTGGCTTCCTCCACCCTCATCGAGCCGAAAGACTTGACTCTTTTGGCGCTGAATATGTGCATCGAGCAGATTTTCCGAAGGTTCCACCAATACTTACCGTAAGGGGAGAAGATTATGTCGGAGGAGTTGTAGAAGACGACCTTACCGACTGTTATTTGAGGCCGAGAAGCGAAGTTGATATCATGGGTCTTCATGACCTCGCAGGCGAGCTCGGCGGATGAGATGATCATGAAATCGATCTCCCCCAGCTTGAGCTGGAACAGAGGACCGTATATTTTGGCAAGGCTGCTAAGTCTGTGGTGCGGCTGGTCGCCAATGAGGTGGATTAAGCTGCCGATGATGGGGAGCTTCCAAGGGCCAGGAGGGAGCTTAGGTGTACTGTTGTTTCTTTCCTTACCAAGCTTCTTCACGAAGAAAACGAGGAGGATGCAAAAGAAAAGAGTTGCAGTGGAGAAGAGCTTTGATTGTTCCATGTTGATGAGATATCGTTAGACTCATCTTGACAAACTAAATCAAATCATATTTTTTATTTTTTAAATTTTGAAATATTTTATTTTTAATGATTTGATATACTTTACAAAAGAACTCTATTTTTTAATTAAAATAATGTAATTCGAAATATTATACCATACTTGATATAGATGATTCAAGGCTGGCATACATATAAAACAAATTCTATAGTACAATTATTGCTGTGATGTACGAATCACAAATGGGTTGCATTTTGAAGGGAAGGGACATAAAAATTATATTTATGAATGCTTAACTCTATTTGTAAATAGAATTTACTTAACTAAAACTATCAAAAAGATTGTTTTATCATTTTAAAATAAATTTTAAAAAAAAATCAAACAAAAGTTCATTTTAATGATATATTGTTGAAAATAATTTTAATAAGAAAAAAATTGCAAATTTTTTTTTTAAATAAAGTCTTTAGAGTCCTACAAAGTTTGCTATCATCATTGTCGACAGTTTTAACAATGTCATTCGTAGAATGGACCAAATGAAATGTGTTGGGCAAGAAAATGGCCATACTCAATGGGCAATATAATAAATATACAAAGCCATGCCCATAAGACAATCACATGTTGGATCCACAATTGATAATGGAAACATAAACGTTCTTCGTCGTTCGTGTCATCCTCTCTGTCCTCTTGGCTCTTGTATTGTTGAAACTCATATTTAACCTAAGAAGAAATAAAGACAAGACCATCAAGCTCCCTCCAGGTCCATGGAAGCTCCTCATCGTTATCAACTGAAGTTCTTTGTGCTAAAGACAATCTCACAAGAGGGGAGGGATGAATTGTGGTAAATAAAATTTTCTTTCTATTTTTTATTTCAATTAAAACTTAAATCTTTTAAGCAAGAATAAAAAAGAATAGTACATAAAAGATTTTTAAGGTGGTTCGACTCAAATCGAACCTACATCTACCCCCAACCGGTGTTGGGAAAAAACCACTAAAATCACCAAATTACAAGCGAGGTTTTTCGTACGGTTCACCTTAAACTTACTTGGGATTTTACTTACAGCTAATCCCAAACCTACTTAAGTTTTTCCGAGCTCAACTCAAACCCCGTGCTTTTGCACAATTACTAGGATGCCCTTACCCCAAAGAAGAAATACAAAAAATTGACAGAACTTAAGACAATTTTAAGAGAAATATGAGGCACACACAATACCGAAAAGAGGGAGGAATAGAAATTGAAAAATAGTTGAAGCAAAAACCTCCAATTTCGGGTTCCTTCTTGTAGCTTTCACTTTGTGATTTTGGAAGCACCGTATGCACTTGAAATTGCTCGATATTTTGATTTGAAAGCTTTGAAATCTTAACAATGGTAACCTCTAGGAGTTCTTCATCATTCTCTATTTAAAGAGCTTAATTTGAGCTCTAAATGCACTCCCAATGGCTCTAAAATGAACTAGCCATTTGGGTAATGGACACAAAGCAGTCACCGTTCGATTTGGAGCCTGAAATGGACGTTTTTGATTGAATCTCGAATTTACCGTTCAAGATCAATTCTGGCCGTTGGATCTAGGCGACCTTGATCTGGGCCATTTGATCGCACATTGGTTGCCCTACATGTATTAAAACATGTGTGTATATGTGCAATTGTGTGTAGCATTTTAAATTGACTTTATTGAAGGGTTGAATGCAATTTTAAGATTGAAAAAATATTAGACGTGAAATAAAATAATGTGACTAAGTGGCAATAATTCCAAGAAGAGATTTAATGTGAGCCAAGTGATGGAAATGCTATGAGAAGGTGATATATAATTTTGAGTAATTATAATATCATAAGAAGGTATGATATATCACTAGATAGTATTGATATAATATATTACTAAGTGGTAATAATGCCATTAGAAGGTGTAAAATAAATGAAATATAATATAAATAACATAAAATCATGATGATGTCATGATTAGATGTGATATAGCCTGGTTGGTTTTAAAAGGTACAACACAATTTGATGATAAAATGAACTAAAATAAGTGTATGGTAAAATGACTATTGAGCTATGTAATACATAATAATGTAAACATAAATGGTTAATATTATTTATATTTATACACTTGTGAAACAAATTTTGTTTTTCATATTGTTACTCGTATTATTATATCTTTGTCCACTAACTCTTTTATATTATCTCAAAATATATTTATTAACATGTACATATATAGATGATGGATATATTTAGCCATGCATGAAATAATGTGAAAAAAAGATATATTATTAGTGTGTAGATTGAAATTTAAAATTTAATATGTTATAACGAAAGAGTGATGTAATAAGTTACTGTGAGATGTGAGGTGATTATAAGCAATTTGAGACAATGATGACTCATATATTTTTATTTTTTTTTCTTTCGTTTCTATTTTATTTAATTATTCAAAGGGATGCTTAGTTGATTTCTATTTAGATAACAATATTATTTATATGTTAATAATATCTAAATAATATTAATATTTTTACTATTTAATATTAATATCCATCGAGAGGGGAACGCGCCTGCTGACTGGGTTGCTCTGGCTGCATGCCTCAATGAGTTCGTTTGGGTTCCTGGGGACTCCCTCCCCAAGCCCCTACTCAAGCTTATGTTGGCTGATTTCATGTTCGATCCTCCCTAATGATCCATCTTGTAACACTTGTATGGCTTGGCCATTTTGATATAATATATATTATATCCATTTTTAAAAAAAAGGGACTTATAGGGGGACTCCAGTGGAGCCGGCGACGGGTTTGATGGGAGCCGGGGGTGCTGACGATGGGAGCTGACGACGGGTTTGACGGCGACCAGCTCCTGGAGCCAGTGATGGGAGCTAGTGAAGGAGGTCTGTGCCGGGAGCTTGCGACGTGTGCCAGCACCAGGAGCCTGTGACGGTAGCCAAAGACTGGAGCTAGTGTCGGTTGAAGTTGACCTGTGCTGTGGTGTGGGCCACACCCGGGTGACTGCACTCCGGTGACAGTGCAGGGAGGTGCTCATTGGGGGACTCGGCCAGGTGGGGGTGATGGAAGTTTGGTGGTGACGGTGTGCTCGGAACAGTACGAGTGCGGCGACTCAGTGGCCGGCGTAGCTGATATCCATAACTGGTGGGGCGGCGCAATCAGAGGGTGCGTCACGGCGGAGAGGCGGCAGTGGATAGCACACAACTGGCAGTGGTCAACGGCTAACGGTCGCACGTGCGAAGGTCATGTGAAGCTCTCGACCGTTGCGGATTTTTGCCAGGTCACATGGATCCGAAACTTTGAATTTGAATTTCCAGACCCTGCTAACTCAGGGGGGGCAGGGATAGGATTAAATAACTTGACTATCCTGCGGAGCACCACACCGCATCGTCCCCATTCTTGGTTTGCGCCACCTGCAGCCCTAGCTGAACGATAGATGGCGGGAAGCAAGACTCGGAGGAGCAACAGGAAGGCGCGGACTTCTGGGAGCAACTCCCTAGTGAGGGAGAGTCTCTCCTCTACGTCTGGGGGAGAAACAATGCCAGTCGATGGAACTCTCCTCCCTCCCCAAAACTTCGACACTAAGGGGGACATACTAATGAGCTAGAGGGGCGCACTGGAAGATAGGGATGATCCGGTGATCGCGGTGGAACAGATGGACATTCCAGGTCTGTTCCCTGACGTTCAGGGGGTTGCTGGGGGGACGCCCTGGAGGGCCGCTCAGTGAGTGCTGCTATGCGGGAGCTACAAGACACGACGCACAAGGAGGCGGAGCCTACGGTGAGCAAATTCATTGGAGAAGCAACCAAACCTGTGCACGGAGATGCTGGGAATCGAGCGGCTCTTGCAACTAAAGTCAGCTTTAAAGATGCCCTGACCGCAAACAACAACATCAACGACTACAACAACAGCAGTCTAGTGACCTCGTATGTGCTGCCGGCCAACATTGACGTCAAGGAACGTGTCGCGGGAATTCTCGATTACGTTGAGGGTGGCGATGTATTCATGTCATCAGATGCTTGCCAGCGACGTATCGAATTTCATAAATTTGATTTGGATGGCCGAGTCTACTGGAATACACTTTCCTTTCCCGTCATCGCACGGGTGTTTCTCAAGAGATGGGGTCACAACAAGAACTTTAAGGTCTTCAACTTGTCCTCCAGCTGCTTCTGCTTGAACTTTGATTCCATCAATGATCGGAACGAGGTTTAGCTCGGTGGTCCGTGGCAGATTGTTGGCCAAGCCATGGGGCTTGACATCTGGACACACAAGTTCGAACCAAACACTGCATCTGCGATGCGTGCACCGGCATGGGTGCGCCTCCCGGGTCTCCCACTCATTTACTGGGACATTGACATCATATTACGAATTGCTAAGGCGATCGGAGAACCTTTCCTCCTGATGGTTGGACTGTCGAAATGGTATGCTCTTCCTACGCTTGGACGTGCATCCAAACGGAACTTTCGAAGCCGTTGAAACTGGGGATATAGCTCAATGAAGAATTTGGGAGAACCTATCAGAGTTTTGAGTATGAGGGGCTGCCGCGGATCTGCTTCACATTTGGCCATGTTGGTCATCTGGTGAGCCACTGTAACACGCAAAAGGAGGCGGGGCTTTCCCGCTCTGGCTCCCCTTTGTCTACTGACCCAGGTCGTAAAGGATTGACGGTGGCAGGGGACACGTCCCTTGGTGATGGCAAACCTACAGAGGCGGGTGGCACCAGTGGCCTTCGAAAGCGGGAGGAGAACACAGGTGTTACAGAAGGAGAGGCACATAGGCTGGAGCCATGGATGCTCGTCCAACCACGGCGCAGGAGACAGGGCGTTGCTGACCACAGAGGCTCGGCTGCCATGGCAAGCCTGCCTCCCTGGAAGGACGCTAGTCGCAGAATTCGTGGTCGGGATACTGCCAGCACGTCCCACGGCATCCGAAGCCCATCCACGGACCGTGGTAGAAGCAGAGCAAAGCGGCCTCTGCAACCTGGGAGCTACGAGGACCGGATGCAGATAAGATCGGGAGGTCATCCCTTAATGGCTGTTGGCACGGGCCATGCACCCCATGTAGGAGGGCACAAGGGGAAACTGCCCTTGGTGCAGGAGGAACGAGAGGGGGATATACTCATAAGTCCAGATGGGGGGCCCAGTGGCCACCAAGGAAGATGATGGCGGTGGCTCTATGCGAAGGTGATGCATGATTGCATGGAAGCACTGATAATATGGCCTACGTCAAAATGCGGCTCATAATTTGGAACATTAGAGGTGTTAAGAAGAGGAAATCAAGGAGTTACTTGCAAAGGCTGGTTCGCGAGGGGAATGCTCCAGTCGTGGCGTTAATGGAAACGAAAGCGCATACCTTCTCACGGCGGGATGCAGACTGGCTCCTTGGAAGGGACTGGGAGTTCGCGGCTCACCCTTCAGCGGCCATGTTGGCTGGCATTGTTCTTTTGTGGAGGAACTGAGTTGATCTTAATATCACGGCTGCCTCAGCACACGTGGTGGCGTGCATGGTTACCCCTCGCCCTGATTTGCATGCTCAACTGCTTCTTTGTTTATGGGCCTAAAGATCACCATAAACGCCGCGAGATTTAGGACGCCATCCGGCACTCTTCTTGTGGGGACGTCCCCCTCTTCGTTGTCGAGGACCTCCACCTGGTTATGGCCCAAGAGGAGAAAACGCGGCGGATGAAGATTCATCTATGGCAGGGGTCAGCAAGAACTTGCTGACTTCATGCAGGACCTCTAGCTTACTGATTTGGGCTTCTCCGGCAACCACTTTACATGGTGCAATGGGAAGCAGGGCGGCGTGCGGATCCTAGAGCGGTTAGACCGGGCTCTAATGAATTCTGTAGGGATGCTTGCCTTTCCCAAATGTTCTGTGCATCATCTTAGCCGGCTCGGGTCGGACCACTGCCTGCTGCTGGTTAACATGGGTGGCAGGAACCCATGGTCGAACCCTAGCAGGCCGCTTTTTGATAGCTTGTGGTTAGACTTCCCAAAATCATTCCAAGTGGTGCATCATGCATGGCAAAGACGGGCGGAGGGAAATCACATGGAGGTAGTCATGACCAAGTTCAAGCGCTCGTTGATGGTGCTGCGAAGATGGAGCCGGGAGGAGGTGGGGAACCTTGTTAACTGGAACTGGGAGCTGGAACGAGGTATTGATGAGCTTCAAACAAGGGAGTCTATGGAGGGTCTTATTGAGGAGGACCATGTGCGGCTCGGGAATATGGTCATGGCCTTCCACCGCAGCTGCGCACACGAGGAGCAATGGTGGTGGCAGCGAGCGAAAGTGCACTGGGCGCAACTTGGAGACTGCAACACGAGGTTCTTCCATAATGTGGCTACGGCTCGGGCTAGGACGAATCGGATTATCCAGCTGAGGGACGACGATGACAAGGTGGCGGTCTCTCCAGACAGCATCAGACGGGTCAACCTAGCTTACTTCGAACGGAAATGGCTGGTGCGGGGATCAGGGGGCCTTGCCGCAGATTACCTCGCTTTCTGGCATCGTCGGCGATGAGGTGGCATCCAATCTTAGCTGCAGGGTTACTGAAAACGAAATTATCACGGCAATGTGAGGAATCAAGAGGAATAGAGCCCCGGGCATCGACGGGATCACGGTGGAGTTCCTGCATGGATATTGGGCCATCACGCGTAGCGATGTCATGAACGCGGTGTAGGCCTTCTCCGAGGAGCGGAGGCTACCAGAGGGCTGGAAGGACACGCTCATTGTCCTTATCCCGAAGAAACAGGGGGCGTGTAGGCCGGAGCACTACCGGCCAATCAGCCTCTGCAACACCATCTACAAAGTGGTGGTGCGCATTCTGGTCAGGAGGTTGAAGCCGTTGATGCCGAGCCTCATTTCGCGCGAGCAAGCTGCATTCATCCCCGAGCGGAGCATCTCTGATAACATCAACATCGCACAGGAAATGGCCGCGAAGATGAGCACCTGCACCGCTGCTTCGGGCCTCATGGATGTGAAGATAGACATGGAGAAGGCTTACGACAGCGTGCGTTGGGATTTCCTGCTCAAGATTATGAAGGTCATGGGATTCCTTCTCGTCTGGCGCGATTGGATCGCTGCGTGCATCACCTACCCGAGATTTGGCGTCATCATCAATGGCTATCGTCTCCCCTGGGTGGTGGCACAGCAGGGTCTCCTGCAGGGCTGCTGCTCTCGCCCTACCTCTACGTCTTGGCCACTGAGTACCTTTCGAGCTTGGTGAGGGACTATGAGTCAAGGCAGTTGCTTGGGTTCAGGTCTGGGCAGCACGCGCCGCGAATTTCGCACCTTTTATTCGCGGATGATGTGCGTTTGTTTGCTCCTGCCTCCGCGTGGCTGCGCGCACTGTCCGCAGTATAATGCGGGCTTTCAGGGAGGCTGCTAGACTGCGGGTCAACCTCGCGAAGTCCAAGGACTACTTCAGCACTAAGTTTAGCAAGAAGAAATCCAAGTTGATCCTGAGGAAGCTCTGCATGGAGCATAGCTGGACGTTTACGTATCTTGGTGTTCCCATCGCTGCGAGGCGCCTGACTAAGGTTGATCTCAATTTCCTTGTCCAAAGAATGGATGCCACGGAGGTCAATTGGTACATCTGCCCGCTGTCACTTGCGGGCAGAGCCGCCTTGGCCTCCTCTGTTCTCAGTGCTATTCCCAGCCACGTCCTGAGACATTGTGTGGTGCCGGCGGGGGTCCTCGATGACATGGAGAGGCGTGTTAGAAGATTCCTCTGGTGCGGGACAAGCTGTGCGAACATGATGCATTACGCGCCTTGGGAATGCATCACCTTGCCAAAGGCCACTGGCGGGCTTGGTCTTCGGGACCTCCACGTCTGGCATCGAGTGCTCCAAATGAGTAACTGCAAACGCATCCTCAATCGTGAAGCCAGTCTCTGGGTTGATGTCATTAGGAGGAAATATTCGCTTAGTGATCCGCTGATGAAGGCTCCTCGGAATGCCTCTGTGTGCAAAATGATGCTGGAGGCGATGCCTATGGCAATTTCGTTCTTCGTCTGGCGCATCAACGATGGGCGGACGGTGCGGTTTGTGGAGGACAAACTGGCTGGGCGTCCTCCCACTTTGCTGCTGGTCGACTTTCGCAATATGCACACCCATTGGCCGGCTAGTGTCGCTGACTGCATCACGGCTGCCGGGGATTGGGATGTGGAAGCTATCCGCATTTGGGCGGGCGAGGAGCTCACTGACAAGATCCTGTACCTTTCGAGTGTTCGGGAGTCTGCCCAGGACGTTCTGCTCCAGATGCACACCGAGATAGCGAGGGTTGACAGTGGCCGGATTTACACGCATATTGTCTGCACTGCTGTGAATTCCGGCAGGCGTGGTGGCCGATGCCCCACAGAGGTGATAAGGGGAGTCTGGAAGATCAAAGCGACGCCAAGGGTTCGCATGTTCTTGTGGTGGGTCGCCAGCGAGTTCTTTCCTACGGCGGCGTGGTTGGCCCGCAGGGGATTAAGCCGGGATTCCAATTGTCAGCTGGGCGGCGTGGGGAGGAGTCCCTGCAGCACGTGTTTTGGGATTGCCCGCGTGCCCAGGATCTCTGGTTTGACTGCCAGGCCCACGGGTCTCTGACCGAGCTAGGCCGGTCCACGGGTGCGGGCACCGGGTCACTATTCACAGACCAGCTCCTCCAGTTTGTGGGCTCGCCCGCTACGCGCGTGGTGACGGTGCGAGGCATGCTGCCATGATAGCCACCACCATGTACTACATCTGGACAATGAGGAACGCGATCAGGCACAACAACCAGGTGCCTTTGTCGTGCTCGTTGCTTTGGACGATCAAGATCGAGGTGAACACTGTACTCAATCGGCATCTCTTCTACTCATCCCTGTCCAGCGGGAATCCTGGCAACTTTTCGGACTTGCTTGTAACGCACGGTTGGCTTCCCCCCCCCCCTAACAGATGGATAAAAGTTAATTGCGATGCTGCGGTTGGTGATTCCATTGCTGGTCTTGGCATGGTTGTTAGAGATATGGGAAGGCCACTCGTGGTGGCCAGCAAGAGGATGTTCTCCCAGGCCGCTGACATGATGGAGGTCCAGGATATACTCTTGGCCCTTAACCTGCTTAGGGGATTCCTTCCCCTTTACCGGGCTGTGGAAAATCAAACTGACTCGATGGCGGCGCTCCAGGTGATGCGCGAGATGATGTCCCACCTCTTATGGAGGGGGTTTTTGCTGAGACTCTTTAGTATGACAGGGGTCTGGAGGTTGTCCGATTCTCCCATATTCACAGAAAGGGGAACGCTCCTACTGACTGGGTTGCTCGTATTGCATGTCTCAATGAGTTCGTTTGGGTTCCTGGGGACTCCCTCCCCAAGCCCCTACTCAAACTCATGTTGTCTGACTTCATGTTCGATCCTCCCTGAGGATTCCTCTTGTGACACTTGTATGGCTTTGGCGCTTTTGATATAATATATTTATATCAACTTTAAAACAAAAAAAAATAAGTACTCGCCAAACAAAGCCATTGAAATAATAAATCATGCAAACATATAGCAACAAAAATATTCGTTAAGTTATAGAATAAAATAAAACTAAAATACATTATTATAAATACTTGATGAAACTTTATATTTTTTATTTTCTAAAAAAATAACATATGAGAATTTTGTAACAAATGTAACCTATGATTGCAATGAACTTAAAAATGCACTGTTTATGCAAAAAATATGCAACAATGAGGAAGTTCTGTTATTACATAATGCTGAAGAATTTCCAGGCAAGTATAGTTTTACATGGATGAGCTTATAATGCAAAATGCGTGCAGTCAAAAGCAGAAGGATAGAAAGAAGAACTAATAAACAAAGGAAGAACTACTTCACATTAGGAAAGAACAACAAGTGTCTTGATGAGTAAAACAATGATGATTTGGAGAGTAATTAATTATTCTCCAAATTCCATGGTGAATGCAACATTGAAACCTGATTTTTTATACATAATAATATTTGGCACAAAGACAACAAGTTGATATTAACAAAGAAACAACACGAAAAAGGTGAAACAAATGAACTGTGGGACATTTAGCATTGGTATTGTCTGCAAAGAAAGCTTCTCAATACGTTTCGAAAGACATCACAAAGTGACTATCAAAAGAGCAACAAAGTTTGCAAGCACATAACATAAAAACCTCAAAAAATGACATCTAAAATGAGATCATTTCTTAACTAAAGATCGGATAGAAATCAAGCCTGGGCCCCAAAGCACCTCTGTTTCAGTTGTCATAGTTTCATCCTCAGCAGGCCTATCAAGCTTAACACTCAGATCCTCCTCATAGTCTCCATGCACCTGAAATTCCCACAAAGAAAGGGATAATTCATGTGCCATGTTTTCAAAAGTATTTAGAAAAACTTCAAACAGCTCAGGAAAAGCAACATACACATCTCCATAAGCTTCCCAAGATCAAATTTAGGAGCCTTTAGAATCTTAACTTTACGAATAAAGACATTCGGAAATGGATATATGCTTGTTGTTGCCTTTTCGATCTCCTTGCCTATGACCTCAGGAATGAATTTCTTCACCAATTCCTTTAGATCACAGGAAGAAGCTTGATTTACCATTATCTCTCTCATTTTGCGACGAATCTATCACAAATAATTTCAGAATGTTGTAAAGATCAATTTCAGAATCGTAAACTAAATTCTGAGAGAAACCCACTTGTCTAATTTGGCTTGATTGGGCATAGCAGGTACGCTTGACTTGATTCGGACGCCTTTTAGTGAATGCAATGCAAAACATTCGCAAGCTATAGTTTTCAGTGGTCTTAACATCTACATGTGCTTCAATAAGAGTTTGCCACATGCGGACAAGAGACCTGAGCTTTTCAGTTGTAAAATCCATGCCCTACAGTAAGTGAGACAACAAAGTAGAAGCTAATCATCTAGAAGAAGAGAAGCACCTCAAGAAAAGCGTAACTACAATGCAAACCAAACAATTCTGAACTCTTTAGCACACGATCTACCCAGAAGTTAGTGAGGACATTCTTGCCTTGCACATCTTCTGCACGCAACCTGATCTTTCTGTAAGCCTGATCCTCATCATTCTGGAGATCGGCAAGTGAGACTTCAAATAAAATTAATTATATTGAAAATTGCATATAAAGTGGCCTTGATGACTTGGGAGAGTTTACCTGAAAAAAAAAATTAAACAAACATTATTTTAGCTAAAACAAAACGAAGAGGTAATACCATAGTTGAGAAAATAGCAATTTTTGGTAATTGATTTGTTCAAAATTTTATACATGTCGATACTATGTCATAACTATTTGAACTTCACTAATTACTAATATTTAATATTTCAAAATTAGTAATTTTTTATTTTATTTGTCAACATGTGTTTTTATGTGAATATGCATGGATGAACTTTTGTATATATATATATATATATATATATATATATATATATATATATATATATATATATATTCTTATATAAGTAAAGTGAAGGTGTGTGCAGATGTATGCTTGTGTGTTGCACATATATGTAAGTATATGTGCACGTGTGGGTGTGAGCATATTTGTGTGTTCACGTGCATATTTATTTGTGTGTATGTGTGTTTATATATGTCGTTTACATATATATGCATATGCCCTTATGTCTTTATAAGTGCGCATATATATTTGCATGTTTATGTTTACAAGTACATACATGTGTGTATATGTGCAATTGTGTGTAACATTTTAAATTGGCTTTATTGAAGGTTTGAATGCAATTTTAAGAATGAAAAAATATTAGACGTGAAATAAAATAATGTGACTAAGTGGCAATGATTCCAAGAAGAGTTGTAATATGAGCCAAGTGATGAAAATGCTATGAGGAGATGATATATAATTTTGAGTAATTATAATATCATAAGAAGGTATGATATATCACTAGATAGTAATGATATAATAAAAATATCTTACTAAGTAGTAATAATACCATTAGAAGGTGTAAAATAAGTGAAATCATAAGGAAGTATGATATAAGTCTTGAGTAATGATAATATCAAAATACAATATAAATAACATAAAGTTATGATGATGTCATGATTAGATGTGATATAGCTTGGTTGGTTTTAAAAGGTACAACACAATTTGATGATAAAATGAACCAAAACAAGTGTATGGTAAAAAGACTATTGAGCTATGTAATACATAATAATGTAAAACATAAATGGTTAATATTATTTATATTTATAGACTTGTGCAACAAATTTTATTTTTCATATTGTTACTTGTATTATTATATCTTTGTCCACTAACTCTTTTATATTATCTCAAAATATATTTATTAACATGTATATATATAGATGATGGATATAACAAGTCGTGCACGAAATAATGTGAAAAAAGGATATATTAAACTGTGTAGATTGAAATTTAAAATTTAATATGTTATAACGAAAGAGTGATGTCATAAGTTACTGTGAGATGTGTGGTGATTATAAGCAATTTGAGACAACGATGACTCATATATTTTTATTTTTTTCTTTTGTTTCTATTTTTATTTAATTATTTTAATAAAAGAGTGAAAATATTTTTTTATTTCATGTTTATAAATACATGGATTTTATAAAAATAAAGTTTCAGTATGAATAAGATTATTAAATTTATGTGATACTACAAAAAATTTAGCATAGATGTCATGTATACTTATGTGTATGTCTATGTGTACATATGCATTTGTATGTATTCGTATATTGATGTATATTCACATATGTAAGAAAACTTATTCATACAATGGTGTTTTTTATACTTGACACCTCTAATGATTGTGATTTGTAATTCTATAATATTTATTATAAATGAAAATTATGAAAGAAGCATAATAATCAACCAAGACGTTTTCATAAAAGAGTAGTCAAGGAGAAACATACATGGATATATTTGTTTGTCTTTCCATGTAAGTAATGTTTGTGTTGTCATATAGTCAACAGTTCTTTTTCTAGATGACACCAAGCAAAGAATAAATAAGATTAAGACATAATATGAGGTTGTATTTTTAAACTTTTCTTGAAAGTTGATAATAAGATGTAACATACATATTTCTTACAAAATAAGAGAAGATCTTAAAAGATGTAATTATAATGCTTTAAAATTACATAATACTAAAGATAACTTCCAATATTAAAATCAACACTAATTCTAGTATTCACTCCATGCATTCTTAAAGGACAATATTTAATATCCTTGATAACTTAATAAATCATTATCTTAGTTCACCAATATATGCAAAGCATTAAAAATTGAAAAATACATGACCAATATAAGGCACTCCAAAAAATTGATGACTTCAATTATTATAAAAATATCTTAATAAACTCTAACTATATCAGAATTGTGAACTATAACATCCCTCAAGTTGCTAGTCTTAGGTTTCAAAAATTGACACCAATATCCTTGATACTTAAGATACAATTAGATAAATATATACATTTCAAATTCCAATCAAATACATAATATAAATATAAATAAAACACAAAATATTATAAAAAATATAACAAAAAATGATGACTCTCTGATGGTTTGATACGAACCCTAAAATATTTGATAAGCAACAACAATGAACTTAGCATAAACCCTACAAATTTTCATCCTAGAATACCAACATAAAACATTATATAGACAATAATACATCCACAACCATAAAAAAATACCATAATGTTAGAAATGATGAAATGATTTGAAATGATTGAGAGATTGAATAAAGAACATGATCACTCGAAGCTTAATCTAGAATTTCCATTTTAGTAAAGTTTCTTCTCTAGTTTGCCTCAAAGTATTCATTTAAACTCCATTGATGTCCTTCATCAAATTTCAATTCACTCGAGACCCTAGTTTGCTGAGGATTAACATTAATCCATTCATAATCGCAATTTGCTTAACCTTGACAATTTGTTTATTGAACTCTAGATCTACTTTGAAATTTATTGATCATTCCTAGTTCATGAATTATTCTTACTCCATCCAATTCTTGGTGATCACTCAATTATCATGACTCACTCATGATATGAATTCGTAAGGCAAATTCATTTGTTATCAAGATTCCAAACCAAACATTGTCCAATGAAGGTTATTACTTGAGGCATAAAATTCTCTTAAAAAAATTATGAATGGACTATAACTTGAAATGTAAATCATTTTAATTGCATCATATCCTTTCAAAACCCAATCATGCACTAGTACTAAGTCTAAAAGAGCTTTGATAGACCCTCTAATTCACACACTAGTGACATGAAAGAGTTAAAAGGAGATTAATATGTAAAATCCATTGTAGCAAGGCTAATAATTGCTTGTGAGATATTCATTGAGAGAGCTAAATTTCACATATCAATAAACGTTTCATTGTTCCACAAGTACGTCAAGTCAATCCCATGATCTAATGATGCAAGCATATTTCATTATTGAACTATTTATTTTAGAGTATTTTGTTTCATTTGCATCAAATCATACTTTGATTTGGCTAATCGTCTATGAGACTTTATTAATTTAGTCTCATCTTTCTATGTTTGAACTCAGATCTTCATTATTGTTTTATCATGTGAAGATCTTGAAAAGCATAGTCCTTCATTCCACTTCTTCCAACCTACATCATTGCTCCATCGCATTAAGGTATCGAGATATATTGTCTTTACAACCTTTTTTGTACCACTGTTAATGATCTATTGCACAAAGTCAAAATCCTTTACCAAGTTCTAATTGCATAATCCATCTCCCTCGAAGTAATAATTAACACTCGTGCAAAGAAGCTAACAAAGTTATCTTCATTTAGATTCAAGCTAAGTCCAAGTTTATATAGGTCATTTCCCCATCAATTAAGTCATTTGCACTCAAGGAACCAAGTCACTCCCTCATTCCTACCTCGAGTATATACTTACACTTAGGGACTGGGTTATGATACGTTTACATAAGTATAAAACAATTGCATAAAAAATAAAAGAATCAATATATTAGTTAACATAAATAATACATTATTAAAAAAAATTGCATGGTTAATCCTTTAAAAATTTCTTTAGGGTCTCCTTCAATATTTTGAGTTTTAGCTACTTTATTATGATATATAGCTAAAGAGTTAAACCATCCCTAATAAATAATGTCACTATTGAACCCTTGTTCATTACTCTTCTATCTTAAACCATTACCTTAGCAATAAAGAATCATTTTAGCCAACATATTATCTATCACTTGTTATAAAGATAAGATCTTTTAAACCCATCAAAGATATCCTCCAAAGTTATAGTCATTTAATTCATTTTCGATTTTTAAGGTCTCTAATTGTTAGGTACTTCTCCTTGAGCATATGCCCATGTAGTTCTCTTTAATTTTCTTTTAAGCTTTATTTATCTCAACCTCTTTTTCCTAAGAATTCGAAAGAAAGAACTAAGCATTAACTGCTTAACACCTAAAATACCTAAATAATAATGCACGCTTGATGGGGACCTTGTGCAATACATCTATCATGATGCAAGAAGATATCTCAAACACATAATGTTAGACATCAAAGGATTAGCTATCAACTCTTTGTTCATGGCCATCTCATGCACTTGCATAATGAAGAAGATGGTGCCCCAACAAGGGAGACTATAAACAAAAACTCTTATAATCAAAGAGGAGTATACTTATCCTAGATGGATATACTACAAACTTTCTCCAAGTAGGTAATCTACACCCAAATTTGTTGAAGTTGCCCTTGAAGTAACCTTTTAAATCATTCAAATTATGGAGGATAGCATTGAAAAGTTTGTAATTCATTGATGAATAACAAGATTGTGCTAGATTTTGGAGAATGCAAGCTTGTTTTTAGATGAAAAATTCCTCATGACATCTTGTGTATAAAATTTTTCACGACTGTCAAGACCAAATAATCAATAGAAAAGGAATCACAAACTTCTTATTTATGTTGATGGGTTTAGTACTTTGTAATGAATGTGAGAGTGGGTCTTATTAGCATGCATTATGTGGTGGTTGATAGGAATTATGTAAGGATAATTATGATTAAGTTTGTAGACATAATGTAATTAGGCAATAAAAAATATTTGTTCACCAAATGGTAGCAAGGAAGTTGGATAGATGTCATTAATTTTTGCTTATCCTTCATGTAACCCTAATGGCACAAGTATTGTTAAAGAAATCCCTAATAGAGGTGCATTGTACATTAATCCAAAAGTCTCACAAGTGATGCAAAAATGGCAAGGAGGATTCACTTCTGTTGTGGCAACAACATTGAGTTCATAGGTGTTGTTGTAGAGCACACTCACACATCATTGAAAGGTGTCTGAGTTAGTAGGGCTGAAACGTAGTTGAGCTAGTAGGGTAAAAAGATGGTTGAGTTGGGCATGCCAACATGATGCTAACATGAGAAGAGTAAAAAGGGTCTCAAGTCAATAAAGAAGTGTGACCTTGTAAGATCCCCAAAAGCAAAACCATGTTATCTTTAATGAGTCTCAAACACCAAGTTAAAGATAATGCCAAAGGTGCCTCTAGGAGTTGTGCTCAACATCTCATGCATGAAATAGAGGTTGTAGGAGATGTTTAGATGTGTCATCTCATCAAGGAGAAGAATATCATGTTAATCAAGTGGTATTTAAGTATGACTACATATTAGTGCCTCTAAAAATAGATGTTTATATTGTGAAACAAAGGTAAATTTTGCAAATTGTGATAGTTTCAAGGGTATCAAACTGTAGCTAATATACTCACTGATATTTGTATCACTGTTACACCCACAAAATGTTGAAAATTTGAAACTAATCCGATGTAAAGGCAATATTCATCCACATTCTCACATCCACCTAAACAAAAGATAATGCAATATAAACTAAATTTCCTCTAAATAGAAAACAAAACTCAATATATTTAAATTAGGAGACCACACATAAAAAACAAACCTCTATTATGTTTGAATGCAATTGCAATTGAGGGCACATTCCAAATGTCGGTGACCAGCCTCATATGAGATGCCACCTAATTACTAAGTTAAAAAATTCTACATCATTTTTTACCCATTTTTAATACACAAATGTTATTACATTTGTGCTTAACAAATCTCTTAAAAAGTTGAAAAAGATAATTTTGTCTTTATCCATTTATTTTATTTCTCACAACATATTTAAAATCTAATTTATCAAACACTACCACATTTCAATACATTATACCTCACTACAGTCCTTGTTTTGCAACTACAACGACTAAAACAAACCTAGGACTTATTCAGTATTTCTTGTGTTATTATACTTATATTCATTATTTTGAGTTTATAAGAGGGCAATTTCCATTAAAGTTAAGAAAAAAAACATGAAAGCTAACTGAATATACCTCTGATATAAACACAAAACAAAGCTTAGGCTTTTAATAATGGATCAACAAGTGCTTTGAAATCAACTTTTGAAACCTTAAAAACTCCCTAAGCATTCTCCTTTGAAATAATAGAGCTTGAACTCCTGACTTGAGAACTAGAGCAAGATGTGCTTTGTGCATGGTCATTCTGATCAAATGATAAATCTAAGAAGAACAGAACTTGCTTATGCTGTCCTGAGTATATTTGAAGTGATGTTTGAATTGGAGGCATGCTAATTTCCATCATCCCCTCAAGCATCTGTAAAACCTGCCCCATTGGTGGTCTAGACATCTCTTCATCCTGAATACACCAACACGCAACTTTAAAAGCTCTGGTAAGCTCTATAACATCAGCATTTCCCTCCAACCTAGGATCTAACAAGTTAAGAACATCACCAGGCATAAGATTCTTCACAGCAAAAGCAGGGAAGAAGCCTGGTTTACTTTCTTCCCAATGGTCTGTATTTCTTTTTCCAGAGATAATCTCAAAAAGCTCATTCCATAACTATAAACATCAGCCTTTGCAGTGATGGCAACTCCAGAGATCCACTCTGGAGCAAGATAGCCCCATGTTCCTCTCATTGTAGTCAGAACACGACTCAAGTCCCGACCTAGAAGTTTTTCCAGGCCAAAGTCCGCCACTTTTGGAATATATGAATCATCTACGAGTATGTTTTCTGGCTTAATATCACAGTGTATGATGCAATCCCTGCACTTCTCATGGAGGTAAACCAAGCCTCGAGCAATTCCCAATGCAATTTTATATCTTGTGCTCCAATCCAAATGTGTTTTGCTGCCATGAAATAAATGAATATCAAGTGAACTATTTGGCATGAATTCATAGACCAAACACTTATTCTTTCCCTCAGCACAAAAGCCATGCAGGCGAATCAGGTTTATGTGTTGTATTGTTCCAATGGTGCTCACCTCAGACCTAAACTGCTTATCCCCTTGACTAAGATCTTGCAGCCTCTTCACAGCAATGAACGTTGAATCTGGTAACACCCCCTTATAGACTGATCCAAACCCTCCATCACCCACTTTATCTGAAAAATTCTTAGTCATGCGTTGCAGATCAGCATATCTGAAGGCCACCAAAGTAACATCTGCTGCTTCCTTTAATGCACCGATCATTCTCTTCCTTCGCTGCTGCAAAATGATCAACCAAACAACAACCAACAGGACGGAAAAACCAATGGGAACCCCAATTGCCCCTCGAACAATGCCTGCTTTCTTGTTCTTGGAACTTCTCAGCTCAGAAGCGGCAAGACGAATGAAAAGAGTCCCAGCATCTCCACCGTACTGTTCTTGGATATTCAACAGGTTACCAAACCACAAAGAGCATACTGCATTATAGGAGTAAGCAGTGCACGAACAATTCTTCAAGCAAGAAGATTGACACTCATCACTGTTCCTGGTCCCCATCATCAGAGGATTAGCAGGCAGTCTTACACCATCCATCGTATAAAACTTATCTTTCTCTCTTCCAGCAGAGCTATTTTCGTTGCACTGCAAAGCTGTGTTCCTCACACAACCCAAAGTCTGATCACCCAAACCCCAATCCTCAGGTGGCAACTCCCTGATGCCCTTAATACAACCACAAAATGGGAGACTGTTCTCATTGCAGCTGCCAAAAGCGCCGCAGAATCCATAAACTTCACATTGAGCCCTAGGCTGTGACCAGAACAATATCCAGTTATTCGAAGAAGGAACCCACGTCAACTGCTTGATTTGCCCAGAGTATTCCATGATGAACCTTGATATGACATCATCTGAATTAACTGTATAAGTAAAATAATTCTCCGTTCCATTGTTAACATACTCAAAATCATAAACATAACTCGAAGTCATCTCTGGGACACCACTAAAGATTTTACCATTCCAGGGGCCACTCGACCAGTAATTCTTGGTACCATTCCACAAGATTATGTACTGGCCGCCTTCATTTGGGTCAAGTTCCAAGTAGAAGAGTCCAGGAGCCGGATCCTCCGCATTCTTCCAAGACACAAGGTGCTGGTTCTCGCGCGCTTTTTTTGTTTTTGAATTTTGAAGTTTGAATTATGGAGGCTGGGGGCGTTGCTGGAACAGTATTAGGTGGCTACGCTGGACTGCGGAGGAGAATACCTTCTCTTCAAATAGTTTGTTGGTGACCGTTATCAGTGTGGGGTTTTCTATGAATGTGGTAAGTGGATCATGGCGGGTTTGAAAGGAAAAAAAGAGTAGTAAGAAGTCCAAAACTCATGGAGGTGAATCTCCGGAAAAGATGGAAGGTGCGAATTTGATCAAGTCCTACGTCGTGAACGGGGAGTAGGGCTTGGTGTTCGGGATGGATGTGGGGGAGGGAGGAGAGGACCCTCTGTTGAATGACAGTGCGACTTCAAGCGACACGATGGCCTCCTCTAGTGGAGCTACAAGGGATCGGGTGGAGATCGGGGATCACGATGTAGTGACACAGTTTGAGGAAGGCAAATGCGTGAGGATGGATGGCAGTGGGATTGAACTAAATAAGAAAGATGGAAATGAGGGGGGTAACACTCAAGTGGTGAACTCTAGGATGTGTGACAAAGGCTTAAACGAGAGTACAATGCTGGCATGTGGGGTCTGCGAGCAGAGGGAGAAGCCATCGAGGCCCATGCATGACTGCTCTGGCGTGGAAGAAACAAAAGGGAAAATGAATGGTGCAAGTGGACTGGCACATGCTAACAGGGTGAGCTTTAAAAAGGCACTAACGACAAAGTCAATCGTCTCAAATGGGGTTGTGCCCCAATTTGTCAAGCCGGTAGATATTGATGTTGCAACGAGAGCAACTGGAATGACTGAGTGTGGTGCCAATGGTGTAGTATCTATGTCAAACGAGACGTGCCAACGATGTAGAGATTGCCATAAATATGATTTGGTTGAGCGGGTCTATGGTGACACACTCCCCTTCTTCGTCATTGCGCGGGTCTATGGTGACAGGAATGTGGTGTGGCTTGGAGGGCTTTGGCAAGTCGCCGGCCATTCTATGGGGCTAGACTTATGGTCTGCTGAGTTTGGCCCCTCGGCTAAGTTTGCGATGCGCGCCCCTGTGTGGGTGCAGTTCCTTGGACTTCCCTTAATATACTGGGACATTGACAATCTTTTGAGGATCACAAAGTCAATTGGAGAGCCGATATTGATTGATGGGTGGACGGCGGATATGCAGAGGTCCACGTACACTAGAGTTTGCATAAGAATTGACCAATCGCAACCATTGAAGCCAGGGATTTGGCTGAGTGGTAAGCTGGGATTGACTCACTAGGCTTTTGAATTCGAGGGCTTGCCACGCGTCTGCTTCAGTTGCGAGCATGTAGGACATTTGAAGGAGCAATGTAAAGCTGAAGGAATAAGGGGTGTCATCCCTGAGCAGCAGACTAGGGAGGGGTTGGCTACCCGTGGAGCGCCCACGACGGACAATGAGCAGGAGCATAGTGGGGGTAGTGCGCGTGTGACACCCACACGGGAGTTGCTTGCTCGGGCTGTGGTGAGTGCTTTCAATGCGCCTGCCTCGGATGGGAGGAGGTCGCTTGTTCCTGAGATATGTGGGGGGAAGGAAGATCTAGCGTTGTTGACTCAGCAGATGAATGCAGACGATGATGAAAAGACTGAAGGAATAGGGCCGTGGATGCTTGTGAAACAACGGCGACGACGTCCACCGAATACTCTGCAAAAAAATAAAGGGGTCATTAGAGGTGGGCAGAACTCGCATAAGGGATGAGGGGATACGCACAGGGCAATGAAAGGTTGGGTACTATGGAAGGAGGAGGAGCTTATCAACCACAAGAGGGAGGGAGCCAGCCAGGAGGATAAGATACTCTCATGATAGGAGGCAGACGGGAATTGCACCAGCTCTGTTGATCCCAAAGGCTGATGAGCAAAAGGCTTGGTTGAAGAGGCAGCAGGCAATCGATCTTAAATGGAAGAAGCTAATGGTGGTAGATGAGTTTGGTTATGACAATGATAATGTCAACCCTTGAGAGAACCATGTTTGTACTACACATCGTGGGGTGTAGTGAGCTCAGTGTGAGGGAGTTGAAAAATGACAGGAGGACCCATAGTGCGGCTGTGAAGTATGAGGGGCCTCGTGTGGGGTCTGGACGTGCTCTCTGGGGCCACGAAGGTGCGTAGGGAAGCGAGCAGGTGACTGATGCTATGATGCGGTCGGGTGGTGCACATGGTGCATGTGGGCCCTGGAGTATGCCGTCCTCGTTGGACGATAGTCAACGGGGACTCTATCCACATATTAATATGGTAGGTGCGCTACTCATTGTGCCATTGTGTTGCGTGCAAAGGATGTGCATGCGCCTATAGCTGTGACTTTCTCAAGAGCTCCGGGAGGCGTCTGGGAAGCTGTCTTAATACCTTTTAATCAGGCTGTTGTTTCCAAATGATCAAGTTGGCAGTATGGAACATCCACGGGGTTTGGGATAAAAACTCCATGACTTACCTTCAGTGTTTTATCAGAGATGATGCTGTGGACGTCGTGGCCCTTATGGAGACGAGAGTGCAAACTTTCACCAGGAAGGATGCGGATTGGTTACTGGGAAAGGAGTGGAGTTATGAAGTTTAGTCGTCGGAGGGGAAGTCGGGCGGAATTATTCTGCTATGACACAATGGGATGACTGTTAATCTATTGGGGTCGATGAGACATGTAGTGGGTTTTGAAATCACTCTAGGAGTGGACAGGAAGATCATGTGTTGTACGGTGTATGACCCGAAGGAGCCATATAAGCAGAGTGAGGTATAGGAAGTTCTTATGAGAGTTAACGGCTGAGGAGGTTCGTTGGTGGTGGCGGGTGACTTTAATCTAATCATGTCGCAAAATGAGAAAATAGGGGAAAGGAAATTTACCTTCGGGAAAGCACATCAGGAGTTCTTGGATGTCTTTCAGGAGTTGCAGCTAGTTGACCTTAAATACGTGGGGAACAATTTTACATGGTGCAACGGGAAGGAAGGGGGTGCGAGGATTACGAAAGACTTAACAGAGTGCTCATGAATACTCTGAGGCTTCAAGCATTCCCCAAGAGCTCAGTCACTCACCTTGCTCGGGTGGGATCTGATCACTGCCCACTGCTCATTGACTTAGGAGGGGTCAGGGATCACGTGTTGGAGCCAGAATTCAATTCGAGAGCGTCTGGCTTGACTACCCTCAGACCAGGGGAGTGGTTCACAATGCATGGAGGAGGCGTGCAAAAGGTGATAGTATGGAAGAACTATCAATTAAATTCAATAGGGCGCTGGTGGCTCTACGCAGCTGGAGCAAGAAAACATTGGACAATATAATAAGGAAGAACGTGGAGATGGAGAATTGCATCAACAGCCTGCAGATCAAGGAGTCGCAAATGGGGTTGGATGAGGTGGAACACTCGCTCCTTGTCTGGTTGATCATGGACTTTATTCGTGGCAGCGTGTTTGAAGAAAAATGGTGGTGGCAAAGAGCGAAAGTACATTGGGCGCACTTGGGGGACTGTAACACCAAGTTCTTTCATGCTGCTGCTACTGTGCATGTGCGAGGTAATTTCATTGCACATCTGTAGGATGAGGGGGGATGGTTACGACTTCAGCAGAAAGCATTGGCTCAATCCTATCATCCTTCTTTGAGGCGAAATGGCATAGCGCAAATTGTACGCATCAGGAGGTGCATTGGGGCCCATGGGCTTGTATAAGCTGTGAGCAAGCAAATATGCTAGGGCAGAGGGTGACGGAGGTGGAGATTATGCAAGCTATTAAGGTCATCAAGAATAACAAGGCTCCAGGCATCGATGGGATTACGGCAGAATTTGTGAGGGGTTACTGTTCCATAACCCGGAGGGACATCCTTCGGGCTACTCATGCTTTCTTTGACGAGAGGAGAATGTCAGTGAGGTGGAAAGACACGCTGGTGGTGTTAATTCCCAAAACACAGAGTGCAAACAAGCCGGAGCACTACGAGCCCATTAGCCTGTGCAACGTCATATACAAAGTCATCGCGAGAATTCTGGTGGAGAGGCTTAAATTGGTGCTGCCTCATTCATTTCCAGGGAATAAGAAGCTTTTGTTCCAGGGAGGTACATTTCAAACAACATTTTTGTGGCCCAAGAGATGGCTTTTCGTGGATGCATCATTCTGGTACTAAGAAGGGGGCTGATGGCGATAAAGATTGACATGGAGCAGGCTTACGACCACGTTCGTTGGGATTTTGTGCTCCATATGCTCAAAATAATGGGATTCCCGTTGCTGTGGTGTGATTGGGTGGAAGCTTGCATCACCAGTCCTAGGTTTGGGTGTTGCTAAATGGAGCCCGTCTGCCTTGGATTGAGGCCAACCACAGCTTGTGTCAAGGGTGTCAATTAGCGCCCTATTTATTCACAATTGTGACTAAGTATTTCTCTGTGATTGTTCGGGCATATAAGGAGAAAGCTCTGCTGGGTTTCAGGTGTGGCCAGCACGTGCCTCTCGTGTCTTATCTTCTGTTTGCGGATGATATTGTGGTGTTTGCCCCTACAACGCGGAAGGCAGCAAATGCTATGTGCAGGACACTCCAGGTGTTTGGGGAGGCCACGGGCTTGATGGTAAATCGCACTAAATCTACGTCCTTTTTAGCAAAGCGATGAGAAGTAAGCGGAAGCGATTCATTAGCAACAAGCTTGGCATGAGTCAAAGTGTCAAATTAAAATATTTGGGTGTCCTTATATCGACGAAGTCATTGAGGAAGGATGATGTCCAGTTCGTGATTTAGAATATGGAGGAGAGGGTGGCCAAGTGGAGGGTGAGACCCTTGTCGCTTGGTGGGAGAATCACCATGATCAAGGCGGTGCTAAATGCGATCTCGAGCTACCTTATGAGCCATTATGTAATTCCTATGAGCACCATTGCTGCTGGGGAGAGGATCATCAGGAAATTCTTGTGGAGTGGTGCGGGGGGTGTGAATATGATGCATTACGTGGATTGGGATACCGTAACGTTGCCAAAGGATGCGGGAGGTCTCGGGTTGCTGGAGTTGTGCATCTGGCAACGAGTGCTCCATATGAAGATGTGTAAGCGACTTCTTAGCCGTGAGTAGAGCCTGTGGACGGAAGTTATGAGAGGGAAATACTGATTTGGTAACAACTTTCTTAGAGCACCGCGCGGGGCTTCTCATGCATGTAGACTAGTGACTGGTGCCATGACGCATGCGGTTACCAATTTTGTTTGGAGAATTGGAGAGGGCAAGAGAGTCCAGTTTGCGGAGGATAACTGGGTCGACTTCGTCCCGCTTTGCTATTGGCTTACCTATATAAATATGAATGTTTAGTGGCCGACTCTGGTGGGTGAATGCGTTATCAAGAGTGGAGTGTGGGATGAACTGAAGATTCGGTCCTAGGCTGGCGCTCCATTATTTGAGAGGATTATGCGTTTGCCTTGGGCTCACGAGCAGGAGGAGGACGTGCTTGTTCAAGCAAATATGGGGTTGGAGAGGTTGACAATTGCCACTTCTACAAACAGCTTAAGCTTGGTGCAAGGAGGGATGGGACCAAGGGAAGGAAGTTAGGGAGGTAGCAAAAGGGATATGGAAGCTGAACGTTCTGCCGCGTGTATGCATATTTATATGGAGGCTGGTGGCGTATTATCTGCCTACTGCGGTATGGTTAGAGCACAGGAAGCTTGCTGATAGCAACAAGTGTTCCTGGGGTTGTGATGAGGCTGAAACACTACAACATATTTTCTGGGAGTGTCATCGTGCTCAAGAGGTGTGGATCTCGTGTCATACTTGCTGATAGCCATTGTGTAATTCCTCTATGGAGGGGAGTGAGTAGGTTTTTATACAAAGTATCAAGGAGTTTGTTGGCTCGTCTGACGTGCGACTGTGTTAAGCCCCCACCTAAACCAGTACCTCTAAATAACAAAATTTCCATAAGAGTGATGACAATGAAGAAAAACCAAGGTGGGGACCCGACGATGAGACATCTAAATAACAAAATTTCCATAAGAGTGAGGACAATGAAGAAAAACCAAGGTGGGGACCCGACGATGAGACAAACTAACTAAACTAAAATCCAAAATATATACATAAAGATTTGTTTTTTTTAACTTTAATCACACTAAGCTCTCTCCTTTCTCACACATCTCGTGAAAAGGGCTCTCCTGTAACAACATCATTCCCAGTTCTCGGTGCAGTGGTTTCATGACCTGTGATATAAGCACTAAATGAGATTTTATACATCTCAGTAGATAATTCCACATAGTTAACCAAGTAAATAAAAAGGCATAACAAAATACCATAAACAATAAAGATGAATCATATGCATCAAGCTAAAATCATACCATATGTCATCTATATAAGGTAATGCCAAATGAAAACCATAAAAAAATGCTAGTTCCTTATATAGTTTGTTATTACCAGGCCCAATTCCCTTTGACGCATTATCCTCTGGATCCAATCATCAATGACTGTCCTCTAGTCGGCATCCAACCAAGCACATAACACTAGGCAGATATCTGATCCGAAGATTGATACCCTGCGATCCAACACGCTGAGCCTAGTGTCACCAGGAAGGTATGGTACCATACCCTGCGATCCAACACGCTGAGCCTGGTGTAAATCATCATGGAGTCATAGCATATAACACTAGGCAGATATTTGATCCGAAGATTGATACCCTGCGATCCCACACGCTGAGCCTAGTGGTGATGATAATGTTCTCTGGGAATTCATTTTTTTATTACCATTTCCAATCATAATTCCAAACAATTATGCCATATCAAAGACCTTTCTTTATATATTATTTCTTTCTTTTGATTTCATTATCATACCATGTTATTTCTTCTTTTTTCTAATTATCATACCAATGCATAAGTAACAACAAAAACATCATGTTTTCCTTTACCATATGCAACAATTAAAACACCATGTGATAGTAAGAAAACCATATAAAACATACAACACTGTGCTACATCACAGGATTAGGAAATTTATCTGCATGGATTTGCTGTACCAAATTTTTTTTGCCCACTTCTAATTCTTCTTGATGTCCTACCTACAAGCCCCGATATCCTACAAGCCCATAAAATACAAAAATAATTAATTTAAAATACTTATAAGGCAAAATTACGTTTTTAAAAGTTGTTCCCAAATGGCTAAAATTCTGCTTTCTAAAAGCTTGCCCAAACAGTCAAAAATCCCAAACGGCCAAAAATCTCGCTTTATTAAAGCTGTCCCAAACGGGCTTTTTTTCAAAAATCCCAAATCTTGCTTACGGTCTTTCCGTCGACGCTAGACCGCCTGCCCCCAGTGCAACCCGGTCCAGGCCCGGCGCTGGACCGCCCGCACCGGTTCAGCAAAGCGAACCGGTTCAATTCTCTCTCTCTCTCTCCCCCATGCGTTCGGCGAAACCGAAACATTTCGCTGGCGAAATTCGAGACCTCCGGCGTCTCCCGTCGGCCAAATCAACCCCTCTCGATCTCCGTCACTCACCGAAAAACCCTTACACAATGACGACAAAGAAATTCACGTTTTCCTTACCTTACGGAACCCTCGCCAACCTTCACCGTTGCGTGCCGAAATTCCTCGAAGAGTACGGTGGCTGCTGTCGGAATCTCGTCCTTAAGGAAATTCGCGCCGCAGTCACGTTTGTTGCAGAACCTCGCACTCCGGAAATTCTCCTTGCAGCCGCATGCAGTCGAAGTTTTCGCAAACGTATTTCACCCAATTAGCATTTATAAACGCTGCAGATATGTGTCAAACTCTCCCGAAGCAACTGCCAGGTGGCTCGTAAAACGGCTCTTTTGCATAAAATCCCATACAAATGCGTTATTTGCAAATATATCATCCGCCAAATCGAATTTGAATTAAGCCGACATTTAAAAATTACAAATCTATCCTCAACGTTACAAATTTATCCCAAATCTTTAAAAATTCATAATTTATTCATTAGAGCTCCAAAAATTACAAATTAAATATCGTTAGATTCATCTCAAAAAGCTCTTTCTTTTAAGCAAATAAAATAAATAAAATAAAGAAAACTAGGGCTGTTACAGACTGGGAGAGGGCAGAGCTATGGTTGCATCCCTTGCGACGATCATGTTTTACATATGGGAGAATAGGAATACGAGAAGGAATAATGAAGTGGTTGCTGCATCTGAGCTTCGTAATCAGCACCTGTCCATGGTTTGTGGGAACCCATACAGCTCTTCTGAGCTGAAGGTAGCCCACGTCTGGGTCCCCCCCACTGGCTGGATCTTGATTAATTGTGATGCTGCGGTTGGTAATGACACTTCTGGGATTGGTCTTGTGGCGCGGGATCACCATGGCAAGCCCCTGTTGGTGGCCGGGAGACGGTTTTACTCGCATGCTACGGGGAAGATGGAGACTCTGACGATGTTAGAAGCTTTAGAGATGCTGAGGCTAACCTACCTGATTATCTTGCAGTAGAGGTTCAATCGGATTCGGTGAATGCTGTGCAGAAGGTGAGTAACCTTCTAGTTAATCCTCCTGAGGGTGGCTGCTACGCTTTAGCGGTTCAGCATGCACACAATTCGAGCTCGCTAAGAACGTCGCACATTTGCAGGGAGGGGAACGCGATGGTGGACTGGGTCACGTGCGCTGCTTGTAAGCTGGATTTCACGTGGGAAGGGGACTCGCCGCTTCTCGAGCCTTTTCTCAAGCTTTTGCTTAAGGGCTTTTGTTTTGATCCTCCATAGAGGATTTTATGTAACGTTTATTTAAAATCTTGCTAATGATTAAAAAAAAAAACACGTCTTTTATTTGTTTGGAGATCGCGATTTTGATTCTTAACGCGCTCTTGCAGCAGTTAAGACGGCCAAGGAACGTTTAGAAGATCAGAATTGGCGAATTATGGCCTTCGCAATCATTTATTTAGGTCATCTTGTATACTTTGTCAATAAGAAAATAATTTGACGAAATTTTATTTAATCGTATTTAATTCATTTTTACATAAATCTTATTTTTTGAAGTTTCAAATAATAAATGATAATTTTATAATTTTTATTTGAGTTTAATTTTTTAGTAATGATATGCAAACTTTCACAATGATAGAATTTTATGTGATATAAAAGACTTATTGATAAAAATAAAGAAAAACTTATACGAAATTCATTTGCACATGGCTAAAATAATATCGTTTTTTAATAGGGGTCTACCCTTTTGGAGTAGTCAAAGAAGGATAAATTAGCTTGCGTTTTAAACAATTATTATTAAATATTAAATTATTTAATTAAAAATATTTAATTTTTTTATTAAATATTTTTTAACACATCATGTATTTGATAAAATGGTAATTTTAAGTGGAATCCAGGGAAATCACAAGACATTTGAAGGGCCAAACAGAACAAACTCGAATTGCACTGAAGAAAATAGCATTTTTTATTCGAGTAGAATGCAGTGTTGATGAACTACATGGCCGGCATATATGGAGTTGCCACCACAATCAAGTCATGTTTCCTCGATACGGCTCCCCCGAAGGACTCCTCCACGTCTAACTCTTCTGCTCTCCTACCGTCCGGCAGACCCCAGTCGAAGTAACAGAGCAGCGGCGCAAGCCATTGCTCGATATTGGAAATGGCAAACGCCATCCCCGGGCAAATTCTTCTCCCAGCACCAAAGGGAGTGTACTCGAAGTTGGCCCCTTTGAAGTCCACTGCGCTTCCCTCGAACCGCTCCGGCCGAAAGCTTTCGGGATCATCCCAATACTTGGGATCCCTCATGATGGCCCCCACATTGATCAGCACCCGGCTTCCCGCCGGAACTGCATACCCAAACAAGTCGACGGTCTCGCGACCGACTCTGGGAACCAGCAGCGGGGCGGCGGGATGCAATCTGAACGTCTCTTTCATAATGCAACTCAAATAGGGCAGCTTGTTTATTTCCCACTCCTGGGCTCCTGTTCCGCCATTGGAGTATCGCCTCACTTCTGACTGAGCCTTCCGCATAACGTGAGGGTGCCGAATGAGCTCGGTCATGGCCCAGTCCATGAAAGTTGACGTGGTCTCTGTTCCAGCGACAAATAAATCCTGCAGGAGATTCAAAACACATAAACAGCATAATAAAAAAACCTCTCTCGGCCTCCCATCTAGATTTGTTGGCCCCGACTTCATAGAAGAATAATTGAAAACAAGTATTCAACTTCACGGTTGATTGCTGAGTATGAACTAAAATGAATCTTGAGAAACTTTTCCCCTAAAATTCAAAGGCTCTGTCTTCTCTTTTGTACAGTTGTGGTCCGAAAATGGTGTGGTGGCATGGTGCAAAGTAAAAAAAAAATTGAATTCCTTGAGGAGAGACAAAGTGAAAAAGAAGTACGCACAGATATTACAGCTTTGATGTTGTCCATGGTAAGATGCATATCCAGCTCCTTATCTTCCCTTAATCTGAGGAGAACATCGACGATTAACTCATCCATGTCTTTCCCTTCGCCACTTTTTATTAGATGCTCTTCAATTATCTCATTCAAGATAGCATCCCAGCAACTGTGAGCTCTCTCCAGCCGGGAAGTCAAGCCTGTAAGCCCACCAAGAAAACTCAAGGAAGGAAACAAATCCGCCAGCTCAAATCCAGAAGATAGCTTGCGCATCTCGTCTACGGCCAAAAGAAACTTTTGCATATGGCCACACTCCCTCCCAAACGAAGCCCTCGAAACTGCGGCGTTGGCTGCCGACGAGAACAACTCCGACAGATTCACCGGTGATCCCGCCGCCACTCGAATCTTCTCCATGAGTTTGTTGGCTTCCTCCACCCTCATCGAGCCGAAAGACTTGACTCTTTTGGCGCTGAATATGTGCATCGAGCAGATTTTCCGAAGGTTCCACCAATACTTACCGTAAGGGGAGAAGATTATGTCGGAGGAGTTGTAGAAGACGACCTTACCGACTGTTATTTGAGGCCGAGAAGCGAAGTTGATATCATGGGTCTTCATGACCTCGCAGGCGAGCTCGGCGGATGAGATGATCATGAAATCGATCTCCCCCAGCTTGAGCTGGAACAGAGGACCGTATATTTTGGCAAGGCTGCTAAGTCTGTGGTGCGGCTGGTCGCCAATGAGGTGGATTAAGCTGCCGATGATGGGGAGCTTCCAAGGGCCAGGAGGGAGCTTAGGTGTACTGTTGTTTCTTTCCTTACCAAGCTTCTTCACGAAGAAAACGAGGAGGATGCAAAAGAAAAGAGTTGCAGTGGAGAAGAGCTTTGATTGTTCCATGTTGATGAGATATTCGTCCAATCCAACTTGTTATCACAATATATAGATAGAACTTTAGTATTGTTTATGTTTATTTTTGTATCATTTATTATGCACAATAAATGCTGATTCATCAAAATAATTAGTATACATTATAAAATCACTTTATATGACTATATTAATTAACGCACTCATACACAAAGTGATGCCTTTGTCTTTTTTGTTAAATGTATTCTTTTTTTTTTTTTGATATTCAAAAGGGGCACAAGCCCAGCAAAAGTACATTAATAGGTGCTATCCTTACGGAGGATCGAACATGTAATCTACCAGCAACAGCTTGATGAGCGGCTTGGGATATGAGGTCCCACTATTCCAAACGAAGTCGTTTCGGCAAGCAGCACGTGCCACCCAGTCGGCAGGCTGATTACCTTCCCTGTATACATGTGTTATAGTAAGGGCGTCCAAATCACTAGCACAACGTTTATTCTCAGCAATAGGTCCAACCACAGGTGCGTTGGCAATAAGCTTTCGGATCGTCAGCACCGCCGTCATGGAATCCGTCTGCATCTCAATAGCACGGAACTGCGACAGGAACTTCCGCAATAGCTGGAAGGCCTCAAGTACTGCCTGGACCTCCATCGCCTCACTTGCCTGAGAAACAAACCTCTTCCCCATCACCAGGATCGGCCTCCCAATATGGTCTCTCACTACTACACCAATACCTGCAGAATCCAGACCACAAGCAGCGTCACAGTTAACTTTAATCCATCCAGTGGGGGGGGGAACCCATCTATGGGTTACAGGCAGTTCGGGTGAACTGTACGGGTTCCCGCAAGACATGGATGAATGTAGGTTGCGCTGCTCAACTACAGCAATGATCTCCATCTTCACATTTCGTAATAACGTCGCAAGGTTGCCAAGTGGAGCATTATGTCTCTTCGCGTTCCTCCTCCCCCATATATAGTATAACAACGTAGCCAGAAATGCAGCGTGCGCAACTCCGACCCCGTACCTTGCCGCCGGCGAACCAATGAAATCCATAAGCTGCCGGATGAAGTCACGGCTGGCGTCGTTGACCACCTCGTCGTTGACCTCCCTTGCCAACAGTACAGCATCCACGGCGTCCCGTGCAGCGGAATCCTGCCAAAGAGCCTGGGCCTGCGGACAACTCCAAAAGATGTGTTGCACTGTCTCCTCTTCCTCGCAGCCCCATACACAACCTCGGTTCTCAGCCATTCCCCTCCGCGACAGCCACGTCGCCGTGGGGAGATAGTCTTTCGCCACCCTCCAAAGAAACAGGCGTACCCGCGGCAAGGTTTTAATCTTCCAGAGACCCCTTAGCTGTTCCGAACCCCGCCAGCTCGCCGTGGGAAGGCCGTCTCCCTCTCTGCACTTCAGGTCCCAATAAATTCTGCCGTTGTCCACCACCTCCGCCTCCGTGTGCACCTGGAACAGCATGTCGCGAGCAGAGGATCTCGCCCTGGGCAAATGAAGGATTCTGTCAAGGAGCAGAGCACTTGCCCAAGCCCGAATTCTGTGAACATCCCACTCACCGTCATCATTGATACAATCCGCCACCCTCGCCGGCCAGACCGTCTCCATATTGATCAGCGTCGGCCACATACAGATCGGGAGGAAGCCAAGCCAGTTGTCTTCCTCAAATCTCGCCTCCTTACCGTCACCAATTCTCCAAACGAACTCCGTCACTGTCGTCGGCATTGCCTCAAGCACCAGCTTGCCCGATTGGGATATGTTCCACGGAATCCTTGAAGTCGCCAAATTGCCCCAGTACTTCCTCCTGAGGATGTCAACCCACGGGCTTTCCTCGCGACACAGCAACTGTTTGCACTGTTTCATCATCAGAACACGCTGCCACACGCGAAAATCCCTCAGCCCCAAGCCGCCCGCGTTCCTTGGAAGTGTAACACAGCTCCATGGCGCATAGTGGATCATATGAGAGTTGCTTGCTCCATTCCACAAGAAGCTCCTCACGCGCCTCTCGATGACACCCGCCGGCACAGTGCAGTGTCTGAGAACATACGTGGGAATGGCGTTGAGCACAGAGGTAGCAAGTGAGACTCTACCAGCCAAAGACAGGGGACGAATCCTCCAGCTTGCTATGCATGCCTCCATTTTCTGGATTAGGAAATTTAAATCAGCCCTCTTGAGCCTCTTTGCCGAGATTGGTACCCCAAGATATGTTAAGGAGTCCCCGCGCACCATACCAAGCTTTTTGGCAACCTTCCTAGTCTTTAACCTGCTGCTTTTTCTGCTAAAGTGGACACTAGATTTAGAAAGGTTCGTCTGCAAGCCTGCTGCTTTGCTGAAAAGTTTAATTACTCTGCGAATTGAGCGCACAGCCGTGTACGTTGCATTGGCATAAATAATGACATCATCCGCATACAACAAATGAGACACCAGTGGTGCGTGCTACCCAGGTCTGAACCCCAATAACTGCTTGGACTCATATTCATGCATAAGTGCCGAGAGGTATTCCGACGCAATGACGTATAGATATGGTGAAAGAGGGCAGCCCTGCCTCAAACCGTGATGAGCCTGCACCCATGGCAGGCGGATGCCATTAACAAGCACACAAAAAGTGGGGGAGGTGATACAGGCAGAGATCCAGTCACACCAAAGCCTGGGAAACCCAAGGATCCTTAGCATCTCAAACAAAAAATCCCACCGGATGTTGTCATACGCTTGCATCATGTCAAGCTTGACTGCCATGAGACCAGATTTGGATGAGCAAGAGTGCATGCGTGTCTCCATTTCTTGCGCAATGAAGATGTTGTCTGAGATGCAACGACCTGGGATAAAAGCTCCCTGTTCCCGTGATATGAGGCGAGGCATCAGGGGCTTAAGCCGCTCCACCAAGATCCGCGCCACTACCTTATAAATTGTATTGCAAAGGCTGATGGGACGAAATTGTGTCGGCATACAAGCGCCTTTCCTTTTGGGAATCAGTACCACCAAGGTCTCCTTCCATTCCTTCGGCATTCTCTTAGCATCAAAGAATGCCAGCACTGCGCGGGTAATATCACTCCTAGTAATCTCCCAGAAACCATGTATGAATTCAGCAGAAATACCATCATTTCCAGGCGCCTTGTTCCTCCTCATCCCCCTAATGGCGTCAATAACCTCCTTCTCAGTAATCTTGTTGCATAGCTGAGAGGCCATATCCTCATTGACAGTGGTTCTCAGCACAAAATTTAACATCGGAGGCGCGCAACCCCCGCTGCTCCATTTCTTCCTAAAGAAACTCAACAGTGCATCGCCAATCTCCTTCTGCGTATCCATCATCTTCCCTTCCTCATCCTTCAGTATAGTTATGCGATTCGTGCGCGACCGAGCCGAAGCAGCATCATGGAAGAACGTGGTATTTCGATAAATTATTTGACATATATTTTCGTATAATTATTTGACATCATGGAAGCAGCATCATCAGTATAGTTATGCCCCGCTGCTCCATTTTTTGTTAAATGTATTCACTAAACCTATTAAAAACTATTTAAATAAATTATTTGACATATATTTTCGTATTCTTTGGAGGTTCTTGTTAAGAACTAGTAAGAATCTATCAAAACTATGATCATTTAATGTGCTAGTTGCTATTTTTTTTATCATAAATCAATTATTGAGATCCAAATAGTCTTTATTTTCAAATTCATTAAAAAAATTTAAAATATTTCTCTTATTTAAAGCCACATTTTTTCACAACAAAATGTATCTCAAATTTATATAAACAATAACAATTTTGTTATAACAAATAACAATTATTTAATTGTCATTATTAACTTGATGCTATTACAAAAAAACAAATCATAAATATAGAACATTTAAACCCAACCTTTGCGATAATGATATCCTAATTAAAAATA
Organism: Vanilla planifolia; assembly: GCA_023846275.1. NCBI lineage: Eukaryota > Viridiplantae > Streptophyta > Magnoliopsida > Asparagales > Orchidaceae > Vanilla > Vanilla planifolia. The sequence goes on along the minus strand of CM043870.1, from coordinate 39,000,528 downwards.
TAACAAATAAAACTTCATAGTAATAGAGTAAACAATAAATTTCAAATCATCAACTCTCTGACCTTAGTTGTCCAAATAAAAAACTCTCGAATTACACAACTTTATAATCTTTAGCATAAGCAAAAAAAGCAATCTTAATTATTATAAATTATAAACCACCTCAATGTATGAAAGCCAAAATCTACATATTTTGAACTTAAAAAAGCCTTAGTAGATCATTTCCATGCTTCCTCACTGATATTCTAAAAATCATTACAAGAACATGATCTAAGCTTAGAACAATAAATGGATGAGTTTATTAACATGCAGAAAACTAAACATCACTAATATAAAAAAACTATTTTATGTTTTTATCATACTAATTAGATGATGCAATTGTCTAAAGTATTCTTTGTATTTTTATAAGACATCTTTAAACTATTCTAAGCATTTCTATTAAAATATAGTCTTATATGGCGAGTACAACAAAAAAAGCTCAATTACAATAATGAGCTTAGATTTATTTCCACATAAAAGGATGATTTATTAACTATAACCTGAGTTACCAATATAAAATATGAATTCACATATAACTAAAACAAGATAATCTAAATGAACCTAATACTACAAGCATAAAAGAAGGTTAACTATCTCACAAGAAGGAAAATATCTCTTAATCACTCACAAAAAAATAATTAAAAGAGAGTAACACAAATTTCTCATCTTTATCAAAACAAACCCTTTTGCTATCACTTTTGCTAAACTTTATCATTATCATTATAACTATGGAGCACATACTACAGGAGGGGGTGAACTGTAACATTTTTATAAAATTTAGGTACTCAATTATTTGACCAAATATTCTTATTCTTTAAATAGATGAAACCATTCCTACAATAACAAAAAGCTAATAAAAACAAGAATCAAGCAATAAAAAAACAAATGTAATAAGTAAAATTTTAGATGATTTAGTCTGATTTATGACTACATCCACCCCTGATTAGGCTTCACTAATCATTCCCTTTAGTCATAACAACTATGGGAAAACCAAATATAACAAGTGCTTATAGGAGTCATCGAAAGCAATACAATTGATTCAACTAAAAAGAATGAATACAACTTTTATAAAAGGTACATACAAAGTTATACCTTTTGTCCTTCAAAATTAGATGTAGCACAAAAAAAACTAAAGAAAAAATGTTACCAATAGTAATCAAAAGTAAAGTAGTACAATAAATATCAAAATGTAGTTGTTAAAGCCAAATAATTGTTCTAATCATGTTCATAAGAGTTTCTGAGTTTTCTCTTTTTTTCTCTTGATTTTGCAATTCATAGTATTAACTTCTCTTAAAAGTTTGTATCATTTTATATTAAAGTCAACTCCAAGGCAAGTTATAGGATGAGCAACGACTAAGTGTCCTTTTTAAAGAAGAAAAAATAGTCATTATGCTCTTGAGATATTGTTCGTATCAGTATGTTGCCTAAATCGTACCAGAATAACAAGAATGTCACCAGGTTCATCTCATCAACCCAATGATATAACTAGAATATTTTGTTTTAAACAACATATTGCACAAGTTCGAGAATTTATGATGACTCTTCTCATCACACAATTATTAAAAAGTAATTATTAAATCATATTCCATTAAAATTCTTATTTTTCTTAAATTTCATTTTTTAAACAAATAGAATATCCTTTTCACTTTGTTCATTTTTCATTATAGCATCTCAAGATATCCAAGCCAAGCACAAATTGAATTGCCTTATAAGGCATATCAAATCATAAAAATAAATTATTTTAAAATATATAAATGGATATACAATTAATAAAGCACATCTAAATATGTCTAACAATATTTGTTTCATTTCAATTAAAGTTCATAAGTAATTATTACAAATATTTGAAGTTAATTAGATAATTAAAGGAATGTTATAATTATTTGATATACATTGAATTGATATTATTTTATGTTAGAAAATAGATAAAATATAGATGAGGTTTTGTAAGTTTAAACTCCAAAATTTGAGAAAAATAAGGATTTTAAGGTCTTAAAGTTTAGTAATTAGATTCAAGCGACCAACATTGATGTAAAAGATCGTGCTGCGGGCATGCTAGACCATGTTGAGGGTGGAGATGTCATGATTTCATTGGAAGCATGCTACAAGTGTATCGAATTCCACAAGTTTGATCTGGTTGAGCAAGTATAGAGAACACCCTCCCATTCTTCGCCATCGCACTGGTGCTGCTGAAGAGATGGGGCCATTACAAGAATTTCAGGATTCTCAACCTGGCATCCGACTGCTTCTGCCTGCGTTTCGACTCCATTCGTGATAAGAATAAAGTTTGGTTATGCGGCTCATGGCAAGTCGTAGGTCAAGCCATGGGACTTGACATTTGGAGACATGAATTGGGGCCCAACGCCGCAATGACGATGTGTGCACCAGTGTGGGTGCGCCTTCCGTGCCTCCTATTAATATACTGTGATGTGGAGAACATCCTGAGAATTTCTAAGGCAATTGGGGAGCCCTTCTTACTTGATGGATGGACTGTCGATATGAGACGATCTTCCTTTGCTAAGGTGTGCGTCTGGATGGACCTTTCAAAGCCTTTAAAACAGGCATATGACTAAACTAGGAATTTGAAAGAACCTACCAGGCATTTAAGTATGAGGGACTGCCACAGGTTTGCTTTTCGTGCAGGCACATTGGTCACCTTGCAGGGCATTGCAGCACGCATACGTCCCCGGAGGCTGCGCACGCATGTACAACGGAAAGGACGAACAATGGGGAGATAGCGGGGAAGCGTGGAGAGAAAATTATTATTGTTACCTCAGGAGACAATGAGCTTGGAGGTGGATCGCTGGAGGCGGAGGATACGCACAATTGTGGCTGGAAGGCTACTAATGCTGAGTGCTCCAGAACTCCTCGAATGCGGGTGGGGAATACATATGACCTAGAGAAGAAGGGACAAATGCTGGGCCCGTGGATGCTTGTCCAACCCCGAGGTAGGAGACAGGGCGTGGTAGAACACAGATGTTCAGCAAGCAGGGCGAGCCAGAATTCACGGAAGACCTTCAGTCGAGGGACTTCTACTAAAGTGGCTGTTAGTATGCATCACAGGAAGAGGAGCCTATCCAAGGCTCGAGGAAGAAATATGGCAAGGCAGGCTTCGTCCCAAAGGGCCAGGGAGGATAGGGAGAGAACTCCACGGGAAGAAGCTCCAACGAAGGAAGTGGAAACCGGGCGGACTGCATAGGCAGGAAGGAATAAGGGGAAACTGCCATTGCTGCAGGAGGATTATGCGATGGACCAAACCAAAAGATCGAATGGTTACTACACCAAAACAATGTTGGACAACTTCTCCTAGGCTGCGCTTCATGGGGCGCAGGGGATGTCGAAGAGGAAGATGGAGGATGCCTCATCTGGGGAGGAGTAACTCGGCGTGGCTGAAGAACTACGTGGCTGCATGGGGGCACCACTTACAAAATTCTTGGTGATGATGCATTTTGCGGTATGGAATATCAGAGGAGTTAGGGACAAGAAGTACAGAAGTTACCTATGAAGTTTTGTACGGGAGGGGAATGTTGCAGTCGTGGCCCTTATGGAGACGAAAGCGCAATGTTTCCTAAGGAAGGATGCGGACTGGCTCCTTGGGAAGGAATTGAATTTCGTGGCTCAACCATCAGCTGGCATGTCAGCAAGTATTATTCTATTGTGGAAGAGATGGGTCGATGTCACGATCACGGTAGCCTCAACGCATGTTGTGGCATGCGGGGTGAGGCTATGTGGTGCAAGCAAGCTAAATTGCTTTGTTGTCTATGGCCCCAAAGATCACCACAAGCGTCTGAAAGTCTGGGATGTCATAAAGCATGCGTCCAGCGGGGATGACCCACTCATTGTGGCAGGGGATCTTAACCTTGCGATGGCGCAAGAAGAGAAACGGGGTGGGAAGAAGTTTATCTATGGTAAGGGGTAGTAAGAGCTTGCTGACCTTATGCAGGAGCTGCAGCTGGTGGACATAGGTTTCACTGGTAATTGCTTTACCTGGTGCAATGGGAAGCAGGGTGGCGCACGCATCCTGGAGCGACTCGATCAAGTCCTTATGAACTCTGCGGGGATGCAGGTGTTTCCCGAATGCTCTGTGCAGCACCTGAGCCGACTTGGGTCTGATCATGACCCGCTGCTGGTTGATCTGGGGTGCAGAAATTTGCGGCTGAACAATGGAAGGATACAATTCGAAAGTGTATGTTTGGACTTCCTGCTGTCGATCGAGGTGGTGCACCAAGAATGGCACAGACGTGTGGGGGGGAATTGCATGGAGGCGCTAACGATCAAATTTAAACGTTCGCTGGTGGCACTGCGGAAGTGGAGCCAAGAGGAGGTGGGGAACATTGTCAACAAGAATGCGGAGCTGGAGAGAAGCATCAATGAACGACAATTAAAGGAATCTCGAAAGGGACTAGCAAAGGAAGAGAGCATGCGTCTTGGCCACATGATCATGGCCTTTCCACCGTGGTTGCGCACATGAGGAGCAATGGTGGTGGCAACTAGCGAAATTGCATTGGGCGCAGCTTGGGGCCAGCAACACCCGGTTTTTCCATGTTGCTGCGATGGCTCGTGCACTAAGAAACCGAATCACTCAGTTGAGGGACGTGGAGGACAACGTGGTGGATACACCTGAAAGTATCAGGACAGTCCTTTTGGCTTACTTTGAATAGAAGTGGCGATGCACGGGGCGGGCGTTTATGCAGCTGAACTTTGTGCCGTCCGACATTGTCTGCTGGGAAATGGCTTCCAAGCTTGGCTACAGGGTCACCGAGAGTGAGATAATTGCAGCCATCGGGGAATCAGAAGGAACGAAGCCCCGGGTATTGACGGGATCACGAAAGAATTTCTGCATGGCTATTGGGCAATCACACGCAAGGACATCATTCGCGCGGTGCACGCTTTCTTTGAGGAGAGGAGGCTACCAGAGGAATGGAAGGACACGTTGATTGTCCTCATTCTGAAGAAGCAGGGGGCATTTCGGCCGGAGCATTTTCGGCCAATTAGCCTCTGCAACACCATATATAAGGTGGTGGCGCACGTACTGATCGAGAGATTGAAACCGATGATGCCAAGCTTCATCTCGCACGAACAAGCAGCTTTCATCCCCAGGCGAAGTATCTCAGTCAATGTATACATCACGCAAGAGATGGCGTCAAAAATGCACGCCTGAACCGCAGTTTCGGGCCTCATGGTAGTCAAGATCGATATGGAGCAGGCTTACGACAGCGTGCGATGGGATTTCCTGCTCGGGATGATGAAGACTATGGGATTTCCTCTTATTTGGGGTGAATGGATCGTAGCATGCATCATATCTCCAAGGTTTGGTTTTCTCGTTAATGGCTCTCGCCTTCCTTGGGTGGTGGCGCAGCAGAGGCTCCGTCAGGGATGTCCACTCTCGCCCTACCTGTACGTTATGGTTATAGAATACTTATCTGTGTTGGTGAGGGATTATGAGATCAAACAATTACTCGGATTCAGACCTGGACAACAAGCGCCGCTGATTTTGCACCTCCTCTACACGGACGATATTTTATTGTTTGCTTCCGCCACGTGCGAGGCCGCTCGCACTGTACGGAGAATTAAGAGGACCTTCAGGGAAGCTGCAGGGCTGCGCGTCAACTTTTTGAAATCCAAAGTATATTTTAACAGGAAGATAAGCAAGAAGAAAGCGAGGATGGTGTCGAGGAAACTACATATGGAGCAGGGCTAGATGCTTACGTACCTCGGGGTCCCTATTACAGCGAAGCGCCTGAGAAGAGCGGACCTCAACTTCCTGCTTTAGAGGATTGAAGCCGTGGTGGCCAATTGGCAGATTCATCCGCTGTAGCTTGCGGGCAGAGCTACCTTGGCCTCCTCTATTCTCACCGCCATCCGAAGTCACATTTTGCGTCACTGTGTTGTGCCAGCGGGAGTAATTGATGAGATGGAAAGGAGAATTAGAAGCTTTCTATGGCACAGGACGAGCAGTACGCATATGATGCATTATGCGCCCTGGGACTGCGTCACTTTGCCGAAGACTGCCGACGGGCTTGGGCTTCGTGACTTCCGCGCATGGCAGCGCGTGCTGCAAATGAAAAACTGCAAGCTTATTCTAAGTCACGAGGTAAGCCTTTGGGTGGATACAATGAGGCAGAAGTACAAGATAACAGACCTGTTATGAAAGTTCACCTGAACGCATCCCATGCGTGTAGGCTGGTGCTGGAGGCAATGCCAGAAGTGGTGTCGATCTTTGTATGGAGAATCGACGATGAGAGGATGGTGAGATTCACGGAGACAACAGGTTGGGCATCCTCCCATTATGCTGCTGGCCGACCTTCATCAACATGAACATCGTATGGCCTGCGAGAGTGGCTGAATGCATCACTACAGCCAGGGTTTGGGACGTGGACAATATTCGTGCATGGGCGGGTGAGGAGCTGATTGATAGAATTTTGCATATCCCCAGAGCTCGGACTTCTGCTCAGGACACGTTCCTTCAGGCACACATCGAGACGGAGAGGGTCGATAGCGGGAGAATCTATATGCACATGGTGTACAGAGCTGATGACACCGTCAAGCAAAGTGGTCGGCGTCACGCGAACCAAATGAGGGGTATTTGGAAGATCAAAGCAATGCAAAGGGTGCGGATGTTCATGTGGCGAGTCGTTGGTGACTACCTCCCTACGGCGGCGTGATTAGCCCGCAGGGGGATGCTCGAGAGTAGCAGCTATCAGTGGGGCTGCCCAGCGGAAGAGTCCACTCAACATGTTTTTGGGACTGCCCGCGCGCCCAGGAACTCTGGGATGATTGCCAGGCCCGCGGGGTAGTGGCTTCACTGGGATGGCATCGGGGTGCAGGTGCCGGGTTGACCTTTCTTGACTTACTCATGAGGTTTGTCGGCTCTCCAGCAGCACGACGTGGGGCTGGCGCCGGGCATGCTGTCACGTTGGCCACCACCATGTATTATATCTGGGAAAGAAGGAATGCGATGAGGCATAGCAATTCGATGGTCAAGCCATGCACGTTGCTAAGGAAGATCAAGATCGAGGTGATTACTGCAGCAAGACAATACAATTTTTATTCATCTCTGTCCAGCGGGAACCCTTGCAGGTCCTCGGACCTACTTGTAACCCATTGTTGGGTTCCCCCCAACAGGATGGATAAAAGTGAATTGTGACATTACGGTGGGGGACAACACTGCTAGCCTTAGCTTGGTGGTTAGAGACTACATGGGGAGGCCGCTCATGGTGGCTAGTAAGAGGGTTTTCTCTGAGGCTGGTGAAGCGATGGAGGTCCAGGCTATGCTTGAGGCTCTCGACATGCTTAGGGGTTCCCTTCCCCATTACTGTGCCATGGAGATTCAGACTGACTCAATGATGGCGCTTCAAGAGGTCTGTGAGCTGATATCCCACCCCCTGTGGCAGGCCATTTTGCTGAGACTATCAGGTACGCAAGATGTCTAGAGGCAATCAGATTTTTCCACATTTATAGAGAAGGGAATGCGCCTGCTGATTGGGTGGCACGTGCTGCATGCTGTAATTAGTTCATCTGGGAATAGGGGGAATCCTTTCCCAATCCCCTCATTAAACTTATGCTGTTAGATTTCATGTTTGGTCATCCGTGATGATTTCATATGTGAAATCCTTTTGTATGGCTTATGCCACTTTTGAATAGTTTAATATATTATATATTATCAAAAAAAAAGCTACTAAAACAACATATGGAGAGGAAAACATCTTTAGGCGGCAACTAATCATTAAATAATATAAGGACATTTTCATAGAAAAATATGGGTAAACGTCATCTCTCAACATGACTTATTTATTTATATAAAAAAACTTTTATTATTACCTGTAACAATCGGGGCTTTATTTTTTATTTTTTATTTTTTATCAAAACACATGATGTAAGAGACATTTTGTTTATTTTAATAATTTTTTTACATAAAAATCACCTAAAAGGACTTCGTTGACGGGATATGTTTGGAATACCTTATTACAAGTTTCATTGAAAACTCTTTTTTTATTAAATATTGTTATTAATTTTTTATTCATGTTAATAATTTTTTTATAAAATATCATATAAAAACTTTTATACATACATTAATATAAAGTATATATAAATATATATGTATAAAAATATGTACATATCTATATACAATAAAATGATGTATTTTTATGAATGAATAATTATTAAGTTTGATATTATTAAAAACAAATTATGAACAATAGCATAATTAGTTCAACAACTAAATAATAGAAAGTTAGACCGTAGAAATCTAGTTGCTCCAAACTAAACCCTCGACACTAAACAACTCAAGGCCAGATCCTCAAAGTCCAAAACTTAAGAATGAATGCTTGAGGCCAACTACTCAAGATTTATCTATCAATTCAAAATCAATTCCTATGAGCGAAGCTACTCGTGCCTAGACCTCCAAGTCGTAATTGTTCAAGTGAAAGAATATACACTTTATCCTATAAAGGAGGGCCGATTTCAACATAGTTTACACACTTCTTGACAGTATTCATGCATCGAGTACTCACTTTAAGTATTTCACCAATTATTAGAGCAATATTATTATCAATTACACAAGAAAATGAATCAATATCACTCCTACTTGACATAAATATTATTAGTACAATACTAAAATCTCTCTCGTCCAAGCATTTTTTTTGAGATACTTTATTATAAAGTGGAGATTATTCTCATCTTCACACTTCTATCTGAAATATAAATTTGCCTTCGACTATAATTTGATATGTAAAAGTCTAATCCAAAAGGAGGAGTCATCTACTTGAGGGAGATGTTTCAAATTCATGTATTTTTCTCGTTTTGTAGTTGATGCTTTTAAATCTTTGAGGATTTAATTACTCTCTTTCTTAAATTTAATAATCATATTTTTTAATTTTTAATTAAGTAAATTTTTGCTAGATTTTTTAAACCTAATTTTCGTATAAATGAAATTTATTTTTTTATTATTTTTTACATATATCAATTCAAATTTCAATGTAATTATTTGTTGTGGTGCTAATACTTTTAGCTTAAATGGGAAACTATGAAAAGTGCTGAAGAACAATGGAAATCATTAAATTTAAAATTGATATATTTAATTTTTTGTTTATTAAAATAGTAGTAAATATAAAATTATAAATATAAAAAATACATAAGATGTTACACCAAGGAAACTTCCTTGCGGAAGATGAGAAGTTGATGCATTTTGTTTTATGTAAAGTTGTTTGAGGATTTTTTATATTTGATAAATTCAAAAATGACTTTAGATTATTATAAATGATTAACATAGCATTTGTCTATACATAAATTGGATTAAAAATAATTAATAGAATTTGACTTAAATAATAATTTAAAGAATGTAAAATAAGTACGATAAGATATTTGTTAGAGGTCTCTTTCTCTCTTTCATAATAAATAATGAATCTTGAATGTCAAGTTTAAATACGGGTCAATAATGTTTCGACCGCATTCTTCTTTATTTATCTCTTTGGAGACTGTAATGCATGCATTAGCGACTCATTATAGCACTGTAGACATGGCAAGGGATAATTAGACTTTATCTCTTATGTTCTCATGCAATAACATTGCAAGTAGAGATAACTCATGATAATAAGTTAAATGATGATTATATATTATTGTTTACCTCTTTGGGTGATAGTTGATGTAGGACTAGACGAAAATTGCTTAGTTAGAAAATTCGTGACTGATGCACAACAAAGAGCAGGGCCGTTATCCTAAGGGACACACACCTAGATACGATGAGGGTTGAACGCAAAAGGCACCAACCAATGAATCCTAACTAAACTTAGGATCGTTAGCGGCTAAGAAGTCGCTAAATCGATTACGGCGACACACTTTCAAACACACAGAAATAAGGAGTACTTAGATGGGTTAAGTACCAGTTGAAATTAAAATATAATTTATAGTAAAAAGTTGCACTTCGCAGAATGAAAATATATTGAAGACAAATTAATAATCTAGGAATGGAAATTACTCGTAAAAAGGAAGAGGAGGAAAAACCAAAAATTTCAACTTGAAGATGGTTGAGCAGTGAAGGAAGATGATAGACTGGAGTGGCGTCTCACCACTTGGACCTCGCGTCCCTCCTCCCAGTATCAGAGCTTTGACGAGTCAGCACGCCAAAGACACTCAGAGCACTCACGAACTCAGAATGGAAGCAAAGAACACTCAAAAGCTTGCATTAATATCCAATCTCCTTACAACAGAAGAGGACTCCCCCTTTATATAAGAATCCATAAGGGTACAAAAGACATTTTGACTCATAACATGGGAATACTGAAGGACACATGGGTAAACTAAAAGTCACCTAAAAAATACAAATAGACTCCTAAAAATCTGAGAAAAATAATGAAAATTAAGTTCATTCATTTAACCCAAATTTCGGATGGCTGGAGGCGCGGCGACGGCGGCGGCGGCGGCGGCGGTGCGGGTCGGTGCGGGCTGGCGCGGGTCGGTGCGGGCTGGCGTGGGTCGGCGCGGGTCGCAGGTCGCGGGTCATCCGGCGGGTAGCTTGGGTAGGCGCCTGGCTGGACTCATGCACAGCGGTTCGGGCACGAGCGGCGGCGGGCGGTTCCCTGTGGCGGCGGAGGTTGCGGCGGAGGCTGCGGCAGTCGGTGGCAGGAATAGTGATTTTGGCCTTTTTTTTTTTTTTTTTTTTTTTGTACAAGACCGGTCCTTGGACGTCGAAAGTCCTTCTCGAACATGATGTCCTCATCAATAGTACTATAGGCAATTATAACTCATTATAGCAACACAAAACTTAAGCATAGGATGGCTCAACATTACTCCTTGTCTATTAGAACAATGATATTACTGATAGTAATGACGACTCCAAATGACGGTACAAAAAAAGAGCAATGAATTATTAGACTTTATCTCATATCTCCAATGACAACAATACTAAGCGTTATGATGCCTGAGATTTAACTAACAAATTTTTGCCATAAAAATTAAAAAATTGCTCATATGTTTTCTCAATACTCTACCTCTTATGCTTGAGATTTGTAGTTTTAAGAAAAACAAATAGTTGCCAACTCTATATGATTTATTATAAATGCCAAATGAGAAATCATTACACGCTTTCATAAAACTTCAGTTGTTGCATCATTTATGAGGCGTTGCGAGCAAGCACAGGTCGATTTTCCTATTCAATGTTAAGCCGAAGACCTCCTCCACCTGTGTTCCATTGAAGCCATCGCCCTCAGGAAGTTGCCAATCGAAGTGGAACAGCAGCAACGCAAGCCAGTACTCCACACCGGATAAACCAAAAGTGACGCCGGGGCAGATCCTTCTCCCGGCCCCGAAAGGGATGTACTCAAAATTGGATCCTTTGTAATCCAAACAATTGGCTTCGAACCTCTCTGGTTCAAAGCTCACCGGTGAAGCCCAATACTTGGCATCTCTCATGATTGCCCAGGCGTTGATCACAACTCGACTTCCCGCGGGTATCGTACACCCATGCAGCTCCACCGGCCTGGAACAGACCCTGGGCACCAGAAGAGGCGCCGCGGGCCGAATTCTAAGGGTTTCTTTGATCACCATCTTCAGGTAAGGAAGGTTGCTCACATCGCTCTGCTTTATCTCCGTCTTACCTTGAAGAGTGTTCCTTACTTGGGTTTGCGCCTTCTGCAAGGCTTTAGGATGTCGAATGAGCTCTGTCATGGCCCAAACCAATGTTGAAGACGTCGTTTCTGTTCCAGCTAAAAATAGGTCCTGTAAAAGAAGTGTATTGTGCAAGTTTGTTTATTTCAATGGATAACGAATTAAATAAAAGGGCAGCTACTCCGTTCTGACCAATATCACGGCTTTGATGTTGTCCATGGTAGTGGAAGCCCCGAGCTCCCCGTCTCTTCTGAGTCCGAGAAGAATGTCAATTAAATCACCATCCGCAGAGTCCTCCCGGGCCTTCTCCTCATGCTCTTCGATTATCTCACTCAATATCTCGTCCAAAATTTGGTGTAATCTCAGTAATCGAGCCCTCAAACCGGTGACATCTCCAAGAAAGCCCAGGGAGGGGAACAAGTCCACTATGCTGAACCCAGAGGCCAGTTTGAAGGTCTCTTTCATAGCCATCAGAAACTCCTGCCGATGCGCACACTCCTTGCCGAAAGCAGCCCTCGCAAAGGTCGCGTATGCCACTGACAAAAACATCTTCGACAAGTTCACCGGCGACCCATTTGCCGCCCGGATCGCCTCCACGAGATGGCTGCCTTCCTCCTCCCTGATGACCCCGAAAGAGTTGACACGCTTGGGGCTGAGCAGATTGAGCGTGCAAATCTTACGCAGCTGAGACCAGTACTTGCCGTAGGGAGAGAACGCGATGCCCGAGCTGTTGTAGGAGATGATCGTGCTTCCCAAAAGCTGCGGTCGGGAAGCGAAGACGATGTCGTGGGTCTTCATGACGTCGCAGGCAAGCTCGGCTGAAGTGATGACGATGAGATCGATCTCGCCGAGCTTGAGATAGAGAAGGGGGCCATAGGTCTTTGCAAGGCTGAGAAACCTACGGTGGGGATGCTCACCGATGTGATGGTGCAAGTTACCGATGATCGGAAGCTTCCAAGGTCCTGGAGGGAGCTTGATTTTGTTTCCTCTGTGCCTTCTTCGGTTAAATATACGTGCCATCCACACAATAGCAAAGAGACGGAAACGATGAGACCGACGGAGGAGAACGTTAGCGCTGCCATGATCGCCTTTGGAGCAACAAATACATTATCGTATGGACATGGCTTCTTGTATTTATTCTACGATCGTGTTTTGACCGTTTTGCCATCGGTAACGCATCTGTTTTCTTATGCATTTATAGTGAAAAAGTACTAATGTCAATGTTTTCTAAATAATAATTATTTTTGATAACATGCGGTCAAACAAAAACTTTTATTTTAATTTTTCAAATCATAAAATTAAAATTTTGTGATGCAAAAACAAATATTAACTTGAATAAAATCTCATTTTTATTTTAATTTTTTACCAAACAATTTAAAAAATTAAACTCTCAAATAAAGTTTCTCCTCAAAATTACAAATATGTTTTATGCATGGATTTTTTTTCTTATTTAGTGATTGTTATCAATTTTTTTTTAATTATACATATGATTTTACAACAGGTGAAACATAATTGTTTATGGATTCTGTACATTATTTTTAATCATAATAAAATATCATCATATAATTCTTTTTTATGATGATATATTTTATGATATTATATTTGTTTATGTTAACAAATTATAAAGTTTTTTTGTAATATTATATTCCTTATATTTTGTAATAAGTATATTTATTTTATGCTATTTATTCTTATACTTTTTATATTAAAATGTCTACACATGTTAATCATCATAATTTTATATTTTTGGCTTTTCATAAATCATAAAATTTATGCATTTAATTTTAGAAAGGCTTCATAATGCTATTTATTTTTTATGAAACTTGACAATATACATCTTACTTCACAAAATAAATGTGTATTATATAAAATGGATGTCGTATAAGGTTTTTCTTGCTGATCATTCTTTTCTTCGGACTCATCTAAGTATTAATTTAATGCTTTTTAATATTTATATGTATCTAAAAAAAATCAAATGATAGTTTAATATTTTCAAAAATAATATATTTTAAAATGTTTCATTAATTTTTCTCAACTTTAAGTTCTATTTAAATTAATATTTAGAGGAGTGCATGTCAATCTTCAGTCCAACCACAAAAAAAGAGTTAAATATTATATCATCATACGATTTTTTCAAATAGATATATATTTTAATAAAATTTTATCAATAAATAAGTTTTTAAGCATGTATTTTATTTTAGAATAAAACATATATTTTATTGTTGAACATAGATTTAAAAATATATATATATTTTAAGTTTTAAAACATATATTTTATTGTTAAAACATTATTTTCAATGTAATTAATTATACACACACATTTCATGTAATTACTCTCAACAAAGATTACCTTCTATGCATGATAATTATACTAAATAAGTTTTATCACTTGCTTAAAAAACTTTTGAAAAAAATATAACAAATAGTTGATTTGTTTATCCAATAATTCATTTATAAAAAAAATCATTAGAAAAATTGATCAATTTAAAAATGAGTTAGAATAGAAAATTTAAGCTTTGAAAATGTGGAGACTGCAAAGTCAAGACACAAAATTTATTAAGAAAAAATCATTTAGAAAAACAAAATAATATTATTAATAAGCCCAAAAAGATGCTTACTATTTTGTTTTGGGCTAAATGTGAATTGAAGACATTTGTAAACATGAATTAATAATATCATTATTTTTAATTATATGGTAATCAATATAGGGTTATTCATTCACTTCAATCTCTTTTGTCTTTGAGAAAATTAAACCCTTTAAATGATTAATTATTGGTTTTTCAAAAAAATGTCATGATCCCTTAATTTAGTGATGCGTATTGAGATTTATAACTACTCCATGATTATATACTTAATTTTATCACTTAAATATTTATAATAGTTATTGGTGATTATTAATTATATGTATTGTTAGCATAGCTAGTGATCAACCAAAATTGTGAATACATTATCATAAAAGCCTAGTCCAAAAAGAAAAATCATCTATTTAAGAGTGATGTTACAAATTCATGTATTTTTCTCATTTTTTAGTTGATTCTTCTTAAACTTGTTAGGATTTAATTATTCTCTTTCTTAAATTTAATAATCATATTCTTTGACTTTTAATTAAGTAAATTTTTTCTAGACTCTTTAAACCTAATTTTTGTATAAATAAATTTTACTTTTTTATAACTTTTTAAATATATCAATTTAAATTTCAATCCAAATATTTGTTGTAATTTTAATACTTTTAACTTAAATGAGAAAACTATGAAAAGTGCTAAAGAAAAATGGAAACCATTAAAATTAAAATTGATATATATATTTTAGATTGTTCGATTAACTTACATGCATTTTTTACCTACAGTTGATATGTTATATTTTATAATGTTCATTTCATCAACAATTACTAAATGGCAAATAAAGTGAATTAAATCAGAAGAACATCAGGCAGCCAATCGATATCTTTATTGTAAGTTTTCATAAATACTCTCTGCCTCTCTCTCTCTCTACCTGACTTAGTTATTTAGATTAAAATGCTTCACTGTTACTTTTTTTAAAATTCTTATTCTTTTTGTAATGATAAAGTCTAATGAAATTTATTATCTCATTCTTTTTTTGTATTTCTTGATTTGAGATTTTATATATATTGTTGGTGTTGCATCTATTTTCCTTAGTTCTTTTTTTTTATCAAATTATTCCTTGTATTTATGTGCCTTCATATTAGCTAAGAAAAAAAATAAAAAATTTATTGTTAGCATCAATCCATATTAATTTATCGCATTTTTTAGCAGCTCATAATCAACATATCTTTTTCTATGAACACTCATAGTGTTAAAGATAAGAAAAAAATTCATCATTGTAGTATTTTTTTATAAGATTTTATTCATGATTCTAATATAGTATCATTGGTTATAAAAATTTATCAACAATATTTAGACATAACGAGATATAATTTTATCTTATATATTACTAATATTTTTTATATAGTTGTTATCACATATAATTTTTTTATTAAAATTATAGTAAATATAAAATGATAAACAACAAAAATACATAAGATGCTTCACCATGAAAACTTTCGTAAGAAAGATGAGAAGTTGATGCATTTTTTTTTATATAAAGATAGTTGAGAAAATTTTATGTTTGATTCATTCAAAACTAACTTTAGAACATTGTAATGATTAATTTAACATTTGTCTATACATAAATTGGATTAAAAATAATTAATAGAATTTGACTTAATTAATAATTTAAAAAATGTAAAAGAAATATGAGAAGATATTTGTTAGAAGTCTCTTTCTCTCTTTCAAAATAAGTAATGAATCTTGAATAAATATATTATTTTTCTTTGGTTAATCCCATGAGTTTATTTATAGCCAAGTATAAGTATGGGCCAATAATGCTTGGACCACATTCTTCTTCCCTTATCTCTTTGGAGATTGTAATGCATGTATTTGCGACTCAAGATGGCACTATAAACATGACAAGGGATAATTAGACCTTATCTCTTATCTTCTAGTGTAGTAGCATTGCAATTAAAGATAACTCATGATAATAGGGTAAACGATAATTGGACTTTATTGCTTACCTCTTTGGGTGACAGCACCAAAGGCAATTATAGCTCATTATTGTAACACAAAACTTGAACATATGATGACTTAATATTACCCCTTATGTCAAGCCCCCACCTAAAACAGTACCTCTAAATAACAAAATTATCATTAGAGTGAGGAGAATGAAAAAAACCCAAGGTAGGGACCTGACGGTGAGACAAATACCAACTCAAAAATCCAAAGTATATATATAAAGGTACGTTTTTAAACATTTAATCACAGCAAAACTTTTCCTCTCACACATCTCTTGAAAATGGCTCTTCTGTAGCAGCACCATTTCCATCTCTCGGTGCAGTGGTTTCATGACCTGGATTTGTTGTACCAAATTTTCTTGTCCACTTCTAATTTGTTTTCTTGATGTCCTTCGTCGGCCGTCACCGTCGCATGCCGGAAATTACAAAATTCCTCGCCGCCGTGCCTCGTCGTCGTGTTCGCAGAAGTGTGTTTGAAACGCACATGGGTCGGGATTTGTAACGCGGTCGGAACCGACTTGCCATGAACCACATTTTTCAGAAAACCCCTTCTAAATTTAGTATTTGCAAATATATCCTCTGCCAAATCAAATTTGAACTAAGTCGATATTTAAAAATTACAAATATGTCCTCCACGTTATTTATCCTAAATCTTTAAAAATTCATAATTTATTCATTAGAGCTCCAAAAATTACAAATTAAACATTGTTGGATTCGTCTAAAAAATCTCTTTCTTTTAAGCAAATAAAATAAATATAAAGAAAACTAGGGCTGTTACACCTTATCTCTTCGAACAATGATATTAATTTTAGCAACGACGACTCATAATGGCGATACAAAACATGAGTAATGAATGGTTAGACTTTATCTCATATCTCCTACGACAATAATACTATGCATTATGATGACTAAGATTTAACTAACAAATTTTTGCTATCTTCAACATAAAACATTAAAAATTGCTCATATGTTTTCTCAATACTTTGTTAGAAAATGAACTGAATTGAAAGTCAAAGTTTGTTTGCATTAATGTGTCATGAAATCATTGTGGTCAAAATTAGTTATTGTTATGAATTAGTTGTGTCAAATTTAGTTGTTGGTCATGAAGTTAGTTGTGGTCAAAATTAGTTATTGGTCATGTAGTGGTCAAAATCGGTTACTAGTCATGTTCAAAGTTAGTTTAAGTCTAGAAGTTTCTTAACAGTTTATATAAATGGTTGTAACATGTCATTTGGATGAATGAAAAAAAGTGCTTCATGTTTGAGTGAAAAAAAAAAATTAATTGAAGTTTTATTCTCTCCACCTTGCTCATCTTCTCTCTATCCTTAAAACTCTATTGTTATTTAAAGGTATTTTCTTCCAACAAAATTGTATCAAAGTTGAAGAAAGATCGTGTGAAGATGACAAGTAATGTACTTCATATCCCTCGTCCTACTAACAATTATGATAATTGGAGTATACAGATGAAGGAATTATTCGAAAATCAAGACATTTGGGAGATTGTTGGAAAAGGGTATGAAGAGATTCAAGATGAAGGCACTCTTACACAAAATCAAAAGGCAACATTAGCAGAGTTAAGAAAGAAAGATAAGAAAGCACTTTTCTTCATTTATCAAGACTTAGATGAGGCTGCATTTGAGAAGGTGGTAAGTGCAAATAATTTAAAGAAAGCTTGGGAGATCTTGCAAAATGCATACAAAGGAGATGACAAAGATAAAAAAAGTACATCCCCAAACCTTAAGAGGTGAATTTGAAGCCTTACGAATGAAAGAATCAAAAAATGCTTCTGAGTATTTCACAAGAGTGCTAGCAACAGTAAATTAACTAAAGAGAAATGGAGAAGCGTTTGAAGACAAACGAGTGGTGGAGAAAATTCTACGATCTTTATATAGTAAGTATGACTATGTAGTGACAGCTATTGTAGAGTTTAAAGACTTGGACATGATGAAGATTGAAGAGCTTATGGGTTCACTTCAAGCCAATGAGCATCGTATTCAAAGGAGAAACAAATAACCATTGGAACAAGTACTTCAAAGTAGCTTCACAATGCAAGAAATAAAAGAAGAACAAAGTGGTCAAGATAGACATGTTCGTGGTCGTGGCCATGGACCTGGACGTGGTCGTGGAAATGCTCAAGGCTGTGGAACATATGGCCGTGGGCAAGGTCGTGGTAACTACAACAACGATGAAGAATTCAACTAATATAGAGGGGGAAAAGTCAAAGAGGAAGAGGCAAAATGTATGATAAAAGTAACATTAAATGTTACAATTACAATAAGTATGGGCATTATTCTTCAGAATGTTGGTCGAATTTTTCTAATCAAGTGCATGAGAAAGTCAATTATGTTAAAAAGGAAAATGTTTAAGAAGAAATACTTTTGCTAGCAATAAG
This sequence comes from Vanilla planifolia, assembly GCA_023846275.1. NCBI lineage: Eukaryota > Viridiplantae > Streptophyta > Magnoliopsida > Asparagales > Orchidaceae > Vanilla > Vanilla planifolia. The sequence goes on along the minus strand of CM043870.1, from coordinate 38,981,929 downwards.
AGAAGGAGAATTTATAAATCAAAATTTATGGTACTTGGACTCCGAAGCAAGCAATCATATGTGTGGACATAAAGACATCTTTTTTGAACTAGATGAATCGGTGGATGGCCATGTCTCATTTGGAGATGCTTCCAAGGTGCAAGTAAAAGGTATCAGTAAAATCTTACTCAAATCAAAGATAGTACTCAATAATTTATCTCTAATGTTTATTATATTTCAGAGATGAAAACAAATATTCTTAGTCTTGGACAATTATTGGAAAAGGGATTTGACATACACATGAGAAATAAAAGTATTTATTTAAGGAATGAGAATAAACTTATTGCTCATGTTCCTATAGAGCAAAATCGTATGTTTATTCTCAATATTAAGCATGTTATTATTAAATGTTTAAGTGCTTGTATAAAGGACAGTTCTTGGCTATGGCATTTGAGATTTGGTCATGTCAATTTTGGTGCGCTTAAACTTCTATCAAGCAAGAAAATAGTGAAGGGGATTCCATACATAAATACATTAAATGAAATATGTGAAGGATGTATAGTTGGAAAACATCCAAGGAAAAGTTTCCCAAAAGTAGTCTTTTAATAAAGCAAGCAAGCCTCTTCAACTTATTCATACTGATATCTGTGGATCAATTACTTCAATTTAATTTGGCGGTTGTCGTTATTTTCTAACATTTATTGATGACTTTAGCAGGAAATCATGGGTATATTTCTTAAAAGAAAAATCAGAAGCATTTCAAGTATTCAAGGAGTTCAAAATATTGGTGGAAAACAAAAGTAGCTATAAGATAAAGGAGATAAGATCAGATCGTGGAGGTGAGTTCACATCTACATAGTTTGAAGAATATTGTAAAGCTCATGGTATTTGGAAAATATTAACTGCACCATATTCAACTCAACAAAATGGCGTAGCAGAAAGAAAAAATCGAACCATACTTGACATGGTTCGAAGCATGCTAAAAACTAAGGAAATGCCAAAGGAATTTTGGGCAGAAACTATCAATTGTGCAGTCTACTTGTTGAATAGATGTCTAACAAAGAATTTAGATGGTCTAACTCCACAAGAAGCATGGAGAGATTCAAGCATAATGTATCACACCTTAAAATTTTTGGATGCATAGCTTATGCACATGTACTTGATCAAAAGAGGATCAATTTAGATGACAAGAGCATTCCATGCATTTTTATTGGCTATGATGCTAGATCTAAAGCTTACAAGCTTTATGAACCAAAAGAAAAGAAAGTTATCATATGTCGTGATGTGGAGTTTCAAGAAGATGATATGTGGAATCGAGAAAACAACTCAATAATGACACATGAAGAAGAGCAAATTGTTGATCAAAGTCGAGAAGTTGCACCACCATCATCTCCTATAACATCATCAGATGAAGGTGGTCCTACAAAACAACGAACTAGAAGCATTCATGATCTATTTGAGGTAACTAACCCTCTCAATCTTATTTGTCATTTAGTTAATAAAGAAATTATTACTTTTGATGATGCAATAAAAAATGACAAGTAGAAGAAGGCTATAGATGAGGAGATAGTTTCTATTAAAAAGAACAATACATGGGAGCTTACTAATTTACCAAATGGACATAAACCCATTGGTGTAAAGTGGGTTTATAAAGTTAAGAAGAATACACAAGGAGAGATTGAAAAATATAAGGTAAGGCTTGTAGCAAAAGGTTATACTCAAAAGGCTGGGATTGATTATAATAAAGTATTTGCTCATGTTGCTTTAATAGAAACTATTCGATTGGTGCTTGCAATAGCGGCTCAAAATAAATGGCAAGTTTTTCAACTTAATGTGAAGTCAGCTTTTCTTAATGGTTATTTAGAAGAAGAGGTTTATATTGAACAACCCATGGGTTATGTGAAAAAGGGACAAGAAGGAAAAGTGTTGAAATTAAAAAAGCATTTTATGGTTTGAAACAAGCACCGCGAGTTTGGAACTCAAGAATTGACTCATATTTTAAAGACAATAGCTTTATTTAATGTCCATATGGACCTGCTCTATATATAAAACAAAAAAAGAGAATATATTATTTGTCTCTTTGTATGTAGATGATCTTATTTTTGCAGGAAATTCTTCAAAATTAATTGAAGAATTCAAAGAAGCTATGACAAAGGAGTTTGAGATGACAGATATTGGACTAATGTCTTACTTTCTTGGATTAGAAGTTAAACAACTTGAAGAAGGCATATTTGTCACACAAGAACATTTTGCAATAGAAGTTCTTAAAAGGTTTTAAGATGGAAGAGTGCAATCCAGTGAACACACCTGTTGATTGTGGAGTAAAATTATCACGATATGATGAAGGCAATATGATAAATCCTACTCTCTACAAAAGTTTGGTAGGTTGTTTACGATATTTGACTTGTACAAGACTGGATATTCTTTATGGGGTTGGATTAGTAAGCCTATTTATGGATGAACCAAAAGAACAACATTGGAAAGCAACAAAGAGAATTCTTCGCTACATCCGAGGTACTTTAAATTATGGAATGCTTTATTCATTTTCTAATAATTTTCAACTTGTTGGATACTCGAATATTGATTGGAGCGGAGATATGGATGATCGAAAAAGTACTTTTGGATTTGCATTTTATATTGGAAGCACTACGTTCTCGTGGATGCTTAAGAAGCAATCTATTGTCACACTTTCAACTTGTGAAGCAGAGTATGTTGCAGCTTCAACTCGTGTTAGTCATGCTATATGACTTTGAAAATTATTAAAATAAATTCAACGTGCACAAGATAGTGCAACTAAAATCTATATCGATAGTAAAACAGCTATTGCTTTGGGGAAGAATCCAGTATATCACACAAGGAGCAAGCATATTGATATTCGTTTTCTTTCTATTCGTGAGCACATAAAGAACAAAGATGTGGAGTTAATTTATGTAAAGACACGTGATCAAGTAGCTAATATTTTCACTAAACCACTTGGGGTTCATCTTTTCAACAAATTCAGGAGTTTACTTGGAATGATAGATGAAAGACAATTAAGTTCAAGAGGAGGTGTTAGAAAATGAACTTAATTGAAAGTCAAATTTAGTTTGCATTAATGTGTCATGAAATCATTGTGGTCAAAATTAGTTATTGTCATGGATTAGTTGTGGTCAAATTTAATTGTTGGTCAAAATTAGTTATGATCAAAATTAGTTATTGGTCATGTAGTAGTCAAAATTAGTTACTAGTCATGATCAAAATTAATTTAAGTCTAGAAATTTCTTAACAGGTTATATAAATGGTTGTAACATGTCATTTGGATGAATGAAAAAAAAAAGTGCTTCATGTTTGAGTGAAAAAAAATTAATTGAAGTTTTATTCTCTCCACTTTGCTCATCTTCTCTCTATCCTTAAAACTCTATTGTTATTTAGAGGTATTTTCTTCCAATATACTTTACCTCTTATGCTTGAGGTTTATAGTTTTAAGAACAAAACATATAGTTGCCAACTCTATATGATTTATTATAAATGCCAAATGAGAAATCATTACGCGCTTTCATAAAACTTCAGTTGTTGCATCATTTATGAGGTGTTGCGAGCAAGCACAGGTCGAGTTTCCTGTTCAATGTTAAGCCGAAGACCTCCTCCACCTGTGTTCCATTGAAGCCATCGCCCTCAGGAAGCTGCCAATCGAAGTGGAACAGCAGCAACGCAAGCCAGTACTCCACACCAGATAAACCAAAAGTGACGCCGGGGCAGATCCTTCTCCCGGCCCCGAAAGGGATGTACTCAAAGTTGGATCCTTTGTAATCCAAACAATTGGCTTCGAACCTCTCCGGTTCAAAGCTCTCCGGCGAATCCCAATACTTGGCATCTCTCATGATTGCCCAGGCGTTGATCACAACTCGACTTCCCGCGGGTATCGTAAACCCATGCAGCTCCACCGGCCTGGAACAGAGCCTGGGTAACAAAAGAGGCACTGCGGGCCGAAATCTAAGGGTTTCTTTGATCACCATCTTCAGGTAAGGAAGATTGCTCACATCGCTCTGCTTTATCTCCGTCTTACCTTGAAGAGTGTTCCTTACTTGGGTTTGAGCCTTCTGCAAGGCTTTCGGATGTCGAATGAGCTCTGTCATTGCCCAAACCAATGTTGAAGACGTCGTTTCTGTTCCAGCTAAAAATAGGTCCTGTAAAAGAAGTGTATTGTGCAAGTTTGTTTATTTCAATGGATAACGAATTAAATCAAAAGGGCAGCTACTCCGTTCTGACCAATATCACGGCTTTGATGTTGTCCATGGTAGTGGAAGCCCCGAGCTCCCCTTCTCTTCTGAGTCCGAGAAGAATGTCAATTAAATCACCATCCGCAGAGTCCTCCCGGGCCTTCTCCTCGTGCTCTTCGATTATCTCACTCAATATCTCGTCCAAAACTTGGTGTAATCTCAGTAATCGAGCCCTCAAACCGGTGACATCTCCAAGAAAGCCCAGGGAGGGGAACAAGTCCACTATGCTGAACCCAGAGGCCAGTTTGAAGGTCTCTTTCATAGCCATCAGAAACTCCTGCCGATGCGCACACTCCTTGCCGAAAGCAGCCCTCGCGAAGGTCGCGTATGCCACTGACAAAAACATCTTCGACAAGTTCACCGGCGATCCATTTGCCGCCCGGATCGCCTCCACGAGATGGCTGCCTTCCTCCTCCCTGATGTCTCCGAAAGAGTTGACACGCTTGGGGCTGAGCAGATTGAGCGTGCAAATCTTACGCAGCTGAGACCAGTACTTGCCGTAGGGAGAGAACGCGATGTCCGAGCTGTTGTAGGCGATGATCTTGCTTACCAAAAGCTCCGGTCGGGAAGCGAAGACGATGTCGTGGGTCTTCATGACGTCGCAGGCAAGCTCGGCTGAAGTGATGACGATGAGATCGATCTCGCCGAGCTTGAGATAGAGAAGGGGCCCATAGGTCTTTGCAATGCTGAGAAACCTACGGTGGGGATGCTCACCAATGAGATGGTGCAAGTTGCCGATGATCGGAAGCTTCCATGGGCCTGGAGGGAGCTTGATTTTGTTGCCTCTGTTCCTTGTTAGGTTAAATTTACGTGCCTTCCACACAAGAGCAAAGAGGACGGAAACGATGAGACCGACGGTGGAGAACGTTAGCGCTGCCATGATCGGCTTTGGAGCCACAAGTACATTATCGTATGGGCATGGCTTCCTGTATTTATTCTATTCTGGAGATTGTGTTTTGACTGTTTTGCCTTCGGTAACGCATCTCAGCAGCACGTCGCGGTTACTCCGCTCCTTGGATTCCATGCTGACTTATTAATTTATATTGAAAATGTACTAATGTAAATTTTTACTAAATAGTAATTATTTTTAATAACATGCGGTCAAACAAAACTTTTATTTTAATTTTTCAAATCATAAAATTAAACTTTTGTGATGCTAAAACAAATATTAACGTAAATATAAAATCTCATTTTTATTTTATTATTTAACCAAACAATTTAGAAAAAATTAAACTCTCAAATAAAGTTTCTTCTCAAAATTACAAATAGTTTTTTTATGCATGAATTCTTTTCTTTTTTGGTGATTGTTATCGATTTTTCTAATTATTCATATGATTTTACAATGGGTAAAACGTATCTGTATATGGATTCTCAACTTTATTTTTAATCATAATAAAATATCATCTTATAATTCTTTTTTATATTGACATATTTTGTGATATTATATTTCTTTATATTAACAGATTATAAAGTTTTTTTTTATAATATTATATTTCTTATATTTTTTAATAAGTATATTTATTTTATGTTTTTTTGCATTTTTATATTAAAATATCTGAACAAGTTAATCATCATGATTTTATATTTTTCTTTGTCTTAAATTACAAAATTTAGGCATTTAATTGTAGCGAGGCTTCATAATACTATTTATTTTTTATGAAACTTGACAATATAAATTTTGCTTCACTAAATAAATGTGTGCATTTTTTAAAATGGATGTCGTATAAGGTTTTGCTATATTTATTTACTACATAAATCAGTTATGATTTTTTTTCATTTTGAATATTTATTATGTTCTAAATAAAACCTTTTTGCATATTTTTATTTTCATGTGTCTTTTGTTTGTAAGGTTTCTATTTTGACGCTGAAGATTACGCATCATAAGGTTAATTAAGAAAAACAAAATGATTAAATTTGTTATTTTCAAAAATAATATATTTTAAAATGATTCAATAATTTTTCTCAACTTTAAGTTTTATTTAAGTTGAAATTTAGAGGGGTGCATGTCAACCTTTAGCCCAAACCATAAAAAAGACTTGAATATTATATCATCATTCGATTTTTTTAAAAATATATATATTTTTAATAAAATTTTATCTATAAATAAGTTTTTAAACTTGTATTTTATTTTAAAATAAAACATATATTTTATTATTGAACATTGATTTAAAATATATATATATATATTATTGTTTAAAACAAATATTTTATTGTTAAAACATAATTTTAAATACAATTAATTATACACACACACTTCACGTAATTAATCTCAACAAATGTTGCATTCTATGCATGATAATCATACTAAACCAATTTTATCACTTGTTTAAAACTTTTCAAAAAAAAAATATAACAAATAATTGATTTGCTTATCCAATAATTTATTTATAAAAAGAAGTCATTAGATCAATTGATCAACTTAAAATTGAGTTAGAATAAAAGATTTAAGTTTTGAAAATATAGAGACCTCAAAGTCAGGAGGTAAAATTTATAAAGAAAAAATCATTTAGAAAAACAGAATAATATTATTATAAGCCTACAAGGATTCTTAATATTTTGTTGTTGGGCCAAATGTGAATTGAAGACATTTTTGAAAATGAATTAATGATATCTTTATTTTTAATTATATGATAATCACTATAGGGTCACTTATTCACTTCAATCTTTTATGTTTTTTAGTAAATAAAGCCCTTCAAATGATTAATTGTTAGTTTTCTAAAAAATTATGATGATCCTTTAATTGAATGATGAATATTGGGATTTATAAGAACTCCACGATTATATGTTTATTTTTAACACTTAAATATTAACAATAGTTATTGGTGATTATTAATTACATGTATTGTTAGCATAGCTAGTGATTAACCAAAATTTTAAATACATTATCATAAAATTATCTTTTTAGTTAGGGTCCTTAATCATTATTTATGAATAAATTACCTGAATTTTAAGTGAATATATTATATGTAAATTTTATATTTTATTAGAATAATATGTCATTTCTTTAATTAATATAATATATTTTATAATTCAAATAATATTTTGTACTCTTTTATTTTTGTTTGAAATGTCTTATGGATAACATTTTTTAATTAAAAAATATTAAAAAGTTGAGTTAATTTTATAAATTATTTCAATCACATTTTTATTGAAAATATCTTCTTATTCTTAAACCGGTATAAACGCACAACAGGAGGCGGCTAGCACCTTCCCTTAGTATTCTAGAAAGTTCTTCTCCAAAAAAAAAAAGGTTTGATTAAATCTTTAGTTTAATAAAAAAAATTTCTATGCATTAGTAGACAAAATTACCAAAATAACATTACTAATTTCATCAAATCAACCGGACAAACCGGCAGCTTGGAGGAACGTCAAGGAGAAGAAAGCTATTTACTTTTAAAAAAGAAACCAATTACAAAACGAGGTCAGTTTTCTCTTGAAATTAAAATAAAATTAATTATATTTAGGAAGTTACCGTTGGATCATTACGAGGCGTAAAATATGGACGGTGGATAGTAGTAACATGATCGGCACAATTGATATTAGGGCTTCGGAACTTGGTTGACAACAGCCCAACACGTCTCTCTCTATATAAACCATCGCTTTGCCCATCAGATCTCGGTTTTCCATTTGGGGCTTCGGCGAGTCGGAGGAGGTACGAGCCGTCATTTTTGTAGTTTTTTTTTTTTGTTCTTTAACGTTCTCCTTAGTGCAATCACTTATTGATTCGTTTAGATCCAAGAGCTGATCTCTATAGTATAATTTATTGTCTTTTTTTTTTTTAATTTTTTCTGTATATTTCAAGTTATGATCTATATATTTTATAGCGTATGTTTTTGCTCTTCGAGTCGATCTTCTATATTATTGCTGCTTCTCCGGTGACGATTTAATGAAAACTTTCGTTCTTCCGAGGGTGGAATCCCCCCTGTGCGGAAAGCGTTTTGGAGACCTGAACTGAGGAGATGTTATACTTCCGATTCAATTCGGTTTTACTGTTTGAGTACGGCATACGGTTTTTTCCTTCAATTTTTTTAGTTTTAGATTTGTTTGATTGGGCTTTCGAGTCTATCCTGCGATCCGAACTCCTATGAGGATCAACATCGATTAAAAGTAGTGGGCTGAATGCTTTTGATGACAATGTTTAAATTATGCTGAGGGTTATATGGATCGACTTGTTATTCATCAAAAAGGTTTTAAGACTACAGAATCTCGTTCTTCCCTCGTAGTGCTGAAAAACTGTTGATCTAGTTTTCACGCAAAATTAATGTTTCATTTCTTTCGCTGCACCAAGTGCCAAGTTTTTTGTTTGTGCATTCTTTCTATTTTAGCGTTGTAGTTATATTGTTGTTGCTTCTGTGCAAATTTGGATGCCTATGCGTTCTTATTTTCTACTGCTGTAAAAAGGGTTGGATACTACAAAAGCATTTCTTTCATCTGTGTTATTGCCATTCTATCCAAGAACTTTTTAGCAAAATCGATACTTCGTTTATTTGCTATATTCAATTTGTTGAATTGACTGGCTGACCTTACCTGGTACTTGTTTTGTATGTTAATCATGTTTAGCCAGGGTTCCAAATGGAGTGACAGACTTATCAAATAAAAAATCAGCGATCTTATAGAATTTTTTGGTTATCATACAAAAAATTGAATTTAAATCTAAATAAAATGGATAGTGTTTTTTACAGGACTTTGCTTTCATACATAACTGAAAAGTTATGTATTTTGAACATAAATTTTGATGCATATGTTATGTATAAAAACATAAAAATTTACATGGTTATGCTGATATTCCATCATTCAGATGGGTGCTTCAAATGATATGCATACTCCTTCCACTAAGTAACGTCTATAACAGTTTCTTTGCCATTCAATTTTCATGTTTATTGGTGCATCTACTATCTTTGGTTTTGTTTGTTTTTACATTAACTTTTGGAACACAATGAGACTAGAATGGAGTGAGGTTGGTAAGCTGTGAACTTGTGCTTGACATGCAACAATATTTGGTAAGTTTTGTTTAGAATGTCAATTTTGAAAATGAAATAGATGTATAAAGGCAACATTGATTGTTATTTTTTTGAGGCCAATAAAATATAAATATAATAATTGTAAGTATTGAATAATAGTGAGCATTTTTGTAATTTTTTTAAAAACTCCTTAGGATCATTCATTAGTTGTACGAATGCACTTTTCAAGACAACTTTGATCAAGTGCATTTAGTGAGTTCTAATTGCAATGGTTAGAGCTGCAAAAAAAACAAAGCATTTGTTTCACATAATCAAAAGATATGTTTTCTTAGTAGTTTTCTCTGTAATGAGCTTGTAAAATCTTTAGTGAATGCTATTGGATAATTTTATTTGAAAATTTATTTTAAATATGAGCGTATGTTTCACCAATCCTCATTTATAAAGTTAACTAATAGAAATAAATCTTTAGCACGTGAACAGATATAACTCGTTTATCTTAGTTTTTTTATCTACATTTTGGCTTATCATATACAGGGGTTCATCATATTAACTATCAGGTGAAAGTTGTGTTGTGTTGTAAGAGTGATCGATTTCTTTTGGCATGTTTATTGTGATTAATTGTGAAATGGTAAGGTGTTTAGGATATTAAGATGGATGTGGACAACTGGCTACCATACAGGCGGATTGGAGCTGGCAGTGAGCGATGGTGAAAAGTTGTCTATTGGAAACTTGTCGTAAAAAATTGATGGGATTCTATAAAATTATTATTTAGAGGTTGCGGTATGCTTTTTTGCGTTATAGAAGTAAATATATCAATCCTTTTTCTGTTTGGTGTTATTTGGTTTCTCGTTTCCTGGATTTATTTTCTCAAGGACTTAATTTTCTTATTATCCTGATGATGCTTCTTTGAGGAGGCTCCACTTATATCATATTTTGATGATGGCATTGATTTCTAGAAATCGTTTCCTATGAATATTAAGGCATGATGTCGTTTTGGCTCAAGTGTTTTTGCATTATCCAACTGCATTTTTTGAGCTCCCCATGATGGAAGAAGCATTAGTTTCAGCCTTGTCTGAAAATATTTTGTTGAAACTATCAACATCTTCTGAGGGACTTCACTCGCCTCCCTTTTCTTTGGTTTTATACATAATTTTTTTGTTACTTTACAGGAACTTGCAATGGGTCGTAGGCCGGCACGCTGTTATCGCCAGATCAAAAACAAGCCCTATCCTAAGTCGAGGTATTGCCGTGGTGTTCCAGATTCAAAGATTCGAATCTATGATGTGGGCATGAAGAAGAAGGGAGTCGACGAGTTCCCATTCTGCGTCCATCTTGTAAGTTGGGAGAAGGAGAACGTCTCCAGCGAAGCCCTCGAAGCTGCTCGCATTGCCTGCAACAAATACATGACCAAAGCTGCCGGGAAAGACGCCTTCCATCTCCGTGTTAGGGTTCATCCTTTTCACGTCCTCCGCATCAACAAGATGCTTTCGTGCGCCGGGGCTGATAGGCTGCAGACCGGGATGCGAGGAGCTTTTGGCAAACCTCAGGGAACTTGCGCCAGAGTTGCCATTGGGCAGGTGTTGTTATCTGTTCGGTGCAAGGACAACAACAGTGTTCACGCCCAGGAGGCACTGAGGAGAGCAAAATTCAAGTTCCCTGGACGTCAAAAGATCATTGTGAGCAGGAAGTGGGGGTTCACCAAGTTCAACCGAACTGACTATATCAAGTGGAAGCAAGAGAATAGAATTATGCCTGATGGGGTTAACGCTAAGTTACTGGGATGCCATGGGCCTATTGCAGATCGTAAGCCTGGTCGAGCATTCATCAGCCAGGCAATAGCCGAGGTATAGTTGGGGAGATGCTTTTGTTTTACGTTGCAGCGTATACAATTCCCTAATGTTATATGGGCCGTGTTGGATGATTAGTGCTGCTTTGAACAAAATGACTCTTTTACTGCGCATTGTGCTTTTTGACTTCCTCCATATCAGTTGCTCCCTTCTATTTCTTCTTGCTCGTTAGGTGTCTCCGGCAAAATTTTGGTTTCCTTAATGTTTATTTGTTTAGGAAGTTTAAGCTGTATGACTGAATTCCTTGAGTTCTATAGTAGATTGTTTTAAAATTGTTTTATGAATTTTAATGTTTGAAAATAAAATTGAAATATTTTTTTTAAGGCATTAGAATCTTTGTTATTAATGTAATTTTGATCTTTATTAAGAACGACTTTTAATACATTAGAATGTGCATCATATCTGGTATTTATATATAACCTTTATCATTGGTATGCTTTATACTTGTTTACATTTGTATCAATTTGTATTGTTACGTGTTCTTATTCATAGGTTAGCATGGTTGCAACCAAGCAACACTTAATTTTGTAATGGTTTTTTATTATGTATGATAACACTTAATTCACATGTTGATAACATGTCACAAAGTGATTAAGAATTACACAGCTTTTAAGATTTACCCATTTTTAAAAGATAGTTTATGTGATTAGTATAATAAATTTATATGTGGTCTGTCATATGTTATTTAATACATATCTCATTATGCAAAATAAGTTTTTAGGCAACATGTGTTACACGAATCTAGTATTTAACAAATATTTTATAAATGAAAGATGTTTGAAAAAGAGAATATACTAAAAAAGGGCTCATCGTTGTATTTGTTTCGGTTTAATGTTTGAAAGATTTTATAAACAGGCTAGATAACATGTCAACTTTCCTAATCTTCACAATAGGAAATCGTTGATAAATTCTGGAGTTATATTTTTACTTATATATTACTTAGAGTAATTATTCATTTGTCTTCTAAACAGTTTGTATGTTGTATTTTAAAATAATAAAAAAATACTCCATATGTTGATTTATTATTTTATATTAAAATATGGGACTTGTTATGCTATATCATTATAAGCTGTAATATTCTTTTGCAATGGCATTACTAGAGCATTAGTTACCCATTACCAATAACTTTCGTTTTCCAATAGAAAGACTCATTTTGATTATATTATTAATATTTTGACCTATTTTGTAATAGAAACATTATAAGAATAATATGATGCATTGTTTAAACATTTATTTATTAAGATCTTGAAAAATTCATATAGACTAAATATTATCATATTATTATAAAATTATTTTGTAAGATATTTTAAAACTAGACTCATAATAAGGATAATGATATTGATTTTTTTTTTGTAAATCATAAGATTTTTTTAAAATTAATTATAATGAATATCTTTAAATATATCTTAGTTTTTTTAGTTAGAATAACTTATATTCATAACTATTAATCATGATAAGTATAATTATAATATAATTTTCAAAATTAAGTATCATTTTATCGCCCAAAAATATTATCAAAATATACAAAAATAATAATACAAATTTATTAAAAGATTTTAATATCATTAAATTATAATATATTATATAATAATATCATAGAAAAAAAAAACTACTAAACTCCAAATTCGTAAAATCATGTTAGTAAAAAAAAAAAAAAAAATACTTGCCGATGATTAATCCAATATCTATGATTAAAAAGTCATCTCAATCTTAAACGACTTTCATTATTTATTTCTAAATCGGACAACTTCAAGAAAATGGTCCTTTTCTGCCACACCGTGCATGTATAATCCATTTATTAAATTAAAATTAAATATTAATTGTTTTTAAAATACTTGCAGTAGTTATTTAGTAAATAACAAAATATAAATATTTTAGAAGGAATTATCCCAATATTCCTTCATGGCCATCACTGATTCCATTATAGAGAAAAAGATTTGTATAATGCCACAGGCATCCATGTAGGGCTCTGCAGATAACGCCGAATTAGAGGGTAATTTGCAAATGGAAGGTTCGTGTAGCTTCCTGCCTTCATCGCGTTTGCCGTTCTCGATTTTATTTTCTTTCTTAATTCTTTCTATCTCTCATCATCGAAGCTGATCAAGTAACCCTAAATTCTTTATCAATCGATATCGAAATCCCCGAGAAAAAATCGGATCTTCTTCGGAAGAAGGAAAGTAAAGCTCGAAACTCTCGTGAGAGAAGTGGTCCTAGTAATCCATCGGCATGCAGGCCCAGCAAAATCCATCGGACACCGAGCGTTCCGCGCCAACATCGCCCGCTGTGGCGGCTGTTGCGGCAGCTCAAACGATCCATCCATCGTCGCCCCGCTTCTTCTTCTCATCAGTTGCGGCGGGGGCCTCAAACCCTGGTTCTCACCGGCGGATTGCGATCGCGGTCGATCTCAGTGACGAGAGTGCCTACGCTGTTAAGTGGGCGGTGCAGAACTACCTACGCCCGGGTGACGCTGTGATCCTCCTCCACGTTCGCCCCACCTCTGTCCTCTATGGTGCCGACTGGGGCTCGATTGATCACTCTGTCTCGGTGGCAGCTGCTACAGCAGACGAGGGAGGTTGTGAGGAGTCGCAGCAGAAGCTGGAGGATGATTTCGACACCTTCACTACCACCAAGGCACAGGACCTTGCCCAGCCGCTCGTTGAGGCGCAGATCCCTTTTAAGATTCACATCGTTAAGGACCATGACATGAAGGAGAGACTGTGTCTTGAAGTGGAGAGGCTTGGTCTCAGTGCTGTGATCATGGGAAGCAGGGGCTTCGGTGCCTCAAAGAGAAGCAGCAAGGGTAGACTTGGGAGCGTCAGCGATTACTGTGTCCACCATTGTGTCTGCCCAGTCGTTGTTGTACGATATCCTGATGAAGCAGCTACTGAAGGCATTGTTTCTGGTGGTAACGCTTCTGTGGCTGGGGCCGATAAGGAGGCAGATCTACATCCAGTGCTGGAGGAAGAGATAGAATACCATGATGCTTCTGATGGAGAGAAAGGTTAGGGATTCTTTTTTTTTTTTTCTTAGGAATTTTATAGATTTTCAAGCTTTGTTGCTTAATTTATTGAGATTACCTTCAGTTTGTTGGCATCAAGAATGGTGAGGAAGACACATTTAATGTGTGAAACTACAGTTTTCAAGCTGATGATAAACATATTCAAGCTTCCTGCATGTGAATTACAAATCTAAAATGAGAAAACTAAAAATTAATTGGAGCAACTGCATAAAGAATGTAGTTGTTGCATAATTTCTTCCAGTAAGCCATGTAACAGTAAAACATAAAAACTTATAATAATTCCTATTGTAACCATTTCATATTATATCAATATCTTGAAAACTTGAGCTGCTTTAATGCAAAGTTTGCACCCCTCTTGATACAAAATAATAAAGCCTTCAACAACATTTTGATCATTTGTTGAGCAATACTTCATCACAATCAGTTTTTCCTTATAAAATATTGAATAAAGTAATGGAAATGTTCTATAAGCTTTTTTCTTCCAATAAAATTGGGTTCTAGGTCATTATACCTGTTGTTTTAGTAAATCTTAGTTAGCATTTTTTGAACGTGGCTTCAATTGGTCATTACTATTTGCATCGTAATTACTTGATAGGCAACCAAATTGTTAGCAGTCTTTAAAACTTTTGAAGATGGTGTTGCTCTTACCTATTTATTTGAATTCCATGACTCGCCTCTGACGCTAAAGCCAAAAATGTAGGTAAATATGCATTTTCTATCATCTACTAAATCTGTTCTTCTACTGCCTATAGCCCAAACAATTTTGTTGTATGAATAGGCTTGTATTAAATCTAGAAATTGCTTGTGGTTGGATTGTGATAAATTAGTCTTCTTTCTGCCCAAAGATGATGCAAAGAAGGATTATGCATAAAACTTTTGATGAAACTAAGAAGAAACACATATCTGGATGAATGTAGTTCCAATATGTCAACCAATTGATACCATACTTCTGAAATAGTTCTCATTTACTCTTATTGGTTAATAATCCTTTGCTAATCTCTGATTTTTTTTTTCATGGAAGTGGAAGATGTCTTACAATTCAGCTTCATAAAATTCATAGCATAGTTTTCTTGTAAGACAAAAATGCACATATTTGGAAAATTTGTTGCTCAAGAAAATAATGCAAACTCAAAATGTTACTTATTAAATTCATCAATCAGATTTGCCACATTTCTCCTTCATGAAGGGACTTACTACTAATGCTATGACTACTATGGAAACCATTGTCATGCAAATATGGATAAAGTCTAGTGTGTCATGCCTGTGGGCTTACTACTAATAGTATGATGGATGCCGTTATCTTTTTTGCCCATTAACAATGAATCCTGTTTGCTCAACATTCATCCAATAACTATTCAAAATGTTGGCTTGGCATAAAACTGAATAGCCATGAACTTTATTTGTACTTCCAATACTAACAGCAATGCAGCTGTCTCAAATCTTGTTATAGAAGGGAATGTTTCGAGAAAATCTTTGCCATATATTTTAAATGTTTCCTATAGCACCAGCCTTTCTTTTGAACTTTTGCATATCTCCATCTCCATTGTACTTTTCCTTGAAGTCCCTCTCCACAAAATTGTATCTTGTCCATGTGGCCTATCTACTTGCTCCTTGGTGTTCTTATCCTTAATGGGGTCCATTTCCTCCATGGTATTTTTCTCATTCATCTCTCCATATGCTTCATTGTCACTAAACAAGCAAACATGTCAATCATAATCGCATCCAAATGGTTGATCTTTCATGTAAGATCCCATGAATGCTTCTTGTAGACATCCTTTAAGGTTGAGGAGATGGAGAAGATTGTAGTGACAGCCATTGAGGACTAGATATAAGAGGAGTTGCTTGAATTAATTGATTCCTTTATTGCAGTCCATTAAGTTTTTTTTTTCTCCTGAATTTTGTATGCATAAGGAGTTTTTTTTTTCTTATCCTTAATGGGGTCCATTTCCTCCATGGTATTTTTCTCATTCATCTCTCCATATGCTTCATTGTCACTAAACAAGCAAACATGTCAATCATAATCGCATCCAAATGGTTGATCTTTCATGTAAGATCCCATGAATGCTTCTTGTAGACATCCTTTAAGGTTGAGGAGATGGAGAAGATTGTAGCGACAGCCATTGAGGACTAGATATTAGAGGAGTTGCTTGAATTAATTGATTCCTTTATTGCAGTCCATTAAGTTTTTTTTTTCTCCTGAATTTTGTATGCCAAAATCCATTTAGGTGTTCAAATAATTAACTTCTTGGTAATAAGATTTTACAACCTGTAGTCCTTTTTCTCATTACTTCATCAAAAAAAAAAAATGCTTTTCTTATTCTTTTTGTTCGTTTTTGTTTGATAGTTAGAGCTACGATGGTACGAGCAATACTTTTAGAAATCTTGAGGTCATTTTCTTTGGCTGGTGTTTTGACCCAGCATCGTAAGGTCTTATCCCATTTTTCATCTTCATTGGAGAGATTTTGTAAAGATGAACAAATTTAGATATTACTTGACACAAAATTCATGGGAAAGCTTGTTGCTATCCATTATGATCTTTACCCCTTCCCAAAAAAAAAACTTTTTGTTTGTCTTTGTTTGATTATTAGTGCTAGATGGTATGAACAATACTTATAATAATCTTCATGTCACTTTCTTTGGCTTGTGTTTTGACTAGACTTCATAAGGTGTTATCCCAATTTTCATCTTTATTAGAGAGATTTTTCAAAGATGAACAAATGTGGATATTATTTGGCCCAAAGTCCATGGGAAAGCTTGTTGCTATCCATCATGATCTTTTCCATCTTCACTATTGTTCGACTCATTGTTTTGATGATTCAATTCTATTCTTATGTTTTTCTAGTAGTTTTCTTCCCCTTGACCCAGTTTGATATACTTGTCAAATGAAAATTCCCCTTCCATGTCTATTTGAAGAGCTTTTAACTGATGATTGCATTTCTTTTGTTTCATACGCTTGAATTCCTAAAATGTATTAAGTGCTTGTGATTTTTGAATGAAGAGAAAGCATCCAGTTCATTCAAATGAAGTCATCAGTGAAGAACATAAAATATTTTCTCTTGTTCATTGGCCTACAAGTTTCTGTCTTTGCCAAACAATCTTCGTGATCGACAAGTCTATAAAAGGCAAACCATGAACCTATTTTTATGAATCAATAATATGTGCTCCTTAATATGCAAGTTTTTGTATCTCAATGCCACTATTGCAAGCCATTTTTAACACTAGCAACATGTGCATATTCATCCAAACATGAAATCTCAAGATTTGAGTACCATATTTTCAATCATGAGTATTTTTAAAAAAGGAATATTATTGATTTATTATTTATGTCAACCACAACATCATGATAACTAATACCTCCTTTACACAAATTGACCAACTTTGATTAAATTCTGCACCAAGATAGTGATGAATTTGAAATTATGAATTAACCTTGCAATATCTGCCATTGTCTTCACTGCTATTGTCTTCAATTTGTACCTGTTTTGCATTCCAAATGATCCGTAGTTTCATTGCTTTGTCAATATCCTGAAACGACTCTGTTTTTTCTGACTACAACATATAACATCTAAAAAATCATAGTTACTGTTTTTTAGATTAACCTGGTAAGCAGATTGCTGCCATATTCTTTTTCTTTAGCTAAGTTTTCTTTCCAATTTGCCTTTATCCAATAATTTCACTTAATGTGTAGTTTAGCCTTTGCTTTCTTTATTACCAGTCTTGGTATGTTCTTGGCATGAATCTTGTTTTCCATGACATCATCATAACTGCATCACCTCTACCGCTGCCTCTACCAAAAAAATCATTGTCATTGCTTTTCCTCTTGTTAGAGATTTCCATCTTCATCTCAAAGGGTTTTCTGCACTCCTCCACACGTTCATGCTTTATTCGTACCCTCAGAATAAGCTTCTTAGCTCATTAAGAGGATACTTAAGATCCTTGTGCTTCGTAATGGCATTAACAACATGGTCTGAGATATAAAAGCCCTCAGAATCTTTTCCTATCTGATTTTACATATTTTTCTCTAATTTTCTTATTTGATTCATTATAATAGGAACTCTCATAGAATCTTGTACTGGTTTTTATGATTTTAATTCACAACGTCTCAAAGAGATTTCAGTTTCATAACTATTACCTTGTTAGCTGTTGGTGTAGAATCTCCTAGCATCATTTTATTTTGTAAATTTGTCACTGCTTCCTGCAATATGAGGATGTCTTTGCTTCCTTATGAACTCCATCTTTGCAACTTCTTGGCCTTGTCAATATCTTCTGCATGTAACATTTTCGCCAAAGCTCACATGACTAGAAAAGGTACAACTTAAAACCATAACTTTCTCCAATGAAGATGTGTATCAAGAAGTTATAGACTTTCAAAGCATTAATACCATTACACATGCTGAATAAACAATATTTACCTCCATACTAAAAGATAAACAATTTAGGGAGATCATTTTCTATATCGATTTTCATCACCAAAGAGTAACGCCCAGTATGATCTTAACTTGGTTATCTTTGATACCATAACTTCAGGTCGAAACTATGTATTGGAATATACTTTTGTGTTGGTTGTTAACCTTGACATTGTTGAACAGAGAAATAAAATATTCTGACTCTTGTCTAACAGTTTTGTAGAAAATTTGAATATGAAATTAAATGCTAACTAGAGCACTCATGTAATGAATGCATTTGTGACTTTATGTGTGCATACATTTGTAAATGTATAGCAATTCCTAAAATATCTATTTTGTAAAATTCCCTTAATTAATTACCTTTTCCAACTATTAATGTAAGTTTTTTAGGATAGATTTTGGGTTAAGTTGATATAAAATAAAGACTTTTTATGTTTGGGTTAAACTTTGTGCTTCCTAAGATTGAAACAGCTAATCTATGACATGGCTTTCATGCTGCAGATGTTAATTTTACAGCTGTTGGGAAGGGCCTTGGTGGAAACTGAAATTCTTTTGAATAGTTTGCTGCATATCTAGTCTTTTTTAGATTAATTGTGGATGTGGTGTGATTATGAGATAGTATGTTTAAAATGGTTTGCTTAGTTAATTTTGTACATGACTGTTGATTTTACGTACCCGTGATGCTCGTTGGCATTCAGGTCTGTCATATTGATGGTTTTCTTTTCTTTCCTGTGCTCTTATGTTGATTTACTTTTACTGGGAAATGACTAAAATTAATTTTTTGTATTCTGTTTTGTCATACAGTTCTGCCTATGATTTGTCATAGGTTTGTGTTGCACATTTTTGGACCATTTTAACTAGAATATTTTTAAATTGATGGATGTAATAAGACATATGGAGTACTAAGTTTACAGTATGAATAGAATGGAGATACCTACGTTTTTTATTTAGTTTCTTTCCATTCAAGCGAGTTATGTTTTTTTGACCAATTTTAATTGCCAATTAGGGAGCTAGTTGAGCTTTTAATCAAGCTGTTAGTGTTAGATTTTACAATTTATGGGGTTGTTAATCCAAATGCAAATTAGTTTTTTTGGTCGAGAAACATTTTTGTTAGTAAGCTTCAGATAGAAAGTTTATTTTATTTGTGATTGCTCATCTTGCGTTGTATGATTAGTTCAGTTTTTGAATTTAGGTTATCATATGGTTTCCCACACTTAGTATATGGATTCCAAATTAAATTATGTGGCCATCTGCATTATTTTGTGAAACAACATTGCAATGACGTAATTTAGTTTTTAGTCTCATAGAAAGAATTTTTTTTCTTTTATTTATTAGCCTAAAGTATATATATTATATATGGTTTTTTATTTGAAACATTTACTGAGTTATATTTTTAATTTGTTTCATTACTTAGTTTAATTTTTTGTTAACTCTCTCTTTTCTATTTCTTTTGACGGCAGTTCTATATTTCTACCCAATAGATCAAATTGTTATCGATCTCCTCTTTGATATGTCTATATATTGCTAATCTATTAACAGCTGTTCATAGTTTTTTTAATCTTAATATAGAAGACAATGCTGTTTTAAGGATTAATTGTTGAGAATGAATTTCAACTTCAAGAAGTGGAGGATGAACTTGATGATCAAATCCGTGTGAAAAAAAGTGTTTAGAAACCTGTTTCAGAGAGTTCTGACTTCATTTCCAAGGAATGTTGTACCTTGAAATTCTTGGAGAAAGTTGCCAAAATCCCGGATGGTGGTCTTAGCCAATTAAAAAACGTCAATGATTTGTTCAGGTTTGACATATTTAAGCAATAAAAAATTTAAATAACTTCTAGTGTTTCAGTAATCCTCTATAAGCGGTAAACTGTTGATTTGTTCACATAAGGTTGTAATTGCGGGAGTGTTCCCTAAGGCATATTGTTGGGCGGGCTCCATTTGCTTGTCGTGTTCTGGTGGCATCCTTGGTATATGGGTTGCACCTGGGTGGTAATTTTCTTACTTAAAAAGTTGATTTTCCTGGAATATAGGTATTAACTATACTTTGTATTTATTTTTTATTCTCCTTGGAGGTAACCTGCACTGCTGCATGCAGGCTCTACATATTTTAGCTAATAGCTTTTGGACTTTGCTAAGTATGTCCACAAAAAAGGCTACAGGAATAATGTGTATCCATATAACGCTGAACAAACCTTGTTATGAGACGAGGGAAGAAGGGTACAGTTGAGCTGCTCTAAATTTTTTTTGTTTGAAACGAGTACTCTCCAAGTGAGGGTAAATTACCCCTTTTGTATAATGATCTTTTTCTCTACTATGTTGAATATAAATTCAAATATATTTTACATCATTTTGATTTTTTTTTTTCTATAATTTCAGAAATTTCCATTATATATAACAGGAAAAATGGTTATGTTTCCTCGCTTGGAGGCTACTTTTCTCCTCATATGCCACCCTTTTATAATTACTTAGATAAAAAATTAACAATAATAGGAGCATTTATACAACGTTTTTTTTATTAAAAGATCCATTGCTGCTCCATGGATCACTTCTAATCTACTCCATCTTAGTGGCTAGATTGCTGCAAATGGTGCTCCTTATAAGTGGTTCTATTTATTTTTTTTACTTTTGGAATTTGCTGGTGCTTTTTTTCTGTGGTTTATTACTATTTTTTTTCAAGTTTAGTTCATTTTTTTGACCGGGATGGAAGTTACAGTACTTTCTTTTTGTGCGTATTTTGAAGGAGAGAGTTTGTTTAAGTTGTAGACTTCTTTTGGTAAATCTTTTGTGATTATGCTTTGAATATAATATTGATTTTTATTCACAAAAATGCATCTGTTTCCCTAACAAATTACTTTACATGTTGAGGGGTCGGAGTTACACGTAATTAGAGTTTTCCAGTAGTTTCTAAATCAGTCTGGCATGTTTTAATTGTTATAGGTTATTAATATGTAAATCAAAAGTGGCACAATATCCAACAAATCTTTAGTGTAGTTAATAAATTATTTGGACTTTATAGGTTCCTCATTATCTATGCTCTGAAATGCATTTTGATTTAATGTTCGTGGCTTAATTTTCTTTTCCGGTTTAACACTTGTAAGGATTTTGTTTCCTAGCTAATTCTTATTCTATCGTATGTGACATACTTGCCCAGTTAATGTACAAGGACTTCATGGACATTTTCACTAGCCTATGGTATGATTGGTGCTTTAGATGCTGATGCACTGACGGAATTTTAGCCTACTGATGCACTTGTATTTTTACCTTGTTTGAATATGAAATTTTTGAATTGTTTTTTTCCTAGTCATATAGAAATAAACAGACTTTTTTGTTCATTATAGTTTTGTTAATTCTAAATGGCCTACGTTTTCCACAGTAAATATGTTTTTTGTGTTATTCTAGTATTTCACTGTTACAAAACTGGATCTCCATTTCTTGTATATGATTTTTTTTCTCTGGAATTTAATATTGGATAATGACTTCTTAGTAATAACTATCATATCATGATCTCAGTTTGTAGGACACTATGTGTTATCTTTGTTTTGCTTGTGATAATATAGACTTTAAACTCCGTTCTTTGAATTTTACATGTTTTTCTTCCTGTTATAACTTCTAAACCTTCGTCTTTCCTTGTCTTCCTACGATTTGTTCAGTGGCAGCTTTTATGATTAAATAGAAGCTTTTAAAATGATATTTTGAGAAGATTATTTTATTATGAGAGAAAAGAAGATATAAAAATTGTGTTATATTTTTGATATGTTTGATTTGTTTGAAAATCAAAAAGAAAAAACTCTATTGAGAAGCCGTTACCAAACGAAATTTTGGAGATTATCCACTTTTTGTCTATAAGAAAGTTTGACTCTTTCTTTCGTTGCAAGGGTTGGTCTCAGATTAAGTTTTCTTCTGTGTCAATTTGGAAAGTCCTCTCGTCCTGTAATCTTTATTGTTCTGATAACACATGCATAACAAATAAATCCATCTATATAGAATATATCTGCAATATTTCACTAATATGGAGATTGCAATGGAGTTCATGTTTTTCTTGTGAAATTGTTCCCTGTAAAAAATTGAAATTTGAACTGTTTTGCAGATGCTTGAACAGTCGTGTAGTCGTGCAGGGATCCCCTTGAATCCAGGTAAATAGGAATCGTTCTTTGTTTGTGTTTGATACAATCATTATCTATTAAAACTAGCGAGCAGCTTGATATTGCATTGCGAAATTGTTTTCAATTTGGAAATTTGTCTATGCACTGGCAAAAACAAAGCTTAAATATAGTTTTAGTTTGAGTTCATCTATGTTTGCATAAGACCTGCAGTTGGTAATGTGGCTGCGTCGGCCTCTATGCAAGCCGTTGCCTATTTTCCATAAATAAATCAGAATAAAAGTACAATTTTGTATTTCTCCAAATTTTTAGGATTTTTTCCTCAAAAAATAAACTTTCTATTTGGTCTTGACAAAGCAAATTCTTTTATTCATGTAATGAGAAAATCTAAACTTAAACAAAAATTTCAATATTATTTTATTTGAATAAATTTTTTAAATCCTGTTTATTCGTTTAATAATAGTTGAGTCAAACTAATTTGCATTCTTTTTTTTTTATATAAATTTATTGTGATAAACTACTGTTTTATCATACTCTTAGTTATATGTTCATTTGTTTCTGCCTTTTGCTGTGTGACAGTTAAATATTAACACACTCATTTTTGCTGCCTTCTTTTCAGAAATCACAAATCAAGATAATGATCAATGGGAGCTATTTTCAAGATAATTGCGCTCTACTGTCTTTTGTTATCAATCTAATGTTTTCATCTGGTTTGCTGTTTTCCTTAAGATTCCAGGTCTTCTATTATTTTATCTTTTTGCGTCCTGGACTGCCTCCGTCACCAGAGCTGTTGCATGTTTATCCATTAAGACCTTCTGTTGAGACCTATTGTCTATCCTTTGATACTTACTTTTTTGTGTTGCTTTGTTTTAATCCTTTTATGCTACTTTATTGTGTTGGAATCATGAAATTGTGAGATCAGGTGTTCTGATGTTAAAACTAAAGTACCTTTTTTTTGGGTTTCTATTGATTTGATTTGTTTGGGTTTGGGATTGCGATATTGATCAACATGGGTTAGTGATTTATCTTGATTTGCTTGTTTTGTGGACCTGATTGGAAATTTTGTAGGTTTGTTAAATAAATCTAACTTGATTTTGGAAATTTTGTGGACTTGAGTTAGTTTTTTATGGGATTGTGATGTGAGGGTTATTGCTTGAACATAGTTTTTTGGAATTTCGACTATTAGAGTATCAAAGCAGATTCAGGTTTACCTTAACTTTTAGTTATCTTACAAATTTCCCATTGGAGACTTTTTTTTCATTCATGTGGTTAAAATATGTATCAAATATCTCACATAATAATCCTTGTCACAATTCTTTTTGAAGAACAACCCAAATAGGAAATCTTTCTATGTTGTAATCCTTGCTCATTGGCTTTGTGTTACATGTCTCGCATTGGTTCTCATCTAAACGTTTTTTTATCTTGAGACTTGTTGTCATGCCTATCATCTTCTTTCTTTGAGGTCTTCAATCCTTGTCTCCTCGAATATTGTTTGAAAATTAAATTGAATCTAAAAAGTCATAATTCGTGGTTTACAAATTGAATTTTAAAATAGGTTAATCGTACCAACAAATGCGGTATTCGGTATCCATTATTGAAGCATTGAACAAAAAACATAAAATAAATAGAATATCAAACAAAAAAAAGTGTAAATGCATTTATCAAATTTTCTATGAATTTATCTAAACCAACTGAATATTTTTGACTTGATTCAGCTTGATTTTTTTGGTTTGTACCAAAAAAATCAACTGAAGTTACAAATAATACAAAAACACCAAATCTTTCTTAGCTGACCAACAGAGAAAATATAATTAGTTTGATAACCGCACCTTTGTGAATGAACAAACTTAATTTAAAATAGCTGTACATAACCGGATAGAACAATTAGAAAAAAAGATTTTTCCACAACATACATAAAACATAACAAAGCGCGGGAAGTCTTCTATTAACAGTGACGACATAATCAGTTGAAAAGCCTAAATCATCATCATAAAATGATTGACAACTAAAATTTGCTGGATTGGTGAATGCTGCTTACTGAGAAAACCTAGAAAAGCAAACCAAGTGATGCCAAGATCGATATTCCAGTGATTGTTTGCCATCGACTTCAAGCTATTCCGATGATTGTAATTTAAAACAGCTTCGAAGTGCTTCTGTGCTACGACTTCGCTTCATTGCATCACTGGTCTTCAAATGAAGCAGCTTTTTCCCGGCATCCGAATGTCTGTTGTCTTGCTTAGGAGAAGAAGGCGGAAGTTGCAGACGAACGCGCCGATGCTTGGACGGTTGCTTTGACGGTCCCGCGGCTCGACTTTGTCGTCCATGACTTGACCCCATATTGTGAAGGCCTCCCGAGCCCATGGATCCTCTGCGAGTCGGCTTATGATCGGTTCTGATGCCTCGATCCGGTTGAGGAGAAGCGGCAGCCCTACTGGTACGATCCGAAACTTCTTTTGAGCCGGTTCTTATTGCCTGCTTGTTGTAGTAAACAAGGTTAGGCAGAAGGCCAAGAAGAAACCTCTTCAGCTGCTCATCTCCAACATTCCTCTGAGCGGGATTGCCCTCAAGGTTTATCGCTTGCAAGGAGCCATAGTTAGCTGCCAGCTGCTCGAGGCCCTTTGCCGTCGAGATTTTGTTGAATCGCAAGTCTAAAATGTTGAGTTTGAGGAGACGGTGTAGGCCGTCTACCTCGCCGATCTTGTTACCAGCTAAGTACAGTTCTTTGAGAGAGGAACAGGAAGCCAATCCTTTATGATGAAAAGTATATCGTTAGAAGATGTGCTAGTAGGATAAAACATAGTTTATAGAGCAACAAAAATTAGCAACTAGAAACCCAGGCAAGTAAGCCATACAATAGCAACAATTTCAAAATGTGGAAACAGCAACCCAATCCTTGTTAGGAGTGCAGTAACACATGGAATTCTCAACGAAAACGTCGACACGACTGCTAAAAACATTCAAAGAAAATTATCCACAAGAAACAAAACTTCACATCACCAACTGTGCAAGCAGATGCTACCCAACACAATGAGAAAGATAAAAACATAAGTACACAAAAAAAGGCCAAAGAATTTATATGAAATCTCCACATTAAGAAAAAAAAGGTCATCTTTACACTCAAGAGGTTTTTATTAGAACTTAAAGACGACATCACAGGAGAATAAAACTTCTCCCATAACTTTGCCATTCTCCTTCATGACTGGAGTTAAACCTAGAATGTCTCTTAACAATTCTCAAAGGAAAAAGAAGAAAGCACTTAGCACTTTGATGTATCACACAACAATCTTTTCTCTAATGTAGCCATTGATAAACATGCGTGCTCCTCCAGTGGGCTTTGAATGATATTATGAATACTTTTACCTAACTTTTGGATACTACTATTTTTTTTAATATGTTTTGCGTTGTACAACTACAACATTTAGTCATAGTATTGCAATTAACTTAGTTTTGTTCGTCACTACCTTAGGGTTCCTTTGCCAGTGTTTTTATGTCACATTCATTTGTTGATTAGCTAGTTACCTTTCAGTTTTACATATATTTAATCAGTTTTTATTCATAGTTATATTTATATTATGTTTTACTACATATTACAGATGATTGTTTATCATAAATGGTGATGATGAACTTTATTTGGCCACTTATGTGACTACCAATGAAGTTCTGTCCTGTTGTCCTGTTGTTTATAATTGAAAAGGAATGTAAGCAACTCATATTTGTCAGGTATGTTCAAACTTTTTTTTTATTTCTAAAACTTGCTTTTTAACATTTTAATTTGGTTTTCAGTTTTTCTAGAATTGCTTATTATTTCTTGTTTTTGGTTGTTGTAAACAAAACTTTTGAATCTTAATTAGTTTCTTTATGGATTTGTTTCATTTCTTACATTCCTTGTTTCATTTTCAATATTTGCTTTATTTTCCATTTTTGCATTTGCTTCATGATAAGAGCAAATACTATACCTTTTTGAAAAATGTTTCCTTTTTGCATTTTTTTTCTTTTGTACTTGTTCCATTTTTTATATTTGTTTTGCTTTCTATATTTGTATTTGAATTTTCTTTTATGTTTCTTTCAAGAACGTTAAAAATTCGTCCAAGAGTTTGAGAAGACATACAATTTGGTACAATATATGATAAATTTTGACAATAATAAATAATATATTTTTCTAATGAATATCCATTGACTTATTTTGTTTGAATCACTAATAATATGTTTTTTAATGAATTTCTATTGATTTAATTTGTTTGAACCATTGAATAAAAACAGGTGTAGAACTTTTCATCAGTGGTTGCCTCAACTCAACATACTTCTGCATTGAATCACCAAAGATGTATGTAGAGTGGGCCATCTTCATCTTGGAGGATATGGAAGAGGTGATTTATTTGGCTTTTATAACTAGCGATCACTAGCAATGCTCACCAAGGAGTGAGCTAACTCGTCAAGTATTGAATTCTTGTATATATATATGTATTGAGGTCTCACTCCTTGTGGAAAATGGCCAAAACATAGAGCTTGACCTAAGGAGCATGATCCTAAAAGATCTCCAAGGAAAGGGGAGAAATATGAGAACGTTGACCATCCTCTAAAGTGGGTGGTTCAATAGCTATGGCCAAGAGTTGCATAGATTGACTTCTTCCTCTAGAAGCATTGCTAAAACTGAGGTGTCAGGAGATTGAGGAATTGCAGCAAGATGAATAGAAGGGAATGCATCTAGATGGGCAAAGATAAACTAGATGAAGAAAAGAGCTAGAGCAACCAAGAGGGCCTAGGTACCCATGAGAAGAACATGATAGCAGGAGGCTGCATCATCATTATTTGATTGGCAATGAGATTGAGCGTGACTTGAAACATCTTCTTGACTATGCATAAGTTACAACATCTGAATTTGAAGAATAAGCTATGGTGCTACATGTTGGCTTGGATTGGATGAGGAGAAGGCTTTAGTAAGGGAGTTGTCTATCCTTTCATTTTGTTCTTCAATTCATCTATCATTCTCATGGACAATGTCAAAAAGATGATGTCAAAAAGTGCATCATTCAAATATTTTTTGGTTGTGTTATAAGAGCTCAAGATAGAGATCTACTAATAGTTGAGGAAGATTAACATTGACATAAGACTAAAGAAGGACAATAAGGAAGTAGAGAAGAAAAGAACACAAGGTTTTTATGTGAAAACCTCTGGTGAGATGAGAAAAAACCACAACTGCTTGACTATAAGAGAAGGATTCAAAAAAATGGATGTTGATATCAAAAAAATGTTAAATGGATGTTAAATGGATGCTGATATCAAAAAAATGTATCATTCAAATATTTTTTGGTAATGATATAATAAGATAGAGATTTATTAATACTTGAGGGAGGTTAATATTGACATAGGTTAAAAATAGAGAAGCAAAGAATATAAAGTTTTTATGCGAAGACCTCTTCTAAGATGAGGAAAAACCACAATTTCTTGGCTATAAGAGAAGGTTTTAGCGTCACTTGGAGTTGCAAAAAGGAACCTTTAGACTTTCTCATGGACAATACCAGAAAGATGTTGATGTCAAAAAATGTATCATTCAAATATTATTTTTGATAGTGGTATAAGAGTTTAAGATAGAGATCTAGTAATATTTGAAGGAGATTAACACTAACAAAAGGTTAAAAAAAGATAATAAAGAAATAGAGAAGAAAAGAGCATATGATTTTTATGTGAAAATCTCTTGTAAGATGGGAAAACACTACTTGGAGTTGCAAAAGGAGCCTTGAGACTTCGATAAAGAATAATAATCTTGTTGGATTACAAAGGAAAAGTGAATGTTTATTAAGAATGAAATGGAAATGAAGATGAGGTAAGCACAAGGGCTTGCAAAAAGTATGAATACTTGGTTGAAAGCCTCGATATCTAAAGTTTGATGTTCCATTGCTTGAATCATTGTGACCACTCAAATACTTGATAGGCAGCAATGATCTTCCTTGATTCCTTGCATAATGGACTAGATATGTCCCAAAATAACCCATGTTGAATCATTTCTTCTATGCTTGATAATGAGCATTCCTTCTCAAGATTTAGGTGTTCATTTACTTGAAGTAAGAAACTACTAAAGTTGATTGGTGATCAATTCAATGTGACACCTCCATAATGGCTTGTAGGCCAATTAATAGGTAAGTGCCTTCAAGAATCAACAATACTCAAGAGGGGAGCATGGCAAAAAAGGTATAAAGAATCTTTTGAAAGATTAGACATTGGTGGGTCAGGCAGCTCTAATACCTAATGGATTTAGATTAGTGGCATGATGTTGATAAGATATAAGGAATTGCAAAAATCTAGTCAAACATTATTTCCTTAATGGCATGATTCTTTATTTATGGAAAACCAAAAGTGCATTGATTATTTGACATATGGTACTACCTTATAATAAATATCTACAAAGAATTAGCATAGCAAAAAGTGAACAAATAAATGTCAAGTTTTTTAATTTCAAAAACTTGTTGATTAAGCTTCTTGAAAGTTATAAAAAAGGGACTTCAAGATTTGAACACTAATATTGCCTTTGCCTTATGTCAAACCCTCATGTCTCTTCCATTTGCTCTTTATCTACCATGAAGGATGATGAGATGCATATTTCATTTTGAGATGTTCAACAAAAAATAAACCAAAAAATTAGAGAAGTCGAAGATTTTTAAGAAAGAGATGTCAATCTCCTAACCTCCGATAGAAGGCCTAGTTGATGTTGGGAGCTCAATGGCAGTTAAAGAGACAACACAGAATGAGAAATAATAAGTAGACAAAGATGAGCTGCAAAGAAAAAACGCCAACTCCTGTTGTTGATCACAAAGCTGAGTATGCTCTTATTGACTAGAGATCAAGAAAATATAAGGAAATTGAAGTAAAGAATCTTTCACCCTTATAAATATAGTTTGAAGACATTTTAGACACTTCAATTCTTAAATGAAGGGGACATGTCAACACAAATGCCAGAGGTCCTTTGCGACAAGTATAGAGGTGGTTGTTTCATGCTCAGGAAGACTAGTGGCCCCATCACAAGCTAATTTAAGGAAGCTTAATACTTATTTTGAGAATCCATGGCATAGGTACAAAGATTGACATAATGACTAATGTGGGAGGAATATCTTAGCCTTTAAGAAGAATGTTTTAGATCAACTAGATCATACAGTGGGCTTGCGAAAGAAGAACACGAGGGCTAACATTAAGGTTGTAAGGCAACTATTGTGGAGGTTGTCAAGCTCCTAATGACTTTGAAAGCTATTATGGAGGCTTACAAGAAACACATGAATAAAATGACAAAGCCAAAGAGTGCATGCAAGGAGATGGTTAATGCAAAGGAAAATGCATTGGTTGATTGCAAGAATATGCAAAAAGAAAATGAAGCATCTTGAGTTAGGACAGATACATTGATAGAGCAACTCCAATGTGTCTTCAAAAGTTTGGCAAAGCACCAAATTGAAGATGTACTAGCTTGATAAGTACTTTTTGAAACTCGAGCTTAGGTTGATATATGTTGGGCTAATGTAAATAAGATATCACAAGAGGGGAAGGTCGTCCATCATTTAAGGCTCTGGAATCTCATGACATAGCAAAATGGTGCTAAGTAGAACCTCACAAATTTTATCAATGATGGGATGTTCAATAATGACTTTCTCATGTGCCTTATAACCAAGAATTTCATCACCTAATAATCAATCAACAAAATCCAACAAGCTTTGGAAGAGTCTCCTGGATAGCTCTAAAACCAAAGCTAAAGCTCATCAAGGCCATTATAGGATTGAAAAGCATATG
The DNA here is from genome assembly GCA_023846275.1 of Vanilla planifolia. NCBI lineage: Eukaryota > Viridiplantae > Streptophyta > Magnoliopsida > Asparagales > Orchidaceae > Vanilla > Vanilla planifolia. Next base: position 38,951,585 of record CM043870.1, on the reverse strand, counting down.
GTATTTCTCTCTCTCTCTCACTCAGTCACTATTTACTTATCTTTTTATAATGTTACTCTTCAGTATATAAGTCAAACAGGTGTAAAAATAAAATTCCTTCTTTTATCATTATAATTATTTTTCACTTTTGTACATGTTTTCTTTCTCTATATGAAATTATCATTGTAGTAAGAATTTGGATAAAAGCTTGAGTTTTAGAGATCCTATTTGTTATGATGAGAATGTGGATGCTAGAGAACAAGAACTAGGGTTTCATAGTATGTGCAAGGTGTAAAATGAGCAATAAGTATATTGGCATTGTCAAGAACTTGAGAATATAAGTCACTCAGTACTTTCAAAATTAAGGAGACTAGCACATAATGCTTTACCAATAGCATTTGTATTCCTCGGGGAAATTTATGTTATTGAGAATAATTTAAAAACAAATGATCATATGAGGTTATATCACTTCCACGATCTTTATTCATTTTTTGCCCAATTTTTATTGTCATTTCTCTTTGTTCCTTTGCTTCTAGTAATCCTACTACTTTTTTGTAAAAGATGGAGCTTGAAAAAGCCTTCCGAAAGAGAATTTTTGAGTGAACACTTTTAAGGTAAAGCACATATGCCTCCACGACAATGAAGAATTTATTCTAAGGCTAGATATTGTCCTGGTGGCACTAGAAGTTAATGATCACCAAAATAATGTGTATTTTGGAATGTTGGCATTGTTTTTTGAGTTCCTCATGCTTAAGTTATACCTACCATTTCAATATATATTTAAAGATGCATTGGAGTACTACTAGTTAGTACTTGTGCAATTATCCTCAAATGTCATGATTACCAACTTCTATTTTGCCGGAGTCTTAGAAAGCGAGGTTAGTCCTTGCAACTCAAATAAGTTTTGGTATCTATCAACGTTAAAGAAACTCCAACCCACCTAGGGATGGCATTAAACCAAGGCCCAAGACAAATCAACGTTAAAATTTGTGCATAACCTAAGTTGTTTAAGGGAAACATCCAATATGTGAGAGAACTATTCTTAGGTGATACATCATTGTCCAATTGATCAAGTTGTATACTAAACCACTAGGAATCGACTATGATGCTTGATGACTAGTGGAGAGTTGGTTTAAACACTTGCCCTACATTCTCGAGAGGATGAGGGAAAGCGAAAGTTAAGAGAGTTAGCATACCAAAGGAAGCTGCTTAAGGAGATTCAACACAAAATGACACCTTCATGAGGCTAAAGAAGAGATGGTCAGCCCCTCCTTTCCCCAATAATGTATGAACTAGTGACAGAACCAAAAGAAGTACATGAATCATCAGAGAATCTTGCCCTTCGAAGAAATGATAAGGGCCTCCAAAAAAGAAAACGTTAATGAAGAAGAGGTTCACTACTTGCCTCTTTTGTTAAGAAACCTCCTATAGTGGTGAAGAGGCAATAACCAAGTTGTTTAGTGACAATGAGGATGAGCAAAAGGAGCCAAAGATTGAGGCAAATCTAGAAGCAAGCAAGGCATCGATTAGTGAAGTCATGTGCCATCCAACAAGCCAACAACAATTTGTGTACATGCCCAAGAGTGTGGCACATCGAGCTACATTGTCTGCTAGCTTTTAGAGCATGGTTGGGTTTTTCTCCATCTTCCAATGGGACTATGGAGTAAAATTGATGACGATCGACCTCATGCTCATCACCTAATTTACCATGAACATAAGATGTAGATTGGCACGATTGCAAGATGCTCTTTGACTAGAGGACTAGGTGGAAAAGGTGTTGAAAGAGCTAAAGTGATTGAAAAAATAAATCTAAGCTTCCTTAAAGAATGAAATAGCTAAAAGAAAAAGGGCACATGAAGCAATATAAGTGATAGTAGAAGAAGAAAAAAAAGCTAAAAACTAAGAAAGAGATCAAAGAATTGACGAAAAAGATGGCCAATAAGCAATCAATTCCAATTGCTCGTATGTCTAAACAAGTTCCTTCTTTGACAACTCTGACATAAGAAATGAATGAGCAGGAAACCGTTGCTTTTATTTTGAAGAGAAATGAGGAATTCCATTTTTATGAAGCCATATGCTACCTTAAGGAGGTTTCTTCTAATGTATCTTATTTGGTGCATAAACAAGAGCTTATTTGAGCTAAAGCATAAACATAATGGATGTTGTCTGATTAGAACTAGCAAAATTTCTAGAGCATCCAATCTCACCTTAACCAAAAATGAGTGATTGGAGAGCAATAAATCAATTGTAGTCATTTAATTCTTTATTTCTTTGCATTCCATTATAAACTTTGCAACAAAACTTATTCCACCTTGTTATTTTTGTCTTTGTACAGTCCTTGGCTAAGTTTGTAATGTCCACAAAGATATTTTGTTAAATTCTAATGATTGTAGATGCCTTGAGATATACCATCATGAGACAAGATAAGCTAATTCAACTTATGACAAGATATACCATCATGGAATAGGGACTTATGACAAGCTGAGATTTAGGTGATTTGAGCGCATTGCAACTTATGTTGCTCAAGATTGTCGAGAAGATTGCACGTGAAGAAGAAATGCTTTGGAAGACTATACAAATGACCCATTCTCCACTATAAGGTTGTGGTTCTTATGCATAAAAAGCAAGCTAGGTGCACATTTGCTCAATTCTAATAAGGGAGTAATGTAGAATACTCTTAAGCTTTAAATATTTTGCTTGCAATCAATACATTGAAGTAGGAGCACATATTAATAAGATTCATTTACTTTCCACAAAACTCCAATAAATCAATTTTGACAAAGAATCATTATATGTTTCTCTTAAACTCTAAATTTTCTACACACAATTAGTAACATTGAGTTAAAAGGAATGTCTTATGAATAAAATTCATTCAATTTCTTCAAGACATATGAAATCTAAACCATTAATTTAGAAGTTTTACCTTCTCTAAATTCTTGAAGGAGGTAGTTTCAACTTCTTACTTATCCTCTATAAAGCTAAATAAGCATTTAGACCATTCAATACTTGTAATTGACCCAAAAGCAATTTCTCTAACCAAGCTACTTAACTCTTAATATCATCTTGAATTGAAGTAATTAATTTAATTAAAGATATTACAAAGAGAAAATTAAGAAGATAGTTAAGAAGTTTTTTTTGATAATATGTCAAGAGTTTTATAATTAATTAATAAAAATAAATCGGAATGCTATCATATCTCAATAAAATACGCGAGACATTTCTTTGTTTAGGACTTTTGTTTAGTGGTGATTTCAAATCTCATCTTCAAAGCAACACTTAAAAGAGAAACATTAGGACTATTGTTTGATAATTATGGAAAATGGGTTAAGATAAGTTTTGTCTCCTTATACATGTAATGATCTTTGATTACTATTTGCATGAATTTGATTTACACTTGATCTTTAAGGTGAATTTTGGACTTCTAGTTATTCTTTAGATATAGGATATTTCTTGGTTGAACTACATAAAATAGGGTTCACTTAATTATTTTTGTTCTCTATTGTTGTAATTACATGGCACAAAAAATGCAATAATTTTATTCTTTATTGATATAACTGTATGGTACAAAAAATGCACATACCATCAACCAAAAATTATAATGAGATACAGTGCTTCAACAAAATTCCCCAAGTTTTGCTACCATTTGCCATATGCATTTATGAACTCTTACTAATATATTTCCTTCCCAATCACTGAATGTTCATTTCCAAGGCTAATTTGTTGCAAATTAAAATCTCAATTATGTGGAACCTGATAAACATTTTACAACTTATTTCCTGGATGATTTTCATAATTCAAACACGACTTGCCGACCAGATATTTTTCTTTTGTTGATTTCTGAAATTGAACTCACTTATGTGCAAGTGCTTATTCTCCCATGAATTTATAATGCAGCTTGTTAGAAAATTATTTTTCTGTGGATTAATGAAATAGAGCTCATTGGCTGAATGTTATTTCAGACAAATATTTTTCATACCTTCCAGAAGTACACATAAAAATACTTTATCAAAGTCTAGGCATGCTGCATATGTAGACCACATGAATGTAAGAAAAATCATGGACGGAAATTGATGCACGTTGTAACAATTAATGTGATGTAGATAAAACACATGAAAAATAAATTAGGGAATATTAATGCATATGTTTTGGCTTTTTCAAGCTGGGAGAATCAATAAAGGAAAATAACTACATCAAATACCAAGAAACATAATCAGAAATAAAAACGGTAAAAAGTAAGAAAGATGAACTTGGTTTGCAAGGATGCTCAAAACTTACAACCACTTAAAAGTATATGGAGGTTTTAACCACTACTGTTATGCAGAAAGCCAGCTAACTATGATTTGCAGAACTATGATCAAGCATTGTGCTAACTTTTAACCTTTTTAATGAAAGTTTATATGACATCAAACGAACAGAACCAAATATAAACAGCAAGAAAACAAAATATGAATCCCATTTCCATTCATTCTTAAAAACCAAGAAAAAATGGCAATATAAAAACTAAAATACCATGGCCAATTCTAGCTATGCGGTTATATCCAAGGTCCAAAACGCGAAGGCGTGACAGATCACGTAGACCTTCAATTGTAGATATGTTATTCTTTGATAAGTTCAATAGGTGGAGGCCCTTCGGAAGAGATCCCGGAGTTATCCTAACTGGGGAAAGGACGAACATCAAGCCAGAATATTGAATAGCATAAGGACTAGATATTGAAATGAATTATCATTATGGTATACCTATTGCATTCCCTGATAGATTAAGTACCCGCAAACCAACAAATGGACTAATAAGGGGGATGGCATCTAACCCAAGATTTGCCATCTGTGCTGATGACGATGTGGATGTCAATGATGACATATAGCTGTTAGCTACCTCCATTGCAAGGTTACTCCGAGCATCTGATTTTGTGGGACCCAAAGTAATTAATGATTGAGGATTCTCCTTGGAAGTACTAGCCGAGTTCTCGCCATTTTCTTCAATAATAAGATCACCATGAATATCAATCTGATTTATCCAATGTTCTACTCTCCTTATACTGAATTCTTTTGGTGTTAGCTGATCCCAGTTATTATGAGAAGATTCCCATTGTCCATTCTTGATCTCCAAATCACGCTCTTCCAATTTTCTTAAGTCACCTGCAAAATTTCATCATTACATTTTGAGTTGCATGCAGCTTTGATATCCAATTCAAATCCATACAGTACATACCATTACCATCATGACTATAAAGCATGTCACTTCTACCTAAGTTGAGGCATTCTTCTACTTGGACATTATTAGAACTTGGCTCTTTTCCATGTGCAGTAGAATGTGATCGTACATTAAAACCAGAAACAATGATATTTTTTTCAATTGTCTCTGCTGAATCAAAAGGTTTTTCACCATGAGGAAGTTCTATTTCTAACCCACTATAATCTTTCAGATCAGAAAAGGATCGTGATCTACGAAAAATGGAGCGGCCATATTTGGCATTTTCACTAGATTTAGCCATATCAACCTTGAGGTTACTCACAGAACGTGATCTTTCTATAGTAGGAACATTTACTAATGAGCAACCAGAATCTGCAACATGATCAGCACAATGTTCACCAATGTCATTATGCCCTCCACGGTAAGATTGTTTCAAAACATCAACAGAGAAAAGTGGCTCGCGATGTGAGGTATCTGTCAAAAAACCAAAAGACTTGATGAAATTATTTTCCTTCAGTTCATTACGATAGTTCTTTCCATCATTTTTTAGGTCAAAAAACTCTGCTTTGATTGTATTACTACATGACTTTCCAACATCCTTCATATCCCATCTATTTGAGTAATCAAATGTAAATTCATCACCAATATCATCATCCTCTGTGACATAATCACCAGAAAACCCGCTTTCTTTCTCCAAAATGCAGCCAAGAGAACGACTCTTTTTTATTTGTGCTGCCTGAAGTGCATTTTTGCTATTCACAAGAGTCTTAACATTTAGATCATCTGATTTCCAGCTATCTCCAGGAGAGTATGAAGATTCATTTTGCTCCACAGTTGATGGAGAATTTTTGTTACTAAGCACTGCGTTTGATTTTGCAGATGTTGATGTAAGCTTTATCAATCGAACTTGCCTCATGCTTTGGCAATCATCATGCACTATTCCAACAGAATGCTGATCTACTTTCTGCATGAGTTACATGATAATGATGTTCAGCACAAAAGGAATTTAAACTTTCACAAAATAAGAACAAAATGTACAGTAGAATCCAGTGTACCTTTTGTCTGTTGATGGTTGGGGTAGAGAAGCAAGAAAATCTAACCATTGTGATAGGAAATTGAGAACGCTTCAAGCAGTTAAAACTTCGCTTCTTTTTGCAGAAACCACTAGGTATGACGTTTACAACCACATTTGTAATACGCAAAATATAACTCGACCAACTTAAGAAACTGCTATGCTAGAGTTGATTGCAACCTCAATCACTGCAGGTATTATTGATTGCAACCTCAATGACAGCTGATGTTAACCATAATCAAGTGAAAGGCCTTCTAAAACACGACAGAGTCTCCAAACACAAGATGACTTCCATCCCAACAGCACGAGTGAAGTGATCACCCAGTCATTATGGCCCCACACCCACTTAGAGGTGCGAGAACAATACGAATTTTTCACAGCTGCCAGACTGAAAAGAAACCTTGTCAACTAGAAGGATGCACTGCCGATCACATATTCCTGATCCCAACCTGCAATTTCAATTCCTTATCTTTCTCATTTGAACAATGAATTAGAAAGATGAACATAACTAGCAATTCCATTCTTGAATAGTATCCAAAAAGACAGTTTCAAGAGTTACTTTTACTCACGTTTATCTTGTTTTGTAATTAGATCCCTTTGGTTTCAAAAATAATCACATGTCGCTGTAGTTTCTGCAATACAACCTTTACAAAACAATATTTTTCTTCTAAACCATCCCTCCGAAAAGGACCAAGTGGCACAATTATATTACCATATGGCTATTTTTGAAAACTTGTTTAAGAACAAAAAAGTGATTATGAATCAAATTATTGTTATGAAACTATATAAACCTATCTGGCTATTATTGAAAGTCAAAGAAACTATTTAAACTTTAGGCAAACATAAAAGACCAATCTGCAATTAATTCTAACTTTAAATTTATGATGGTGAGGTGGAACAACAAATAATCGTGGTCCCGATATTAAAAACAAATTGCAAACAAGAGAATTACTAGCATTGGTTTGTGAACAATATAGGTTTTCAGAAATCAAGAGCCACAAATAAAAATCTATTTTCACCTTGACAAGAGCAGATAATCCTAAACTAACACTCCTTTTTTTCTCTTTTATTTTGGGAAACAATATATGCAACAAAGAACTCCCTAGAAAATAAAGTTTTTGGTGGTTAAATTTTTTATAAATTAACTGAACATTTAAAAAGCTTCTTACACTAAAACTAAGATCACAAAACCCAGGTTCCAACAGCACAAGATTTCTGACATTGCAATAGCCACAAAACAATCTATACAAAACAGCAAGGTCAATAGCAATCAACATGGTGCCACATGGTGAAATACAGGAATTAAAGCAATCCCATTGACGCTTTGCAGAAACATATAAGTGCAGAACCGTGGAGTTTTTAAAGCTCAAGCAGTGGTGTATTCAATCCCATAGCAATTCAGTTTGCAGATGCAAACTGTTCAGGATAAATTTTTAAAAGAAATGTCAATTATTGAAAGAAAAAATAAAATATATTTTATGAAAGGGAGCATCATTCCACTCAACAAATGCAATCCTTTGGAGTTACCTGAAATCCAATAACTCCAAAATATTTTTCCAATATGTGAATGAAATTATAGGGAAATTGCTCTAATCCTTTCAACTGCTTGTGCCAGTTAGCATGTCACGTGCACCAGCTGGCATACCAAGAGCCCCCTCACCCATTCCATTCTCTCTTTAACATATTGCAGCTGCATAAAGCTTTTGACGATTTTTATAGTAGATCTTTTTGGTTATGTTAATAGAATAAACAGTTTGGTAAATGAATTTGATCAATTAGTTTTGTTTGATGTTATTTATGGTTCTTATAGCTTAGCATAACTTTTAATTGAGTTTAGCCAAATCAACTAGAAAAAAGCTCTTGGTGAGTTTGTCACAATGAGTTTGTGTTTGTGGACAATGGATGTCCAATCTATAAAAATAGAAAGGGGAAAGTTTTGAAATTTAATAATTCCAATTAACTTGCTGAAGTTAAGCCTGTGATCTATTGTTCAATGAGAACCCCAAATGCTTCTGAAGTCAAAAATATTTGTTAAGTATCTAGAACACTAAGCTATCTCACATGGTCCATTGAGGACAACTTCAAAAGTAAAATTATGTTAGGGGTAACCGTTTGCTATTTTGTTCACCTTAGGCACTAAGTTTGCACTAGAGAAGCTTTTAAGCGACATTTCTATTCACACAAACATAAAGCAATAAAATAATTACTAGGAAAGATGATTTTGATGTTGATTGCACTCAAATAATGCATTATTAGCCATTGTGCAAGGTTTGTCAAGCCAAGCTCCAATGTCCCAACATCCTATAGGGCATAGTAGACAATTTTTTACATTGGTTACATCGCTTACTTCAAATTTGCTTCTTTGTGAGTAATGTTTGTATTTAATTGATTGATTCAAATTTAACAGAACTGATCCTCAAATGAAGGTGCTATTTTTTGGGCCATGACAAATCATGGTGCACAAACAAAAGCAACCACTGCAGAATTAGCGAGTGTTGACTGATGAGCAATAGTTGTTCATCATTAGGAAAATGCTCACCAAACAGGTGACAAATGACAAAAAATGTGACACTTTTGCAAAGCAAAGTGGGAAGTCAATGCATCAATACAAAATTTTGCGACTGCATCATTCAAAGTTGCAGGGATTTCAATTAGTTATCTTAAACATTGTTTCTAAAATCAAAAATCCATGGTCAAACTAGTTTGAGTCTCTCTTTTCGAGCTCTGGACTATCCATATGTGATTGGGTGTCTTGTATGCTTAACCATTGAAGGAATATTCCTTTAAAAAAAATATCAAGTCACTCTGCTTATGATGATTGGTATTGATGCCAACAATGCAATACCCCCTTTATCATTTGTTGTTGTATTCAAGTCCGCAAAAATGACACTTAGAAGTGGTTTTGACAAAGCAAAAGAATCTAGTTGAGTCGATTTGATTGAGGCAAGCCTCTGCAAAACTAATGACAAACATTCCATGCTAATGCAAAGGGCGGCAACAATGTTATGCGGGTTGGGCACCTTCATTGACTTCATCAAAACAGAATTTCAAAAAAGTGATAAAGAGACAAGGGATATGAGAGGTAAAAATTGTGTATGACAAACTACACACAACTAGCTACACCGACGATCGGGATATCTCCAAAATTAGTCATTGCTTTTGTTGATTATTTCACTATCTTTGATTGTTAGCCATATTGTTGCTTGTCTACATATTTTATAGATAGTCATAGTAAAGACTTCGTATAAGTTGTCCTACCAAGAGCTTTTCCATTATCAATCAACTCAAAGGTCGATCATGATTAAAATAATTTTATTTCACCTTAACAAAAATATAAGTGTAACTCATTGTACGCTAAAAAATATATCCCTCGGGTAAACCAAGAGGATTGCATAACACATATTACTGAACATGAAAGCATTATTAGAAATGAGATTAATGTCTTTACAAAAACTAAGTTGTTTGGAGGTACGATATTTTATTTCATATTGAGCCCATGGATCCTCAAGAGGGTTGCCAATGGATGGTTGCATGCAAGCAGGTTTGTTGAGCACATTAAATATCTTTTATTGAGATTTGTATTAAAGCCTCACATAGCACCTTTTTTAAGAACAAAATGATGATGAAGCGTTGCAACAACACACATCATGGTATCATAGCTAAGTATGTCTTAACAGCTTAATTTTCTCTCAGTCAAAAGCTCCCACATCATATATATTTATAGATAGAAAGATAGATATATTATGATAATTGTAAGTTTTCTACAACAATACTTATTATTGCTTTAATGTTGATTCAAAACCATTGTAACAATTATTTGTTGGATGTGGATTGAGATTAGTTATTGTTAAGCATACTTTTAATCATTATTCAATGCTCTCAAGATAGTAACCCTAAGACATGGATGGATTTATTAGACCAGATCCTCATGTTTACTAACCAACCACCATCATAATTGCATTTTGAAAAGTTTTGACCATCATTGTTGATATTTTTGATCCATACAACACGAAAGGCATTACAAGAGAGTAGTTCTTCAATTGTTTGAGTTAACAAGTGGCAAGCTATTATGGTGCCAAACCTTTAGCAATAGTGTTTGATTTGTAGCAAATATTTAAGTAATCTCTCAATTTCACGAATGTTGCAAATGTACTACAACCCCCTACATGATAAGTCTAGTAGCTTGAAGTGTACGCACCTCACAACGATGCCATATCCCCAAACAAGGCATCATTGATAACCCATAGTGGTGATTTGCAATGATCAACATCAATGTTCAACAACGGTAGCGACTGGTTGTGGTCGATGATAACGCAATTGAAGGTTGTTGACAATAGTGTTAGGTAGTGGTGGCAACTGAAAATGGCTAGCAACGAAGGCTAGCAATGGAGGTGGTAGGCAATACTAGTGATCAAGAGTGAGTAGTGACTACAACAATCAATGATGGGCAATAATGGTAGCAGTCAAGATCAGTAGCAATGATAGTAGAGATCAACAATGATTGTTGTTGAACAACAATAGTGAATAATGGTGGTTATGATGTTCAATGTCAATAGTTGAAGATAATGATTAGCAATGATATCAAGCAATGAGGGGTCATTGCCAAAAGTTATCAATAACAGTGATCAAGAATAGTGACAATTGTGGCCAATGGTGACCAATAGTGGTGATCAACAACCATCGTCAATAGGAGTTAGTGACAACATGGTTAGTAAACAATGGGCAATGACGGGTTGTGTTATGTTGCCAGTTTATCAGGTGGTGATAAGAGCCAAGCATAATATCTTTTTCTTGCTTATATATGCATGCACATGTGTGTGTTATATAAATCCATACTTTCAAAAAAACTTGTTTGTGATTTGATTTGAGGATAATCACTTCTAACAAGAGGGATATGACAATTCCAAAATAACCTCAAGTGATGGGTGAACAACTTGCATCTCTTCATTCGATTAGGAATCCAAGTTCATATAGTTTTAGGATGATATTTTCCAGGGAGTAGGCAAATAGTCCTATTTCAGCCACAAAAGTTGAACCTAATGTCTCCAACTAAGCTGAGATTATTGTTTTCCTTTGTCTTTCTAGAATTTTTTCCCAGCTCAACTCAAGTTTTCTTCATAAGCACAAAACATGGTCAGAACCGTGGTAGAGGCTATAGTTGATGAACTTAAAAGGGTCAGAAGCTGCAAATAAATTATAGGTTTAACATTAACATCGACTATATGAAATTGAGATAACAACAATTCCCAAATCAACGATCTAAAGATCACCCAAAACTTGCAATTATGAAAGTTCAGAATACCATGAAGGAGCTTAATGTCAAACCATAACGAAATTTACAACAACAACAACGACATGTCTGGCAAAGGGAAAGAAGAAACAGTATCGTTAAGCATTACCCAACATATAGATAAGAAAATGTTTCCTTTCCATCGTCCCATTACAGCAATTCATCATAATTCAAGAGCCAGGAACGGAACGGGGAGAGAAGAGGGAGAAGAAGCCTTAGGAAAAACCTTAGTACGCCAAATTGGTTCAAATGCTACAAGGGCAGCTCCTTGAAGAAAATCGAGCATGCATTGGCTAAAAAAAGAAGAAAATGGCAGATCAACGAAGAAAAATAATGGAAAGACTACGGTGGCCGACGAGTAGAACGAAAAAAAAATTGCTATTTATAGGGAATGTAGGCTTAAGAAAAAGAGGCGGTTCGCTTTCTGTTAAATCCACGCCAAGCAAGCCCTAAACCCCGAATAGCCTTTTAAATAGGCCTTTTTTTTTGCGTTTTCCCATAATCACCAACTCCTCAAATTATCAGGCCTAAAAAAAATTAAAAAAAATGAATATCAAATAAATATTTTCAAAAGAAAAAGTTACAACATTTATTTATTAATCTAACGTATGCCATTTTAAATAAACATTATCATTTACTTATTTATATTCTAGGTTCCTTTGTGAACGGTTGGGGTAATTTTGAGTCAATTTTGGACATTTTTGACTCAAATTGTCTCTTAACTTTTCAAATTCAGCTAGTTTTTGGTCTATTCATATGCTCTAACACTAGGTTAAGAGAAGGATTTAATTTGTAATGTGATATTTATAATCTCTTGTTGTTTTCTTCTTATTATAATACAAATAAATTTTGAAATAAAATGCATATGAAAATTTGTTATGCTTTTGGAATCAATTTAAAAAATGGTGTTAAAATCTATTAATGGCATGAATAACCCATGGAAAATCTCAAATGTACAAATAAGCATGTTAATCATTTGAATGTATAAAATCTAAAGAATGTTATATATGCTATTAATATTGAATTATGGATTAACATGTATCGAAGTAGAAAAAAATGAGTTACAATGGTTGGAATTCAATGAAAGAAAGAAAATGAAAATAGGATGATAAATGAGAGATAAATATAGATAATGAGGACTCGTGTGTAAAACACCTTGAAGTCGTAGGAAAAAGAGTGTAACAATCCATATTATAAAAATAACATTAGTTTCAATTAAATATAAATATTAAAATTTAAAAAAAATTAAAAATTATCATAAAAAACTTTAAAAGATTGTACATCACAATAGAACAAATTGTATAACACAATTTAATTTGATATTAGGATAAACTTAATGAAATAGTTAGTAAAGTATAATAAGGGATATTGTACAAATATGATAGATGGGTAACTTAATAAGTCGGATGAATCTGATAAGTTAAGGAAGAGAAAAGTTAGAATCATACTATATAATATTGGGTGATCATATAATATGATTAAGAGAGAGAGTAAAGTGAACAAAGAAAAATGTTGGGTAAATATCTTATAAGTACGAAAGCAAAAGTCATACAAGTATGATAAAATGAGAAGTAAAACTTAATTAAGCTAAATGGGTGAATAATGTATAAAAAACATATAGTATGACGAGAAAATTGTATAAGTATAATCAAACAAAGAGTAGTGTCATTCAAGGAATCATCGATTATGACATAATAAAATAAAGCAGTAGAATATAATATACAAGTATCGATAAGGACATTGCGCAGTAAGATATAATAAGAATGTCTGCTAAATAAGTTAAAATTTATCATATTGTATTATAAAGTATAACATATAAATATAATAAGTACAAATAATTGTAGATGAAAAGAGATTTGACTTATCATATAATATGAAGCTATGAATTGTATAAGCACGATACAAAGAAACACAAAATTTGTAAAACCTAAAATGGTGAAAAGCTTTATTAATTGTCACTTGGAGCATCATCTTACAAGAAACTATAATGTTAAGTTGGAAACGAAGGTAAAGAGGTAGGATATCAATCAGATGTGGCCATTGGTGAAAGTAAAATAGACAAGAATGCAAAGAATTGCCAATAGTGTATAAAAACAAGAGAGATCGAGCTGGAAAGATTTTCCTTGGGAAAAATGAGTGCTATTAGCCTCATCCAAGTGTGATAAAGTGAGGGAAAGAGATAGAGAAAGTATTCAAACATTTAAGAGGAATCCAGGAAGAGTTGAAAAGCGACAGCAAAAATCGAGGTGTTCCAACCATAAGTACTGTAATAAGTAGAAATTGAGCAAATATCTAAGCATTTAAAGAAACTACTATATAAAATTTAAAGGTAAGAAAACTCATACAATGTATACATGATTTATTGATTGATGTTTATAAGTTAAAGGTCTTTAAGATGATATTTTTACTTAGCAAACTTTGGAGATGCTTGTGTCATGATGTATGTTGGACTTAATGATATTTGTTAGGGTATAAGAAAGTATAGAAATAAACTCACTTGAAAACTTTTGGATTTTATTAAGATTGCAATGTTTGCATATATATTTTTATTTTTCATAATTATTAGGTATGATATGCTTGGGTACTTTATTTATAAGTTTATTTATTTTCATATTAATGTAAAATATATGCTTTCAAAAAGAAAAAGATAAGAAAAGAAAAGGATAAATTTTGATTTGCAAAGATAAAGCATGTGAAAATGAAAAAGAATAATATGGGATAAAAAGAAGAAATTTGTAAAGAGAAGAAAATTTTCAAATATGAAAGATAATTAGTTATCTAAAGTAATGACTATCATTTCAAAATAGTATATTTCAAAGATGAGTCAAATGAATCAATCATCTAGGTTATTTATGTTAGAATAATAGATTCTTAAATATATCATTAATGATATGATTTTTTCCTAACAAATTCTTAAAAAGATATAATGAAAAGAAATAAAAAATTTGTAGTAAAGTAACAAAAAATAATTTGATTACAAGTTTTTGCATATATGAATTGCTTTGTTTCTTATTAATCAATTCCATGTTCTTTTATTATTATGTTATTAAATTTAACCATAAATGCAGTTATCCAAACAATATATTTTTTACGTATAATATATGTTTTTCGCTAATAAGCCAGCATATATTAGCTCATATCTTTTTTGTCTTAACACTTTTAGGTCAAAATAAGGTGTTATATAGGAGTTTAGGGGAGCAATAAGGCTAGATCATGTTGGATTAATCTAGATGATACTTTACTTTCTCATTTAGTTTTGCGAAAATTAAGCTAATATTTTCTTATGCGACAATGATGTAGATGTAATAAAGTTCTTATCATAATGATGGTTAAACCTAGCTTTGTTTATAGTAAGATTATTATGTTTTTAATAATTTAGTTGTTAAAACTTAAATGATTTCCTCATTGATAATGTGATTAAATGAAAATTGATTTTTAAGATAAGGATTAGTGGATGTTTTGCAAGTATTTTTTTTAAAGGGATTTCCTTGAAAAGAGTTCTACATTAGAGATTACTTTTGTTATTATTTTTATAAAAAATGGTTTCTATTTAAAGAAATAAAAATAATTAGATAACATGATATTGAAATTTAGGAAATATTAATAAAGAGTCATCCCAAAGAGAGAGAAAGACCAATATTTTATTCACTAACAAAATGGAAAGAAATAGGAACCTTTTAAATACCCAACTGACCTTGAGTTATAAGAAAATCTCTATAAAGGAAGAGGATTATGATGCAAGTGCAAATAGTTAGTGTAAAATGTGTAAAGGCTACTATCATGGGATGTGTGCAAGTTGTAAACTTCTGTTTCTAGTTTAGGAGGTCATTATAACATTAAGGGCAACAACTTACTTGATTTGCATAAGTATTGATGTGAGTTCTGATTGGATGATTAGAAACTTGAGAATTATCTTAATATAGGAGCCTCAAAATATACACTAGGATGATAATATTCTAATACAAAGTTTGAGCATATTATTGTAAAAGTCTTAGTCTAAGAAATCTGTAGGTATGTGGCTTATAATTTTTTGACATCAGAATCTTTTAAAAATTTTTAAAACTTAAAAATAAAAAATAAGAAAAAGTAAAATAACCTTTTATATATTATCTTAAAGTTGTGCCCTGTCATTTCTTCCTTATGCCAAATTCAATTCTGAACAACTTGCAAAGTAGCTAGGAGGAGAGAAGATCTTAGGGAGAGGATGGGAGAAATGTTTTAAAGAGATCTTGCTCAAGTTCTTGAGGGATTCAGAGAAACTAGAGAGAAAAAGAAAGAACTTGAGAAAAAAGGGATTTTGACCTCTTTCTTGTCGAAATGGTGCATTAAAGGTATGTTTCCAACTAAGTTTGTAAAGTCATGTATTGCTGGTTGAAAGTTTTTTAGACAATGGATTTTGTGGATTTGGCAATGTTGTGGTCGAGTGGCTCGTGAGTTGTTTTCGACTATGACAAATGTAGAAGATGATTGGACCAATCATCTTGTACGTCCTACATAATCGTGGTTGATAATGAGTCATTAGTCTAGTACTTTTTAAGTAGCATTTGGATTGTACAATACAACATAATGATCATACAAGTACAATTAAATTTAAGATACACATTACAATAATCATTTGTTCAATCCCTTGTTGGACCAATGATTATTAAGGATTGTATAGTATGATGCATTGATTAGACAAGTATGATAAAATTTTGGAAACACATTTATCAGATCTCATGTCCAACCAATGTCTGTTGATGATTGTATAGTACAATATGGTGATCGAACAAGGACAATGGATTCAGGAGTAGACATAACAACAATCATTCGTCTAACTTCTTGTTGATCTATGACAATAGTGGATTTCATAAGTATTTTTGTTAAAGGTAGTGAACAGTTTTGTAAAATAAGGAATAGAAGTAAGAAAACGAGTACATGAATTTCCTTTAAGATGAAAGTGAAAATAAAACTATTATAATATAATATAATGAGAATTATAGGAAATGAAAAGAAGAGATAAAAAAAGAAAAAATTTGTAAAAGAAAATTCTCAATACAATCAGGTAAATAAACTAAATAAAATGTTATAAATAGGTTGACTTATTAAATTTTTTGAACTAACATTATGGAATGCAAGAATAT
This sequence comes from Vanilla planifolia, assembly GCA_023846275.1. NCBI lineage: Eukaryota > Viridiplantae > Streptophyta > Magnoliopsida > Asparagales > Orchidaceae > Vanilla > Vanilla planifolia. The sequence goes on along the minus strand of CM043870.1, from coordinate 38,934,930 downwards.
ATAAACATTTACTTGGCATGACATCATTTGCATAAATTCTAGTTATGTGATATCACTTTTCTTACCATATATATGCAATCTTAATTTTATATGCATACAATACAACATAATCAAAATATATGATAAGAGTGAAAAGAAAGAAATGGAAAGAAAATAAAGAGAACATATAAAGTTGCTTATACCTGATGATTTGGATGATCATGAGAAAGAAAAAAGATGAACATGAATGCTTCCTCTATAACTTTAACTTGTAGATACTCGATATAAGATAGACATCACCCATCTTGTTGGCACTTAAAGATGAGGCTACAACTTAACAAAGGCCTCTTCATTATCGACACAATATGTTGCTAAAGTGGCTTTATGATAGGCGAGATAGATATCACCCTTACTATCATAGATACTCATAAAATAGGATACAACATAACAGAAATCCATCCTCATCAACATAGGATGTTAGAAATAAGAGACAATAGTTATATGATAGATTATATGATATGTGTTCATAAGGAGTGGAGATAATAGTCATATGAGAAAATATGAGTCTAAAGAAAAAATAAGAAAGAAATAAGAAAGAAACAAAAAGAAATAAAATGAACCCAAATAAAAAAGAAAAATAAATAAAAGTATAAAACAATATAAGTATTATATGATATTATACTATATGATGACTATGTGCCTACAAAAATTAGATAAAAAAGCATATATGTATTGATTTTATGTTTTTGCATCTTTACAAATTATTATGCATTGTTTTATTTTATTATTATTATTATTTATTAGTTATATTACTATATTTTTGTATTATCATATTGTATAATAACTTAGATATTTTGTCTTGTTTTTTATTTATTTGTACTAACCTGGATGATTATAAGCTAAGATGTTTTCCTTGTCACCTTCATAGATTTTGGTTTGTATTCTTAATATTATGTGGCTTACTCTATTTTACTCAATAAATTAATAATTGAATGTACTTCATTAGGCATTATGGGATTTAAGTTGAGCATTCTTAAGTTAGATATTCAAAGTGTTAAATATTGAGCAAATAAAAAAAGATATTAAATATTGACACCTAAACTATATTAAGGTATTATCCCCTTACGTCATTCCATCTCAACTAAGTAGGTTTTATCTTAAAAAATATCTCAATATCCTAAGATAATGACATCTCATATAAATACTAGAATTACTCTTTTAATAACTAATATAGGATAATTATTCCAATACCCATCCACTTAAAAGCCTATAAAGGGTCACTCTTTATTTAGTAATTTTTTCATTTGAATATTACCCAGGACTCACTTATTCCTCTCATCAATCTCATGTATCAAAATCCATCAATTTTCACTTAGTTTATCTTCAAATCACATTGAGCTAATAGAGAGTCATATCAAATATCAAATGTGATATTTTGTTATTATTATATTGATATATTGTCCATTTAGGTCATCAAATTTTTGCTAACTAAGCATCTTAAGAACATGAAATGTCATATAAATATCAAAATTATTCTCTCAATAATTAATATGAGATAATTTATACATAGACTTATTCACCTAGAAGTTTGTCAATAGTAACTTCTTGTTCAATAATTCTTCTCTTAGGATATCACTCGATGTTTACTTGTCTTATTTGATCCTTAATATCATGCATGTCATATATGAATGTTCTTAAATGCCTACTCAAGGTCATGTTATCAATCATCATTATATTAAACATATATGCAAATAAATGTGTTAGATACATGCCTTAATATTCAGTGCATATCTCTTTTCTTTCCTTAGTTTATGTGCCTAATTTCTAATAATTGTTATCGATTATCGCTACATCCTCAGATTCAACCTATCAGGTAATGACGAACATTGTTATACTTAGGATCCATGGATCCCATGAACAATCGAGGAGTTAATAGGACAATAAACACAAATCCAAATCTACGATAAGAAATTCACCAATCTTCATTGTCGAAGTATTTTCTTGATTTTCTTTCTCTTTCTTGCTCTTCTTTTTTCTCTCTCTTATTTCTCTTCTTTAAAGCTTGGTCTCTTTCTTTCCCTTCTAATTTCATCTTTCTTTAGTTTCTATTAAAGCCCCACTTAACCATCTACTTGATTAATTAGAAATTCAAAGGTTTTACATGAATAAAAATCTTAGGATGATATTAAATCCTAGGTGGAGACTTGATTATGTGATAAAATACCAAATACTAATCAAATTAAAATCATGTAAATAAAATCACTAATATAATATGATCTAAAGACAAACTAATGTATCACAAAATAAATAAATGATAATACAACAATAATGTAAATCTATAATTATCTTAAACTAAAATCTATCAAGTTAAAGCTTCCTAAAATGTTTTACTTGGACAACACTTTAAAGAACATGCAAATTATAGCCCTAAAAAGTTATGTTTCATCCATACATCATCATGAGTTTATGATTGATGCTCTATTAATAAATATGTCTAAAATATCCAATGTTATAAATAAAAGTATTTCAAAAGTAGATAAGTATATTTTTATTATTTGGGCATAAAAATCTTCAAGTGGTGAGTAAAAAACATACTTTTATATTAAAAAATTATATAAATATGAAAGTCTTCAAAATATATGTAGAAAACATATTTTTGTATTAAAAAATACAGGAATGAAAGTCTTTAAAAAATAAGTAGAAAGGCTACTTTTTATATTAAATAATTACTTATAATGTCTTATTCAAATGACATCTCATGAATGAATGGAGGATGAATTGGTTGTCATTAAAGAAAGTGTATTTTTTGTGACTTGAGTATTTGAGTTGGCTTGATAATCTTCTCTTGGATTCACTTTAGTGATAAATCTTTTTTTCTTCTTTATCTTCTAAACTTCACTTTTAATCTTCTAAATTTTTTTACATATTTTTATATAGTTTATAATGTAGACGAAGAGAGGATTAGATTATGGGATAAAATAAAGTAATTATTTATGTTAAATGAAATAAAAAGTATGATAAGAAAGCTCAAATAAAGAGGTGTAAATTTTATTAGATAAAGAAAAAAATAATGATTCACTCACCAAAAGTGAACCCAAGATAAGGCCATCAAACCAACTCAAACACTCAAGTTACTAAGTAATATACTTTCGTTAATGTCAACCAATTCACCCTTCATAGTTTTAGTTACTCAATATATCAAACACTATCCATTCTAATTTTTAGCCCAAGTTTCTTTGAATTATTATCCACACATTCAATAATCATATCAATAAACAATCTCTAGCTAACATCTATCTCAACTATCCACATAACACTAAAAAAATCTTTAATTCAAATATCAATACCCTACAATCTTACACTATAGTCCTAGTGTTACTATGTAGGCATGATACCTATACCTTGTGATCTAAAACATCGAGCATGGTGTAATCGATATACGTATACTAAGGTCATAGCATATACACTAAACAGATATCTAATCCAAAGATCAATATCTCATTATCCAACACATTGAGCCTAATATTGAAGATAATATATTTAGAAATTCTATTTTTATTTTTATTTGTTATATGTGAAATAATTATATTATATCATATAGATATATATATATATATATATATATATATATATATATATATATATATATATATATATATATATATATATATATATATCTAAAATAGATATATAAGTCTAGATATTTTGTTAAAAACTTGTAGATATTTCTATCTAATTTAAGCATTGTTTATATTCTATTCACTTTCATTTAAATATTTTTTGTGATGTCATATTATAAAAAAACATATAACCAAATAAATTATGAAATTATTAAAACAATATGATAAGTAATGCAAAAAATCATAAAAGTTATGTTAAACCATAAAACATAAGTATTTTTTATCAGAATAAAATATAATCTAAAGAAACTAAACAAAATAATAATATGATATTATATCATAAGTTACTAAATTTATCTATTTGGTTTTACAAAATAGTTCTTTTGTTTAATCTTTCCTTTAAATTTTTTACAATAAAATGTATATGAAATTATTAATATATATCTTATAAATAACATATTTTCTAAATAATTTTATTCTTATAAATTACTTATTATATCTTAAGGTTTTGTCTTATATCATACTTGTATAATTTATTAATCGCATCATATAATCATACAAACTATAATATGTAATACTAGTACATCTAGTTGTATAACTCTTTTCTAACACACATTATACTTGTATGATCTCTTATTATATCATACATCTATTAACTATCTTTGCACATAAACCAAATGGTACAATACATATATATACTAGTATGATGCCCTTTGTACTAATATGATAAAGACAATCATATAATACGATAACTTCACAACTTTGCTACTATCTCACAACTCCAAACCTTTGTATCGTATGATGTATGTTACTGTATTATATGAAAATTTCCCTAAGAAAAATTTGACAACTCGATACTACATTCCTCTCTTTCTCTGCCACCTCAATGTCCTATCTATCTCTCTTTCATATTATCGCGATCCCTTTTTTACTTCCATCATTAAAACTAGCTGTTTCTGAATCTCTCTTTATCTCTTTCCCTCATAGTTGCTCGTCAGCAACCACACATACTAAACAACAAAATAAAATGATAAAAATTAAGTTGCATACCTTACAAATAATTGATCGAATCCTTCAATTAAGATATCTGCTTGATTAGAGCTCTATGTAGCTCATAGTGATTTGTTGTAGTGGTACAATGCCTCACGCAAAATCCCAAACCATCAAAACTCATGTAAAAGGTAGCATTATTATAATGTTGTAATGGCAATTTAAGGATAAAGTGTCACCAAATTTGTAATTATATTATTATTATTTTATTAATATTTTATATAAAAACCATCATTGTCATTACAAACCCAAAATTTAGTTCCCACTATTTTCAACTTAACATTTTCACAAAATCCCCTAATATTCATAATTTATAAATATATATTCCATCTTTCGATTTTTTATCAATCTAAAATTTATATAATTATAAATCTATCATAACACGTTGATATTTCAATATTTGTTCAAATATTATTTTTATTATTAAGTTTTAGCATATGACATACTCTCCATTGTTATATTATTATTTTAATAGTTTAATATATAAATAACTTATTTGACAAAATTAATTTGATATGTTTAAATCATACATTTTTATAATCTTTATGATTTGATTCCAAGGGTTCTCTTAATTCAACTATATTGGAACTCGTGCACAACAACTAATTAGGATTCAATTCACATGAGCCAGTGTTAGGTAAATCTCCCTTCTCATAACATTAATCTTGCAATAACATTTCCTCACAACTCAATGATGAGGCACAGGTGAGAAGATTTGGGGTAGGTTTTGCATAGCTAAATAAGGAAAAAATTGGGATGCAAAGGTTGAGCTAGGATGGGAATTACATATTTAAATATAAGGATATATATAATAATTAATTAATTAATTACATATTTAAAATTTAACTTCAATAAATTTTATTAAACCCCAAACAAACTTAAATTAACATAAAATAAATGTTGTTGAACTTGTTTCGATCAGCTCTATCCAATACTAGATTCATTTTCGTATTATAAAATATTTTATTTTGAATCATTTTTTCATATTTATAAGAGACTCTCATGTACTTATAAATTAATTTTAGAATATTAATATAACTTAATTATTTTAAAATATTAAAGATATTATATATCTATTTAGGAATGCATATTATTCATTTATCTTAGCAAAAGTTTTGTACACTATTACTTTCAAAAAAATATATAATTTGGCAACACTTGCCATCATTCCCTAAATGCTTTATCAATATTATCATAAACATTATAAGATAATCACAAACGATTGTACATTCAAATAATAATAGATATAACACATACAAAAATTTTCCAAAAACCAATAACAAATTAAGCTATTATAATAACAACTACATGACCTATATTCCTAAACCATTGGAACAAGATAATTCAAAAAATATTATCATCAATTTAATGACAATAAACTAATAAATCAATGATAATAATTTTTAGCTAAAGTTTCAGAGGAAATTACAACATCAAATTAAAACCTATTAAAACAAATTTGACTTGTCATAAAAATATGTAGTTTGATAAATATTATTTTTTAAAATTATTTTATTTTATTTTTTGTTATTGGAATTTGATAAATCAAATTAATGTTAAAAAAATATTTTGTGCACAGATAAATTAAAGAAAATAAGAAAGATTTTGTTCTCATGCTTTTTAAATCACTAGCCTATGGTTGAGCTTAATGCCATTGACTTTTAAGGATAAAAATTTCATTATAAAGAAAGTTTAGAAAGGAAAAATCTTATATCAATTTGTAATTAAAAAGTTTATGCAATATTTTATCTCACCTAAATTTTTTTTGTGAAAGATTTATCCATCATATCGTAATTGCAAATAACCTCTATCCCCAACAAGGACTATTTATCAATTATTCGACCATTTTTGCAACAAATTATTTTGTCATTAAATATCATATCCAAAAAAAAATCATCACAATCTATAATATTTATAATAACAAATAAAAACTTTCATAAATAACTATGTTTATTATATGTTTATTATATGTTTATTATAATGATATCATAAATCTTGATATCATGATTATCACCTCTTGACAAAGTAAAAAAAATAATGTGATTAATGAATTTTATCAATAAAATAAAAACTCTTATATGAAGCACTAAGTTTATAAGCTTATAAGAGCATGACATGCTCTTCTTCTCTTCTCCTTCTACCCAATAAAAAAAAAAAAAGGATAGTTCCTTCCACGAACATATTATAATATTTAATGCAAAGCGTGATGACCACATCCAACCTACCCAACATCACCCTCCCTCAAAACCACATTAACTCTTTTTAAAAGCAACGAATCAAAGCTACCTCGGAACTTTCATTGTTTATCTTTTTCTTCAAGAGAAAAAAATTGATTTGTTAAGATGGTCTTTTTTAACTATTGTTGTACTTCTTATGTTTCAATCATAAAAGTTTGTTATAATTACTTATTTTTTAAAATAATGATTGTTTATTGATGACAATAAATCTATTTTAAAAATAATTTTTCAAAATTAATATCATATTTAATTTTTCTATACCAAATAAATCGAAAATCTTGTTTTCACATGATTAGGTGCAATTTTAAGTTAATATAACTTATCCTAAATCATCTTAATAAATAAAAATTTTATTTTATCTTATTATTTTTATTTTCTATCTATAAAAAGATATCCTAATCTCCCAAATTCATAAAATAAATGTATATATAAATATATGCTTATATCTCATTTGTATTTGAATGTTAGTTTAATTAAACTGGTTTACTAAAGTTTCAATAATTATATATTTTGTATTAGATTTGAGAAGTGATTAGATAAAGATTTAATCCATTTTAGGCCTAAATGACCAAGAGAAAAGAAACAATCCAACAATTATAGTTGAAAATCGATTGCCAAAATATTACGTTGATAGAAATGATTTTATTTGTAATAAACCATAAATAATTATATTTAAATAATAGTGATAAAAGAATTAACAACTTCTAAAAGCATAACAAACGTCAAATAAAAAAAAATATTACTTAATTTAAAAAATACTGGAAGTTTGAGTAGGACCAAACTTGGGCTGCTGTGGCGTACCGTTGTCATTTGAAAAAATTAATAAAATAAAATAAAATACTTGAACATGGAAAAATTTATAGTTTTCAACGGATATCAACCATGAAGAACATATACTTTGAGCATAAAAAATAAATAAAATTTACGAATAAATAAAAGAATTATACCCCAAACTTTTTCCAGCATAAATGAATTTACAAAATATAAAATAAATCATAAAAATATTGAATTATTCGACGTAAAATAGGTGCGAAAATGTAGTAAACTCACCTGTAAGAACCCATAGTTGACGATGACTCTTATGGAACCCTTAAAACGCCCATATCTCGGAGTGTTTATAGGCATGCATAAGTGCAGATTTCAATTATTATATTAAAGATTATAAGACCATTATAATTTATACAAGGTGGGACAAATCTTAGCGTAATTGCTACACTTAGGAAAGCAAATATTCTTCTAAGTGGAGATGTAAAGTCATTGTGGGTTTTGTTTATCCAACCCAGTGGCAATTAAAAAAAAGTTGTATAGTCATAAAAAATTATATATGATATGATGGTCATTTACCTTATCATCTCTCATAGAATTATTTATCAAAGCTTCTTCATATCCTCAGCACAGTATAGTTGTGAAATAGATATATAGCAGTATAATGTCATTTGGAGTGAAATCTCCTATGCAAGTGTGTATGTGTATACATATATATATGCATAGGTGCATGAGTTCTAACTAGCTTTTCACTTCATTGTTCCAATGAGCTTTTCATACTCCTCTATTTGCTCTCAACAACTTTTCCATAGTTGAGCAAAACTTAGATTTTACTTTTCTTTTGTTGGCAATGACTATCTTCTCAATTGTCATCAATAAGGTTTCTGACATCTCATCATTAACTTAAAAATATTAGCTTTCTCGTTGTCTAGACTTCCAATTAGCCTTCTAACCTCAAGTAAAGGCTCCATTGCTTGACATCCATCTTTTTACTATATACAAAATTGTTCAAATACATTAACAATCAATAATCTTATTCTCTTTTGTTGCTGTTGAGTTATAATTGAAGCATCACCATTAGGTCTTGGTCATTACATTTTATTGTTTCTGACATTGGGAGCTCATGTTACTTATGTAAGCACCTATCACCAACATTGTGGTGCATACTCAACTTAGACTTGATTAGTTATTTATTTTCACCATTAGTTAGTAGCATAATTGTTGTTATCTTCTTTATTTGACAACATTGTTAACACTCTCCTAAGACACATCTATAATTGTAAAGACACATTTTTGTTAATTTGAGGTTGATTTTTTCTCTATTATTTTTTTGTAGATCAATCATTGCTTAAAATATTTTATAATTATTAGTTAATCACGTTCAATATCATTTACATTTTTAAGAAATATCATATTGATATTTTTAATTGCATAGCTCCATCCCATCTTTGTATGATTATCACATACATCATGATCTTTTGAATTATCTATGTGGACATGATACTCATATAACTTAAAAGTATCAACATTTTAGTTTGTTATTTTTCTCTCAAATGATGTCGCTTCTTTATCAACTTTGAATGAAGCTATAATATTTTATACTTGTATGTACTATTATGAACATGATATAATAGTTATACTTTTTTATTACATAAAATGCTTTATTTTCCTAGAATATGTTAAATCCTTAATCTTTCATGTAAAAGCCATCAAAAATCTTGCAATACCATATAATGTTGTAATCATTACCTTGAAATCTCCATAAGGTGTGTTGTGACATCAAATTAAAAAATTATTATATTATTTGATATGAATTTGTTTTTATTTTTATTTTAGATTTTGTATTAATTTGAGAATAAATTTATAAAAATAATACATGTATTTATGTTACAATAATATTATTGAAGTCTCATGTCATTATGATTGTCCATCATCTTACATTCATGATATAAATGAATAATTATATTTTTTTAATAATAAATAGTCAATTTGACTGACTAAAGATGATATATATTATATAATAGACTATGTAAACTTTAACTTGATGAGCATTCTTATAAAAGTTTATTTTATAGTCTATTATTATTCACATGATATAAAAATTCCTATCCTGTTAAAAAATATTTTAAACCATTTTTAAATCAAAGGTTGCATGTTATTAACACCTGCATGTACTACTGATATTATTGACGTTGATGTTTTTTATTTCAGTTTTTACAGTATTTCCTACACATAAAGGTCTCATTAACGTTCGATTTGAATTAAACATGCCGAATTAAATACAATTGATGAATATGATCATATGAGACAACTACAATAGGAAAGAATAAGATTGGTAAAGTTGTTTAATAAACTGTGACCAAAAGAAGAAATTTTAAATAAAATAAATATAAAAAATATAATTATCCTTTTTTTAAACTTATATAGAGTTCACTTAAGATGCATCATGTATGATTAAATCATTGTCCAACTTAAAGAATAACATTTAAAAAAATAAAAATAAATTCAAAATACATTTTGTTATTATTATTATTTTTTTTTTCACAAAGGGTCAAATCACATGGCCGAACATCCTTGTGGTAGGAATACATGCACGAACAATATCTTCAGCATTTGTTTCTATCACAGGGCAGAACACGAATCATCAAATAATTTTTATTTTTTGGTCCCATCGCAAAAAAAAAAATTCAAATACATAATATTTTTATTTTTATTTTTTTTTTTGGAAACATAAAATGATTTAATTAATCCTAGAATTTTTCATAAAGGATTTATGAAAAATTTGTCAATTTACCTTGACTCAGACAGAAGGCTGTTAGTTGGTTTTCAAATGAAGATAACTACCGCCTGATATCAACAGCAGCAACCTTACAACTGAAGAAGCTAAGGACGAAAACGCATATAGGCGAACTCTTTGTAGACTCAAAGCATCCATATTCCGGAATACAAAGAAATAAGCATGATGGTTGCTTCATACTATTGTTACAAAGAACAAAAGAACAGCATACTTCTCCTTTATCATCTTGGATATGTACAAAACACGGCAAATCAAGTAAACCACCTGCAAAGATCGATGACAGGGTAATAAGTAAACGAAGGTCCAATGCTTGCTGCTAAATGACGTATGAAGATTCTGTAATATCCATAAACACAAAGAAAAGATGAACAAACTAAACCGAATATATTTCTCAGTAATGCGGCTAGATCTGATCTAGACGTGAATAAAAAGGAAACTAAAATTTTTGTGTATTTACATTTTTATTTTATTTTTTTTAATGAATTTAAGATAACACCTTTAATCATCTAGCAGGTTATTTTCTATAGCCTTTCATTTCCCATTTACTTTACCATTACTTACTTTTATAACACTAAAACCGAACCTTGTCTAATTTGTAGTGTTATGGCTTCAGGATTTTATGCAGGAAACGAGTATGATAGGAACAGGAAAGAAAGGCCCAGCTTGTATTTTAAAGAAAAAGCAAAGAATAAATCAAACAAGAACAAAGAATCTCACATACACAGTACAAAAGATTCATCACAAAAGCCTATGACCAAGGGGTAAAGTTAGATCCGTATTCAAAACTGATGGAAGAACAAATGAATTACGATAGAGAAAGAGAAGTCACGATTCAAGGGCATACTATGGGAAAGAGTGCAGAGTGCCAAATAGGTTAAATGTGCCATTCCTTTTCTCCTGATTAATCCCACCAAAACTTCTATTGCTACTACAGCCTTCATATGCTATGCGTTTTATGAGACCACCAGAAGCAATCACCAACTAAGCTCAATCCTCTGGCACCCAATAAATATTCGCAAAATAGCAAGGTACGGCACCTGATTTAGGAGATACAAGGCATGCATGGACTCTCAGAAGCAATTCAAAGATTCTATATCCCGTTCGTTGCAAATACGTTGTTTAAGTCATGTAAAACTTTGAAGCTTTTGCACATTCTTGTTGTTTTATTTGGCAAACAGGATCTGTGTTTATTAATGAAGGAATCTATTATTGCAAATCTGACGAAGTTTCCTGTCCCATTGTCCAACAGATGTGATGCCATAGAATATTCATTCAATAAAAAGATTTTCTTTTCTTTAAGATCACTAACTAATCCATTTTTTAAACTATTAAGCAAGAAACACTAAGTAAGCATTGGATGTCAGAGTCCACCGTCGTGCATAACGAAAGAAAATTTCAATTACCAATAAGATAACGTGATGGAATTAAACACGATGTTTAATTTGAAAAGAGTTATCCTATTCTTACTGACACAGATGTCACTTACCATCAATTAACCAACCACCAAGTCACATTCATTGAATCCATGTGATAAAATAAAGCAATAAAAAAAAGGAATACTTCTAAAATGGCACGAACAATTTTCATGACTCAACAATTTTTGCTACAGCATAGCCAAACAATTAAGGTAAATCAATCTACAATACTTGATATGTGTTTTTTTTTTTATATTGGCTTGTAAACAATTTCCATGACATACAACATCTTTGGCATTAGAATGTAGTGTAAATTCTAATCATCCACATATTTTATTCTATCATGCACATGGACAGTAATAATGACTAACAGAAGGACTATATTTATGGATGTTTCCTCGAAGCCTATATGAGCCACATGTTGTAAAATCTGTTGACTAATTTCTATCAAAGGCTTCATTTTGATTTGGCAGTTAGTCAAGTGGGAACAAAGTGAATTAAGTGAGGTTAGAATGTACAAAGAGAACACAATGATGTTCAATAAAATGCTGTTGGAACAAAATTTTCCTATTAGATAGAGTATCATTATGTGAGGACCCAAATTTACCCAACATGCACTTAAGTGCATAATCAATAACTGAAAAGCTTAAGTCTATACATAAATGCCACTTTAATTGAACATTATGATTCTAATATTATTCCTACCTTTCAATAAGAAAATAAACCTAATCTTACTTGTACTAAACGAATTTTTCTCAAAAGTAAGAATCTCATCAATATCATCCATTAATTCACATGTAGGCTCTATCATTCTATTATCTTTGCTAAAATCATCAATATTAACTCAATCGTCTTTGCTAGCTCTGCTGCACTATATCAACTCTATTATTATATCAACTCTACTTCTCTTATCGGCCTTGTAACATCATATCATCTCTATCTCCTTGTTAGCTCTAATAGAACCATTACCATCGACTCTAGTCGCCTTGTCAGCTTGATCGTACCAATATTGATTTCACTGCCTAGTTAACATAGCTGGAACAATCAACATTATTTCTATTACACTTGATGGCCATGTCACCCAACTCTGTTGCCATGTTAGCTCTGTAAGGACCATTACCATTGGCGTACTACACTTTTTAGCTCTTCTTAAGTATTGTATTTAACTACCAAATAAGCATGAACAACCAACACTGTGGTAGCCCACAATGACTAATTGAATCCAGCATAGCTTCATTACATCCCAATCCATCTTGCTACAGAAACGTGGAGCACAAACGCTCCAGTTGGATCAAATTTTGGTCTCAATGGTAGCCAAACGTTGTTATGCTTGCCAGATGCTCTTGACAACCCAACATGAATTGATTGGTAACTCTGATTCAGGTTGGGTCCAAGATTGGTCGACACAAGGTTTTGATACAATCTAGATCCCACTGGACATGTAGATCCAACATGAAAAGCTAAAATAATATCATATTTGAATGAGCGAATAGATTGGTCAGCACGCATATACATGCAAATATGATGTGACAGCGTAAGGTATATTTGTTTGCTGGTCAAGCTGAACAACCAGCTTTGCCATGCTGGTCTCAATTAACCACAGTTAAACAGGATTGCGGATTGGGCTAAGTTAAACCAACCAATCGCTAGTAAACCACTCTCCTTTCTGCACAAAAAAATTGACTGCAAAACTTGGCACTTCCGGCTTAAAATAGGTAGAGCGGTTTTGACCATCGCCCGTATACACTGCACCAGCCCTTGACCATGCTGAAGCATCTCCCAAAGAAACTAACTGACAAATCCATTTCTATTTCCTACTCACCGCGTCAAAGAGCCAACGTAACGTCGTTCAATAACCGATTACAGATTTCCCGTAATCCACCGGGAGAAAAATCAGCACAAAATTAATTTCATAAAATGTTGAATAAAAATTTAAATAAATAGCGTTTTTTTTTTATCAAATAGTGGGTTAGTGGCATACTTAGATCTGAGGGCTGCGAGAAGTCGATGATACGAGATTAACGGCGATTTGGTTGCTGGTGCCATCGGTCACAGGCGGCGGAAGATGGCGATGGAGGGATCTCTGGCGCTCCTTGTGGTGCCGAATAGAGATTGTATCAGAGACGGCGGATGCACGAAATAAAGATGCCGGCTGCGGATGGGCAGTGGCGATCTGATTCCGGCGTGAATAATAGCAATTCATCTCGTTCTAGGAAACAGGATCCACACTCAATTCACAAATAGGGCATTATTCGAGAAAAACACGGAATAGAAAACAAGAAGAAGCGCACAATTTTTTGTTTAACTAACCTGGGAGTCAGGATCTGCATTCTCTCTCAGCCTGAGAAACAAACTAGCCCTGGCTCTTCCCGGCGACGAAGATTCCTCGCCGCTGGAAGAACTAGGTGGAGGCGGAGATGTGAGCGTCCATGGAACCACCTGATTCTCACCTTCCTCCTCCTCTTCATCCTCTTCTTCCTCCAACTCACTGTCTTCCTCTTCATATTCGTCATCATCGTCATCCTCCTCCATCATCTCCGCTCCCCCTCCGAGGCCCTCCTCCACCTCGCCTTCCCGTACCGCTTTACCAACGGCGGCACAGCTTTCACAGACGGAGATGGTGGGATTTAGGCGCGGTCCCGCCGCTCGCCAAGGCGTTTGTTCCTGGCAATTACGGCAGAGCAGCTCGCGCGTGTGCCGCGCGACGAGGAAGTTGGCTCCATGCACCTTGGCGTCGCAGTCCCAGCACAAACACGCCTGATCCGATTCGCAGTACATCCTCGCCGCCCGATCGCAGAGGCCACACCTCTTCATCTCTCTCTCTCTCTCTATCTCTCTCTCTCTCTCTCTCTCTCTCTCTATCTCTCTCTCTCTCTCTCTCTCTCTCTCGTCTCCACGAGTTGGGAATGAAAGGAACGTGAGCAGCCTTCTGCGGTGGTACTCCGACGATGGTCCACGTAAATAGACGGTTGTATCCTTACCCTTAGGCATCCGCTCACCTGCTTAGCAATGACCGTGTGCCCGAGGTTCCGGACCACAGCCTTAAGCGCGGGGTCCATACCAGCAGCCATAGCTCCATTGGAAAGTAGAAGGTGAGCATACCGGCGAAGGGTCTTTTCCTTGTCTATTGAAACAGTACTGGTATACTGTTATAACTTAAAAAATACGATCGGTTATTTAAAAACTTTTAATAAAAAATTATTTGAAAATAGTATTAATAAATTTCATAAAAGAAATCCTCAAGAAATAATTTTGAGGCAAGAATGCTGCTTTGCTTAGGGTCATGAGTGCACGAAGTTGTAAAATATTTTAATACATCATGTGACCCATAGAATTTTCAAGCGTCGTTTCGCATCTTTAAACTTTATAAATTAATATTATACCTCTTAAAGTTTCTATAAATAGGAATATTTAATATAATATAAGACATAAAATTTTGAAGTAATTAACAAAGTACTGTCATAATGAAGTACTGTCATTGAACTTACTTGATACAAGAAGTGTCATTAACAGCAAGATGTTCGAAAGAGGAGATCTCAACCCATCATCAAGCAACCACAAAAGTGTTACATAATCATGAAATTGCTTAACTGTAGTACAATTTATTTCGTCTTATAGAAGGAATTGCTTATCACTTCCAATTATGTGGCTTATGTAAGTGAAGGTTTAATTTAGTTTATTTATGATCTAAAAATCAATTTGTGTGTATCTTTTCACTTCACTATCAACATGAGTTACATTGACTGTGTAGCTAAGTCGCTCTTATTTATAGATTGAGATCTCTCATGTTAACAAATTTGTGAAATTCTTTAACTTGTAGAAAAGTTCTTACTTACCCAGTGATATTAGATTTTTTTAACTTTAAATTCATAACACATTCGATAAACTATTGTATTGATATATTGCTTAAATTTAAGCATTTCCCTACTATCAATGAGCTAAAGATAGATTTTAGCAATTTCATCCTACATTGGCTGTAGGGGTTGACGAATACATGATGCGATCGTAGTCACTTAAAAATGGGGCTCCAACATTTCGTGTTCCTCGTTTCCCGTCAACACGAGATGTTAGAAATAAGGCACGAGCCTTAATTATGATAAGATACTTCACTCTTTAGTGTCACAAGTATTTAATGATTAGGCTTTGGCATTTCAAGCGTTTTATTTTTTTTATTAGGTTAGGATGTTGACATTACAAAGAGTCACTTATTAATGATAAGATATGTCACTCTTTAATATCATATTACTCAAAGATGAGTCCATGATATTTTAAAATGTTGAGACTTGTGGTAATAAAATATGATACGGGATCCTCATATATTAGAATATGGGTCATGAGAAATTCTAAGTTCAAAAGAAGAATGAAATTATGAAAAAAAATAAAAAAAGAAAAATATAGCAAAGAAATGAATATAAAAATAATTTGAGGGGACTTGGACTAAATCCACTTCATATCCAAAATTCATCCTTAGCATCATTTCACACGACAAATACTTGACCTAAAAAAGGAATACTCAATTAGAAATATACAGTTTAGCATAATGCTTGGCAAGAAAGATTTTGAAAGTCCTATTTCCCTAACTTCCTCATCAACTTAGCTTTTATTATCATGCATGAATTTCAGCCAAAAATCCCCAAAACAATCACATCTTTTCATCTCTTATGCTCTCCTTTATTCTTAGCTTCTCTAACGTTATTTGAGATCAAATCGAGTGCACGTGAAGGAAATAAAGTAACTATTCTTTTATGATAAATGGATTATTTTATATTATTTATTTTCCCAAATTTTTTTAAAAAAAATTCACAAGAAATTCAAATAATTTTTAACATTACAAACCACATATAAATGGATTTCTTAGGCTAAGACTTTCAAAATTATGTGCTTAAAACAAAGATCTAACTAATATCATCTTAGCATACATTTCAAGGCATCTATAATATTAATAATTATGAAGTTTCATATTTGCCCAACTCACATCTAACAAAAAAACATAATTAAAATAAAATTCATGATTAATTAAAGTAGGTTGTTATAATTGAAATTTTACATATTTCTCATTTATCATTTGCAAGGCTTAATGAGTTGAGTTCTACTATTATTAATACTTTTGTATAAAATAATGATAGTACATAGATGCTTTTATTTAGATTATTGTTCTTTTATATAATACAAATGGACTGATATCTCGATATGTGATGATATTAATAGATATGAAATAATATAGAAATTATTAGTATACCCGTGGCATCACCAACATTTTGAAAATATTTTTTCTTTTGAATTAAAAACACATAATTAAATAGTAAAATTCAAATAAAATTGCACAAAAACTATCATATTTTTTCCTAAACATAATGTTTTTTAAAAAATACTATTATAGCAAATTATTAAAATACCAATGTATGACTAGTGTCCTTATTATCATAGTAGCATTATTACAATACTAGATAATATCTAACTTTTAGTCAAAATAAAGGTAAATAATTTGTGAACTAATAACCATGTCCTCACATTGCTCTCTTTTGAGTTTAGTGAAGTTTATCATTTTTATATGTAATTGTTAAGTCAAATAAAATGACTAATTGAACCAATATTGACTTATTGGGTAAACATTATATATATATATATATATATATATATATATATATATATATATATTTGAGATCATGGCACATGTTAGGTAACGTAACACATCATGATTTATACAAAATTGATCATATAAACAAGCATAGAAATGAATTAATTCTACTGAATACACTAATGAAAATGTTAATATCTATTTTCCTATTTAGTATTTTATTGATTTGTTTATGTTTTTTCTTTAATCATCAATGGTCTCTTGATTTTTAAGTTAATAAATTTATTTTTATTATTTTTACTTCATTTATTATATCATAAGATGTAATTTAGTAGAAAGTTTATCCAATCTAAGTAATAGCTTGAGATGAAATGATCAAGTATAGGATGCACTCTCTTAGGCTTCATCATTTATAAGTAATATCTCTTATTCAATTTTTCATATGGTATAAATTTCTTTTTATGTGATTAAATGTAGAGTATATAATGCATTTGTTGAGAATTAATGAACATGATGTCCATAATAATAAAAGGTTGAATTGTATAAATCACAAATTTAAATCAATTCGAAGTAAAAGCTCTCATAAAATTTGACTTAAAAATTATTATTTACTTTGACATATTTTGTGTAAAAATACAAATAAAATAAAAAATATAATAAAATTTTTATGTGATTCAATCCAAATCTGAGTTTAGGAACAAATAATTATGATTACACTAAAATTGCTCTCCTTCATCATAACTAATAGAGAAATCATATGACAAGTCAGAGAACTCACAAAGCATTGGCCCAAAATATCCTACAATATTTGAAGCAAAAAAACTAATAATACATAATTAGAGGACCCTATAAAATATTAATTAAAATAACCCAACAAAAATTGATTAAAAAAACTAATACAAGATCAAATCTAGATAGAGATAATATATTATAAAAAGAGCATTAATTCTATGCCTCAAGTTTACACCTCTTAGGAAGATATAATCGTAATTGTATAAAAAAAGATATTATACATGTACGA
Source organism: Vanilla planifolia (assembly GCA_023846275.1). Lineage (NCBI taxonomy): Eukaryota > Viridiplantae > Streptophyta > Magnoliopsida > Asparagales > Orchidaceae > Vanilla > Vanilla planifolia. Next base: position 38,916,468 of record CM043870.1, on the reverse strand, counting down.
AGATATTATTCAATAAACTCAAAATATGACTTATCAAAATCTAACTTTTTTATATCTTAAACTTAACTAGTTGTATTGTATGATGAGGCAATCATACAAGTATGAATAAGACATATTAGCTTAAAAATTTTATAAACTATGAAAGTTTGTCATGACATGTATATGCAAACTTATATTTTTAATATTTATTAAGACATAGTTATATGTAAAGAAATTCATATGAAATGTATGCTTTAAATAATTATAAATGAGTACAAAAATTGATTTTAAAAATTTAACTTTTACACTCAAAATCTCACAAAATTCTAGTATCTCAAATAAATTGTTATATTTCTTATTTTTTTAAGCAAATAAAGATAATTCATAAGTATCTTTTTATTCACTAACTCAAGCATTATGTTATTTTTGGCACCAATTATGGACAACACCAAAACATTTTTGATAAACTTTTTGAATCAAGTGATCAAGCTATCTAATTTATTGATCTATTTGATATTGAAATGTATGATCTAAAATATTAATAAAATATTACAATAATTTTGTTATCATTAAACTAGTTGTATGAAAACCAAGAGTTTAACAACACTCTCGTGAATCCTATTCAACCTGAGTAATACCATTTATTTATATACATGAATTAATTTTTTAAAATGATTATATATTTTTTTGTTATAATTCATTTATTTAAAATAATGAACATGCCAATTGTTAGTATAAAATAATTCTCATGTAATTTCAAGCTCCATATGAAATGCATAATCATTATCTATGAAATAATTTGATTAACATTTCTCTAATAAAAATCACTAATAATAATAAAACAAACATTTTCATCTTATAATCAATCAATAAACACTTAGAGTATATGAAATAAGTATGAAATTATTACTCCATTAGGCTTTCAATTCTTTTAATTTCTAAATCTTTAAGTTGCATTCATCATTCCTAATAATCACATGCATAAAATACATAAGAATAACTACCTTAATATTAATTTGAAGTGTAACTCATTATTATAATAGAGGTATTATAATTTAAATAAATAATTATATATTTTTTGTATTTTTTTATTTTTTGATATATATTTTAAGTAAAACTAATTCAAAATAATACGACATGTATAATAATAATAATAAATAAAATGTTAAACAAAAACAAACTTTGAATGTTTTAATAATGATAGGCTTCTCAGATACTAAAAACTTATATTTAATATAACATTTTTATTATAATAAAAACTATAAATTTATTTAAAATTTTAATATTTTACAACACTTTTATGTAAATACTGTTAATTAATCAAAACATATTAAAAATGTACAAAACACGCCCGATGGTGCACTTGAAACATGCCTCGTCAAAATCCTCCCAAATGCCTTGTAAGGCAATTTACGAGATTGCCCACAAGTTCTCCATAAAGAGAGCCGGTGACGTGACTGCGCTAATGCCATCATTCACGACAAGAAGCCTGCACCTACCATCTGCCCACGATCCCATTGGTCGAACCCAGGAGATTTTTTTCGAAGGTCGAGGCACCGCAAGGGTGAGCCCACCGCGCAATCTTTTTTTTGGCATGGGAATGACTCCAGGCACCGACGAAGAACGTGCGGCGAGGACGCCCCCTCCCGAAATCCGATACCCGATATGCCCACCACGTGTCGTAATGAATGTGGACTCACAAAAGTGACCGTTGATTAAGTGCGGTGGGGAAGCCGCGGGATTTGTGGCGTAGCGAGCCGTCAACCACAAAGCGCATGGTAATGGGCTTTCATGGCGCGAGACGCAGCCATGTATTCCACGCAGGCCCACCGAAACGTGCGCATCTCCTTTTTATATGTTCTTCTTCTTCCATTAACGGCAGTTACGTTCGTTAAAAAATAAATTCTTACAAGTATTGAAAACGCTTCATGTGGGAGTTACGATGAGATTAAAAAATGCTTTAAGATTGATGTTGTTGAAATGGTACGAATTTTCTAAAGGTTAAGACGATTTTCATTTAATTTCAAATTAATTTGTCATTACGTATAGATAACCGAGGGATCTTGAAATGTGCATCTGAAAGCTGTCCTTTATTTGGAAAACTTTGGACTTATTTAATTACCGCTCAAGAGAGTTTTCTATCTTTGTTCTTGTAGTAACGAAATGATAATTTTTTAAAAGTTTGATGATTTTGAAATTTGAACCAATATTGATAGGAATCTTTGAATAATAGATATTATAAGTTTGTTATTTTGAACGGTAGGTTAGTAGTTTCATTATTGTGATGATATTTTTGTAATTTTAGAGTAATTTAAAATTTAGAAAATAGACAAGTTGATTCTATATGTATCTGTAAAAAAAATTTTAGCTCTAGAAATTTATGATAATATTTCAGAAATCTCTTAATCTAACTTTTATTCTATTGTTTTTTTCCTTATGTGACAAGTTATACAATTTAAGCCCATGAGAATATTCTTTCTTTTTATTAGGGATTTTCTTTTTTTGACATTTATCTTGACTATCGGTTTAATGACAATTATATCAAAAATGTCATATTTCAAACGTTGAACACTTCCATTTGGAGCATTGAGGCTCTAGGCAAGATAACAATTGTCACCCCCAATAGTAATTAGGAATCCTAACCCTTTCTTCTTTACTTTAAGATTTTTTTTTATAGTTTATTATACTTTGTGTGATTTTTTAGTATAAAATTAACAAAGAAGCTTGGCATACCTTATAAGTAATCTATAAATTGTAACATGCATATGGTTGTAGAAGGGGGATCGAACTTGTGGGAGATTATTCCTGCTTAGGTTGAGATTGTGCTTGGCAAGATGCCTGTTGGTCACCATCGTGGGAGCTCATGACATATGCCATCTTTAAATGTAGTTGACTTCCCTAACAAGCTCACACTAGGGTGACAATTCCACAATTATGATAGCACGGCTTTAGTTGCTAGAGAAAGTTTGAGGATGCTTGAGGAGAATATTGGCATCAACGTAGTCGCCGACTATGTGATGAATATTCATTTGATGGTTGATACTAATGGTGGGGATAGGCTATGACTTGCAAGACAACTCATTTAAGCTACCCCACACACACTTAAGTGAGTAATATGTGAGTCCTTAAGAGATAGGATAGATGTAAAACCAATATGGCTTGCTAGCACAGGGGAATTTCTACCATTGTGCAAGTGGAATTCACCCCATTGGCAGGCATAAACTCAATGTAAACAGTTCTATGAGGGACTCCCAATAGGTTGTTTATTAGCAAGGAACCATTCACCCAGTTCGAGGTATAAGACAAAGATAATGTTTTTTTTATAATATCAAACCTATCTTTAATGAGGATTATGAAATAATGATTAGAGATGATTTAAAGGTGGACCATCTAAAAACTTGTTTTGAGAACACTTTGGTGGGAGAAATATCTTTGTCCTTGATAACCACAAAGCTTAGTAGTAGGTGCAAGCACTTGAGTGGATTCTAGGTGATGAATTTGATGGTCAAATTACCTTTTTTTATTTTGAAAAATGCAAAGACAAAGACACCATATGACAAGTGGAGCATAGATAATTATTAGGCAAGAGCTAAGGCTAAATTAGTGGACCCCTAACTTTTGTTTCCTATGCATATTTGTATTCTTAGCCTATTATTGTAATTGTAAGTAGAAACAAATTTGTTTTGCCTAAGAGCCAAAATGGATTTGTTAATATTGATGAATGTGATTGCCATTAAGTTAAAGAGAGTTTCATTTGTAGGCATTTTTATATAAGTTGATAATAATAAATCTCTTCTTTTATGGAGTGTGGGGTGATCATGTTGAGAATAGAGTGTGTAGATGTTTGTATATTATATAGGAGGAGGGATGACTGAATTGTAAGTTTTCAAAAATTTAATAAGTCTTAATATACTCAAGAAAAGGTTTTAGCAATATTATGGTTATAACTTTTTGAAAGCTTATTATGTGATTATATAATAAGAAAAGATGCAATGATTATAGTTTGCCCCTTGATAATGAGTTTACCTCCATTTCTTATTATGAAAAATCGTGTTTCAACCCAAAATATCTTTTATAGAAACGAGTAGGAAAAATTCATAATAAACCAAAGGGGATTATAATCGTTAGCCTAAAAAAACTTAGAAATATTGACCAAATATAACCTACGATTATCAACACAAAATAATCTATAAACATCGACTCATATATAGCCTATAAATGTTAGTTCAAAAGTGCATATAAATCAAGTAAAAAATAGCAAAATAAATCTTAAAAAATATAATCTTATAACTATTAAATAATCTAATGGCATATTAAATCAACATGAATTTATTTGAGAAGGATATTAAATGATTTTTGTTAATAAAATATGGTTGCTTCAAAGCTATGAATTGATGATAACAATCAACTTCTAGTCTTTCTCCAATGCTAAAATCCTACTTTGTTCTTAGTTGTCTTCATATTTATCTCTCCAAGCTAAGCTATAGGCTAAAGTAAATAGTACATTGTTATTTGAGACTTGAAATAGAAAACTAGTTAAATGTTTCAGAGTCATTATGATCATTATAACATTTTTGTAAAAACATCGAACATTTGATTTGGCAAAACTTGAACTTTTTGATTATTATTTGTTGGGCAATTTAGTGATTGTCTAACAAAGACTTTATTTTCATATTCATTTTATTACTTTATCCAAAATATAGTCTGGATTCTATTCAACTAACTAATTGACGTTCAATAGAGAACAAAATTGTAACACGATTATTTAAATTATCAAATTCATCTTAAGATGGTCTGATCACATCAAATAATCATTAGATAAACTATTGATTGGTCCAATGATTGCCTAACAAATATCCTAGTTGTTATATTCATAATGTGCATCATATAAAATCAAGAATTGGAATATTTAATGCATATGCAAAACCTAATTCATTGTAAAACTTCATTGAACATTGATAGATTCAACTATGTTATCAATCTTCAATTAAATTAAAATAGGTAGTCATTTATTCTGACTTGATTTTGTCTTATGATTGTTACTTTTTTTTTGCCATGAAAACATCATTTACCATGATCATCTAATGAATTTTAATAGCAAATTAGCATCATAATTGGATTTATTGTCAATAAATGTTGTTGAAGCTTAAATTTCTTGTGGTGCTTATGTTTTGTTGTTCTTATCAAACAATTTTTTTTTATTTTAATAAATACTTAGTACTTATAAAAGGACTATAAATTCAATTTTATAATTAGTCAAAATACGTCTTAAACAATTAATTTCTCTTATTCTCAAATAGTATTTTTAGAAGATAATAAAACTTTCACACAATCAAATAAGTAAAAAATAAAAATATAAAACAACCATTATCATACAACTTTTGCTGTGCATATATTGATTATTTGTTTTAATTCTGCCGTTGAATTAATTTCATTAAATATTAATTAATTATAAAAAAAGGCAATTCGTTGATACTTCTGGAAGCTTTAATTCAGGTCGATAACAACATATACAATTGAAAAATGAGGTATTGTAAAAAGCATATAGTTAAGAAAATTTTTTTAAAAAATATTTGATACAAAATAAAAAAAAAATAATACATTTATTATAATTTTGATTTTATCACAAAAAAGGAACTCTTTTTTAACACTCCCAACCACCCCAAATCATGACTTCTACCTTTGTTGTTGATGTGACAAAAACGAATCTTACAATATTAATACAATAAAAAAACCCTAATGGTTTACTTTGCTTAGATAAGAAGAAGATTGCCCCCAATGCTTAGCTATCAAACACTTATTTGTTATGCCTGCCTTGACAGGTACGCTTGCTGAAGTTTGAACTTTGAACCGCGAATCCAGCCCCATTCTTCCCATTCCCCAACAGCTAAATTAAAATAAAAACTTAGCATAGCTTTCATATATTCGATTTAATCTTTCAAAATACAACTGTACACCATAAACCACCATCAATTATGTACACAACTTGCTTAACATTAAGGATTCATGAACAGGACAGTTCGAATGAAACAGACCAATGTACAGTTTTGGATCGCACCGAACCATTCTTTTCCGCTGATCAATTCGATCTTAGCCTGGGGAGCAGGTCTGGGCTAAGGCAAAGCATGAGCGCGCAGAATTCGGTCTGATCCATTGCTCCGTCCCCATTGAAATCCCCCATCTCGAACATCCCCATGATCTCTTCCTCCCCCACGCCGAGCCTCCCGGCGTTCTGTTTCAGGCTGTCTAGAGTGATGACCCCGCGCTCGGCGTCCATCAAGAGGCGAAATCCTTTGCAGAGCTCCTCGGCCAGGCCGCGCGCGCCCATCTGCTCGGCCATTGATGGCATCAGGTCGACGAAGCGCAGAAAGCATTCCTCCTCGGCCATGATCTTAATTATAAGTTTTGTGATTGATGCATGCATGCATGCATGAGTACTGTACTGAGTGGGTTTATATTGATGGAGGTCGAAAGCTGCTGCGTAGGCGAAGCCGGGACGAAGCAGCACAGGGTTTCCCTGCCGTTTGCAGTTGGCTAGCTGGCTTCTAAACTCCGTTGGGACTTGCGTGTCTTGATGATTGATTGACCGGACAAAATTATTTCTCTGATTTGTAGCGATTATTGCAGTTAAAAGGATGTTTTTTATAATACCCAGATCCATTTTTTTAATAAATTGATTAGATTTTATGATATTTTTTTTAGAAAAGTTATCATAAATTATGTGGTCTTTGTGTTAATAATGGAATTTTTAGATAAAATTTGACAGCTTAAAAAAAAAAAAAAAAAAAAAAAACAAATATTGTCCTTATGTTCAATGTCTCGACGTTTCACCCCTGCAACGGCGTTCTTGTGAAGCATGTATCATTTAATAATAAAAATAATTGAAGGTATTACGATTGGACAAACTTATACGGCTGTTGACCTTATTAGGGTTTTATGGAAGTTAAGAGAGATTGCAATTGAGGGGGTGGTTGCAGCCTTTGAAAGCTTGAAACTCCGGCAAGCGTTTGTCCTAAAACCCCAGCCTTCGGCACTTTGGAATCTCCGGTGGCCGGCGAATTATTCGGAGACGGACGGTTTAAAACCTTTGCTCACCCGGTATTCTGCTGAAAGCTACTCGATACCTACTATTATTCAAGGACGACCCAGGAACTATTCGGGCTTTGTTTACAAACTAATTTTTAAATTTAGGTAAAAAATAATTGTTCTACGAACTATATTTCAATTAAATATTTTTATTTATTTTTATATTCAACTTCTTCAAAAATCTTTTTGTCGGTTTTTTTTTTTTTGAAAGTTTATCACAAAGTCATGTCCTGTACAAATACAACCTAAATATTAAAAGTATTATATATAATTATTTTTAGATATGTTATTATTTAAAATTATGATTAAACAGAGTTGCGTGTCATAATAGATGAAAAGGGATACATTTAAAATATAATCGATGTGATAAAAGCGCTGTGATCTTATAGGAATAAGAATTTAATTAGATGGAATAAGATTTATATTATTATATATCTTAAATTATAGTATGTATAATATAATATGGATTAATCATCTTAGGTGATATTATAACTAACAGTTAATGAAAAATGTGTGTTAGGATTTTTTAAAGAGGACTATTTTAAAAGTATATTTCATGTGTCGATGCACAAATATTTGTTTGGTACAAGTTTTAGATTCTTAAATATAGCAACTTATATTTTTTTCCCACCTATTGGGTGTACAAGAAGTGATTGATAGGATAAGTGAAGTAGAAATAATATTTAAATTCAAAATAATAATATTAAAGTAATATTTAGACTTATATTAGAATTTATATGAAATTTTGATTTTTTTGAATAATTGTAATATGACGTTTTTCTAGTTTACTAACAGATACAATGATTCAATAGATTGTTCGATAAAATTATTAAATAGTCTAATTATTTATTTAATAAACTTACTAATATAATTGATAAAAAACAAATTATCTATAATGTCTCAATAAAGAAAAAATAGTATTATTTTAAACAAATTTCAACTTTTGTGAAAAATAATTTATGAAATAAATGCATTACCTTTTTATTAATTTGAATATTTAAAAGAGTGACATGAGCTACTAGTGAGATGAACATCATGTGATATATGATATTATATTTTTCATTTTGAAAATGTGTCTTTAATAGTTTGTTGAAGTTGTATTATGAATATGTTGTATTAATGATGTTTCATTTTATTTAAAATATATTAATAATATAAAATGTTATGCATATATTATACTCAAAGTTAAGAGATGATTTGTATGCAAAGTAGAGCAATATATGAGTTTATGTAACACTTATAATTATTTGAAAAATAAAAGAAAGAAAAGATGAAAATAGGTCTCTTTGCAATTTTGTTGCAATGAGCATTGATAAGGCCAGCCCACATTGCATGAATTTTTAGCAATGGACTGTACTTAGTATTGACTGCTAAACATTAAAACAGATATTTTGAAAGTAAAGGAAAAAAAAAAAAAAATCTTAAAAATAATATTTTTGTTGAGAAAATGTTAACATATGTATGATTATGCTAAAAACACCGTCTTATTAGTAGAGAAGATCATCATTTCATTAAAACTTAAAAATTACATAGAACTGATGATATTTGTGATCAATTTGATATAGTTTGTTTTTTAGTCTAAGAGAATTGAATTGTCTTGCATGTTAGGTTTTTTATTCCGTTTCATGATTTTGATGTTTAATGGTTTTTATTTTAGTTTGCACATAAATCTGTTTTAATATCTTTGATTTGATCAGTTAATCAAAGTTTAAACAAGAACTTGCATGTTTTCAATTTGATTCAATTCAACTTTTGAAAAATGTTCGATTTTTCTGCTTGATTTGATTTACGAAAGTCATCATAACGTTGGTCTTGCGATGCTTACCAAAAACTATATTTTGCATGAGTGATTTGAGCTAAATGATTGACAATTTTTATGAAAATATCAACAAATGAAAAAAAAAAAGAATCAATAATTTTTGCAATTTGATACAACTGATAACTTTCTACATCCTTAAAGAGGGCAAGTTTACAATGCTATTATCTGTTTTAAGGCATATTAAGGTAGTTGTTTACTACAAAAAATTGAACCAATGAACATAACTGTGATTTACATACTCTTTAAAACAGAAAACAAAAATGAAAACAGAGTTTTGTTTTGAGGAAAAAATAAAAAAAGATGGATGTAATTACATAAGAAAATCTGAACATATGAATAGACTGAGTTAAATAGTTGATGATCACTCAATTAAATGAGATATAAGATCATCCATGTTTTGACTGTTTTTAGATAAACTAATATGGAATGTGATGCAGTTGATATTAAATATTAAATTCAAAGATAAAAATATTTTAAAAGCTATTATTTATATTTTATTTTATAAAACATTATTTCATAAAAATCTAAAATTTTTTTCTCCTTTCTTCTTCATATACATATCTTAAATAACCCTTTTTATCATCTCAAATCACAGGCATTTTTACAGTTTATGTTTCTTTTCATCATTGCAATTCCCAGCAACATCATTGAATTTGATTGCTAACTCGTCTCTTTCTTCAATCTAATTCCCCTTTTTCTTTCGTTTAAATCATCATATCTCTACTTCGTTTAGTTTTACAAGATCCTCCCTTCACTAATAGTCTTAAAGCAACCTATGAGGGAGAGCAAATAAGTGCACTATCAACTCATTTTCTTTTTCATACGCTAATGCTTATGATGTTTTGTCTTCTTGATTAAGAACAGAAACTTGTATAACAATAGTTACCACAATGACAATAACATCCATATATAGAGCTCTTTGCTTCAAGTCAATCATGCAAATTCTATTTTGTGAATATAACAAAATCATTTCATGTAATGATTTTAAACTATTGCATGTTCAATTTTTAAAATGCATAAAGGTTTGGATGAAAGTGTTTACCACTGATTTAATAAGCTATGTATTGCTTGAAGCCACTAAATAGCCGTTGAAATCTGCTGGATGTTGATCGAAAGAGCCAATTGTCTATACAGCAGCACAACCATATAAAAAATGCCAAGAAGGATCTTTTCATGCTCCAGAAGCGATCTCCAGGTTTTGATGCTCCGGCGGTCACCCGTTGGACGATTTCTTATCTTCATCGCATGGGACAATTTTGAAACATTCATTAGCTTCTCTTCCACCACAAAGAACATTTGTTTAGCTTTTCATCTGTATCAAACAACCTCATCCAAAAGCTTTTTTCTAAACATTTACAGCTTTTACAAGCAATTTTTTACACTAATATTTATAAAATATTATGGTAATGTAACTACTAAATATATATTTGCTGACATTATTGTCCAAAATGCAATATCAATGTAACGTATTCTTCAATAATAAATTATAAAGGTAGGTTTCCGCTTTCTTTTTAAAAATATCTTTCTGCTTCTTATAAAGATGAACTAAAAATCTGATTGTTTGACCTCATTTTATATAATATCAAACTGATTAATATGATTAATAAAAAAATTAATTTATTCATCATTCTTTTTGAATTTGTACGGTATATTGTTGATGAAAAACGGTATGTGTGTGTGTTTTTTTTTTTTTTTTTTTTGTAAAAACAAGGTCTGAAGGTTCAATTTTAATCTTAATTTTGTGGATGTCATAAGTATATGATGTTTTTTAAGGAACATATTAAATCTTTATATAATGATTTAATCATCATATTTTTCAACAATATGTATTCTTATATGTTAATAATATTTTTCAATAATATATTTTAAATCTCATTCTAATTATTTTTTAAATTGTTATTGTTGATCATAATGTTTCTCAAATTTTAAGTAAAATAATTATTTTTTTAAATATCTAATGTGTTTTGTACAATTATTGATGGATAAATTACAAATGTTAAGTGTTATTTAAAAGTTATGTTAATAAATATTTAATAATATGATTCATATTTTGAGTCGATTGAATTAGCAAATGATGTTTTCCTAAAATAGTGAGTTAAATTTTATTAATATAAATCTTGAAGGAATAAATTTTATTTTATGTAATTCATGCTATTTTTTAATTATTATTATTTTAAATATGATACAGTAAATATATGAATACTTTTTTAAAGTTATTTCTATAAAAAATAATTTTAAAATAAGAAATAACAGGCGTTGCTTAACAATCGCCTTTTAAACTATCATATTATAAAAACAAGGCAAATGAGCGATAACAATAAACATTTATTTCTGTTAATTTGCGCGATATTTTTTTATTATTATGAGGTTTTTTTTTATTTTTTTTATTATTTTTTAATCAACTTATTATCAAATATCCTTTGGATTATTTATTATGATATGTACACATTATTTTTTTGTAAACTAATCTAAGCATAGAGAAAAAAAAAATTAAATCTTATTTCTAGTAAGAAAAAAATATAAAATATCTATTTTCTCAAAATTAAAAGATCAAAGATAAACCAAAACTATTATGTAGTCAAATAAAACTAAACATATTCGTGATAATTAGTTGATATAATCTTACATAAAATATTATAATGATTAACTAATTATAAAACGTAATATTCTAATTAATCATACATAATAGAAGAACATCTTCATATTTTTCTCAATATATCTATTAAGAAAATTTCAAAACATATCACATCATAACTTTAACAGTCTTTCCATCCTCCTTATTTTTTAAAGATAGCACAAAATAATATTACACAATATATAATACAATTTATTTATAAAATAAAAGCTAAATTAATTAATTAGGTCTCATTCACATCAATTTTATTTATAAAAATTAAAGTTATACTTAAATTTTAATCTTATATTTTATCTTTAAAATATAAAATACATTTTACATTAGTTATTATTTTTTTGTGTTAGTTTTATAAAATCATATGACACTGATAATATCAATATCTGATTTCAAATATTATTTACTGTTCTTAAAAATTATTTTTATAATAATTAAAAAAATATTTTACAATACAAAGATTACAAATAAACAAATTCTAGGAAATGCTTGATAATAAAATTGCATAAAAATATATAATATTGAAACAAAATTAAATAATATTTTTTAGTTCTTGGTAAACATTTTACTATCACATTATGTAAATAACAATCTCGTGTTATGTTTTGCGTACAACACGGATTCACATTAATCGTTTTATTTTTGATAATAAGAAGAGCAAAAAAAAAAAAAAAAAAAAAAAAAAACAGATTCTATGATGGCGGGAAACGTTTGGGGTTCACCTTAACGGCTCTGTTCGTTGAAACTGTTAAATTGATTTCACATCCGTTTGTTTCTTTCCAAAAGACCTTGGAGAACGACTCGCCTCTTCTCATATTTCGACGACGCCCTCGACTGATTTTTAATCGTCGTCGCCACCGGAGATTCCAGAGATCTTAACTCGGTGGAATAGAACTCTCGAGACCTGGGAACGTGATTCGGAAGGTAGAGGAAGCAGAGCCACCCGGCGATCCACAATATCGCACAGAGCCGACCACAGAAAAGCATCACAGTTAAGCTCGAGACGGCGAGGCAGCTGTCCAGCGCGCCGCGTCTCCTATTCGGCTGCCGCTGCAGCACAACATTCGATCTCCTTAGCTTCTCTCCCGAGTCCATCGGACGAATCCCTATTTCCGGCGTCGTAGAAATTGCCATCTTCATCGAGCGGAAGGAGCCAGTGGATGATGAGGACACCTTCTCACCCGATCCAAGATCATCATTCCTTCGTGATCCCTGTGTCGATCTCTCCCCCGAGTTCGAATTCACCAATGGCGTAGAATCTTTTTGCGATTTCCCCCACCGATTCTGAGATATTACACAAAAAATGGGGGAACAAATCCGTTGACCTTGAGAACATTTTTAATTTTGATGGAATACATGGAAAAGTTTTGGGGAACGAAGTGAAGGGGATAATTACACTGGACAGTTTCTTCCACTGATTTCCTCCAACGATGACGACGGCATCGGTACTCTTCTCGGCCCCCATCTCAGGCATGAGGCAGAAGCACCAAGCCAGTCTCTTCCTCCGCTTCGAACTCATGCTTGTTTTCCACCACCGCTTGGGCAAAATAAGCTTAAGGCCGGCCATGGATCGCCGTCTGATCAACCTTCCGCGTATTTACTTCAGGCGGAAGGAGAACAACCGCAATGCATGGCTGCGGCAAGATCCAGGGTTCGTTTTTATGCCTTTTGATCTAATAATAATACTTTCTAACACGACAAGATGTGCATATCTTAGAAATGGCATTGGTCTTTGAAAGCTTCAACAGATCAGGATATCGATTATTAAATATTATTTGATAATCTATGTGCAAACATTTTTATCATTAATACTTTAACTAAATTATTTTAATTTTTTAATTTAAAGTTTTAAAAATTTTAATTTAAGATTTATAAAATTATTTGTCTGGTTGACATAAATTAAAACAAATGTTCCTTTTTTTTTTTTTACTAAAATCAATTTAACAGCATCAAACTAGTTGACAAATACCTATATTTTGCCATTTTATTGAATTTTAACTACTAATTTTAACTTCCATAGTTGTGTTCTTTCTATTATTCATTAATTCAGTTATAAACGAGAACATTCTACCTCAATTTGGACCAACCTATTTATATTTGTAACGAAAAATTCTTATTTTTTAATATATTATGCTAAATTAAAATTTTAAATAAAATATAAATTTATTTTTTATCACAAATTATAATTTATTTATTTAATATAAAAGTAAAGTTTTCTTATTTTAATATTGACTTGGTCTAATAAAAATTAAACATCGAAACTATAAATAGTTATTGCTAAATTATATTTATATTTATTAAGTTATGCAGTTGATCTAATCATGATTGTTTTTAACATTCTTAATTTATTTGTTATTATTTTGCCTAATTTTTATTCATTAATTAATTATGTTCAAAAGTAAGGGTAACCTTCTTAAGTAGATATTTTTGATGTATTTTCTGGTGATTCAATTTTTTTAACTTATGCCATGCTTTTAATTATTAGCACAGTGTCTATTTATATTTGTAACAATCATGAATAATTTAAATAAGCATTTCATTGAAGGCATATTAAATTAAATACCTATCAAATTTTTAATTAATAATATCTTAAGTTGAATGTATAAATAGTGAGACAAAATATTAAGAGTCAATCCAAATAAATTCAAAATCCATTTGGTTTTTTTTTTTGTGCTTGCATGGCTAAGGTTTTTTTGCAGGTGCTTTTAAAAAAACGTCTTCTTCTCAACTTCAATTCCAAAAAAAAAAAAAAAAAAAAAAAATCAAATTTTTATATTTTTTTCCTCAAAATATGTTTTAAAAAAACTAAAATATTTTCAAAAAAAAAATTTATAAAAAAATTATAAAAAAATCTTAGAACCAAAAACAATTAAAAAAATATAAATATTCATGAAGTATAGTATGATTTAGACATATTTATATCAACATATTTGAAAACAAATAATATGTTTGAAGAAAAAATGAAACAAGAATTGATTAGTAATCTTTAGATTGGTTTTAACTTGATGCAAGAATTTGGCCAATTCTTAATTATACTCGTTGTTATTTTTATTTTAAATTATTTTTTATTTTTTCTTTATAATAAGCCAATATTGTACGTTCTAATATTCTTGAGAACAATGATGTTATTAAAATTATAGATTTTTCTTTTAAATTAGTTACATATAATGTCAAAAAGCAAATGTTTCGTTGGATAGAAAAAATAAATTTAGATAATTTTTACAATGAATATATTATGTATTTGCAAATTATTGTAATAAATGAAAATGTCACAAAATGACCTTCACAAAAATCACAAAATCATAAATGATTAAAACCTTCTTATTAATAATAGACATATGTATTACAAATAATATCTTATTAATAAAATCATTATGACCTCTAGAATACTTTTGTTTTGAGACAAAAATCATAAAATATGTGAACGGTTTTTTTATTAATGAATTGAAATAAGAATCAAGCTAGTTTTAAGAATAGTTTTCTTAAAAAAAATTACGTGAATATTAAAGAACTCATATTTATTGAAACTTATTCATCTCTTGATATTTGTCATCCATTCAAGACAATAGTCAACAATCATATAAGTTATCTCGCATTCTCATAAACACTACAAAAGCATCTATGTTGATAATCTCCAAGATGGTGCACATAAATTATTTTCTTATCCATTACTTACCTTTTTGACATGTAAAGAGTGAGCTAAATTAAAAAAAAATACAAATTTATTTTTCATCTTTCATAAATGATATAAATTATATCTATATAAATACGACAAACAATATCTGTTGATGTTCATCAAATAATTATTTAATTTTTAAGTCATAAAAATAGGTTCTTAAATTAGATGTAATATTTATCAAAATACTTAGATAATTTGCTTATATTATATGTATTTTTGACATAAAAATTTCACGTAAATTTTCAAATTTTACATATAAGTACATAATATCATATATGGTTAAAATAAATAATTAAAATAATCAAATACTAATATATATTATAAACAACTGGTGAATATCAAGGTTATATTGTTTGTTTTAAAAATCACTTTAACAATATTTTTAGTTATTTGTTTTTTTAACAATTAATTATATAAAAAAATACAGCAAAATTTTATTTAAAAAATAATATTAAATTATAATAAATAGAAAAAAGTCCATCAAAGAGAATAGAATAAAGGTTTATTTGAGGCTCTTATAAAGAATTTTTTAAAATTATTTAATTTTTTTTTCTTATCAACTAATTAGGAAAAAATATTTTTGATTCATATAAACAATTTTCACAACTTTTTCTATAGTTTTAATATTTTTTTTGAAATTGTGATAATCACGTTAATCACTCCTAATAAATAAAAAGATAAAACAAAAAAAAAAAAAGGGTCGCGGAGTTCAGGCGGTTGAGAGTTGAAGCTCATTACTTGCACGGCCGAAATTTTATCGTTTGGAGTCCACACCGCCTCGTCATCACCACGACCTCGAAAAGGTTGTCGCTTTTTCCCACGCTGCTTTGCTATAGAAACCGCGTGTAGAACAGCGCATCCTGCGAGAGGACAGCCACGACACTCAAACTTTACTTCTTGGTGGTGTCTAAGATCGTACTTCGTCGTGAGAGAAAGCAAGAGAGATGGAGGTCGCCGAAGGAAGTACGGGATCTTTGGACGGTAAGATCTGGGGTTTGTGTCGGATGCCATTCTTGCAGATCGGCTCTTCCGGCGGTGGTGGAACGTCGTTGACGAACTCCTCGTCGTCGCTGACACGCCAGCAGAAGCACCACGGTGGTTATCAGCTCGGTTCGACAACTGTAGTCGCGGGATCAGGAGCGGAGCAGAGTTCCGGAGGTAGCTCAGTGTCTACGATGGCAAAGTCACTGCTGCCTACTCGGCGTCGCCTACGGCTTGATCCGCCTAACAAACTCTACTTTCCGTGTAAGTGAGTTGCTTTTTTGTTATCTTGTTTCATTCTATTTGCTTGTTAATTCGCAAATTTGGCATTTTGGTAGATCTTATTGGTTCTTAGTTGGTTTTATTTTAGCTTCTGGCTTTTTATTTCTCACTTATGTGTCTTCTTTATGATTTCTGAAAGCGTCTTCTATACGATTTTATAACAAGTATGGTGAAATGTTGCAGTTGATAAATCTGGTTTTGAATTTCATTTGTCGTATGCATGTCATTCGAACTATGTGGTATTGAATTTCATTCATTGTATGTATGCCTGGTATGATTTCTATTTCCAGTCTTTTAATTGAGCAAAGTTGCATTATATATTGTTCACGCTAGGAAATGAAGTTTGACACGCATGTGGGAGCAAGTTCAACAGATGCGGATTTTGATGGTTTGGATACAACAAGAGAACTTGAGAATTTGAGGGATATAGAGAGGGGGTATGATACTTGGATGATTGGCGCCAAGAATATCTTGAACTTTATGACGAGGATTAAGGGAAGGAGCACAACATCTCTAGTAGCTCAAGAGCTTCCAGCTGAACTTGTTTGATTCTCGAGGTGAACATTCCCTTGAGTTACAAGGACTTTCTTATTGGGAAGACCATGAGTAGGCCTAGAAACTTAGTGGGGATATTGATGAAAAAACACTTGGAAGTCGTAAACCATTGAATGTGTTGAATTATGAAGGTGATTATCTTAAGATTGCTTAGCCTTCTTTTGGCGATGAGAAATTACTTGTGTAAGTGAAAGAAATGATTTTATGCATGCATACCACAATGTGCTTTGATTGGCTGACTTTTGTAGGGAATTTTATTCCATCGCTAAGGATCTAGATCATTAAATGTTGAGAAGTCCTGTTCAATTTGCCTAGATTATTGATTATGTTTTTGGGGATCAACCATTATGAATGATGTTGGTTTTGATTGCTTTGGCCAAGTGGCTTTGTTTGGATTGACTTGGAATTGGTTGTTGATCCTTGGGCCAAACAAATTGAAGGTAAGGCTCACTCATCCCAATTGGAGGTGAATCTTTGAAGATTTGATCAGTGGTTAGATTTAAGGACTGTAATCTAAATTTAGGGATGAATGTGTCGAATTATGAAGATGATTATCTTTAGATTGCTTAGGCTTCTTTTGGGGATGAGGAAGTCCTTTAATAAGTGATAGAGAAATGATTTTATGCATGTTTACCACAACGTTCTTTGATTGACTGACTTGTGTAGTGAATTTTATTCCATTGCTAAAGATCTAGGGTATTAAATGTTGAACTTGAGTTGATTTGGGATGGGGTATCAGGGACTAGGATCTATGATATTAGAATGGGGTTTGTTGAAGGAATTCTTCTTGAAAGGATTTTTGAAAGATATAGTCAAACTGACAAGACAATTGGATAAATTTCTTTGCTTGTGATACTCTTAGTAATTGTCTGGTAATGTCACACCCTTCTTTTACTTGACGTGCTAGGTTAATGTTATAAAATCATGGTTTGACACAAATCTCACAGTTTTTTAGAAGATTTATTTATATGGTCTTAGGAAATCGCATCTATCATGATTAATGTCCCTTTTTGCATAAAAGATCGTCCCTTTCTATCTTCCAAAATTTGATGATGTGTGGGTACGCTTGAGTTGGAATGAGGATGTGCCATTGAGGCAAATTTAAGCGGTTTTTGATTTGGGATTAGAACTTCATGGTGCTATTGTTAACAACAAAAATGGAATTTTTTATGATGATAATTGAGTGACTATACATGCACATGATGTTTGACTAACAGAACTTTATAAAGCCTTTTGTTGTTGTCATTAGCTTGGTTTCGATTCACTTGGTAAAGTAATTGATAAAGACTGAACGAAAGAACTGTCATTGAGAATTTTTCATAATTTGCCAAGAAAGCCTTTCCTAAAGGGAAAATCTCCAAAATTTTTCAATCGACTTCAATACCAAGGTGGTTGGATTATGTTCCTTCATTAAGTTGTGAATTAAGAGTTACATGATGATTTAGGTTATTATAATATTTCTGGGTCTTGGGTTATTAGTTCTTTTATTATGCTCCTCTTTCGTGATTAGTCCCTAGTGGTAGGTCTTTGGACAATGACTTTCAAGCTTAACTTGTTTGACCAATTTCAAACAATAACACTTAGTATTTCTCCAAGGATGGTCACCACCTATAGTGCTCGTTGGGAACTTTCAAAAGATGTAAAGGACGACAACCTCTAAAGATGACATTGTGGGATGATCGTGCTCATATGTTGCTGAACTCCATGAAGTGCATCTTCTACATCTTCTAGTTTAGCTTTAGTGGCAAGGTAGTGATAAGGCTTTTGTTGGGAAGCCAAGGAGACTATCATATGTAGATAAGAATTAGTCTTGATCTTTGCCTATTTGCTTGAGTGGGTGACAAAGAGAATATATTGTCAATTATAATGTGTCATGGTTTTCAACATTGTTTAAACAATTAAAATATTGTCTTGTTAGTTGCATTGGGGAGAAGGGTCTTTTTGTCCAAAGGTGATGGGATGGAACCTTTGAGTCATTTTCTTACATTGTTCACTATCATGGCTGTTAATTGGTAAACAGTTGAGCACTTTGTTGGTTCCTTAAATTTATTGAAGTTGGCATGGACCAATCCATTAGGTGCAATAAAGTATGCTTGAGAGCTATTGGAGTTGGAGAAAGCAAAGTCTAAGGATGAAGCTAGGATCATTACTACGCTAATGTAAGCTATCTTGTTGTTGGAGAGGACCCATGGCATTGATCATCTATGCTTGAATCCTTGGTTAATGATTTTAGTCTATTTGCGGTGGCATCAGGATCCTCTACTATTGGACTTTGTTTTGGTACTTGCGTGGCAGTTGCGTGAACAACCATCAACTTTCCCTTGCCAGTGCCTAGGTGGTAGCATTGACCTTTACTAGGGTTTATTTATTGGTTCTACTTGTAGCTTTGGTTTGTCCCAAACCGTGGTTAGTCTCAATTGTAGGCAAGATACTCTTGCAAAATGATTTGCTACATCATGCTCATTGATGTAATGCTTGAGGGTTTGACTCTTATTGGTGTTGACTGAAGTCTTTGTGATAGTTGTGAGTAGGGGAGATCTCTATTGTCAAGCTCTAGGACATAAGTGCTGACCTGGAGTGCAATGTTGTCAGTCATAGGTCTATTACATATGTGACACCAAGGGGAATGAAGAATAAAGAGTGGTGGTCTAGGTGGAGAGAGAAACTAAAGTGGAGAAAGATTGAGTATACGAGAGATTCATAGGTATGGATTTGAGCGGAAGGATTGGGGAAAAAAGAGAGTGGAGTTTGTGAATACTTATTAGAAAGCCACCGACGGGCAGAGTGACTTTTTTTAGCATATAATAGCTGGTTAAATTGGTGCTAAATGTCTATAGATTTAAACCATTGCTAAAGGTACCACATTGTAGTGGCTTTAAATTCATTGTTAGAACTATTTTTTAAGTGTTGCTTTAAATGGGTTCAATTCATATTTCTTAGGTGTGGTTCGTCTTCTAAAGATGAGTTATAGATGCAGTTTTACAAACTAGTACTAAACTTGCCATATAGTTTATGGTTTTAGAAGTCACTACTATAAGTGTTTTTAAGTTCTCATTTGCACTATTCAATCAGTCATTAGTTGTGATTACAATGGAAGCTTTAATAAACATTTTTCAAGGTAATAATAGCAGTTTAATCCTCTGCAATTACATAAATGTGTGGAGTGGTTTAAACTGTCAATATGTTATGAACTTTAGTGGTTTATAAAACTAATTCTATAGCTTAAAATTTGCATATCCATAACAATGATTGTTATAACAGCTGCTATATAAGTGTTGAAAAATTTATTTTTTTTATAGTGGTAGACTTTGCCGTGTTTATTTTTAATAGAAGTGTTGACAAATTATACCTTTTTATTTTGGTAGTAGAATGATGATGCCCTTTTATTCAGGTAGTAAATTGATACTTGATTGTATATTTAAATTTCTAGGTATTTGTTCGTGTCTAGGATCACTCAATGACTGGTGAAAAATTTACTTGGAGTCTCCTTAAATTTGGAGATAGATTAAGGAACAATTTTTTTCTTTTGTGTCTACAATATGTTGTTTGGCAGCTTATTTCAGTTTTTTAGTTTGTTATGCTTTTAAATTTGGTTTTTGTTTTGTTTTCTTTGATTATAACTTTGCTCAATGACTGATATCCTTTTATCTGCAGATGAACCTGGCAAGCAGGTTAGAAGTGCAATTAGAATAAAGAACACGAGCAAGTCCTATGTAGCATTCAAGGTAATTCTGTTGTCCCATATTTTGTCTGGCTAATGCCTTATGTTTAGTAAACTTTTTTTTGATTTGTGGGAAATGGTATTCCTCTTTAAGGTTTGAAGAATGCAGTCACAATGTTTCAGTTTCAAAAACGTTTAGATGCAATGTTTTTTTCAGGAAATTTCTTTAATAAACATATCACTTTACGTATTAGAACTAACTCCCTTTTCTCTCTTGTAGTTCCAAACAACTGCACCAAAAAGTTGTTTCATGCGTCCACCTGGAGCAATACTTTCTCCTGGCGAGTGTATTATTGCAACTGGTATTGTGCTTCTTTTTATATTTTTAATTTGGGTTCCATCACCATCATTATAAATATCAGCCTTATCCTGATGGATTAAGAGCCATAACTAGTGCCAAAAATACAAAAAGATTGTGTTTTAAAATCTTGATATGCAGATCGTTTTCCTATTCAGTTTGGTTTATTCTTTCATATTATTCTGCAATCTTTCTTATTCATTCTCATAGAATGAGTTACCAAAATAAAACTAACACTCTTTTCCTTGAACAAAATATGTAGTTTTCAAATTTGTGGAGCATCCAGAGAACAATGAGAAACCATTGCTTGATCAGAAGTGCAAGGTCAAGTTTAAGATAATGAGTTTGAAGTTTAAAAGTTCCCTGGACTATGTTCCAGAATTGGTGAGTTTTTCTTAATTTTAAATATTTTGATAAACCTTTATAAGATATTAATTCGTACTTTGTCCAAGAAGCTTTACTTGTAAAACCATCTTGAAGAAAAGTTCTCAAGGGAGTTGTAACTCAATTGGGTTTTATGTTGGGCTCTAGATACCATTAATGAATATTGATCAGCATGAAAGTTTAATTTTATTAGTAAGGACCAATTAATTATATTTTATAATTGTAATATTGTGTTTAATTTTCAATGTGAAACTAATCTAAATCTCATTGTGTTCAATATTTTTTGTTTATTGAGAGTTTCATTTTTATTGTTGATTAGTCAACATTGAAACTTCTAATTCAATCATGTTACAAATCAAAGACGTGCTCCATCATGCTTACTATGGCTTGTTATGTATGGAGTACACTCTAATTACCCAGCATGGATGGCCTAGTAATCAGGGCTATGTGCTAGATATTCGAATCAACTTAATTGGCTATATGGAATTTTATCATCTCTATCAAGTATTAGATACAACAAGATTGATAATATTGAGTCCTCATATGAGTTCACTAAAATGTTTCCCAACAATGTTAGAGAGCATTTTTAGGGACCTATGAAAGCACTAAGTCACAAATCACTTGATCTAATTGAAGTTGTTTTTTATGCTATTTTTTTAAAGCAATCAACTCTTGAAGCATTCAAATTTGGGTTCTATGTATCATTAAATAGACATTTGTTGGCCTGCATGTCTTAAAAAAACCTCTTATTCTCTCTTTTCTTTTTTTATTTTCTCAATTTAATTGTTCTACCCCTTCTCTCTTACTCCCTCTCTTTTTCTCTCTTCTAGTCATTTGCTTTCATTTGTCACTCTTGACCAAACAATTCCCTCTTTATGTTTGGCTCCACTTATTCTTATCTCATTTAACTGTTGCCTTAATCTTGTTCTCTCGTAATCCATGAATCTCTCTACCCCACATCCCTTGTCAAGCTCTACTATCTGCTTTATCTCATGCTTTTTGCCTCATTAACCCAAGACACATAATCGGGAGTAAAGAAGTAAAGCAAGGGGTCAAAATGATCAAAATGCCCCCTGAACAAAAATATCTAAATTACCCATGCTCCTTAATATCATCTAAATTGTGATGTGAAGTGGTTGGGCAATCCTTCGAGTTTTCATCCTCTCTAGAAATTAGAAAAATGCAATTAGTAAATGAAATTGATGAAAATATCCTTATGAACAAAATATTTTAAAAATTTTCCAAACTAACAAAATGGTCTCAAAGATTAGAAATTTGTTAGATGCTCATTTTATTAGCATTAAATATGTTAAACTCACCAAGTTGCTCATGAAGGCCAAAACGAGTATGAAGCCCCTATTTGAGTGAAATATTTTACCATTCTAGTTGCATTAGAAATTTTCTCAAATGCCTCTGTTGGCTGTTAATGACATAAAAATACTATTGCTTGCCTCATTATGTGTATCGTCCTCTTTGCTTGCCTTTAGTCAAGCTCCCTTTCATCTTGTCTTGTAGCTCTGCTTACATTTTAGACAATGTGAGAAAATGTTATTTCTAGTCCTATTTTGTCTATAATTAGCTTGTCACCTTCTTTAGCCACTATAAAATTTTCTTCTGTTGTTTCTATGCAATGCCAAACTCTGCACCCAACAGGTTTTGCAATTTGATAATGTGCATAAAGGAGTGGTGATGAGGACATCATGTTCGAGAAGGACTTTCGACGTCCAAGGACCAGGTCTTGTACAAAAAAAAAAAAAAAAAAAAAAAAACAAGGCCAAAATCACTATCCCTGCCACCGGCTGCTGCCTCCGCCGCAACCTCCGCTGCCACAGTGAACCGCCCGCCGCTATTTCGAACCGCTCGTGCCCGAACCGGATCCGGGTTTGCCCAAACCGCTGTGCATGAGTCCAGCCAGGCGCCTACCCGGATGACCCGCGACCTGTGACCCGCGCCGACCCACGCCAGCCGCACCGACCCGCACCGTCGCCGCGTCTCCAGCCATCCGAAATTTGGGTTAAATTAGGATAAATGAACTTAATTTTCATTATTTTTCTCAGATTTCTAGGAGTCTATTTGTAATTTTTAGGTGACTTTTAGTTTACCCATGTGTCTTTTAGTATTCCCATGTTATGAGTCAAAATGTCTTTTGTACCCTTATGAATTCCTATATAAGGGGGAGTCCTCTTCTGTTGTAAGGATATTGAATAGTTAATGCAAGCTTTTGAGTGTTCTTTGCTTCCATTCTGAGTTCGTGAGTGCTCTGAGTGTCTTTGGCGTGCTGACTCGTCAAAGCTCTGATACTGGGAGGAGGGACGCGAGGTCCAAGTGGTGAGACGCCACTCCAGTCTATCATCTTCCTTCATCGCTCAACCATCTTCAAGTTGGAATTTTTGTTTTTCCTCGTCTTCCTTTTTACGAGTAATTTCCATTCCTAGATTATTAATTTGTCTTTAATATATTTTCATTCTGCGAAGTGCAACTTTTACTACAAATTATATTTTAAGTTCAACTGGTACTTAACCAATCTAAGTACTCCCTATTTCTGCGTGTTTGAAAGTGTGTAGCCGTAATCGATTTAGCAACTTCTTAGCCGCTATCGATCCTAAGTTTAGTTAGGATTCATTGGTTGGTGCCTTTTGCATTCAACCCTCATCGTATCTAAGTGTGTGTCCCTTAGGGAGACGGCCCTGCTCTTTGTTGTGCATCAGTCACGAATTTTCTAACTAAGCAAATTTCGTCTAGTCCTACATCACATTTGGTATCAGAGCAGATTATTCGGTTACTTTGTGAGCTGCACACACACTTTACGAAAACGTTTATGCGAACTAGATCTGATAGGGAATATACAATGGATAATCAATTTGAACAACTCATGGAACAGATGCGACAAATGCAATTAGCTATACAGGATCTATCAACTCAAACAAATGCAAGACTCAATCGATTAGAACGAAATCAAGTGGAACCAGAAATTACTGAAGAAGAAATACTACAACCCCCTAGACTTAGAGTCACACCGACACAACAACGTAGAATTGAACCAGAGATAATAGAAGAAGGAAGCGACTATCAATCAACAATACCCCCACATAGACACAGAAACCGGACCGAAAATGACAATGACCAATTACTCAGATCAATCAAATTCGAAATCCCTAGTTTTGAAGGTTCCCTTAACCCTAAAGAATATTTAGAATGGGAAGCCGCTATAGACAAATATTTTCAATGGTTTAGACTTACTGAAGATAGAAAGGCATTATTTGCTAAAATGAAATTATCTAAGCAAGCACGACTCTATATGGAAGCTGTAGATAATGATAATTTGCAAAGAAACTCGCCGCCAATTGAAACTTGGAATGAACTTAAAAGAGCCCTTAGGTAGAAATATGTTCTAAGAACTTATAAAAATCAATTATTGGACCAATGGCAACGTCACACACAAGGAGGAAAATCAATAAATGAATATATCGCCAAATTCGATGAATATCATCTCAGATGTGGAATAGATGAAGACCCATCTATGACTCTCTCCCGATTTCGTGCTGGATTTAGGGAAGATCTACAAAGAGAACTTTTAATTCGTGGCGTAGAATCCCTACCCGAAGCCTATAGAATAACTAGCGAAATAGAGCGCTTACAAAAGACCTATCCTACAAAGAAGTTTGAACCCAAACCTATACCTAAATACTCTAATAATGGATCATCTACTAGCCGTACCCAGCCTACTACCGCCATAAAACCTAATCCAACCACCACAAGACCTAAAGAAATAACTTGCTATAAATGTAATGGCAAAGGACATGTAGCAGCCCAATGTCCCACCAGGATAAACTACTTAGGAGAAGGTGAAAGTGAGGAACCTGAAATAGACACCGAGGAGATAACAGAATACAACCCAGATAGTGATCTTGCTAATGAATATTATGAAGATGAAGAAGACAACCCAGGGGAAGACATTTCAATGGATTTCGTGCTAGGATTACCTAAGACGACAAGGCGATTTGATTCAATCTTTGTAGTCGTCGATAGATTCACTAAGATGGCTAGGTTTGTTCCATGTTATAAGACCTCAGATGCATCTCATATTTCTAGACTTTTCTTTAACGAAATTGTCAAAATACATGGAGTACCTAAGACCATAGTATCTGATAGAGATGTTAGGTTCACATCACATTTTTGGAGAACTTTATGGCAATCATTAGGAACAAAACTGAAATTCTCCACAGCTTATCATCCACAAACTGATGGCCAAACTGAAGTTGTCAACCGAAGTTTAGGAAACTTATTAAGTTTAGTTGGTGATAACGTTAAAAATTGGGACCTATTTTTACCAAGAATAGAATATGCTTATAATAGCTCAGTCAATAGGACAATTGGAATAAGCCCATTCGAGTCCTATAACGGTTATAAGTCCCATAGTCCTATAGACTTAATTCCTTTACCTACACATACTCGTTCATCAGAAGCAGCCATAGAATTTGCCGAACATATAAGAAATATTCATAAAAGTATAAAAGGAAAAATTAATCTAAGCAATGAAACATATAAAAAATTGGCTGATGCACATAGAAAGAACAAGGAGTTTTCTGTGGGAGATTTTGTCATGATACGTGTGAGGCCTGAGAGGTTTCCTCCGGGAACATTAAGAAAGTTGCATGCAAAGGGCATCGGACCTTTTAGAATCATAACTAAAATTAGCCCGAACGCGTACACTTTAGAATTGCCAGACGATTATGGAGTTAGCAACACTTTCAATATCTCAGACTTGGTGGCTTACAAGGAGCCAGTTGAAATACCTAGTGAGCCGTTTGAGCCTGAATCTACTCCCCTTGTGAGTGAACCTCTACCCGAGTGTCCACAGGCCTGTTTTAAGAAATCTAGTGAGCAGATTGAAAAAATTATTGAGGATAAAATTACTAACACTAGGAATAAACAATATCGAAAATATCTTGTACATTGGAAAGACAGGTTAAACGAAGATGACACTTGGATATCTCGAGAGGAGCTTCATCGTTTGAACCCTGGGGCACTTGAAGACTATGAGAGGGCCAGAGATTACTCATCAAAGCTGAGTTTTTCCCACCCCAAGGGAAATGATGAGGACATCATGTTTGAGAAGGACTTTCGACGTCCAAGGACCAGGTCTTGTACAAAAAAAAAAAAAAAAAAAAAACAAGGCCAAAATCACTATCCCTGCCACCGGCTGCTGCCTCCGCCGCAACCTCCGCTGCCACAGTGAACCGCCCGCCGCTATTTCGAACCGCTCGTGCCCGAACCGGATCCGGGTTTGCCCAAACCGCTGTGCATGAGTCCAGCCAGGCGCCTACCCGGATGACCCGCGACCTGTGACCCGCGCCGACCCACGCCAGCCGCACCGACCCGCACCGTCGCCGCGTCTCCAGCCATCCGAAATTTGGGTTAAATTAGGATAAATGAACTTAATTTTCATTATTTTTCTCAGATTTCTAGGAGTCTATTTGTAATTTTTAGGTGACTTTTAGTTTACCCATGTGTCTTTTAGTATTCCCATGTTATGAGTCAAAATGTCTTTTGTACCCTTATGAATTCCTATATAAGGGGGAGTCCTCTTCTGTTGTAAGGATATTGAATAGTTAATGCAAGCTTTTGAGTGTTCTTTGCTTCCATTCTGAGTTCGTGAGTGCTCTGAGTGTCTTTGGCGTGCTAACTCGTCAAAGCTCTGATACTGGGAGGAGGGACGCGAGGTCCAAGTGGTGAGACGCCACTCCAGTCTATCATCTTCCTTCATCGCTCAACCATCTTCAAGTTGGAATTTTTGTTTTTCCTCGTCTTCCTTTTTACGAGTAATTTCCATTCCTAGATTATTAATTTGTCTTTAATATATTTTCATTCTGCGAAGTGCAACTTTTACTACAAATTATATTTTAAGTTCAACTGGTACTTAACCAATCTAAGTACTCCCTATTTCTGCGTGTTTGAAAGTGTGTAGCCGTAATCGATTTAGCGACTTCTTAGCCGCTATCGATCCTAAGTTTAGTTAGGATTCATTGGTTGGTGCCTTTTGCGTTCAACCCTCATCGTATCTAGGTGTGTGTCCCTTAGGGAGACGGCCCTGCTCTTTGTTGTGCATCAGTCACGAATTTTCTAACTAAGCAAATTTCGTCTAGTCCTACATCAAGTGGTCTTCCTTTGTTTCTTGGCTACCACAAACTATGTCCTTCTCCAAGTCAAACTTTTAGGCCTTCAAGCTTTGTTTGTTCTGTATATGGTTCTTTCTTAATACTACATCTTTAGCCTGCTTGTTTGCTTTTGCATTTTTTGGGATTGATTCTTAAATCTTGGTACCTTTATTACTTGATTGTGGCCTGTTGCAGTTTGGCTCTCTTTGGGCTAGCAAGACTCAAACATAACTCATCCACATTTCATGTAAGTGGATAAAGTTTGATATCATTGAGAAAAGCTAGTCCTTTTTATCTCTACTCTTGAAAGAGGAAAGTGTGATTGTTTAGTTTCTAGCATTCATAAATTCTATATCACCAACCGTACACTCCCATCGCTCATCATCAACATCTCTCTTTCCTAGCAAGTCACTTGCCTTGCATCACTTCTTTGGCCATTAATGTATTGACGAGACCAACACCTTCAAAGTGTAGTGGTTCCCTAACTGCAATGCATTTAAAGAGTAAGACGACATTGGTTTTTTAATGACTGTCAAATTGTTGTCCCTTTACACCTACTTTGATGGTGCCTTCTACTCTTCCATTGTAACACATTCATTCTTTAGTGCCCCCTCCCCATCTCTCACAATGATGTCATCTCTCTCTTCAATAACTGCCATTCTTTGTTGCTCACTTTTGTTCCTAGCATTATCAGAACAATGGTGGAAGCTTTATCCTGCCAACTATCCTATCATGGAGATGTGTGGCCTTTGAAATATCCATCATCGGATGTCTAAAAAGCCAATTGTTTGTGTGATGAAGTGATGGTTTGTAAGTAGGAGACATTTTCTTTTCTAGAATGAAGAATAGTATTAATTGTGATTAGTTGTCTTGGACCACATAAATGTTGAGCCAAGAAAATCAGGGAACTTGTAAGGCTATGATTTCTTCCCATCAATCTTTATATGCGATGTGGTAGCCATGTTGGCTTAACCATTGCTAGCATTTAAGGTAAAAAATGGCAAATTCTCGAGTCCTTTTTTTGCACTTCTTGAACCCCGTTATTCTCTCTAGTAGGCTTGGCCTCCTTTTCCAATAAATAGTTAATATAGCAGCATCTATAGGTACTCCTAGTGCATAAACATACATTAGAAAGGCCTGTCTATCCAACCATGGTGAGACCTACTTCACCTTTTTCGATGAGGCCTCCTTTGTTGTCCTCCACAAGGCCTCGTCTATGTTCCTTTTAAGGCTTCTTTAGTAGTCCTTAGCAAGGCCTCTCTTGCCTTTGTCAGCAAAGATGCCTCACTTTTCATAGTTAGCATTCCTTTAATGCTCTTGGGTCACCTCTCCTCTTTTTTTAGCAAATTCTCTCCAGTTGATTAGGTCCATCACCTTGTTGAGCCTCGACTTGGTTTGTCTTTGAGTTTTCAATGTATCATGTTGCCCTTGTTAGCAAGGCAATTGCCAAGGCTTGATCGATAGGTCAGATCTAGTCATTAAGGCTCATTGAGCTCAATGTCAAGGTCCATCATCCAGAGCTTAGCATCCATATTCTACCTTTCATTGCCTTGATTTTTCAAGATTTGAAATTCATTATATCGATTTTTTCCTTGATGGTAAAATATTGTGACCATCTTAGCCCAATGAAATTGTTGCTTTCATAGGGTCATATGGTTATGATGATCAAGCCGACCATTTCCCTTTGCAGAAGGGATAAATGTCTTTTACAGTTCTTTTTACTCACCATTCAGAATTCTTGTGACTCAAATAGAGGCTCTCCTTTGTAACTCAATAAATTATTTGGGCACAATTCTTCTCAACAAACTCATGTCTCTTCATTGTTGTTTGTTTTCTTCAGCAACACAATCAGTTAGAATCCCACCCTCCTGTTTAGCTTCTTTCTTGTCCTTCAGATCTCATGGATATACTGTTTTTCACACATGGGGATTGCTTTTGTATGGGTTTCTTGGTCATCCTCTATGTTAATCGCAAGAAATAGTACAATTATTTAATATTATTCCACAATCAATGACAAATTGCTTGGGATAACATTGCAAGCAATTATGAGTGATATCCATTATTTTTTTGTGCTTTTTGTTTACTTTAAATTGATGGAATAATCACATTTATATTACCTTGTAAAGTCATGAGGTGTTTTATTTGTTTACATTATCGATTTTATGGATTGTGATTTATGCATGTTTTAGTTTGATGAGCATAAGGATCAAGTTTTAGTTGAGCAAATTCTGAAGGTTGTATTTTTGGACATTGGGCGCCCAAGTCCAGTGAGTTATCTATGTACTCTTTTTTTTTCTTTTATGCAGTCATTTTTTGTGCATTTTAATTGAAAAAGTTTATTATTCTCATGAAGCAACTTGAGAAACTAAAGCGACAATTGGTTGAGGCTGAAGCTGCTCTTGAGTCACGGAAGAATCCTGTTGGAGATTCTGGTCCACGGATGGTGGGCGAAGGCCTTGTCATAGATGAATGGGTAATCATTCGACTTCAGTTAAAGTTTGGAAAGAAATAGATTTAAAATATAAATATTTTAGTATATAACTTTTCCAATTATTTAGTAGAAGAATTAATATTGTAGAATTGTTGTTGGCCTAATGGGTGGCAATGCCCTTGCATGCATGGTCAACCTTACTAGTGTGATGATGATAAAAGCTAACCACCACATCATCAGCTTGTTCATGGTAATAATTGAATTTGTAGCCTTTTTTGTAAGCTACAATGCGAATGACTATTCTTAAATGGTTTTAAAATTGAAAATTGAACCATTGTTATTGTTGCCCAAGATATAGATGATAATTTTGATAAAATATTAAAAATACAAACTTTCCTCTACATCTTTATTCTATCCAAACATTAGTTAACTCTTTCACTCGGTTGTTTAATAGAAATTTTTGAATGTTGGATTGATAAAGTTAGCTAAACAAAGCTCTGGTCGACATCTTAGCATTGAGATGAAGGTTGGTGAGTCTAATTGGGGAAGCAAATGCTACAAGTTGTTCCTCATGTCTTCAACAAGTTTGGACTGACAAGTACAATTGTATTTCGTTACACATTTTTCACAATAAGCAAGAGGAGTTTGGATAACAAAGTGTTGATTATATGACAATGAATAAGTGTTGATTATGTTTTTGTCCTAAAGAAAGCACAATCAATTGCCAAATTGTCCCAACAATGTTTGGATCAAGGAGGGAATTTTTTTTATTAGGTAACTATTACTTTACCAATATTTGTCTATTTCTATTTAATATGACCTAGGAGATGAATAGAAACTAAAAGGCGATAAACTCTTGGTTTAATCACAAGAACTTCAATCATTTGTGTGTGTGTGTGTGTGTGTGTGTGTGCCTAGTAGGAGGGTGAGAATGAGCAAGTTGACCTGCAAGTTGGGTTAAGTCATGCTTTGCTTGCTCTGTGCATCGTTCCATTGACTATATGACTAAGGTGTAGTCATCTAGGTATTGGAGTATTCCCTCTAACTGTGCGACAAAATGGGCTTGTGAAATCATCCACATTACATTTTGTGAATTTTTTATTGATCATGGAACAAATGTCTAGAGAAATAAAAGAAACAAAAAGGAAAATGAAATCATGTCTAAAATGTACCACACACCACACCACTCTATTGATGCTTTTGGATAGTATGAAGTGGGTTGATTGAGTGATATAATCTGCATGAGGAAGACCATGTATACGATACTAATGCAAATACTATGCAGTGTTTAGATCAGGGTGGATTAGTATTAGTGGGAGTGTATTTGTGCTCGATGTGCAACAAATATATGTGCTGCTACAAGTTGATCTATTGGAATTCCCTCTTTGTGAGGCTTCTCTCCACTTGCTTCTAATGAAATTAGTAGCACTCTGGCTAGTTAAATAGTCAAACTATCAAAACAGATTAACTAGGAAGGTAGCTAAGAAATTTGTATGCGATGGCTCCTAGATGCTATGGCTTTATACTAATTAATAAAACCCATTTAGGCATAAGTGTATGGGCAATCTAGCTTTGAAACGAATGAATAGTAAGTGCCATCGATAGAGGCTTGCCAACAAAGGTCGTATTATTAGTTAGCCATTTGTGTAGGTGATTAATGTGGAAGCTCTCCTAGCATTCCATTTGAAGTAGATGGAGGTTGTTTCCAATGGGAGATCATTGTGATGCTATAGTCCAACATAGCTTTCTATATAAATGCATCAGAGTTGCCCACCCGCCCTAGATGGAGAATTGGTTGAATGTTCTCCATCAGCATAAGCCATTGGAGGTGTATGTTTGAGCCATATTTGAGCCATACATATTTGCCATAAAGAAGAAGCCAATGCAATGCATTATATATGCATAAATGCTAAAAACAAAGGGGCATTTGATCTGCTCTCATAGTTGCAGCCATAGAAGAAACATTGGAGTTGATAGAAGATGCAAAAATTAATGGAATCATCTTGATCATTCATTAGGAGTTCGGTTATTGCTCGAAGATGTTGGCACTTGGTTGTCAAGTATCATCCAAGGCCAATGTTTGAGCTCTCAAGATTTGTTCTAGTGCCACTTGTGACAGAAGCACCAATTCGAGCACTAATTGAGCTTGAGCTTTAATGCTATCTTTGATCAGCCTCAAGTCTTTGAGCAAGGAAATAGATATTGAGAACCTAAAACCTTTCAAAGGGAAGCGATGTGAGAAGATGTATCATTTATGGTCTACTTCAATGATCAATCGAATGCTTAGATGTCAATTCAGACAATTGTAGCTAATTCAATTATTTGGACTATGAGATTACTTTCAATAGCGGCATGTATGTTAGGGTCATTAGTTTAAGTAATCGATGTTGCAATGAAGACAAGATGTTTATCTATGGTTAACATATAAAAATAAGAAAACATTGAAAAGATGATGCAGGAGGTTTGAGTTGGCAGTAATTCTACTACGAGCTATGGCTGCTTGGGTGTCCACCAGTGTCCGTGTCCATGTACACCTCAACCATTAAACTGTTGTGGAATGTAAAGAACAAATTTCAAAGACCATCCTTAAATGGATATGACATTATGATAGAAAGTCATAAATAATGCAAAAGAAATAGAGTATGTCATGTAACTGTGTTAGAGTTTTTGGTATAGTTGAGACGTCAACTAAGACGTATTTTGGCTTAAAGTTACAAATGTGCATGAAAAATTTACCACCCAACTTTTCCATTCAAATCCTTCCATGCTTGTATCTGTATGCTCTTGTTTTACTGGGGCTCAAATTTGGAAGACAATTTCTGTCATTATGAAATTTGCATGTCAATTGAAGCTATGTTGACACACTTGAAAATTATGTCAAACAGACTAGAAATATCATGAGACTATGAAGTTAGTTTGACGGATCATTATATTCTCTATACTTTCTTTTTCCGAGCTTAACTGAGATTTGGACCTTAAACTAGTGTTTACATACTTAACTTATTTAACATAGCCCACCATGAGTATTAAAATATTGAATCTTTAAATATATTGCCTTTGCAAATTGAATCTGTCACCCCAAAGAAACCTCTAATTTATTTCTGGACAATTTTCATGACAAGTCCTTGTGCATTGTTTTCTTGAACCAGAAGGAGCGGAGGGAGAGGTACCTAGCACGGCAGCAGGTGGAAGGTGCAGTTGATTCATTGTAGATGATGACTAGCTGTGTGTTCAGGCTTTGTTTTCCTTATAATCTATATATGAAGTATATGTAGAAAGCTAAGAACGTTTGATCCATAAACTCAAAGATCTTCTAGGAATGAGAAGCTACTGCTACCTGAATCGTCTAGGTTCAGGAATGGAAGTCGTCGCCTCTTGTAGATAGTTCCATTTGTTTATTGTTCAGAGAAATATTGTAAGTGTTATAACAACAGTGCAACTGGAGACAGATTGAGTGCGTGTTCTACATTTTTGTGCTTTCACTTTCTAGTGTTAACGAAGTTGTTCTATAATGTAATTAAGCAGATCTATGGTGAATTGTTTGTGTCCTTTAGTCTGATTTAATGCCTGGTATTTATAAAAACTATGGTATTTCACGTTTTTAACTTCAGCTTTGGTTAGTATTTTTCTTTTATGCAAATGCAACTCGTGTTTAATATTATGTTTTAATCATAATTTATTAAATATTTATGGTATTTTGATTATACGATTTGATGTCATCTAACCTACTGTCTTGCCGTCTTACCATATAGGTTATTTTAACATAAGTTTTTTAAAAATCTAAACTCTAATAATTTTCTAATTTTTTGTTTCATTTGTTTATCCATGAGATTAAAATATGTTGAATTGTCAAAAATCCAAGATGGATTTTTGGATGATTTATCAATCATAATGAATAATGTTTTACATAATTTTTATATTTTCTCATCTCTTTTCACTTAATTGAGGAACAATTTATTCACATTAATCACATAGATGTTATTGAATTGACTCTCGCTTGTGGTCCTCGTCATGCTCTATTCTGTTGAGGCAATGGTGGGAGGTAATGGTGGGAGGTAGTTTGATCGGAAGTAATAGAAGTTTTTTCTTTGAAAATACTTCATATTTTGATTAGCAGTTGTTCTAATGGTTGTCATTTCGTTTGAGGTTAATAATATTATGTACATCTCGAATAATCATCAATTGTTGTCAAAAATCCAAGATGAAGTTTGGGATGATTTATCAATCATAATGAATAATACTTTACATAGTTTTTACATTTTTTTCGTCTCTTATCAAATAGGGAACAATTTATTCATATTAATGTAGATATCATTGAATTGGCTCTTGCACTTGGGCATTATCATGTTTTTTTTTTTTTTTTGAGAAAATGGTGGGCAGTAGTTTGATCAGAAGTAGTGCAAGTTTTTTAATTGAAAATACTTCACATTGTGATTATTTTGGATAGCAATTGTTCTAATGGTTTTCATCTCATTTGAGATTAACAATGATGTGTACACCTCGAATAATCATCAGTTGTTGTCATAAATAAACTCCCAAGTTGACAAATGAATCTTTAACACAATCTTTCATTCGAACTTCAAGGTTAGCAGATAAAGTTTTTAGTTCCACCAATAATAGTAGTGTCAATTTTGTTACCTATATAAGTGACTATATTATTATTAGAGTTTGAGTTAGATCATGATCGTTGTACCAAAGTAGAAAAAATGCTACAAAGAATAATATTGTGCCAAGATATATCGATATTAAAGGTCAAGAGGGAGGCTTGTCAATGAAGAGGTAATACCAAATTATAATAAATGGAGGCATGGAGCACATTATAGTTTGAGTTTGGTAGGCTAGATGCATCATGCAAGTACCCTATCATCTTTTATCCCTTCAAAGAAGAGTTGGTCATCATCGGTGTGATTTCTAACAATTCATTGGGGTGATTAAGCAAAATGACCTATTTAAATGCCCATAAAAAGCAAAGGTGAGTAGCCACTTCAATTAAGATGAAAGGAAATCATCCCCTCATCGTCAACAAAATAATGCAAAAATGGTACAAACATTGGACAAGCACATCTAGCTCAACGAGCCAATGATCAATGATGGAGTTCTCTTATCAGTTCAGTAAGCCCCAAGCATTCTAAAACCAAGTTCATCTTCCAATTTAAAAATACCTTAGAACTAAGCTGGTTTGAGTGCCTTCGTAACTCAAAAGGTTGTCCAGATTGGCTCACTCGAAATGCATCAATCAAAGTCTAGATCATCTGATGTCGACTAAAACTTCTATTACTTGTCATATTTTGATCAAACATCGTTGTTTTTATGAGCCTCATCATGTCTTTTGTCCACTTCAACCATCCAAAAACTGCAGATCTTTCATCCAATTCAATTTCAAGCAGACTCATCTATTCTTTCATCGAATACTATTTCATGCAGACTTATCTGTTTCTTGCGATAATGTCGACTGTTTCTTCTCGTATTACTCTGCTCCACAAAAGGCTGTATCTCTTTGATGAGTAACATCAACATTGCAGGCTTGTTACCTGTGATCTCTTCTTCCTTTCGGCCGAAGAAGCATCTCCCATGAATAAAATATGATCAGGAAGGCCTGCTATGAGTTTGTTTTTATCGACTTAAAGAGGGGAGAGGTAAAGAAACTTTAAGGGAATGAACTGGGTCACGAGAAGCTTGTTTGTTGATGAAAAAAAAATTGAATTTAGAAAAAATTAAATAAAAACTTGATTTGAGAAATTAGAAGGGAAATAAAAAAAATTCATCAAAAGACAAGAAATTTAAAATAAAATATAACATAATATAAAAATCTTTAAATTATCTCTTGAGTAGATCATTCGTCTTCCTTAAATTCAATACACAAATTCATTTATAGTCTTTAGTTAGTATCGTTACGTAATGATAAACATTTTTTAAATAATTGGATGCATAAAGAGATAGTAATTTTGCTCAATAATGCTCATGACTAAAGGACAATGATAGCGATGCTATTCTAATAATATTTGTGCCCACATGAGAATAATAGTGACGTTATTTTAAAAATAATTGAAATATTTAAAAGGAATAGTCATATGATGAGAGTTATGAACAATATAATAGACTTTATCCTTACTAGGACAAAGTGCATGCTTATTCACTTGAATATTTTGATCTCTAGGTTCTAGCTTCAAGTCCTTGATACCTAAGTGGATTGTCATCTTTGTCCATTATATAGTTACATCAAAGATTGACAACTAAGATTTGACAAGAAAAACTTAAATTACTTAAAAAATTGATTTTTTTTATAGTTATCTTTTCAATAATTTCAAACATATTATAAAGAAAGTTTAATTGTAATATTTTTTTATCTTTTAAAATATATGAGGCTATAATATTTACATAATTTTTTTGAAATTTAGACATGTTTTTGTAAGTACAATCAAATTATTGTAATGTTCATATCATCCAAAATCTAAAAAGAAACATAATTTCAAGTCTAATATAGATTATATCAATGTCCTCATAAATCTTACCAAATCCAAAAAATTACAAGAGTGTTTAAAGCATTTAACATAAAGTTAACATAACCTATGAACTTGGATTGTTCATTATTCTCATTGCATATAAATATGTTAATGGAAGAATTAGGTAAAAGACTAAACATCCCATGATCTTATGCCGTACTATTTATCATATAATTAATGGTTAAGTAATATGTCTCTTGTCAGTTGTTCCTCATTTATCGTCGATGTCTTTTTTTTTTAAAAGGTGATAAGATAAAAATTCTACAATTCTACATTAAGCTAACTATTTGAATTATAGAAATAGCCATGATAATCTTTAAGATTGCTTTGGAGCGAAGTTCATTCGATTATAAGATCCAATACCGCTAATGTGAAGAGTTCATAGAATTTTATTTGAGTGTTTCACATTTCTTGCACTTTGTAAATCAAACGAATTCATCTTGCTTCCATCGTAAGAATAAATAAACATTCCACCAAAATTTAGGGTTAAGATGCAGCCAAGTTTGCCGTTGGCTGTATGCCGAAGGAAGAAGACGAGTCCCGCTTCGGAGTTGCACATGGGTCATGCATGTCTTCAATCAAGAACCGCCCATGTGAGCCCTTCAGCCCCTTCACCTCTCGAGCCGAATGTGCCATTAATAAGACGCATTCATGCTTCCCAAAAAGACGTATTCCCCCACCTGGGAACTACAACTGGGTTCAGAGTGCTTCTATGCCCTTGGATCTGCTTTACATGCTGCATTATGCATCCCTTTGCGCGAAAGTCGAAGGTGATTCAAACACCAAAAGCCCCGCATCGCATTTTTGTGCAACGCCCATGCATGGGATCGTCCCGGATTTGATGTCACAAGTGTTGTCTTCTTCTAAAGCATTAATTCAGTACTCCAGAAGCCCATGAAATAGGTTTACGAACGAAAATGGTTTCTTTAACAACCACATTAAGCAATCAGTAGCTCATAATGGTGACCTACAGCGAAATATTCTTCATATGATATACAGATGGAAAAAGATTGGTTGTTTCTACCACTCTCGTCTTCAATTTTTTTTCTTTGTTTAACGTCTAAGGAAGGTATCAAGCATGAATCCAAGTTACATGAACACTAGTTTAAAAAAAAGGATTAAAACAGAGAATCTACATGCCTCGAAGAGCTTCGAATATTGAGCGAAATCTGTTGTTCGAGATTTTCTTCAGAATCTTTTTTGCCTCGGCCACTTCGGCTTCGGCGAGCTTCTCCAAATTCTTGAGGTAGATGGAAGCAGAAACCTTTTTCCTGCCGGAGCTGCTGTCTGTCAGGGACATGAGAGCAGAGAGCAAAAGCTTCTTCGTCCCTTTCCCTTCCCTGGGGTCAAGCAACTGGAGTACGTTGTCGACGTTATGGTCCTCTTCGATGAATTTTCTTCTGTTCTTTTGAACCAAAACTAGGCTGCAGAGCGCCTCGGCTGCCGCCTCTCTGGCGTCGAAAGGTCTTGCTTGGAGCAACCTCAGCAGCTCAGGCATGAAGCCCATGTCACCCATGGTCTGAGCCATCAGCTGATCGGAGACGGAGCAGAATCTCGAAACAGACTTGAGTGCTAATTCCTGATCTGCGACCTCCCCATTTCGCAGAAAGAAGAGAATTTGATGAAGGAATCCGCGTTTGACGAGTTGGTTAAGAGAAGCAGGGGAAGTAAAGAAGAATGCTTCGATGCACCGAAGAGCGATCTCCCTCGCCTTAGACGAGTAAAGAGATTCATGGTTGATGATACCCAGGAGAGAATCGATGAATTCATCTCTCGTGAGGCTTTTCTTGATCTCCTCGTCGTCGGACGCAAACATGAGCAATAACTCCATGGCATGAAGCTTAGAAGCTTCTTCTTTGGATCTCAGAAGTTTGAGAAAGACGACTACGGCGCCTTGTTCCACCATGAACCGCCTGATCTCGCCCACCCCGCAGAGGTTCCTCAGTATACTGCAAGCCAGATTTGCGAGCTTGCTCGAGCTTCCATCGTCGCCGCAAATCCTAAGCAGAGTTAGAACTCCTCCTTGAGAAGATACCAACCACGCATTGTCGCAGCTCTGTGTCATCAGCTTCAGGGCATGCGCAGCCCTTTCTTTTGCCTTTCCGTTTCCCTGCTCGAGAATTCGAATCAACGGCGGGATAACTCCAGACATGACGAGCATTCCTCGATAGGATTCAAAGCCTGCAATCACTGAAACAGCTCTCAAAGCCTCTTCCTTTACCATCACGTCCCTGCAGTCAAGAAGCTTAACGAGAACTCCAATTCCATCAGTCGTCTCGGCAGCTACAGCTCTGACATACCTCTCGTCCTCATGCAGGACTTGGTTCAGCGACGCAAGCGCTCTAGCTTTCATCTCAAAACAGCCTATCCTTAACCTGGAGAAGATGTCCCTCACATAGATCCTCATATCCTCTCTGCTCGCACCAACTGCCGGCTTCGACAGCACAATAGAAAGAGAGCTAATTAGAATCCCCAAATCATACTTTTCGTCCAAGTGTTTGATATGGAGCTCGAGGCTCGCGGCGATGAGATCGAGATTGCTCTTCATGAGGAGCTTCCCGCCACCGTAGGAATCATCCCCACAAAGCTGTGCGAGAAGCTTGGTGCAGTGGGCTGTAGCAGAGATGGCTTCGAGAAGCTCGGCGAGAGATGGGTTACCTCTAGAATCGGCATCGAAGGACGCAGGAGCAAGGTTGGAGCGGAGACGCTCGAGCTTGTCTCTGATTGGCTTCCATTTTGCAGGGAAGAGACGAGTGGAGTGGGAAGATGATATCGCAGAATTGAGAAGCTTGAGCGTCTGTTCTAAGACTTCCTTCTCTGTTCTGGCCATTATCTAGTGGCTTCCTCAAGAACAGAGCATAGCAAGCTGAAATCCCTCAATGTAGGTATTAAGGATGGACAGCGCAGATGAAAGCGAAGACCGTGCGGCTTTGTGTTGTATATATCCACCCATCTGTATTTTTTCCGGCGGACCTTTTGTCCTCATATCTTATCAGTTAGACGTCTGTACTGAAGGGGATTCTGACGGTCGTTGGATGTCGAACTATTAATTGTGATCGATGTTGTGCAGTGAATAGTAAAGGAATGTGATCTCAGTAGTAAATATCATATATAAATTTTTCTAAAATTTTTCCGTAAATATATATACAATAAAGACCTTCATTTCATAATTAATGAAAAAATTTACTAACATATATTAATGATGAACACATGAAAAAAGCATAAATATTAATTCATCTAATTTCACATTTGACAGATGTCAAAATCATATGTGACATTTTTAATCCTATTTTTTAAATTTAAAGCATCAATCATAATAATAAACAAAATTACAATCTATGATATTTATATATACAAATTTTTATAATGTTTTATCACAACAAAATAATCATAAACATAACCACTATATCAAAACATATCACAAATAAGAACAAACTACATAGTTTCTATCATTAAAATTTTTTAAATATTAAAATTAAAAAAATAAAATAAAACTCATCAAAATAAATATACAAAAATCATTTTAAAGACAAAATCATATCATAACCTTTGATGTTAAACAAGAAATTAAGAAGATTTATCCAAGTAAACATCGATAATGATTCAAATGAATGTATTCATGACTACAAGAGTGCATCACAATACATTTTCGCTTGAATCTGTAATGACAAAGGCAAAATCACAAACAATTTTACTAAAATAAATCTAGAAGAGTTTCAAGAATTATAGAAGAAATACATCAATTTTTTTATTCTTCTAAAACTTTATAAATTTTAATTTAATATTTTAAACATAAGATTGTAGAAAAACTATATCAAATGTTGGGGGAAGAAAAGAAGCGTACTTCTAATGGACCACAAGGTTTTACCGGAGCTTCGGACGCAAGCGATCGATCCCTAATTCCCATCGCTGGAATTGAAGCCCATGTGAAGCTTCTTTTGGATGCTTCGCATTTAAATGGTAATTTAAAGGAATCGTTCAAGTGCGGTTAAAAGGTAAATCGTTTGCTTACCTTAAAAAAAAAAAAAATGAGAGAGACGGAGCATAAAAGGCAGCAGGAACATGTGAAAGCTGGGAAAGCTTGTTCATAAATTCTGCTGGATTTAATCATGTGTTGCGTGATTAATGAAAAATTTAATAAACATTTGTTATCATAAAATAAAAATATCGAATACATGTGTTATTGTTTCCTATACAACGTTTCATTAGACCATGACATGCTCTTGTCATCTCTCCTTGGATGCGTGCATTATAGAACAGTCATGAAATAATAATCATATGTTATGAAATCAAGAAGATAATTATAGCTCTATTGTTCAAAAAGAAAAAAAAAATAATTAGTTTGAATTATAATAGTTGTTCTCATTGTTTGAAAATAAGTAAAATTTACTGAATTATTTTAGTACATACAAACATAAACTTAGTTCAATGATTTTTCTATATTTACAACATGAGAAAGCATGGAACTACAATAACTTACTTTGGACAGAAAGAAAACTAAACTCAAAATCAACTATGTAGAACTAGTTCACTATGTAGACCTCAAAGTTAAACAAAAAAAGTTTATCTTATGCTCAACAACTATTACATCAAATCAATCATAACTTAATTGATGACAGCTACAATGGAGCACTCTTAATATAAATGAAAACTAATGCTTAATTATGCATTACAGAGATGAAACTACTGCCAAACCAACCTTTAGTTGCAAGAAAAAAAGAAGTAAACCTATAAACTTAGATGGAATCAAACACAAACCATAAAATATAGAACAATAATCATTAATGATGTTATCATTCATCAACAAACTTGAATTTTCTTTAGAGAAAGAAAGAAAGAGAAGTAAACTACTTGGTGCCACTCTTAGGAAATAATTCAACTAGAAACTCCAACTAATCTTCAATCCAAGCATTGAAGATAACCTACTACGTGTACCTATACAAATCAAATAAATATGGTCCAACAAATATCAATCATTCAAAACTTCACCAACCCTACGGTTCTTAGGCAGTTGAATTGATATCACAAGAATTTTTGCTTTCACTGTCAACAAATAGTTTTATACAAAGACTTGAAAGCTTCTTGCCTTCCAAACGGGACCTGAAAGTCCCTTTTTGCTTCGGTGTGCTTGGATGTGTTTGGATATCTGAATCACTGAACTCCAGGTCACAATTAAAGGCAGGATTGGGCAATGGAGTACAGTACAAGAAATGCGTTTCTCTTGCAACTAAAGCCTAACAAGAGCAGAAAACAAATAATAAGCCATGAGCACCAGTAATCACATACAACACATTACAAACATCCAGAACTTTAGAAGAGAATTGAACTTACTGCTTCATTGAAAAACTTGGACACTAATAGAACATGCTGTAAGTCACTGTGGTCCACTTTTGAAAGAATGCTGACCTGCAGGTAGAGACGAGGAATTCGATAATTGTCGCAATTGCATATCTACAAAGCAAAAAAAAACCACCATGATATGTATAAAAGCTTCAATTACCAAGATTTGTTGGGGCAATGATCCTAGAAAATCTGAATCATTACAGCCTTCAACAAATGCCCCAATGAATGTCTTTACCTTCATGGGAAAACCCTTTTTCTTCGTGTTGGAACAATTTCTCCTTACAGGGAAAGTAGCTTTACAAAGTCGAGGTGATGTAACCTCCCAGCAAGCAGAATTTGCCTGTACTGTTGAGTTGTTTTTGTTTATTCCTTTTGCCATAGACAATTACAAAAACCAGTTACTAAAGAAGCAACCCACTGCTTGCCATGAGCTCGGTGAACACTGAAAAAATCAATTAAATCCAACAATCAGTTATCTTTTTCAAAACATAGACATCAAAACTCGTCATCGTTATGCATACATTCTGTCACAGGTATAGTTGCTCCAATTACAGAAAATACAAATTCATCAACAGCCAGAAAGGTTCAAGATTTTCCAGAGGCAATAAGGTTACCATCAACCTTCATAAGCAATAAAAGATGTAACCCTAACTCAGCACCAAATCATTACAACCAAGGAAACGAAAGGAATACGGAATCCATAAAAGAAAAAATGTTGGCAAACCAACTAAGCACATTCATTGAGTATAACTCGTAGCAAAGATCAAACAGGAGAACAAGTAGGGCGAGAGCAATCATAAAAGAAAGCTCCAGATCAAAATTAGATGGAAACTCAGGATAGAGAATCGATTTCTTAAGTTAAACAGCGATTGGAAAAATTACCGAGACAAATCTCGTCAACGCTCACTAATTGACCTATGAAGCTTTAAAACCATTTGCGGCTAGAGGCCGGGAACAGTTTTGCTCGGAGAAGCACCGACCTTCGGATAACGTTCAAAAATTTTCGAAAAAAGATCGATGAGTCGTCGAAGTCAGTTTTGCGTGGGTGTTAAAGTACTAAAATGCCCTTGAAAGAAAACGTGGCATTTCGCATTACGTCTTCCCGGGTCACAGCTGGAGCCGCCGCGGAAAGTTCAAAATTCCGATTGGCGCGCCAAGTGGCTTTTGCGCACGTCGGGTTTTCTTGAAAAATGATCGCCATTGTGTACGTCATTCCCCATATACTTCATTATGCGTAACCCATGAGAATTACACATTGAGCATGAAAATAAAATTATACAACGTTCCTGAATTTCCAACGGAAATTTAACATATATATATATATATATTTATATATATATTTAAAGGCTAAAAGTTTTTGAAAAAAGTTTTTAGAAAAATTCAAAAACTTTTATGCAGTATTCGATAATTTCGTTTTTTGTCCTCTTGTAAAAAAGAAAAATGTAAAATAGATGCTATATAAATACATTATAAAAATGTGCATTTTTTTTTTTATAAAATCTCTCAATTTTGCTACAAATGTAGATATTTTACTCAAAATAAAAATAACATTTTCTTGCCTTTATTTATTTGATATATCTTAAGAGAAAACAATGTTGAAATCCGAACAGGAATTTATTATCCAAATTTATTTTTTCTTTTGCAAATATTGTTTGTTTCGGTTCCGGTTGCTGACGTTACCACAGCTACACTTCCCTGTCGAAAATCCAGCTAAAACGCACAGCGGGTCGCTGTTTATCCATCCGACGAGCTCTTTCCTCCAATCTCTCGTACCTCGGCGCCAATTTGCAGACAAAATCCTGCGCCTTCTTCCCCTCATCGGAGAGGCCCACCAGACTGGCGACCCTCCACCTCCCAACCAAGAAC
Source organism: Vanilla planifolia (assembly GCA_023846275.1). Classification (NCBI taxonomy): domain Eukaryota; kingdom Viridiplantae; phylum Streptophyta; class Magnoliopsida; order Asparagales; family Orchidaceae; genus Vanilla; species Vanilla planifolia. The sequence continues at coordinate 38,872,754 of CM043870.1, read as the reverse complement.
TCGATGATGTCGGCGTAGTCTCCAGCCGAGTATACCCCCAGACGCTGGGCCACCGCCGAGAACTGGTCGAAGAGGCCGTCGTCCCTGCCATCGAACATGAGGTGAGCGGGCATGACTATGTTCTTCCTCATCATGTAGGCGAAGGCGACGACGGCGGTGTCGGGATCGAGCTCGAAGAGCTTCTCAACGATCTTGGTGTATGCGGTCTCGTGGCGCTTCTCGTCGGCGGCGTGATGCCGCAAATCTGCGCTAGCTTCAGGTCTCCGTGCTGCTTCGCTAGTCGGCCGGTGTTGCTGTGGGAGATGGATGTCGCCCGCTCTTGGAATGAGGTGTAGATGAATCCTTTGAATGGGTCATTCTCTGTTTTCAAGTACTGAAGGCGAACTACCTACAACGAAACCCTAGCAGAACTACCTACTACGAAAGCTGATTTTCAACGTCTTTTTGTTTCGAGGCTACGTCTCCGGTGAGGGCTTCTCCCTTACGCCATGCCTTAACCGATGGATCCCTTAAACCGCTCCTTTGCGGAGGTCCTCGGCGGCGGGGAAAAGCCGTCTCCCTACCGACCGCGCAAATCCACTTCTTACAAAGGCGAACCGGAGGTCGCGTTCTCCGAGGATGATGTCGCTAAACTGGCTCTGCCCTTCAAGCTCTCCCTCATCGGCAAGTTTTCACACGGTCGCCCACCGCTCACTTCGATCCGATCAGCCCTGTCCAAGGTGGGATTCAAATCGGCGGTCACCGTCGGCCTCCTAAACACTAAGCACGTCCTTCTACGGTTTGACAGCGAGGAAGATTATGTCCACTGCTGGATGAAGCCGGTGTGGTTCATCGGTGAATTTCCCATGCGGCTCTTAAAGTGGTCCCCTTCCTTCCGCTTTGACGCCGAGCCCTCCATCGTCCCGGTCTGGATAGCCCTTGATCAGCCTCCGCTTCACTTATTCAATAAAGCTGCGTTATTCTCCATCGCGGCGGCAATCGGCAACCCTCTTAAATTGGACGCTGCGACGGCAGCGGTGACTCGTCCACACGTTGCAAAGATCTGCGTCGAGATCGACATCGCCCAACCCCTTCCAAATCGGATCAGAATCTCCTCCGTCCCCGGCGTTAAAGCGGGAGGATACTGGATTCCAGTCACATATGAAAACCTCCCGAAGTACTGCTCCTCCTGCCGCACAATCGGTCATGACTCGTCGGAGTGCAGAAACAAGGGAATTAAAGCCAAACCTTTGCTACAGCGCCCCACCCTTGATAAAGGTAAGGGCCCGGCGCCCCCGTTAGCCCAGTCTAAACCCGTTCTGTTCGAAACAGGAGAATGTTCGACGCGGTCAACCTCTGCCCACCATGTTAAGATACTAGGCCGGGTGGAGGATAGGTCGGCCCCCCTTCTCTCCCTGCCTCTTAATCTCACCCCTTTAACTGTCCAAGATCGGCCATCCCTGTCGAATGACATATGGTCGCCTCCTCTCCTTATTAATCCTCCCCCTCCGGTTACTATTCCAGATATTGCCCAGTCTCACCTGCCCCCTCCCCATTCCTCCTCGTCGTCTCCCACTCAGATCCCTCATTCACCATCGGCTTCCATTCCCGATCTTAACCTGGTCAACGCATCCCACACAGCCAGCGAGGAGATGTCCCTCCCTATCCAGTGTTCTGTTTCTTCACCCCCTCCGGTTCAGGAGGCTCCCTATCCCGTCATCCCCATTGACACTGGAACCTCTGCTCCCACTTTGGAAGTCCAGCCGCCTCGCACCAAATCAAAAAAAAACAAACACAAGGTACTAAGCATTTTGGCTCCCTCAACTCCGGTCACCCGGAGCTCAACGGGCTCGAAACCACTAAACCCCTCCCATGCCTAGTATCTTAACATGGAATGCTCGAGGGATCGCCAATCCGGCGACCCTTGGGAGACTCCGTCGACTCATCAACTCCTTCTCAACAAATATTCTTATCCTAATTGAACCATTTGTCTCCAGTGACAAACTCCAGCGGTTCTGTACTGATCTCGGTTTTGCTTCGGGCCTTTGCTCTCCCACTGGGAAGCTCTGGATCCTTTGGTCGGATCACTTCCAGGTGGATGCGCTCTCTAGCTCTGACCAATCAATGCTCCTAAAAATTTCTCCCCCCGGCCCCTCAGAATCCTTCCTCCTAACGGCGGTGTACGGTAAACACACCCGCCAGCTCAGGAAATGCCTCTGGTCAGATCTCTCCAACCACGCCGTCGTGGTCGGAAACTCTGCTTGGTGCATTTCGGGAGACTTCAACGTGACGCTGCAAGAAGATGAGCAATCCGGCGCTGCAAGGTTTTACTCGACAGCAGCCAATGACTTCAGAAAGGCCATTGACCTGTCTGGCCTGCTCATTCCGTCAACCATCGGTGGCCCCTTCACTTGGCAGGGTAAACGCAAGGGCTCAATCATCCTCAAGAGACTGGACTATTTCCTTTGCAACCTGGCTTGGGTCAATCGCTTCCCCCAGGGCCAGATACGCATTCTCCCTCGCTCCCTATCTGATCATGCTCCTTTCCTTTTTTCTGTGCCGAAGCAGCGCAGGTCGTCGGCGAGACCATTCCGTTTCCTTAACACCTGGCTGAACCACTCTGATTTCGCCCGGCTCGTGGAGGAGTCGTGGTCCAAACCGGTCGCAGCCTCAGGTTTATTTTGCTTAGCTGGCAAGCTTTCGCGTCTTAAAAGGGATTTAAAATCCTGGAACAGGACTGTCTTTGGTGACCTTCAGTCCAACCTTCGTCAAGCCGAAGAAGCGGTGAACGATGTTGAGATCCGGTTGGCATCTCTCAGATCGGGTGAAGCGGCGGACGATCTTCACAATGCCAACATTAAGCTACAACACATCCTCGCGGCCAATGAGGACTATTGGCGACAGAAGGCTGGCCTACGGTGGATCAGAGACGGCGATGAAAACACAAGATTTTTCCATGCCTCGGTGAAGATTAAGCACCAGGCCCTCGCTCTTAACCAGCTCAAGCGCCACGATGGCTCCTGGACGGAATCTGATGAGGAGCTGGTGCAACTGCTCTCGGACCACTACGGATCTCACTTTCAGCACAGAGCCAGCTGCCCAAACTCAACTGACTTGCTTCTCCATCTTGTTCCCTCCAGAGTTACAGCGGACATGAACGCGGACCTCATACGTCCGGTCGAGGAGCCGGAACTTAAAACAGCCCTTTTCTCGATGTCGGACTCAAGCGCTGCCGGTCCCATGGATTCTCGACCAAATTCTTCAAGCACTGTTGGCATATCATCCACCCCGAAGTTGTCCAGGCGGCAAACGACTTTCTCAAAGGTACGCCGATCCCCCACAGCTTTGGTGCGGCCTGGCTCTGCCTTCTTCCGAAATCGAAATCGGCTTCTTCCCCATCCGACTATCGGCCAATCGCGCTCTGCAATGTGATTGCTAAGCTTCTGTCTAAGAGTCTGGCCACCAGACTCGCCCCTCTTCTTCCGGATCTAATCTCCCCGGAACAGTCTGCCTTCATCCGCGGAAGATCCATCTCTGATAACATACTGCTTGCAGAAGAAATGGTAGGTCGGATTAACCGGAACCGCAAGCACCGGAACACCATATACAAGTTGGATATTCAGTCTGCTTTCGATCATATCAGCTGGAGTTTCCTGGATGCTGCGTTGGCGGCTCATGGCTTTAACCCTCACTTCCGGCAGCTGGTCTCCAATATGTTGCAGTCCACTGGCCTATCTATTCTCGTCAACGGGCTCCCTCACGGCTTCTTCCACCCTGCGTGTGGCGTTCGTCAGGGAGACCCGCTCTCTCCCGCCCTCTTTGTTTTGGAAATTGACACCCTTAGCCGATGCATAGCCGACTCCTCCAGATCTGGTAGACTGGAACGCTTCTCCAGCCCCTGCAACAGCTACCCTGTTTCACATCTTGCTTTTGCAGACGACTTCGTCGTCTTCTCTACTGCGAAACATACCGCAGTCAAGCACTTGGCTCAGCTGCTCAACACATTCTCCGCCGCCTCGTCTTTATCCATCAACAGAAGGAAATCTTCTTCCTTCCACGCGCGGGGTACGCCAAAAGCGGATACCAGGTATGCGAAGCGACACCTGGGTTTTACTTCGAAATCCCTCCCTCTTGACTATCTGGGCTGTCGTTTGGGCGACGGCAGGCGGCGCTCTGTATTCTTTCAGCCCTTGATCGAGAAAGTTTCCAGCCGGATTGCCTCTTGGCAAGCTAAGCTCCTTTCCATGGGGGGGAAAAAAATCTTGATTAACTCTGTCCTCACGGCTATCCCGGTCTACTCGGCGGCGGCGCTGTCTCCCCCCAAGCTCATTATCAACTCTATTGATAGGCTCCTCGCCCGGTTCTTCTGGGGCAACTCCGAAACCTCTAAGCGCCACCATTGGGCGGCCTGGCACCGGCTGGCCAGACCTGCGTCGGAGGGCGGGATCGGCATAATCAACTTGTCGGCCACGGTGCTCGCATTCACTGCCAAGCTTTGGTGGAAAGCTCTCCATGGTTCTTCTCCCTGGGCGATATTCGTCAGGCAATGCTACCTTTATTGCCGGCAGGACATCCGGTGGTCTCGGCGCGACTCTTCGGGCTGGAAGAGTCTTGTCCGCTTCCACGACCGCTGGATTCGGCCCAGGGTTGGAGACGGTCCATCCGGCTCTGGTTCGGTCCTCCGCCCGGCACTCCCAGCTTGCTCCAGCGCCTCTGGCCTCAACATTTGTTCCGGCCCGAGTCTGCTGGCCGGTTCGATGGAACCGGCTGGGTTAATCATTAACTACTTGGCTTTCGCTTGCGGCCCAGACGGGGTTTTTTCTCATTCTCGAGCTTACAAAGCTTGGGCACTTCATCCAACGGTCTTTTTTGTCTGTCGCTCCAGCCTTGTGCTGGACCCTTTTGTAATGGATAACTCCTTATAAAAAATAAAAATAAAAAAATAATAAAAAAAAGGTTGTAAGCTCGAGAATGAGAAAAAACCCCGTCTGGGCCGCAAGCGAAAGCCAAGTAGTTAATGATTAACCCAGCCGGTTCCATCGAACCGGCCAGCAGACTCGGGCCGGAACAAATGTTGAGGCCAGAGGCGCTGGAGCAAGCTGGGAGTGCCGGGCGGAGGACCGAACCAGAGCCGGATGGACCGTCTCCAACCCTGGGCCGAATCCAGCGGTCGTGGAAGCGGACAAGACTCTTCCAGCCCGAAGAGTCGCGCCGAGACCACCGGATGTCCTGCCGGCAATAAAGGTAGCATTGCCTGACGAATATCGCCCAGGGAGAAGAACCATGGAGAGCTTTCCACCAAAGCTTGGCAGTGAATGCGAGCACCGTGGCCGACAAGTTGATTATGCCGATCCCGCCCTCCGACGCAGGTCTGGCCAGCCGGTGCCAGGCCGCCCAATGGTGGCGCTTAGAGGTTTCGGAGTTGCCCCAGAAGAACCGGGCGAGGAGCCTATCAATAGAGTTGATAATGAGCTTGGGGGGAGACAGCGCCGCCGCCGAGTAGACCGGGATAGCCGTGAGGACAGAGTTAATCAAGATTTTTTTCCCCCCCATGGAAAGGAGCTTAGCTTGCCAAGAGGCAATCCGGCTGGAAACTTTCTCGATCAAGGGCTGAAAGAATACAGAGCGCCGCCTGCCGTCGCCCAAACGACAGCCCAGATAGTCAAGAGGGAGGGATTTCGAAGTAAAACCCAGGTGTCGCTTCGCATACCTGGTATCCGCTTTTGGCGTACCCCGCGCGTGGAAGGAAGAAGATTTCCTTCTGTTGATGGATAAAGACGAGGCGGCGGAGAATGTGTTGAGCAGCTGAGCCAAGTGCTTGACTGCGGTATGTTTCGCAGTAGAGAAGACGACGAAGTCGTCTGCAAAAGCAAGATGTGAAACAGGGTAGCTGTTGCAGGGGCTGGAGAAGCGTTCCAGTCTACCAGATCTGGAGGAGTCGGCTATGCATCGGCTAAGGGTGTCAATTTCCAAAACAAAGAGGGCGGGAGAGAGCGGGTCTCCCTGACGAACGCCACACGCAGGGTGGAAGAAGCCGTGAGGGAGCCCGTTGACGAGAATAGATAGGCCAGTGGACTGCAACATATTGGAGACCAGCTGCCGGAAGTGAGGGTTAAAGCCATGAGCCGCCAACGCAGCATCCAGGAAACTCCAGCTGATATGATCGAAAGCAGACTGAATATCCAACTTGTATATGGTGTTCCGGTGCTTGCGGTTCCGGTTAATCCGACCTACCATTTCTTCTGCAAGCAGTATGTTATCAGAGATGGATCTTCCGCGGATGAAGGCAGACTGTTCCGGGGAGATTAGATCCGGAAGAAGAGGGGCGAGTCTGGTGGCCAGACTCTTAGACAGAAGCTTAGCAATCACATTGCAGAGCGCGATTGGCCGATAGTCGGATGGGGAAGAAGCCGATTTCGATTTCGGAAGAAGGCAGAGCCAGGCCGCACCAAAGCTGTGGGGGATCGGCGTACCTTTGAGAAAGTCGTTTGCCGCCTGGACAACTTCGGGGTGGATGATATGCCAACAGTGCTTGAAGAATTTGGTCGAGAATCCATGGGACCGGCAGCGCTTGAGTCCGACATCGAGAAAAGGGCTGTTTTAAGTTCCGGCTCCTCGACCGGACGTATGAGGTCCGCGTTCATGTCCGCTGTAACTCTGGAGGGAACAAGATGGAGAAGCAAGTCAGTTGAGTTTGGGCAGCTGGCTCTGTGCTGAAAGTGAGATCCGTAGTGGTCCGAGAGCAGTTGCACCAGCTCCTCATCAGATTCCGTCCAGGAGCCATCGTGGCGCTTGAGCTGGTTAAGAGCGAGGGCCTGGTGCTTAATCTTCACCGAGGCATGGAAAAATCTTGTGTTTTCATCGCCGTCTCTGATCCACCGTAGGCCAGCCTTCTGTCGCCAATAGTCCTCATTGGCCGCGAGGATGTGTTGTAGCTTAATGTTGGCATTGTGAAGATCGTCCGCCGCTTCACCCGATCTGAGAGATGCCAACCGGATCTCAACATCGTTCACCGCTTCTTCGGCTTGACGAAGGTTGGACTGAAGGTCACCAAAGACAGTCCTGTTCCAGGATTTTAAATCCCTTTTAAGACGCGAAAGCTTGCCAGCTAAGCAAAATAAACCTGAGGCTGCGACCGGTTTGGACCACGACTCCTCCACGAGCCGGGCGAAATCAGAGTGGTTCAGCCAGGTGTTAAGGAAACGGAATGGTCTCGCCGACGACCTGCGCTGCTTCGGCACAGAAAAAAGGAAAGGAGCATGATCAGATAGGGAGCGAGGGAGAATGCGTATCTGGCCCTGGGGGAAGCGATTGACCCAAGCCAGGTTGCAAAGGAAATAGTCCAGTCTCTTGAGGATGATTGAGCCCTTGCGTTTACCCTGCCAAGTGAAGGGGCCACCGATGGTTGACGGAATGAGCAGGCCAGACAGGTCAATGGCCTTTCTGAAGTCATTGGCTGCTGTCGAGTAAAACCTTGCAGCGCCGGATTGCTCATCTTCTTGCAGCGTCACGTTGAAGTCTCCCGAAATGCACCAAGCAGAGTTTCCGACCACGACGGCGTGGTTGGAGAGATCTGACCAGAGGCATTTCCTGAGCTGGCGGGTGTGTTTACCGTACACCGCCGTTAGGAGGAAGGATTCTGAGGGGCCGGGGGGAGAAATTTTTAGGAGCATTGATTGGTCAGAGCTAGAGAGCGCATCCACCTGGAAGTGATCCGACCAAAGGATCCAGAGCTTCCCAGTGGGAGAGCAAAGGCCCGAAGCAAAACCGAGATCAGTACAGAACCGCTGGAGTTTGTCACTGGAGACAAATGGTTCAATTAGGATAAGAATATTTGTTGAGAAGGAGTTGATGAGTCGACGGAGTCTCCCAAGGGTCGCCGGATTGGCGATCCCTCGAGCATTCCATGTTAAGATACTAGGCATGGGAGGGGTTTAGTGGTTTCGAGCCCGTTGAGCTCCGGGTGACCGGAGTTGAGGGAGCCAAAATGCTTAGTACCTTGTGTTTGTTTTTTTTTGATTTGGTGCGAGGCGGCTGGACTTCCAAAGTGGGAGCAGAGGTTCCAGTGTCAATGGGGATGACGGGATAGGGAGCCTCCTGAACCGAAGGGGGTGAAGAAACAGAACACTGGATAGGGAGGGACATCTCCTCGCTGGCTGTGTGGGATGCGTTGACCAGGTTAAGATCGGGAATGGAAGCCGATGGTGAATGAGGGATCTGAGTGGGAGACGACGAGGAGGAATGGGGAGGGGGCAGGTGAGACTGGGCAATATCTGGAATAGTAACCGGAGGGGGAGGATTAATAAGGAGAGGAGGCGACCATATGTCATTCGACAGGGATGGCCGATCTTGGACAGTTAAAGGGGTGAGATTAAGAGGCAGGGAGAGAAGGGGGGCCGACCTATCCTCCACCCGGCCTAGTATCTTAACATGGTGGGCAGAGGTTGACCGCGTCGAACATTCTCCTGTTTCGAACAGAACGGGTTTAGACTGGGCTAACGGGGGTGCCGGGCCCTTACCTTTATCAAGGGTGGGGCGCTGTAGCAAAGGTTTGGCTTTAATTCCCTTGTTTCTGCACTCCGACGAGTCATGACCGATTGTGCGGCAGGAGGAGCAGTACTTCGGGAGGTTTTCATATGTGACTGGAATCCAGTATCCTCCCGCTTTAACGCCGGGGACGGAGGAGATTCTGATCCGATTTGGAAGGGGTTGGGCGATGTCGATCTCGACGCAGATCTTTGCAACGTGTGGACGAGTCACCGCTGCCGTCGCAGCGTCCAATTTAAGAGGGTTGCCGATTGCCGCCGCGATGGAGAATAACGCAGCTTTATTGAATAAGTGAAGCGGAGGCTGATCAAGGGCTATCCAGACCGGGACGATGGAGGGCTCGGCGTCAAAGCGGAAGGAAGGGGACCACTTTAAGAGCCGCATGGGAAATTCACCGATGAACCACACCGGCTTCATCCAGCAGTGGACATAATCTTCCTCGCTGTCAAACCGTAGAAGGACGTGCTTAGTGTTTAGGAGGCCGACGGTGACCGCCGATTTGAATCCCACCTTGGACAGGGCTGATCGGATCGAAGTAAGCGGTGGGCGACCGTGTGAAAACTTGCCGATGAGGGAGAGCTTGAAGGGCAGAGCCAGTTTAGCGACATCATCCTCGGAGAACGCGACCTCCGGTTCGCCTTTGTAAGAAGTGGATTTGCGCGGTCGGTAGGGAGACTGCTTTTCCCCGCCGCCGAGGACCTTCGCAAAGGAGCGGTTTAAGGGATCCATCGGTTAAGGCATGGCGTAAGGGAGAAGCCCTCACCGGAGACGTAGCCTCGAAACAAAAAGATGTTGAAAAAAGGACGGGAGTAGCAACGCGCCGACTTCCCTCCAACATTTGCCGGTTCACTACAACAACACCTTGGTATGGAACAAACGGTTACCTGAAAAGATCTCAATTTTCGTCTGGAGGATACTAAACAATGCCCTCCCGCTTCCCGATGCGCTTCAGCGGCTGGGAATCTCACTAGCACCAAAATGCCCTTTCTGCCCTTCTTCAGACGACAAGTTCCACATTTTTTGGCATTGTCCCATCATCTCCCCAACTTGGGATTGGTATGAAAGAAGACTGAACATCCCCCCTCCAACAAACCACCCCAATAGACTACTATATTGGTGGACCTTCAACACATCCTTAAACTCTCTAGCTTTCTCGATTCCAGCGATGCTTTGCTGGACCGCATGGAAGACCTGGAATTCAGCGCTGTACTCAAACAAAATACCTACCAAGGACACTCTCTTCTGGGATCTGCAACTACTCCTTAAAAATAATTACTTCGACAAAGCTCGGGCACTTCATCCAACGGAGAGACTTAACCTTCACCATTTAGGCTTCCTATAGGACCCTCTCTGCTTATCTTTTTTGTCTGTCGCTCCAGCCTTGTGCTGGACCCTTTTGTAATGGATAACTCCTTATAATAAAAAAAAAAAAAAAAAAAAAAAAAAAAAAAAAAAAGAGTACTGAAGGCAGGCAGAAAGGTACACTGTTTTAGAAGTCTGGGAATGTCATATCTAATGGAAAAATGTTTTTTTGAAATAATTGAGGGAATTAAGTTTAGTCATCTGGAAGTTGTTGATGAAATCTTTTCCCATGGTTTTTAAAATTGCTCTGTTTGAAAATGAATTAAACTTAGGCCAAGCCTATTAACGCTACTTGCTGTTTGTCTTTACGAACGTTAAGAGATGAAAAGAAAGCAAAGCAGAGAAGTCGGATGGCTTACCATGCCGCAACCGATCAGATATTGTATCGTCTTCTCGATCTGTCTCATGTCCACCCTTCCCGAAAGGTAGAGATACTGCCTCAGGAGATCTCCATGCCTGTTCTCCTCTGCAGCCCATCCTCTCGTCCAGATGGCCCATGAGTCCATGCTCGCCCCTGTTTCGTCCCTAACTCCATCGTAGCTGTTGAGAAAGTTGTGCTACGTTGGAAGAGCTTCCTCCGTTATCATGTCCCCAACCAAGACCACATAATAGTCATCAGGGATCTCCTTCGCCCTCTGCCTGAGCTCCTCAATCTGCACGTAGAAGTCCTCTGAGACGGGGTCGGGTAGGAAGTCCTGTGGCTGCCATGAGCTCTCCACGGGCTTCAGAAGACACAGCACGTTGTTCTGCGCCCAGCCTTCTAAAGACTTGAAGATCTCCATCTTTTCTGGTGGCATGGAATGGCTTACTTGGTTTTCGACTTCGCGAGGAGGCCTGAAGGACTTTTGATGGCTGTTCGACACCACTCTGGCCATGGAAGGCCTGGCGATCGCCGATGGAGGAAGACGGCGTGGCGGAGTTTCCTTTAGAATAAAGCTGGCAGAACACACACTCAAAGCCATTGCTCCTCTTCGTCGGAGCGCAAGACGAAACAGCTTTTGGAGAAAATTCAGCGGAACCGTTTAAAAATTACGCGTTTATATAATGCAATCTTCCAAAGCAGGTTTTTTCCATGTCAAAGTTTTATTTTTATAGATAATATTTTTTATAAATAAAAATCAATCTATAGTTTAGAATTTCATTATTATGAATAATCAAATAATGTTTCCATTTCTTATGAAAAACCAACGATCATGTTTCCAACGTGATACTAATTTTGAACTCAGCAGAATTAGTCCCCTTTATTTTGTGTCTCAATCAATTAAAATATTTTCTTATAAAAGAGCTCTTTATGATAACTTCGTCATGTTGTAACAAATTGTTCAACAATGGCATTCAATCCTATCTAAGAGACACAAACAATGAAAGTTATCAATGCAATTCAACCTTTTTTGCCGTCCTGATACTAATTTTGAACTCAGCAGAATTAGTCCCCTTTATTTTGTGTCTCAATCAATTAAAATATTTTCTTATAAAAGAGCTCTTTATGATAACTTCGTCATGTTGTAACAAATTGTTCAACAATGGCATTCAATCCTATCTAAGAGACACAAACAATGAAAGTTATCAATGCAATTCAACCTTTTTTGCCATCTTGATACTAATTTTAAACTCAGCAGAATTAGTCCCCTTTATTTTGTGTCTCAATCAATTAAAATATTTTCTTATAAAAGAGCTCTTTATGATAACTTCGTCATGTTGTAACAAATTGTTCAACAATGGCATTCAATCCTATCTAAGAGACACAAACAATGAAAGTTATCAATGCAATTCAACCTTTTTTGCCATCCTGATTCTAATTTTGAACTCAGCAGAATTAGTCCCCTTTATTTTGTGTCTCAATCAATTAAAATATTTTCTTATAAAAGAGCTCTTTATGATAACTTCGTCATGTTGTAACAAATTGTTCAACAATGGCATTCAATCCTATCTAAGAGACACAAACAATGAAAGTTATCAATGCAATTCAACCTTTTTTGCCATCCTTTGTCACTTTTAATATCATTTTTCAAGATTCATCTTAAAATGTCAATATCTTTTTTCCATTTCGAATCAAAATAAATATGTGTTTTATTCATTAATATAAAATCTTTATCAATTATTCTCAATCATTTATAAGCATTGAGAATTATTTCAAATGTTTCAACCTTAAAAATTTTGAATATCAACTAGAGATTATATATCTATCATTGAAGATAATTCTCGTGAAAACAAAGATGACATTTCCATCTAATCTAAAAGTCATGTTTAGTTTGGATTCATATTTGTTGTTCTTATTAAGAGTTTTACATTTCAATATAATCTTATTTAAATATGACACTTTGCATTATGATGAATGATAACACAATATTAACTAATGTATTGATGATTATTTTAGAATAATATGTTTTATCATTCTTATATATTCCATTCATTTGCCATGAACATATTTGCCGTTCCTATGCTTAGCTCGTTGTTTGGAAGATATAGTTTTATGTTTTTTAGAATTTTTCATAAATTTTAGATGTTGATTTTATAAGTATTTTATTTTTTCAAGATAAAAGACTGAAACCGATATATTATTGCTAAAATGTGACATACATTTAGATAACATTGAACATGTTATCAAAATATATACTTTTCCATCAACAAAATAAGGTACTTGGTTGTCTTTTTTTTGTGTGATATATGAATATATTGTTATTCACTTTAGTAGTCAAATCCTAGTGTACCATTTATTTTGGATAAATCGAACACAAGCTTTTTATGTTTATCTTAGTTTATAATTAAGTATCTAAGGTTTCATAAGTACTATATATAGATGCAAGTGTCTTAAAACTTGTTTTTAAGTTCAAAGTTTAATAAATTTTAACAAAGAATATATATTTCTCAAAAAAGTGGTTTTCAAAAATTATTATAAACTAGTCCTTTTTTTTTCAAATCTCTTGTCTCCCTTCTTCTTCATTGGCCTTTATATGCCATCTCCCTCATAGATAATTGGTTTGCATTAATTATTACTCTCTCATTACCAGTGTATCACTCTTGAAAGAAATTTAGAACCTAGTCAAAAGCTTTGCCATGTTGATTTGGCTTATAAATAGTTGCAAAAAAATTCTTTAAGTTAAAAACAATAAGTTTGGTGCAATTCAATAAGAGATAAAGAGACAAAAAGATAGCAAAAGAAAGAGAGACATGAAAAGTGACCTTTAAACTTACCATCTATTGTAGGAGTGGAAATTTTTTAAGAAATAAAAAATCATATTTTGTTTGATTGTGATATTGCCTAGTCATATCTTGCCCATTACCAAACAATAAAATGATAATGAACTAAATAAAACTCTTTTTTAATTTATTTACTCCTAAGATTTTAAAATTTATCAAAATTCAAAAATGAAACATACAAAATCACTGATAAAAAATATATGTTTTGCTCATATGCAAAAAGCGATTTTCCATTACAATCATTTAATTGTGCAAATATAATTCCCACATCCTAATAAAACTCAACACTTCAAACCACAATACATGCATATAACAACAACATTCCCAACTATGATAACTACCAACAAAACCACATAATTATCACAATATCTGCAATACCAAAATCACATAAAACATAATAGTTGCAACTTGCAAGTCAATCATACAAATCACATTTCTCAAAACATTTATACACAACTAAGACATCTAAACCACTCTCACCACAAATTCTCTCTCTAAGACCTAATATCCATTATTAAAAGGTCTCCAGGTATATGCATATCTGTGATATGCTTTGTAATATGATACTAACTCTGAAGTCACCTGTCAAGCCCCCACCTAACCAAGTACCATTATATAACAATATTATCATAAATTTGCTTAACTGTTACATCAAGTGAGGACAACTAACCAAAAATCAAAGGTGGGGACCCCACGGTAAGACAAAACACACACTCCAAAATTCGCAATATATATAAACACGAACATGTTTTTATAATAATCGCACCAACCCCTCCCTTTGTTTTACACATCTCGTGAAAAGGGTTCTTTTGTAACAGTACCATTCCCATCTCTCGGTGCAGTGGTTTCATGACCTGTGATGTAAGCACTAAATGAGATTTTATATATCTCAGTAGATAATTCCACATAGTTAACCAAGTAAATAAAAAGACATAACAAAATACCATGAACAGTAAAGATGAATCACATGCATCAAGCTAAAATCATACCATATGTCATCTATATAAGGTAATGTCAAATGAAAACCATAAAGAAATGCAAGTTCCTTATATAGTGTGTTATTACCGGGCCCAATTCCCTTTGACACATTATCCTCTGGATCCAATCATCAATGACTGTCCTCTAGCCGGCATCCAACCAAGCACATAACACTAGGCAGATATCTGATCCGAAGATCGATACCCTGCGATCCAACACGCTGAGCCTAGTGCCACCAGGCATGTATGGTACCATACCCTACGATCCAACACGCTGAGCCTGGTGTAATCATCATGGAGTCATAGCACATAACACTAGGCAGATATCTGATCCGAAGATCGATACCCTGCGATCCCACACGCTGAGCCTAGTGGTGAGGATAATGTTCTCTGGAAATCCATTTTTTTATAATTGTCGTTTCCAAAACATCAATCCATACCATATCAAAAGACGTTTCATGCCATATTGTTTCGTCTCTTTCTTTAGCATATTGTACAATATTATTTCTTTCTTTTTTAGTTGTCATGCAAATGAAAGAAACATCAACATATAGAACAACCAAACACCATGTAACTGAAAGAAAATCATGTAAAGCAAATACATAGTAATGTGCTACATCACAGGGTTAGGAATCTATCTACCTGAATTTTCTGTACCAACCGTCTTACTCACTTCTGTTTTTTCTTGATGTCCTACAAGCCCGTAAAATACAAAAATAATTAATTTAAATATGCTTATTAGTCAAAAATTGCTTTCTAAAAGCTTTCGCAAACACACCCCAAAATAAATCCCAAAAGGCGCTGGACCGGCCACGGTCTATGCTGGACCGCCTGCGCCCGTCGCTGAACCGCCCGCGCAGAAAAACTTTCTAAAAGCTTTTCCAAACAGCTTTCCAAAACTGAAATTTTCTAAATTCCCAAATTCCTTACGCCGTCACTGGACCGCCCGCTCGGCTCGCTGGACCGCGCGTGCTCGGCGCGCTGGACCGCGCGTGCTCGGCGCGCTGGACCGCGCGCGCTCGGCATCCGGTTCACGCCGCCCTCTCTCTCTCTCCCGCGTTCGGCGAAACCGAAACCTTTCGCCGGCGAAATTCGAGACCTCCGGCGTCTCCCGCCGGCCAAATCAACCCCTCTCGATCTCCGTCGCTTACCAAAAAAACCCTTACATAATGACGACAAAGAAATTCGCGTTTTCCTTACCTTACGGAACCCTCGCCGACCTTCACCGTCGTGTGCCGAAATTCCTCAAAGAGGACGGTGGCTGCTGTCGGAATCTCGTCCTTAAGGAAACTCTCGCCGCAGTAACGTTTGTTGCAGAACCTCGCACTCCGGAATCTCTCCTTGCAGCCGCATGCAGTCGAAGTTTTCGCAAACGTAATTCACCCGATTAGCATTTATAAACGCTGCAGATACGTGTCAAACTCTCCCGAAGCAACGGCAGGTGGTTCGTAAAACAGCTCTTTTGCATAGAACCCCTTATAAATTTTATATTTGCAAAAATATCCTCCGCCAATCGGATTTGAACTAAGCCGACATTTAAAATTTACAGATCTATCCTCTACGTTACAAATTTATCCAAAATCTTTAAAAATTCATAACTTATGCATTAGAGCTCCGAAAATTACAAATTAAACATCGTTGGATTCGTCTCACAGAGCTCTTTCTATAAAAAATATAAAAATACAAATAAGAGAAAACTAGGGCTGTTACATCACCGAATTCATCCCCTTTATTTTTTGTCTCAAACAATAAAAATATTTCTTATGAAATAGTTCTTTATAATAACTATTCCATGTTGTAACAAATTATTCAACATTAGCATTCAATCCTATCTAAGAGACACAAACAATGAAATTAATAAAACTATCAAACTTTAAAGTTATCAATTTATATTCAACTTTTTTTGTCATCAATGAGTCACCCTTAATATCATTTTTCAAGATTTATCTTAAAATGTCAATATCTTTTTGTCATTTTGAATCAAAATAAATATGTATTTTATTCATTAATATAAAATCTTTATCAATTATTCTTAATCCTTTATAAGCATTGAGAATTATTTCAATTATATATTCGAAGGTTTCAACCTTAACAATTTTGAATATCAACTAGAGATTGAATATCTATTATTGAAGATAATTTTCATGAAAACAAAGATGACTTTTTTTTGTCTAATCTAAAGGTCAAGTTTGGTTTAGATCTATATTTGTTGTTCTTGTTAGAAGTTTTACATTTCAATGTAATCCTATTCGAATATGACACTTTGTATTATAATAAATGATAACACAATATTAAATAATGTATTAAGGGTTATTTTAGGATGACATGCGTTGCTATTCTTATATATTTCATTCATTTTGCCATGAACACATTAGCTCTTCTTATGTTTGGCTTGTTGTTTGCATATTGTAATAGCATAAAATGTTAATTTCTTTTGCAAATTGTTTGCAAGATATAGTTTTATGCTTTTTAGAATCTTTCATAAATTTTAGATGTTTATTTTGTTTGAAAGATATAGTTTTATGCTTTACATACATAGGAGTTCTACTTCCATTTTTATGTATTCGTTTCATGCCCTTGTCAGGTATATTAGGCTCATCAACTCTTGTTTAGTTTGTCCTTAAACTATATTAGATTAGAGGAGATACTGTTCTGACATTATATTATAATATTTTAACCTTTCGGGTGATGTACTATTTTGATTTATTTGATTTTATTACTTATCTAAGAGGGCACTACTCACTTGATCATTCATCTTAAAATTACTTCAATTTTAGTATTTTTAATTATAGAGTTTTCATAAGATCAAAACCCAAGTAGTTTTCAAAAGACACATAATATAAAACTCAAAAGTTTTCCTCTTATAGTTTATATGAGACTTATATTCCTAAAAACTTTGCATATAAGCTACATTTTGACTAGTGCATTTCATTGGGCTTTCACTAATATATGTTCGCTTAGCACCCTTGCTGGGTTTTACAAGTACAAAACTTCTAATAATAGCAACAAGATATTTTACACTATAAATTGACATTGTACTAATTAGTTGAATGAAAATTTTTTTTGTTGACTTAATTCTTGTACTTTTTCTAGAAATATATTAAAAATAAACAACTTTTAGAAGAACTATATTCCAAAAAAAGCATTTAGAACATAACATCCAAAATCACATTATCTTGAGAACAATACAAAAACATATAATGTAATTGATAAAACATATGATGCTCAACAAGCACATATTGTTTAATATAAGTGACATATTGTTTAATATAAGTGATTGTTAATTGCTATGAGCTTGAAAAATTTTGTACATCATGTTTTGATTAAGAGCGAAGTGTTATAGCTCTTAGATCCAACGTCTTTGGTGAGGTTCTAACAAGGTTAGTTTTTATCTTTCAATTTTTATATTTTTTTATGTTATCATAATTTTGTTAATAAAGTGAATAGAGAAAGTTTGAGATGAACTTAACTTTGCCATTGGGAGACATGGTTGTGTGTGGGTTTGTAGAGAAATCAAAGATGTTTTACTATAGCAAGGAAAGCTAAAGAGATGCAAAACAAAAGTTTGATTTTTACATAAATGGGGATTAGAGTTATGCCGAATCGTGTTAACTTGTGGGATCGGACCTACGCACGCATGCATTTGGGACTCGTAAGAGGTGTTCATTAGTTTAGCACCTTGTTTGAAAACCC
This sequence comes from Vanilla planifolia, assembly GCA_023846275.1. Classification (NCBI taxonomy): domain Eukaryota; kingdom Viridiplantae; phylum Streptophyta; class Magnoliopsida; order Asparagales; family Orchidaceae; genus Vanilla; species Vanilla planifolia. The sequence continues at coordinate 38,854,995 of CM043870.1, read as the reverse complement.
GTGGAGGACTAAGTTCTAAATTGAGCCACCTAGTCTAAGTGGGATAGTGGAGGAGAGAGAAAATAAGGAGAGTGAAGATGACAAAAAAATAAAGAATCTAATAATTAATTAACTATAATTAAAATAAAAGAAAATAAAATCAAAATAAATAAAATGAAATAAAAGTGAAGAAATATCAAAATCAATAAAGAAAAAGCAAATAAAAATATAAGAAAATAAATAAAAGTAGTAAAAATATAATAAAATAATAATACAATATAAAAATATGAAAATATAATGCAAAATTTGTAAACAAAATTAAGATGCAAAGGAGAAGTAGTTAATCTAATTAACATATATAATTATCACGTAGACCTTGATATAAAGTTTAATTAATACATTTATAATTAACATATACAAAATACAAAAATAGTTAATCTAGGTTTTTTAAGTATAGTTTTAAAAGTAGGGTCATATGTAAATTAAAGGTGTTTATTTTGTAAATAAGATTATTTTTTTTCCCTTTTAAGCCATAATTAATAAAAGTTGGAGTTTATAAACACTTTAAGATTAAGATAATATACAAGTAATAACAATCCCTAATTATAAATATCTAATGCTCAACTTTATTTCTTATCTCTATCTCATATGTTTTCTTGTAAATATAGATGTTTCACATCAAGCATTTCAATACAACATAAATACTTTTAAACATTAGATCAAGCATACTAACTCAACATAAAATGATAACTATCTTCAATCTATCAAAATACTTGAGAAGAAGTTCTCTGTAATTAGTTTATTTAACCTTAGTCTTGACAGTATGATTACCAATACAAGATATGAATATATGAATAGCAATACCAAGATACAAATGAGCTAAAACAAACACGCAACAACTATTCTTTTAAGAGATGTATAAAGAGAGTACTATAGATGTGAGAATATACAAAGAAGCATGTGAGCACAAAATTTTTAACTTTCTTTATCTCAATAGTCTTGAGACATTGTATTTTTTTTTAAGATTAAAAATTTTTGTACAAGATAGGAGTAGTTTTTTTATTTTGATTTTCCATATACATTTGTACCCCTTGTTCATTTTTGTGATTTATTTTTGTTTGTCTATATTCATAAACTAAAATCTCATGCCATGAGTCTTGTTATAAGGAATGAAAAATGACTACACCATTATTGTTAGGTACAAGGGCACTCGTTTGGGTTGTAAAAAATGCATATGAAATTGCTCTAGTGGCCATTATGTATTGAAAGTGGTATAGTAAACTCCATCAAAACATGTAACCTTTAACATCACCAAAGAGAAAATGACCAATTGCTCGACGAAGACATTGTGCAATAAGTATGTGAAAGCCTCGTCTTCAAACAAGGTAAATCTAATGCAACAATTGTTCATTTTGAAGATAGAAGAAGCTTTTATGTTGATCAAATTAATGAGTTTATCATGAAAAATTGACAACTGAATTCAATTGAATTTGAAGAAAAGGATAAAGACACTAATCCTATTTACATTTTTGTCAAATATTTGGAATATAAACATTACTGTGTCGAATAATGTGTTTAAGAATCATAACATAAAGCCATAGAGATTCAAAGCTGATCCTTAACAAGGATATATAGGATAAAGAATTAGAACCTTTTGGTTGTTCCTTCAATTAAGAAAGTAGAGGGCTATATTTGAAGTGAGACTAAAACTCCATAGAAAAAAAGGAGACTAAAATCCGAAGAATCATACTTCCATAAATATAATAATTATGAGCATATAAGATATTGTGGTTCTAAATATTAATAGTTTATGGGTTCTTAATTCCAATACCAATACATCGTTCTATTCCAAACACTACTGCTTGCATAAGGCATCAAGATTAGAGCTTTTTGTATGATGGAAAGCCACAAGGAAATGATAGCCTCATTTAGTTTTAGTGGCACAAGCAATTTGTCACTGAATGAAATCATGGAACATTGAAGATGTAATCCATTATTGACCAGATCTGGAAGCAGATCAGTAGATCATGAACTCAAAGGCCTTGCTCATTTGAGCTAATAATTGATAAAATCTGCAGAAGAGGAAATCCCATCTCAAATTAACGAAACAGTTCTTCACAGAAACACAGGAAAGCGTAGAATGTATGATAATTAATGATGACAGCATCAGTCTACCTTCTCTGTAAACTGGAGAAAACCATCTCTTTCCTTTGCTTTATCCAATTCCTAGGGCAACAAAAAAGTGATAGAAATATCAAAAGAGGGAAGATGCGCTTAGCTTGTGAATCAAAAGGAATAGTTAGACAACAACCTCCTCTGGTTCGCTGGAACTATCAATCTTTTGTATCAGTTTTTGAAGCTCTTTATCTTTTAGTGCATCTTGGATACCGATCGATTCCGCTGCAAACAATTGGCAACATTTGGTAACTAATTACCAGTTTGAAACTTAAAAGGGAGATCGTGGAGGTATATACTGCTATTATAATACAAAAAACAAAAAGCTACAGCAAATTTAACACAGACATAACACAGCATAACAACAAGTGACAACTTTTCTGCAAATAATAGAGTGAGCATTAGTCATTTGAACAATTTCCAAACAACTCCTAATTAAGCTCATCAAGTCTCCACGTTATACCCATAAAGAGAACAAACAACCATCTTCTTTCAAGGCTTTTGCAGAATTCAAGCATCATTGATGAGGTAATAAGTAATACGATTTGGAAATATGGGAGAGGCGAAAAGAGAAAATAGAACGTCTCTGACTGGTCAATAAATTAGAAATCTGGCTTTTAAAAAGCGTTAGTAAGAAAGTTTATCACATCAGGGTAAACTGTATGATTTCAGTTAAATTTCAGTACTCGGTTAAACAAGCAGGATTTACTAAATACTTAGTGAAAGGAAAATAACCATTAGAGTAGGCATTTCCATCAATCTAACAAGCTCAAATAAAAGATTTCCAGGTTATCCCAAAAAATGAAACGAAATGAATGTTAAAGCCTATGCAGTTGGACTAAAACTGCATTTTTCTAGCTGAGAAAAGCTGCTTTAAGACATCACAATGTTGTAAATGAGTGCAGTAAATTAAAAATAGCTTAAATACCTATGCATTTTAGTTGTTCACTCCCAAGAATCCAGCTTGTTTCATCGACAACAAATGATCTATTGGGAAGCATCAAAGAAACTGCCAATAACAAAAATGTAAAAGCACTTAAAATTTGACACTTTGAAAAGTTTACAAACAATTAGATGGGCCATGCAATGCATGATTCTCCATAGAGTGCACTCAACGAACATGAACATAAAGGAATTAACCATAAACACCTTAAAATATCTTTTTTAGCTCCAATCTACCAATACAGCTAATTTATGCTCAGCAATAAATCAAAAATGTTCCCCGGAACTGAATCTATGATTAAATCAAGTAGGGCTAGAGGAAGGAACACTAAATGATGGCATGAAGCAGTTCAAGGGTTGATTGTTCTATTTGCATCTTAAGAGTCGGACTCATAGGTAAATGCCTTTTAATCCTCAAATGAAGCTAAATGGTTATTTTCTTTTGTTTATAACTAGAAAGAAGGTAGCCAACTCAACCTCTCACTAGAACTTTTAAAGGTTAGACAATTATTTGCAATTTTAAATTCTCAATGGAATCGCCTTTGTCTCTCCTTGTATGGTTTTTTGTTCTTGTTTTTTAATCCTTTGGCAAAAAATTCTTTCCAAAGAAATCATTCTCAAGCCAGAAATCAGTTCCAAGTATGCTCTATCCAAATCTCAATCCACTGTTTTATTGCATGAGATTGGTGCCACCACCCCTCCTCCTCCTTGCAACCCACAATTCAAAACAGGGATAAGCTACAGACACGATCCCTACTTCATGTTTTGAGCCATCCTTACTAATTGGCCAGTTAGCTTTAGACTTGGAGACGTGAACTATAACTGATCAAAATGGTACCGCAAGAAATCCAACACGAGATGTAGATAGCTGCTAACAGCGTAGCATCCTCCTCTCAAAGCTAACTATGGAATTGTTGTTGGCTATGAATTGATTTGCCAGTGGTAATCCTATAGAATTGATGAATAGCCTTGAAGGGAATATCAATTTATGCATCGAATTTATGAGGCATACTCATCTCTGAGAATTTAGTGCTTCTAAATTGGAAAAAATCATTGAGATGAGTTCTGGAAAGCAAGTGAAGAATGCCAATGCAACAAAGGGTGTATGATATGGAGAAGGATAACAGAGAACAAATAGCAATTAGGAATAAAAGCAAGAGACAAATTGCCAGATGAAAAAAAGTGCAAGAGAACTGGGAATCATTATGACAAACAACTACGTAAATCATACAAAAAGCTCGAGTGAACTTCAGGCATATCAATTTAGTTCGAAAAGGCACAATCAGAGTCAAGATGTCAAGAGCCTAAGAAACTGTGAGTTTTCGCAACAAATTTGATTACTAACCACAAACCGTAAGCCATAGGATTCTTACTTGTTTCTTCTTGGGGAGATGAAGACATGCTACAGCAATTCTCTGCATAAAAATGTTCACAAAACAATGTTAGCCACAGAATTTAAAAAAAAAAACAGAAAAGCCAAATAATCACTAATTAGTCATAAAATGTGTTCAGTGGAGTTTCAAAATCTCTCTTCCTTTCAAAGATCATCAAAATTATTATGGTTGTTTTATATAATCGTTATACAAAATAATTTCATGAAAACATCTGATAGTCATATCCAAAGTCGAGGCAGCTTAACAAAGAAAAAAAATAAAAGATGAATCTAAAACAATATACATTAAATTCACTAGTTCCTAAAGTAACTTATTCATTTATACTTAACTAATAAAAGAAATTCTCTGAGCACGTGTCCTTGTGGTCTGCATAATTCAAGATGGAAATGAATTCTTAAGGACAAAGAGAAAACTACAACAGCATTATTACCAGAAAGATCTGCCAACTCTACATAAATTCCAAAAACAACAAGACAATATACATTCCTTCAACAAATAGCTCCACATTGCAAACTTCAGTTAGCTCTTTATCTCAAGAAATGAATTTTACAATTTCATATTTAGAAGAATTCCACAAACGTGTTACTTTGCAGCAGTAGAACAATAAGTTACAAAAACAATTAAAAAAAACAATCAAGAAACCAAAAAGATGGTACCTTTGTGCCTTTTAAAGCATTCCAAGGAACAACTGTCAGGCCAAAAAAATTAACAATTAGTTAAAGGAATAAGGAATTAAACATTCCATAGGATTGCAATTTTAAGCAAGACAACTCTGTTCAAAATTACATACACACACACACACACACACACACACACATGCAAACAAACAAACAAATTAATCTAAACAAAAAAAATAATATACAAACAATTTTCATGATAAAAAATAATATATGGATGATTATTCATTAATAATTCAATATGACTTCAGTGCAAATGTAACAGATCAAATAGATAATGGGCAGATATGCTTACTATGGCATAAGGCAAGAAGGGCACTTGTACTTGTATAGCCTATCTTGGCAGACTTCACATTGGCGAGGGACCATGTTCTCAGTTAACCTTGAAACTTCTTTTTCTTTCTACTTCAACAAGGAAAAGTAGAAGAACACATTAGCTTAAGCTTTAAATAAAAAATAATGGCAACCAAAAAGGGCTGAAGGTGCTATAAAAATACTCGCTTCAAAGATTCACCATAAATCTTTTTCAGAACTGAAGCCAACAAAAGATTGTCACAAAAGAATGATTTCTAAAGAAAATTGGTATCCGTTCACACTAAAAAGATCAAGGTTTATTAATTTCTTTATGTGATTACTGAGAAACACACTCCTGATCCCGTGAGGTCTAAGGCTGTGTTTGAACTAAAGAATCTTTTGTACATAATTTTAATTTATATTGAAATTGTTTTCATCACCGAAACCCACAATCTTCAAGTTGCATGTCAACGGGTTGGAAGGGAATAAAATAACCTAATAGTTTAGACTTAGAACAGCAATGGTATTACAAACATAGCAATAAGATATGAGAGAAGAAACCATCATGGTCAGGGTATTTCGAATTAATAAATATGGTTTCAACTTTGCACTTGCCATTTGCCACCCTTGTACAAGCTCAAATCATTACTTCTTGCTTGTATCTGATCAAATTTCGCTTCTATCATACCTCATCAGAAAGGTTGTTGAAGCTTTCGATATAAAGACTGATGTTAAGCTACTTGCCATATGTCTAAATTCATATACTCATTTAGAAAACAAAGTCAAATGTTATACAGCATTCCACCACTAGTGATCAGCGGATCAAATCATGATCAACTGCAAGAAGACAAAGGAATGACCATCACTTATGTCCGAGATTGAGGTCTAAGCGAAATAGACTTGCAACAATAGCAGCAATCAACCAGAAGAATGGCCCAGGCGAGAAGCCTTGAAGGAAGGCTCGAAGTAAAAAAGTTTAAAGTTTCCAGTTTTATGGTTATAACAACATAATATCTGTTAAGTTATTGATATAGTAAAGTACCCTAAGTGTGATGTTTGTTACCTAACAACACTTTTCCAGATGCTCGACTATCAACAACTAAACCACTTGTCAACCATAATAATGGCATACCCAATACGAGTTTAAGGGGGCATGGTAGAGAAGGTGGTGGAACTTTGACACCTCTAATGGTGCAGGCGAGGAAACTTTCCTTGGATCATGACACAACGAGAGAAAAGGTATAATCAGCTAAGATGATGATGTGGGGATTTCATAATGTTCCAGGTTTTAATGGGGATTAGAGAGGCTTGTTGATGGTGAAGAGGAGCTGGCTGTGAGGTGAGCCAAAAAAGGATTGGTGGCTAGGTATGGAGAATTCAAGTGTAGAGAGAAATCTTGAGTTTGGTAGAGAGGACTTGATTGCATAGATTCTTGCTAAAGAAATAAGACTTTTAGGCATGGGATAATGTGAGATTGAGGTCCAAATAGTGAAAGTGACAACCAATTTGGTTTAAGAGCAATTGGGCTAGAGAGAGATTAGAGAAAGAGAGAATTTATATGATAACAAGATCTCAGGTAGAAGGGAAACCAAGAGAAAAAATAGTGGGAGGAAAGCCAACATCTTGCTAGAGTTATAGAGAAGAAAGGGGCATGCATGTTTTATTTCAATTCATCAAAATCATTAACACAAAATATTCATTCATTCATCTCAAATTTAAAGACATAAGAAATTCATAAATAGTGTAAAAGAAAATCTTAAAAATGTCCACAAATGGTGAATGAACCAACAATTCATAATAAACTTATTATAAAATCAAACTTAGGATGAAGACTTATTCAAATATAAACACATGCTTGCTCCAACAAAATTGGTGCCTCGATCATCCCTACAAAGGTGGCACCAATTGACTCCTCCTTATAAGGCTTATGATGATTCTCCAAATGACATGTTTGACCATTAAGTGACTTAGAACCAACAAGTATGAAAGAAGACTCTTTTTGCATGAATTTGAACTCTAAAATGGCTTCAAATTGAGTTTGAATCATTCCTAATGAGTAAAGCCATGCAAATAGCTTAATACTCCAAACTATCTTGTATAAGCCTATGCCATCACAAAGAACATAATTATATTCCAAGTGAATATTCACTAAACTAAAAAAATTACACAAATTCTTCTTAATAAACCAACTCCAAGTGAGGAATGGTCATTCCAATTTATTTGAAACTTGATTAGAACAAAATAACTAGAAAGAACACACGTCAAACTAAAGATAATAATCAAAATACTTAGATAAAAAAAACCATTAGAATTGTTTATTAGCTTTCTAATTGTAGAATTAATCTACAACCTTTTGCTACACACTGATCTTTTATAAAGTATAAAAACATCTACATTAAAGACATTATCATAAAAAATATACGATAGTAAATTTAAAACATGTACAATGATACTCATGTTCCAACATTATTCAAATATCTTCACATCAAATTCATTAAATAATGAAAGTATATAACTACTTGGAAGTTGTTTAATTAGTAAACCCAAGATGTTATTTAAATAAACAAAATATACAATAAAAGTCATTTTTTATTGGCTTAAAACTAGAGTCATGAGTCATTTTAATTTTCTTTAGTTTAATTTTACTATAGTCTACTTTTCCCTAATTAGCATAAGAATGTCATCTTTTCTAACTAAGGAGAAGCTTTTGAAAATAAATTTCTACTTATCTTTTGCACAACAATTTTCCAAACCAAAACTTGAATATTTTTAGAAGAATTTATGCTTATAGATAAAACAAAGCCAATAATTGTATAAGGCCTCATAGGCTGAAAGGTTGGAAGTACTCTAAACCCGCATCTACTCACCGACCCGTGTCAACTCGCCGACCTGAATTGACCCGCACCGACCCGCACACACCCGAACTGGCCTGCGCAAACCCAAGTCAACTCGCACCCACCCGAGCCAACCCACACCGGTGCACATCAACTCGCCCCCGCCCGAGCCGAGCCATGCCGACCCACGCCAACTCCGAGCTCACCCAGCCGACTCACCATTACCAAGGCCGATTCATCGCCTATTCCCACCGACTCACTGCCTATTCCAACCAATTAGTTGTCGATCCAGCCAGCTCGCCACCAATCCGGCCGATTTTCCGCCTATCCAGACCGGTTCGCCGTCGATCCAACTATATCAATTAATGCAACAAGCTTTTAATGCTAAACAATTTAACAATAACTCAATCTATCATACAAATGTAATAATAGTACAATCAGTTTATTCTAAGCATAATAATGGTACATTATCCATATGCACAAAACAAATGTATAAAAAAGCCTCAACTAGGTCATACTCTCACCAACGTTGCAAAATGTCTATCTCAATAATCTCATTCCCTCCTCGCTTTTCTTGCCCTAGTTAACAACTTCCTCCATCAAGGATCCAACTTACAAAAAACAATGGGCATTATTTTGTTACAAGAAATGCTCCATTGTGCCACCGAAACAAGAAAACTTAGAAACACAACCAATTAAGGTTTAAATGCTCACGGAGAGCACGAACTCACGGGAGCCTACACGCTGGAAAAGGAACTCGGTCCTCCTCCTCGCACTGAACCCGCCGAGAATCGACGGCTAAAAGGACCTAAACGACGGCGAGAGACGATTTAGGGTTCCTGATTGCGCGGAAAAAGAGTCGACCGACGGTATGGACGAATTTCGGAAAAAGAAATGCCCTGTCCCATTTAAGTTTTTTATATTTATAAATAGTAAATTAATTATGTATTTATCATTTACTTTTAAATATTAATAAATTATAATAATTTCAAATTAATTCTAAAATAGACAACTAACATCTTTAAATCTTCTCATCCATTTAGATCTTCAAGTCCAGTCTATCTAATAATATATTTATTTTTATATTTTATATTTTCTTAATTAATTATGACATATTTTTCGTTACTTTTTTTTATACTTTCATATTTATATATGAATATTAGTATCATTGCTATTTTAGAGATTTAAAAATATTATAATAATATTCTTTATAATCAAATTTTTTTCTCACAAGCCAACCCGAATAAACATATGTCGAAGTTACAACTCTTTGAGAACAATTGATGTCATTGCCAAATCACATCAATGGATGTTGCTTCTAATGCAATCCTATTTATTACTCTTCTACTCTCGGTGTTGCTTGTGCTCTTGCCTCCTCCTACACGACTAAAACCTCTATTTTATGGTGATGGTAATCTTTAACTCATCGTTTTTTAATTTTTCCTCTTATCTCATTTTTTGGGGTTATGATATTAAGAGTTTGTATTTTGATTAAAGAGTTGCATAGCTCCTTTTAATCTTTCACAATTTTTATAAACGGTTCTATCAAATGTTTACCATTAACTTATGATAACGTTAGAAGATTCTTATTTGTCTAACTAAATAATAGTTAATGAAGACTTTATTGAAATCTTCCTAAAATAGTGAATACCATAGTTGTTATCTAGTTTAGTGGAGTTCGCGACTTAATTATCATCACATAATGGCTAGTACATTAAGGTCTGAAGTATTAGCACTTGAGTTGTTTTAGAAGAATAAATGAGAGTGCATGACTCATTATTACAACGAGAATAAATGACTTAGAATGAGTTATTTTTTGATGATTTCTATAAATCAATTTTTCAATTTGCATGAAGACTTTTGGCATTTTTAGCATCAATGAACTACTAAAGGGTTTGAAATCAACATTAGGAATGATGTTTTTAAAAGATTGATTGATGTAACATTGCAAAACTAGGAGAGAATGGTTACTATAAGTATGGGACCACAATGACAAACCGTTTCTTATAGGCTTAAGACTTATAAATAAGCAATACATATTGGATTTTAGTAAGCCAAGGATTATTCATAGATTTATGATAAGTATTCACCTTCAACATAGAAATTAAGGAAATGAAGCAGGAGCCCAATGGAGATATATTCATTGATTAGCTTGTCATTTATTCTACTTTCCTTCGGCAATCAGCCACAACTTTCTTCCACTTTGACACCCAAAGCTTAGTTTTTTTTAAGACATTTAATTTAGGTTTTTCTCTAACTCGTTTTTTAGTCATTTAATAACTAGCCTCTTAGTGTTCTTTGATTAGCTTTTATGCTATTCTTTGACCCATCTCAAAATATTCTCAAGTATGTTAACAAGTAATCTTCAACCAACTCTAAGTCTTCATCTATATGCCTCTAAGTCAGTTTTAAAATTACTTTTGGATGTTCTCTAATCTATCTTTAGACCTTGCTTACTAGTTTTCTAATTTTCTCTCATTCATTCAAGTGATGCAATAAATACAAAAGGAATTTTATAGGTATACATAACGTCACATTAAATCTTTAAAAAATATAAAAATACTTAAAAATTTTGAATTGTGATAATTACTATAACTAATCACAAGTGATTATAATTAAATTTTTATAATTACTTTTGAATAAATATTTCATTTAACACTTGAGATGAGAAGGTTTTTTTATCAATAAGGGTTTTCTTTTTCTCTATTTTCATACTATATTTTGTATTTTTATTTAGCGATTTTTTTTCCGTCACACCTATACCACTCTCTAACTATAAGAAGAAAAAACGCATGATATTTTATGAAATGGAGGTGGACCAGAGATAGGATAAGAAGGGATAGGATGATATGAATCGGAGACGTCCCATATCATTTTGTGCCCTTTGATTGGTCCAAACCAACACCGGCGATCTCCACCTCAGAAATCACACCACCGCTTTCGCCTCCTTAATTGATACGCCACCACCTCCACCTCTCAGTAACAACCACCCTCAAACCAAAGAAAGGAGGAAAACCACACGCTGACAGCAGATGGCAACCACAGTCATCAGACCATCCCCCTTCCTCGGCCAGACAATGGTCACTGCCGCCGCCGCGGCCGCCGCCAACCCCCTCAAAGACGGCCTGTCCATAGGAAAAGGAAAGTTCACAATGGTAAAGCTTGCAGATTTTTACGAAAAAGGAGCAATTTTGCAGTGCGGGTTTTGCTGGACTGATGATGACGATGCTTATTTATGTACCCCAAGCAGCGTAATGAGCTGTGGTATGGGCCTGACAGACTGAAGTACTTGGGACCCTTCTCCGCTCAGACGCCATCGTACCTCACCGGGGAATTCCCAGGTGACTACGGCTGGGACACCGCCGGCCTCTCTGCAGACCCGGAGGCCTTCGCCAAAAACCGAGCTCTCGAGGTAATCGAATCCCCCACTCTGTTTCCCACTCCGCTTGCGATTCATACACGGCCCTCGTTTCAGGTAATCCACGGAAGATGGGCGATGTTGGGCGCCTTGGGTTGCATCACTCCGGAGGTCCTGGCGAAATGGCTCAGAGTGGAGTTCAAAGAGCCGGTTTGGTTCAAAGCCGGCGCACAAATATTCTCCGAAGGAGGCCTCGATTACCTCGGCAATCCTAACCTCGTCCACGCCCAGAGCATCCTGGCAGTCCTCGGCGTGCAAGTCGTCCTCATGGGTCTCGTCGAGGGTTACCGCATCAACGGGTTGGATGGCGTCGGCGAGGGTAACAACCTGTACCCTGGAGGAACCTACTTTGACCCGCTTGGCCTGGCGGACGATCCTACAACGTTTGCGGAGCTCAAGGTGAAGGAGATCAAGAACGGGCGGCTTGCCATGTTTTCCATGTTTGGGTTCTTCGTTCAGGCCATCGTTACGGGGAAGGGGCCATTGGAGAATCTGTTGGACCATCTCGACAACCCTGTAGCCAACAATGCGTGGGCCTACGCCACCAAGTTTGTTCCCGGCTCTTAAGACTCTTGCTTCTTGTGCTAATTGCATCCTTCTCTTGTTCATTTCCTATCGAATCAATGATGACTTTTTTTTTAATAAATCTATCAAAATTTAACTATCTATCATTAATGCATTACTATAAACACATTCACTAAGCAATTAGCAAAGAAGCTATAGCTAGACTCAAATTACTCTCTCAAACACAAAATTTCTCATTGCTTGAGCTATTTAAACCTCTAATAGGAAATAAGAAGTTGGATTATATTCTTAGAACTTTACACTTTGACATTACATCTTACAATTACAATAATAAAATATGGTTGCTATGGCTTGATGACTTCACTTGTTATATGGAAGAGATTAAGAACCAATTGGTTCATGTTAAGATCTAAGTTATTGATGGTGCATCTAATATGGCTTTTACGTTCGTTTATATAAAATACAAAGTCAATAAAAAGAAGAATCTTTGGATTGAACTAATCAATATTGCTGCTTTTATTTCATTTCCTTAATCCATGGCTAGTGATTTCAATATCGTTATGATTTTAGACAAGTATAAGTATCAACCCAAAAGGATATTTATGTCATGGTAGAATTCCAGTATACTATATAGCAATATGATCCAATCTATCTTCCTTTTATTGGATCTATCTTCACTTGGTCAAGAAAAAAGGTAGGGTTACATGGTTTGCAAATGTTTGATAAATTATTGTTGGCTATAAGACTATAATTTGACTTTTATGAAACACTTTTTTGGGATCATTCACCATTACTTAAACATCCTTCAACGTTCCCTATTGTATGTCACTCACATTCAAATCTCAAAATATGTGACTCAATCACGATTTGTTTAACAAATGATTAAAGAAAGGCATTTTAAATGACAACGGTATGCATGCAAAGGCAACTAAATTAAAGAGACTCAAAAGGCATTTTAATAATAGAATAAGAAGTATTTTGGCAACATTTTTCAAATAGTTAGTAATGCAAAGAAATAATTGATACAGATGAAAAATCAGTATGAACAATCTTAATCAAAAACTACGTTTAAGGAACCAAAATTGGCTCAACATAAACTCAACATGACTCTAAAAAATAAAGAAATCTTTTGGAGACAAAAAGCAAGGTTGAAGTGGCTACATGAAAATGACCAAAACACTTAACTTTTTCAAGCATATATCAAAGCAAAGCACAATATGCTCAAAATTCAAACATTACAAGACTTCAATAGCAACTGACTTCAAGGTGATGAGGAGATAGAGAATGCAGTAGTGAACTTCTTCAAAATGGAAATTGATTGAATTTAACTCTTTTTTGAAGTTGCATCCCTAATCTTTTGCAAATAAGATAATGCTCAATTAATAAGGGAGGTTACAAAAACAAAGCTTATGTAGAGAGTTTACAGCATTGATAAAAATAATTTACCAAGTCTTAATGAATTCATTGGTTCCTTTTTCTATCATTATTGGAACATTGATAGAAATTATATTCTTATGACAACTAAAGATTTTTTGGTTGTCATGCCGCTACTACGAAGCCTTGCCAGTAACAACATTATTGTAATCCCTAAAAGGCAAAATTCATCCTCTTTTGCAAACTTTTGACCTATTTTCTTATGAATGTGTATTGAAAAAATATTCTCTAAATTAATTGTTCAAATGATGCAATAATTTATGCATAAACTATTATCTCCAAAACAAGTTGGTTTCATTTAGAGTAGATGTATAGGGAAAGATTTACTAATCACTCAAAAAATACTAGATCTCATCAACTGAAAATCCAGGTTATAATTGTGTAATTAAAATGGATAAGTATAATGCTTTTGATTGTCTATCTTGGGAGTTCATTCTTCATGTCCTACACTACTTTGGATTCAAACATCATTTTATCCATCATATTATGAAAATTCTATATTGTAATTGGTTCTCAATAATCATAAATGGTGGATGTAGGCATTTTTTTTAAAGTCTTATAGAAGTGAAACAAGGTAATCTACTCTCCTCGTTATCATTTATTCTAGACGCGGACACCTTTAACAAGAGGCTCGATAATCTACAGACAAATTGCAAGATCTATCCCTTCACTTTACCTAAATGTTGTATTAAGATATCACATCTGAGTTTTGTTGATGATATTATTGCCTTTGCAAGAGCAGACAATAAGTCAATACACAACTTCAACATTCTCATACGACAATTTTAAGAAGAATCAGATCTACAAAATAATATATAGAAAAATCAACTTATATGGTCCAAACATTGCTCTGTTACCCAACAAATCTAGTTATCAAGAAAGTTGGATTTTAAAATTGGTAAGTTGCCATAAAAATATTTGGGTTGTAGCTTATATAATGGCAGAAAGAAATTATCTCTTTTTAGTCACTCTTCGACAAAATAAATGACAAAAAATTGTTTGTTATATGGAAAAACTACTTTTAATAGCGATAGATTAACGTTTATGAAGTATGTTCTCTCCTCAATATCTCTACATATGATCTCAGCAACGAACCCCTCAGAAACACTATCTTAAACTTAGAAAGGAAACTAAATAGATTTTTGTGAGGTGGCTATGAAATTGATCATAAAAAAAGATGGAGCACTTGGAGCAAGATTTTACTTGTGTATTGAGGAAGATGGTCTCAACATCAAAAGCTTTGAAGATCTTCACACTGCTTTTAGTTATAAACTATGTTGAGAGTTCAGTAGAGGAAATAGCTAATACATGGAGAAGAGTTCAAGTTGTTCATTATAGTATGGAACAACGTACGTTCTTGGCTGGGGTGGAGCGATGCAAATATTGGTCCTTGACAGGTTGTGAGAATTTCACTGTTTCTTTAACTTAGAGTTTAATTAAAAAAAAGGGATCATACTTGGCTCTAAAACTTATATTTGAATGAATATCTTTCACCTAAAACCTCATTATGTTCTTAGAAGTTGCTTAAAAGTTTTCTTCTCTTCCAAGAAATATTATGCAGGTTTTGTTTTCAATCCTCGTCTAAATATCCCCATTTCATAATTGCTGATACTATTGATTATGCATTTGTGAGCTGCAAAAGGCCAAGTCAAGTTTGGCATCACTTCGTTGCAATTTTAACAATGCCATTTCCAAACTATAACTCTCTTAACACATGCAACATTGGTAGATTTGTGGTGAAAAGGCAACAGCTAAATTGAAGTTATTATCTTGCTCCTGAGCATTTTTTACTGGGAAATATGGAAAGCAAGAAATAAAATTTTATTTGAAAGGATTTGTATCTCTGTATTAAAAATCAGCAGCAACATAAGATCTCTTCCATTCATGATAACAATTTGCTTTCATTTCACTAAAAAATGATGGCAGGGCTATATTCTTATAGAAAGGGTATTGATTGAGGGTTTTTATAAATGTACCATAATACAACTTTTATTGTGTTTTGATCAACACCACCTTCCAATTACTTCAACCAAATGTAGATGGGTTGATAAAATGAAACTCAAGGGTCGCCAATGGGGTTGGGGTGCTTAGAGATGATAAAGGTCATAACATATGTGCTATTTCTTCATACATTGGAATTACATCCAATGTGAAAATATAAGGTATAGCTTTTCTTTAATACTTATAATATTGCATTAGCATGATTATTCAACTACTACTTATTGAATTAATTAAAAGGAAACTATCGATATGCTTAATTACAATTTTATAACTCTTTGATGATCGATAGCAATTATTTAAAGAATTAAAGAGATGATGATGCACATTATAACTTAGCTATAACACATTTATAAACGAGGTAATACTGTGGCGAGTGTAGTAGAACAATTAGTAAGTTCTTTATCTCAAAATCAATTCCTAAGAAAAAATCAAACCATAAAGGCATTCTTGAGACTTGCAAGATTTAACTAAAGAAAGACTTTTTATTTGAGAATCCATCATTTGACAACTAATATAATACATTAAGACTTTTAAGTAACAAACATCAAGACAACCTAAACTCCACTCTTATCATTGAATGACACTACTCTTTTGTACTATAATCTTTATATTTCTACTTTCTAAAAAACAATAATATTACATATTTCTCAAAAAGAAAAAGAAAACATTATTTTTAAAATATTCATAATACAATAAATGCAAAGAAAATATAATATAAAAATCGAGATTTAAATATCAAAAAATCAAAATTTAAAACATTAGATATAAAAAAAATATAAGAATGTGTTGATAAAAGTGATTTTGGGTTATCATCTAAAACAAAAATATGTATTCTAAATGCATGTTTTAAAAATCAAGATAGATTGATCGTAAATTAATTTAACTATTCAATGAATAAAAAATGTTATATTAGTATTTATTTTATCAATAAAACTATTTAATGTAGATTTTGCAAAGCATCCATGATAACAAAAAATATAAAAGCAAAGCTTTAGGAAAATTCTTTAGGTGATTTTTTTCTTTAATTCTTAAAAATTTTGTACTTTCCAAACTATTTATCTGAATAGAAGAAAACAATTATTTTTTAAACTTACATAAAAATATTTTAAACTCATGATTAAATATTATAAATGTTGGTGTCATTTCTAATTTTATTAAAATATATTGTGAAATTAAATTTGATTTTCTTACACGTAACAGTTACTTTTGAGAGCAACTTACACTACCCTTTCCCATGATGAATATTACTACTAAACGATAAAGAGTAGGAATAACGTTCAGTTCAGATCTACATTTACATTTTTAATAATTAAAAATATATTAATAAATAAGGAGTTAACTAGAAAATGGCCATCCCATGTTATTATATAATCGACGTCGAAGCCGTGCTGCGGACGGAAGAAGATTTGGCTATACCGTATGATCTCAACAAAAAGGGCACGTACGTCTATTTTAATATAAATTTAAGATAATTAAATATTATTATTTGAGAAAATATTTTTAAAATATTATTAAAACAACAGAATGTTTAAAAACTCGTTATAAAATTTTGTCCTTTTTTTTTAATTTACGAAATTAGTTTGGATACAAATCGGACGGCTTAAGCAATATTCCAGGTTTGAACTGTGGATGAACCCGGTTCACATCGCTCTTACTCGGGATATCATCGCCAGACAGTGAATTTAATTATTTTTTCAATAATTAAAAGAAAAAAATAATTTTTAGTGCTTGCTAAGTGTTCATGATAATGAAAGAAAAAAAAATGAGTAATTTTTCTTTGATAGATGAACATTAAAGACAAAAAATCATACATACATACATATATATATATATTTCAAAAATTAATTTTTAGAAAATAAAATATCTTTAAGATCAAATGAACAAAACATTAATTATCTTAACAAGTTTTTACATACTAAAATCTCAAAGATTCTAGACAATACAATTGATTATTTTATTTGTCTTATATATAATAATTGTTAAATGATGCAAATTTATTTAAATTGCTTACAAAAAATTGAAGTTGGCATAGATGATAAGTAGGCTATTTCTAAACAATGAATAATTGTTATATAATTAATTGTTTAAGGTTGATCACATCTATATGTAATACTATGCTTATTGTTATGAGAGTCAAATTCAATCCAACACAAATCATCCTTTAAATACTAAAAGGCACAAAAACAAACACCATGGCTAGAGAACACATATTTATATATTAATGTTTATGAGATTAAACTTTGTCTCACTTGTACTAAATAATATTCTTTCAAAAGTTTTATTGGCATTGTTCATTACTTTATCATATAAATTCTAAAATAATCTAAATATCATAGTTGACTATGGTTTTGAATATCAAGGATATCAAATATAATCCATTGAGCTTTTCACACTGCTTATGAATTACTCAAATTTCTCCTCAAGAGATGGCCAAATTATAGAATCTTTGTGTCATTGTGATGGCTATCCACAAATATTTGTAACATCATTTAAATATCATATTTAAGTTTATTTTTAAACATTTAAGAGATTAACATGTTTCGTCAAGCCTTCCACACTACTCTTGGATTATTCAAATTACTCCACCATGGATGCAACCCATAAGGGCTATGTTTTAGTGATGTGAAGGTCTTAGAATTTTGCCACAAAATCTTAAAACTTCTATAAAAATTAAGAATATCTAATTTTAGAGACTTTGATGTGATATTTTGTATTTTTTTATAGTTTGTCTATGGCTACCATATATATACACATGCTAATTATAGACCCATGTCACTATAAACATTGTCTGATAAGTTATGGACGTCTTCCTAATCACTTTGGTTGCATATGAACATTATATAAGTCTTTTTGAGAACCCAAGGTTTGTGCAGACTCATTGACAATTCTTAGATTACTTCAAATAGTTAGTTAATTGATATGATAGTCATATAGTTTGGATTGGTAATTAGGCATTAATAAACCACTTTGAGTGATTATGTTAAGTTGTCCAATGTGGGTCATTATTTATTTCTCTACCCAAGTTCTTTTTATTATTCTCTTTATCCTTATAAAAGGTGACATTATGGTTCAAGTTAAGAAACATTTTATACAAAATAAGTAGGATTTGACACCAAAATTGGAGGATGGCTAACTAATTCTTTGATACCAAATTGATAAAATACATGGGTAGAAGAAAAAACTATTACAATAAGATGTGGATAAATCCACTCTTTTGTGTAAGGTTATGCTTGAGGAGGATTTATAGTAGACATAAGTTATACTTTTAGGATAAATCCACTCTTTTGTGTAAGGTTATGCTTGAGGAGGATTTATAGTAGACATAAGTTATACTTTTTAGGTAAGAGTATGTTTTTTAAAGTATGTGATGAACATTTTTAGGCTCAAAACTCTTCAAAAATATTTTTAATTAATTTAAAAGTCTTTAATTTCATGACATCCAAATTATTCATAGACTCAATATGAAAAGATAAGAAAAACTCTACTACTTCTTTACTTAGGAAAAATAAAACATTAAAATTTGAATTTTTTATCTATGAACTCTTCATTACCATAACTAATTTAAGAAATAATAAAAAAACTCTTGACACTTATAGTTTTCTATCAAGTTTTTTTATAACTCAAAAGTACAAAAATAAGCAAGTAAATAAAAATAAAACATTATCTAAAAATAGGTATCCTAACTCTTTTTTTACTTTGCTATAATGCTTGAGTCTAAGCCCTAATAACTATTTTGTGCATCACATAGTGTTTGTGTACTCTCTATTTGAACCATCCTTTGGGTCAATCTACATGTTTGGGTAAACATCTAACATATGTGATTTAAATACAAATTTTTGTCATGCATCACTTTTTCTTGATAAAATTTCAAAAGGAAGCCATGCTTTGATAGAATCATGGTGGTTTTCATGTTTTCATCCAAGTCAGCCATGTAGAGTGAACTCGATGAGACGTTCAATATCTTAAGTATGACTACGGTCTGTCTGCGAGGACTTTTTGCCCAGAGCTCTTGGCAGCAAACTTTCTTTTAAGAGTTACAACAATGAAATTTGAAAGTGTAAAAATTACAAGAAACTAAGTAATAAAGAGAAAAAAATATAGCTTTGGTCATAAGAAGATAAAAAGCTAAAAAAGTTCTGATTTGCTTCATTTATCTTTTTTATGTTTTTATATAGGGGTCGAATATAATATTTTATTACAAAAATATAATATTTTAATTACCAAAATACACATTTACTCATAGATTATTCATGAAATTTGAGATTCTTAGCAAGTTTCCTTGATGTTATCCAACATACAATGCATCCTTAATATCTCTACTAATATGGATCACCTTTTCTTCCATCTTTCAATTGATAATGATATTTTATTTTTATAATCTAAGCTCAACAAACCTTAAAGATCATGGTGGAATAACACATTGCACCACTAGAAATCGTCTATCTTAGACTCACAATCATGATCATCGTCATCATCTTTTACAAGCCATTAAGGTCAATTATACCATTTCTAACTTATATCTTTTAGGTTCTCCTCGTGGGGATTATTTAATATGTATGTTGTATTTAGTGCTTTCATAATAAGTCATACTTCTTGAGACAATGACAATTTATTCCTTCTTGTTTTATTGTTGTTGACAATAAACACAAGTTTTATGGTTAATCTCTTAAACAATTAGTATATAATTCTTCCAAATGATGATTTTGATATAACAATG
The DNA here is from genome assembly GCA_023846275.1 of Vanilla planifolia. Taxonomy (NCBI): domain Eukaryota; kingdom Viridiplantae; phylum Streptophyta; class Magnoliopsida; order Asparagales; family Orchidaceae; genus Vanilla; species Vanilla planifolia. Next base: position 38,834,605 of record CM043870.1, on the reverse strand, counting down.
ATAGAAAATATTTAATATCAAGCTGATGAAAGATAGATTCTCTAAGAGAGTTATGAGAATAGAGAAAAATATTTGTCTGCATCCTCTTTGAAAGAGAAGTAGGTTGGCTATCAAATTATTTAAAAATAGCTATTCTCTATTCATCTTATGAACGGTTTAATTAGTTATTGTAATCCTAAATACATCTTTATGAAACAAGATAATAAACAAAATATAAATGAATTAATTTAAGGTTCTTTCAATTATAAACAAATTTTATTCAATTTTAAATTTTAAAATAAAAAACTAACATAATTAAATAATACTAAAATTCTTAAAATTAAAGAATATTAAAATTTTGAATTTGAATTCTTAATATCTTAAAATTAAAATGTCATTTTTATGAATTTATATTATCCTTGTATTTGAAATATTTATTTATTGAATTTAAAATAATTATAACTGATCTAATAAAAGATAGATATATAGATTATTTTGAATTATGACTTTTGAATTATGACATGGCATCTAAAAAATATAACAATTATTATTATTAATATATTTAGATGTAATCTAATTTATTTATCATATTTTAGAGGTATTGTTTTAAGCTTTTGGCTCTCATTGAGCTTTGTATTGATTGTAGATCAAATCTTATAAATTATGTCTTGCAACTATCTTTATAATGTTATATATTCTAGATCAATAGTTCATTACTAACTGCATAATTGAATAGTTTAAATGTACAAGACAATCCACATCTATATTTTTGTGTTTTATTTTGATTTTTTTATTATTATTTTAACAACTTTTAGTGTCTTCTTTTGTAGAGAAGCACTTAACATATATATTAATTCTTAGAGGAAACTCAATATTTTCTTATTAAACTATTCTCTTTAGTTTGGCATAATGTGTGAAACTTTTGTAGTTGAATGAAGGTAGTACTTGTATAGGATTAGGAGGGTTGTAATATGTATTATTTTGATATTTTGTTTCATAAATTTTCTCTTAAAACTTAGATGATCTTGTTATTTTGAGTAAAATTTTGATTGATTGATTGATTTTCCTAATTCCTGTGATGAGAGGGTGTTGAGACCTAAAATGAATATCTATTCAAGCTATAAAAATAATTTTTATCTTTGGAACCTCTTTATTTCTTTTTAGTTTATGTTTAATCCTTTTTTCTTTTAGCTAATAAAATTTAAATATGATCTACTTATTATCATACCAACTCAAGAAAAAAATAAAAAAACTTAAACATTTATAATTCTATGTGAAGTTATTACATAACTAAAAATTATCAAAATAAAATAAATAAATAAAGAAAAATTTTATCTTAAAATATTTTTATTATGTTGAGTGAAAATTTGATTAACAGAGTTTAATAGCTCTCATGAAATGAGGGTTTTATGGCCCAAAATGAAGAGCTTTAACAATTATTTGCTAAAGATTTTAAATTAATTTTGATATTTGGATACACATTTTTTTATTTTTATCACTTTTAGTCAACCTTTTTTTTCTTTCAACCAATAATACTTAAGATTCAACCTAAACATACATGGGTGATCATGCATTACGCAATCCACAGACCACACAGAACAATCTAGTCATACCACCTCGTGCTAAGCCAAACTAGGTGATCTCCTTCATTCAACATACTCGAGAGCCCTTTACCTCTATAGAATTCATCTCTCTAGAAGAGGATCTAGTCTCTCCATTACATAGACATAAGTAATTCAAGTCTCTTTTTAGATGCTTGTCATGAATCAAAAATTCATTCAATTTTGCAACCATGTGAAGAAAATTTCAACACATCCCATTTGCATGTTGTATATACATCATCATGTAGGATGCAATTGTCTTATGTATTAATTTCGATCCACTTTTTAAAACATTGTTGTTTTCTACGACCCACACACCATACGGAGAGATCACTTAACTAGTTAAGATAGTTTTAATCCATATTTCTGATTTTTTTAATATTCCTTTAGCACACATTATAGAAGAACATTAGTCTTTATGTGAACTCCATTCAAGAGGAGCCTTAGTATCTTTTTGTTATATTGTTTACTTTAGTCATGTATCATATACGAGTTTTTTATTCTTTGAATGAAGATTAAACATATAGAATCAAGATTAATTAGTGAGATATGATATTATGAGATTTTAAAATTAAATATTAAAGCTTTGGAGTGAAAAAACATACTAATTTCATCAAAGCAATATGCTTGCCAAATGGTATTGATATATTATCATAAAATCATGTAATGTCTTGAGAATTTAGTATTCTTTTTTTAATTTTCGGCTTATAGTAATTAAATATAAGTATAAATATAAATATAAATAAATATATATATAATATGAAACCAAAAAAATCATGCATTATACTCATTCGTCTTTCTCTTCGGAGCTACGCGTACATGTTTTTTCCTTGTTATATTCATGTGGAAAATACTTCGTTTTTTTATCTTTTGTTTTATTTGTTTCTCGGGAAGGTCAATCGTCTTTGTATTTTATACGGCCATTATAATTGAAATAAAATATAAAAAAATAGATAATGCAAAACTGGCCTTGTTTGTAATATCAAACTTTACATTACAATCATTGTTAATATATATATATAATTATTTAAAATATAAAATTTTTATTATATGAGATGAAATATATGATAACTTTTATTGTAACTCATATGTGATATGATAGATATTAAGAAATAAACTACAAAAAAAGAATTTTTTCTTATACATCATCTTATTATTAATGATAGAAAAAGAATATAAGCCTAATATAAAATAAAATAAATAAAGATCACTAAGTATACATATGAGTTAATATTAAAGATTTTTTTTATGTTGTTAGCATTGTGTACGAGACTTTGATATATGTAAATGATAATATTGAGTTCCTAAAAAATCAATAACATTTTGCGTATGACTTTAATATGCATATAATATGATATGGTGTAATTACGAACTAATCTTGATTTATATATAATAATATGATATTAAAAAAAACTAAACTTAATTGAGATCATATAGAACACAATAAGGATACTTTAAGAAAAAAGTTCAAATGAGATATTTCTAATTCTAACATTCCCCCTCCTTCATTCTAATATTATAATATTAATATATATTAAAATTTCATTATGTTTTAATTATAAAGTTAAAGTGTTTTTTGCTTTTATCAAATAAAACTCTCTTTTTAAAGTCCTAGATTTCAAAGATTTCACTTAAGCAAATAAGAACCTTTATTTCTTCCTTTTGTTTTGATCAAGACTCAAACAATTCATTTAAAATAAAAATCTTAAAAAAGGTTGACAATAAGTTATTTTCAAATTGACTATTTGTATGCGCTTTGAGAGGTATTGATAGATGACAGATTTAGACTTCAACCAAAATTTATTTGAAAATTACAATACTAGAAATGCTTAATAAATTATTAAAAAAATATGAAATAATAATACACACTAATTAAGGTTAGGCATGTATATAATTTTATAATTTTTCAAAGATCGACATCCAAAATTATAAGATAAATTATTAAATAGAGTATGTAACAACACATATAAAAGGCTTAAATTATTATATAAAAAATAAAAAAATTAAGACAAATATTATATAAAGTATTTTAATAAAAAAACAACTTTAACTTTAAATTATTTCCTAAAAATAAAAGTTATTGAAAAAATGCACCTTTTTGATGAGGATGTTTACGTTGGCATTTGGAGCACCAAAAAGGAAAAAATGGCAATGTGGTGGTGATTATGGGTTAGTAATGAAGCTTGGCAAAAAAAGATAAGAAGATGATAGGCTAGGGTTTGGAGCCTTATTAAGGAGAGTGATATTTTGGTGATTAGATCAAGAGAGTGAAAGGGTGTGTAAAGACATATGGGTTTTAGTGAAAGCGAAAATTTGTTTAGTTACTGGTTCTTCTAGTGTAAAGTTTCTTATATTTAATCATTGTCTCTCACAAAGATATTTGGTTACCAACTTTCAAGTGAATGTCTCTTATTTTCGATCTTTGTCTCTTATAATAAAAATTAAAATCTCTTCAACTAGAGTTAACAAATATTCTTTGTTCACAAAGGTTGTAGCGCACAGACAAAAGAAAATTTCATTTTAAAAATTTTCATCGTTCTTTTTTACAATATGGTGATCATTTCTATTTATAGAGACATTAAGGGTACAATATTAATTTATTAACTTAAAATATGAAATAATATTTTAAAAATACCAGAAAAACATATTTTAAAATTTTAAAATATAGTTTAGAATTTCAAAAGTTAACATAAATTACTAAAAAAATATTACAACTAATATTGACTTGAAAAGTTATAAAATTAATTGAGTTAACAGTTCCCAAAGTGGTAATATGTTTCAAAAAATATCACCAAGAATTGAAACTGTGGCAGTGCACTCGGTACCGGTCGATCGTTTCAAGTAAGTGCAGGTTAGGCAGAACACCATGGGTCAAATGGATCATCAATCAGGTTCTTGAGTCAATGAAGGTCACACGGCCCTAGCGAGTAGGCATGAGTGGCGTGGGCGGTGGTGACGACAGTTGATAATGACAGCACAGTGGCGAACGACCACGAAAATAACTCAAAATTCAATTTAAGCCTTTTTTTTTTTTAAATAAATTTTAATCAAATTTTATAACGACGAACTTATGAAACTGGTACTACACCAACAAGTGTATATTTATAAGCTAACATTAGACACTTCTACGTCATATGTGCTCTAAAAAAGAATGGATTGAACCACATTGAAGAATGAAAAAATTGTAAAAATTTTAAAAGTTATATGTTTCATCATTCTTATGAACAATACAAATTAAGGTTTGAAGAAGAAGTTAAAACCCTTTTATCCTCAACAAATATAAAATGATTTTTTTAATCATAGAATTTAGGCTCTTAAAATATGAGACACTTGTGATAATGTATTTGATGTTACAACGACTTTGAAAAAAAAAAAGAAGATATGTATGATTAAGATACCAAGTACCTAGAGAAGTAAAAAGATTAAATAAATGAACTCTGAAGGATTTGTGAATCTTAAATATGTTCATATTAATAGAATGGATGACTTACTATTTCAATGAATCATTTGTTTAAGTAGAGAAAGATCATATAAACATTGATTTAAAATTTCACTTATTAGAATCTATTGTTAAATAATCTTCTAAAAGATTGGTCAGGATAGATCTAATCTATGCATCTTCGTTGTCAATAAACGACAATGATAGTTTATTGAACATGAATCGATGACTCACTTTTATAAGAAATGGAGAAAAAGATGAAGCATCAATAACATAGAGATGGTAGGATAAATAATTGTTCAGATTTAGTCTCAATTGACGAAAGTTGGTGCGGGCCGATCAACTCCCTCCCAAGAATAATTATATATATCATTATAATAAAAAAATAATTATATCGGATTAATTTGTTTTCCTTCGATATTTAAATTGGCTAATCAACTAATTTTGGCACGAACGAGGTTCCCACGCTGATCCGGCTCCCGGCATTGTTCTCCCTCTCTCTCCGGAACCGCGAAGACTAGACAATGGAAGAAGAAACCAAGGAGAGGATACGGGTGAACGGGCATCCCGCTGAGGCGAGTTTGAGTGGCAGTGGAGAGATATGGTGGCGATTCAACGGCGAGTGCGGTGGCGGGAACCGGTGCCTCGATGTAGAGTCGGAAGTCCTGGGGTTCGTGGCAGAAGGAAGGGAGATCACCATTCGTGCTTTCTTGAGCGAGCTCAAGGGTCAGCCTCGTGGAAGCGAAGAACTTGGGAAGAGGGTGAGGAAGGAGTTCGTTCTGGAGATGTCGTCGGATGTGGTGGCGGAGAGTTGGAGCGAGAGGCTCGGGGACTATATGAATTCGTTGGGTAGGTTGATTTGCGATTATATGGTTAGAATTTCGTCTATATGTGCGGGAGTTTAAGGACTTTATGCGACCCGTTGATTTGTGAGTTGATTCTTCTTTTGTCGAATCATTCTTTTCTTTTTCGCTCGATGCTTAATTGTTCAGTACTATCATCGGTAAGGAAGCAGCAATTTTGGCATGTCTTCTTTTTTGGGAAATCTGTGTAGGTTTTTTTGGTGTGTACGATATTTTTTGCAACTTTGTCGAGCTTGTCCTTTTGTCTTTCACTTATACGGAAGTAAATTTCTTTTGATCTTGAGATAAGGTCCTCTTGTTCGAACAAACATTTATTGTTCGAGCAAACGTTCGTACTTTTAGTTCAGTTTCACTAATTACCATTTATTTTAGCTTTTTCCTTTTTGTTTGCTGGACTCTTCTTAGGGCTGATCTTTCGCCGAGATTATCAAAAAAAAGATTCCTTTTTAATTTTTTTATTTATTTTATTTTATTTTTTTGTGCTGGGAGAGTTCTTTCGGTGGGTTTGGAGTGTAGCGATGGCTTACGGGCTTAATTTTATCAAAACAATTATCTGGGTTAGTTATCTTTATGTAACCACGATTGAATTACGCCATATATTGGTAAAATTCAACACTTCAATAAGTTACTTAGATGATGACAGATTTGTTTTAAACTTAATTACCAGTTTCTATGTTAAACCCCACAGCATTAATTAACCGTTTTTGAAGTGCCATCTTCCTTTATGATCAGAGATCATTGGTTTGATAATGGAATTTGATCACCAATCCAAGCTTTATTTCATCCTTGCGTCCACCAATTCTTCAATTAGCAGCAAACAAAGTCTAGAGTTAAAGCTGTTTTTGATGTAGTCTAACTTCCAAAACAAATAGTTCTTTAGTTCTGCACTTTGACCTTTACTTTTTTAGATTCACATCAACATTTTAACTAACAAATACCGGGGAATAATGTTCTACTGTGTTCTGCTAGAACATATCACAATGCCTTGTATAGACCTGTGTTGAGAGAGATCATTTATAATCGTAAATAGTGAAAAACTTGTATATTTCTTTCTTTAAAGAGCATAATCTTTGGATAACTTTTGTTAAGTGTATTTATTTTGATTTATTGAGTTGTCACTCCCGAAGCTTTCTACTGGAATAGCAAATGTAAATGCACTTCCTTTCTATGGACAACAGGCCGTCCAAAGAGGCTTTTTATTATTCTAAATCCATATGGTGGTAAGGCATCTGCACGAAAGATTTTTGATACCGAAATCAAGCCATTGCTAGAAGCAGCTAATATCTTGTATACCTTGCAAGGTTAGTGAGATTTTAAAACGGACAGGGGTTTGTTTACAGAATAATTATCGTTTTTTAACATAAATATGCTTCATCAAGCGAATATCATGCAAGACTCAGTGAGTTTTTGGTCATATATCAGAGACAAGATACCAGCTTCATGCTCAAGAAATTGCCTATAAAATGGATCTGCTAAAGTATGATGGGATTGTTTGTGTTAGTGGAGATGGTGTTTTTGTGGAGGTTAGTAATGCAGTACATTATGAACACTTTTAAATGAGATTGATCTCAGTTCACCTCTCTTGATATAGCCTCTTGCATATGATGATCATATTTTGCATACATAGAGCTTCTTAGATTTGTATTAGGCTATTTTATTGAAAATCTCATGGTTTTTGCTACATTTATTTTGTAGACAGCAAAAATAAACCTTGACTCCACTAAGCATTGTTGGCTACATGAATCCTCTACCATTAGTAGTAACTCTTATATAAGCAACCTATTATTAACCCGTCCAAATCATTTAAGATAACTCTCTAAATTTACTCTAAACTGATTATATATCAATCTTTTTTTGAATACTTACATTTTTATTTTTACTTTTTTGGTTATAGTCACTTAACTATCATAAGATCTTCATGTTTAAAGCATTCATTATCAGATGTTTAGACTTCATATGATAACGTTTAGTACAATATAACATTGTTGATCTCGGCATAGTCTTATAAACCTACTCTTACTCTCTTTAATCTTAGATAGAATATTAGAGCAGCACAACGTAGCAAAACGTATCATTTTATTCAATCTGATTAAACCCTATTTGACATCCTTGACATTTTCCTCATCATTTTGAAGCATAGGATCAAGATTTTGGAATTCCTCTTTTTTTAATTTTTTACAATTATTAATAATAATCCTTATCATTTATGCTTTTAACCTTATTAAACTAATATTTCATATATTTAGTCTTTGATTTATTGAGGTAAAAATTTTTAGGATTCAAAGATTTTCTTCATAATTCCACCATAACTTTCACACCGCACAACAAATAGTTTATTATGTTCCTTAACCATGTAAGAATTATTTGGTTATGTATGCATCTTTCTGTTTAGAGAATGGAAAGAGTATGTAAGAAGGGCAAAACAATTATAAATTGTCTTTACTGAGCAACTTGTTCATCTTTATGAATGTGGCCAACTTTTATTTTATGTAGCATAGAGGATCACACAAGTATAGATCATAAACAAATGGAGCAGCGTAGTATTAGTGAATGCATTTAACAAACTTTTAGAGAAAATTATGCTTTAAAGAAAGGGACGCAATTCTTTTTTTGTGCCTTATTCATTTGTGTTGTATATTGTTGTGCCCAGCATCTTTCACATTAGCAAACGTTCCATATGTTGCTTTTTTTTATCCATTTATTTGTATATGTTTATCATGATGCTTTATTCTATTCTATCCTCTTCTTGTACTGGCTTTGTTTGTTACTTATCCCGTTACCCTGTTTTGTTCTCCATATTTGCAAACTGTTTTAAGTTCTTATTCCGTTGCTCAATTTTCTTCATTTATTGCTGGAGGTTTATCTTTTTCCTTGTTGATTAGGTCTTGAATGGGTTACTTCAAAGAGAGGACTGGAATACTGCAATCAAGCTACCCCTTGGGATTATACCTGCAGGTAAGTTCATTCAGTATGGTGCAATACTACCCTTTTTAGCCTCAAGGCATTCATTAGTAACAATTTTGCTATGAATTTTATTTGCTAACGAAAATACCATTTGGCGCTTCACTTTTAAAGGTTTGTTAATTTAGTCTATAAGATGGCATAGTTTCTGTTTTATGTTAATTTTTGAATTTAATGTCAAATTCAGGCACAGGAAATGGTCTGGCGAAGTCACTATTGGATGCTGTTGGAGAAATGTATTCAATAGAGCACGCTACGTTTTCTATTATAAGAGGTCACATTCCATTTTCTTAATTTTTTTCCCTATAGTTCTATTGCTTCAAAATAGTTCTCAGTTATCATCTTTTGTGTTGCAGGCCATAAACGGTCGCTGGATGTGACTACTGTACTACAAGGCGAAACCAAGTTCTTTAGCATCCTAATGCTTACTTGGGGTATGCTAAAGAACTGTGATTTAATATACCATAATGAACTGTTTGATAGTTTGTCATTTCCTGAGACGTCATTTGATGGAAATAAACTTTTCTAGTGTTTTTTTATTGCTTTTGCTTTGGATTAATAGAAATTTCTTATGTTCTCTACATTCATGATCATGCAATGTGCAGGATTAATAGCTGATACCGATATCGAGTCTGAGAAGTATAGATGGATGGGAAGCACTCGCTTAGACTTCTATGTGTGTAAATATTACCTTGTTTATATCCTTTTTGAATTACATTTTTTTAATCACCCGGTTCAACTTCCAAACTTGTTATTAAGACGCAAGACTTGGTAATAAAGAGAACGATAGACCCCAGTCCATTTCTTAAATGAAGTTGTCAATAAAAAAGTAGCATGTCATAAATGATATAAGATTGTAACAACTAATACCTTTTTTGCTGCAAGCTGCGAATAATTTAACCATGGCCAAACTATTCGAAACTGACATTGTTGTAAAGGAAAAGAAGAATGAAAAGAGCGTTAAGTGGAATGAAAGAGAAGGAGAAACTGGAACATTGTAGAAAACTTTATACATATCTTTTTTAGTGAACTAGCAATAGATAAACAGTTAAGGCATTTGAATTATTGTTGACTTTGTATGTTTACCCTGGCAGGGTTACCTTAAAGCGTGTGTACAGGCAGATGTTGGCATTAAATATATGCCTGTATATATATATATATATATATATATACACACACAATAGAAGATGGTTAATGGCACCTCATTTGATATGGATAATTGAAACATAAGTAGCATCAGTGTATTAAGGGCTTAAGATTGCAGAAATTAAATGTGTTATGAAACCCAATTCTATGATAGATTTAGTTTGAGGATGCCTTGATTAAGTGCTATGTAGATAATATTGACATTCAAAGCATAATTTTATCTAAATATTAATGTTATCAAAAGTTTGTTGATGTTTTTTTATTGCTTGGTGTAATACTATTTCAATAGAATTTTATATTTTTTCTTCATCATCAGGATGATTGACAACTAGATGTCACTCAAATTTGAGTGATGTCTTGATGTTATTTTTTAATAATAATTTATAACTTTTAACAATGTTATTTAATAATGTTATAATATTTAATTTATTTAAATAACATTATCACATTGTCATTATATCAAATAATTTCTCGAGCATCTTATATACTTCGGAGTCCTTGGTTTTCTATTTTCTAGTGAAGTGTGTTTGTTTGCCTCTTCTTTACATCAGCACTTGAATAATTTTAAAAGCGCCACTAATTATACTTCTCTTGCTTCATTTCAAAGTGCTTTCTCAGAGTATTGAAGTTACGGAAGTACCATGGTCGTGTTAAGTTTGTACCTGCTCCTGGACATGAAGCCTATGGGGAATCAACAGAGGAGACAGAAAGCTGTGTTGGTGACCTTGATAGCCCTAAAGATGAACTCAAGAGTAGCATTCATGTCTTGCAAAGGAGTTACCAGGGCCCTAATACTTCTTTTGAAGATTGCGATTGGAGATTTCTAGAAGGCCCTTTTATATCAATTTCTCTTGTCAATGTTCCTTGGGTTGGAGAAGATGCTATGCATGCACCTCAAGCCAAGGTATTCTATTATTTTTTTATAGTACTTTCTCATTTATGCCTCTTTTCAAGCATAACTGTTGTCTCTTCATACCTGTTTTCTCCATTTTTTTTTTTTGTTGATTTAGAATCTCTCTTTGAAATGCCAACAATGTTGCTCATCTTTCTTTAAGCTTTTGAGATGGGAGCAAACAACTTACGTCTAATATGGCTTATTATAATAATTCTGCCTTCACCCATGCAAGAAGCTGCTAATTTTTACTCTTTATTGTGGTGGGTTGCAGTTTTCTGATGGATTCCTGGACTTGGTCTTGATCAAAGACTGCCCCAAATCTTCTCTCGTGTCTATATTACTTAAAATGAAAGATGGTAAACATGTAAATTCACCATATGTCTTGTATCTCAAGGTGGGAATTGCTTCAAAGACTCTTTTGTGCATTTGGAACAGAGGTTTCTTGTTTCACTTATTAGCTTCCACGCCACACTTCAGGTGAAAGCTTTTGAACTATTGCCCGGCAACCGTGTTGGGGAACCCACAAAGGGAGGCATTGTTGACGTCGACGGCGAAGTCGTTGCAAAGGGAGAAGGGATATACGTGTGTGGTCAGGAAGGGGATCTGATGGCCTATGGACCTCCAATTCAATTGACAGTTGATAAGGGATTGGCGACTATATTCTCTCCTAGGTGATCAGTTTTCTATCTAATTAACCTTGTATTGCTTCCATCTTCAAATCCTTTTTATCAGTTTTGCTATGCACTGCTGCATATGAATGATTTGGAGAATATTTTAGATAAAGGAAGAATTCTCTAAATAGCTTCTTCTACCTTTCACTTTTTTTTTTATTAGAAATTATATTTAATTATCCTATTAACCCTCTTTTATCTTTTTTTAAAAGGATAACAGTAAGAGCCTAAGTGCTGTGGGCCGTTAATATTTTTCAAGATTGGATGATAGTTTTTCCATTCGATTTTGACCCAATTTTAACAATGCATGCTATTATAATCTAATAAATCTATTTTTGATATCCAAATATGAATAATTTAATGAATTTTGAATTAATTTGATCTAATTTATATTTAGTTCATAGTTGATTGATAACATTGTTTTTGGGTTGAATTTTGCTACTGATTGATTTGTTATGTCTCTATATTATTTTTGTTGCCTTGTTTTTGGAGATTATATTAGAAATCAATCTAATTAATATTACTAAATCATAGTATAGGCTTACTAATTCATCATGAAAATGACTATGGTTTTATATAATAATAATTTTTGTTATTAAAAAATTTGTAAAAATATTTTAAATTCGTAACTTATATGGTATATGGATATCTGACAAGAAGCAATAAACATTACAAACTGAATATAAGCAATCTTGATGAATATGTGATTAGAGATTTTAAATTTATCACATGAATTTGGACAAGGTTAATAAATTATTTTTCAAATTTTGTTTTAATATTTTTTAAATTTTATTTCTAACAAATATATTATTAGTCAAAGCTTTTCTAAATTTATAATTCATTTTACACACCTTGAAATTTGAATTATGTTTATATATAATTTTATATTCTGACATTATATATAATTTTATATATAATTTTATAATTCATTCCGTCTTCCTTCGTTTTTCACCTTGCTTCCTTCCCGAGTACAAATCAAAGGCTCATCATTTGATCTCATTGACATTATGGGCCTCATACGAGTCGATAATTTCCGGATAAATCCGTCCATTGTATCGCGCGGGACCGGCACCAACGCATTATTTGCACGGAAGACGAGCTCGATTCCACTGAATTCGCTGCGTCCAAACAGCAAAGCTGTCTTCCTTTTCATGACACGCATGGAACTAAAACATCAAAACTACTATAATATTTGAATCGATTGGCACGGGAAGATGTTCTTAATATTTGCCTCGGAGCGGATCGAAACGTACTTAGGTTTACGTGCGTGCATGAGATTTGAAGACAATGCCGATCCAACGACGAAGTGGCCTCCATAATAATTGCCAGCCTTATGGCTGCTTTTTACAGTTTGTTTATTCAACAATGATCTAAGGTCTTCAAAGAATTTAAGTATAAATTAAAAAAAAAAACATTTTTTGAGAAATATTTTTTTAAAAGATTATACAGAAATTGCGCATATCATTTTCTGATTTTTAATGTTTTTTTTTATTCATTTCAAATACTTTAAATAAATTCAATTTTAATATGAACATAAAATGCAATTGTTAATTTTTATGTATAGAAGGAGCAAAATCCTTCATGTTAGGTTTTAAAAACAAGAGGTCTTCTAAGATGTGTTTAGCTAATGTTAATATTATAAATGTTAATCAATAAAAAAATAATTGCTTGTTTAACATGAGTTTAATTTGTCTCATTAGTTTTATTTTTTTACATTATAAATTATTTAAACAACTTTTTTTAAAAAATATTATATAATTCAAATTAAAAATAATTAATCTTTCACATTCCAAATAGTATAATTCTCAAGAAAAGTGTGCTAAAAATTAATAGTTTGGAGATTATATTAAATCTTACACTAAAATATAACATATGCAAAAAGCATATAAAAAAATAATTATTAATTGTATTTAAAAATTATAGTAATAAAAATAATAGATTATTTAATTAGTCAAATATTTAGTACTTAAAAAACAAAAACAATTGTTTGAAAAATATTAAGTTTTTTTGTGCCTTCCAAGTAATGGGGCATCAACCATTACTTTTGAAAGTACTCATCACATTATTTTATTTCTTTGTTTTTATATTATTTCTAAAGAAGCATGTTAGTTGAGACATAATTATTCATTATATGTATCAGAAGTTGTAAAAATTTTTTTTACATAATGATCCACATATTTGAATGATTAGAAAATGATTTTATAAGATGTATTCTCATGTTGACTCTTTGGTATGATATTTATATCATTTACAATAAAAAAACAAGACAATCATCTTTTAATTTTTGAAAGAGTTCATTTCTACTTATTTATTTTCTATAATAAAGTATTTCATGATGTCATAATTGTTAATTCTATCATTTTCATTAGCATCAAATGTTAAGATTTTATTTGCTTGATGAGAGCTTATTTTCAATTGTCTATGAGATTCGACATACTTTGCACGATGATAGTGCCGTGCTTTAGTTATATCACTTATCTTCAATGCTTGTGCCTCTTGATCATGTCTTACTCTTCTGTGTGCTCAAAATAATTAACATTGTTGCTAATTATTTTATTCATAAAAGTTCCTCAATAAGATAATGATGTTATTCTTCATATGAACATCTAGTTTTATAATTTTCTATAATATATATATATCTTGATAATGTCTATTAAAAAAATATATAAATAATTTTATATCAAACATATCTTTAACAAATACTACAAAAGGGATAAAAATATGATGCTACAATTATTTTGTTATATGAATATTTTTAAAAAAAATCTACAAATAAATTATCCAAACAATTTCAATGCTCTATTATAATAAAATTCTTCTTTTTTATGTTTGTTTAATAAAAATTTACAACGATTTTTTTCTCGTATATATTACCAAACATGTTGCCGTAGTCCTTGTTTATAATAAACCTCTATAGTTTATTAGGTAAGCATGAATGACTCATTAATAACAATAGCAATGAAAGTCATTAGAGCTAAAGTCATAGTTGTCAAAATTCTGTTCGTTATCACTTTTAACTCATAACAAAGAAAAATAAAAATTTTAATATTTAAAATTTTAAACAAAAATCAATTTATTTATGTTTTAAAAATTTAAAAAGAAAACCCACTTGATATGGCAAAACAGGCACCTTAACATAGCTAAACCAAAGGTGTACGAAGGATCCCTGCCCTTGCGAGCCCATGCTGGCGAGCCTGGCTAGGTGGGGCCACGAATGCATTGCACACTCTATATCGTATTAAAAAAATATAATATTATATCACAATTAAGCTACTAAATTATATAGAAATTAATATCATAATATTTGAATTGTCTGATATGTTCGCAGTAAACTCACCTTGGTTTCTAGAAACAGCGATCAATGGTTATAACTTTTGAAATATATTATATTTACAAATTTATTTATAAATAAGTATTTTACAATTGGCAAAAAAATGTTTAGTACGATTATATTTTTTATTTATAATTTTAGGAACTTTGTATGCCTAATATTATCAGTATAAACTTGTATAGAATTTTTATTATTTAAATATCATAAGTTTAAAAGATATTATATGATTTATCATTTATTTTAAAAATATAAATAAGATATATTTAAGATATAAAAGATAAACAGCGTTTGTATCTCGAGATAAGACAAAATGCATAGGTCTTAGTTTCACGACAGATTTTGTCTATATTAGACATTATTTAATAAGAACATAAGTTGTATGAAAAAAATTTTGTAAGAATAATTTTTAAATAGAATTTTTTAATTTGTTTATAAAATTATAAAGATAATTTAATAATTTATATTAATTAAATAATTTATTACAATGGAAGACAAAAATATTTACCTAAAATAACATGTACAAATATTGACTCAAATAATTAGATAATAATAATTTTGATGAATTAACATTGTGATGATTATTTTAGATATAAATACTTATAAATTATTCAATATTGTCATCGACTAACGAATTGATAATCATAATAGTTATTATTAGACAAATAATAAAAAGGCTACGAGATAATATCAAATATGTCAATCTTAGATTTATTATTTTCTTAAAAAGATTTTATCCAAATTAACTATTTTTTTATTTTTTTTTTAAACATTAAAAAAACACTATCAAAACGATCCAATGCGGTGACTAGGGGAAGTTTAGTATGGATGGAACATGTACTGGTGGACAGAACCAGTGACCGGATGTAGCGGTGCGATTTACGAATCTCGGAGAGGAAATGTGAAATAAATGGAGCAGGACCAACGTAAGAGGTCAGGCTTTGTAGGAAAATTTGCGTGCCATGTTTTTCTATAGATTTTTTTTAAAATTTTATCATGGATTTTTTTCCCTAATTTTATAATTAAATACAATAATGCATTGTGTGGAAAAAAAACATGCAACAAACTCTCTTGTTTTCGAGTTTGGTGTACGTTGTCCAGTTGTTTTACGTGACTTCCATATGTCGTTCAGTAATATAATTATTTAGGGAGGAGTAAAGAGGAAAAAAATCCCGTCCATCTTCTCCTCTTAAAAGCCTTAACCCATCTGCGTCTCTCTCCTCGATTCCTTGCTCCAAAAACCCAAACCAGGCGTTGCGATTGTTCTCGCCCTTTCTCAGCTACGACCTCCGCAAGCAATTTTTCGCTCAGGAATTAGGAGCTCACCGTTGTGTTACTGACGTGGTTATGTCGTCGTCGTTGGCGACTGCTTCAGCAGCGGCAACGGGGCCCAAGATCTGCTTCAATACGCACTGCAAGGAGGCTATAACCGATCAGACTCGTCGGAAGGGCTGGAAGCTTCGGTCAGGCGAGCTTGCGGAACTCTGCGAGCGCTGCCAGTAAGAAAGAGAACCCCTGTGCTCTCTCACTCTTTCAACGCTGTTTCCATCTTTTCCGTAATCGCTTGCGAAAACTTCATGGTGACGAAGTGGTATCGATGAAATGCGAGATCGACGATGAATTGCGCCTGAATTATTTGATTTTAGCGGGTGAATACATTTGTATGGTCACAAGGTGTTGAGTGTCAAGTGGATAAATTGTTTTATTAAGTGCTCCTTTCCTCGAAGCATTCTGGTTAGCCTCTCGTGTTATGTGAACATTAACTTGACTCATTGTAGCCAAAGCATGTTCTCGTAAATAGCCTTTCGTTGATTACTAATATGCATTTTTCGTGGTTGGAGCTGTCAGTTGCAATCGGTTACTGCAACGCAAGTTTTAATTTTTTTTGCAATTGTTGTGCATTCGGATGCAACTATGAGTCTATATTTCTGTTGTATGTTAACTCAAGTCGTCATGTCGTCTTTCTGTTCAATTACAGTTCTGCTTTTGAGAAAGGGAACTTCTGTGAGACATTCCACTCGGATGCTACTGGTTGGAGGAAGTGCGAGACATGTGGCAAGGTAAGAAGAGATTTGTCGGGGATGTAATGTTTTGTTGGGATTTGTTGCTCATTACTCTTGCTGCTAAATGCCAGCTATAAATCTGCTCCCTCATATGGATTGTTTGTTTTACTGCATCCCTAATTGTATCTTTGTTCGAGCCTTCTGCAGAGCATTCATTGTGGCTGTATAGTTTCTATTCCCTTCTATATGCTTCTGGATGCGGGAGGAGTTGAATGCATGGCCTGCGTGAGGAAGGCTTATTCCACAGTAAGCAACTACTCATTTGTTCTTCTGTTTGTCTAGGTTTGCTTACCCTTGTTGGTTAGTGATAGCTCACATAATTGTTGATGTTTTTTTAACTTTTGTTGTCTTCTAATCTGTTGGAAATCTGAATATCTGAAATATGTCTATTATTACACCTACCTTTATTGTAGTAAATGAGGAGTTTCTTCTCATATCAGCTTCCAGCTTTTTATGTTTCTCTTGATATTTTTAAGTTGCAATGTATTTTCTCTGAGCAATTAATGTGCTTGTTGGAACTACATACATTACTTTAGCAATTCTTCTGAATTCTGATTATTCCTAGCTAAAGATTTATATGTTTATCTTGTAGTCTATGAAAAATAACAAAAGGAGGGGCTTTTAATCTTCCAATATTGTAGGAACTTTTATGCGTCATGATGCTAAGGTTTTAGTTATAGAATGGTTTATCTGATTATATTCGTCTGCCTTCCTTAAGGGTTAGTGATATTTAATTTGGATTTTATAACAAGCTTCGTACTGAATTTACTATTGCTGAATACACATTCTTTTGGTAAAACAGATCTATTATACTTTTATGCCCATTGGAACCTCTTCATCATTGGTGTTTGCATCAGTATCCAAATGATTTCATTGTAATACATAAGCTATATTTCGTTCTTTTCGAACTTATTGGTAAAACATAGTCCTCTACTTCTTTTGCTTTGTTTGTTTGTTGAAGTTGGGTCCTTTTGAAGCATTGATAGCGAATGGTTTTTAATTCTATGTTTAGTCCTTGACATTCATCAGTCCCATGTAATACAGTGCTATCATGGAAGTTTCCTGAACAAGGCTGTTTGGTTGATTAAAAGTTTGTTTTGCATAATTGTTGTTAAAAGATAAAGCTGATTTGAATTAAAAGGTTTGAAAAATTATAGTAGAGAGCTATTAAAAAGTTGTTTATGATAATTTGCATTGAAAGTACTTATTTGAGTAATTTAAACGAGTACTTTTTTTGTAGAAATTAAAATAAGAAAATAGTAATTATATTTCATAAGGATAGAAGTCTATTTTGCACTCCTATAATAAATAGAATAAAATTATATTGTAGGTCCTTATGATCTTGGGTATAAATGGATTTTGTTAAGCTATTTGACATGATTTAATAAAAATTCTTTTGGTCACAAAAAGTGCTTTTATTAAATAAGGCCAAATAAATGCAGGTGAGGTAAGAATCAATTCTATTAAACTCAAAACCGGGATTGAATTATATTTTCAAAGAGGATATGGTAATAATGTTATGATTGTATAACATACATATTACATTACATTGTAAAGCCTTCAGTGAATTAAAAAAATTCTCAAGTACATCAAAATTATATAATAGCATACTATTGCTGTTTACTACCATAGTGAAATTTCTTATATTTGAGTACTCACAGCCATGTTCACAAATATTAAAATAAAGGTCCTAAACACAACATCATGGAAGATTGAGCCCCATGTAGATGCAAATCTCCTTTGTCTGGAGTCAAGTGGTTGAATTTGTTCATTTGTTTGACCTTTTTTTCACTGAATCAAACTTTTTTCTTAAACCATTTTAATGAAAATTTTTTTAATGGTTGAGCAAGCCAAATGTCCTACCTTTTGGTGACTGAATGGATTTAGCCATTTTATTTATCAAGGAGACCAAATGAAGACTGAATAGTCCTAATTTTATTATGGTGAGCTTGCTTGTGGTGCCCTATTCTTAGGGATAATTTTCTCCTGCTTGCCTTCTAAAATTGAGCATATCATTTATTTTTGGTTTGTATGTGAAGAATGCCTTTTTAACCTCAATATAGAACATGCACAATCTCGTTATCAAATTTGCTTGTTGAGCAGATTTTCATCTTTGTGAGAACAATGGTGGATATTTTTCTTATAACATTGCACATAGCCCTTACCAACGGGTGCTTACCTGAATTAGCTTGAAATAACAGAACCTACTTGTTAGGATGGTGAATGCAAGAAATATATGGCATGCTGAAATTCTTATGAGGATATTTTGTAATTAAGTTAGGTTCATGCATAATGAGAATGAAAATGGGGGAATCCCAATGTGAATCCAATCTGCATTGAGGTCCAGCTAGTAGCTAGGTGGAAGTAATCCTTGCTGGAAAATCTCATGCCAAGGAGGACTGACCTGCCCCATGAATGAACCTGATAATTAAGTCTTGGATGGCATGTATGGGTATGTGGATGGTAGGGAGCCTCAATCAAATATAAATAACATCACAAGGTGCAAAGTAAAAACATATGGAGAATTCTATGTTGGAGCAATAGTTTTGCCCTTGACTTATCAAATTTACATTGCTTGCTAATATTGCTAGTGAGTGGCTAATATTGAAAGGTTAACTAAACAGGATGGATATAGATGATTTTAATAAATCTCTAATTGCCATTCAAGAGCTCTTCAATTATATTTCAAGCTTGGGTGTTGGAACATGATATTTAATAGCATATACATTTAAACATGCTAAAAAAGAAAAACCAGAATATCATCGTTAATGCTTTGCTTTCGGTAAAGCTTTTCTTTTCGTTTGCTTAACAATAAGTTTGTGATTGTGTTGAAGATGTTTGATGTGATCTTGATCAAGTTTGTGCTTCGAAGAGATGGGCTTCATTTGATTTATTGGTTGGTGATCGTTGATCCAAAATCAATCTAATATGATTTTTATTATGACTTTTGATTTAGATTGATTTTGTAACTTTTAGTAAAAATTCTTTTGACTTAAAGAACATATATATATATATATATTTATATATATATATATATAATCAATTATGCTAAATGCATATATAAATGCTTATATATGCATTTACATAGTTATGCTTATAATGAGTACAGAAAAATATATAGAAAACTATAAGTATATTGATCAAATTTTGGGCTAGTTTGATTGTATCCAAATTGTTCACTTGTAGAATATGATAGGTGTAGGAAAAATCACATGGGCGTTAGGTACTATACACAATTGTAATGTTACTATTGCATAATGAGATGCTTGTATTATCGACAAATTTTTTCATGACATTATGGACATATGATGTGGCTATAGAATGATGGATAAGGATGTGAACTCTATTTTAATATTTTATTATTACAAAGAAAGGCAACAAAGTCTAACAAGACTTAAGTAGCTGACAAGAACAGAAGGTGTGGATTGTGATTTGTACAATCATTGTGGCTTGTAAGCATGAAATGCTCAGATATGGTCTTAGGTCAACTTTTGAGATGACTTGAATGAAAATAATATTTGAGAGAGAAAAGTGAGAAAAATGGAGGAATGCATGTTTCTTGAGAACCCTAAGTATCTTTTGCCCTCCATTCCTATCAAGCTATTGTGTGCTTGCCCCAAAGTGAGATGTTGTCTATTGTTTGTAGAGAAATATGAGAGTGGCATTAATTGTTTATTTCATGTTGTATTAAAAATCTTTCTATAGGCTAATGTAGTTTTTTTTCCCAAATTTAGTGTTTTCCATGAGAATCTCAATGTCATTTATTATTCTTGTTATTCTCACTTCATTTTTGTTTTCTGAAATATCTTCATTCACTATATCTCAAGATTGGTTTGAGTGATGAATGATAATTAAAGAGGTGTATCTCTACTATGATCTTGATGAGTTTGCTTTCCAAGAGCTGTTTTTGCATTGTACTCCCAAAATAAACATGGCTTATTTGTGGGTCTTCGATCTTAACTAGGCTCAAAATCAATTTGTAACAATTTGTTTTGATCTTATTCCAAGATAGAAACCAAGTTATGGAGCTCAATCTTTAGCCTGTTTCAATCTTTAAAAAATTGCGATTTCATTTTTATTATTGTATACATTGTAAAGCCTTATATTGTAAATTGGTATGATGGAAAACATTGTAAAGCATTTTTTGAAACTTTTTTGTATGCATTAAGCTAATTTTTAAGTACAAAAGCACAAAAATTTGGCCAAAAGGGCATGCTCCTAACCCATCAAAAGTCATCAAACAAGATACTATGACACAAAATTCTATAAGTGTTGGTCCATGACACATTCAAGAGAGGGGGTGGGGTGGGTGAATTAGGTGAGTAAAATGTTTTGGTAATTTTAATTTTTTAACTCCAAAACAATCTTTGAATTGTAACAATTATTTAAATTGTTGGATTAATTTTCACACATTGTAGTAATAAAGTATGCAAAAAGAAAAATAGAATTAATGCAAGAAGATGAGAATTTTTAGATAGTTTGATTCCTACCCAATAAACCTATGTTCAACCCTAATCCAATTGAACTTAGACTTAACTTTTTCTTTCACTCTTTTGTCATAACTAGTGGAGAAGCCATTACAACCTATGTTTTTTTATTTGAGGCTTAGGCATAGCTTCTTTGAGTTTTTTCTTAAGCTCAAATTCATCTTTTCTTATTTTTGCACAAGGCTTAAACCTAATATGAATTTTTACAAGGTTCAAACCTAACTTGACTTTTTACAAGGTTCAATCCTAACTTGATTTTTTTATAAAGCTCAAACCTAACTTGATTTTTTACAAAGCTCAAACCTAATGCCACCTGATTTTTGATGAGGCTCAAACCTTCACTCACTTGGGGTTTTTTCAAGGCTCAAACACTTTAGTCTTTTCTAAGAATAAAACTCAACATCTCTTGGGTCTTTTTAAAACCAAAACCCAAACCTTTACAAATCTCTCAAACAAGAAAGTCTTGCAAACTCTCTTTTTGAGCAAGATTATAAATTTCTTATCTTGATCACATATGTGGCTCAAGATGTCTTGAATGCAATAATGAAAAACATGCTTATATATTGAAGCTTTAAGAATGTAGAATTTTGTGCACAATACTTTCTTTGAGTATCATCACATGGCTTCAATAGTGTGAACAAAGTTTAGGAATGAAGGATTTGCAAGTGAAAGAGTAGCAACGAATGATGTTCCAGCTCAAGTATATCTCATGTATTGATTGTGTGTGCTATGCAATGAACTAATTCCTATTTACAAAGGTTTCCACTTGGTTATCATTCTCAAAATCACTCAAGCTTTGTGACATGTCATTTGATTATTAGTCACACTTAGGATTCCATAACATGTCATTGAGAACGTTGGCAAATAGCTAGGAAAAAATCTCCCTTAGAAAAAGCAATAAAATTCAATTAGCCATTAATCTTCGCCCTGAACTAGACATACCATACTTTATTTTCAACATCTCGTTTGCTTGTTATTGTTTTAGGTATTTATGCAATGTACCTTATGCTTTGTCCGGGTGTTGCGTGTTTTTTATTTGATGCATTGTATGTGAATTAACATGTATTGCTCGTAAGTATTGGGTTAGAGCTTTTGCCGCTCAAACATGTTTCATGTTTTGTATGTCAGTTGTGATGTATTGTACATGAGTCTTGGTTGAGTGTCACTCCTTGTGCGTACCATACATTATAAACAATGTAATTTGTTTTTATGGATGACATAGCATAAGTTGAAGGTCGATGTACTATACGTCATATGTAAATTTTCATAGTTCAGAGTTTTCTGAAGCATTTTCAAATGTGTTATGATGGTGTATGTAAAAACTTTATTTATTGATTAATTTTGAAATAATATGAATATATGCGTATATTTTGCATCATACAAGATCAATTTTATAAAAATATATTCACAAATTTTCCCATAATTAATTTTGTGATCTTCTTGCTTGGTGAAGTATTCTTCATGTTCCAAAGTCTTCTTATAAGTATATCCAAATGTTTTCGAAATCTTTCTTGACATCATCAAGTGTTCTTGAGAGTAAATACTACACAAGTTCCTGGAGCTTTACTAATGCAACTAGAGCTTGTTGTATGCATCCTTGAAGTGCTTTGAAGATAACTTGATTACCTAGCTATTTAAAAACTTGTGTATACTAAAAAATCATAGAAGTATCTCATTTAATTGGGATGTCATCATTAAAAATCATTTTGAACCACGTGGGCTTATGGGACTTACAATAAGCTTTAAGACACTTTAGACTAACAAGGAAGCAAAATCATTGGATTTTGATTCATCACATTAGCAAGTACCTCCCTAATAGCTTTGTGGATCTTGGCAGTGGTGAGTAGGGAGTCCCCTTAACTGGGCCACACTTATACAATAAAACCCAATGGTCAAGCATCTCAGTAACAAGCCAAGATCCAGTAGCTTCCACAGATTTAACAAAGCAATGAATCTTGAATGGAGTTGAAGGTTGGGATGAGAACATCTAAATGATTCTTTTAATACCCCAGGGATTCTTGATTGGAGCCGTTCAAGAGAATTGATATGGTCTCTCACAATCACTATTGTGTTGTCCATCTCATTTTATTTAATGTATCTGCCAAAATTAACCCTGAGTCAACCTGGAGGAAGGAATCACAATGCGAAGAAGATAGGTAACATATGCCAAAACAGCAAGAGGGACCTCAGTTCTTACAAACCTGGCAGGTTACTAATGAGGCCATACAAGGATATGACATTTGTTGCAAGAATTTTGGGGTAATGGGTTTGTTGTGCACTTTATTGTTACGAGCTCTCCAACCATGTTAGAAGACAACAACAACTAGAAAAGCATCAATCTTTACTTCAAATAGAGCAGTGCAGCCCCACCAATAAGTTTGCATAGTTTTCCAGTGAAAGAGGAGAATAATGTATGTTTTGCAAGCTATGTAATACATCAAAGGCTTTACAATTGACATATATATGTTCCATATTTTTTGTGATTCCACAACCAAACAAGCTGAAACACCTAGCCCTTTAGAAGCCAGTGAAACAGTAGGGATTGCAGCATGTAACATAGATGCCATAGGAAGACAACATGTTGAGGTTGTGCCTTAATTTTCTATCGCCAAGAACTTCTGTCTAGGATAGTAGCAAAAAGGTCATTATAAATAGTAACAATAGGCCCATAGGAAGACTTTGACAAGAGCTAAACAAGCTTGTTACTACACCAGTACTCAAGTCGAGGGAGAATAGTAATTCGGACATAAAATTGAAAGCCAAATTGTTGGATAAAATTATTAAAATCCTATAGTCATTGGGGTGGAGGGGATTAGATTCAAACCGTGCTTCGATCCAAGTCAAATAACACTTAAACAGTTCATTGGGTGTAGGCTAAAGTAATTTATCTCCTAAGGTAGATTAGTTTTGAAGCATAATTTATGCTTGAATGTTGTGCTTAATTTTGATTCAATTTACACATTCAATTTTATTGAATCATATTGTGATGCCAATATATCTTGTAAGTTGAATGATTGGTCATGATTACATATTATTCTATTAATCTTGTAGATTTGATGCAAAGACAATGTGTCAGTTAATATGATGGATGATTGCTGAGCATTTTATGTATTGTTGTATTGATGACTGTTGAGCATATTATAAGGTGTAATTTGGTATGTTTAGAAGTGATGACTTGTTGTGGTTTTAAGGCACAACTTCTCATAAATTGGAGGCTTAGTCGTCTCACAGTTTCAGCAGCCTCTTATGATTTGAGAGTGACGACCTTACATGGTTAGGATAAAATAACCAGTCCATAGATGCTATATTGCACCAGCTCAATTGGTTTGCTATTGAAGAAATGAAAAATATTCATGATGATTTATGAAAGGTAAAAGAAAATGATGTTCATGACATGTCATGCATCTAATAATGATTAAGGTAATAAAATAAAGATGCATGATTTGATAGTTGATGCCATACTTATGTTGTGAGCAAGGTTTGAGTTTTGGTTTTTATTTTCAGTTCTGTAGTCGGAAGATCATTTTGGTAGTATCAACAGTTTGGTTGGTTTCAATGGTGGTTTTAGGTTTGGTCAAAATTTTTTGTATTTAATTTAGTATGTATTTTCCAAAAATTAAAATCTAATTTTTGAAATTTGAAAATTTATTTTATAAAAAATATTGGGAGAAGTTGAAATTTGAATCACACACTTTTCTGCACTTTAGGATTGCTTAAATGGAACGCATGAACAACCAAATTAAGGCGTCTTTTACAAAGCAGTAAACCAAAAAATTGTTCAAAAATACTTAAATTGCTGTTTTTCCTGGAACTAAGTTTTTAACTAGGTTTTGGTCCGATTTGGGTCAAAACTTTCTAAGCTGGTTGTAACCTGAGTTTTGCTCTGAAATCATAAACAATATATGTGTTAAGTTTTAACTTCTAAGATTTGTGTTTAATTTGCTCTGTTTCTGAGTATGTCCTTTGTTTTTATGGGATAATTATGGATAACTTGTTTTGGATAATATTTTTTTGGAAGAGATGTACATTATGTAAGAAGCAGGATGCTTAGAGATAGTAGGATTTGATGGCTAGTTTTGGTTAGTTTTCTTATTGGTGATTGTTGTGCGCTGATGTGATTAATGAGTTGCTAAATGTATTTATATTTTTAAGATAATGTAACGAGATCTATGTGCATTGCAAAGTATATGATAATGCAGAAAAGTAGAGGCACCATTGCCAAACGAAGCTCTAAATTCCCGTATCATTAACAAATCATGTAAGTCGTGTCTGAACCTTGTTTTGATTCCTTGTTGGAGAGAAAGGTTTAAGATTTTGACAGTTGAGTTCCTGCAGACAATTGCTATTAGGAAAATACGTATACGAACAATTTAAGCTGAATACCTTGCTACTGGCTGTTTTAGGGTGCCAAGCAATTTCTTGGAGTGATAATGCTGTTGTTACTATTTTAATAGATTATTTGTTTGTGACTCTTCTTTTTTTGGCAGTTAGAAGTGGAAAGGAGATTCTTTAATTCCTTGTAACACCATCTTCTTCTAATTTGAGTTGACGGACTCTCTTCATCATCTAAAGAAAAAAAAAACCAACAATTTCTTCTAACAAAAGAATAATCCCCATCCCCCAACCCCTCCTCGTTTAAAGTACAGATGGGTGTCCTCAACTTCAAATTGGCTATTCAAATTTATTTATTTTAAACTATCTGTTTTCTTGTTAATTGTCAATTTTTTTTCTTATTTTGCATTTTTGTGCTATCCTTCGAACCATTTTGCTTACGTGCCACCTTTTTCTGCCAGTTTTGGTTGTTTGCTGTTACCGTTCTCAGCCTTAAATCAACTGTATGGGGAAAGTTTGTCTTTCATATTCCTTTGCCAGTTTTACTGGTTACTGTGTTTTTGTTCCTCGACTAGTTGAATTTTGTCATATCAACCTGGCTGTACCTCTATTTCTACAACCACTATTTTACAGTTGTCCAATCCTTCTGCTTTCTAATACATTGCACGGCTTCTATAGCTCTATCTTCTTTGACAAATATTAGCTGTGACACACATCCATGTTCAAATTCTTTAGCTTGAAGGAACGAGAATATGTTTTGGAGTTGTTTCAATAATTATCAATAATGAACCTGATGTAGAGACTGGAATGAAATCTGTTTTGGAGCAATGTATAACTACTGGAAAACTAGATATTCTACTCAATCTTAAGTGCCTAGTGAAAAGAATTGGACTTTTTTGTTTGATACATTGAATATTTTTGTGTGATATCTTGCGTTCTATTCCTTTGGATGTTTTTTCACGTCTTTCTGCTTAGCTTAACTTTCATTAGAGCAAGGTCTTTTATATCACTATGTATTAATCTTAACACTTCCTTCTTCACTACCAAGATTAGTCAGCAATTCTGTAGCGATTGCAAGGTAGCTGCTTATGTTAGTTCACTTAACAATCTAGGCAACTTTTGTTTCATTATTGAATGGATGTATTTTCAGGTGCCAAACCAGATTTGGTCGTCCTCAACGACTCTTTCTGCTCAATTATCTGAAAGGTCAAAAGAATTCTCTGTTAAAAGCTGGAACCAAGTGGCTGGCTCATTTCCAGGACAATGGAGGCACCCTGCAAACATATGGAATGCATCAAGTATTCAATCTGACTTGCACCAGCGTCTGTCTTATGAGTTTGACAGACCTAATGCTGATAGATTGATGGCTGGAGCACGCTCTTCTATTTCTGCACAGGAGAAGAAGGTTGAAGAACCTCTTAAAAGAATTGTATCCAGTGGTCTAAATCATGTTTCTCGAGATATATATGGTAAGAGAAGCACTAAATTGCATTATATTTTTTATTTCCTGTAGATGATATTAATTTTGAGGTTCTCGGGAAAATTTTAGGAGAAAATGATCCAACAGTTTCAAGAAAAGGGATTTGTTCAGATCCTTTCTCTAATGCTTCTACCGTTAAATTTGAAGCACATCAAAATACATCCACAAAACCATCAACCGTCTTAAAGGGGGAGTCAACATCTTTGCTGATTGGTTTGTCTGCTCCTTTCTCATCTATTAATGGAACGAATGAACCATCAAGGGTGTCAACAACTCAGACCCAACGACAAGCAGCTTCTTCCACATTATCTAAACAATTTTATTCGAATACTCTTAACGGTGCCGAGTCCTCTAGTGAATCGCCATCCCATGCTCGCAATGGAAGAGGCCGAGTAGATCCAAGGGCAAGATCTCATTTACTTCCACGATATTGGCCTAGGATAACAGATCAAGAGCTACAAAAAATATCTGGAGAGTATCCATTATATTTTGTCTCCATATCAATTATCCAATTTGACATAGATGTGCATGTTAATATTATGTCTTAGTTCACGTTAAATGTTGTTGATATCAATACTCATTCAATTTAGTGTTTCCTTAACCTTTTTGGAAGTTCAAACTCTATTATTACTCCTCTGTTTGAGAAAATGCTTAGTGCTAGCGATGCTGGCCGTATTGGACGCCTTGTGCTGCCAAAAAAGTGTGCTGAGGTTAGTACTTAAGTGGTACCGGATTCTTTTTGAATATTAATGTTCATTATTTTGTCTAAACGTTGCCATGTACTTGTTCTTTTTTAGTTGCATTTTAATCACCAATAATTTAGTTTTTGGTACTAAAGTTTAACTATGGAGTTTTTTTATTCATGTTTTAGTTTTTTCACATATTGGCTTATTCTATTCATATTAGTCAAATCATAATTTATTTTTCTAATTTGTTAGCAAAAATTGGTTAGCATTGTTGAAGTGCAAGCCTTTTTTTATTTTATTATTAAATGATGCTCATGTAGATTGCTTGGTATGTTGGGATATATTCATGTTCAAAATAAAATTCAAATCTCATAAATTATGAAATAATTAACTAAAAAAGAAGGATAATTTTATTGTATATATTGCTAAATATAACAAATTTAGATTCCAAGAATAACAGAGTAGTTATATTATTGTAAATTAGGTATATCAATTTTTCTTGGATATATCATGTAATTCTAGTATGTAAGGAGGAAATAAACAAATGATTTTCTTTATTGCTTTGATTTTCTTTGTTTGTGCTTTATTTTCATGGTATTAGAGTCTCGTTGATCTTAAATTCCCAAACCTTGAGCTTTGTTCTCACATGTAGATGTGTTGCTTGTAGAAGAACAATTCAACATCTTACTTGTAGAAGACATGTTCTTGCTGAAAACGATTCTCCTCCATGGCTTTCTGCTCTCCTGTAGAAGACGACTTGACGTTTGCTTGTAGTACTTTACAACTTTGGCCAAGATCTTGCTAGTTGTTGGGAATAGGTATCCCTAACCCAACAACGAATTCCATTATTGACCTAGCTAAGTTCTCATACCTTTATTTAGAGTTATTGTTGTCTCAGTTGATTTCAAGCCTTATATACTAGAAATTTCCCCCTCTCCCTTAGCAATCATAACTTGCAAGCCTCTATCACCCTAGAAGCTCCTTGTCAACCTCACGTGACCTCCTCCTCGAGTAAGCTCTATCATAGTATCTTCATTGTTTTTCCTCTTACAACTCTTCTTTGTTTCGTCGTTGACCTCTTTAGTAATGCAAAACTCGGTTGGCATCAAGGGGAGGAAGGTTTCCTTTTCTTATAGTAGCTGAAGAATATTACAATGGGTTGACACCTAAAAGTTGCTGCCAAAAAAAAACTCCCTCATTGACAACTTGAAGTTGACAAATGACAAGTTTGATTGCAGATTCATCTACTACAAAGGAATCCTCTGTGGTTTTGATGGTTTCAAATTCTCAATTATTTTTTTCCCATTCTCTCATATAATCATTAAATCCAAATCACAATATATAGGCTTAATAATAGTAAATTTTGAGAATGATACTAATATATTTTACTAATAATCAATGGGAGAGACAAGATAGGTTTCTTGACAATTGCAAAGGTTATGCATGAAGAAACTTCAATAATATATAGCATTTAGAAGATAAAGAATTCTATTATAGTGACATAATTAATATATTGAATATGATAAAAAAAATGAGACACTATATCATTTTATCAAATAATAAAAGAAATTTGAGATGCTATAAAATAAATGTATTATGACATTGACAATATTTTGCAAAATTTTTAGATTCATTTTGTTATCTGAAATGCTTGATAAGGTATCATATTTGTCATAAAATTATTACAATATCCTTTGTAGTTATGATAAAAGATAGATTTATTTTATAATTTAAAATAAAAATGTGCTAATGATAGAGTCAGGTATAGAAAAATATTGAAGAAAGACTGAATTTTTTATTTCTTACAATTTTTAAGCAATTTTGATGAAAGTTTGTAG
Organism: Vanilla planifolia; assembly: GCA_023846275.1. Classification (NCBI taxonomy): domain Eukaryota; kingdom Viridiplantae; phylum Streptophyta; class Magnoliopsida; order Asparagales; family Orchidaceae; genus Vanilla; species Vanilla planifolia. Next base: position 38,804,836 of record CM043870.1, on the reverse strand, counting down.
GTATTTCTTTAACATAAAATCTTTATCTACATCGAAAGAAATCTTTGTTGGAGTAAGGCATGAGAAGAGTAGAAAAAGATGTTCTTATCTTCTCCCAATACAATGATAGATATTATATCTCAAGGATTTGTTTTGGTATCAAATCATAATGGAATAATCCTTAAAGGTTTAGAACAAAAACGACAAGTTGTGATTTGAGCACTACAATAAACCTTATTAGACGAAGAATGTAGGCCGGAGATCTATGGTAAGCAAGTAGATTGGAAGCCACAAAGTCAGAGAGGAAATAACAAGATTGTATGCATGATGGAATATAAAACAAATCCAAAACTATTTACAATAGAACAAATAGAAGTGTTTTGAAAATGGTTGAATTCTCTAAAAATTACTCAAGAGTTCTAACATGTCATCAAATTTGACTACTATTACAATTCAAAGAGGTAAATCAAGGTTAATCTCCTCTCACTTTTAAAGTTTTATGTGATAAATGGATTATAGAGATAGGTGCATCTGATCAGGTGATAATTTATAGAATAAGGCTTATGAATTATAAATCTTATAAGGAGAGTATTAGGATCATAGTAGTAAATAGGTGAATGTGCAAAACCATAAGACATGGGGATACTAATTGTTTTGGTTTGTAGTTGACTTAAGTGCTTTATGTTTTAAATTTGAGTTGAAGCTTACTATTTATGAGTATGATAACTAAAGATTCTAGTTATTCTGTGACTTTTTTCCTTGTCGTAAATTTTTAAATTTGACTTTGGGAAGGTTGATTAAAAATATTCAAGTGTAGAATGGTCTTTACAATCTATTTGGTAGTCTTTATTATCCTTAATTTGGCCCAAGGACTAGGCATTTGACTCGTGAAAACACTAGCAACCGCTTCTTCCTTGTAGAATTGTCCAAAGATCTTCCTCTGCTTGAGCCCGAAGGCTTCATCTCATTGTCATAAGCCCTTTGCAACATTGGCTTCACTCAGTTGATACTTCGAACCTTACCTCACTACTCCTAAGCTTCTTTTTCTACTACCTACCACTCTCAACCTCTCCTTTCCCCTTTTACCACAGTGCTGCCAGCTTCGAATACCTTCTCATCACTTCTCCCAAGAGCTTTGTTCCCTACCAACACCTCATGCATATTCCTGGAGGCCTATCTACGCATTCACATGAGCTGCCCACCTACTCAAAAGGATCTAGAAGTTGCGCTCTGACCCACTCTTGCTTGACAAATTGCCTTAGGTCTACACTGACCTGCATCTACTGTCCCGACCCGGCAAAGCATCTCCTTACCACTAGGAACAGTGTTACTCCCACGCAGGATCGAACTCAATTGCACCATTTAGCACCCTTCTATGTTGAATCTCTCCTAACTGCACCATGTAGTGCCTGCCTATGCCAAACCAAGCCCAACCACACTCGAAAGAGCCGTGTTGCGCCTAACCTTAGCTGCACCTCCATTGAAGTGCCTTGAACCATGCTCTTTCAAGCAAGACCATGCCAAACTAGGTCACTCTGCTCCGAAACGTGCCTAAACACTTAATTTTCACCTTTTACCAAAGTGTCGCCATCTCAAACACTTTTTAATAACTCAAAATTTTTTTACTCCAACAATAAGACTATAAAAGACTTTATAAGATATTTAGAGACGTCGCTTTACACATATGTTAAGCTTCCTCATCCCCAATTCAAGTGAGTGTTTGTTCAAATGTTTTGAAACTTTTTTTTGCATCAACACTTACAAACTATTTAATTATACATAGTGATGTATGATATTCATCTAGAGTAACAAATCTAACTGGAGGGTATTGGCCTTTTATATTTATAGACAATCATACTCTTGTTTGTTGAGTTTATCTAATGAAAAAAATTACCAAATTGAGCATTATTTTTAAACAATTTTATAAATTTATCAAAAATATTTTCTAAGTCATTGTTCACATTCTTTGTACAAACAAATGAAAAGAATATTTTCTTAAATAGTTAAGCCAATATCTTACAAAATGTGGTATACTTTATCAAAGATCATGCATATCCACCTCCCAATAAAATAGAGTTGCAGAAAAAAGAAATTGTCACTTAAGGTTGCAAGGTTGATTATATTTGCTAATCATATATCATATTCTTTATGAGGGAAAGCTATTTTGGGTTATCTTATTGATCATCTTCCATAAAAAGTTCTACAATATTGATCAATTCCAACAAGTTTTGTTGTCTATTACTACAAATTTAGGTTGGGGATTTTATTAACTACATATTAATAATGTTTTCTTAAATGATATTTTAGACTAATATATATATATATATATATGTGAAAGCTCCATTAGGATTTGAAACTTAAAGAGGATCATCAAACTTATATAAAGGTTTTTTATTGCTTACAACAATCTCCAAGGGTGTGGTTTACTCGGTCTAGCATAGTGATGAAGTAGCTAGGGCAAGCCAACCACACTATTTGTTAAAAGGTTGAGTTTGGAATATAAGCAATTTTCATCGCTTCTGTAGATGATATAGTTGTTATAGCAGACGATGAATCAACCATTGAGATTTTTAAGAGGAAACTCAAGTTCAAATCAAAGTAAGAGACCTAGGAGGCCTGAAATGTTTCTTAGAGATGAAACTTGCAAAAAGTCGAAAGACAATCTTCATCTTATTAAAAAAAGTATAGTTTGGATTTGTTTAAAAGAAATTAATAAGTTTGGTCATAAACTAATTGGAACACCAATAAAATAGAATCAGAAACAAAAAATTGTGAGAAAGATCTACCAGTAAATCATGATAGGTACTAGTATCTAATTGACAAACTAATTTATTTCTCTTATAAGATTAAACATTACTTTTAGTGTGAATATTATTAGTCAATTTATGCATGCTCTTACAAAGATGTATTTGGATGTGATGAATTAAATCTTGAGATATCTCAAGAGAAGTCTAATTATATGGTTATTGTTCGTGAAAACTAAGATAAGAAATATAGTTTGATACTTAGATGTGGTTTGGGTTGGAGCTATTGAGAATAACAAATCTATAATTGGATATTTTATGAAGTTATGGAGAAACTTGGTTACTTAGAGAAGTAAAAAACAATCTACAGTAGTTTGCAATTGTACATAAGTTAAATATAGAATCATAACATAAGGAATATGAGAGCTTTTTTAGATTCAAAGGCTGATGAATGATTTAAATATTTCTTTAATTGGTCCTATGAAGTTTTTTAATTGAAATCAATTAGTAATAAGCATGATTCATAATCCTATTTATCATGACAAGATGAATCATGTGAGAATTGATAAGAATTTTATTTAGATTGAAATACAAAAATAAGACTATTTCTTTATCATATATTCCTATCAAATCTCAAAAAAAAGATGTCCCGACAAAAACATTATCTAAACTAGGATTTAATATGTGCTATCTAGTTGAGAAATAATAGATATTTATTCATCAAGTTGAGAGAAAGTATTAGAAACAAAATTTATAAATCACAAATTATGGAATAATAAAATAAGAATTTAAATTTCACAAATTATAGAATAATTATATAGGAGTTAGAATTCTACAAATTATGGAATAATTAAATAAAAAATCAAATTATGGATTGAGTTTCTTCAAGGTTCACTCTGTGACAAGGTAGAAAAGTTATGAATTTCATTTAATCTTATATATTTAGATGTTTCAATAGTCTTTGTATGTTGATTGTGTACACTGCAATCATCATTTGAAAAATTACTTTCTTAACTTTGATTTTGTGGCATACAGGCATACTTTCCTACGATTTCTCAACCAGAAGGTCTTCCTTTAAAAATGCAAGACGCCAGTGGCAAGGAGTGGGTATTTCAGTTTCGTTTCTGGCCAAATAACAACAGCAGGATGTATGTACTAGAAGGGGTTACACCTTGCATTCAGTCAATGCAACTGCAAGCGGGTGACACTGGTAATCTCTAGTTTTTTGCTAGCACGATATGTGGTTTACAATGTCCATATTTTAGCTTGTAGATCGTTTACAAACTATAGATAGTATTATGAGCAAATAATCATGCTAACACAAATTTGCCAAGGTATATTTTAAATTTGCAGCATACAATTATGTTTAATATTTTAGATAAATTTTGAGAGTGGTTTTGACAGCTCCACAAAAAATTGGTGATGATCCTTACTAGCTGGTTTGAACTACTTAATTTATGGATGCTCACCTATCAATCTACTACTGTTTTTGTCCTGATTGACACCAGTCCCATTCAAATTACATATTGCATCAGAACTTGTTTTCTTTCAAGGAATTTGTTGATCTTGATTGCTTCTAAATTCTTGATAAGGTTCAAGAGATGGTGGTTCTTACTGACTTGATATGGTCAAGTTATTGAAAAGCTCTAGTTTGAGGACTACAATGTGGCTGTTATTGGTAGACATGAGAATTGTCCCGTATAGAGTGTGCAACAACAACAATTGTGGTCTTTATAATCTGGTGTCTCTGGCCCGAATTCAGCCCCAGTCGATACTCCTTTAATAAGAGAAATCAATTGTTGCAATGAAAGAGTAGAAAAATGTTGCTTGGTGATACAAAAGTTCTCTTATGAATTGATCTGAAGGATAATCTCAAGAGAATGCTTTATAGAACAACTAAACATGAATAAATTTGGATAAAACAGGCAAATAGAATCAAATTCATTGTGGTTTGACAATTTATTACATATATTTACCTAAAAGATCTATTAACAAATTTTATGTGTTGGAGACTAAGTATAAAGATAGAGCTCCAGGAAAGGAACCAACGTGCAAACGGCCAAGCCTGAAAATCGGACCAAAAGTTGAAATAAAAATACTACCTCCATATAAGTCCTCTCAAGAGATCGTCAGGCTTAGCTATAGAATATGCTAGAATTACAAAAAACATACAGGAAAATAAGTGATATTCATGTCTTTGTTGTAAAAATTAATTTTGAGAACTAAAAACAACCCATCAAACTCCGTGAGAATAATTGATTTTATATCTCCACAAATATGAAACGAAGCTCTTCATATTGTTGAGATTCAAATGTGATTTGTATTACTTCTAATTATATGGTCTCTCATTTTGCATTCATCAAACAGTTTCAGGGCAAAAATAAGTTTTATGATTCCTTCTCTAGTGGCTTAATCTTCATCAGTGTTTCTATAGTATTTATATCTAAGCATGTATGTCTTTTTGGTATTTTGTTGCATCATTTTTAGTCTATCTGTTCTTCTATTCATTGAAAAATTCCAACGGCTGACATCTTAATAGGGACATTAAATAACCTTGATTTAATATTAAAAAACCATTCTGGTCAACTCTTTTTATACTTATCTTCTGCGGGGTATTATATAAACTTCCTCACAAACACACTCTTGTTTTGTAAAATCATTTTGAGTGATAAAAAATTAAAAGTGGGTTGAGCAAAAGTAAGGTCTTTTGATACGATAAGAATTTTCTTGTTTCTTCCATGCAACGTGATTTGATTTAGATGTATTTGACCCATCTTGGCCCTCCTTTGATTATCTTCCATTAGATGATACTCACTCATTATATTTGTGTTGTTGTTGATAGTTTTGTCCAAAGCTAGAGGTAAAATAAGTACTTGGATTCTTATATACTATTTCTGATATTTATCAATTTGCCATGTTGTTAGGTTTATGAACCCCACTAATTCCTTGGGTTTAAGATAAGATAGAAGATTGACCAATTCCTTGGCTTCAGCTGGGACTGAGAACTTTCTGTTATGACTTTTACCTAGTCCCTGAAATTTGCTTCGACAAAATATGAAGTTATTTATTCACCCATTTTACATCATTTCCCCTGCCCATTTGAGGGAAAATCCTCTAAAATAAAATAATCTATAGGCCATTTGTTTTGTGAATATTTACAACAGACTAGCTTTTCGCCCTAGACATAAAGTCAAAATAACTTTATAGAGTGTACTTACTTTGCAATTATTTTATTTATAGCAGCGGCACTTGATTTGAACATATTTCATCAGGTGATTCTTTTTCAATTGGCATATGTGCCATACAGATTTTTAGCTGTGGCATACATGGATAAAACATCACCTAGTAATATGCACGTGTGCTTTACTAGTAGTTGAAGAAGTTTCCTTTAAAATTTTCGCTCTTTCAGAAGTTTCATTAGTTGACTTTTGAAATTGATCTATTTTACCCTCCCAATAAACCATATGAAGGGAGGTACTCTTGGGCCTTGCTTCTGATAAATTCTTGCTAAGAGCAGCTTGCTGAAGTTCTTTCTCGTAGGGGACCATTCATTTGTTTCGAAATTAGCTAATTCAAGTAATTTGCTTTAATGGTCAAGTTTGGCTCTAATCCTAAATCCACCCTCATTAAAATTTAATCATTCGTATGAGTGTATAGTCAGTTATTATGATGAAAGAATTCCTTTATAGAGAAACATTAGCCGTTTGTCATGATAAATTAATAGTTATTATTCATGGTGTTATTTATCAAATGCAGATAGTTTGAACTGATTAAAGTTTGACATTTTGGATTTAGATTGAGTATTCTTTGAACAAATTCAACCCACGCATAATATATGCCTACTTGTTGTAGACACATTCCTTGATATAAATCCTTGGTCGTGCTTGCCAAAAACTTCAGCCAGGTTTTTACTTTTTTTAGGTTTTGTTATGCAACTATGTTGTGGCTTTAGTTGTAAAGGGTCTTGTGTGCTTTTATGCTCCTATTTTATACGATTTCTTATTCTGCTTTTTAGTTATTATCGATGGTTGAGCTTTCACTACTTCCACTGCTACCAACAAGAACTAGGGGTTCTATCATCCTTTTATAAAGGGTAAAAAGGGATGCAACCTATTTCAAGCCTTATATTCCAGCTTTTTTAACCTTATGATGAGGCATGCAACTATGCTGTGGCTTAAGTTGTAAAGGGTCTTGTGTGCTTTTATGCTCCTATTGTATAGGATTTCTTAATTTTCTTGTGAGCTATTATTGATTGTTGAGCTTTCACTACTTCTACTGCTACCAACAAGAACTAGGGGTTCTATTCTCCTTTTATGAAGGGACAAAAGGGATGCAACCTATTTCAAGCCTTATTTTCTAGCTTTTTTAACCGTATTATGAGGCACTATCTGATGTGTACCATAATTGTGTTTGGAAATGTTTGGGCGAGCGTTGGTAATGTAGTGTACTGCCACCTTCATTTTGAAACAGTCTTTCAATTCTTCTTTTTTTCTCAATAATAATCACATTTATGTCTTTTCTACTCTCTTGAAATCCAAAATTGTATACTTTTTAAAACTAAAAAACTAACGTCTGTAGATAAGTGTGTATTTTTTTTGTACAACCAATCTAAGTTACTCTCTTGGTATTCCAAAAAGTACTTAACCATGATAGTTCAACAAACAACCACACTTAGCAAAAGCAAACCTATATAGCAATTTTCAAACTTAAATTTCTTACTGGACTTTTCTCGCTACCACTGCAATGCCAAACCCAACTCCTAGCCTTCCAAGTAACAAAGAGCCTAATGCGTGCTCCTGTGCTTGTGAACACCTTATAGCTACAGTTTTCTTGATAAATGAATTACTTTTAATTAACATATTATGTTTGCTTGTGGCTGTATTTATGTGGATGCCAGTCCTCTTTTTTAGTGCTCCTAGTAAATTTTGTTATTTTCTCCAATTCAGAGTCCCTTTGCTCAACAACTCTATGATCTCTGTGAATCAAAGAACAACCGGTCTGCTAATATTCAGATGCATTTTTTTTTTGCTCTCCCTTTGTCATTTTCCATGACTGGTTTCAACAGTACAAAGAATCTTTTAAATATGACTGGATTTTAGATTTAGTAACAAGACATTATTAGAAAAAAAACTTAATTTATTGGAATATTAATGAAGAACTATTAGGAAGTAGATTGCATTGATATCAGAGGATTAATGCAATGAACCCCACAAGGAATTAAGGCTTTAGTTATGCAATTGTTAATTTTTCTTTGGTGGTTCTATTTTAGTAGTTCTGACGTAGAAATGGCATCCATGGAAATTTCTGCTACAATGAATAGATTATTTCTAAATGATTGTGTTATTATGGTTCGAGTTGAGTCTCATTGATTCCTATTCTCAAACTCATCCTTTTCATCGAGGTTCACAGTTTGTGTTCTGTGATTAGTTCTGAAACTAAATGCACCTTAGTTTAGCAGGTCATATTTCCAAAAGTACTGGCAATTCTTTTTACATGCTATCTTAGCGGGTATTCGTTTTTCATTAACTACTTCTGAATATGTTTCCTTGCTCGATCCATCTAATTCTGGAATTTATGATGGATGTCTATCTGCAGTGACGTTTAGCCGGATTGATCCTGAAGGAAAGTTGGTCATGGGCTTCAGGAAGGCTGCTAATGCATCCAATAATGAACAGGTTTGTGTTCATCAACTAGGGAGATAAGATGCATAGAGCGGATGGCTTTGCGTTAAGGCTTATGGTTTTTGTCCTGTTTATGTCTAGGAATAAAAATTAACATTATCATGTGTGTTAGTTTGAGCATGCTCACCATCCCCCCCCCCCCCCTGACTTAAGAATAAAAAAATAGAATGATTTTGCTTGTGTCTTTTTATGCTTGGTCGCTTCATAGTTCGATCGATTTTGCTTTGCTATGGTTTTAATTGTTGGAACATGTGTATTCATGGTATATATCCAAATTAATTGCTTAGTTTTTCCTAAGTCAGCTTATCAGTTGAGAGGAGGCTTAATAGTTCTTATGGAATAAATTAAATAGTTTTTTGAATAAAATTCATCTATAGGTATAATTCCCTTGTTATTTGTAATTTATGAATCATTATTTTGATAACTTGGTTTTGAGGATTTAAGTCAAGGACATGATGCATGTATTTTTTTATGATTCATTATTTGTACCGCTTTTTTCAGGATCTCGTTTATTGATATGATGCATGCTTTCTTTTATTTTTTTAGGTATACGTTGTTAAGTTCATCATTCTATCTTTTTTGTTGCAAGAGGATGCCTTCTGTCATAGCTTTAATTCGAAGGAAATTGCATGTATGTAATTGGCAAATACAAGATAGTAGAGGCTTAAACTTTCCTTTGATATTGTGGACGTGTGCTTTATTGTATGTTGGTAGGACAATCAAGCTGTTAAGGATGGACATGATAGTTCGGTGCCTTCAGATGTTAAAGCCAGTGCCATGGATTTCATTGCAAGCCTCCCTCTCCGACAACACAAAGGAAGTACAGAATCAAGAAGCCAAACGAACGCCACAGACAAGGCAAGTTGGTCTAAGAATGATAAGTCTGGATTTATCCAGAAGGACGGTGGTGCCACTAAGTCTTCTAGTGCTATTTGTAAAAAGAAAAGTAGTGCTTGTGGTTCAAAAAATAAGCGTCTGCGGATTGACAATGAGGAATCAGTTGAGCTAAAGCTAACGTGGGAAGAAGCTCAAGTTCTCCTCCGACCAGGTTGTAGTGGTGGTGTCACAGTTACCAGTGTTGAAGGCCTTGAGTTTGAAGAATATGAGGTATAATCACTGGATTCCTTACATTTATGGCATACAATGAAAAGCATTTCCGTTAGTGTCTACTGTAATTTTTCCCTCTTTCAAAGCATTTCTGCACCTAAAGTTTTTTGTACCAAAATGATTATTCTTCCCTGATTCCCCAGAGTAGTTAGTAAACAAAGGTTACCCCACAAGTCTGAATGGATTCCTAGATGAAAATAAATTCAATTCATCTTTTAAAAAACAATGATCAATTCCTCAATTGTCTTATTGCTCTCAAGTAGCAAACATGATCCCAGAGGAAGATCAGCACAAATACCATACTGTTGTTTTTGTGATGCAAATCACAAGCTTATGTGGTAGGTCAGGCATTACTTATATGGTGTTAACTCTTTAGAGCCCGTGGATTCAATTTTAAGCCTATAATTTTTGGATTGTAGCACAATGACACAAGGCTGACCTAAGAAACTAAAACTTCTGTTCTCATTATTACAATTTAGTCCATTTTCCTTTGCCTTGAAATTTGGAAATTTCATAATTTTGTTTTGATAAACAAATCATTTTTATTTATTTTTTAATTTTATTGGTACTTGTCCGTGCTTACAATCCCACATTTTTGTTTGCAATTTAGTCTGGGAATATTCTAGTGAAAGTTCAATTGTTTATTTTTATCAGGTCCTTTGAAGATTTATTATTTATTAATAAATATTTTTTGTGGGGTTATTTGGCTTATGTTTTTTCAATCTTTTTTGATATTATGAATCATATGCACATTTTTAGTCCCAGAAACACTTAAGTACAATAAATAGTTTGCTATCAATGGCAGGAAGCTCCAGTACTTGGCATGCCTACTTATTTTACCAAAAATCAAGACGGGTAAATTTTTCTCTTTCTTTATCTCATGTTAAATTTTGATGTTTTTTTGTTAAGTTTACTTCATTATTTTTGGTATTTTCACTTTGATCCTTTGGAGTACTTCAAAAGATTGTGATGATAATGGTATTGTTAATAGAAAATTGTTGCTTGTTGTCTAACTCAAGTGATGATTTATTTGTTAATTAAATTTTCATTTATTGAATGCATCATATTTTTGTATCTGTGAAGTATTGCAAATTTAACATCAAAATAGCTGTGAACAATAATGAAATTTCACGGTGTGTACAAAGGTAGTGAACGTTTAGCATGTATAAATTTTCTATTGTTGACTAAAAATATTAGCAAGGTGTTTTTTGTTGTCTAGCTTAGGTGATTTTTTGATAAATTTTTCTTGTTTTGTATCACATTTTTTTATGTGGTGAGTGTTACAAATTTTAACATCAACATAGCTTCGAAAAGAAATGAAATTTCATGTGGTTTCCAAAGGCAGTGAATATTTAGCATTTTTATGGCATATTACCTTAATTTCTTTGAATATCCCCAAAAAGGTAATACAATCTTGGATAGAACTCTGGTGGTTTGAGAAGATGCTGTGGGAAGGATCCCTGAGGTTTTGACACGCCTGTTAAATTAGTTTCTCATTCTTATTGAAAAAACACCAACATCAAGAAGCTTGTCTAGGTGGCTTGTAATGAGGTGCAAAGATTACAATCTTGGTATCTTGGATGAGGCTTATCCAAGGAAACCTTGAGAGGTTAATTTAGAAGACACTTCAGTGGTTATTGTTGCTTATGACATAGTTCTTACTTCTGCCACTACGCATAAATAGCTTTCATATAACTAACAATACTAAACCTTTTCGCTACGTTTGGTATTTAAGAATTATTTTCTTGCTGATGGGTGTTTTTGGCTCAAGTGCTATTCCAAGTCTTGATCCTTGTAATTGGCTATGAGCGAAATGTTTACTGAAATTGATCCTTGCTCTGACATGCTTGCTTTATTGTTCAAAATAATACAAAATACTACTTTGTTCGTTTTCTGCTATCACAAGCCTGCTGTTTTCTGTAATCCCAGGAATATTAATGATCGGTGGGTCCAATGTGAGGATTGTTTGAAGTGGCGCAAGTTGCCCTTTGACGCTCTTCTGCATCACAAATGGACCTGTCTAGATAACAAGTGGGATATTGAAAGGTGATTTGGTGTTTTTATATGCCAAATAACATTTATATTTACTCTCTCCAATCTCCAGTTACATATATTGTTTTTGTTGATTTATTAAATAATTTTCAAATTATAAACTACAGAATTTAGCCATATGTATGATCTAGTGTAACTAGTGAACTCTGTTGCAATAACTACCAACATTCTAATATATCTTTTTTGCTATCATTGACATTATATACTAGATATTTTTGCAGTCCTGCCACATTTTTCTAGTACTAGATTTAAACATTGATGCTTGTGCTAATAACTCCTGCAATTTCTTTAATTACCTTAAAAATTAATTTTCTTTGCATTTTAGAATTATGCCAATTAGTTAGCAGCATTTGCTATGAGAAAGTCCAGTGGAAAAGAGTAATTAAATTCTTGTTTGACACATTCGACAAATTATAACAAAGAATTCTATTGTTCTTGCTATTTGAAAGATTTTATGATAAACATACCGTTATTCCATCATTCAACAGGTGCGACAGGTGTTTGGATTGCCCACATATCTAATGTATGCAAATTTTGGTGGGTCTAACTTAGAAAAATTGATTTAAATTCTGATGCTTTTGTCCATATTAAGAAATATTTTTTCATTTACTGTGGAAATATACCTAGTTTGTTTCTGGTTTCTTTTTGTTACCTATGACTTTAGTGTTGTTTCTTGTGCATAAGTGTTCAGTAATAAAACTGATCATATCCTATTATTTGGCTACTCTGTTTGTTTCTAACATACAGGTCTTCCTGCTCAGCACCTCAGGAAATTTCTGAAGATATTGCTCATTTACTTCCCATAAAAGCTGGTATATCATATTCCCATGAGTTTGCTTTGACAGTCTTGGTTTTACTTTTATTTTTTGTTTCATTTATTTCTTGTATTATATTTGGTTTGAATGAAATGAAAGAAAGAAAACAAAATATAAAAAAATGAGAAAGGAAATGAGAATCGAGTAAAACTATGTTCTGTTAGCTTGTTTGATTGATTAAACAAACTATAAAGAATTTTGATTTTATATTATAATATAATTTTGATTTCCTATTCTTAAATCAATGCTTTAGTATTTTATATTTAGAGATGGAAGGTTTTGGTGAAGTTTTTCTAGAATGCGATAAGAATTATGAAAGAAAAATTTACACATCAATTTTTTAACACAAATAAAATTTTTCATGTTTTGATTAGAACAGTCACAAAGAGTTAATTGTAATGTGAATTCAATTTCATTTTTCTTATTTTTACACACATCAAAACTGCATACCTAAAGTTGAATACCATCAGCTATACTTGGCATCCAAGTTTGATTTTACCTCAGGAGATCGTCTGATGTTGTTTTGCTCTAGTTGGATCAAACTTTAACCTTAATAACCTTTTTTGGTGTGATTGCAAGGTTCCTCCAAGAGATCAAAGGTGAAGCTTGAGAACGAGAATATTGAGGTCCCATTTGGACTGGACACTCTTGCAAATCTTGCCATTCTTGGGGAAGGAGAGTCGCTTCCTGCTTCGTCTCAGCCAACCACGAAGCACCCACGCCATCGTCCTGGCTGCACCTGCATTGTTTGCATCCAACCTCCCAGTGGTAAAGGCCCAAAGCACAAGCAAACATGCACATGCAACGTCTGCCTCACCGTGAAGCGCAGGTTCAGGACTCTGATGCTTCGACGAGAAAAGCGACAGTCTGAGAAAGAAGCAGAAAGTGCTGTTCCAGCAAAGCAGCAGCTCCTTTCCAATCACCAACCGGAGTTAGTGCAGCAACCACCGTCCCCCATTTTTCCAGATGCAGGTGTGGACAGTCCCCCACAGATGCCCCCGGGAAACAATGATATAGTCGACGGTGATACTGTGGTTGATGCTGAATCTGAGAGGAAGCGAACTGTGCCGTCTCCCATTAAAACGCAGATCGATTTGAACATCCAACCCGAGCGGGAAGAAGAGCCATCTCCAGTTGCTAATGCTATGAGCAGTACCATGAGGACTTTTGAAGACTCAGCTGATTAGTATAAACCTGCCTATTAGGCAGGTACATCTCTGATGGCAACGAAGTTCTTCTGAGAGCCGTGGAAGCATGCATGGTGAAAGCTCCATTCATTTTTCTGTGAGTTGGAAAATTTCTAAACAGCACTTAAAAGTTCTTTATCCAACCACATGGTAAAGATCTAAGCTCAAGAGACCTCACATCACTAAGACTAGAGAGCAGGTGAAAATCTTGCCATGCTTACTATGTCTGTGTAGAGAGGTTTTTGTAATTTAGCAGCTAGGTTAGTTTTAATCATTTACTGTTCAATTTAGTTGGTTTACGTTGTAAATGGCCTTTGTTCTATAGATCTGGAAATTGGCTTGGAGTTTCATGCCGTGGATGCATGAACTCCCTGAGTGATATACTTCACTGCTTTCTGAATGAAATTTGGTTAAAATTGCGACATATTTTCTGAATTTGAGGTCTTATGGCTGCTTCTCTCTGTTTGAAATAACTTATGTTTTGTTGTATTATTTTTTAAATTAAAAAAGTATTCTTTTATTTTAAAAAAAAAAATATGGTAAAGTAATAATCACGTATGCATTACGCTGATGCTGAGGTAAAACATAAATGTTAGTCGTTAATAAGGCTTGTATTAATATTAAAAAAATGACTTATCTACTTTGTATATTATATGAAGTGGTTGCCAACAAATGTCAAGCAAGCATCACAGTCCAACAACTTATCATAAATATCAAACAGACAAGAGAGTGAGATAAAGTACATCATAATATTTGATAAATATTATATATACAAAACAAAATAAATCTATAATATTTTATAAAAAAAATTTACTATAAGTTTAATAAAGTTCTTCCCACCCAAAGTGAGAACGCAGCAATGTTTGTCCTCCCAAAGACAAACGAACCTTGTTTATTCCAAAATAATAAACGAGATATTCATGTATGCATTAATTTCATATACATAGCAACCCACACAGCAGCATATGTTCACATCTACTAAAGAATAAAGAAGAAGAGAAGCTTCAAACAAAATCCAAACATCCGCCGAATTTTCACAAACATCAGCATCTGGAGCTAAAAGGGACGCCTAACTGAAGAGTCTTTTCTATGAAAGAAACAACACAGGCATCAGGCCCTACCGTTAAAATTCATCAGTGGCTGCCGCGGCTTATCATATCCATGTACTGCTGCAGCGACTGCTGCCGCTGCAGCCGCATCTCTTCGTTAAATTTTTTTATGAAGGCCTCCACGCGGCGGTTGAGATCGTCCTGCCCCACCGAAGGCTCTCGCCGGAGTCTCACTGTCGACGGCGACGATTCCGCCGCTGCGCCGGAGAGGACGACGAAGGTTTCAGATTTCTTCATCGATGGTGAGGGAGGGGAAGGGGAGACGGCGCCGCCCGTGTCTCGCTCAGGATGATCCCACGTGTCACATTTGTTGAGGTGTCGGGTAAGTGGCACCGCTCGTCCCTCTGTGATTTTCCGCCACGTGTTTTCCAGCGTCTCCTGCTTTCTCGGCCGCGCCACACGCAGCGCCTTGCCTGATATTAATATTTATTATAAAAGAAATATATTTATGTATTAATTTTTACGTTTTTTTAAAATTATTTGGGCTGCTGTTCGCCTTTATCTATCAAATAAAGTTAATTAAAAAATGAATTAATTTCCATAAGATTAAACAGCGAGCTACAAATTTTCTAACAACATAAAAGAAATATGAAAAACTTTAATATAAGGAGCGGGAACCGAGAGGGTATATAATACGACAAGTATAATTGTACGATATAATAATCGAACGATAGGGATACCGATGTACCTTCCGGGTTACCCTTGATGCTCCTCCGGCGGCCCAGGCGGGTTGAGACGAGAGGCTTCTCCGCCGCAAGGCCATTTGGGGAAGATTTCGCCGGCAGAGCCTCAATCGAATCAGTCCACGGCAAGCAATCCAAATCCGATACACCAAATTCCACCTCCGACGGCGGCTCCGTCTCGGCCAACGGCAAGCTTAAGACCTCATTCTCACCCCCGCTGGCTGAAAATGAAAGGGAAAAATAGAAAAAATAACATTTTAATAAAAAAAAAGGGAAAAATAGGGAATTCCGGTAGAACCTTCTAGGCTAGCCATGAGGCTCCTGCGATCTTTCCGAGATGAGACGAGTGGCTTCCCAACCGCAAGGCCGCTGTTTGTAGGTTTCTCTGGTAAAGCCTCGTCCGAGTCCCTCCTATTCGACGACCACATCGACCTTGCTAGAAAAAACCCCTCCTCCGGTGGAAGCTCTGCTGTGGTGGACAACTCCACGATCTCGCCGTGACCCTCGCAGGTTTCCGGAATGAGAAACCCCAATTGCAGATCGGCGCGCTCATCTACCGTGGTAATGTACCCATCAGGCCTGGGATGATCTTCTACCACAGACATATGGCTTGGCGCGGCGGAGAAACCCGGATGCGAGGCTAGATTGTCGGATGCGGCCTCGAAGGGTTTCTGGAAGCGTGAGGTCGCGACGATGGTGATTATTATGCCGTTGATAACGAAGTAAAGATAGGGAGGAGTGAGCCAGGCGGCAACAGTTCCGTACACCCGCGGGGCCTCTTCGGTGAAGAACTCCGCCACAGCTGGTGTCGCCAGCCAGAGCGCCACCGCCGCTAAGAGGACGACTGCAGAAGCCGTAGCTATCTTAATGGAGAATACCCTGTCTCCCATCGTGCTCTGGCCTGATCTCTCGCTTTCCGGCTGCTTTGCTCTCTTTTTCAGCTCTCCTCGACTCCACTTTTCCCCAACCCTCAGTGTAGCCTAGAGACACCAGAGATGGACAGCCAGGGACCCATTGGTTTATATAGAAGGAATGGTCCATCAAAAAGATTAGCATGAAGTCGGCATGGTCCGCATGAGTTGGTTTCGGTTTAATAATTTCATCAAATAGATGAAATTATTACTTGATATTTCGAAAATAAGATTAAATAAAAGTATAACAAAAGTAATTATTAAAATAATTTGACTTTTCGTCTTTATTTAAATCTTTATAATGAATTTCATTACTATTTACATAAAAAAACAAAAAAAAATTCAAATAGAAAGAACAACTTTGCAAGTACATTGAAAAATAAAAAATATACTCAACAAATATCTTTAACTCAACACATTTTTTTATTTTCTATGTGATCCATATATTTGTAATGTTAAGATTTAGTTATCCAAATAATCAAATAATCATACAAGCATTTTCTAATAATAATATTTTTTTTTCATTGAAGTGATAAATCTTGCTCCAATGATCTTCTAAAAGTCAAAGAAACATATAATTCGATAAGCCAAATTTTCATTATTTTTTTATGTTATTTAGTCAAATATCCATCCTTCTAAATAAATCTTAAATGTCAACAAACAAAAGAATCTCTCTTTAAACTCTCCTTCGTCTTAGATGAAGGGTAGGAATTTCTAACTCTACTTCATTGATCATTTTGGTCATATCTTAATCAATATAAATTGTCTTATAAATAATATACAAACCAATTAATTGCTCATAAATAAAAATCATTCAAACGCATCAAGCCTTCTCTTCCTCTATGATAGATACATTATAGAGTTATAATCTTTCATCTATTCTTCAAAGGAAGACTTCACATCTTGTGAATCTCTAACCTCTCTTCTTTAATGCCCAATAAAAATATATCTAGAAATCTACTCCATAAGAATGTGAACAAGTAGCACTCTTTTCTCTCCTATTATGATGCAAGGGCATACAAGGCTTGTGTCATACTTATTAGAGTTTTTATAAATGGCACAAAGCCATCATAGGGAAACTATTTTTATATCATAGTTTTTATTATTTATTGGATGTTTTAATAATATTTATATTATATCAAAATAAATCAAATGTTTTTGTAATGCATCTAAATTTTATATACTTTATTTAATTGTATCTAGAGTAGTGAAGGAGTTAACAACAACTCTTTTAGCCATTACGACTCGAGACATCAAGCCCAATACCATGAGTTGCTTAGTTGTATTCCATGTCTATTTTTTGGGTGTTTATCTTTATTTTCTTGTAACCTTTTTCAAAGGGATGTAATCTCAAACCCCAAATTGTTTGCTTATCTTCTTTTCACCTTATAGTCTTCAAATAATATTTTGAAACTTATATCAAAACTTAACAAACAATCTCAAATATTTGTTTCTAACTAGTATCAAGTTTTTCCTATTCTTTATAATATCGAGGCTAAGGATTCTAACTTTTTTATTCATTTTTTATATGATAATTGTGTTATCTTTGTTATTTATCTCTTCTTTGTTTGACCAAATTTTTTTTGTTGATTTCAATTTCTAGATTCAATATGCACTTTTATGCTTTTTCTCCATTTGCTTTGATGGGGAGGCTTCTCAATATGTTTTTTTAAAGCCTTTAGGTGTTGGAGTGACAGCTTCTAATTTAAGATGGTTTTGTGATAACCCATGATTCAAGGAAGAAAATGTAGTGTCCTTTAACCCTTCAAGAAAGTAAGCAAAGTTAAACATATTCATCATTATCTTTTTTATATTGTTAAAAGAACTTTTGCTTTACCCAAGTAAAAGGGAAATTAGAGAAGCAATTAATGCTATTACACCTATTTCTTGAGTTTGACATCCCATGGTGACAAACCCAAACACCATCATGCTCTAAGATTTGACATGAATCACTCTACGATTAGTCATGGTCATGAACAATAGCTTTTTGGTAACCTCTAGAGTAAAGGTAAAAGTTTTCAATGTGATAACAATTGTTTTTTTTTTTTTTAAAATGGATATATCATTATATCAAAAGTGGCAAAGCCACACAAGTTTTACAGTAGATCCTCAAGGGGGATCAAACAGAAAATCAGTCAGCAAGAGTTGAATGAGAGGCTGAGGAAGGGATTCCCCAGGACCCCAAATAAACTCATGAGTACAAGCTCTGCGAGCAACCCAGTCAGCAGGCTCGTTTCCCTCCCTGTGGATATGGGAAAACCGGCACGCCTCCATGGCCCTAACATACTGCAAGGAAACAGCAAACATCCCCTCCCCACTCGGTTTGGTAACCATATCCCGAGCCTCCAGAAGTGCAACCATCGAATCAGACTGGAATTCAACTGCACGATGCTGGGGGAGAAACTCCCTCAGGAGATCAAAGGCCATCATTATGGCCTGGACCTCCATCATATCGACAACCACAGAGAACATCCTCCTGCCGGCCACCACAAGAGGTTTGCCAGAGCAGTCTCTAATAACAACTCCAAGACCAACTATGGAATCCCCAACCGCGGCATCACAATTGACCTTGATTCATCCTGTAGGGGGGGGGGGGGGGGGAAACCAACCGTTCGTAACAAGCAAATCCGAGGACTTGCCAGGATTCCCGCTGAACAGAGATGAATGGATAAGATGCCTCCTGAGGGTTGTGCTTACCTCGAACCTCACCGTCCGAGACACCGAGCAAAGAGTAGGCACGAAGCCATTGTGAATAAGGGCATTCCTCCTCGACCAGATGTAATACAGGGTGGTAGCAATTGTTGCCACATGCTGTACCGCACCGTCGCGCCGCGCCGCAGAAGAGCTTAAGAATCCACATAGCTTTTCCAAAATTTCAAACCCGGGCGCTGCACCCGTGGGCCAGCCCAACTCGCTCAGTGCAAGGCGCGCGTGGCTGGTCCCCCACACGTCCCGGGCACGTGGACAAACCCACAGCGCATGCTGCAGGGTTTCCTCCTCCATGCAACCGAACGGGCACAGGGGATCACGGCTAATTCCCCGGCGAGCCTTCCATGTCGCCGTAGGCAGAAAATCGCCGGTAGCCCGCCAAAGGAAAATCCGAACCTGCGGCAACACCTTTAGCTTCCAGATTCTCCCCGTAGCTTCCTCACGCCGCCGGTCGCCGCCTCCAGCAGGGGACGATTCGCGTTTGATCTGTGCATAGACGCGGCCACTGTGGACCTTCTCCTTTTCGGTATGCGTCTGGACCAGGCAATCCTGGGCGGAGTTCCGAGCACACGGGAGGTGTCTGATTCTTTCAACAAGCTCCTCACCCGCCCAGCTGGAGATAGCTTCAAGATTCCACGCGCCGTCGTCCCTGATGCACTCGGCAACGCTTACCGGCCACCTTGTACAGACATTGATGAACGTGGGCCAGCAGCAGATAGGCAGAACCCCGATCCAATTGTCGTCCATAAATCTCACCCGCCGCCCGTCGCCGATGCGCCACACAAAGCATGAAAACGCCGTCGGCATGGCTCCCAGGATCATTTTGCAGACGGCCGAGGCATTCCGGGGTGTCTTCATCAACGGGTCGTCGAACCCGTACTTCCTTCTCATCAAATCGACCCATAGTCCGCCCTCGCGCCCAAGGATGCGTTTACAGTTTGCCATCTGCAGGGCCTGGTGCCAAATACGCAAGTCCCGCAGCCTGAGCCCGCCGGCCGCCTTCGGCGAAGATACACAATCCCAGGAGGCGTAATGCAGCGTCCGAATGCTGCTTGTGCCGCCCCATAGGAACAGCCTGATTCTGCGTTCAATTGCTGCCATGGCTCCCACCGGCACCCAGCAGTGGTGCAAAATGTGGTTGGGGATTGCACAGAGAACCGAGGACGCCAGCACCGCCCTTCCAGCGAGCGACAGAATCCGTCCGCGCCAGCTGATTACTGTGTTGTCAATTCTTTGGATTAAGGTGCTCAGCTCTTCCTTAGTCACCCGGCGCGCAGTAATGGGGACCCCCAAGTACACCAAGGCACGGCCAGTAGTCATTCCGAGCTTCCGTGAGATTAAGCTGGCCCGCTTCTTGCTGAACCTGCTGCTGAAGTAGACGTTAGATTTGGACAGGTTAGCCTTCAATCCAGCGCTGCCCTCAAACTCCCGCAAAATGAGGCGAACTGCCCCCGCAGCCGCCCTGGAAGCTGGCGCAAAAATCAGCACATCATCCGCGAACAGGAGATGGGAAACCAACGGAGTATGCATACCCGGCCTAAATCCGAGCAGCTGCCGGGATTCATAATCCCGTATCATGCACGACAAGTACTCCATGGACATGACAAATAGGAAGGGGGATAATGGGCAGCCTTGCCGGAGACCACGACGCGCCGACACCCAGGGAAGCCGCGCTCCATTGATCAGTACAGCGTGCCTGGGACCAGAAATACATGCGGTAATCCAGTTGCACCAAGTGTCAGGAAACCGCATAGCCTTCATAGTTTCGAACAGAAAATCCCAGCGAACCCTATTATAGGCCTGCTCCATGTCAACTTTCACTGCCATAAGGCTGGAGGCAGCGGTGCAAGATCGCATTTTCGATACCATCTCCTGGGCAATATTTATGTTATCTGATATACTCCTCCCTGGGACAAAGGCCGCCTGTTCCTGAGACAAAAGGCTTGGCAGCAGCGACTTCAGCCTGCCAACAAGAATTCGAGCCACCACTTTATAAATTGTGTTACACAGGCTAATCGGCCTAAAATGCTCCGGGCGGCAAGCACCTTGCTTCTTCGGGATAAGAACCACAAGAGTATCCTTCCAACTCTCCGGCATACTACACCCCTCAAAAAATGCCAAGACAGCCTTGATGATGTCCCGATGCGTGACTCTCCAATACCAATTGACAAAATCCATAGTAATGCCGTCAATACCAGGGGCGCGGTTCCTTTTAATGCCCCGCATAGCCACCAAAATCTCATCTTCCGTCACTCTTCGGCAAAGACCGGCGCTAGCCTCCTCACTAACAAACCCGGAGAGCGGGGTGATCGGAGGCAGTGATTCCATGTAGCTATCTCCCCATTTCCTTTCAAAAAACTCGAAGACAAGACGTCTAATATTGTCGGGAGAGTCCACAATATCACCGTCAGCGTCCCGCAAAGAAGTAATGCGGTTCCCCCTATTACGAGCCGATGCCGCGATGTGGAAGAACCTCGAGTTGTAATCCCCAAGTTGCGCCCAATGTACCTTAGCGCGCTGCCACCACCACTGTTCCTCGAGAGCACACCCCCGGTGAAAAGCAGCAACCAAAACACCAAGCCGCATATGGTCCTCATCCGACAGACCATCGCTAGATTCCCTGTTTTGGAGCTCATCAATGTCCTGCTCCAACACCTTGTTCCGATCAACAATATTCCCCACCTCCTGACGGCTCCACCTGCGTAATGCCCATATTGACCGCTTGAATTTTGTCATCACTATCTCCATACTGTCGCCCTTAGCATTCCTCCTCCAGGCCTTCTCCACCACCTGGAAAGATTGAGGGAAATCCAGCCACACACTAGCGAACAATAGCCTGCTAGATTGCTGCCACTGATCTCCGCCTTCCACCTTAACCAGCAATGGACAATGATCCGAACCCAGCCTGCTTAGGTGTTGAACCGAACAATTAGGAAAGGCAATCAGCCCCGCCAAATTCATGAGAGCCCGGTCCAGACGTTTAAGGATACGCGCTCCCCCCTGCTTCCCATTACTCCAAGTAAATCTGTTGCCGGAAAACCCCAAGTCCACAAGTTGAAGCTCCTGCATAAGTTAAATCTGTTGCCGGATTACAATTGTTGTTTAGTGACTAATTAGTTTAAGAAAGTGATAATAGAAAGATGAGCTTTTTCCACGAACAAACCTTGGCCCCTAATCTATTTTTATCATGACTAAGCATTTTCCAAATACCATTTAGCTTTTTGTGCAACATCTTAGTAGGTTTCCCACTTAGCCTTTGAGATGTTTCAAAGTTACATCTAATCATGTGTTTAATCAATTTTTCCAATTAGCCTTCGAGTAATATTTAGAGTAGCATTTGAATTTTAAACAATTTTTTAGTCATCTTTGAGCATCACTCGAGCAACATAGTAGTTATTGATGGTTCATTTCAATAGGAATTTTTAAACACGCCTTTTGATTAATCCTCAAGAAATATTGAAACATACTCTAAAAGTTTTGATCTTTGTAATTATTGTAATTTTTTAGGAAACTAATTTTTTTTTCTAAAATTTGTGTATAAATAACCTCACTATAAAATTAATAAAAATATTTTTTTGACATTTTTGACATTCATATATTCTTTTCCTATTAATATCTTTAAAAAGAGAATTAATAATTTGTTATAAACAACTTTTTAATTTTATTATATTCTTTCTCTTCATGAATCTATACTCATCTATCCAACTTTTTAAAATTATCTTTTAAATAGATATATTTTTTTAAATAAAATCTTAAAATGCTTTGTTTGATACAATATTCTTATTAGAATACTTCAAATATTTTATATACAAAAAAATAAATTATTCGTTGACTTTTAAAGACTTGTGAAATAATGGTCCGAGTTCCACTTATAGCAGCTTGACAAATGGCACGTTATGGTTCAAGTAGGAATGTTTTATTCTGTTTTCATAAAAAATGAAGTTATTAGTTAATTACAAATAATGATAATAATAATAATAATATGTTTAATTCAAAAAATGATTGACTTATGTCGGCCATGGCCTCGCTTCGTGTGGTCCCTTGCGATTCCCAGATCACAGATCTCGGAACAACAGAATCTGGACCGTTAATAAAGGGATAAATCTTTTTATCTTCACCGCCCTTTACGAAATTAACATCCCACCAATGAAAGACACAAACCATCAGCAGAATCAACGGAAGGAATCTTCTTGGAATTATCCTGTTATACGAACGGCTATGATCCAAAATACTCCCGCGTAAAGGCGGTTGATTTATTTAAGTCCGGCGTATGAGCGGTGGACGGTTCCAACGGTCAAGAAAATGAACCGTTATCTGCAGGAATCGTGGCAGCAGTCCCAAGTGGCGGACCCCGCCGATTGTGATATTAGCTGAAAAGTAGAAAAACAATTTTTCTTTTACTGGATTTTAAAACACGTGGATTTTGTGCCTCTTAGTGGGTCCAGCATTTATTAATAAATTTTATCAAAAAAAAAAAAAAACGTTTGGAGTATGCTTAACTCAAATCTATCTACATTTAAAATATTTAAATATATTTGTTACAAGGGATGAGCATTTCTTGTACATTGTGTGATAATAATATTTATTTATAAAACAAAAATGAGGCTAAAAATAGAACAAAATAATAAAATTTTGGATTATAAATGTTAATCATGTGAATAAAATGGGTATTATAAAGATAAAAATATTGAAATGATAACTACAAAATGAGTGTGTTAGAGAGAGTGATTAAACTATTGATAAAAAAAATAAGGTAAGAAAAAATCATTGTATATTGGATGTGATAAACTTTGTTTATTTGATGTTGTATTAGAAAAAAATGAGATATTAAAAAAATTGCATATACATAAAAGTTTAAATTAACTAAAACTATGAATTAGATAAGAGTAAAGTTTTCATCTGTAGAAGTTTTCTTAAAATATCATGTAGTTAAAGTGACATATTAAATAGGATATGACAAGTTCTAAACTTTAGAAGGTTTTTTAAATTACAATATAGCTAGAGACATATTAAATATGATATGATTTAAAGCCTAAATGTCTCAGAAAATGTTAAAAATAAATTTTAAATAATAGCAAGGATATGCTAAATATAGAAAAAAAATGCAAATACAAATCAAGTTAAACAAAAAGAGTGGGAAAGAGAATTTTATCATAAAAATGAAAGCTAAAAACTACAAACATAGAGAATAAGTGAGCAACTATTTTATTATTGATTCAAAGATATAAATAAAAATCTTCAAAAAATAGGTATACATATATTATTTTATATTAAATAATTATATAAGCATAAAAATATTTAAAAATTAAGTTAAAAGCTTACTTTTATATTAAATAATTACTTATAATTTTCTATTTAAAAGATTTTTTATGAATTGATGAATTATGAATTAGTTATCACTAAAAAGGTGCATTGCTTTGTGAGTTGAGTGTTTGAATAAATTTGGTGACTTCCTTTTGGATTCATTTTTTTGAGTAAATTATTATTTTCCTTTTTATCCTCTCAATTATATTTGTTCTTTATTTAAGATAATTTTTTAAGATGATGTAAATATTTAAGACCAAATAAAGATTTGGTCTAAAAACTTGACTTATTGTGGGCAAAGATTTAAATCAAGGCTCAAATCTAATCTAATCTTATTTTAAGTCAACTAAAAATATAGATTAGATAAAAGTGAAGTTTTTATTTATAAAACGTTTTTTAAAATATAATGTAACTAAAAAGAAGCATTAAATAAGATATGAAAAATTCTAAACTCTAGAAGGTTGCTTAAAGTATAATGTACCTAAAGACACAAAATTTTAAATAATAATAAGGATATGCTAAATATAGAAAAGAGTGTAATTACAAATCAAGTTTGACAAAAATAGAGAGATGTAGAGAAAAAATTTTATCAAAAAAATTAATAATGATAACTACAAATATAAAAAACATAAGTCAGCAATTATTGTATTATTGTTTAAAGAAATAGGTTAAAAGTTTACTTTTTTATGAAATAATTACTTATAATTTTTTTGAAGGATCTCTTTGAATGGTGAATAATGAATCAATTATAAATAAACAAAGTGCATTATTTTGTGACATTATTGTTTTGATTGGCTTAGTGACTTTCTCTTGGGTTTATTTTGATAAGTTTTTATTTTCTTTTTTTATTCTCTCAATTATTTTTATTTTTTATTTAAGCTCTTTTTCATACTTTTCAATACATTTAACTTAAATCAATTATTCTATTCTATTTCATAATCTAATCTCCTCTCCATCTACATCAAGAGTCTAATTGACGACAAACTGTTGGAATTTGAGAGAGCCATAGGGTGATGAGTCATACTGTCACATCCCACATAGTATAAATAAGTATAACCTAATTAACTTTATCTACAATATAAATTTATCAAGTTAATTAGAATCCATAATATAAAAAATGAGCAAGAATGACATAAAAATTTACATAATCTAAAAATACTCAACAAAAATAGTAAGGCCTAATTAAATAATTATCATGCTTCATAAAAATTTTAAAACTAATTTTGATATAGAACTTTATAAATAAGAAATAAATATCTATACCATACCTATAATATCACTTATACTCACAAAATATATCAATTTTTTAACTCTTAGATCTTATATTATTCTTTAAAAACCTTCATCTTGGAAGTGCTAATATCTTATCTTATAATATAAGTAAAAAATAAGTATAATATATTTAGAACACAAACTTATAATTACTTGTAATAAAGTAGTATAAAGAGCAACTAAAATAATTAAACAATAAAATGAATTTATAAATAAAAAAATATATTATAATTTATTAAAAAATAATATAATAATATATATATCACCACACACACACACACACACACTCACACACACACACACACACACACACACACATATATATATATATATATATATATATATATATATATATATATCAAATTCATCATAAATATATAATATTTTTGTCTTATTTTTCTTTCTTTTTATATTTAATTTTAATTTTATTTTTTTTATTTTTTATATATTTGTTCTACTTTTATGTTCAAACACTTTCATATCTCATATCCCAACACTTGAAGATCACATATATCTTACTATCATAATTCTTAGCTTCTAGTATGCAATAGTCTCATATTTGAGTATCGTGATATTAAGAAGTAAAATATGTCATCATCATTATTCTTGTCTCCTATTGTCAACATCTTATATTGACAAAAAAGTTAGTGCTCTAATATACCAAAGTCATATCTCTGGATGCCCATTACACTAAAAAATAAAGTATCTCATCATTACTAAATTGATATCTCTGATATGTCATGACCCCACCTCTCAGAATCTTGACACTAAAAATGATGTTTATCTCATATATTATAACTATTAGGTCATTATTAGATAGAGTCATATTCTTTCTCAAGATATATTAGTATCTTATCTTTTTTTCTTTTTCTTTTATGTAATTTTTTATTTTGTATCATAATCATATAATTCATATTAATCCATGAATAATTATATATATACATACACATACACACATAATAATAGCTATATATATATATATATACACACACACACATAATATTATAATGAAATCAAAACTTACATAAAAAGTTATGCCATGTAAATGCTCACATCATCAAGTATCTCATAATAATAATAAAAAAAATTTAACAATCCACTCAATTTATAGTTAATTGATTTGCATACCTAACACTTTGAAAGGCCTCTACCACCACTTTTCTTTTTTCAATATTGGTTTTTATTTTATATAAAAGTTTACAAAATTCTTATCAATTATATTTTGATTTCTATTATAAAAATACTTTCTTAAAGCTCTACCAATAATGTTATAATAAAATATTCTTTTTTATTTATTATCATCACATCATATAGTATAATCTTTCTTATTATACTAAAAAAATAAAGATTTATCGAGATTAATACACTATATTACACTCATAGTAGAAGTTTATTTTCCATATAATACTAGTACAATCCGTGACAAACCTTGGGTTGTACCAGAGATCGGGCAAACAATCTAAACAAAGCATGTTCATCGAATAAATGTACTAATCCAATTCCTATTTTATACTTGTATAATTCATGTCTTTTTTGATATATTTTTCTTAACATCATTAAGTATAATAGTTTGTATTGTATTGTATGACCAATGCATGATGCTAGTTAAACAATAAATAGTAAAGTCAATTTTTATTAAGTAATCCAAAAATTGATCGTACAAATATGATATAATATATGTACTAATACGATGACATGAAATCTCCAAATAATTGTACTAGTAGAATTTACACTTCATACTTCTACGATTTATAATGTATATGCATAGCACCATAACTTGATTATAATAGTTTTTTTTGAAATTGATATAATATATATTATATCAAAATGGCCCAGCCATACATGAGTTTCAAGAAGGATCCTCAAGGAGGATCGAATGTGAAATCAGACAACATAAGCTTGAGCAGGGGCTTAGGGAGAGAGTCCTTAGGGGCCCAAGTGAACTCCTTAAGGCAAGCAGCCCGTGCAACCCAATCGACAGACACGTTCCCGTCTCTAAGAATGTGGGTGAACTGGACAGCCTCCAGACCCCTAGCAAATTGAATGGCCTCAGCAAAAATGCCCATCACAGGAGGATGAGAGATCATCTCACGCACCACCTGAAGTACCAACATCGAGTCAGTTTGGAATTCCACAGCGCGGTGCAGGGGAAGGGATTCCCTCAGCATATCAAGCGCCATAAGTAAAGCCTGGGTCTTCATCATGTCCACCGCCTGGGAGAGCATCCTCTTGCCAGCAGCCAGGAGGGGTCTGCCCATGCAATCCATCACAATTATGCCCAACCCGACAATAGAGTCACCAACCGCAGCATCGCAATTCACTTTAATCCATCCTGTTGGGGGGGAAGCCAACCATGTGCAACAAGCAAGTCCGAAGAATTGCCAGGATTCTCGCTGGACAGGAAGGAGAGGAATGTATGCCGGTTGAGAACAAATTGTACTTCGATCTTAATAGTCCGGATGATTGAGCACGGCAAGGGCACCGGGTTGTTGTGTCTGGCGGCATTCCTCTTAAACCAAATATAGTACATCGCAATGGCGAGAATGGCCACATGCGACTGCCCTGCACCACGATGCGCACTAGACGAGCCGACGAACTGGAGTTCGCGATCGATGAACAGTGGACCGGCCCCCGTTGATTGGCCCAATTCGGTCAGCGCCGCGCGAGCCATGCTATCAGCCCAAAGGTGTTATACCCAGTAAAAAAGTTTTATGTTAATCTTTAATGAATTAATTTTTGGCTTGGATGATTTCAGATCGACAGTAGGATGAGCTAGGAGCTCAATCAGAGGCTAATGGAATTTCTGAAATTTCTGGGGATTTTTCGGAGCACCGAGGTAATTTTTAAGTAATTTTCCCTGTTTAATTAGATTTATTGGATTTTTAGAAATTCGAAAATCCATTTTAATTAAACCGGAAATTGGTTTTTACCGCGCGTGAATCGGACCGGAACGGTTCAGCGGAGGCGGAGACGGTTCGCCGAGTGAGTTTGCGCGTGCGTTCTGATAAGCGGATCGGACGGTCGTGATCGACGGTTGGGATTGAACCGGCTGATCGGGTGCTTACCGTGTCGAAAGCGTGTCAACGGCGCGTAATGGGTTTCACCGTGTCGGCCAGAAATATAAAACCCTCGCGAAACGATTAGGGTTCGTTCGGCCGACCGATAGAGAGAGTTTTTCCGGCGTACGGCGCGTGATTCCGGCGGCCTGGCAAGGGGCTTTTTGTGCCTGGAGATTCACGGGAACGAGGAGAGTCAATTCATACCGGATTCGTTCGGCGAGGAGCTGCGGCGAGCTGCGGACGAAGTTCACCGTCGCCGGCGTCGTTGAGGTAGGAAATTCAGTTTAAATTAGTGATTTAGTAGAAAATTAAAATCATGAAATACTTTGCTTAATGAAAACAAGCATGTGGATGAAAATCGGATTTAATTGAATGCTAATTTGTGTCTTTTGCAAATTTCGGAATTCCTGGAAAAATTCCCATTTCGCCGAAAAAAATTTATTAATGCTTAGGAGCATGTTAGGAAATTGTTCTCCTTGTTCACAGTCGCCGGAAATCGACGGAAGGATCGTAATGGTCGGCGATGGCGGCGGCTAGGGTTTCGCGGGCGCCGGGCGGAGGAAGGAGATGGATTAGGATTTAGTTAATTAGTTAATAATTAATCGTAAATTAATTAATTAACAATTATTAACTTAAATTGGTGCGGATGAGAGAGAAGCGGAAGGATTTATAATTCGGAAATTAATTCCGAATTTTCGGAAATAATTTATTTAATTTTAGTGCGGCGCGGAAGAGGAAAGACGGGAGGAATTAAATTCGGAAATTTATCCCGAATTTTTGGGAAAAAGAAAATGCAGAATATTTAATTCGGAAATTAATTCGAATTTTGGAAATAAGATATATGAAGAATTAAACTCGGAAACTATTCCGAATTTCGAAAAAATGGATAAAGACGGAAATTGATGACGGAATTTAAAAATTTCCTGAAGTGGGGAAAAATGTTATCAGTGATGACAGTACAGCTGGAAACAGTCAGACAGAAGTATGGTACATGGATGTTACCAGAACAGTCAGTAATTGACAGTTGTGTTGCCTTGATGGCAACGACATGGATTGAGTCAGTTTATTCAGTGTTGGCATATTTTATGGATTGGCATACTGGACCGGACTACTATAGACCCTATATGATGTTTTAGGGTAGTTGTGGTAGGTAACTGTGCGGTTCAGACTTAGCTTCCACAGTATACATGTGACTGGTATGCGCCTTGTCGTACCTGGACATATGTTGCCGAATCTTGGAGTTAGAGAATTGACAATGACTGTAGGGGCGTGAGCTTCTATGGAAATTGTTGGTAGAGGACTCCTTGGGACGGTGGCTGAGTCGATCTCTCCTGGTCCATGTGTGTAGGCCTGCGCGCCTGAGGGTGGCAGTGGTGTCTCGCAGTGGCTAGCCAAGTGTGTAGGCCTGCGCGCCTTAGGGTGGCAGGGGTGTCTCACGTTGGCTAGAGATTTTGTGACTGGATCTGTCTATAGTCTCCAGGAGATTGATTGACGAGAGACGCTGCGGTGTCGGGTGCTTAGGCGCCATGCGTGTTTCGAGATGGGCGTTCCCACTGGCATGCTACCTGGAAGCCCAGAGGAGAGCTACTCTGGTGTGACTAGGGGTGACTGTGGTTGGTCGGAGTCTGGGACTGAGAGTGCCTATCCACCATACATTGTTATGCTGTATTCCTATATTTTTGCTATTATCCTTCTCTTGCATGTGAGTTTTACTAGCTGTCTTTCCTACTGGGCGTAGCTCATTCCTGTATTATATATTTTCAGTGGCTCGACAGACTTGACACTACCAGATTAGGTAGGATCGTGGTCAGCAGGATTGTGGAGGATATCTGACTTGTGATTGTCTGAGATATTCTGGTTAGTTGATTGTTGCTGTTTGATGTATTTAATGAGATTGTTATTCTCATATGTCATGTAATATGTGAGGGAAATTCTGACTTATGTTTCTGGTTGGATAACATTGCACTTGTTGGACTTGGATCTTATTCTTGTAATGTAGTTTCATTCACTGTTTTATTTTATTGTCTTGGAGTATGGTGTGTGGAGTGCCATATTTTATCTGAGGATGTTATATATCTTTTTGTTTGATGGTGAGGTCATTACATGACTATGGAACTTAACCATGGGGGTTCAGACTTCTAATAGACCGGTTCTCCTACCCGTAGGGGTTAGGAGTATTAGGTCTAGTAGGAGTAACATTGCGCGAGTCCATCTGTTAATTCAGGAGTCATGAACCTGATTTGACGGTGTACCCGGGAGATGGGATCCACATTGTTAAGGGAAGTAGGTGTGTAATGATGTGTTATATCCTATGTTTTCGTAGGCTACTCAGGTTGGTATGGGACGATCTGAGCTGTCTATATAAAAAAAAAAAAAAAAAAATTGTATGCCAAAAATCAGCCTAGGAAAAATGGGGTGTAACAAAAGGTCTTGGGCACGCGGGCAGTCCCAAAATAGGTGCTGCATGGTCTCCTCCTCCACGCAGCACTGCTGGCAGATGGGTCCCTGCAAAACCCCTGACGAGCCAGCCACCCCGTCGAAAGGAGGAAGTCGCCAGCGACCCTCCACATGAAGAAGCGAACCCTAGGCGTAGCCTTGAGCTTCAAGATGCCGTGGAATTCCTCCATAGGCCGACTGCTGTCATGCCTGCCGGACTTCCGAGCATTGCAGACAATGCTCGAATAAAGCTGACCACAATCAACCCGTGTCTTCTCGGTATGAGTATGGTGTAAGGCGTCCCGAGAAGACCACAGGGCTCTCGGGAGATGCAGGATCCGGTCAATAAGCTCCTCGCTCGCCCAAGAGCCAATGACCTCTATGTTCCCATTCCCGGCAGGCTTAATGCATTCGACAATGCTGGCTGGCCATTGGGAATCCATATTGATGAAGATTGGTCAGCATCACAGAGGAAGGACGCCCAGCCAATTGTCCTCCAAGAACCTCACCGACCGCCCTTTGTCGATGCGCCAGACAAAGAAGGATATAGCCTCCAGCATCGCCCCCATCACCATTTTGCACACCGGGGACGCATTGCGAGGGACTTTCATGAGCGGGTCATCCATGGAGTATTTCCTCCTCATCATGTCAACCCAGAGGCTGGGTTCCCGGTTGAGGATACGTCTGCTGCCGTCCATTTGGAGCACCCGGTGCCAAACACGGAGATCGCGGAGGCCAAGCCCGCCCGCAGCTTTCGGCAACGTGATGCGATCCCAGGCAATGTAATGCATGGCCTTCAGTTGGTCCCTCCCCAGAGGAACTTCCTGATACATTTCTCCATGTCATCAATAATCCCTGCCGGCACCGCACAGTGTCTCAGCACGTGGCAGGGGATAGCGCTGATGACCGAGGAGGCCAAGACGGCCCTGCCCACAAGCGAGAGAGGTCGGACCCTCCAGTTGACCATCATAGCATCCAATCTCTGAACCAGGAAGCTGAGATCAGCCTTGGACAGGCGTCTCGCGGCGATGGGGATCCCCAGGTAGGTAAGCGTCCGATCATGCTCCATGCGAAGCTTCTTGAGGATCAGCCTGGATTTTTTCCTACTTAATTTAGAGCTGAAGAAGACCCTGGACTTCGCGAGGTTGACTCGCAACCCAACGACATCCCCGAAAGCCAGCATGATGCTCCGAATAGCACTCGTCAGCGAATAGGAGATGCGATATACATGGCGCATGCTGCCCCGACCTAAACCCCAGAAGCTGTCGAGATTCATAATTGATTATAATAGTCTGATAACAATATTGTACAAGTATGATTCATAATCAACATAATATGTATCAGTATATTTGTCTGATAAATGTCATGTACTAGTACTATCTATACTCATATATATATATACGTACATATTATATGAGTATGGATAGTCTCTTGATTAAGAAGTGCATTCTTATAGTATAATTTAGTTTTTATTTTGTATTAATATGATCTTAACATCCACTTATAGATTAAATATACAATTTGTCCTATAGCCTTCTATACATCAAATTATATTGTCCAATCATAAAATTGTATTAATATGATATCATCATGTGTACTCAAACTTACATGGGGTGAGATCCCTTTATCATCAACCCAACTGTCAATTCATCCCAAACAATCTGAATAGTCTTCTGATATAATCAATGTAGCTAGGACCTACAACAACGTTTGATTATTAAAATGAGTAATTAAAGTTAGCCAAATATATTTTCAAAATGACTCAACTAGGTTGTAATGAAAAACTTAGGTAGTATATGACTTTATAATGGGGTTTTGGAAACTGGCATTGAGCACTTGCTCTTTTTCTGGAGTCCTTCCTCTTTCTTTTTCGATCTCACTAATACAATACAAATAGTAGTCGTAACAAAGAAAAACAACAATAATTTTGACTTATAAATAAAAAGATTATTTTATTTTTTTATGAAACTATTTATTATTTCAAATTTTAATAATTCATAAAAAATTAAATTAAGTTTTGAAAATTGCAGACCACATATTGGCGAATTCCACATGGCTAGACATTTACAAGGGTATGCTCAAATATAAAATTTGTAAACTAACTATGACATATTTCTCGATGTGCATATAACTCAACGTGTTTTTGAATTTTAGATTTGTAACACTTACTTTTAATACATAAAGCATACTTTGAAAGAATCCAAGAGAGTTTAATTAGGTGGATTGTCACACATGCATTGATAAACATTATCATTAGAAGAAGATAGAGAGTTGTAAGAAGATGAGTTAACACCATATACATATAAAAGTAAGACAGATCGAAACTTAGGAAAATATTTAGAAAAGTTTAAGTAGTTTAGTTTTTGACCAAGGGCTTTAAAGAGAAGAGAAGAAGGAAAAGAGGTACTTTAACAAGTTGGGAGGGAATCTCAAAATAAGTAAGTGGTAAAGACAAATCGTGGGAGTACTTATGGCTGATACTATAGTAATATTATAGCATTAAAAGAAGGAAAATATGTAATTTTAACAGTTTTATCAATGGTGTGACCACTACTAATCTATACGTAATGTATTATTGCCATGAGCCTATAATAGTAAACCTTCTTTTTAGAGTATCTACAATGAAAGTAGATGCATGATAATGACAAGGAGATAAAGAAGAAGAAAAATGAGAAGATGATTTTGTTACAAAAAGATTGAATTCTTAAGAACTTTTTTTTCATGTGGTTTTTAATTTAAGATCTAATTTTTTAGAATTCTAAATTTATTTTATACATATTTTTTTACCTATTTTATATAGAGATTTGGATATAATATTTTATTATAAAATAAAAAATATATGTTTGACAAAAAATATAAAAAAATCTCCAAATTCTATAATTTTTGCAAAATCTAGCTTGATCTCATGCCTATCTATGTGCGCACACATATACCATAGATGCGTACGATCATGCCAAGGGGATTATTCACTCACCATGGTACTGTTCTAGTGTGTAGACAACCCTTTGTGTCAAGCCCCCACCGACATCTAATACCATTATGTCACAAAGTTATCATCAGAGTCGCCAAATACAGCATTTAAGTGAGGACAAATAAACAAACCAAAGGTGGGGACCCGACGGTAAGACAAACACTAACTCAAAATCCAAAGTATATATATAAAGACATGTTTTTAAACATTTAATCACACTAAAATTTTCCCTCTCACACATCTCTTGGAAAGGACTCTCCTGTAACAGCATCATTCCCAGTTCTCGGTGTAGTGGTTTCATGACCTGTGATGTAAGCACTAAATGAGATTTTATAAATCTCAGTAGATAAATCCACATATTTAACCAAGAAAATAAAAGGCATAACAAATACCATTAACAGTAAAGATGAATGTCATACATACATATAAGATAATGCCAAATGAAAGCCATAAAGAAATGCAAGTTCCTTATATTGTGCTTATTACCGGGCCCAATTCCCTTTGACGCATTATCCTCTGGATCCAATCATCAATGACTGTCCTCTAGCCGGCATCCAACCAAGCACATAACACTAGGCAGATATCTGATCCGAAGATCGATACCCTGCGATCCAACACGCTGAGCCTAGTGCCACCAGGCAGGTATGGTACCATACCCTGCGATCCAACACGCTGAGCCCGGTGTAATCATCATGGAGTCATAGCACATAACACTAGGCAGATATCTGATCCGAAGATCGATACCCTGCGATCCCACACGCTGAGCCTAGTGGTGAGGATAATGTTCTCTGGGAATCCATTTTTTTTTTCTACCATTTCCAATCATGATTCCAAACAATTATGCAATATCAAAAGATATCTTTTTTCCATATTGTTTCTTTCTTTTGATTTCATTATCATACCATGTATTTTTTTTTTCCTTTTTCATGCAAATACATAAGTAATCCATACCATAATATTTCTTCCTTTTTATGCCATAAACATATGCAACAATCAAAATTCTATAACAGTAAGAAAAGCATGTAAAAACATATAATATCGTGCTACATCACAGGGTTAGGAAATTATTCTACCTGGATTTGTTGTACCAAATTTTTCTTGTCAACTTCTAATTGGTTTTCTTGATGTCCTACAAGGCCATAGTGCAAACATAATCAAGTTAAAATATGTTTATTTGCCAAAAGTTGCTTTTTCTAAAAATTATTCCCAAATAGTTAAAAATTCTGCTTTCTAAAAGCTTTCCCAAACACACCCCAAACTAATCCCAAAAGATGGGCTTACGCGGCACTGAACCGCCCGCTGGACCGCGCGCACGTTCGGCGCTGGACCGCCCGCGCAGAAAAAGCTTTCTAAAAGCTTTTCCAAACGGATTTTCAAAAAGTAAATCTGGCTTACGCAGGCGCTGGACCGCCCGCGACACTGGACCGGGCGCTCGGCGCGCTGGACCGCGCGCGCTGGGCGCTGGACCGCGCGCTCTGGGCGCTGGACCGGGCGCTCGGCGTGCTGGACCGCACGCGCTGGGCGCTGGACCGCGCGCTCGACGTGCTGGACCGCGCGCCTCCGCATCCGATTCAACGGCGTAACCCGGTCCAAAGCCTGGACCGGTTCACGCAGTCCCCCCTCTCTCTCTCGCGTCCGGCGAAGCCGAAATCTTTCGCCGGCGCTGGATCGGCTGTTTCATGTGCTGAATCGACCGAATCCGGCTCGGCTTCCTCCTCTCGGTCTCCCCCGCTCACCGGAAAATTAAATAACCCTAACGACGAATAAAAAAAATATTTTTTTACCTTACGGAAGCCTTCGCCGGCCTTCACTGTCGCTTGCCGGAAATCCTCGCCGGCCGTTACTGTCGCGTCCAATGCTCCCGGAATCCTCGTTGGATGTTAATGTAGCGTGCAGAAACTTCTTTAAGATATTTCTCCGAAAACTCGCCGTCGCACTCCGGTAACTCTTCGCCGCCGTTTTTCGCAGAAGCGCTTTTCCAAACGCACCTCGGTCGGCCTTTTATAAACGCGGTCGAAACTGATAAGCCTTGGTTCGTGAACCACGTTTTTGCAGAAAACCCCTTCTAAATTTTATATTTGCAAATATATCCTCCGCCAATCGGATTTGAACTAAGCCGACATTTAAAAATTACAGATCTATCCTCTACGTTACAAATTTATCCCAAATCTTCAAAAATTCATAATTTATTCATTAGAGCTCCGAAAATTACAAATTAAACATCGTTGGATTCGTCTCACAGAGCTCTTTCTATAAAAAATATAAGATAAAACTAGGGCTGTTACAATCTTCCCTTCTTACAAAAATTTCGTCCCGAAATTTAGAACAGTTCTGGATACTGACCGATCATATCTGTCTCTACTTCCCATGTAGCTTCTCTTTCTGTTTGACCATTCCATAGGACTTTAACCATAGGAATGATTTTATTTCTGAGCTTTTTCTCCTGCCTATCAAGTATTCTCACAGGCAGTTCGGGATATGTCAAATCCATTTGAATTTCTATATCTGGGTCCATATAACTAACAACATGGGAGGGATCTGAAACATATCTTTTCAAAGATGAGACATGGAACACATTATGCACACCTGACAATTGAGGAGGCAAAGCAATTTGGTATGCCACTTGTCCAACCCTTCTTAGGATTTGGAAAGGACCAATGAATTTAGGTTTCAATTTTCCTGCTCTTCCAAATCTTATGACACCTTTTGTTGGACTCACCTTGATAAAAACATGTTCCCCCTCGTGGAACTCAACCATTCGATGTTTTGCGTCATAATACTTCTTTTGTCTGTCCTGAGCTGTTTTTATTCTGTCTTGAATAATTCTGATCTTTTCTGTTGCTTCTTCAACAAATCTAGGACCGAGCAAATTTCTTTCCTTCCCTTCATTCCAGCACAAAGGTGATTGACATTTTCTCCCATACAACGCTTCATAGGGTGCCATCTCAATGCTGGACTGATGGCTATTATTATAAGCAAATTCCACCAAAGGTAAGTGGCTTTCCCAATCTCCACCAAAATCCAAGATGCAAAGTCGTAGCAAATCTTCCAAGGTTTTGATAGTTCTCTCTGTCTGACCATCTGTTTGAGGATGAAAGGCTGTGCTGAAACGCAATCTCGTACCAAAAGCTTGATGCACATTCTTCCAGAAGTGAGAAGTAAATTTAGGGTCTCTGTCAGATATAATGACTTTTGGAATCCCATGCAATCTGATAATCTGACTCACATATACCTGAGCTAACTTCTCTGCAGAATAAGTAGTTTTAACAGCTAAAAAGTGAGCAGATTTTGTTAGCCTATCAACAATTATCCAGATTGAGTCATGACCTGCAGGTGACCTAGGCAAACCGATCACAAAATCCATTGCCACTTCCTCCCATTTCCATTCTGGAATAGGTAATGACTGCAACAACCCCCCAGGTTTTTGTTGCTCTCCTTTCACCTGCTGACAAATTAAGCATTTTTGAACCCAGTTAGAAACATCCTTCTTCAATCCTGGCCACCAGTATTGTTGTCTCAATTCTTGATACATTTTATTCTCGCCTGGATGTATTGAATATCGAGAGTTATGAGCTTCCTTTAATAACAAATCCCTAAGTTGTTGATGTGCTGGTATGCATAACCTGCCTTGAAATCTAAGTAAACCAGCCTGGTCTAATTGAAAAGTAGATTCTTGTCCTTCCTGAACCCTCTGTATTATCTTTTGCAATTCAAGATCTTCTCCCTGATCATCTTTAATAGAGGCCAACCAATCTGGTCTTACTGATAAGTGTGCCAGCAAAGCCGTATTTATTCGAATATCTACTTCTAGTTGTAATTTATCCATCTCAAAAATTAATTGTTTTTCTTCTGTGATAGTCAAAATGCTACTAATACTAGCTTTCCTGCTAAGAGCATCAGCGACCACATTCGCTTTCCCAGGATGGTAAGTGATTTCCACATCATAATCTTTAATAAACTCCAGCCACCTTCGTTGCCTGAGATTTAGTTCCTTCTGAGTAAAAATATACTTTAAACTCTGATGATCAGTGAAAACCACACACTTAACTCCATACAAATAATGCCTCCAGATTTTTAAGGCAAAAACTATAGCTGCTAACTCCAAATCGTGCACAGGATAATTCTTTTCATGTATCTTAAGCTGTCTAGATGCATAAGCAATTACTTTCTTATTTTGCATCAATACACAGCCAAGACCTTGCAAAGATGCATCACTGTATATATGATAACCTTCTGTGCCTTCTGGTAATGTTAGAATTGGGGCTGAAACCAATTTATTCTTCAATATTTGGAAGCTATCTTCACAAGCTGCATCCCATTCAAACTTTATTGCTTTTCGCGTCAAATTTGTTAAGGGTGAGGCTATTTGGGAAAAGCCTTTCACAAACTTCCTGTAATACCCAGCCAAACCCAAGAAACTTCTAACTTCTGTTACTGTTGTAGGCCTTGGCCAATCTACAATGGCAGAAATCTTCTGAGGATCAACTGAGATTCCTTCTGCACTCATTATATGCCCCAAAAACAAGACCTTGGACAGCCAAAATTCGCATTTAGAGAATTTAGCAAATAGCTGATTTTCTTTCAAAGTCTGTAATGTTAAATGTAGATGTGCAGCGTGTTCTTCTAGGGATTTAGAATATATCAATATATCATCAATGAAGATAATGATAAACTGATCTAAATATTTCTTGAACACGCGATTCATCAAATCCATAAAAGCTGCTGGTGCATTTGTCAGTCCAAAAGGTAGCACTAAAAATTCATAGTGCCCATACCTGGTCCTAAAAGCTGTTTTGGAAACATCTTCTGTCTTAATTTTCAGTTGATGATATCCAGATCTCAGGTCAATTTTTGAAAATATTGCTGCTCCTTGCAACTGATCAAATAGATCATCAATCCGCGGCAAAGGATATTTATTTTTTATAGTAATTTTGTTGATTTCCCGGTAGTCAATACACATGCGAAGACTACCATCTTTCTTCTTCACAAACAAAATAGGTGCACCCCATGGGGATACACTGGGTCTGATAAATCCCTTGTCTAATAATTCCTGAATTTGCACCTTTAATTCTTGAAGCTCGGTTGGTGCCATACGATAAGGAGCTTTGGAAATTGGCTCAGCGCCTGGAATCAACTGAATTTCAAATTCTATTTCTCTATCAGGAGGTAATCCAGGCAACTCTTCTGGAAAAATGTCTAGATATTCCTGAACAACTGGTACCTTTGTGGGTTTACAAAATTTCATGTCCAAATCCACAATAGATACCAAGCATCCTTCGCATCCTTTGCCAAGTAGCTTTTGTGCCTTGAGCATAGATATTAAAGGAATTTTCCTTCCTTGGCCGAAGTAAATTAATTTATCTTCTCCAGGGATTGGGATTTCAATTCTCTTTTCATAACAATCTATTTTTACTTTATGCTCGAACAGCCAATCCATGCCAAGGATTATGTCAAATTCTGTCAGAGGTAAGATGTGTAGCAATACTGAGAATTGTTTTCCTCTGATGTCTATCTCATCTTCAATAAAATTTTCTACACTGATACTATTTCCATCCGACATTTTCACTATTAATAGATCTTTCATGGAGTATAATATGACATTTATTCGTCTTGATGCAGTGATGGATATAAAGGAATGTGATGCTCCACAATCAAAAAGTACAGAAACAGGTAAATTATGAAATACTAACATACCTATATAATGATATTAATAGAGTGCATTAATGAATATAATAGAATAAGAGGCTCCAAAATCAAAGAGTATATGAAAAAAAAAAAAAAAATTTGTATAACACGAGCATACCTATAATAACATCAGTAGAGTGTGGAGCATCTTGCTGAGTGATCGAATAAATACGTGCCTGACCTCCCCTTCCTGTTGCTCCACCTCTAACCACAGCACCTGAAGTTGTCGTAGATCCGCGGCCTCTACCTCGACTTGCATCCTCTCTACCTCCACTGGTTGAAGCACTGACATTTTTCAATTCAAATAACTTTGGGCAATCTCGAGCAAAATTCCCTAGTTCTTCGCATATGTAACATCTGACTGGTCGGATAAACTCTGATCTGCATTCTCCCATATGCCATTTTCCACATTTCACGCATCTACTCGTCCCATCTGAACGCCAACTAGTTCTGCTAGTACTCGGTCCATATGGTCTGAACCTACTAAATCTTGAATGAGTGGACGTTTCTTCTCTTGAAAAACTCGAACTACCTCTTTTTCCTGTGAACCTGAATTTAGAC
This sequence comes from Vanilla planifolia, assembly GCA_023846275.1. Classification (NCBI taxonomy): domain Eukaryota; kingdom Viridiplantae; phylum Streptophyta; class Magnoliopsida; order Asparagales; family Orchidaceae; genus Vanilla; species Vanilla planifolia. The sequence continues at coordinate 38,764,571 of CM043870.1, read as the reverse complement.
TTTAGAGGATCAATTCTTTTCTTCTCTTCCTCTTTGCTAGTTGCCAACAAACTGAGTTCGAGCTCAACCGTGCGGGCATGCTCCAGTAACTCCACATAGTTTGTTGTTCGAACGGCTACTAAAGCTGCCCGAATTTCATCCCGTAAACCTCGTCGAAACATGTAGCATCGTTGTTCTTCAGGTGTTACTAACTGGGGTACATATTTAGCTAAGTGGGAGAATTTGATTTCATATGCAGTAACTGATAGTTTTTCTTGCCTGAGATTATTCAATTCTTCCCTCATTTTGGCTTTGATTGACAGAGGCATATACCATTGCTCAAATTCTTTTGTAAAATCTTCCCAGGAAATATCTTTCATTGGTCGGCTAGAAAATCGAAGTCGATGTCGAGAACTCCACCACAATCTAGCAGCATCTTTGAGTACCAAAATTGCCAAAGCCACTTTTCTATTATCTGGACAAGATATTCCTTCAAAGATAATATTTATTTGTTCTAGCCAGTTTTCAGCAACCATAGGATCCTCATCCCCAGCAAAAGAAGGAGGGTGCATCCGCTGAAATTGGTCAACCACTAAATCAATAGATGCCTCTTCTCTGTGACTACTAGTGCTTCCAATGGATCGTAACAAAGAGACTAGAGTTTGCGCTAATTCCTGCTGGGTATCTCCTTGTTGCTCTCTTTCTTTTTCCTTTTCCATATTTCCAGATTCAGATCTTTCCATGATGTAAAGGATATTGCAATCCTACAAAATCATATAAGTTATTTAACAACTAATATCTCTATGAGAAATAACACTAAAGATGCAAATGCATATGCTGTGTTGGTGTCCTCACACTCATTTCCCACCTATTTCTAAACCTGGCTCTGATACCACCCTGTCAAGCCCCCACCGACATCTAATACCATTATGTCACAAAGTTATCATCAGAGTCGCCAAATACAGCATTTAAGTGAGGACAAATAAACAAACCAAAGGTGGGGACCCGACGGTAAGACAAACACTAACTCAAAATCCAAAGTATATATATAAAGACATGTTTTTAAACATTTAATCACACTAAAATTTTCCCTCTCACACATCTCTTGGAAAGGGCTCTCCTGTAACAGCATCATTCCCAGTTCTCGGTGTAGTGGTTTCATGACCTGTGATGTAAGCACTAAATGAGATTTTATAAATCTCAGTAGATAAATCCACATATTTAACCAAGAAAATAAAAGGCATAACAAATACCATTAACAGTAAAGATGAATGTCATACATACATATAAGATAATGCCAAATGAAAGCCATAAAGAAATGCAAGTTCCTTATATTGTGCTTATTACCGGGCCCAATTCCCTTTGACGCATTATCCTCTGGATCCAATCATCAATGACTGTCCTCTAGCCGGCATCCAACCAAGCACATAACACTAGGCAGATATCTGATCCGAAGATCGATACCCTGCGATCCAACACGCTGAGCCTAGTGCCACCAGGCAGGTATGGTACCATACCCTGCGATCCAACACGCTGAGCCCGGTGTAATCATCATGGAGTCATAGCACATAACACTAGGCAGATATCTGATCCGAAGATCGATACCCTGCGATCCCACACGCTGAGCCTAGTGGTGAGGATAATGTTCTCTGGGAATCCATTTTTTTTTTCTACCATTTCCAATCATGATTCCAAGCAATTATGCAATATCAAAAGATATCTTTTTTCCATATTGTTTCTTTCTTTTGATTTCATTATCATACCATGTATTTTTTTTTTCCTTTTTCATGCAAATACATAAGTAATCCATACCATAATATTTCTTCCTTTTTATGCCATAAACATATGCAACAATCAAAATTCTATAACAGTAAGAAAAGCATGTAAAAACATATAATATCGTGCTACATCACAGGGTTAGGAAATTATTCTACCTGGATTTGTTGTACCAAATTTTTCTTGTCAACTTCTAATTGGTTTTCTTGATGTCCTACAAGGCCATAGTGCAAACATAATCAAGTTAAAATATGTTTATTTGCCAAAAGTTGCTTTTTCTAAAAATTATTCCCAAATAGTTAAAAATTCTGCTTTCTAAAAGCTTTCCCAAACACACCCCAAACTAATCCCAAAAGATGGGCTTACGCGGCACTGAACCGCCCGCTGGACCGCGCGCACGTTCGGCGCTGGACCGCCCGCGCAGAAAAAGCTTTCTAAAAGCTTTTCCAAACGGATTTTCAAAAAGTAAATCTGGCTTACGCAGGCGCTGGACCGCCCGCGACACTGGACCGGGCGCTCGGCGCGCTGGACCACGCGCGCTGGGCGCTGGACCGCGCGCTCTGGGCGCTGGACCGGGCGCTCGGCGTGCTGGACCGCACGCGCTGGGCGCTGGACCGCGCGCTCGACGTGCTGGACCGCGCGCCTCCGCATCCGATTCAACGGCGTAACCCGGTCCAAAGCCTGGACCGGTTCACGCAGTCCCCCCTCTCTCTCTCGCGTCCGGCGAAGCCGAAATCTTTCGCCGGCGCTGGATCGGCTGTTTCATGTGCTGAATTGACCGAATCCGGCTCGGCTTCCTCCTCTCGGTCTCCCCCGCTCACCGGAAAATTAAATAACCCTAACGACGAATAAAAAAAATATTTTTTTACCTTACGGAAGCCTTCGCCGGCCTTCACTGTCGCTTGCCGGAAATCCTCGCCGGCCGTTACTGTCGCGTCCAATGCTCCCGGAATCCTCGTTGGATGTTAATGTAGCGTGTAGAAACTTCTTTAAGATATTTCTCCTAAAACTCGCCGTCGCACTCCGGTAACTCTTCGCCGCCGTTTTTCGCAGAAGCGCTTTTCCAAACGCACCTCGGTCGGCCTTTTATAAACGCGGTCGAAACTGATAAGCCTTGGTTCGTGAACCACGTTTTTGCAGAAAACCCCTTCTAAATTTTATATTTGCAAATATATCCTCCGCCAATCGGATTTGAACTAAGCCGACATTTAAAAATTACAGATCTATCCTCTACGTTACAAATTTATCCCAAATCTTCAAAAATTCATAATTTATTCATTAGAGCTCCGAAAATTACAAATTAAACATCGTTGGATTCGTCTCACAGAGCTCTTTCTATAAAAAATATAAGATAAAACTAGGGCTGTTACACTTTGTGCACACTTTAATAGTAGCGATGCAATAGGTGCACTTACTACAAGCACTGAATGTGTGCACGGTAAGTGGCTGACTAGGAACATGTGCTCTTGTCCTCCATGATCGCTTGTGTTAGCTCATGCGGGCATTCGATGTGCCACATATTTCTTGTGCAAAACCATGCCTTTGTGATATTTCCTTGCCAATGTGCTATAGTGACCGCTTCAACACACCTCTAGTGTGCCTCTACTTGCAACCCATTGTGCGGCTTATGCTATTTCTTATTATGATGAAATTTTTCATCATTTTGTCTCCTTGATTTTTTTCTCAAATTTTGTGTTTAATGAGTTTGAAATTAATCTCCTAATTAGCTACTTAAAAAATAAGGTAAACAACCGTTAATATTTGTGTATATGCTTGATGAATGATATAAACTAAATATATTGAGGATGTTTGTTTTCTTTGATATGAAATGACATATTTGTTTGTTTGATGTACACATGTCTTACTTAAGCATGATTTTATTATAATTTGTATATGTTTATATATTTTCATGTTATTGTGACAATAATTACAAAAAGAAAAAAATATGTGAAAAGGAAGATAAAGATGATAAGAAAATGATTTGATAGAGTGGGTTGACAAGTTTAAAATATGAAATGATGAATGCGTGTTCAAATTAACAACTACTATTCCAAAATGATATTCCAAAATAATGATTCAAGAGATGAGCTAAATGTGCTATTTATTCATATTGTTTACATTAAAAAATATATAAATTTAATTTCCAAAGAAAAAAATAATAGAGTTAAGAGCATATAATGAAAAAAAATGATTTTTTTATAATAGAGTTAAGAGCATATATTGATTGTAATTATCTTTATCATATAATAAGATCAAAATTATATATTTTACATATATATCCATATATTACTTTGAGCCAATGACAATTTACTCTATCTATTTTTTTCTTAACATTTTCAAGTCAAAATAAGGCTTAACACTAGGCTACTAGGAGCAACAAGGGATAGTATTATATGATACTTGATCTAAAGGATGTATTTTTTTTTCTTATCAATTATTTCAAAATGACTATATTAATTTAGTATTTAATAAAATATTAAATATTTTAAAGGTTTGTTTGCAATGGTTTTTGAGTGAAAAATATTGATATTTTCTTCTTTCTAAAAATTTAAAATTTTGTGGTTTTAAGAAGTTATACAAAGAAAATGAACTTTATCATAAATGTTTTTTATTTGATTCTACTATGTTTAAATTGTTTTCTGATAAGGATTTTAAATCATTCTCACTGTATGATTTCAAAAATCAAATAAAAAATTTACATATTTTTAAAAATAAAAAAAGATAAAGAAATTATATGATGTGATACCATATTCGAATATGATAGATTTAGAAAATACTGTATAGTGATAAATCTAAATATCATTTTATAAGAATTTCATGATTAAATATGTGAAGAAAAAAATAATTTTAAACCATTTGTACAATCAAACAATCCTATCATAAGACTATTAAAACATTGAATACAAAATAGATAATACTATGTTTACCAAATGCAATTATTATATATGTAATTTATCTCTTATAAAAAAAAAACTAGGATCACATTTTTTGTACAAATCATTTATTTTAATATGTTATCAACTATTATTATTATATATTATAGACAGCCATAATTTTATATCGAATATTTAATAAATCGTTACTTTGAAAAGTCATTTTAAATATGGCACGTGTCACGATATTGAGCTGCACCGTGGCTCCAGGTCCAAGGAAACGAATAAATATATGCAAATCTCAACCTTGTGGGTTGAATCCAGCTAAGAATTGATAGTTCTATTCGGATGGCGTTGCCTTGCTTGGCACCTTCCATAAACGTAGCAGCTGGAAAGTTTGCAAACCGATGGTTAAAAAGCACGGTTGAAACGCCAAGTCTATTGGAGTGCTCGAACAAGCAAAGGATGTTGTATGCTCGTTCAAATATTGCTATAATAAGTTAGATTTTTTTTATCACTTGTATCAAACGATCACTAGCTATACATGGTTTTTAAAAATAATAATTTAATAATAATAATTTAGTCTATTTGCGTATATGAGAAAATAAAAAATGACTTGTAGAAATCCAAAAAAGATGATCATTAATGTTATGACAGTAAATCATTTCTCATAAATAAGTTCACTATTAAGAGAATTATTTATTTATTTTGTAAACTCATATTAAATACTTATCTGTAAGTAAGTATTTATAATTATATTTAGTAAAAATATAAATATATACTAATGATTACTTTTAAAGGTGTAAATAAGATTAAATAACATAGAATTAATATTTTTTATAATAAATAATTCACTATAAAACATAATAATATTTATATGACACAACAATTGATCATGAATTATAATCACATAAAATTTAAAAAGGATAAAAAAATATAATTTTAATTAATTTATTTAAATTATTTGATTAGAATAAATTATTTATAAGATTCAATTATTTTTATTTTCTTGTTAAAGAAATAATCTTATATTATTTTTTTTTAATATATATATATATATATATTGTTTTATTTTTTAAGTTTTGCGTAATATTCCAAATATTCAAACCCCACCACCACTATCGTTTGGCTCCCTTAACACAGACACTTAATGGTCATTTTACAAGTTGGTCGTAAAGTTCATTGGCTAGAGCAGAGCTGAAAATTTCTGTCTTTTTCGTATCTCTCTAACCCTAACCATGGCGATTGCATCTCTGCGGCGATGGCAGCTCCTCGTTTCCCGCTGTTCTTCTCCATTCCTTTACCACCTATCTCGCTTCGCATCTTCTTCTGCTGCCGATGCCTCCGAACGCATCGTGAATCTCATTTCCACGGAAGTTCCCAGCAATAGATTCCTGGACAAGGTCGGGTTCGCCGGGATGCGGTGCAATGCCATGTTCGGTCATCGCCTTGTTGGTATGCTCCTGACCATCCCTTACGTTCCTGAAAACGTTCATGTTTGTAGATTTCAGCGTTTCGATTCTTTGTTCATAGGTTATCTTCGATATGTCTATCCTGCTTTATCTGGAGAGAAAAGAATGTTAAATCAAGCAGTTATCTGCTCTTAATTCATGCCTTTTATTTTAGCATCGAGTTTCTATTTATGTATCTATCACATACTGCTTATTTTCTGTTTTTAATGTTCCGCAAATGCAGTTTGTGATTTTTATTAAAGGAATGCTGTTGTTCAATTTTTGTAGCACTTGCAGGTTGCCATTTTTCATACATGGCAAGCTTTAAGCGTAGTTTCAGTGCAACGGCAATCAGTAATTTGCCTGTCATAACAGATCCCGATATAAAAGCTGCATTCAAGGATTTAATGGCCGCGACCTGGGATGACATTCCAGATTCTGTTGTGAATGAAACAATGAAGGCGTTGTCAAAGACTACTAATGATACCGCTGGAAAGGAGGCTTTGGCAAATGTCTTCCGTGCCACAGAAGCTTCGGTGGAGTTTGGTAGTACTTTAGTATCTTTGAGGATGGCTCTTGATGATCTCAGTGGATTGTCTGGCGAAGTATGCCTATTGTTGTGGCTACCTGTTCTATATTTTGACATGTAAATTGTTCATTTTCAAGTTAGTTTTTCTTATGTCGAGTGGATTCATATTTCAGAATGTTGGACACCTGCCTGATGGTTTAGAAGATGCCATGAGAGCAGCATATAGACGCTACATGACTTATCTTGATTCCTTCAATCCTGATGAGGGCTACCTACGGAAAAAGGTTGAAACAGAATTGGGAACAAAAATGATTCACTTGAAGATGAGGTGCAGTGGTATTGGCTCTGAGTGGGGAAAGGTCAGCGATTTATAATAGTTTATTACTTTAACTAACTGTCCTTTTCAAGCTAGATTGTAGTAATGGTGGCCATCTTCAAATTTTGCCTTGTCCACTTCATGCAATTTTTTCGATAGATTTTTTTGTGATTCATTTGCAAAAAATGTTCATTGATGTAAACTTTATTATTCTCCTTGCCACTCCAAGCAGTATATTTGATGAACCGATCAGGTTCGACATATCATTATCACTGTCATTACAGTTTTCTGATCGATGAATTCTTACCATTTTGCTAAAGAAAGAAAATCACAACTTTTGTCCTCTGTCTTTGCTATTTTTTTGTTAATTTATACACCAATACATATAATTGTTAGATGAGTTGAATTCTGTTGCACTTTATTGTTATCGCTGATAACTCTTGGGTGGTTTTGCTTGCCTGCCTTGAAATTGTTTTTAAATTGAACTGGATTTCCTTGGAACTTTAGATGAAATTGAATTTTATATTTTATTTCCCAAAAGCTCTTTCGTAATTTAATAAAATCAAAAAAAGTTTTTTGTTCCAGTATTATCCATGAAAATATGGTTAAAGATGAAATGCACTTGCCATCTCACTATCCACACAAAGTAAAAAACCTGCTGTTATTTGTTACCTTTTATTCAAATTATCATGTATTTTGTATTTGCTTTTAGGGACCAATGTTATGTTGTTTTGCATGTTCCTTGTTATTAGTCCTATTAGGCACTCCTCCATGTCCACCCCCTACCCCCATTCCTTGGTTTCAAATGTCATGTTTGCATTGGCCAATGCTAATGATTGGAACCTTTCAAAGTTGTTGTATAACATTTGATGGTAGTCATTTGATTTATTTATTTTTCTCTCTAAACGTGCAGTGTGAGGATCTATTTTAATTTGGATAATCTTTTAGTTGCTCTTCCCACATGCCCCTTCCTACTTTGTTTTTACTTTGCATTTCCCTCTACTTGTAATTCACTCTAATCTTCATATACTTTTATGCATGATAGCTAAGTTTGAGTTTCTTGGAGTCTCAGCACAATCTTAAAAATTGCTTTAAAACATCATAAAACCTGACATGTTCAAGAAGTGTACATCATCTTTTTTGAATTGTACCATAAGGTTGTGTATAATAGACCATATAGTCCCATGGCATGTTCAAGTAGTGTAAATTATTTCTTTTGAATGTACGGTAACTTAGTGTATAATAGACCTTATAGTCTCATGACTACATGTAGGTGGCTCAATTCATTTATAGGTTGTGCTTGTGATTTATAGTTTTGAGTGTCTTACATAGAAAGTTAAGATTACATTTTCTAAATTTCATTAATTTGAAATATTGCAATTTTCTTTTTTTCTTCAATTTGATATCCAATTTGTCGTTGGATTCTTCTATTGAGTCCAAGTGGAAAAGATCAATTGTATTTTCTATGCTATAATCCAAGAAGATGGTTCTCCCTTCTTGGAATGAATTTGAAGTATATTGGGCTGCTTCATTCTCAATCATCTTTGAAATACAAACCTATGAACCTCTATTCAAGCTCTTACATAAATGAGTGTGATCTCACATATGCCTCCATTGATCCATCGTTTATTATCTCTTGATCAACTTTCAGATTTGAGGTATAGAAGATTGTCATCATGCACTCCTTAATTGCCTTGATGGCTTTGTAGCAGAATGGCCTTCATTGTATTTGGAGTGGTGAACACTACTATTGGAGGAAATTTTTTGGACCAATATTGTAAAATTAGTTGAACATGAGCATGCTAGGCTTGTTTGAGCTTAATCTATTAATTTTTCAGTTTGTTTACGTTCACTAATGCTTATTATATAATTTTTTTCATATTTCATTCATAAATGTATGAGAACCTCTAAAGAGTAAGAATTGAGTTAAGCTTGGTAATAATTTGTTGTCAATTGAAATGTGACACTTGTGACATGCATCTCTATTATATTGTCATATTGCATATTTTTGTGGATTTAAATTTATTGTGTTAGAAGCTCAAACAAGCTAATTTGTTGACAATGTCATTTTGTATTGACAAGATACCAACCATATGTTTTGTTTGCTGTTGAATGAGTGATAAATGTTAAAGCATATTCGGAGTTTCTAGAATTTAGCTATTTTTCTCCAAGAACCAGTTGTCTGTTTCAACTTGCCTCTAATCTGTTTCAAACTGGCTCTATGACTCTTTTGTGATTGATACAATCATTTCTGATAGCTCCTTCCAAGACATTTCTCGAGATCATCATTCAACTAGTTTCTAAAGGAATAGTTAGTAGTCTCTTGAAGTTTTAATCTTAGTTATTGTAATGATTGTAACATCTATTATTATTTTTATTTTTCTTTTCAAACTATTCTATTAATACCTCACTCTGAGAGATGTTATAGGATCCTTTTTGGTTTTTGAAAATTTTAACATTTGTTTGCTTATTGAGAGACAGAGAGAGAGAGATAGAGCATGATGATGCTCATTTTGTGTGTTCCATCAACCTCGACATTCACTTTTGATGCCTTTTTGGTCTCCTACAACGTCAAGAGAAATTTTTGATATTGCAATATGTTTCATTCATCCTCACCTCTCCAAGTAGTGTCAAAGATGTGATCATGAGGTGCATGGTGGAAATGATATCTCAAAAGTGGTTTAGGGTGATCCTCTTGAGCATTACATTTTATGTAATCATCGCTTTTATGACAAAATCTTTCACATGCATGATGGAGTGATTGTTAGATCCTGGGATGAGTGGAAGCGTTATTCCCCCTTTGGGAGCAAGACTTGTCAAAAACTCTGCTGTGTTACACCTTGGAGAGATGAGGATAGATTTGTCTAATGAGGTTCTCAAATAAAAAAAGACATTGACGAAGCTTATCTAGTCCATGACGGTCCTCTGAACTTCATAATTTTTTTATCACAAAAGAGATTAGGATCGCATCATCAAATGATGTTGCAAGCAGGCTAAGAACCTCAATAATGAAGGTGATCAAGATTTTGTTGAATGAACATTGTTGTAGCTCTAGGATTGATGTTATCCTAACCATCTTTAGAGATGACTTTTTGAGAGAGAGGGCCTGCCTCGTCAAACAACATAAATAATTTTCATTGTCTTATTGCGTCTATCTTTAATTGGGTTAGACCTGATTGAAATTGTGTGGATGGCACCGTCGTAAGAGTTGGAGTTCTTGACTTAAGCTTTTCAATAGTTAAAGTTTTCTTGTATTTGAACTCTTAGAGTTTTGCCTCCATGAGTAGATTCTTAATTAATTTCTTTAATTGTCAACATTGTTTAGCATTGTAATTATGATCTTTATGATATTTGTAAAACTTGATCGGGTTAGTCTTTGCTAGTGAAATTTTGATGGGTTCTGGAGCTTGATTGATGGTGGTTAGAACCTTTGTCTGGGGATAGGTTAGTGGAAAGAAAGACTCCTTGGATTTATGGGTTGTAGGTGGCTCTAAGAACTTTTTTTGCTTGAAATATTGAACTTTCTCCTCGCTCCTTGATTAAGGAAGAAGTAATAGAGAATCTATTTTTTAAACTGTAGCATTATTTATTGTCTCCTTCTCAGACATGATATATTGGTTAGTTTTGTTGAAGATCTCTTCCATTGAATCAATAAAAAATCGATATAAGGATTGAATGTATTTCTAAAATGGTTTCATATTGTCTTGTTGAACAATGAAGATGTAGGGTACCAATTTTTTCATCCAAAATGAGATTGTAAAAGTTGATAGGAAGATTTGTCATCAGAGAATTACAAAATCAAGCTATTGGGATGACACTAAAATCATTTTGGTTCCATATCTTTGATAAATCCTACCAATAATTTGCATTGACTAGGAAGGATCAAACCGATGAACATCAACATTTGATTCATTGCAACCACGATCGAGAGAAGTGACAAGAGTGTGGCGGGGGTCATGGTTTTTATGGTTGTCATGAACTAAATCATGATTACTTGAAACATCATTATATCAATGTTGAGGTCTACAATAGTACTTTGGAATCCATAATGATTTGGAGAGGTTGGCCATTAAAGATTAGATTTAACAAAGTAGGACGTGTTAGTTTATTGTTAATTCTACTTGAATCCAAAGTTTGAGCACTCTTTGGAATTCTCTCTGTATGTAATATTTCCCATAGACAATTCTAAGAGATGTTGAGATGAAAGTCGAGAAACAAGTGAGGATGCAAACTTGATAACTATGGTGTTGAAAGATAATGTAGTAAGAATCTCACTAATAAATAGATGGATTACAAAAAAATGAGTATTTTTGTGCTCTTTCTATTAGTTGACGAGTGTTAGAAATCTCAAATTCCAAAATAGATTCTCATGAATTCCCATGGGTGAGTTTTTTGTAGAAAAATTTTGGTAAAAAAAAAAACCATTACAATCATTATAACAATTCTAACAAGCTAATGACTAAAGCCTCTATGAACTTTAGACTGTTTCCTAAGAGATTGATTGGGTGGTAACTTTGAAAAACACCTCGACGAGCATCATCGGAGATGGTTGTTCCATTTCGAAAAAGGGCAGCCAAAAAAGAGGCTAGAGATTGTTTGAAAAGGATGTTGGTTCTTAGAGAATGACATAAGCGTTCAATAAACTATAAATATGCTTTAACATGTGTCATTCATATGATAGAAGAGAAAATGGATAATTGATGGTTGAGGTGTTTGTAGAAAGATTTTGGTAAAAAAATACTTAACAATGGTTAGGCTTTAGACTGTTTCCTAAGAGATTGATAGGGTGGTAATCTTGAAAATCTCCTTGATATATTGGAGTTAGTTGTTCCATTTTAAAAAAAGGTCAGCCAACAAAAGAGGTGAGAGATCGATTGAAAAGGAAATTGGTTCTTAGAGAATTACTGATGCATTCGATAAACTATAAATATGCTCTAACACGTGTCATTCATATGATAGAAGAGAAAACACACAATTGAGGTCATAATATTTAGAAATTAAGTCTTCAATTGTCTTGTATTTATGTTTTGTTTGTTAAGCAGCACAGTTCAAAAAATGGTCTCAGTGTGCTTATCAAGAAACCAACAAGCTAAATTGCAGTTCCTAGATGAATGCTTTACGGCTGTTGCATGTGAAGACCTAGGCTGAACTTTGATGTTAAATAATGGGAGAAATAAGGTATTGTGCAGAATCAGTTTGACTCATCTGATAATGTCATCTCAAGATAACCATTGATCGTTATTGACTAAGCCAATTTCTGTGAAGGTCAATCCAACAGGACAAATGATGTTTTCTTTACTTGTGAATTAGTAGAACAATAGTATATCCTTTAAGTTCCATTTGGGTGCAAATAGTATATCCTTTAGTGATGGGGATTTTGAGTTTTTACCTGCTGTAATTATTCTCTAAGGTTGTTATTTACTCTGCCTATACACATTTTGTTTTGTTTTTGTATTTGACTTGACCAAAGACTTCCTCCAAAATAAAAGCTGAAAAAACTCGAGAGAACATTAGTGGCAATCATAAAGTTCTAGTTACTCTGCTATTAATTGTTTTGCAGCTTTTACAGACAACACGCTTCAGTTTTGAAACAATCTATACAACATGAAATCCAGATCAAGAATATTACTTGTGGCCCTTGGTTTGAATCATCCATTTTCAGAGAGACATTGCTTTGTTGAAGTTGAGGGCAAAATATGAATAGTACATGGATCAAATCAAATCAAATCAAATCCAGGTTATTGATTGCAATTCTAAAAGTCTTTACAAAACAAATTAAGAAGCATTTACATGATAATGTTAATATCATTTGTTCAGCACCTTTTAAAGACACAATTACTTTTGTTACATAATCTGTAGCTTCACCTGAAATGTATTGATAACTTTAAGAGCTAAAAAAACTTTTTAAGATCTTGATGTAGACGATGGATCTTGTTTAGAATGGTATGCTTCTCAGCAATGCCCAAATCCCCAACTCACGTTGATCTTTACCAATCTGCAGATCACCCTTTTAGGGACCTCTGGAATTTCTGGGTCTTATGTTGAATATAGAGCATAAAGGAAGAAATACTGAAGACGATGATTGGAAGGTGGCTATCACTCCAACCTCCTCTGATTCTGGTTTTCTCTTTCACTCTCTTCTGAAAAATGATTTTCTTTTGTCTAATAAATTGTATCAGTATGCACTCGATATTTGTTGTAATGGGAATGCTTGGGCATAGTTATCTTGATTGAATCAATTACAAAAATAACTCTGGAAAAACTCTTTGTTACAACTATTGTTCAATGTCAATAAATATTTTAAATAAGTCAAAACGGATTAACTTTGTTATTTTGTTCTTTTGTCATGTCATTCACCTCTTCTAACTATAGCTGCCGAGGGAGCTGTTGGGCGCTGGTTTGGAAAACTTTTGTTATTAATAGCTATAGTTTTGCCAGGTAATTCACTTCTTATCATTCAAGGTTATCCAAAACTATGGCTTTTATAATTTGAAACTTTCTTATAATTTTTCTTAATGATTTTTTATCCAAAACTATGGTTCCCTCTGTCAATCTGTTGACGGCCAATTTGCTGTTTAACAACTGCTTACTCATTATTACACGTAGCTAATGTTAAGGAGAATGATTGCCTTCATGAGAGTTGCATGATATTAAGATTTGCTGCCAAATGTAAGAATCGTCTTTTTTAGATAAACTATAGCATGGTAAATTGGAGTCTTTTAAATTAAATGCGTTTGTTTATCAAAATTCAATCAGTGCAGTGGTTTTAAATGTTCAGTCATCTCACGAAGTTCAATATGATTCTTCATTTTGATTACACGCAACAATTTGTACAAAAAATAGTTCATTATGTATTTTTTGGTTTTGTCTTTGAATTTGAATAAGTAACCTTTATGTGTGAGCACTTAATTATCATAAATTGCAGTACTCCTTTTGTGTGCATTTAGTGTTGATTTGTGTTCATTAGGAACAATTTGTATGTGGCTTGAACAGGCAAAATTTAAATGAGAAACTCACGTTATTACATGACAAGTTGCAAAGAAGTTATACTAAACCTTACTAAACACAATGCATGACTGTTGCCAATAATATGAAAATAACCATTCCATGGATAATAGATGCTGAAGAATTTATGTAATTTCTGAAGTGAATGTTTACATAAGCGAATAAGACTCTTGTAGATATATGACTGTTATGGCTATGAAGCTTGGTGGCTCAAAGGGATGTAGAGCATTATAGAGATGATTAACATAGTAGTTAAGAGAAGTCTTTTGTTTTTTAATATAGTTTCATAATGAATTCACTCATCAATCCCAAAAAATGGTGACTTCGGATAGCATTTAAATGAATTGATCATGAAATAGATGTAAGTGAATTACTGATGAGTGTTATCCATGAAAGATGCTCATAACATTATCTGCCTATATTTCCATGTGATTTATGTTTGTATGATGTGATGGCATGCACACATTTAGGACTTCTAATAAGTTGGTTGTCAATCCTTTATTTACCATTAAGGTTTAGAACTGTACTGTAATATTTGTTAAAGATAATGTACAGATGTAAACGAATTTGATGCACTTGTTAAGCTATCTTCTCAATGTATTATTCTGTGGAAATTCAAATTATGATGTAATTTTCTTATTCTTGAATGTATTCTGTCAATTTATTTTTGCTAATTAGAGGTCCTATGCCAAATATGAGTAAAGGGTTTATCATTTTTTGCAATTGAGATTATTAGTTCTGCTTGAGATTATTACCCCTGCTTGTATATAAGGCTTATAGAAGCAAGCATGTTCATTTCTCAATGTTGACCATGATCGAACCTTCAACATATTCTTCATTGAAAATATTGAAATAATTGTTAATTGGAATTAAAAAAAAAATATAATGCAAAATAAGAATATTTGAGAAATGTGTTTAGTGCTATCATGGAGATATTAGATGGGAAATTCCATGAGTTCCTTTGCAAATAATTGGAATAAGTTATGAGCGATTAGGGAAAAAAATTGTTGTTGTAATCATATGACAAAAAAAGAGAAGAAAGAGTTACAATGTGTGAGAATAAAATTAGAAAGGAAAAATAAATAAATAATTTCTATGAAAGTTTGTGAGGTATTGCACAAGCAATAAGCAATTCTCAAGATGTAGTCATTGCTTAGAAAATAATTATATATATTCTATGTCATTGGTGCCTCATACATTCAATACTTAACCTTTGTATAAATAAATTTAAAATCTGTGATAATTAGGCAAGTTATAAGATTTGTTGGTGCTCTTGATTTTATATATAGTATGTTTAAACTATTGAAGGAAATATCATATATTTGGAATTTTCTAATGTAATTATTATGTGTAATTTAATAGTAAATGGGATTGTTACTAATAGATACAACAATTGTTATTAGAGTAAATAAATTTAGAATTTATGAATGAGTGGAAACGTTATGTAAATTTTGATGAAGTTTTTGGTGTATTATGTATCGGTTTAAATTAATATTTTGTTTTAAATCATGGTTGAGAATGTATGAATTTTCTTTGATTATAATCAATGCTTTATTTCAAAACATGGTGAAAAATGAATATTCATTGTTAATAACTTCATCAAATTATTTTTAGAAATTTATATGATATCACAATCATGTAGAATGATTGCATAGAATTAAAAGAAAATTACAATGATTTGAAGAAAGGTTTTAACAAAGCGTTCAATGACAAAAGAGTAGAGTTAGTCTCCTTATGAACAATGGCTTATAAAAATAGGAAAAGTTAGGATAATGAATGTGAAATATTGGGTCTTAAAAATGGTGCAATTGTTTTAAAGAAATTGTAAAAGTATACTTGAATATAGTATCATGGTAATGGCTGTAATTCGATACAAAAGACAATTAGTGAGGGGCAATTAATATTAGTTAGAATATCGAGTCTTAAAAATGATGTAATTGATTCAAAAATATTTTGCAAATTTGCATTTGAATATGAGCACAATAACATAGGGCATAACTATACGTGAAATATTTCATAAAAGTGAACTTGATATTAGCATCGAACAAATTGTGTAACTCGATTCAAAAAAATAATCTATAATAATAAGCTTTAATATAATAATAATGGTGTGATTCAACATAGAAGTGATTATTTAATTTTAAGCATAATTATAAAACAAGAAAATTATTATTTGTCAAAAAAGGTTTCCAAAAAAAAAAAGACAAATAAGGAAATTTGAAAGCATAATTTAAAGAAATATAAAACTTTTAAATTTAGAAAGATGGGTGTATTTATTGACACATGATTATTTGTTTCTTTAAATTATTATATACATCTTTGATATTATTATATACTTTTAAATATATGTGGATCCTAACATATGATATGATTCAATTATGTGTTGATGTACATACATCATTATGTAATCATTGTCAATTTAATTTATAATGATTAGTTTACTTTTTTTGACTTAATATCTATAGATAATTAAGATACGTTTTATGATATTTTATAAAATTTTGAATATAATTAATACCTTAATAAACTTATCTAATTTCATGATAATGTGATTAATATTGTTATAACAATAATTTGACATTCTTAATACTTTAAAATTTCTTAGTTTATTTTCATTACCAAAAACATAAATACTTGGCCTTAATTATTCAAAATGAAATGTGAGATTATTTTACATCTAGTTTAAGAAAGATGTATCTATATTACGAAAGATATCGATTATTTGAATTTCTAAAAAATATAAAATTATATAATTTTCAAGAAAAAGATTTTAAAATAAAAGATTTTGTATGGAAAATAATATTTAAAAATAAAAATGATCTAAAAAAAATCAAATAATTTCCTATTTTATGAAGAAGATGTTACAACTACTCTTGTTTGAATTTGATTCCTTTTAATTCCTTTTGTCCAGCCAATTCTCCACACATTGGAGTCATTATATATACCATTCCATGTGCTCATGACTTGCATGCCCAAGCTTAGTTACCTTAAAAATTAATTAGGTTACAAGTGTTAATTTCTTTATTAACAAGATTAATCCTCATATAATAAACATCATAGACAATGACACACATTTAAGACCATGTTTATTAATTGTTTATCAAATTCTATTTATTTTTTTAAAATTTTATTCTTATAATCACATTTTACAAAACCTTTTATCAAATCTATTTTACAAAACTCGATAAACTGCTATCAAACACAACCATAACATCATGAGGCCATGCAGTTTGAATATAAAAAACGAAGCATTTGGCATGGAAGTTACCATTGAAAAATTATTTTCAATTTTTTTAAAAAAAAAAGATGATTAAAGAAAGCAATAAACTGCAAGCAAAACATACCCAACGCGCAATCTCCTCATCGCCGGCTGTATTGCCTGGGCTGTACATCTTCAAGCTTTCACCAACCACTTCAATGGTTGACCTGCAACTGGGCAATGTGAAGGGACATATTAAAATTGCCACCATATAGATTCCAGTGGAAGTACCAGAAACCTGACAACCATCAATGTTGAAAGTTCTCTCCTCTTAAAGCCAAGGTCAGACATGGGAACAACATCATTGGCTGGATAACATTGAGATTGTCTCATAGTTGAAGACGAAGCTTCTCCTGCATTTATAAAATATATCTCAGTTAGGTGTTGGAATGTCAAACAAGTTTGGCTCATGGCTTCGTCATGGGAGGAGCATCTCAAACCGACATCTCATCTTTTGCACTATAAATAAGGTGGACAGGAGTTGAGCTCATGTAAGCAAGGAAAAGGATACATCGAAGAGACAAAGATGAGGCCTCTCCTCCTATCTCTTCTTGTTGTTCTCATACAGTTCATGGCAGTCTCAGCTGTAGGCACACTAACCTGCTTAAACCGACCAAGTCCTTGCTTTCACAGGGTAGTGAAATGCCCCAAAGAGTGCCCAGATCCCAAACCACGGAACCCAAAGGCCAAAGCGTGTTACCTTGATTGCAAGTCCCCCAAATGCGAAGCAGTCTGCCGAGGTATGATGAGCATCTGCTACTATATTTCATTTTTTTTTTCATGGAAAGCAAACTTGATCATTTGTGGAGGAAGAAATCATGAAAAGGTGTCTCCTTACAGGTCGAAAGCCTAGTTGCAATGGCATTGGAGCTGGCTGCTATGATCCACGATTCATAGGTGGTGATGGAATTGTGTTCTATTTCCATGGAAGGAAAGACGAAAGCTTCGCCCTTGTATCTGATCCCAGGCTCCAAATCAATGCTCGTTTTATCGGACTAAGACCTGAAGGTAGAACCCGGGACTTCACATGGATTCAAGCACTTGGTGTCCTATTTGAATCCCATGCCTTCACTGTGGAGGCCATCAAAGCAAAGGAATGGGATGATGCAGTGGACCACTTCAAGTTTTCTTATGACGAACAATACTTCTTTGTACCAGAAGGCCATCTCTCGGTGTGGAAGTCTCCCGACAACAAGCTAACAGTTGAGAGAACTGCAAGCAGAAACAGTGTCATGATCACGATCGATGGAATTGCGGAAGTAGCACTGAATGCAGTACCAGTAGATAAGGAAGATGATAAGATACATAAATATCAAATACCATCTGATGATAGTTTTGCTCATTTGGAGGCGCAGTTCAGGTTCTCTGGGCTTTCTCCAAATGTGGAAGGAGTTTTAGGCCAGACTTACCAACCAAACTTTGAGAACCGAGCAAAGCCAGGGGTGGCGATGCCGGTGGTTGGTGGGGAGGACAAATACCAGACGTCGTCCCTTCTTTCTCCTAACTGCAAGCTATGCCTATTTGGAGCTGTGGAAGAAAACTAAGTAGTGCATGAATTGCACATGAAAATAATGTTTCAATCTGCGATAGAATTGCTACAGAAATAACTGTTTTCAACAAGACAAGTATGCTTCAAGTATCACCTAAGTCAGATCCCAAAGTTTAGTCAATAAGGTTCCTGTGAGTCAATTGATTTGACATAACACGAACAGTTCATATAACTGAATCCTTATTCTTGTAAGGTTCCATTTTCTTGTTTGAAATTTTAAGTTAATCTAAAATCTCAATTCATTTGACTAGTTTATACACACACACACACACACACACACACATACACACATATATATAGAGATGCTTGTGAAGTATAAGAGAAAGCATGTATCAAATTAAGAATTGGTTTTTACCCATATTTGGTTCACCATTTTTCAAAAAATTTTGAAATTTTCTATTTAATCCCTAGGAAAACATTCGTAAAATTTATAGTATATAAATTAAGTTGTGTATAGATGACAATTTTCACACATTAGTAATGTAGTAACATTGTAGCTAATTGTTTATATGAGATTTAGGATTTTGTTTATGAATGAGTTCTAAATCAATTTTTCAAAATTTCATTTTTCAAATTCAATCATCAAAATTTTAATAAATACTTTTCAACAAAACTCTATTTTAATTACATAAAGCATATTTTTCAAAAACTATCTTTTCAAGGTTCTAATCTTTTTATACTCATAAATTACTCAGAGTCAACAAAACTTCAATTTTCACTCGCAAACTGCTAAATAAGATTTGATGCACAGATGATTCATGCCCTTTCTATCATGATTAAGGTCAAAAGCAAGTTGGATTGCCATTGCTTCTACATGATTGAGTGAACTCTTGATATACTAAAGCTTGATGGTACTAAATGTTTATGTTATGAAAGTAGAATGTTAATTCAAAACAAGTCTAGGTTATGGCACAAAAACAAAATTAAGAAGAAAAGCCTTTAGACTCAAAATATGATCAACTATGAAAACTCAAATTATACAATCTTCAAGAACTATGACAAAGATGTCCAAGGGAGCATAATTTCACATTACAATATAGTACAAGCTAAAATCAAATTGAAAAGATAATTTCATTGAACAAACAGAAGAATCAAGCCTGATTAATGGGGTAGCAAGTCGAATATCCTCTTGCATTGCACTTCCTAAATAGTACATCGAACACCTGTCTCAAAATCTGGTCATCTTCCTCGTGGGTTAACAAGCTGAGAGAAAACAGCACTAGTTGCAGCATCTTCTACATCATCATTGGTGCCTGAATTTACAATGCCCGAATTTACGGTGCCTGAATTTAGTCCCTCTACCAAGCTCAGAGAGTTATCCAAAGGCTCTAGTTGTGGCAATAATGTATCAGGAATACTCTTCACACTATTCTCATCTGGATCAGCAAGTCCAGAGGTTTCCTCGAGCTGGAGGGCATATTCGAGGTTCCACAACACATCTCCCATTGATGGCCTATCGATTCCTTGCTCTGCCAAGCACTTCTCAGCTGTGTCACCATACTTCTTTAGTGAGGCAGGGTTTATCTTTCCTACCAAAGCTGTGTCCACGATTTGCTCCAGCATGCCCCTCTTCTGCCAGTTCATTGCCCACTCGGCGATGTTTACTTGCTCCCGTGGGAGCACTGGGTTCAGGGCTGGTCTAGCACATAAAACTTCCATCAACACAACACCAAAGGAGTATACATCAGACTTTTCTGTTAGCTGTTGCCTTCTGAAATACTCGGGATCGAGGTAGCCAAAGCTTCCCTTCACTGCGGTGCTCACGTGTGTTTGATCTAAAGCTGGGCCTGTTTTGGAGAGGCCAAAGTCTGCCACCTTAGCAACAAAGCTCTCATCTAGCAGAATATTGGTTGTCTTCACATCTCGGTGGATGATGCTCTGAGCTGCTCCAGTGTGGAGATAATGCAAACCCCTTGCTGCACCAATGCAAATCTCAAGTCTCTGCTTCCATGAAAGAGGTGGAAGATTTGACCCATAAAGATGACTCCTTAGTGGACCATTTGCCATGAATTCATATACCAAGATCATCTCTGAGCGCTCGTCGCAGTATCCTATCAATGAAACCAAGTGCCGATGTCGGAGCTTGGACAGCATCTCGATCTCTGTATGGAATTCTGCAAGGCCTTGCTCCGATCGTGGGTTTCCTCTCTTCACAGCCACCTTAGTGTCATCATCTAAAGTGCCTTTGTACACTTTTCCAAACCCACCAACTCCAAGAAGCAAAGTATCATCAAATTTATTTGTAGCATCCATAAGTTCCTGAATCATAAAGATGCGACCAAGGTTTGTAGAGGCCAACGAGATGCAACTGGCTGAAGCAGTTGAGGCTTTGCTTATGCTGTGGGAGTTACCATACAATGGCAATGGCAACCAGGTATGACCATGGCCACTAGTCTTTGACCTGCGAACCACAAAGCAGCAGTAGCACAAAGCTGCAAGTGCCACAACAAGGAGGGAACCAGCAAGGGACCCAACCACAATTGCCACCCTATTCTTTCTTGAAGGAGGGGTGGGTCGTAGATCTTCCACAGAATTTAACCCATCAAAGCTCTTCACTTCATTGCTTATCTTCATGATCTCAAGGCCATTCAAGATTGCATTGCTGAAGTCCGCCAAGCTATCGGGTCCAACACTAACAGACATCGACCCATTGCTATTTGAAGAGTTGGAAACAAAATCCTTATAGTAAGGCACCGACAAGTCTCCCTTGAGTGACGAGAGGTCCAAACTTGGTATGGCTATGTCCGAATTGATGTAGACATTGAAAACCAACGTGTTCATCGCCTTACTTATGATATCACAGAAGTGCAAACGTATTAGATAGAGAAAGCTTGGATCGACAGAGAAAACCCAGGTGATGTTGAAGTTCAAATCAGTGACATTGGCATCTCCCATTGCATCTGCTGTCGCATAGACCAACTTTGGTGCAGTATCTGATGCGAAACCTACGGGGTAGTTTATGGTAAGAGGATCCACAGAGACGTTCACTGCCGAGTTATTGACATGAAGGTACTTCCCATCGTTTTCCCAAGTCCTTCCTAGACTATCATTTTGTGAATTGAGCAGAGGTCCTCCAACATTAAGCCGAAACATGGTTTCAAGCCCACGGTTAGAAAGACCACTGAAGGGGGCACTGGGTATGGCCAGAGCCTGATCATAGATCAGTTCATCAGGAACCGAGACGACTTCAATCCCGTTCACGAATGAAACAGAGACATTAGATGTTATGAAGGAAATAACGAGTGAATTGGAGGTGACGTTGATAGAATACTCCTTGAAAAGGTAGGAATACTTGGAATTCTTGAAGGTGAAGTTGTTCATGAGAACAAAATCATCTGTCAGAACCGTGAGAGGTGCAGAGCTCAAATCTTGACCGGGGACTGCAATAGGTGCGAAGTAGATCCGAACCCAGTGGCGACCGGGCTGCCGGATGTCGAAATGGTAGAAGGCCGGCTTGGTAAAGACCCTGACCGAGCGGTAGACTGGGGAGAGGGAAGTGTTGCTGGGTGCAGAAAACGAACTGTCTTCCGAGGTTTTCAACGAGAAGGATGATTGCTCGGAATCAGGAAGGAAGATTCGGTCTTGAACTGGTACCTTTCGAGAAGAACCACATGCTAGAAGGTAGTTGTCAAGTGGAGTGAACTGAGCAACGGAAAATCCAAGCTTGAGGATACTAATGCTGATCACAAACAAGAACCATTTCCAGCTCTTTCTTAGCACATTTCCCGTCTCCATTAGCTACAACTCACAGCTCCCAAATTCCCAAACCTCCAAAGCCAACAACCCACCAATTGAAACTGAAGCGTTCACAAAAATGATGGCTTTTCTAGTTCCCAAATCGCCGGAAACAAGATGCAGAAGACATGGGTATGACCTAGAACCGTTTCACGGCTTGAAAAACGTGGAAGAACATCCACAGTCGAAGCTTTTCAGGATCCCAAGAGCGGAGAACCAGAACGCTATTTCCAGAGAGCAACACGGCGAAATGTGCGCAAGGGAAGCAGCCGTGGAGGGTTCTCTTTTTCCTCCTTACACTGTGCTTTCCAGCCTGGTGAGGCTCGCCAATCTACAGAGAAGCGACAAGGACGCATTCATGTCTTGGAAGAAAAGCTGATTAATTTAAACAAGGGTAAGGCAAAAAGTGCAGAGGGGATGTAATTATTACCAACTTTTAAAATGCCGTCAGGAGAGGGGGAAGCCAAACTGGAGAGTTGAGGTCATGTGCTTTTCCGCTTCGTGGCTAAGCTGGCGACAGCTGGGAGAGAGAGAGCTGGGGGAGCTTATGAAGGCTTTCAGTCCACGATCGGAGACCTCGCTTCAGCGTTCAGGGGGGTTTTCTACTGTTGTTATTGATATATATATATTTTTTATATTTCTGTGGCCACATGGGGAGAGACGAGGCTGACGAAGTCATGGCCGCTTGTCATCGTTCATATAAGAGGTCGACTGCTTGAGAACGTTGGCATTCACCCATTATAACGGTCAATTAGAACAGTTTTTCTTTAAGGATGTTGGAACAATTTTTAATAATTAAATAAGAATATATCAGCATGATAAGTAAGAAAGGTATCAAAAAATAAAAAATAAAAATATTAAATATATATAAAAAATAGAAAAAAATCACATTAAGATTGCTTGTCTAACAAGTCCCAAAATATCTTAAAGAGTTGAGAAATTCCAACCTATTACTACGAGTATTATGAGACAAGTTTAGACAAAATAGTTCTAATTGTTTTATAAATGCTTCTAATTGTCATAACAATCAAAGCTTATGAAGGTTTCCTGAGAGTCTAATAAGAACATTGACATAAAAAAAAAACTTTTAGAAAGTGCTTTAAAGAATTTGTATCAATGATTCAATTCAAGGTCAAAGACCCAATGTTGGTTTGGAAATCATTGTAGATGTTTTGAGAACTCAAGTTCGTGTCAAAATCAAGTTCTAGTTTATGCTTTGTTGTCAATCAAATTGCAGATGAAATCAATTATTAAAATCAAAGAGACCTAAAAAAACATTTTTATTAGCCTCTAAATGTTTTTGTCTCAACAATTATGTGGTAAACAAAGAGTTTCATCTATAGTATCATTATTTGATAAAGTGAGATTAGGTTTGTACTAACTACATAAAAATATAAATTACACATGTTCAATGAGAAATCATGTCTACACTTTTTATACTGATAGAGTTATGATTTTTTTGAGTTTTGTAATGACACTAGTTGTTATTTTGAAAAAATATTACTAAACTTATGTATAAAAATCAGAAAAGTTTATTAAAAGTTATTATCCTTTCAAAATTATTATGATTGAAAAAACTAACTTGATACTTTTGTCTAAAAAATGATCTTATTCTAAAGATGAGTGTATCAACCAAACTCACACATGTACACGAGGATGGAAAAGTAGCAAAGTGTCAATGAAGGAAAGAGAAATGATTGTACTTATAAAAATGAGTGAAGGGAATAAAAATAATATCATTGTTTCTTGCTATCAACTTGACATCTTATTGACGACGACCTACAAGGAGTTTAGCTTCATGTCACATGCACCACACAAGCTTCCAAAGATGAACACATCAAATGATCAAACCATTGCCCTAATGTTGGACCACTTTAGCATAGTTGGAAGAATAATATGTATGATTTGACTTAACTATCTTATGCGGTTGGTCAATAACCCATGATAGTTAAATAGTTAAAGGTAAATATAATATTAAAATTTTAATATATACTAAATATTATATTATTTATATAAGTAGAATCAAAGTAAATAATTCAATTATGACTAAATTCGATTCAATGAAGTAGTTTTATTTGATTGCTGGCTCTCATAAGTTTAGACTATTCTTTAACATAGTTGAACTAAGTTTTTTTTTTTTTTTTTTTTTTTTCTAAATTCACATAATTAATAGAATTAATAATTTTTTATAGTGCCATGTTAACAAGGTCATCCATGGGGAGTAATAATATGATTCATTATTATGCATGAAAGGGGTTATTAATAATATGATACTCTAAAGAGTTTAGTCAAGTCATTTTCTAGTTAAAAGAAGAAAGCAAAGTCAAACAACATAAATGAGATTCTTACTAAAAAGAAATATTTATATAATATAAGTGAAATTTCATCTAATCTTGTATTATATACTAAATATATAATTAATATTTTAATATATAATTATAATTTTTATTTATGAGTTATGAGTGTTTTGTTCATTGCTTAGTTTAGAATATATCAAATCCAATTTATTTTCATGTGTTTAAGTAATTCTCATAAATCCAAACGTTTATCATTACATTATACTGATGGCGCTGGATGGCATGGTGGGAAGCGACACATGGATGTCGCACCGCCGGCCACCATATTGATAAGCTTGCACCAACCAACCGTGTAGCGATTCGTGCTCCGAACAATTTGAAAAATTTATTGTACCTTAAATTCTTACACGATAAAAAATGATTATATGATGAGTATACAAAATATAATATTATAAGCATATAAAAATATTAAATTTATAATTTTTTTTTGTGTTGGAGGCATATTTATTACATTTATGCATAAGTTAATAATAAAAATACGACTAATTTAATACAATTACATTTTAATAGGTATATAATATTTGAGATTTTTTGTATTATTATTCAAGTGATAAATCTATCAGATAATAGAAGATAAGCACATATCATAACAATAATAGATGTTATAATCAACTCAATTTTGTTGATGAATGGTATTATGAATGCAAAAGAATAGTTGTCTTATTTTAGCAATGTACATATTAGATTATATTAGATGCACTTTTATACTAGTTTTAAGGGTATACTAACATTTAAAAAAAAAAAAATATAGAATTAAGATTTTATTATCTTTGTTATATCATAATTTCTTTCTCTATTAATGGACATGAATAACTTTATTAATTGTTAATTTTTTAAAAATAAAATTTTAATAAATACCAAAAGATAATAAAACTTTATTGGGACAGCATCAAGTGATTTGTACTATTCAATGTTTTTTTTTCATGATAAAATGTTTAGCTTTTTCATAAAAAACTTTAAAAATAAACTTATCTTCTTTATATTTTTTAATTCTAAATTAAAGAATCTAAACTAAATACATGTGCTTGTTTGTTTAAAAAATTTTTGGTTGGATGGTAGTGATTCCTTCAACATGAATCTCTTCTAGGAGCAACTATTTTCATTATGGTATGTGCAATCGATGATTCAACTTCTCCAATGCTCATTTATAAAAGAAGCTCAATATCACATTGAATGCAAAAATAATCTAAAAATTGAAAGCCTAGTATCAAACGATCCATACAAGATCACAATATATATATAAAAATTTATCTAACAACTTAAATCATATGTAACAAATATGATATAAATAAAGACCCATAATCTATAAAAATTGAATAATATTATAAATGTATACAAGCATGAAACACATAATATAAAGGTTAAAAACTTAAAACAACATCTCATACCATACAGAGTTACAGGTTTTAAGAAGCAGGATTTCTTATGAATTTATCCGCATATGCAAAACACAAGAGGAGATTTCTCAATTCCTGGTATTTCAAATCGAATTAGAAGTAATATAAAGCTGGGAAATGGTTTATAGAGTATGAAATACTAAAGCTTTCCAAAATGTATAAAGAAAACTACAGTAGCTATGGCCACAGTAAGCTACAAAACAAGTATGCGAAGAAGAAGAAGCTTAATATATAAAAGAACATATGAACAGCAGGAACACAACATGAGTTGTCTTTCTACCTATTCGGCCAGCGACTGCCTTGGCCAAAGGCGCGGCCACCACCTCTTTGGCAAGGTCTTCCCCCACGTGAACTCGCGAGTCCTGCATCAAATGACAGACCATTAAAATGCCCAGCATTAAATTGAAAGGGAACAAAAGGCTGTGGGACTTGACTCTGGAATTGCTCATTGCTTAAGCCTGGAAGCCCGGGCGCATTCATGAATCCAACATTAACAAAAGGGTTTGGAGCAAATGCATTCTGTCCCATGGGTTGAAGAGGTGGAGGTGGCCCAAGCCATGGCAAGGCGTTTCCTGGATTAGAAATAAGCTGCTGTAAGGCCAGGGCATTCACAAAATTACTCAGTGGTAAATTTTGACTCTGTAACTGCACTGGAAGATCCACTTGCAATCCTGTATTTGCCGGCATTGATAGAAACCCAGGAGGCAAACTAGCCTCAGCATGCTGCATCAACATTTGTTGAGATGGGTTGCTGAAAAAAGAAGCGGGTTGCGATGTTTGTGGATATTCCGATGCAGGTCTGGAAGCCAACAATGTTGCATTTGTTGAATCAGATGTTGAATTCCGAAATCCACGACTTGAGCCAGATTGGCCCTGTTGCACATTCAAATAAGATGGTGCTTGGGTTGGTTGTGTTCTTATGCCCTTATTTTGATTCCTAGTCCCCTGGAATGCAGTCCTCTTCTTTTCAAATCTAGACTCTTTCTTCCTACAACCTTTAATATCATCAATAGCTCGTTTTGCTGCATGCAGAGATCTCTTGTACTTGGCTTCTTTTTCATCATCAGAGAACTCGATCTCATCATTGACTTCCTCATCATTATCACCTGAAGCATCATAACCTTTCTTGTAGAGTTCTTTGTCGTTGAGGATTGGACTGGCAAATTCTAGCACGAAGGAGATGGATATACCGACTTCAATGCCTGAAGGAACTTCTTCTTCGCTGGTATACCTGACTACATAGTAGGGTTTCTTGACAGGTCCAAATATTTCATCAACCAGACCTAAGGGTAACCTGCTATGTGTTACCCACAGGATAGATCCCTCGTCGAGAGGGTTGTGCCTAATAGAACCCTCAACAATCACTTTATTGTTCACTATCTGGAAAAAAAATTGAACCAATTCAAGTCAAAAGGATGATGATAATGGCAGCAACTATACAAATCTTGAAGAGAAAACAAATTACTCAGTATAACAAACAAAATATAGATAAATCAGCTCAGATTCTTATTTCATATTAATGCACACAGCCAAATTTTTTCCATACACAAAGTTGCCATCCTTATAAATGTAAGAAAATCTTGCAGCTATAAGTGATTGTAGATACGTGACAATCACATATATAATTTTGTGTTAACATTGAGACACAATCTCATCAAAACAAATAAAATATCCAGAATTTTACTTACAGATGAAATAACTCCCACCGGCAAAATCTGGTGATGCGGCTGCAGTTCGACTTCAATCTTGGGAACTGGAGGAAGATCCTGCAGCATGATCATTTGCTTGAGTATCCAGCAATTTAAGATTATCAATTTATCCTAATACCTACCAATTAATATAGGTAGTACAAGTTCTTCAACAAACATGAAAGGTTACATATTATCTTGCAACTAAAAAATTTAATGAAGATATTAATTTTTTTAATTAGTTAAACTAAATATTCATTAACCAACCTTAAAATGATTGTATATTGAAAAAAACTCGTCCATTTGACATGAAATTTTGGGATCTTCTGTTTGGCACTGACCCAATCTCGTTTCTTCTAACTTTTTTATTATAACTAACAAGAGATGGAAGCAAAAGACAGGATTGTTATTTAGTGACTAGATTAGGATTTGAATGTAAGGTCGAACCACTTTCTTTAATGAGATCTTTTTTTGTTCCTCTTGGTTCTTGTAAAGTGTTTTAGTTCTTGTTTATTTGTTCTTATTTGTATTTGAACTTAACATTTGATTTTGGACTTCTCCTGGCACCATAGATATACTCTTTTTCTAGGCTTAGCCACATAAAATCCAGGCATCATGTTGCTTTTATTTTCATTTATTATATTTGCATGATGTGTTTAGTTTCCTCTTACAATCAAACCTTGGATAGGTTCCCAACTATAAATGCCAAGAGTTATTACAACAATGTATTATAAACATCAGCCTTCAATGAAATCAAATAAATAACAAAAACTTCCAGCATAACAGTTATTTCAAAGACTTCTAGTACAATTAAATATGAATTTTTATGGCACCAATATCTTCAACAGCTAGGGCATTAAGATGCAGGCAGGTTTAGCAAAGAAATATCTCTTCATGTATTTAAAATGCATACAGAAACTTGGTGGAATATATATGTATATATATATATGAAGCAAAAGATTCATCACAAGGCTTTGACAACTAAATTTTGTATGGGAGATGAAATTCTTCAGAATATTGCTAAACAAGAAACTACAAAGGATTCATGAAAAAGACATGTCCAAGTCACTCAAACTGCACATACTTGAAGCAACAGTTTAGTTTTTGTATGAAAGGAAGTACATCATTTCAGCAGCATGCCATTGCCTATAAAAACATTCCATTAAATCTTTTTAATATTGATTGAAGATTGAAGATTGAAGATTGAAGAAGATAAGATACATCAATTAATTTAAACAATGTGAAGGCTTCTTAATAATTACATGATTTGAGAGAGAACGTTCAAAAGGAGACTTTGAGTGAGGATATATCTATCTACATGGAAAGCAAAAAAGAAAAGACAACAAGGAAACATAGATGTGATCAAAACAAAAAACCAAAGAAAAAGAATAAATTCTTCTATTAGAAATTTGAATGTAGATTATTGCGCACAAATTAAAGAGAAAAATGAGAAAAATATACTTTGAGACAAAGAGTTCTCAAATGAGTCTAACACAGTTTTGGTAGTTGAAGATTGTTAAGTCTTTTATACAATATATTAAATTTCTCGTTCTGGTTGTTTTCATCACATGACACTTCACACATTGATTCACCATTCATAAATCACTTGATGGTGACCATCCCAATGGGCAATGATATGACTTGCAAGATATTTAGCATAGGTTTGGTACAAAGTTAGATTCATAATGGAGTTAAAAAGACTTTTCAAAAGGTCATACACATTTTATGCCAAAGAAAAATTCTTCTCTTTGATTCTTTTTAATTTAAGTGGTAATAGATTCTCAGATAAAAAAAAAGTCTACATATTTTCATAGAAGCTATAGTTTTATTAAAAACTAATACACTTGGTAATCTCTACTCTCTATAGCGTGACACAATTACAAGTGCAATGTTAACTTCTGATGATAGGACTATACTATGACGTGTGAGACTTGAACATATGTTAGAGTAAGGTTTTGTAAATCCAAGGAAAAGAAGGGTTTCTTTATGGACAAAGAAACTGTGTTTTAGATTTGTTAATAATGTCTTTGGGCAAGGTGCATAAGGATAAGTCTTCTATGACATTTTGTAAAACTAATAATACTATGAATTATGTTCACTTCGATTTGTGAAAATTTGTCACTTTCAATTCCAAGGATCTAAATACCCTTCAAATCTTGACTAATTATTATCTTAGAAAAATATGATTTATATGCTCAAGTAATATAGTGATGTGTTTGAAACATTTGATAAAAGGTATTAGTTTAAAAGCAAATGTAGAAGAAGATAAAGAAGTTGAGGCTCAAAATAACAAACAATTTTGCTTTACAAAGTCAAGTAAGTTCTATAAGAAAAGAAGGATTTATCAAGCATGAGACAACTATGATTCCTTGGTAGAATGGATTGATAGAAAAAATGAATAACATACTCCTTGAAATAGAAAGTATATGTTATCCACTGTTAGCTTAACAAAACATTTTTGAGTTAAGATTGTATCTAAATGAAATAATAACGATGTTTGGTATGATTTTAGTGAGCATATATTAGGTGTGACAACATATTAGTTATCAAGATCTATATAATATACATAATCATGTTAATATGTCTAGCAAAATTATGCCAATTGACGCCAAAAGACGACATCGACATGTGTGTAAAATGTATCCTATGCAAGCATGTGGGAGAGTGGTTCCACACAAGATCATGATTAAGGGAGGTGAAGATGACATAGCATCATAGAAATTTATCTAGATCATCTTAAGGAATATCAAGACTAGGAAATGCAAAAAAACCCCCCACAAAGGTAAAAATCGAGACCTAGGAAACTTAGCTATATCTCAAAGTACAAGCTAAAGGAAGCACACCATTATAAAGGCATCTGGCAGATGTTCAAATAAGAGCCAACAGGGCATGATCCAACAATCATAGTGACAAAAAAAGGTGAAAAAAGAACTTATTCATTTCTTTTTGTTTTTTTTTTCAAATTTTCTTCAGTATTATTTGGGAAATCTATAGATCATCTAAGAAAATATCTTAAAATAATCCAAAAGAAAACAAGATAGGCAAAGAAGCCTACAAAATTGATATGAATATCATCTATAAGTAAATGAAACATCACAAGCATCAATCAGATGGAGTGGATGGGGAAGGTTTTGCCCGCAAGGGCTATGCGACAGATACCCAAGCCAAGGAGATTTGGATGCCCCAGCCAAAGAGAACTAAGACTAGTAGAATGAGCATTGACCTAGACCAATGTAAGGCACATCAGGGCCTTGCGAAGACTTGATAGTTGGGAGGAACAAGAAAACAAGCTTAGATGAGAAATGATAGAGATGGATGAGAATCACGAATAGAGCTACCCGAGCACACTAGCAAGGGCCAACCTTTGGTGCGAGATCTAAAGAAATTAAGCATATAATGACTTGAATATTGAAAACATTTAAGGTGACAACTAAAGATCATGAAGATCATGGAAAGGAAAGCTGGGCATACTATCAAGCATTAAATGGCATTCGACTTGGGCAGTAAGACCTAATAGCATTTAATAGCAATTGGAAGGTCACTTAGTCTAAGCATGAAAGCTAGACCAAAATAAAAGGATGGATAGAAAGGTGGCATTGGCAAAAATGCCTAAGAAAGAAAGCTTGAGTGAAAGAGCATTAAACAAGAATGCTAGAATAATAGGCATAATGGAGTGAGTCATTGATAGAAACTATTCATAACAAATGGAAGGGGTTGAACAACAACCATCTTGGCAATGGATCAAAATCAATTGGCCAGATGGGCTGTTGGCGAAGGAGATGGATGGAGAACAACTGGGTTAATAAGTTAACAAGATCAAGCTTTTCATGAACTTGGTTAAAGTTTGTACCTACTAATAACATTTAAAAATTTAGGCCAAAAAAATGTTTAATATTTGATAATCAATATCCACTTTATCTTACATGATCAATAATTCAAGAAACAAAATTATTAAATCTTCTCTTGAAATTAAAATTTAAGGAGAATATTAATTATTTCAATCTATTAAACCAAATAAGTTAATTTAAGCGGATAAAGTTAAAAACAATATCTTAAAAGATGTTAAATAATAACTAAAGAGGAAGTTGCATGGATTAATATTCATTAACCTCCCTTGAATTGAATTGATAATAAAAAAAATCTCTTTTATGAAATACATTATATAATAAAAAAAGTACATTGTGAAGAGATCCTTTTAGTGTGCACCATGTCACAAGTAAGTCTCTCAATATACAAAATATACAAATAGATCCTTATTACAACTAGGTCTCTCAAATTTATAAAAGACCCAAATGCATCCCCTTAAGTTATCTAACACTAGGTGATCCACCTAAATAGATGTAATTATGCATTATCTTTAATGGTTTCCATTAAAGATGCTTTTTAACATAGAATTTATGTTTATAATTATTCTAAAATTTTGAAAATGCCCCTTTTAAAACCCTTAAATCTATTTTGTTTCGACGGCTGTCTTTTTCTTTCTTTGTGGGTGAAAGGTGTTTAGGTCAAAGGACTGGCTGTGTTAGAACGATCTAAATGTTTGTCCACTCTCCTCTTGCGCTTACATCATTCTCAGTTTTGAACTTTTTAAAAGTTTTCAAAAGTTTCTATATTTGGGTTTTTTCTAAACTTTTACTATTTGGCTGATTGTTGAAATTTTCCTACAACATTCTTGGGTTTACATTGATTTTTTTTTGGACTATCTTTAATTCCTTCTTGCTACAACATTCCTTTCTTCAACAAATCATTTTCTTTTGCAAAAAAAATTTGAAGGGTAAGGATGAGCAAGCGTGAACAAAGGAAACAAAAAGTGCAAGAAAATGACAAGTAAATGCAATGTCATGCATGCCAATATACATT
Source organism: Vanilla planifolia (assembly GCA_023846275.1). NCBI lineage: Eukaryota > Viridiplantae > Streptophyta > Magnoliopsida > Asparagales > Orchidaceae > Vanilla > Vanilla planifolia. The sequence goes on along the minus strand of CM043870.1, from coordinate 38,731,797 downwards.
CCAAATAACTCGGTTCAAATTTCAGAGACTTATTACAACTATTCATAGACTGAAGATAATTATTTAGACGTGTTGTAAATTTAAAAGACCTAGTTGAAACAAAGACAAAATTAGAGAGAGCTATCCATAATTTATCCTAATAATAAAATGATAGAATTATTAAGTATTTTTAAAAAATTCTTAATGTGATGATTACGTCATTAATGAATAGAATGTATGCTATAAAATTCAAAACAAGATTCACATTAGAAAGTGATGAAGGCATTTATTTGAAAAAAAGGTTTAAGTACTTCAATTTGGCATCGATTAGATAAAGTTCCTTCAGCTTCTTGATTATTAGATAAAAACTCTATTTTTTATAAAATTTTCTTTGTTTCTCTATCTGTTTCTTGTAAAAAAAAAACTTTAATTTCTATTTTTTCTTTTATTTATACTTAATCATCATAATGAATTTTCGATTCTCCATGCCCTATGGATGTAGGCCACTTCTAAACTATGCCATGTAAAACTTTTAATATCATTTTGATTTTGTTCTCAATTATTATAGTTGTATGGCATATTTGATTCTCTCTTGATATCAAATCTAGAGTACATTCTCTTATACACATACAAAGATAGCACTTGTTATAGTTGCAAGTCAACAACCACCTCTAATGGATATGTAAAAATTTTCATATAAGCACATTGTCCAACACAAAATAAGCCACAACAAAGCACAGTTGCACGCATATAATTATTCCTTGTTTTTGTAATACAACTTAGTTGGTACATTTCTAGTGTATTTATTGACACAATTGAATATAAGAAACAAGTTTATTATAACTAGACACACTGGTTTTTTAACAAGTTACTCAACAAAACACTAAAAGACAAAAAAATAATTTTGATAGAAATGCCTAGAAGACTCAAGGGTTCACATCAAGAAATTAAATTAAAATAAGAAAAATGATTCTTATGCCATAGAGGGCTCTAAAAGCTTTCCGAATAGCTTACATGATTAATGATGATTGTTTATCCAATGAGAACTCTTATGTGAAACAAATTAGCAAATACCAAAAGCTAAAGACTAATAAACAAATGAATATTCCCTAAGAAATATTGACCATTAAGTAAAATATAAACATAGAAAATAATGTATAGGCACTACCTCCACCTCGTGCTTTGACCTAATAGGTCCTCTTGGTGCCTCCTCTTCCTCATCGCTCATAAATTCCACCTCTTCCGTAGCAATATCACTCAACTCACCTACTTCTAATCCTTTTATCTGCTCCTTTTGGATCGCACAATCATCTTCATCTTCACTGCCTGATGATGATGTGTGAATGCTCGAGGATTCTTCACTACCAAACTCATCACTACCAGACTCATCGCTACAAGAGTCGTTACTCAAAGAGGCTCTACCATCAAATTCAGCATTTACAAAGATGCTCATCTCTTCCTTATTGCTCTCTCTATCACAAATATTGTCATGGATTGTCCCATCATTCTCCAAAGGTTCCAACAAACTCTTGGTTTCCATCAACCCCCCATCAGTTTTTAGCTCATTCTCCTTCAGTCCCTCTTCAACTCCATACCCTTGACCCAAAACCTGAAGTAAGCTGACCTTTTCCATCGTCACATCAATGAATGATCGCAAAGGCTGGCATTTCTGTTCTGATTCATCTTCAGATTTACACAAATGTGTGACAAGTTCAATCTGATCATTCATTGGTTCAAGGCCACCATGGAGAAGAGGGACTTCTTCCTTCACACTGCTGGAGCTCCAACAATCGACCATAGCTGTTGAGAAATGTGTGACAAGTTCAATGTTGTTGAAATCCTTAGGATTTTGCAATCGCACTTGATCTGGTTCTTCCTTCACACTGCTGGAGCTCCAACAATCAGCCATAGCTGTTGAGAAATGTGTGACAAGTTCAATGTTGTTGAAATCCTTAGGATTTTGCAATTGCACTTGATCTGGTTCATTAAACTGCTCATTTAGTGGTTCAAGGCCATCATGGAGAAGAGGGACTTCTTCCTTCACACTGCTTTTGCTCCAACAATCAACCATAGCTGTTGAGAAAGATTAGATGAAACACTGTATTTGACCTTCTACATATAAAATTTCCTCATTATACAGCAAAAACCAGATCAATTAAAGGATGAAGATGACTTTAACAAAAGCACACGTTAGTCAAAGTGAGAATCGTTTATCATAAGATGTTACTAAAAAATTGCACTAGTTAGAAGAACGGAAAACAGTATTACGATTTATGTGACATAACAAGTCAAGTTCTTGAGATTTCAATGTCCAAATCAGGACCTCCGGGGTTTTGCCTGGGTTTTTACTCATTGTAAGCTGCTAGGTAGGGAACAATGGTGAGAATACTACCACTTCTTCGCTACATAAAAGGTAAGAATTTTGAATGAGATCCGACATTGACGTCAAAGCACTTCAAAGGCATGAAGCTAAAACAAATTTCAAGATTCGATCAACAAGCACATTTAGCGAAGCCATACAAAACGATGTATTTTTTCACAAGAAAATTATATATTTCTGACAAATTTGCTTGGAAAAATAGCAACAAATTCATACTAAAAGCATTACAATATCTCCTTGTAAATGGACATCAGATGTCATAGTAAAAGTGAAACCAGCATCTACATGAAAGAGGAGGGCACAAAACAGAAAAGTAAAAAAAAAGGTACATATATCTTTTGATCACAAAAGTTCACAAATTGGAACGAACTTTACCGCAAAAAGAAGATAATTTCTTTAATTGCCAAGGAAGAACTTCAAAGATGCAAAGCTTGGAATTCGCCTTGATGCTGAGCAAGCAAATGTCCAAACAGTCACGACCAAAAGACTAGCCCAATACGGTCAGAATTTCCTAAGAGAGAGCGAAAGGAGAGACAGAACTAGTTTCCAGCGAAGTTCAGCGGACGGGCCCAAGACGTTGCTCCGTCTAGGATTCAGGAATGGGAACCAAAAATTTGGACCGAAGCTGAGAATAAGCAAGTAGAAGAAGCACGAAGGAGATAGTTTGCATAAACCGAACGAGCAGCCGCCGGTTACATAGCGGTGCAGACCGGCAACAAAGCCAGAGCCGTCGTCTATAGCGAAAGGGCCTTCACGTTAGCCAACGGCTGGCGGTAAGACATTAGGGTTTATGAACTGTGAAAGTAAGCAAATTAATTGCAAATTAAATTCACAAGTATTCAACTTGCTAATATTATTATATCTTATAATTAAATATTTTAAATATGTTATTTTCTTATATATTCAGCTTTGACTATCTTTTTAACAACATATGTGTACATACATATGGGATAAATGTAATTGAATATTAATGTGAAAAATAATAGACATAAGAACAAAAATAGAAGACAAAAAAAAAAAAAAAACCTTTGAAAAAATATAATGATTGATACATTAAAATCTAGACTAAGATATCAATTATGTGACAAATCTTGTCACTAGTCATGTACAAAATATGTATAGTCAATTGAATTAAAAAAAAGATACTAATAATTAGTATAATTTTAGACATTTAAGAAGATTTAAGAGGTCTTTCTAATGACCATTTATCGATATGACATCCAATTACTAAGAGATCTTATTAAGTTTAGAAGCATATTTAAAAAATATCATTAAAAACAACCTAAAAATACCCATTTTGAAAGATAGTCAAAGTTGGTCAGAGATGCAATACGACATGGGGCTAGATCAATAAATTGTCTACAATATCGTATGAAAGAAAATTTAAATTTATCGAAAAATGATTGGTTTTCCAAGAAAAAAAAAACTCCAATGTGACACATCACACATTAGAATGTCAAAGAAAATGTATCATTAAAAATTTTAAAAATCAAAAACTTCATTTTTAATATATGTGTCTATTTATATAAATAGAAAAAAGTAAAATTAAAAAAATATTTAATATGATGATGGTTTTATATTATGTATTACTATTTACATAATTTAAATATATAATATAATATTATATTAAACAATATTATTTTAAATTATGAAAAGTCACATCTTGATATTCTTAAATTTAGGTATATAACTATCAAATGTTTTGATATTATAGATCAAAATAAAACAATATTTAAATGACACTTAGCCAAAAAATAAAAAATAAAAAAATCAACTAAACATTAAAATTTCTAGATATCATTAAAATCTAAATGTTATACTATCTAAATAACACTCAAGCTTTGTTTCAAAGATTATTATTGAAGAATAATAAGGATAGTAAGATTGAAACATATGATTGATCCATCAATGTCTTAATCTCCTCTTTAGCTTGATTCATAGATTTTAGGATCTATACTACATGTTGAACTTGAGATTAGCTGTCCTAACTCCTTGTTTGTCATCGATGGTGAGTTGGTTGAATTCTCTTAGGTTGCGAGAGAGCATGTAAGTGAAAAATGATCATAAATAACAAATTTCTTTTAAAGTTAGTTTTTCATAATTGAATATTATTTTCTTTATTCCTCTCTTGAGGTATTTATTATCTTGCTCAAGGGTTAAAATAGTAAAACAATCATTTGGTAGTATGAATATTTTTCAAAATCAATCCTAATAATGATGGTTTGAATAATACCAAACTTATGAAGATTAAAGTTTGGCTCTCTAGAATGCATAAACATTAAGGGAGCTCTTTAGGCTAAGGTAATCTTCAAGGGTATTTTTGGTAGCTTACAGAATAGCATATGAGGCCATTGATGTCTCTTCAATCCTTTGAAAACAAAAAAGATTCATGAATCTAATATTGTGGGGTAACAAGAAGGGTTTTCATTATAATATTAATGAGTTTCTTTTGAGAGGCTTACATAAATTATTAAGAGATTATTGATTGACTTACTAATCAATAAAAATATCTAATCATATACTTTATCTTAAATATCATTTTATTTTATCTTAAAGGTAGTTTAAATATAAGAAAATAATATAAAACCAAATTAACTTACCAAAAGTATTTATTTAAACTCTAGAAAGACCTTTTAACATTTTCTTTTTAATGATTACAAAATTCTTTGCTAGTTCTTTGAGTTAAAAGATAAAATTTAGAAATAAAACAAATTTAATTTTCACAAAGGCAGTTTAAATATAAAAAATATTATCAACTTCAATCAATCTATTAAAAAACATTAGTTGAACTCTAACAAATTTTGTCCCTTCTTTCAAAGCAAACTAAACTCTATTATTTTATGGGGATAAAAAATAAAATTTTAAAAATCAAATCATTTATAATAAAACCCTTTAATATAATGTGAATCGGATAATTTACACCTTTTTTCTTGACAAAAATACATTTGTTTTTGTTAATGATGAGAGTTACTATAAATTTATAGAAATCTTAATTATAAATAAGTGTTTAATCATTTTTTAGACCTTGATGTTAGCAATATGGAGGTTTCCTTTAGTTGCACTTATTTGTGAAAATTTTCATTTATGATGGTAAAAAAACAAAAAATACATCAAATAATTATTTAAAGAACTATTTTTTTAATATATTTTAATAATTTTCAAGATAAAAGTTTCATGTGTACATCTTTTATTCACAAAACTTAATTTCCCCAACTCTAAATACACCAAACAAATCTTTAACATTAGTCGAATACATTACAAGTAGAAGATATATTCTTTTGATGACTATACGAGATAAAACAAACTTTAGTAAATTATAAATTCAAGTTATTTGCATTATATTACTCTGCTAGTGAAAGTAAATATATTTAAAAAATATTTTGTATAACATAGTTTTTTTTTAACATTCTAGATATGAAAACTTTTCCAAAATTACCTGTGATAAGCATATACCAACTTTGAGAAAATGCAATGATAATTTTAAGTGCAATTATTCATTGTCTTTGCATGTTCTCAAGAGATGTCAAGTTTCTTTGACAATGCAATGATGCATTTGTTATCATGAAAGTTAGAAGAATTGTTGAACTGAAGGTGAAAAGGGTTAGAAACGATGATTTCTCCTGATTTTGCACCATAAAAGAGATCGAAGATATGTGCAAAAGTAATTAATTATACAAACAATAGAAAATCGAAAATCTAGATGAATCTCTATTACTAACTTCTTCGAATGTGAATAATACAAAAGAAGAGAATCTATAAAAAATTATAGATCTAAATGTGAAATAACAAATCTTAAGATTTTGAAACAATTCAAGATGATTTGACAATATAAAAATAATAAATACCAAGTTTGTTCCACAAATAAGCTAACTATGAAGAACATGAAAATTTTAGGAAGCTTTGAATATCAAACATTAGTTAGTTATCTATCAACCTAAAAAATTCAAAATAATTCAAAAAGATTTGATAAGGAAAAGAATCAAATAATAAATCATATATAGCCTCTCAATACTTCGATAACTTTATCATAGAGATCAAATAAAAGAAAATGTCAAATATGAAACTTGCGAAGAACTTCTTGAGATATTAAAGTAATAAATTTTAACTTAATTGTAAAAGCCTAGGCCTTAATGAGAGCCAACCTATCAAGATTTAGAAACTTCAATTGGAACTACACCAACTAACATCAAGAACATGGCAAACCACCAAAAACATCATAGAAATCATCTAAGGCAATTTCTCAATGTTTTACAATGTGGAAAAGTTCGAAAAACAAACTATAAACTTCTTGAAATCTTTTTAATTACCTAAAATTCTAATCACTAAAAAAACACACAATTAAAGGAGATAATCTATAATTTCAAAATCATCCTTTTATTTAATAAAAGAGTATCAAAGCAAAAACATATCACAATCAATAAGTAAAATACATATAAACAGACATATATAAATAAAGTATAAGAAATAACTAAAAACAACAATAAAATGAAAACAATTTTCAAATAGCAAGATAAGGATGATGAAAGCCCCCAATAAACAAGGACCATGCTTAGGTTGACACCACATAGATCTCCCTCTTAAAATAACTCATCAACGAATGTAGATGTAGTTGGAGGGGAAGATGCTATACCTTATTCTCTTTATGTGATCATGAAAATCCTATCCAACACATCATCCATTAGGTTCAATGGAATAAATTCATCACTTTAAATTGTTGTACAATACAAAGTGATAACTTTTGTCTACTCTTACAAAGTTAAGCTACATTATCCCAATAAATTGATTAATCATCAATAATGATGGTAATCAATTTTGATTCATTTTGGTCATTCAAGTGGATATCAAAAAGTCCATAAATAAGAAAAAAATATGATAATTGGAAGCACTCATAGGACAACGATAAGATTATCTCAAAACGAGAAATTAAAGTAATAAGTAAGAACATGAAGGTTCTTGGTGACACAAAAACGTCTAACTTTAGCTCACAAACACACACCAACAAGTGTCGTATCAATTTTATAAGCCCATCGGTGAAAATTTAGTTGAAAATTGCTTAAAAAATATTTAAATTTGAGATTTTTGATGTTTCCGCTGCCACCTATTGCCGTTAGCAGTCGTAGCCGCCGCCCGAGCCGACCTGCATGCCCGTGTGATCCATAGTAACCCGTAAACCAGGCTGATCCGCTCGACCCCCACCGACCCATCACCCACGACGACTCACACCAACCCTTCAGCCCTCGTCGACCTGCGCCTACCCGAAAACCGGACAGAAAACGACACCCGTGCTGCTTGCCCCACTGTTTCACAGTCCATTGTTACCGTCGCCCTAAACGCACTGCCCATTTCGAACTAAATATAATTAATTTTACATGTTTTCAAGTTAATTTTTATTTAAAATATTTATTCTATAATTTATGTTAAATTTTAAAATTATGAAATACATTTTAAAATTTCAAAATATATTATTTAATATTTTTAAAAACTAATTTTATATTTTTAAATTAGTAAATTACTACTATACTTTTGAAGCTTTTATAAATAGTGAAGCTCATCAAGTTGTAAAGATGATGAAGATGAATATTCTATAATAAAAATTTGCTCTGTTGTATGCTTCAACTTTTGTGAACAAAGAGTATGCGCCTAACTTAGTTAGAGAGACTCAAACTTTTCCTCTCCATGTGAGAGGCAAAGATCGATAGTGAGATACCTTCCAAGAGACAAGAATTGAAGGTGAAAGGCCTTTCACCAAGAGAGCTGACAATTAAACCCTTGTGAGAGACAATGATCAAAGACGAGAGACCTTCCACTGGGAGAGTCGACAACCAAATAAATTTTTGCTTCCTCCAACACTCATAAGTTTTCAACCACCATTTCAATCTTTTGATAAAATCACTAACCTGCCACCCTCTTCAACGAAGTTATAAATTCTAATATATCATTTTATTACCCCATTAACCAAGTTTTCCTACTAACCCAAATCGCCAACATGTATCCTTTTTCATCTTTGTTGCTCCACACGTTAATGCCAGCAAAACTATAGTATATCATCACCAAAAAGGTACACTCTTTCAATAATTTTTATTTTCTATTCAACAATCTAAAATCAAATTTAACATTTCTTCTATTCAAATATTTTACATATAATTTGTCTTAAATTCTTTATTTTATGTTTAAAAATTAAATGTGACAAAAATCATTCTAAATGATTTTATGCTTAATACTTATTGTGTTGTCACTTACTCTACTTAATAATCTATGCTATAAATTTACATGTCAATCTTTAAAATGTTTTAAAATATCACACATATCAACTAACCCTAATTAACATATAATATCTTTTTATATTATCTAATAATTTATTAAGTATCTTTAATATTGTAAGCTCTAAATTAAACTCTAGTAAAAAAAAATCTAAATTTATCCTACATCACTTGGGATATATGATCAATTAATTCATAAGGAAGAAGTACAATTAAAAATCAAACTATACTCATACAATTTTAAAAGTAGAATAAGAGAATCAATAGATAAATATGTAAACTCAACATAGATATAATAGGCATTAAAAATGATAAAGGAATGCCAAACTTAGGTAATGCCCTCTAAGAGCATAATAAAATATCTTTGTAAATAGGAATAACAATAAAATAACCTTGAAATAATGAGCTCGAGAGTGGATGGTTTGGATTTTGGCTTATGATTTGGCTGTTTGGGAGTGGAGAATAAGCGAGGAGCTATACGCATAACATAAAACTCTTAAGGGTTTAATATACAAATCCTTATAAGAAGAAAGGTGTCTTGGCCTATCCCAAAACAATGTTAATAGTTGACATGGCTACAAAATCATAGCAAATATGGGCATAATAACCACCATGCAAAACAAGAACAAAAGAACTATACATAAACTACACAATAAACCCATCAAGAAAGTCAATAAAATAAATTGTGATTGAGATAAAAGATACTTTGTTAATCAAGCAATAACTACAAATTATAACTCATTAATACAATCATAACAACTCATATGAGTAGTGAATATGGGTATATGTTTAACATCAATGATGGCAATCAAATATAAGACAAAGAGAATACAGATGATGCTATAAAATTTTTATATTTCTATGGTTATGAATAAAATCTGAATATTTTTTTTAACATTTCAATATAACCAAGAGGTAGCTCTTCCCAAGGCTTTAAGGATTTATTTAATAAGTTCATAAATATCAAGATGTAAGCATGTAAATAATATACATGAGGCTGAGAACTTTTAATAATAACATTTAATTAAATAAGAAAACTAAAAAGAATCATTCACTAAGTGGCAATACCTCTCTTACAACTAATCAAATAACATCATCTATACACAAGAATGCTACTATAAAGGGTCAAAAAAAATTCCAAACTATTTAGTGCATGATGAAGGAAGACCAAGATCTAATAATAATCATTTATAAACAATGAATCACGGGAATCATAATGTTGGAATTATAAGGCAATAAGATAAACAACAAAAGACAAGGTCATCATAATTAGGGATCATGTTGGAGGATATAAAAAAATAAATCCTAAGAGAGATTCTTAAGGGAATTACTCAAGAGATGGTTTCGAGAGACTCTTGGAAGGCAATTCTCAAGATGTTTTGATGTGGTCACGAGTCGCTATGCTTAAGATGTTTGATGTGGTCACGAGAAGATCACCAGAAGGTAGATCTCAAGGGGTTTTGGTGTCTCAAGAGGAGTTTCTTCAAAAGATCTTGGAGGAGAAGGGCTTCTCGAAGGAGGTTTTAAGCAGTACGAAGACTCAAGAGATGTCTCGAGCAGCATTAACATAAATGATGACAAGGCAACAAGGAAAGCCTCATAGATCAAATACAAAATGAATCATGACTTTAAGAAGGTGTTTAGAGGGATCAACAAAAATATTACACTACAAATGGCATGCTTGAAGTGTTCTCAAGGGCTCAAACTCAAGGAAACGGTTTTGCTTGAAAGATGGTGTAGTCACACGAAGACCTACATGTAGTGAGGGAAGCTCTCAAGTAAAGGTCTTGGGAAGAGCTCATGAGGAAGGTTCATAAAAGACTTGAGGATGGCTCTTAAATTCTTGAGGAAGCGCTCATGAAGCATGTTTTCGAAGAACAATGAACATGAGTACCAACTAAACTAGATAAGCATACATTTTGGTATTTGAATATCATGAAAATCGAGAATGATTTGGAATCAAACGGCCAAGACTTTTGCTAATTTATTGCTATTAGTTCCTATGTTCTTTATCTCCTCTCCTGTTGTTCGAAGGACCTTTGAAAACTATAAAACTAACGATTTAAGAAGATATGTTAAAATGCATGTCTATAGACCAAAGAATCAAGAGTCGTAATCCTGTTGAGTTAATAGAAACTCTTATCACCAATAATTGTTGAGAAATGAGAGAAGGAGAAACCATTAAGATGGGATCAACTAGGCTCATAACTATCCCTCATCTTGTTCATTTTTCTTTCCATTATCCTTATTCTTCAGGTTTAGTTTTGTAGTTCACAATGCTAGAACATGTTTAGGTTTAGTTCTGTGGATATTTCCATGGTTTCCATGGAGGGCAAAATAATAAGGTGTAGCTTCTGTAGTATAGTGTTGATTCCATAAAGGCAAGGGGAGTTATGTACTATCTTTATAATCTAAAAAACTGGATGAGAGTATTGATCTTGGGATTGGGTTTTTCTAAAGAGATATTTGTTCTGAATTGAATTTTATATAGAAGGATAGAATCTCAAGATTGCCTATTTATTTGAAAATTTTAATGATATTTATGTCACAAACATAGCAAAGACATCACTCACCTCTGTAATACATCCATGCATCTGAAGCAGCATTCATCCACACTGTTTGGTTAGTAAAACTTGTGAAATTTGTCATCAAAATTGTGAATTCAATTCACCTTCAAACAGAAAAAAGAACTTCCAACAACTTTCTTCAAAGAAGTAAAAGGAAGAGAAGTCCACTTAGCTCCTACCAAAACTAAAATATAATTTACTCCTACAAAACAACCCCTATTAAGGTCATCGTCGTCTTCAGCTTTATTCCGATTATTTTCCCTGGCATAGATAAGGTCAGGTCGATTGCCTGGACGACCTCCTCCACCAGTAGCTTCCCTGAAACACCACAGGCAGGCCAGCTCCGGAGAGGAGAGCAGCACAAAGTTGCACCAATCCAACGGCTATCATGACCTTCACCTGTCCTCTCTTGGGAATTGGACGGTTAGATATCTTCCGGCTCCTCCTCCTAAGCAAAACCTCCCCTGCCATCCCCCTTGTATACACTAATTCATTTTGCGAGAGGTGAAGGAGTGATATAAAGCATTGGAACATCCCCGTCCTTAGAATCGCGTACCCAAATCAGGGCCGTCGATCACGTGGTCCTCCGTCTTAACTGGCTTCGGATGCCGAAAAGCACAGCATGCGACGGAGGACGTAATGGAAAAGGGTTTAATCGTGGGCCGTGGGGTTCCGGACGAACGGGTTGGTGAGCTAACCAATTTCAGAGCCTATCGATTGTATGATGATTTATTTCACATTGAAAATAAAATAAAAAAATTAAAACGGTAAAATACCATGTCCATAACAGATGCAACAGAAAAAATAAAAAACAAAAAGCACGAGGCAGCAGTCTTTACTTGTATGCTTAATGAACAAATGATAGAAAACTGACCAAAGCTATCGACAGTGATGACCACAAGCATAAAAATCAGAACGCTGCTCTCACAGCACCGCGGGCAGCCTCTCGCCTAATCTCTGCAGCTTTTCCACTGCCTCGGAAGTACATGTAAACTTGCTGAAAAGCGAGTGATATAAGCCAACATTAAGGTCCAAAGCTACAGGAAATAAATGAACATAATTGAGCAACAGATGGAGAAGACAATGAGGACACCACCTGAATGACCCAGATGCTGAGCGTCAACTCCAGGCAAAAGAAGCCAAATCCGATGAAGTAAAATATCTGCAGCAGAACTAGTTCACAGAGATTAGAGATGCAAACGATGGTAACGCTATGCAATGCTTGAGCTAAAACATTCAAATTGTTTGGCCTCACCAACTACGGTTACAAAAGAAAACACAGCCCAATTCATGCTAATCATGTTGAATTTTCCTTTGCACCCCTATTTAAGATCATCAGTTTGAATGCCTTGGCAAATCTATTAGTATCTATGAATATGGACATGCAAAGAATAAAAGCTCAAAGCTCAAGTAAGATGACACAAAACGATATTTTGTTTATCTAGGTACAATTTAGTTCCTCATAAACATTGCAGGTCATCTACCAATCCAGCTTTGGTATCAATTTAAGTAGAGATACGCACCGCAATTATTGCATGGTCACCCAGAAAATCTATGGCTGGTAAAATTCCCCTGTAATGTGGAATAAGACAGAAATGAAGATAACAAAAGATAAAAATACAAGAACAAAAAAAAGGAAATGATGGAATCAAATATCACTTCATTTGATATCTTTGAATGTCAATCAGGTATATCGCATTGTGTTGATAGCTATCTCAAATGTTGAATTAATTAAAATCAAAGATCATTAAACAATTTAAACTATGAACTTTTCAGACATAAGAAGCTCACGTCAAGGATTCTCCCTTAAAAAATATTGGAGGAGCCACAGCAGCATAGATGCAGAAACCAATATGCACCTATATTAATGTTCAAATATAAAATATGTTATTTTCACAAGTATTTTCAAGGTAATCAACATAGCTACCCAACTATAATTTACCACGTAGAACAGGAAAAACCATCCAAACTTCAACGCACTTTCAGTCCTGCAACGTTAATTCATCGTTTAAGAAACAAAAACATTCAAAAGACATACACCAAAAACATTCAAAAGACTACTGCAATAAAAATGTACCTCATGGCATTATAAAGTGGTCGATACCATAACACATATGCACCAGGGACCCCAGAGATAAAGAAAATGATGGAAAGCAACCATATCTTTACACCTGATGAAGAAGAAAAAAAAAACAATACTCCACAATAAATACATGACAAATTACGACCGAGTAGTTGCAGAACAACTTTTTCCCAAGGCAAACTAAATCTACCTTCCCCTTCAATCCAAGCCACCGTAGTAGCTATGATGTTCCAAAATAGGCAAGTCGTCAACCCTGCATAACATTATACAATTTGAAGAGGTCAAATGTCTGGATTGTGCAAACAAACATGGCTCATTTTACAGCCCTAGCACACAAAAAAAAAGAGCAGAGTTTACGATACCTAGTTCAAGGCCTACACAAGAAAGCGGATGCATGTTACATCATTTGGGATTATTCGAGTAGGATTAACTCAGAATGCAGTTCAATCGTCCATTTCCTCGCTATTTAACTTAGCAACGACTTGTGTAAAAATGAATGATGAAGCATGAATCGTTATTAGCACATGTAAAATTGGATGGCAGATGGCAGTTATTTTGGCAATCCGGTTGAGTATTTGACTGTTCACAATGTTACTGAGGAAATTATGGGACCATGTAGAGGGTCTTCAATTGGACATTGGTTTACAAAAGTGCGAATTGCTGAACCACTATCCATGATTTGCCAATCCACTAGATTATGATGTTTTGGGATTTTTTTCATCTTCCATGGCATGCTTAACCAGCTTAGTAACCCCATGTCATTGTACAAGCCTTGTCCTATCCTATGTCAGCATCATTGTAGAACCATGTTTTCTATCAATTATATGTTATTGGTTCTGTCAATGAAGCATTCAAATTATAAATGGAATAAAAATGAAATTTCACTAATCCTTATTTATTTTCTGTGCTCATGAGTACTACCTTATTTTACCATGCATTACACCCACACTTCACCGCTGTCTTATGTAAGAACCTCAAGTAATGAATTTGCACCAATATCACGGAGTTTTACAATGTGAACTAAAAAATAATACAAAATCATTTATGGAAGCAACACAAATTAAATTAGAATAAGTGGGAATTGAGTCCAAATAGAAGCAATCGTTTACATGAGAAGAAATATTCTCAAAAAGCATGCATCTACAAAGTGTTTTTAAACACAGAGGCCTTCATCTGAATTTCATAAATTAGGATAACGGATTCACAATCTTAACTTTCAGGAAGCATAGACATTTTAAAATTTGTAAAGCTACCTATGTAACACATACAGAGCGCTTTTCCTTGTAAAAAAAACATTTACATCATTTCATTAGTTATTGCAGAAATGTTGCATGCTCAATATAATACAGTTGTAGAACATTTCAAATCCTTCCTCAAGCAATAAAACCACCCCATCTCAATCTATGAACAAGCCTGTTAATATCAAATATGGTTGAAACTGAAATTAAGTATAACACTAAAAGCCTATTTCTTTTCTTAAATAAGTATTCAATTTAAATATAAGAGAGAATTATTTCAGAATATTTAATAACTATTTACTGTGCAGTGATTTAAAAAAAATAAAGAAGTTCCAAGTCACAATTATTTATGGTGCCATCCCATTTCCATCTCCAGAAGTGTTATTGCCATGTTTTTTTCAATAGTCTTCATGTAGTGTACTCGGGTCTCCATGTACTATATGCACTTTTTAGCCGCCAAACAAAAGGTTGTAAAACTCAAACTAGCAACATACCCAATAATGATGCAAATGCAAAATATTGCATCCTTTGTAGGTGAGTTGGTATTTCCTTGGCTATATCATGATGGATGATGGGGAACATTGGTGGCCAGTTTTTCACCTCTATAACAATTCCAGCTGCAATTAAGAAAAAAAACAATCGGAGGAGGATTATTAACTTGAATGGAAATTTTCAACAGGCAACAGAAGAGAAAACTAAACATTCTTATCTGAAATGATAAAAAATAGTAATTTACCACGTGCTGCAGCTTCTTCTTTACGTTTAAGCTCCTGCAAATCAAGAAAGAGCAAAGTAAAATGGTCATAAAAAAGCAGCAAAATAAATAGAAAAATCAAATTGTAAAAAACCTAAAAAAATTGTGAAAATATCATTTGCAATGCTTACGTGATTTGAAGTTTGTATTAGCGATAATTTGCTGGTTAATCTTCAATTTCTATGTTAAGCGTAATGGAAAGCTGTTCACTACCGATTACATCTCTAAAATGTTATAGATACCCTTCTAACATTCAAATCATAAGCAAATGACATACTCATTTACATTTCACACTTATCATGTGCAACAAATAATAACTGGTCACTAAATTGAAGATCATTAGATCAAATGAAAAAAAACATAAACATTAATTTAACTTATAGAAACCTTGTAGCTGGGAAATTTGGGTGAGAATAACTCTTTTATAATAGAAAAAACTCACTGCAATTGATTCAAGCGGTTCGATCCTGTTGATATTTCTAGGCTTGTTTTAGTACAAATTTCAGATTTTGAATTTCGTGTTTGATTTCAGTTCAGCTATAGAAAACCCAACAACAGAAAAAAAAAAGTTGTATTTTGGATTCTACATTATATAATCAATTGAGAATCCAGAAATATGATTCTAGAATGACATTTGTCAAGTTCAAAACACATTTCTGCTTCTTGATTTTGTATTGACACCATAATGATCACCCTAAATTTGTGCAAAAAATTGTTTTGGAAGAACAATAAAGTCTATCTGTTTGGAAAAACATTTCTGCTTCACTGCTTTAATTGATAGCTTGGAGTCAACATTTTTGGTTTGAGACTTCATCTTAGTATTGTCCTCATTGCATGCTAATGATCTTTCTCTTTAATATAGAAATCAAAATCTTTGGTACATTAAAAGTTTCTCTCTTTGGTAAATCTATTTGATTAGAAAAAAAAGTTTGTTAAGCTTTTTACAAAAAGGAATTGGGTATATATTGAAATTTTCACAAGACAGCCTTTGCTCTCTATTTTGTATACCACTATTGTGACTTCTTGATTATTAAAATACCCTCTTCTCTCATGAACATAACCTAATTTGTAATCAAATCACATAAATTATTGTGTTCTTTTGTTCAATAATCTATTGATCATTGGGTTCAATTTTGTTGGTATTTTCGCATAATGTGCCACTTATTGCAACAAATTGGTATCTAAAATTTGACATGAGAAAAGTTGCTTGGATGTAATCATCTCTGGTTAGTTTGAAAAAGTATTGCAATATGAGCAATCACAAAGTTGGTTTTAAAACTACAATTGCAGTTTTTGAAGATCGTGGCACACTTATTAAGAAAAAAGTTTTCAAAAGATCATGGTGATGGATATAGACGTAACATGGCAATCTTAATACCAGATTATACTGTAGTAACACACAAGGCAAAAAGATACCCACTTTTAAGGTACTAAAAATTTTGGTAAGTGGACTTCTTTATCTATAATTCATGTCGAATTAAAGTGGATATGCTTTAACAAATATTTTTATTATTTGGATTTAAGTTGATATTGATATAATAAACTTAAGAGATTTATTAATTTATTGTGTTTGCCATAAAATATATCTCCATGTTGTTTATGATTTTCACATCTACAGCTAACTATTATAAAAGCTCAAGATATATTATGAGTTGTGGACTTTCATTCGTTTACATTTTGCTTTGCTAATTTCGCCAACAACTTGGAGTCGTCAACATGAGGTTTAAGGTTGCTATTTTTGTCTTGAATGCTAGAAATCTTCCTCACTTATGTAGATGAAGAGATTTTTGATATATCATCAACATATATATTTTCTCTTCTTAAAGAATCTAATTGATATAGATAGAAATTTAAAATGTTTCTTTTATAACTAGGATTTGGATATACTTTGGGATTTGAGAAAGAGTTCTTCATTTGTTTTTTTGTATATCAATCGTTTGGCTTCTTGATTAATAAGATATCCTCTCCAAATTCAGGCCTAATTTGTTATTAAATTACGTAAACCATTGTATTATTCTTTGTTCTTGATATCTATAGTTTACAACTTTGCTAATCATCACATGCAACCCTATTAGTGATTCCACATAAGACGATGATTGAAACAAAATGAAACAACTAAAATTCAGCTCGCACATCAAAGTTTCCTTGCTTCAGATTAAAGACAACATCCAAAGAAAGCAATTGAATAGAGAGGTTAAGCTGAATGCACAACCTTACTAGCAACCCAAGATCCTTCTCATTGACTTGGATTCTAGACTTGGTGAGAAATAACAGTCTGAAGGGGGAGGTATTAGTGGGAAAAAACAGATTTGGGGGATGTCCAAGCAAAAGCCTAACACCTTCCCCATTGACAACATGGAATCTTTGATAAAGGACCCTTTCTTATTCATGATGTTCTTCTTTACAAATTCAAATATTTGAGCAAACACATCAAAGTTTTTCTTTACATTTAAAATACTAAAATAGTAAAGGTTGGAAAGAAAAGACATGCTTTGAGGTAACTCATTTTCCATAAACCATAAGTGTAACTAACCTTAGGAAATTATGCTTTTGCTGCTACTAAGTATGCCAAGCAAAGCATGGCTATCTGCATGGATGGCTAGGCTTTAATAGTTACTAATACATGTATTCATTTAGTTGACCAGTTTTTTTAACTTGATCTAAGTATTGTCTTTTTGTTGTTTTACCCTCAGTTTAATTGTTGGGTTTGGGATTATGTTGTATCACTTTTTGTCATTTTAACACAATGATAATGGATCCATTCTTTTCTCCTCCGATCCTTTTTTGCTTTTATCTTCACTCATTGCTGATGGACAAACCACAGCCTAGACTTAGAAATCTCTTATTTTATCAGATGTTATAAGGGCAACAATATGTTTTCTCATAGTTCCCCAATTTTTCCTTTCATTTTATTCATCTCAATTAACCCCTTATTTACCCACATACTTTAATATATTGAATAACTTTCATACGATGGATTGAACTACATAACTTTGCTGCATAACACAATTTGAAGGTATTTTATTAGAACATGTTCCTTCACATGTGAGTTCGCCTATCAAAGTCATTTCTTCTAAAATATGAGATAACAATTAATTGAATCTTATTATGTTTATCGGCTCAAACTAATAGAGTAGCTGTGAGTTAGATGGAAGTTATTATTCCTAACAACCCCAATTCTCCTTTCCTTTTATTCATCTCAATTAACCCCTTATTTTCCCATGTATTTAATATATTAAATAACTTTTATATGATGGATTGAACTACATAACTTTGCTAGAGAATATAATTTGAAGGTATTTTATTAGAACATATTCTTTTGCATGTGATTTGTCTACCAAATTCATTTCATCTAAAACACTAGATATGGAGGAATCGAATCTTATTATGTTTCTCGGCTCAAAACTACTAGATTAGTTGTGAGGTAGATAGAAGCTATTATCCCTAACAACCCCTTCTTGCATGTGACATTGCAATCAATGTTTGCTTTTTGTTAAAACATCGATTGCCCTTCTAAAATCCATATTTGTTTATTGAAGGATCAATTGCAACGATTGAAATTCAAAATTCTGTTTAACAAGTTTCCTAAAATCAAATGTCACTCTAATTTTCTTGCTATCATTACCCTTTTCAACTTTGAAATTGTTGAATATACAATTGATAGACTTGAGCTGATTCAAAGAGTTTATTACTTCTTTGCATTGTCAACCATCTTTGAGTTTTGATGAATTCTATTACCTTCTTTTATGAAAGAAGAATTTGATTCAACATGTCTCCTTTAAATAATTCATTTGGGTTTACCCTAACCAAAGTGAAAAAGAGTTTTTCTTCAACAATGAATTCTAATGCTGGCAATCCTCCTTCTTCGATTTTGTTCTCCCTTGCTTCTTGTACCTCCCTCAATCTCACACATAAGCTCTTGAAATTTGCAAGTGTTTTGTTCATAGTGTTCGCACGTGAACATTTTGCATATTCAACTACTCAGATGCCATGTCTACCATGAATCTCAACAATACTTCAAATTTCAAGTGGTATCTTCCTCTGATGCAACTCGTCATATGAACCCATCATCTATTATACCCAATTCAGTCTTATCATGGTAATAACTGACTTCATTATAGTAGGTAATGGATCTTTTTTGTCCATTACTCATATAGGCTCTACTATGGTTAAAACTTAACAAAAACAATTACAACTGTGATAAACAATATACTCTTGCACTTAAGAAGAATGTGTTATCCATCCATTGACTTTCTAATGATGATAATTTTATATTTATTTTTGATGCTAATGTTCCTTTAATTAAGGACAAGAACAAGAACAAGATGAGACCTCTTCATTGGCAATATTTAGGGGATTATATCAAATTCACGAAAAAAACATTTCTACACTAAATTCTTTTTACATTCTAGAACATGTTCACAACATGGCATATTCGTGTTAGACATCCACCTTCTATACTGTTTTGGATATTATCTATGAAGCTGACCATCCATGAAAATTCAAGCACAATTAAATGCATTGTGTGCCCATTAAAGCACATCAATTATCATTTTCTCTTTGTACTTACATAAAAACTAGACATTATAATTGGTAAATTTAGATGTCTAGAGGTATTCTCTAGTTCCCTCTGTTTCTAGACATAAATTGTGTCAATAATGGATTATTACAAAAGATTTTCATAAAATTTTCCACTTCTGTGTAAGTATAATTTCTACATGTGTTTGTACATTTTAAACGAATGAGTGAGAATTTGTTATTGTAAAATATTCAAATTATTTAGTTGGAAGATGGTGGAGAGTTTGTAGGTACTCATTCTCCTAAATTTCTTAAGCCATGTGGTATGGTTGATTGTTTTAGTTGCCCATATACAATACCACAAAATGGAATTGTCCAAAAGAAGGATTGACACATAATTAAAATGGGTAAGGTCTTCTATTTTTATCAGATATACCTTTGATGTACTGGTTTGAAGCCATTTGGACAGCAATTTTTCTAATTAATCAATTTCTTTCAGCAGTTTTTATTAATAGATCTAGTTATGAACTTTTGTTTCAATGATTTCCTGATTACAGTTTTTTGAGTACTTGGATGTTTTGTACCCAAGTCTATGCTCTTTGTTTTTCTAGAAATAAATCTTCATATAAAAGGTAACAGTGTTTAAATTTGGTTACCAAGCAGCCCTAAATAAACAAGAATGTGATTTGTATGAAGATCTGTTTCCATTTAAGGATATTAGTAGGATTCATATGGCCCAAAATCATTTCAAGAATGTCTTCAAAACTAATCAATCATATCCCTCATATTTTTTGTATTTTATTGATTTGAATAATTCTTTCTCTCATCCTGATTTATGGAACTGATTTTCGTTCCAGATCTCAATCCCTTCTTCCTTAAGTAGAACTACCTTCTAATCCCACATGAGAACCACAATCATCCAATTCTTTGATTTCCTATCTAAACTCTCCTTGCGATGTTCAAGGTAAGTGCCAACATTACCTACTAAAAGTGAGTGATTAAGTAGTTAATTTATCAGTTTGCAAGGAGAATATTTTTCACCAATTGCTTTGGTTTCTTTATATGAGGGCATTTTGACCTTTGAGCCAAACTTTTACACTAAAGCAGTTAAAAACTTTTCATTGGATTCAAGCTATGCAAGAAAAGTTTCAAGCTATTATGAAAAATCATGCTTAGACTTTGTTTCCTCCTACTCATGATGCAAATGAGATTGGGTTGAGGTGGGTTTTTAAAGTAAAATTAAAGTCTAGCAATTTCATTGATCATTATAAAGCTTGTCATGTGGCAAAAGGTTATCATCTACAGGAGGGATTAGATTGTATACTTATAGTCTTGTTGTTAAAGCAATGACTGTACAAACTGTTCCAAATTCGGGTGTCTAAAATAATTGGTCACTTGGACGACTGAATTCATGCAATTCCTTTTTAAATGTTTTTCTTAACGAGGATACTTACAGAAAAAAACTTCCCAAAACTCATAATATCATGGATAAGCAACACCCAGGTCATGTTTGTTTGTTGCAAAATGCAATTTATGGCCACAAGCAGGCACCTAAATAGTTCACTTCTGCATTATGTAAATAGTTTCATTGCAGAGATTTGTGCTTCAATTCCTATCCGAAGCTCTTGAACAA
Organism: Vanilla planifolia; assembly: GCA_023846275.1. Taxonomy (NCBI): domain Eukaryota; kingdom Viridiplantae; phylum Streptophyta; class Magnoliopsida; order Asparagales; family Orchidaceae; genus Vanilla; species Vanilla planifolia. Next base: position 38,710,385 of record CM043870.1, on the reverse strand, counting down.
TTCATTTATGCATTAGGTAAACAATTTCATTTCAAAGAATTAGGTTGGTTGAGTTTATATCTGGGAATGGAAGTTCAACATAAATGCAATGTTATTTGCCTTATTTATGCTGTGGATATCTCAAGTCGATATTGTTTTGCAAACTTTAAACCATGGAATACTTCCATTACTACACGATATCGGTTAATCTTAAATGACAATGAGTTGCTTAGTGACATTACTTCCTATAGAAGCATGGTTGAAGCTTTTCAATCTCTTATCATCACCAGACCTGAGATATGCTTTGTTGTAAACGATGTATGTCAGTTTTTAAGTTCCCCAAGAACTTCACTTACAAGCTGTAGTGGATATTTTTCATTATCTTAGAAGAACGATTGTCAGCTCGTTTATCATTTACACCAGTAAAACTTGCTTCTCTCTTTGCTTATTGGGACTCAGATTGGATTGCAGACCAAAACAATTGAAGGTCTATCGCAAGGATTTGCAATTTTGTTTGGTTCTAACATGGCTTCCTGGATAGCAAAGAAGCAATCCATCATTTCCAGGTCTTTGACACAAGCTGAGAATTGGCAATGGCTTTGATAAAACCAAAATTAAGGTGGTTCTGTTATTTATTACGTGAGCTTAGTATTTTTATTACCTCCCACCAAGGATGCACTGTTACAACAATTAAGATGGCGTCAAATCCTGTTACGAAGGTTTACACTCATCACATTGAAACAGATAACATTTTACTAGACAGTTGTTTACTCTTAAGTGCTCTTTAAATCGACCACAATCCCTCCAAATCACAATTGGCTGATGTATTCACTAAGGGTCCCTCCAAGGAATGGTTTATGCAAATTGTTCTACGCTCAAGCTATGCTCCAATAGATTTAGCTTGAAGGATGGATTAATAGGTTACTAATACACGTGTTTATTTAGTAGTCCAATTTTTTTTTACTTGTTTTCTATTCATTATCTCAAGAATGGTCTAAATATGGTGTCTTTTACTATTTTCCCTTGACTTTAAGCATTGCAGAAGTTTCCTTCTCTTCTATAGCTAATATAATCTCCTTCCACATATTCTCCAACAGCCCAACACAATTCTGAGTTCATATTGCCCTCCCTGTAATAATCCTCTAAATATCAACCAATGAATACTATTTTCTTTATCCTTCCTATCGGTCTCTTCTCTGCATCTCTTACATGTAAAAACACCCTAAGTTGAAATTCATCTAGAATATGCAAGATGTGTATCTTGCATAAAGAGTGGCTCGCCCCACCCCATGTTCTCTCCCTACACGTACTCAATTATGTGTGCCAAACATGAAACAAAGATAAGTCAAGCCCCCCAACCCCTAAGTGCACCCAAAGGGCTTGCCAGGTTTGACCCAACCTAACTGTCCTGTTGAGCTAAAACAATGCTTAAGCTGAATAAGTCTTGATGCAATAGAATGAAATTGTTTCCTACAAACCCAATTACCACCCTGACCAAGCCAAATTGTCACCAAGCTGAAGACTTAACAGGGAGAAGAAAAACTGAGCAATCAGCCCAAATTGACGACTTATTAGTCCTAACTAACCCAATTCTAGGTTGATTGAACCAGTTCACTGCCTATAAGTCAAATTGCACCTATATTGAGTCCAATCATAACTTAAGCAAAAAAAAAAAAAAAACTAGTCTGGCAAAGAAAATTCACCAAACTAAAGCCAAAATGAGACAAGAGTGGGTCAAAGTGAGCCATTTAATGCAAACATTGTACAAAACTAAATCTAATAGAACCCAAATTGAACACTTTTGAGCCACTTAACAAATATTTGAAAACAAAATTGCAAGAATCAAGCAAATTGAGTCTTAAATTGAACCAAATCTAACCTACTAAGAGTCAAACACAAGCCAATTCAACCTAGCTCACATTCAATTATCCTAAGAAAATGAAGGTGCATTAGGTGCTGGCTTATTCTTGCATGACCCTTAGTTCAAGTTGAATTAATTTTAGGTCATGTGAAGACTTCAAACAAGCCAATATTATGTTAAATCTGAACTTCGATCATGTCAAATTAATGCTCAAAAGAGCATTTTCCTACAAAAAAATGGTGCAAAATTGCTTCTAAACTTGGAGGAAAAAAAATAATAAAAATAATATATATATACATATAATTATGGATAAATTTAAAAAGTTTCAAAACAATCTTTTGAAAGACACCCTTGGGTGTCATAAATTACCAAAACATCCCATGGAATTAATAATGATATAAAAATCTTAATAAAATTCCTAAACAAAATTCCAAAATTATCCCAAGCAAATCTAATATTAATTTGTATAGATTGGTAACATCTAGACCTTCAAATTTGCCAAATCAATATTGAGAAGATAAAATAACTAAAATAACCTATTGTGACAAATAACGTCTGAAATCTCAAATATATGTTTGAGAATGCCAGTTCTTATCAAAACCATACATACATGATCAGACAACCCATCTTATGGATGCATCTACCTTGCTATAATGGGCAATTTACTTTATAAAATTATCCCAAAGAAGCCTAATATTAATTTGCAGAGCTTGGTATCCTCTAGGCCTTCAAATTTATCGAACCAACATCAACAAGGTAAAATAAACAAAATACCTTATTGCGACAAACAATGTCCAAAATCTCAAATGTATGCCTGTGAATGCTAGCAATCACCCAACCAATGCATGCACAATCAAACAACCCATCCTATAGATGCATTTGCCCAACCATGGTGGGCAATGTAATCATCAATCCATGTTATCGATATATCTCATAAATACCATATTAAACATTGGTCATACCATAATTAATCCACCAAAATTAGCCTTTAGAAACTCTCTTGGATAAGGAAACCCATGACTATTAATAAAAAAAATCTTATTGTCACAAACATGGCATCCTAAAAATTAAAGGATAATATCCAATCTAAATATCCATGAAACAATTGAATTATCGAATCATGACTAGACATATTCTCCAAATCTAAGCTATTTACCCTTTGCACTTAAATTCTATCTAGTCTATGAATGAAGGTTCCTTTAAATTTTAAGAGAATAATTAATAATAGGTGATTATATCTATTAGAAGTGACAAACCTTCTAATAAAAAATTCCTCATCTAAGGGTCAAGATCTAAAAAGCATTTCCCTCAAAATTAAGAAACCTAACTTGTTATATAAACCATTATGACAATTTTCAACCTTATATTAATAAAACCATTCTTATATCCTTAAAAATGGTTTTGTAATTTTTCAAAATTCAATAAAAATTATGTTCATATATAAATGCAACCACCCACAAATCAAATAATAAATCTCCATATTATAGATTACATTATAGACCTTATTTTTAATAAAGATAAAAACAAATACCAAAATAACAAAACATCAAAAAGAACACTCCATGGATAGAAAAAAAAAGATTAAACCTTAGCCAAGAAGCCCATTAAGAGAAAAGATAAATGACTTGCATTACAAAATTTTATGAAAGAAAAATACTTGTTCTCTTCTATTAAGCTCTGCCTCCTTTGTCTGAAGCTCCTTCTCCTTTTTCTTCAAATCCTACAAAAATTACACATAGGAAAAATCTACGAACAAATAACTCGATAAAAACTAAAAAAGAAATTCTAATATCAACATACCTATAAAATACAAAAAAAAGTTCTCAATTTTCATAAAAGAATACATATCAAGAACGAGATATCAAGAAAGCATGGATAAGGGGAAAGGAAATGGACATGAGAACTTATGCAAGACTTCATTTGTTTGTGAGCATGTGTGTATGTGTTGCCATTCATGCAGCTATGTATTTGCAACAGATTGTCTATTTGTGAAAACACAATCAAACACCAAACATAGGAGTATGCAAATCACAAGGCATTGAACAAATGCAAAGGTGAGAGAAGAAGCCACCAAAAAAATGATTGCTTTGCAATATAATTTATAATATAGTGCCATAGACTACACAATTTGAATGGAGAAATCTCTCATGCTGATGGTTCTCATATGGTAAGAATGTTATCCAAAAAGAATCGGAAAATTCTTTGAATATACAAAATACTGAACTAGCATTTCAGCTCAATGACCAAGTAAATCAATTTTTCTGGAAGGTTAACAAAAGGTTTGCACTTAAAACAAGCCTATAAAAACAGGCTTCATAGAAAAAAATATTAACCAAAAGCCTCAAATTGAGGCAACATTTAAGGGTTGGCAAAGACTGAAAATTTTGTTTTCACTCAAACAGACCATTTAGATAGTTTACTAGAACTAATGCACAAAAACTATTATTTTTTTATATAACAATTTGCAACTCTACTCATATCTATTTGATCAAAATCACAAGACTACCAGCCTTTATTGTAAACAAAAATTCAATTACCTTAGAATTGTCAAGTGGTATGTCAATTGTTGTTGCACGATCATTGTAAAATTCTACGGGTTCAGGAGGAAGTGGTGAAGGCCTAGAATTTGAAGCTGGTGGTACACCCGGATTCTATAACAATGCAATATTAAAAAAAAGAATTATTTAAGAAAATGATATAACGCATAAATATGAAAACATATTAATAACATCACATTCAAAATTGAAGGTCAAAAATCAACAAAATGTTACAGTAATTCCAAAGAATTTATAAATGAACCAAACAAAATAGGAAAATATCTATAGGTACCATCATATAAAATGCACCTCCTTCATAATTTGATTGGCCAGATCCTTTTCTTGGAGCAGAAGAGCCCTAAAATGATGATATTAGACAAATAATTTATTAAAACCTAGTAAATATGCACTTATCAATAACACAAATGACTGTTTTTAATAACTAAAGGTTGTTTTCCATAAATGAAAAGAAAAACACTATAGAATCTAATAACATCACCTTTCTCTTTGTCCTTTGTGAGCTATGGTTAGGCAACACTTGTAGCCAAAGAAAGCAAGCTTAAGCTTAACAATTCTTGGTAGGTAAGTGCAACCAAGTTAGATTAAGCTCGGCAATTCTCATATGGAACTCTACAAATAATGACCTATTACACAAACTTGTTACTCACATCAAATTACTAAATCAATTGACAATCAAAATTAGAGATGCTACATTTTGAGTCTAACTCCTCAGTAGGTTGTGCAGAGTATGTAATAAGTAAAGCATCCTCTTTGGAATTCTCAAGGCAAAGGCACCAAAGATCAAATAAGAAAGCTATTGACACACATCCCTAGAATAATATAGTATGTGTGTAGGGTTGAATCACCAATCTCCAATGCTTGAAGCCTTTAACTGATGCTTGAATCTAATAACATCACCTTTCTTTTTGTCATTTGTGAGCTATGGTTAGGCAACACTTGTAGCCAAAGAAAGCAAGCTTAAGCATAACAATTCTTAGTAGGTAAGTGCAACCAAGTTAGCTTAAGCTTAGTAATTCTCATATGGAACTCTACAAACAATGACCTATTACACAAACTTGTTATTCACATCAAATTACTAAATCAACTGACAATTAAAATTAGGGATGCTACATTTTGAGTCTAACTCCTCAGTAAGTTATGCAGAGTACGTAATAAGTAAAGCATCCTCTTTGGAATTCTCAAGGCAAAGGCAACAAAAGACCAAATAAGAAAGCTATTGACACACATCCCTGGAATAATATGGTATATGTGTAGTGTTGAATCCCCAATCTCTAATGCTTGAATCCTTTAACTGATGATCTTGTAATTGTGTAAGGATGCTAATGATTATAGGTACTAATTTTCAAATGTTTCTAATGCAACCAAAGGAAAAGTTCATTATTAGAATTATCAATGCCATAAACTTTGTTATTTAGACCTCGACATCATAGTTCAAAAATAAAGCTTTCATAACAATTAGTGAAGGGAAACTGATCAACACTTGTGATTGGATAAGAACATTCATACACGATGCCTCATTGTTTAAACTAAGTAATGACTATATAGTTTTCATGCAAAAGATCACAAAACTATAAAGGCTAACAAATGTCATACATAAAATTAGTACAAAATATGAGAGAATCAATACCAATTAGAATTCCACAATTATGATCAAAACCACAATTCAGGAATAGCAATCATATCTGGGATCCAAACCTCCAAATCAGTTTAAGCAAGTTTGCAAGCAAGTTATGATTTCATAAATTGTATCCATTTTAACTCAATCCAACATGAATTCAAGAACGTATAAGTACCAAGTACATGGAATATAATAGGAAAGCAATAGAATAACAAGAAACTTGTAAATAAAGAGAAAGATTAAATTGAAGGCACTAAAACAACACCCACTTCCATCACATGGATAGCATTGGTGGGCAACCTCTAGAGTCAGCACCAAAAAATCTTTAAGTTAGCCAGATGATTGGAGGAAACCATGTAGGAATACCTTATTTCAAAAGTAAGCAATTATGTTCAGCAAAACAAATAATGCAGACAAAAGTGCCCAACCAATCAGTCTTATATTGGCAATATGTTCTGCTGTGTTAAAGGTATCATACCACAAGATGATTTGAACTGAATTCATCGTGACCAACCAAACCTTAAAATGGAATGCACTAAGTTGATTATATAATGCATATATTATGATACAGCCTGCACTCAATTGCATTCCAAAAATTCCAGTGTTGAATCAACTTCTGACACAAGGATATATTTTCATATATCACCGCTGTGCTTCCTTAAACGTTCCTGAAAAAAAGTGTGCATACTAACAAGTCCAAAAACATAATTGGCAGATTCGATACAACTAGACATGACAAAAACTGAATCTGACTGGTGGTGTAGATGAAGTCAAACAGGACCAGAAAGACAAGGATCGCATTTGCATTTGTATGGTTATTGAAATGGGGAAGCTCGTGACTAACTCTGATTATATTTAACCAAATTTCAATGGTAATCACACTACCATAATAAAATGAGGCAAAAAAGCATGTTAAAGTCTACATTCATCTATTTGCAAAAAAGTCAGCTAGCATATTCCCATGGTTAGGTTTTTTTTTTCACGTAGAAGTTTTGCACCTGAGGAGTTTCTCAGGTTGTGAAGAATAAACAAAGCGTTGCAGAAGTCACATCGCCATCGTAAATACAAGGTGGAGAGATAAGCCGCAATAAAATTCCCATGTTACAGCAGAATTGCTTCCTTAAAATGGCATTTACACTCGTTTTATGTAATTCATACTCTTGTAACTAGTTAGTTTAATCAGTATCGTTTGCATCCTAAAAACTGAATTATCATACTTTTATCCAAAAAAAAAAAAAAAACCGGATTATCATACAGTGATTATCCAACAAAGGGTGCCATCCGAAGCCAGTGCTGGCATATCGCATAAAAAGTTCCAAATTCAGCATGTATTTGCAGACAACAGAATACCATACTAGAAGATGGCGTTACCAAAAGCTCAAGACGATTAACGTGTAACTGCAGATCTGAACATTCAGATACATTTAGCACCAAAAGTCATTCAAACTAAAATTCCACATTCAACTTACCGGAAAAGTAAAGTGTACCACACATCGAAAACTAGACCATTGCCCAACTCACCCTTTCGACTATCTAAGATCAAAAGAACGATCATTCCTCTTGAGTTTGTCATCCCACGATAAGCGGATTATCATGACACTCCATTGCTAGATCCAGCACGTGCAAACCACAAACAAACAATTTCTTCGATCTTGAAAGAACAGGAGATGTAAAATAGACTCACCGAAAAAGGATTCACGTCCTCCTCCTCGAAAGGATTGCTATCGTACCGACCCGCCATTAGATAGAGAGAATAAAATGACCTCAGGACTCGGAAAGTGTAACACAATGGCTTGAAATGAGAGCAATGTGAGTGGCGATGGGTTTTGGCCGAGGTAGAAGAGCAGAGAAGCGTGCAGGAACGCCGATACAAAAGATTCGGTTCTTTCTTTGTATAGAGGCAAAAACCATGCGGATCTAAGGCGGTTCGTGGTAAGCATAAAAAATGATGGATTCGGACCCGATAGGACTGGACCAATAACAATTTTGGTTGGGAGTTGTCATCGGGTCGGACGGATGACCGTTCAGATCTGATTTCGGATATGGGTCCGACATCGCATCAATTTACTAATAAAAAAATGTTAGCATACTTAATAAATTATTTTAATATATAATCATGAATTTATTTTTGTTTTGCAAAGACGCTTAGTATTTAACTATTATGCATTTAAAAGGAGTAAAATGATAACTAGTTTATAAAAAATAATTTTAAAAAATGATGTAAGTAAGAATAAAAGTAAAAGAATTCTCTTGATATGTTTATCTTCCAATTCTTTTTTATGTAAAAGATTAATAGACAATCATTTTTGTTAAAAAGTTTAATATTCTTTCACGTTTATAATATTTGATATATTTGGAGTGAGATTTATTATATTTTGTATGTTGTATTTATAACTATGGTTATGTTAAATATTTTGAGAGCATAAGTGTAACATTGACAAAAACATAAAGCAAACATGAATAAATAAAAAGCAACAAAATATACTAATAAAAGCATAACTAATGTGCAAAAATTCTAAAGGTAAAAAGATAAATAAATCTTATATTTGTCATAGAAAGATATATCTTAAGATTTATAAGTAAAGTCATAAACCTTAAAATGCTAGGTAATTTTTTTAGGAGAATTCATACGTCAATCTCATAAAAAACTTATTGATTAAGCAAACTATAATGGTATTCTTGACCCTTAAATTTCTTCCAACGTTTTAGTTTTTTCATGTGTCTTCTCACTTTCTTGTCATCTCAAATCTAATGGTTTATTGTCAATTGACTCTCTTCCTTATCCCATAGCCATTAGTATTTTAATTTTAAGAATTTCTTTATTATACAACATCATATTGGACAATCTCTCTACTTTATATAATATAATAAGATATATTTTTCTTCATTTGATATTACTTGCACTTATCATGCTTATACGATTTATTAATTGTATATATATGATTCATTTTAACTTATTTAGCTCAGGCATTCTCATGACATTGTATATATGACATTCTTTATCGTAATTACATGATAATGACCTTAATTCAACCCTTTAAATTGATCAAACTACATGATTTCTTGATATCATATCATATAATTAAAATCAAATTTGTTTTTCTACTCTTCATTATCTTTACTTGATCATACGATATGATATTTGTTATCATACCTTATGATTCAAATATTTTCTCGATCACCTTATCGAGGATGTCTAACTTATTACGATGATGCATTGTTGGGCATATAATCATATTGTTCAACATTTGATTTTTCTAGTCTTACTATATAATTTGTTTCGAACTATTTAGTTTAAATATTCACATTTTTGTCGTATTTGTATGTCTTTAATCATACAACTCTAATGACATAATCTCATAATTTTCAATATAATATTCAAATCTAAACATTTGATTGTTAAGTTGGAGTTGAAATTATTTTCGAAAGAGTGATCAAGTATGAAGGGACCTTTAAATAATGACAAAAAAATAATTAAATGAGAACAATACTTTGCTATGAAATTTGGAATGCTGTAATGCGATCGCAACAATGCATTGTCTAATATATTAGAAAATTCTTAAACCAATAATACAAATTACCTTAATATTCATAAATTTAAGAAATTACTAAGTATAATTTAGGAAAATATGTTACACATCAACAAAAATTCAATTCAAAATTAATTTAATTGCATGCATGTAAATTATTTTTAAACTTATATAAATCTAATATATACACTCATTTTAATTTACTTTTTATTTTTTTACTTTATTTTCTGAAAAAAAAATTTGAAGAGAGTTTGACATGAATAAAACTTATATTTTAGTAAATTTTTTTTGTTAAAATTAAAATTTGAAAATAAATCCCAAAATGGATATACAAAACTAATTATTATTGTAGAATTAAACTTTTTTATTTATGTTTGATACATGCATTTGGTTTGTGTTGTTTTTTTGGTATTTATTTTTGTCTAAAATATGCACTAAAATATGCTACAGAAGTATAGATGAACAGTAATTGTGAAACAACTGCTTATTAAAAAGGCCATCTTTGTGAAGTTTAACAGGTTTCTTGTTCCACGGAAGATTTTGATCAAAACAAAAATTGGCATATAAAACCAAAGAAAGCCCGATTTCACATTTCGAATTCATCTTTTTCTTGCATTTCATTTGTTAGATACCGTGAACAACAAAACAACTTTTGATGCTTCTTTCCCTTCTCCCCATGGTTAGACTTCACAATGGAGATCGCCCTTAACTCAAGAAAGAATAAGCTCCAGGCCAAGAACTCATCAAAGCCTGGAAGCACAAAGAAAACACTAACATGGTGAATAAGACTGTTAACTGTCACCTACGAGCCTTCTTCCCACCCTTTCTCTGGCTGTTCCCCAACTGATGCCTCCCGATGCCTTTCTGGTTGCCTTTTGGAGGTCGTCCGACCCCTCTCCTCCGACCTGGAGATCCTACTCCTGTTCTCTCTTTCCGGACAATTGTGGTGTTGCGTGTTCTCGCACTCTGAAGCTTCTCAGCCTTGGCTGGCTGCAAAGGTGGTGCATTGCCATCATCCTCGGAGACCCTCGTCGGAGTATGGAAGGTCTGTCGGAGATGTTCCGTGACGATTTCACGGAGGTTGGATGCAGATTTGTGTTCAGAAGTGTTCTTCCCATACAAGACGAGGGCATTGTTGCACAGAAGAAGCAAGTCTCTGAAGAGTTCCTTGGCGCAAGTGAGGGAACCATTTCTGATTGCTGAGCCAATGCTTTGCAAATCAACATGCCTGCGTATTATCTTCTTGTACTTGCCCCTTTTCTGTAATTAATGCAAGAGAAGCGCTATGAGAAGGTATTGAAATGTGGGTCTTTTTTATTAATTATTATACAGCTGAAGCCTTTTTTCAGCTGGACTATTGGTATAAAAAAGAACATAATGTTAACAAAACAGTTATAATTTGTTGGGTTAATAGAACATACATGCCTATCAAACGAGGATGACAAAAAACAACTAAAATGAACTAAGGGACACTACAATCAACAGTTGGGGCCAAAAGATGGTAAATAAAGACTGCCTGAAGATTATATAAATAAGCAATACCTGGGTCTCGAGTCTACTTTGGAAGATTGAAATATCCTTGTGCTGAAGAATTGAGTTGAGAATTCTAGCCAGGTCCACAACAGGTTCGTCTTGTGGTGTATCTCTTTGAAATTTCTCTTGACATGGTATGATGTCCTGCTTGCAACTGAAGGAAGATTCCTCTCTATCTATTTTGGTAGCACAACTTATGGTATCGCTGTCGCCTACACTCGTCTCCTTGACTATGTGGCAAGCCTTCCTCTTCCTCGGGCCTCTTTTCTTTTTCAATGTTCCGTACAAAAACCGAGGGTATAAATTACAGGTATTGTCTTTCCTGAAGTCTCGAGATAATGGCATCTTAAGGTCATCATCTCGCACACAAGCTGAGGTAGGAATCTCACATTCTGGCGTGCATTCTCCACCAACATTCTGTGTAAAGCTACCAGCAGACTCTCTAGATGATCCTTTGCAGAAATAATCAACTGCATCAACACCATTACCAACAGACATTGATTGGGTGCGGCTCGTATCATAATCAACATTATTAACATCATCATCCTTATCACTTGTAAGGCTCTCAAGCTTGGATTGCAGAGATCTATCAGTTAACAAGCACAAGGTCAAGTTAAACGATGGCAAACATTGCTGATTTGAGAAGAATGGTATCAAACTTCTTGATTGAAAATTGAAATATGCTTTACTATACATTGGAAATTGCAACATAGACTGAAGAATGATGTGAAGCGCACGAAAGATGAGAATATAAGTTATAAAAACTTGAAGCAAGCAGCAAAACATTGAAGCTTGATACCAACCCGATGGAGTCTTCAGATTTTTCCAGCTCTCTTTTCAATTCAGCAACTCTCTGCTTTCTGAGCTCTTCAAATAAGGCACTACATGATGGTTGAATGTGATACATCGTCAGCCATGACAAAATTGGAAGCATTGTAAGATTGTAACAAGAAGCGCTGTTCAAGACTAAACCTATACAAGGCGTATGATACTTGTTCCCATGGACATGATTCCAACAAAAACTATGTAGTTGACATGAGAAGTTTATGAAGAACACACAGTGAGTTGAGCAAAACAAAAGCGTCAATTCATAATCCTGATTCATGTGCATAGAAGAACTTAGCCTTAAACTTGATGTGGAAACCCATACTTGATAAATCTGAAATAAGCTCAACAAGGTTTTCCAATAAAGTAGATTGCAGGTGAGGCGCTAAGTTCTTCCATTGCAAATATGTTAAATATGGTCCACCTAATGGATAATATTAGCCTCTACACACCATAGCCGACCAGTTTTCTGTAAAAGGTACATGCTTGACTCGCACCAAATATTAGGCATTTTTTCATTTAAGCATCTGGTTTTCAATTATCCTAGCAATAACCTTTTATATAATTTGTTCGACAAGGCTTTATTCAGCTTGGATTTTGAAAAAACGACAATCAAAATTTTAATTGATGTCATATATAAAAAGATAAATTAAAAAACTTTATAATATATGCATCTGATCCTTCTCTTGACCATGTCTCACATGTATCAAACTTCCATCCATAGAAGGGAATAGAGTTGATATTATAGAATAACAAGGTAAAAGTAAATCATACAAAGTGGTAAGAAGACCCTGAAATAATTGGATTCATGAACTGTTGTACTGTCTAAGCTTTGGTTCTAGGAATCATAAGCACATTAACATTAATTTATTTTACACGTCACTTTTAAATACTAGTCCAAAAGCACTCTCCAATCCATTAGGATGATGCCAAATGCAAATTCATGCATCATGACAGAGCAAACACTTTAAGTATACTATCGACATTGTTAACCTTGACCCAAAATGTATCTCGGATGTACTATATTAATCCTCATTCTATAATCATTCTGTTCAAGTATACTACAAATATTGGTGGCCTATTTATATTAGCTACATGCATAACCTCGAAAGGCTGAGTTGTCTTTTGCTCCCAAAATCTTCTTTTCTTTCTTATTTTTCTAAGATCACCTTTTTTTAATCTCTTAATTCCTAATTTACCACAAAATCAAAATTCATTTTATCATTTATGCCATCATAACTAACATATTAATCCCTTCTACACAATTATTCATTCATGTAAGACAGCCAACCTAAGTGTAACTAATACATTTACAATCAAGTATTTTCTGCAAGATGACATTATCACTCTCAGCTATCGTTCAAGAAACTTCATCTATAAATTTTCTGCAGGACAACTAGGTCAATCACCAATAGTTATTTTTGTTGAGATTTTTCACAATATTGATAAAACCAAATTTTGGATTTGACCCAAATTTTCTTGGTATAATAAGCTTATTATTTCAATAACTGATTTTGAGTTTCTCACAATTAAATCACAAAAATTTGATTGGGCAATGCATGGTATATGGATTTTTTGTAGGACACTACAATAAGCTTGTGCTATGGAGATAGTGTAAATTGATGAAAACTATCTCTGCTGCTGAAGGCATTGTATATGTAAGCCTGAGAGTGAATATAATTGCAGTAGTGTTACTTTAAAAATCCCATCAAATCAATTCACCAATTTTGATTTGGTGGGTGGTGAGGTCATAGAAAAGAAGTTCCCTTGTGCAGTAAAAGGCATGAGAAAGTTGTGGTGGCAAGCCTAATTTAGTCCTCTTCAAAAATGACATAGTCAATCAACTTGAAATCTTGGGTATTTAGTTCTTGTCATCACTTTATGTGATAATCTTCTCTTTGATTCAAAAGTCAAAAGTCAACAGAATGTCACCTACTTGGATATCATATCTCTTGGGTGATTCTTGGTTAGGCATATTTGTTGAGCAAACTTGTTTGTTAAGATATTGTTTATATTTTGGGATTGAGGAAAACAGTGGTAGGGTCTTATCTTTCATTTTGTATTGTGTTATGTTGATTTCTTATTAGTGAATTTATCCCCTCCTAATCCAATGGATACAAGCAAAAAGCCAAACCAATTAAAAATCTTGATGTTCTCTTTTGTGCAATTAATCACTTCAAGGCATTATAAGTTCAAAGCAAATTATCATGTTTGACAATTTATATAAATGCTCTTTTTGACAATATATGCACGAACTGGTAATGTAAAGATGCAAAACCCTGTGACAGTTTTTACTGACTATGTAGTCCTTAAGAACCACGAAACCTAACCCACTCTATGGTTTTGGCTTTAGAAGTGTTGTTGATATGGTATGCTTTGTCATTCCTTTTTCAAATAATTTTACAGGGGAAAATTTCCTCATAATAATTACATATAGAAACATTTACTAATATTATCTACAATGCTAAGATCTTTAAATAGAGAAGACCTAATGTTTTATCCAAAGTTAACTGCAAGGCTGCAGCCAAAAACGCCTTAGTTTGACAAATCCAAAGGAATTTATTATTTTTTCATCTTTACAAATGGTTGACAATAATTGAAATATGCCAACAAAAACCAAAATAACTTTTCACAATAAAAATGCCATAAATTCCTTGTGTGAATTGATGAATCATACAGAATTGATAGGTGTAATTTATAATCATCATGTGAGGCATTTTTATGGAAGTTATAATTTGTGCAACTTGAAGGCTTTCTTTGGGTGTCAATCAACGAGAAAATTCTAACAGAAAGATAGAAAGCAATTACGTTTCAATTTTTATTAATTGGCATTTGACTGAAAATATCAAAGAAATTTATGTTACCAAATAGTAAAACTTCTAAATAATTAATTAGTTGTCTTGTTATTGAAAAGTATTCTATGATAACTTTCTTCAACACTCACTCGCATCCAGAGTAGTGGTCTTGCAAGTCATCATACTTTGCTTCACACACCTGCAGAAACAATGCAGCAGGAAAATATAACTTAGCAGGCCATGTACATTAATGTTCAAAGATCAGTAGCCTACGGCTTTCATTAATGTGCAACTTAAACAATTGAATAAGGAATTGCCAAAGACCCACTAAGTTCACCCATATTAAATCTAGATAGCACTATCTTAATGTAGTACAATCTACCAATAACACATAGATTAGGCAAAATATGCTGGCATAAAGAACGCAGCTCATTTGCAAGGGCTAGCTGTGATTTTGACATTTAACAACCCATTTTACCCATTGAAATGTGGTAATTTAGTTATCTTTGCAACGCACATGAAGATTTGCTATTAGAATGAAACAAACACACACATGCATATACATAAATATACATACACAGAGAAGAACGCATATAAATATTGAAGTACAAAATCCTGTATGTGTTAATCCAAAGAATGACACACATGATCCTAACAATTCAAGTAATAAATCCACTTCCACAAATACTTAATTATAGGGAATCACAAGAGTACTGCCTCTATACTAAACATGCGTTACCATATTTACAACATAAAAACATGCTTACAATCTCTAAGATGTGATAGCAAGAGAGTGCAAGGTTGGTATGGGTCAATAGTACAAGCACAATGAAGGAAAATAACAAAATGGTTTCACAAGTACTAAAAATGTATAAATTTATCATAACTTGAAGAAGATATTATGTATCGCATGCATGTAGTCTATTAACCTATTATGTTGGCTCCTTTCTATTGAAGCGGAAGCTAGAGGTTCAATTTAAATGTTCTACCCTTAGTTTTTTGTGAAGAGATGCCATAAGAATGAAGCCAACATCTTAAAAGGAAACAACTTACCTTGTTCTTGTAACCATTAATTAAGCACGTCATCAACATAATCTTTTACTATCTTAAACAGTTTTCATGATAAATTAAATTGTTATTCAAATTTTCATCATTTTCTTTCCTTTACTTTTCTTAATCAAGAGATGATTTGATGATCTTATATTTTCTGGGTGAACATGACGTAATCTGTAAATCATTTCCACCTTACATTAACTTTCTTAAAGCTATATAGTTTGTCCCCAAAACATACAATCTACTACAATTATACGACATTCAAATTTCGCAAAGGCTTAGGTAATTTTCAAAGTTTATAGTATAGCATTATTTTGAAATGACATTACCGTTTAAAAATATTTCATTGCATTATTAATTAGAACAAAGAACTAGCTTTGAACACTTGGCTGGCAGTTAAATATTGTCACCTATACTCTGATGAACCATGAATCTACAATAACAGCTCTGGCTGTGTTTAGAGTCTATAGTTTTCCAGCAAAGCATCCTTAGAATTGTCAAATATTTGTTCCCAAATAGCACAATCTCCCTTAATTCTATCACATTTTCTTTTAAACATACATAATTTTTTTAAACGATATATTTGAAATTATTTCATGGTACAAATAATTCGGACAAAAACCTGACTTTGGAGTTTAGACGCTCGGCTAGTAGTCGTTGGTCATTAACTTCAGGCGACGATGAACTATTTATTTTTAAAAGCAGCCATGGGCGTCGAGAGTCAAATGGTTTGATCGTAAATAATTGACGGCCAATCGGTCAAGGTTGGTTTTTATTAAAAGGGGAAAATAGTCAAATAACTGGTCAACTTATAAGAAGTCGATTCTTTCTCGAGTTCATAATTTTTTTTCGGATAAGTTTAGGAAAAAAGTTGAATAAGATAAAAGAAGGATTGAATTTATGATATTAATAACAACTCATATCGATTTTTATACTGAGTGTATTTCGTAGTATTTCAACAATAAAAATAAAAACGCTGCTTAAATTACGCATTTTTCTCTAAAAAATATATTTTAAATAAAACTCTATATTAAATAAGAGCAATATCTTTTAGGTTTTTCCTGAAGAAATTCAAAAACCGTAGAGAATTCGAATTTTCAACTGTAGCATCTGAAATCTCGATGAGAACGAGAGGGAACACAGAGAGAATAGAAACCTGTGGGGTAAACAGATGCGGAAAAGCGGTGCGCGAGCGTAGCTCGGCCGCGACGGCATCCCAATCTGCCGTGCCATGGCGGAGGACGGCGCCTCCGAGGAGCAGCTCCTCCCACGTCCCCCATATCTCAGCCAACCCCATCTCCCAGCCGTACGATCACCCCCACGTGCCCTACGCTTGCTTAATCGTTCGCCTATAACCTAGGAAGAGGAAGAGACTTGGATCCCAACGGAAACAACGATAGAGAGAAGCGGATTACAGCAAAACGCTCCCAAACCGGTATTTTTAGGGCTTTTATTGGCAGGAGGGAAGGAGGTGGTGGTTTTTTATCCATATTATAATAATACATCATATTTGAAATTTCAAAATTCCTTTCTCTTATTATATAGTAACCCCTTCATTTGTGTGCCTTTTCTGGGTGGTTGACGCGAATTGTGCGATCACCACCGTTCAGCATACCACCACCACAAAATTCAACTTTGTTCCGTCATGACCATAAAAAATACTGTTCAGGAAATCTGGTGATTTTAAAAATCCTGACTCTTTATGTTATTTATTTGATTTTAATAATTAATTGAATTTTTTATACTTTAATTCTTACTTGTAATTATCGATAAGAATAACTGTAAACTATTTTTTTTTTGTTTTTAATGCCAGTTTCTTTCTAATTAATTTATAATATTCAAAATCATTGATGATGATCATTTATGATAGATTGTATCTTATATAAAAAAAAAATTTAAAAAAATATTATTAAATTATATTTGATTTAATGAAATTAACTGAACTGTGAAATGATTGATATTTTTTTTATTTTTAATGAAGCAATAATGATTTTTTAATATTATTTTAGGTTGGTAAAACTATTACTTGAATATTTTATATTTTTTTCAAAAACAAATTGAAAGATACATGCCATTTAAAACAAAATGAAGTATAAACCAAGACATAAAACCGTCGTTTTTCCTTTTTGAATATTTTATTTCCTAAATAGAGCTATTTTTTAAACGTTTTAGTGAATTTTTTTTAATTGTAACCGTCGAAAGCATTAAAAAAAATAAATGGAAAACCGAGTTAAGGGTTCTCTCCAAAAAAAAAAAAAAAAAAAAAAAAAAATGGGAAGGTGAGATTTATTTAATATCACCGAAGGTTGATTATTCGAAAAAGCGCGCCTTTCATGAAGGACTTGTTGACAACGCAGACCAGACCGTGGATTCCGCGTCGCAGTGCATGATTTTATTTACATTTAGTTTCTTAAAGAGTCTTTAGAGGTACGTTGTTTTTAATATTATTTCAAAAATTTTATCGCTCAAAAAAAACATTCAGATATTACTTAAAATTTTTAAAAAACATTTAACATATTATTTAAATAAAAATAAATCAGATATTCTTTTAATAAATTTATTTCTTTATCAAAAGGGACTTAGATACAAGAGTTAAATAATTTAACAAAATCTCTAGATCTTTCAATTCGTGGAACCATTATGTTTTTTATAGTAATTATTTTAATAATTAATTATTTATTTTTAAACATATATTTTTTATACATAAAATTAGTATTTTATATATAAAAAAATAAATTTGTACTTTATGTATAAAAAAGAAAAAAATTATTTAATTTAATTTATTATGATTTAATAATTAAAAGATAAAATAAATTGGATGGATCTGATCTAGAACAGGACAAATGATCAGCTTATGACTCAACTCATATACATCATTTTAATATCCATTAATTTAATGTTTATCATCTATTTATGTATTTCTATATAGTTATTTATTTATTAATAAAGATGTAACTAAATCTTTAATACAAAATAATATAATTTATTCTATTCATATTATGTTATTTTGCATCTCCTAATAAAATAATTGATGAATATTTTATGTTGAAATGACCTTAGAAAATTATTTCTACTTCCTCTTATATCACATTCGAAGACTTTTACTTGATATATTCTTTCTATAAAAATGACGCAATTATTTTTAAATTATCAGCAATATTTTATAATAATTTCTAAAATAACATCTTCAATAGAAAACCTTTTCTCCTTTAAAAAATTCTAAGTCCTTTTCATGCTTATTGATCTGTTCTTTAAGACTTGATTTGTTTTATTATTTTTATGATTATATTTTAAAATTGTTAAATTATATTTAGACTAATTCTTCTTGACAATCATACTTTAATGAAAAATAATATTCAATCTAATGTTATTTAGAAGTTTATATTTTTTTTTTACAGTATCAATATTATTTGCCAATAATTTGCACAATAATTATATTCATTAAATAATAGTGCGTTTCACCACCAAAACAAACGGGATGAAAGCTCGAAGAAGTCCAACCACGTAACCCTAAAGGAGAAACCACTTATTCAACTAAAAAAAGATGCTGCCTAAATAATGAAATCAGGTGCTGGACTTCCAAGCTTTCCTAAAACAAGGGACATGTGGCAAACCTGCATGCATTTGTAGTTTCTTAAGTCATCTTCTGCTCTTCCCTAAATAAGAATGCGTTCGGAATCTTTCTTCTCTCTCTCTCTCTCTCTCTCTCTCTCTCTATATATATATATATATATATATATATATGACAGTACTAAATATCTTATTGCATGGTCACATAAAGAAGCAAGAGGAAGGATGATTTCTGGCTTCAAAATTATAAAAAATAATTAATTATGCTTAAAAAGTAAATTACGCGATTCCCCTGAAATAGAAAACTTGGGAAAAATCAAACCAATCAATTGAATCAATAATTTGAGATTATAATATCTCTAAATATATATATATATTAAAAATTTAGAAAATTTAGAAAACTAATTATAGCCAGTAGATTATGAAAAAGTAGTTGTCCATAGTCAATCAATGTGTAATTAGTTATACATTGGCTTCTTGAAAGCGTCGTCTCGGCACTATGAAGCTCAACGTTTTTTTTTTTTTTAAAGGATCTTAATAGATTATTGTTATGAATAATAAACCATTTAGTTCACATTAAATGAACCAAAGAGAATAAGAGAATATAATTGATGTACTGAAAGTGATTAAACAAATAATTTGCTCGTTTCTTTAATATATTAGTCTTATACTATATGTGAAATTGTCGAATGAGAGTGAGTTCTTTGTGGATGTATATATTATGAGAGAGATAAGATTGAGTAAGAAGGAATTTATTGTTAATTGCTTGTGTTTGTCCTTGATTGAATTTGATATTATTTAGACATGGATTGATTATCCGAGCAACATGTAGTCATTGGTTGTGTGGAGAAAAAAAATTAAATTGACTACTCCCTTGTGACTCTTGAGATTTAAAAAAAGAGAAGAGTGAATGTTGAATGATGTCTTGATGAAGGAATCATTAGATAAGGATCAACTTTTAACAAACTTCTAGGTGAAGAGAGACAAATAAATTATTTTATATTGACTAATAAATGAATTATTCTAACATTTATATGAGATATTATGATATTAAAATATACTTAGATTGAGATGGGAGGACACGAGAGAATAATAATTAAACATAATAAGATAATAATATCATATTTTACATCAAAGTCAATCTTTTAATAGTCTAATGTGGCTTGAATACGAATCAAACAGAAGCTGATGGGTTGTGACACTTGAGATCGAAGGAAATAAGGAGTGAACGTCGAATGATGTCCAATGGATGAATCATTAGATAAGGAATGATTTTTTATAGCATTTTAAGTAGAGAGAACATGGATGAATTATCTTACATTTGCTATTAAGTGAACAATTCTAGTGTTTATATAAGGTGTCATAATATTGGTATACTGAGGTGTATTTTAAGAATAAAACATACTCAAATTGAGATGAGATAATCTAAAAGAATAATATTTTATCATAGTGAAATCAAGATATCATAGATGTTATCGATAATTATAAATCATGTATAAGGTCATTGTCAGTAACATCCTTTGAGGGCTTATCATAGAGGCAATGAGAGAGATTATCTAATTAGAGAGAGGTTTCTTATATTTGCAAGTTAATATGCTTGCGTGAAAAACCTATGGAGTACAATTTATTTGAATCATTGACTCTAAAATAAGTTACATATATATTCATTAGTAAAGTTGTATCATTTATGCAGTTAGTGTGCTCCGCCAACATGAGGTTTGATTTTGTGAGGTGAATGGGTCGATAAAAAATGATAAGTAATGAGATAATAATAGATTAAAAACTTTAAGATCAAAGCTAAATGATAAAACTTATAGGCTTCACTATACTTCTCTCATATTATAAAAGATTGGTTTATCATTCCATGGAGGTTATCACGATGCTATTAACACTCTAAAGATTTCTCTTCAATGAAAGTGGTGATTATGGGTATTAGTCTTAGAAAATCAGAGCACAATTAAGATTTACCACATTCATTTATTAATTTGTAGTCATGTTAACTCTCTCATATCTAAAATTATAAGTGTTTATAATCTCTATTCTCTATTTATTGATATATATTAAAATCAAAGATTAAGATACGAGCTATTCTCCTTTTTATTTTTCTTTGAAATATTTCATGTACTTGCTTAGTTATGATGTGCCGCAGAAGACATATTTTGTAATCGATATTTTTCTCATAGTTGTTGAATAGTTGACAAATCAAATCAAAACTTTGTTTTGCTCCCTCTTCTATGAAAGAGTCATAATGCCAAAACACATCTCAATTTTCTCTCTACTCCAATGGTGTTTGTAATAACATTTTTCTTTATTGACTTGCCACCCATGATGAATAACCCTTCTTTTTTTGCTTATTTTGCTTTAAGAAATTCAAAATTTCAATAATCAAAACCATTTAAAGTCATAAAAATTAAGTATTTCCTTTATATATCTACTCTTCAACATTCGACATTAAATATTTTTGTATCAATAGCTAAAAACATTCAAAATTAATCAAAAGATAGAACAATTAAAATTAAAATCAAACTAACAAAAAACAAACCCAATTTAGCTTGAATAAGTATCAAATAGAACCTTCTTGTCCCAACTCAGATCAGATTGAAATCCAAACAAAAAACTACAATCCAATCTTAATCCATGAACTGACCAATTCAAGATTAGGATCGAATCCCTAATCCCCATTCAAGATCAAATTGTTAACAAACTATACTAACGATTATAAAATTGGATCGAATCCTTGCAGTTATGTCATCATCTACCATCCAGTGGGCAAATACCAAAATAGTTTAAAAAAAGAAACTTTGATCACTAACCAACTTACAATCCTGCTGATTCTAAAGCAATTCTTCCATAAAGCCACCACACTGCATACAAGTATAAGATGGCAGGGGCAGCAGAACAGCCTACTCAAATGGAAAGAAAGAGAAGCCCAACTAAATAGCTATACAAGAAGCCTCAACCACAGACAAATTCTTCCCAATCCATACATCTCACCGTGGACTCGAGTTTATATCCTTCAGCTTGGGCAGGAAGTGCATCCAGTGGTCGAGATCTGCTGATGTGATGGCCATGGCATGCGTTCCGGAGGGCAAGGGCAAGGGCGAGGAGCTGGATGGCCAATGAAGGTCGGCACATCGTTCCCTGGCATAAGCACCGACACCCCCTTCGCATATACTGACATCTGCATGTATAGGCAAACTTGTCATCCATCAAAAGAATGAGAGATGGGAAATATTGAAGAAGAAAAGAAGCATAACATTAACCTTACATAGAATGGTGTTAATATGAGAGTGAAGTGAATTAAAGAAGAAACAATCCTTGAAGAGATTGTGTTACATGAATGAAATGAAAGCTCTCTCTTTATGATCTAAGCATGCAAAACAAGTTTCGGCTCTGCAGTTCGACCGTTCTAAAATGGTTGAGATTGGCCATGTACCCTCAGTCACATGAATGCTTGCATTGTCATATGAATGCATGATATAACCTGCTACATAGAAGATGTAATATTCCCAAGAGATGAACATGAATTGGTGGAGAAACATCTCCAGTAACATGGCATCATCGACAAAAAAAAGCAGGTAAAGGAAAACAAGGAACCATGATTAATCAAACCAGGATATCCTTGTACAAATTCTTTAACGGTACACATATGTTCATTAAAAAATTTTTTGCGTTGTCTATGGAAAATGGTAGACAGATTGAAGAACATTCTTGTATGGATTAGAACCTTTCAAATTGTTGTATCTACTACCCATCTAGCAGGCCAGCTTGATCAATCTACCAAGCCCATATACTAAAGCTAATGCAATAGCATTGTGACCTGATCCAAGTGATTCCTGGAATGGTCATAAAGCAAGTTCGAGGATTGCAGGCTCCTACAGCCATACCCACAGCTGAGCAGGTTCCTGTTGCTCCCGCTGCTAACTAGTTGGCTCAATTGGTTCGAACCAAAGGGATATTGATTCCAGTTGCTACACCGTTAGCATAAGCAGTGAGACCTCGTTCTACTCCGGAAGCCTTTGGCTAGGTCCTTTCCCTCTAATCCAAGGCTGCTTCTCACGCTCCTCCCATATCAACTCTTCCAAGACTCAAAGAAGAAGAGGTCGAGAAACATGCCTTATGCCTTTAGTAGAGAGGTTGTACCCCTATCATACACCACATAGGGCACTTCACTTACAATATGTTGACCTTCCTTGTCATAATTCACCTCTTCATTCTAGAAGATTCCACGAGAATCTTAGTCTCCACTTCTAGATCTTCCTCATCATTCATTTCATCACTTGGTAGGGCTTGGGAGGAGTTTTGCTTCGCATGTTCTTAATTTTCGAATAATCATCAATAATGATAACTTCTTTCACAACCATCTTCTTACATATAACTGAAGTAATACCATGATGATGAATATCTCTAACCAACCCACAAACAGATTGGCCAACACAATAAACTTGGCAAAGAGATTCCATAGCCTCCCATCTTTTCTCTACACAAATGTTGAGGTGGCCTATCTAAAATTGATATATCTTCTCTTAACTGCAATACACAATGATTTGGGCTTTCCTAAAGCTTGACGCCACCGACTTGACACAAACTCACAAGAGTATCGTGAACCCCAAAGCATGATGAAGCATCAATCTTCTTTATGCTTTCAAATCTGGCATGCAATTGCTTTGCATTATTTTGAAAAAAACTGAGGTTTTCCTTTAATTACTATGACAAGATACATTCTAATGACTCTTGTTTTACTTGATCAATAGTAAGCTGCATATTTCAATAGGAGAGAAATAGATCAATGCACCCTACAACTCAGAGAATTTGACATGATATACACAGATAAAGTAAAATTTTTGTGAAAGATGACCATGGTCTATATTTCATTAACAAGTATAAAATAAGTTTCAAAAGTTTCCTTCCTCTGAAACGATAGTGTAGCATTCTCGTGCCACCATATCATGTAAAATGTTTGCTTATTGACTACTAAATTTATTGCTAGGTTGGCATTTTTATAAAAGACAACTCTTTAAAGTTTTTTAAGCAAAATACAACATATCATGCAAAACCTTATTGCCATGGCTGCTTCTAAGCTTCATGCACAGTAACAACAATGATTCTGGAACGCCCCCTCAAATCAAACAGCTTCCACTAGCGATGCACATGGCCAACAAAGCACCTCTCAATTAAGCAATAATAACAACATTTGTAAATCTAATTGCCAACGAACACCATGAAGTTGAAAAAGTTATCTCATAACTACATTGCTCCAGCCATGTCATTGTGCTTCATAGAACAATCAAAGTTGAGTTTGATACAATCCAAAAGGGGATCCCAATGGAAGGAACATAGATAATTTGTGCATGGAAAAACCCAAGTGAACCTAATTCTTCAAATTAAAGCAGACATCAAGTGACAATGCATGGGCCATCATGTTTGTTGAAATCATAGATGAGGAAGAGAATGGATTACAATGCCATTTACTATCTTGGGTCCTCCAAATGTAGCACATGGTTGCAGTAATATAAGATGCAACTTGGCAACCTATTCTTGGTTAGTAGCACAGCTAAAAGAAAAGCATGGCATCTAGTATGCTCGGAAGAATAGGTGAAGGCAGTAGAAACCACAGCTCATGGTAGACAGTCACCAAGAATCAGCAACCATAGGGAACGTGATTCAAATTTTCTTCCACCTTGAACTCCATAAACAAAGGTTATTCATCACCAAAACCTTCAATTTGAGTATATTCAATGTAGAAACAGATCCATTACAAACCTTCACAGGAAAAAATAATCAGTTACATTTTTAACGTCCAACACCAACAAACTTTAACAAATGATCAGCAAACAGACCTCCTACACAAAAGATGTGGGAAGCCAAGTGCATTGTATCATATGCAAAAGTGAAGGAAATTAGATGTCGAGTAACTTAGACATAAGCCTACTTATGTTACAGAATTCAGAGGGTGAAATTACAATGGCTGAAGAAAAGAGGAAGCTATATTTTCACAGGTCAATAATAGCTCACGGGAATTGAGTGCCAAGTAAAAGTAAGACTAGCTTATCTGAAGTGATTATGCTCTCTAAACTAAACTCTTGAAGGTGTTCTTATAGCTGACCGAGTGAAGGACATATCTCGATTTGCACAGGAGATGTAAAAGCCATGCCTCCAAAGATAAGCTTAACTGTTTGCATGCATGAGTCCGGAATTACCATCACTTTTTAGGAAGTTACCACCATCACGACTTAATTAATTAAGCCGTTCATGCTTGAGGAGTTATTAACATTATGGATAACTCTAAAGGTCAGCCTGACATTCATCCATTGGCTTTGAGTGAAGTACAAAGGAGCTTGAGGGAAAACCATCTAATGGTCGACTTGGAATGACTAAGAATTGAGTGTTTCAATTTCAATAGTTCGAATGTAAGAACTTCAACTTCAATAGGCTAAGTATTAAGAGGCTAGGTCACAAAAACGCTTATTCTCGAGGGTAGAGGTTGGCCTCAAGTTCCTGCGTCTTGAAGATCTATCCTCAACCATTTGGGCCTAAAGGACCCTAGTCTTAAGCACTTCGTTGATGATGCTTCCCGCATGTTTGTTTCATGGATTGTTGACTGGGACTCACTTAGCGAATTTTTGCATCTGTGCCACACATGTCAAAATTCAAAAACAATTATGAGCATGAAATCTCACCACGTACTATCATATGCATTCCCAATGTCCACTTTAACAACCACACGCCTTATAGTAGGCTCAAATCTCCTCAATTTATATAGGAACATTTTATGCCATGATACAATTATTGAATTTGTTACGATCTAAAACAAAGGCTCCCCACTTGTTGAAAATTATAAGGCCCAAGAGCATATTTTATGCTTTAGAACAAAAGCCACCAATGTATCTTTCTACCTAAGAACGTGGAATAAGTCTCAAAACAATGCATAATAGTCTTGCTGAAGTCACTAACAATACTATCCTAATAACACTTTGCAAATGAACAAGCAATACCATGAAAAACAATAGCCTAAATCTCCATCTACCAGATAAATCACAGGGAAAACAACAGGATCAAAGGTTACAATTGATTGAGAGGGCAGAATGACCAAAGTGTAGACTGAGATTGATCAAATGTCCCCATTTATGGTAAAAGTGGTTAAGAAATGGAGAAAACAAGTCATGGTTCAACTTGATCTTTGTCTTGTCTTGATCCAACCAATATGAATATGGCTCATCAATTTTCTACAAGAAGCCTCACAATAAATAAAATCATGTTACACATTGCGACCACTATGTTTCAAAACAAGGTATGCTTGCTTTTGTACTTTTCAATGATTTCAAGTGAACTTAAAATAGACAATTTTCACCCCATTAATACTAACCTAAACATCAACGAATCCTAGCTAAAAACCTATATCTTTTCTAAGAATATGGAACAAGTTTCAAAACAAAGTATAACAGTTGCGATAAATCAATAATAGAATAGTCCCAATAATACTTGGCAAATGAATTAGTGATAACCCGAATCCCTCATACATGGTTAATTAAAGTCAAAAAAATAGCCCGGACTTCCATCTCCTAGATAGGTCTCAAGGAAAACAATATGATCAAAGTTTACAATTCGACGAGAGGGAGGAACGACTAAGTGTAAGTTGAGACTGATTGAAGGTCCTCATTTCAGGTAAAAATGGTTAAGCAATGGAGAACACATACCATGATTCAACTCGATTTTTGTCTTGTCCCGATCTAGCTAATAAGAATATGGCTCATTCTTTTTCTACAAAGTAGTTGTCCAATAAAAGAAAGTCAATTTACAATTACTCTAAGCCACTTAAACCTTATCACATTGCAACCACCATGTTTCAAAACAAGGGTATGTTTGTTCTTATCAATGATTTCTAGTGAACTTAAAATCAACAAATTCTATGCCACTAATACTAACATAAACATTAAAGAATCCTAGCCATAAGACAATGTATCTTTCCACCTAAGAACATGGACCAAGTTTCAAAATAGAGTATAATGGTTATGGTGAAGTTGCTAACAACATTGTCCTCTTAATACTTTACACGTAAACTATTGATATCATCCATCCATTGTAAACGGTAAAGCCAAGCAATGGCCTAGATATCTATCTCCGAATAGGTCAAAAAGAAAATAACATGATCAAAGGTTACGATGTGTTGAGAAGGAGGAACGGCCAAGTGTAGGTTGAGGTTGATCAAAGGTTCCCATTTCTGGTAAAAGCGGTCAAGCAATGAAGAACACATACCATTATTCAACTCGATCTTTGTTTTGCCATGATCCAACTAATAAGAGTACAGCTCATCCTTTTCCTGCAAGCACCTAACCAATGAAAGGAAATCATGTTACAATTATTATAAGCCACTTAACCTTGTCATATTGTGACCACCATGTTTCAAAATGAGGGTAGTTCTTTTCAATAATTTCTAGTTAACTTAAATAGACAAATTCCATCCCATTAATACTAACTTAAATATCAAAGAACCATAGCCAAAAACTAATGTATCTTTCCACCTAAGAACATAGAGGAAGTTTCAAAAAAAGTATAACAATTCTCGTGAAGCCACGAACAATAATACATAGCAAAAAAACTAGTGATACCGGGTCCCTCATATGTGGTTATCATGCAAAGGGAAAACAATCACCTAGACCTCTACCTCTCAAACTAGTCACAATGAAAACATTGTGATAAGAGGTTATGATTGCTCAAAGGATAAGAACAACCTAAGTATAGGCCGAGACTAATCGAAGTTCCCCATTTATGATAAAAGTAGTCAAGCAATAGAGAACACATACCATGACTCACATCGATCTTTGACTAGTCCTGATCCAGCTAATAAGAATACGACTCATCCTTTTCTCGCAAGTAGTCGACCAATGAAAGAAGGCCGTGTTATGATCACTCTAAGTAAGCTACATACTCTTATCGCACTGCCACCACCACGTTTCAAAATGGGGGTATGCTTACCCAAAAGTTAACACTAGAGAATCTTAACAAAATTAATTTTAGACAAACTTTGCTTACAAGGTACCTCCAACCGATGAAACTACTACCATCAATCTTAGGATTATAATGTCACCATATCCAATGACTATCAATACCTCCTAGTTAAATTCCATAGAAATATTTTAATGAATAATATATGGTGATAGTTTTTATAGTTGAAAATGACATTTTGAAAATATATTTAAAATGGATATTCTACAAAAAAAATGAACTAGTGTAAGAAGAAAATAAAAATATGAAAATTATCCAATAATTTTTTTATGTTTTTAAAGTAAAAAAAACAAAAACACTTTTGAAAAGTCTCCATCAAATAAAAGGTTAGATCCAAGAAAGCTAAATCTCTTGAGTAGTCCCCTAAACTCCACCACACAGCCCCACGAGCATCCAACATTGCTAATCGCACCACCTTTCCATGACAAGAGTTACACGAAAAGCGTTTTTTTCCATAGGTGTGGGCTCATTCAATGCACTTCTAATCTCATTCAATAGGCACTCCCCTCTCGCTAAAATATACGATTTGGCACTTTCCTTCTGGACGACCGCAGCTTCATTAACTCCGCAAACGAACACAAGCACATGGGTTGCTTGCTAAGGCATGACGTCTTTTTTCCTGTAACTGTCAAACAGAAATTAACTCCGAATAAAAGTATGCATCGAGTAAAATTCGTATCAGTGCCCCCTCAGTTGCTTAAATTGTGCGCGCATCACTAGATTCAACATCTTCATGCAAATAACATCCAGATTTCTTCATGGGAACCGTTTAATCGTAATGGTCGCCTGACTGTTGAGCTTCAAATTTAAGAAAAACGGAAACGTAACTTTTTCCTATAAGAGGGCTTCTATTATATACAATATCAAATTTTGCAATCACTGCCAGTTACTGTCCGATTCGTTCTGTAAAACTTCCGACTTCTTCGTAATCAAGGAAGAACTTGAGCAAAAAACAGTAAAAGGTTAAAACTTGAGCCAGTAGCTTACCATGGGAGAAGGATAATCGATTTTCCCGGTGCCACGCTGCCTCTGCGTTTCGATATCCACGAGTCCGCCCCCGCCTCTGCGGCGGCCTTCAGTGAAGGAGGCAAACAGGGAGGTTTGGGGGCGCAGGAAGCGTTCGAAGATGGCCATGATAAGGAACATGGAGATGAGGATGGCTGTTGCAACGAACCCGAAAGAGATGGCGTTCACCGAGTTGTCGAAATGCATCCACCTCTCCTGGTCTCCCCTGTCCACATTCAGCGGTGCCATAGCCGGCCCTCCGCCGCTCTCTCCCATTCCTTCACTTCTTGCCTCCACCACCGCCCACCCCGCCGTGAAGCTTCCGGCACTGTAAACGACAAAAGGCCTTCAGCCGTGAAGCTTTTCCTTTTTGAAAGAGGAACGACGACCCCAAGAGCAGGCCATGTGCGATAAGAAGCAGAGAGAGAGAGAGAGAGAGAGAGAGAGAGAGAGAGAGAAGAGGAAACACTCGATTCTACCTAGGGAGACGAGATTCGCAAGCATGGATTGTCGCGGTTTTCTTGTCCCTCGAGGTTAATGTCTGAGGATAACTTTTTAAATTACGCAAATGCCCCTATTCTCTGTATCCTAGGCTTTGAAAGTGCCTGTTACCGTTTGGACATTTTTTAAAATAAAAATTGTGATATCTAAACAGCTTGACGCTTTGAAAATATTTCTTTTAATTATTTAAAATGCTATAAATAATCTTATGAAATAAAATAATATACATAAGGATAAATTTTAAGACTAAATTGATAATAAAAAACATTTTAATTGCAAATATATTCAAAATCAAAATCTGCTAATCTCTTTCTTTCGACTCTCACTCTTTTTGTTAGATTTCTCTTCAATTTTTTTTATTAGTTGCTGTTACATCATTCTTAATTAGATTAGTCATTATATCATTAATTTTTTAAGAGATTAAGATGTATGTTATTATATTATCTATAAAATAATTGTTTTTATTTATTTTAAATGTTAACTTTTATGAGTTGTTTTGTTAGTGACTACTTTAATTATCATTTATAAGATTTTTTAGTCCAGTGTTATAGTTTTTTAGTGAATATTATACAGTCTTTTATGGTTGATGTTTAGTTTGCCCCTACTTGATGTGACAAGATGTGATGATTTTTACTGAAAGTAGTGGTGGATGAAAGCTAATTCTAGTCGAACCATCTAAAAATTTTAATTGTATTTACTGGCTCGCTTTAATTATTTTACTTGCTTTTTTTATCATAGCAATTGGTTGTTACTATAAGAGTTTTGAACACAAGAAAAGTTTTAAAGTTCTCGAAGTCTTGTAAAAAGATTTTAGCATTTTTATAATTATATAATTTATTTTCTTCTTATCAGATTCACTTTTTCATAAACTTAATAATTTATTATAGTGGATTTGTATCAATGAGAATAAATTTTCTAAATATGGTCAATGGTTCATGATCTTATTAATATATCAACCAGTTCTCGTTAGTTGTTTTATTTTATCATGAATTTTGCATATGTTAGACCTAGATTTATGAGATATCATTCAACATTTATTTGTGTTTCTTATTAAGCTTATAAATAATGTTTTTTGTTTAAAAAAATTTGAACTTAACATCGAAGAGAAACATAAGGTTCAATTAAATACTCAGATTGTTAATATTCTCTATTATTGCTCAAATATAAATGAATTTAATAGAATTATAAATTTAAAAACTTTATATAAAATTTTGACTAAACCTGAAGTGACATATGAGGGTGAAATAGAAAAAAAATAAACATACTTACCCATAATTATGAACTATTTAGAATATGCTTTAAAAAACTTGTGAAATCTATGTTTACTAATTTTACAAATATTATTAATATTTTGGTAAGTCTTGAAAATCTGTTATCTAATAATGAATAAGAAAGAATTTATAGGTACTCTCAAAGGAGTATGTTCCCTTGATGACTAAAATTAAAACTATAAAGAATATCTCAACAATCTCTTTTATGACTTACTAGGAGAGCTAATAACAAATGAGATGAAAATGAAAAGAAAAAAAAGACAAAGAGAAGGTTGTGGGCAAGAGAAAAAACAAAAAAGAGGAGATACTAGTATTGAGAATTGAATAATCCTTTACATTGAAAGATGATGAGGTAGGGCTAATTATAAGAACTAACCCATTTATTTAGACATCATATTGCCAAACAATAGGTCCAAGAGGGTGGAAATTCAAGAAAAAATACAAAAGACAAAGAAGAGATATTTTGTCATGAATATGAGAACTATGATGCATTTGACAATTTTGTGTAACAATGCAAGAAAGAGCCAAAAAAATTAGCAAAAAGAAAAGAACCATGAAAGCTATTTAGAGTGACTTTGAGAAATCCTCTTCAAGTAAGGATGCACAAACTGAAGGCTAATTTGTCTCATGGAAATTTATGATGAAGAACAGTCATCTACTTTTGACACTAAGGTACACCACTATACTCAAGAAAAGTTGGAAGAAAAATTATTGTTTATTTATGAAAATGACAACTTGTTGAATAAATATAAGAAATTGAGAAAGAAACTTGCTAACTACTTAAGACTATGAATAGATTAGTAAGAAATCTAGACGATAGTTGTATGATTTAAAAGTTTGTAAAGATGAGCTTGTTAAATCAATAACATTACATGCATTTGTAGTTAGAGAATTTAATGATTACAAGCAATTACATGTTCATTATCACATTCATTATACTTCTAAAAGCATTTTTTTTACTTATAAGTTTGGTTTATCTTATAAAGGGAAATTTACTTGTAACTATTATATGAGACCTAGTCATGCCTCACAATTTTGTACGATAAGAACCAATGTTCAATCAATATTTTCTTAATTTAAGTCAATAAAAAAGAGCAAAATTGCACCAACACTTAGTATAATCTTTAGCTATGTTGGACTAAAAAATGTTTGGGTCTCTAAAGGTAATACTTACATTTTTGTGCATAATAATGCCTCCTTAGTAGGATCAAAGAGGGTATGTGATATTTAAATAATAAGTGTTCAAGACATATGACTAGCAATTCGAATTTGATGTAGGTAAATTTAGACTTCTACCAGAGTTTAATTTGAAGTCTATAATTCTAAAGATACTCGATAGATTATTGTAAGATATGAAAAGATATTATATACTAATTAGGATTAAATAGTATGCTTTGTATTTTAAAAATATTCAAATATTGATATCTAAAGTTGTAATATGGATTATTAAGTAGAATAGGTGACAATACATTAAGTATGAAATATAAAATTTTACATGATAATTTTTTATCACATCTAATTTCACATATATAAAATAAAGAATTTAAGACAAACTCTATATAGAATACTTTAATAGAAGAAAAAATAACTCTAACTTTATATTATTACCTAAAAAAATTATTAAAAGAGTGCATGTTTTTTTGACGTTGATATATTGTAGTTTCGTTAGAGTTAGTGTGTAAAACACCAAAGATGAAAAAAGATGATAAGATAGTGATTTGGATTAGTAGAAAAGATTAGTTAAAGGAGTAACAAGATGGTAGATGATGTAGGATAATATGTTCAAAACATATTTTAACTCATATAAAATTAAAAAAAACTTAGGTTCAAACAATATATTAAAAAGAAGGCCTGTCTAAAGGTATTGTAAATTTAGAATCAGAATTCCAATGATTGTAGGATGATTAATAACTTTTTAGAAACTAAAGACTTCAACTAATTTAAAGAAAAAATATCAATATAAAAAAATTAGATTTTAAATAATACATACCCAAGTATTCATATTAGTGATGAAGTGGTAAGATACACACAAGTAAAGTTTATAAAAGGAAAAAAAGTTCATGTGATCACATGCACTAATAAGAGAGTTGGATGCAATGAATAAAAATTTTGAAATATAAAATAAAGAAGTTGAAGACATTTTCAGTGAATTGATACTTTTGTAGATGTTGGATAATCAGTTAAGATCTTCCCTTTTGAGCATCTCGCTCACCTTCTCAAAGCGCATTCAAAATCACACCATTGGATTTTGCACACATAACATGCTTGTATCACACAAGTTTAGCAATAGTACTTCATTATTTCATTCAAAAATTCATCAATTATAAGATAGTGAGCATTCCTTTTTATAGAGACTTTAAAGGTACAATAATAATGTGTTAATATAGGAATATAAAAGGACATTTGAAATACTAAAAGTCATATTTATATAATTCTAAAAGATATTTTAGAATTATAAAAATTACTAAAAATTACTAAAAATTAAAAAATAAATACTTTAAATTCTACCAAAAATTTAAAAAAACTTATTTAAAAGTTATAAAATTAATTAAATTAAGCATTTCACAAATAGAAAATACATTTTGGGTGGCGATAACGGTGAACAGCAAGGTAATGGGTAAAATGAATAGTGTAGGAAAAGAGACGTGTGACACTTTGAGTTTGATTTTTGAGTTGACACAAGTCAAAGCAAATCAATGTGGGTGTTTTAGGTCAGGCACGATCGAGCGGGTAGAGAGAGTCAAAGCAGGCAGAGCAGGTCAATGTGAGCTGGCAGTCACTTGGTTAGCACAGTTGATGCAAGAGGCACATGGGTATGTGTAGCTGCTACACTAGAGCTAATGATAATGGTACAATGGCAGACAACGATGAAGGAGACAGAATGCAATGAAAATAATCCAAATTTAATTTTTAGCTCTTTTGAAGTCATTCTTTTACCAGATTTTATACCAACAAAATTATGAGACTACTGAAGGGATGACCAATACTGAATTTAAAGCTAAAAATATCTGAAAAAGTTTCAGTTATTCTTCAAACAATTGAAATGAAACTATAAAAATAAATAACTAGACAAACTATTGAAAACAAACAAAAATATATAATAAATAATAGTCAGTTGTAATTGACCATCACAATAGCAATAATAATAGAGACTAATGAGAAGTAGATGGGCAAATCTTAATGTGACTCTAAGTTCAAATGGGACTAATATGCCTCCAAGTGAAAATGCATGATGTACTTGATGTTACTACATCATCTTCCCTATGTAGGAAAGAACTCAACTTTGTGGAGCTAGGGTGGATGTTTTAATATTGCTCTAACATCTCTAAGTTTAGATGTTGAAGCTCCTTCTCAATAATCCAAGTGTCTCGAAGGCATGATGACCTCCTCATAGTATTGAAAATCTTTGCTGTGCTTGATCTTGTATGAAAATTATTTAATCATCTAAGATTTCTTGGTTTGATCTCTCAACTTACTAGATGGGGGTACATGTATTGGTGGCATTGGCTCACTTGGAAAAAAAGACTCGTTAGGTATTGGACATGGTTCCCTATAAGGCAAAATATCTTGAATATTAAATGTAACATTTATTCCATAATCTTTGGATAAATCTAAAACATACATATTGATATTTAGTTTTTCATAATTTTAAATGGTCCAACATCATAGCCATGTAATTTCCTTAGTGTTCTTAATGAAAATCTCTCGAACCTAACATGAATCATCATTTAATCACCATCAGTAAATTCTCTAGGTTGCCTATGAATACCAGTTAGTAGTTTATATATTTTATTATTTAAATTAATTTGTTAAATTATATGTTTATATAATGATAAAATATGATGAGAAATAAACTCAACACACTAAGAAGTACAAAAAACATGATGTAAGGGAATCAATTCAATAAGTTAAAAAAACTTTAAACTCATTATTTGATTAATAAATTCAATGCACAATAATAAATAATTCTAAGTTTAAATTTGTTTCTCCTTTAAAACATAAAGATAATGACTTAAATTTTGTTTGACTACTTTGTGTTCATTCATTTAGTGATGATAAGTTGATAGAAATTTAAGTTATATCTAAATTAATGGATTTACTTGGTGATATGATGATAATGTGCCAAAAGTAGATATATAATAGGTTTAATATATCTCAAATTTTGAATTTTATCTAGTAAGTCATTGGGTAATATCTTTGTAAGTTCTATTAATAAATGTTGGACTATGAATGGTAGGATGGTTACATGATTAAGGGATTCTCTAATTGTTACAAACCATATAACCTCACCACTAGTTATATCCCACTTAATCTCGACTAATGAAATGATTCTAAGTAATTTTTTTCTTTATATTTTTCTTTTGGAGTATTTGGGTTAGAAATTTTCTATAAGAGAGGTGAAGGGTATAATGTGATCTTCTTTCTTTCAGAAACGAGGTACATGTATTAGCTCATTCATTCAAGATAGCATCTTGATCGTATAACTAACATCTTCTTAAGATAAGGCTACCTACCTATATTAGGATAGCATCATACCAAATTTCTTAGAATATTAATCAAGCTTTAAGATAACCTTTGTTGTATAAAAATTTTGATTTTATTGATCCAAAATATGATATATGGTGAGGATGGTCTATAAGTATTAAAATATTCTTTTGATAGCATTTTATATTATGGTGTTAATACAGTTATCACTATTTATAACATCTTACATGGTTGTTCTTTAATTCTAATAAAGATACTAAAGATATTAGTTCATTGCTAACCATCAGATGGTCTTGATCTGGCTGTATAACCTCCTATTCCTTAATTTTAATAATTTCTTTTACCTCTTCTTCTCTATTTGTGTGTAGAGCTCCCATAAGACATTAGGTTACAACATATATTCTTCCATGACAATGATAACACTTAACTCTATAATTGGTACATGGTTTGTTCAATGTTTGGATTCGAAGAGTTGGTGGTATAAGTGGAGGGGCACGAGTTACTTGTAGAGTAGAAGTATTAGCAATAGTGGAAGTGGTGATATGAGTTTGAAGACAGGGAGTGCATGAAGGAATCTCATTCTTACAAGCAATTGATCTTCTAAATTATTTTTACATCATGGGTCACATTATATGTCTTTTCTAAAATAGTAACATTTTAAATTTTAACTTAGCTTGAATAGACTTCTTAAGCCCAACTCAAAATCATGACAATACTACTTAATCTGGCTCTTGCACATCACATCTAAGCATATAATCTTCAAATTTAGTGATATACTCATCAACATCTTTAAACCTTAGGTTAGACATTACCATTTATCTAAAAATTTATTTAAATAAGAGTTTATCATATATTTAGCTCATTAATGAAGTTCTTTCCATGATCGTGGTAATGCTTGATCTTTATCAAAGTATTACTTTTCTAATGAGTGAAAAAATAATCTAAAATGTGATGTGAGTCTATTTTTTTTAAATTAGTACTTTCAATGCTTACTAAGATAACACCAATCAAAATAGTGCTTTCTTCTTATTTCTAAATCTTGATATGCTCTAGGGTTTAAACTATTATCAAATGAAGGGGCATCTAATTTAACCATGTTAACCATGCAATCATCATCCCTACCATGTCTTTTATCATGGGATTAGATGAGTAGATTGACACCTAGGTTGAAGTTTCGATTGATTAGGTTCATTTTTAGAGAACATTTTTCTAATTTCAAAGTCATTTGTCATATACCTACTTGATCTGCAAGTTTCACCCGATCTGTTATCTCTATGTAGTTCCAATTAATCTAAGTGTGTTTTTAAGGTTATTTTTAGATCTTGTATTAAATGAGTTAGTTTTAGAATTATATGTTGTATCATTGGGTCCATGGTAGATTATGATGGTTAAAAATTAAATATTCTATATTGTTTTTTAAACTTAGTGGTAAGAAGCTATTGGATTGAAAATAAAGTTCTTAGTTTAAGATCATAAAAAATATAAATCCTATAATTAATAACAAAATATTATATAACTAAAGAGATGTTATATTTTTTAATATATTTTTTAACAAATTCTAGCACTTAAAAACAAATGCACAAAATTTAAACATGATTTTTTCATGATAAATTAAAAAGCATGCAAGTTTCTAAAGCTAATCATTATTTGAAGTTAATGTAGGATAATATGCCTAAAACTTATTTGAGCTCATAGACAATTGACAAAAGCTTAGGTTCAAACAATATATCCGTACAAAGGCCTACCCAAAAGTATTATAGATTTAGAATTGAAATTCCTAGAATAGTTGGGTAAGTAAGAACTTTTTCATAAGTTAAGAATTTGTATTAATTATAAATAAAGGATCTCAACCTAAAGAAAATTTACTTTTAAATAATACACACCAAAGTACTCATGTTAGTGATGAAGTGACAAGATAGACACGCATGTAGAGCTTATAGAAGGTCAAACAAAAATTCACATGATTGCATGTACTAACAAGAGAGTTGGATACAATGAATAAAATTTTTGAAATATGAAATAAAATAGTTAAGAATTTTTTTGGTGATTTGGTACTTTCGTAGATGTTGGATAATGGGTTGGGATAGCCTCTTTTGAGCCTCTTACTCATCTTCCAAATGCACTTTTGAAACCACACCATCAAATTTCATGTATAGCATACTTGTATCACACAAGCTTAGGAGTAGCATTTCATTATTTTATTCAAAAATTTATCACTTACAACATGATAAGTATCCCTATTTATAAAGTCCTCAAATATATAATAGTAATTTGTTAACATATGAATACAAAAGGATATTTGGAATACTAAAAAACTTATTTTTGAAATTCTAAAAGATATTTTAGAAGTTCAAAAGTCATTACAAATTACAAAATAAATCTTTAAAATTTGTTAAAAAGTTAAAAAAAACTAACTTAAAAGTTATAAAATTAATTAAATTAAGTAATTCTCAAACAACATATGTATTTTGGGCGACGATAATGGTGAATGGCAAGGTAGTGAGCGATACGAACACTACAGGTGAAGATATGTGTGATGCTTCGAGTCTGTTTTTGGGTCAATACAGGTTGAAGCAAATCAGCATGAGTTAACAAGTCGACGCAGGTGTTTTGGGTCAGGTGCAGTCAAGCGGGCAAAGGGAATCAAAGCATGCAGAGTGGATCAATGGGGGCTAATGGGTCTTGCAGTCAATGGGGTCGACACGAGAGGCATGTAGGTCTATGAGGCTACAACATTGGAGTTGATGACTACGATACAATAATAGACGGTAGTGGAGGTAGTAGACGATGACAGAGGCGACAAACAGTAGTGAGAGTAATCCAAACTCAATTTTTAGCTATTTTGAGTCATGTTTTACCAAATTTTTAATCGACAAAATTATAGGACTACTGAAGGGATGACCAGTACTGAATTTAAAGCTATAAATATCCAAAAAAATATAAGTTATTTTTTAAATGATTGAAATGAAACTATAAAAGTAAATAACTTAGCAAACTATTAAAAGCAAACTAAAATGTGTAATAAATAAGGGTCAACTGTAATTGACACTTATAATATCAATGATAACAGAGATTAATAAGAAGTAGAAGAGAACCTTGGCATGACTCCGTGTTCAAATAAGACTAGTATACATCAAAGTGGAACCTTTGTGTGATGTACTGAATGCTACTATATTAGTAAGATAGTATTTTGAACCTTATGGAGGAGGGGTGATTTGGTGATTTAATTAAGAGAGTGAAATGGTGGATAAGGACTTAAGAGTGTCAGAAGAAGTGAGAATTTATTTGGTTGTTGGCTCTCTCGATGAAATGTCTCTCACCTTTGATCATAGTCTCTCGTAAGGGTTTGATTTGTTGCTAGCTCTCCCGATGAAATATCTCTCACATTTGATCATTACCTCTCATAAGAGGAAAAAGTTGAAATCTCTCTAGCTAGAGTTGGGCATAAACTCTTTGCTCACAAATATATAAATACACAAACAAGAAAAGTTTTTTTATTTAATTTTTATTCTTTTTTAAACCTAATGAGTATTCATATTTATATAGATCTCAAAAATATAATAATAATTTACTAACTTAAAAATATAAAAATATATTTAAAAATATCAAATGTCATATTTGAAAATTTTAAAATATATTTTAGAATTCTAAAATTTAACATTAATTATAAAAGAAAATTTTAATAAAAATTTAATTAAAAAGATACAAAATTAATTGAATTAAATAGTTTCAAATAGATTGTGCATTTCAAGCGGTGGTAATGACGAGTAGTGAAATGGTTGGGCTTAATTAATGCGATGTGGGTAAAACTTTTGGTCTTATTTTTAGGTAAGGAGGAATAGCACAAGTCAGTAAAGGCTCGGAGGTCATTGTGAATCAGAGTAGATAGAGTGGGTCATTATAGGTGATGAGTTGGTGCAGGTCGAGTAAATCAACCAGGTTTTATGGGTTTGTGGGTTACATAGCTGTGTCGGTAGGTATAGGCTGCGACTACGATTATTGATGACAGTGTTGATGGTGGCAAATAAAGTAAAAAATAATAACAAATTCAATTTTAAACATTTTTAAAAGTAATTTTAAACCAAATTTTGTACCAATTAAATTATGGGATGATTACAAAATATACTTGGACAAATAAAGAAAAAATAATGGATATAATCATAGTAAAAACTAGAGTGCTATAATTGCCCTTATGGTTAACAATGATGATTAATCAAAATAGGATTCGACTCTAGTATGACTCTGAGTTCAAATGGGACTTGTGTGATGCCATGGAGTGTGAGCTAATGTGAGACTCTCCTATGTCAAAATATGTCCATCCAATTAAAAGCAATTGATAGCAGAGAAGTTATCTTAAAAGAAAACTTTAATAAAAGAGTCATCTGCATTTGCATCATTAATAACTCTTTCATATTTATTTTTAAAATATTACTTCTCGAAGAGTTGAAATATAATCTATGAAGTATTAGCTAACTTTCTCATTCAAGTTTTATTATTATTTTTATAGTAAATCTTTTGTGATTAGTAAAGGAAGTTCATGATAGCATTTAAGAAGAATGATACTCGTTTGTTGGATTTAAGAATCATAAAAGAAAATGGAATCAAATTCCTTGCTTCTTATGCTGATGATACACATCTCTAGTATAGAAAACTTTATCATACAAGCTCTTCTACAATAAAGAAGATTATTAGATATAACTTAGTGAGTAGATTGCCTGAGTTCAAAGTAATTGATAATTACACTTGTGGATCATGTTCATTTGAAAAATAAATAAGAAAATCATTCAAAGCTAAGAAGGATATATCAACTAGAAGAGCAAATATCTATTATACAAATACTTATTACTTTGAATAAATAAATTATTTGATTCGCTTTAAGGGGGTGAAGATATTTTTAAAAATTGATTTAAAATCAAAATATCATAAATTAAATGAAGAAGTATATTGAATATGGCATTTAGAACCTTCTTAACAAATGCACCAAGTGCTTTCATGTTTCTCTTGAATAGAGTGTTTAAGTAATGGCTAGAAGTCTTGATAATTATGTTTATCAATGATATTTTAATCTACTCTAAAAGTGAATAGCACATGCACCTTGAAATGATATTACAACGATCAAAGAAATAACAAATATTTACCAAATTCTCATAGTGTAGCTTCTAGTTCAAAAATATTTCATTTTTAGGGAATTTTATAAGTGCCAAAGGGTTAGTGGTAGACAACCAAAAGGAGACAATAATGACAAGTTGACACAATCTTATACATGTCACAAAAATATAGAAAATTTTAAGTATAGCATAGTTTTATAAAAAATTTGTCAAAAGTTGTCTTAAATTGTTTCACCTTCGACAAGACCCACCCAAAAATTATTTCCTTTCACCTGGGGTTAAAAGTGTAAAGATAATTTTCAATGGTTAATGCATAAATTAACA
The DNA here is from genome assembly GCA_023846275.1 of Vanilla planifolia. Taxonomy (NCBI): domain Eukaryota; kingdom Viridiplantae; phylum Streptophyta; class Magnoliopsida; order Asparagales; family Orchidaceae; genus Vanilla; species Vanilla planifolia. The sequence continues at coordinate 38,669,363 of CM043870.1, read as the reverse complement.
ATTGCATTAATGTTAACTTTATTAGTTCTAAATAAAGAGTTTCAAGTTTATAAAGATGCACAATTACAAGGAGTTTGGAGATTTATTAATGTAAAATAGAAAGTTATAGCTTATGCTTCTAAAAACTTAAGGTCTCATGAGAAGATTTACTCAATGCATAACTTGGAGTTAGCAATTATCATTTTCACTCTAAAAATCTAGAGGTATCACTTATTTAATATGAAAGCTAAAATCTATTTAGGTCATCAGAGCTTAAAGTACATCTTCACATAAAAAAAAAAACTAAATTTGTAGTAAACGTGTTAGATGGAATTAATAAATGATTTTGATATGATAATGATCTTTAACATAGAAAAGACAAACATGGTACTAAACATGTTAAGCAGAAGGATTAAGATTAAACAATTACAACTCTCCAATAGAGGAAGCAGAGTTATGTATCGAGATAAAAATGTTACATCTTAATTCTATATCAATAGCACACGAGAAAAGTTTTGGAGAAATTGCAATATTAGCAAAATGGCTTAGAGTTTGAAAGAATTTCAATATCAAGATGAAGAAGTACAAAAGAATAAAACCAAAATTTTAGAAAGTCAAGAAACAAATTTTTACCTCAATAAATAGGATAGTCCTCTTTATTATAAGAATAGATTGTACATTTCTAAGAAGGAGAAAACTCACTAAATATTGTTACAAGAAGCTCATGAGTCTCAATATTCTATACATCTCAGCATGATGAAAATGTATGAGGACATTAAACAAAATTTTGGTGGCTAAAAATAAAAAGGGATATTTAAGAGATGGTGAATAGATGTCAAAAAATGTCAATAAATCAAATGAGAGCATTAGAACCCAATGAAACTCTACAATCTTCTCTTATACAAATATGAAAATGATAGAGAATTTACAATGATTGCATAGTTGACTTATCAAAGACAAATCAAGCAAATGATCAATCTAGGTTGTAGTGAACGAATTAACAAAATTAGCACATTCTTTACTTCTTAAGATAAACTAAACAATGAAAAGATTAACATAATTATACTTAGATCATATAGAATACCAAAGATAATAATATTTGATAGAAACTTCAAATTTATCTTATAATTTTGGAAGAAGTTATCAAAAGTTTTTGACACAACTAAAATTTAGTATGACCTTCCATCAATAGAAAAATGGGAAAATAATTAAAACATTAAAAGATATGTTAAGATTATTTATCTTAGATTTCAAAAGAAATTGAGATTCACATCTTTCATTAATTGAGTTTACCTATATTAAAAATTATTAATTAGATATTGAGATGACATTATTTGAGTATCGTATTTTTGGAAATATCAATTATCTTTATGTTGGTGTGAAGAAAATGGCAAAGTGCTTGTTTTGGAGTCCTTTAAGACTTGTGTCTCAATAATGGAATATAGATCTTAGAGGCAATACATATTAAAGATGGTCTTAAAGGTAATGTTTTGTCTTTTGGAGATGCTTGGAAATCATTGCTAAAAAGTAATGTTTAATTACACTTGTTTTAAGGGCAAAGGTTATTTATTATTTTGACTCTAATTTTATTGGCTTTATTTTCATTTATTTTATGTCTATATTTTTTAATCAATTTAGTTGTATTATTATATAGCCCTACAACTATAGATTTTATATATTTGATATTTTTATGTGAATATATATTTCTTGATTTAAAGAATAGTTTATAAACAATAATTACAAAAAAAGACACTTATATAAGAATTTTTAATTTATTATCATTACTACAATTCTATTAGATTTTTACATTTATGACACTAAGATTAAGAACGTTTAAGAAAATAATAATAATATTAATATGAAAAGTTAAAAATATTGATTGTTAAGTTTATTTTTTTATTAATTTAAAAATAATTATTGAGTGGAATATTTTTACTATTTTTTAGTTAGTGGTTATGAAAATGTCCACAAATAAAGTAGTTGAAATTAAAATAGATTTTAAAAAGTCATATAAAAAAATTTGAATTATTATTTTTATATTTTAAAATTAAAAAAATATAAGTTATAATTTAAATAAACAAAAAACAAGTATAGCATGTATTCTTTAGAACATCCTAGAAGATAGCTTTTTTGAAAAAATATGTTATACATATGGATGAAAAAAAAATATATTTTTAATCCATAATCTCCTAATTATATTTTTTTCTCATAAATTTTTTTATTTAAATATAATAACGATATTTTATTATTACTTTAAAAACAGGAAAAAAAAAATTGATGTACGTATTATGATAATTTAGTAAACATAAAATAAAAATATATAAATTTAAATTTTCCAAGGCATAAAGTCCTTTTTATTATTTTTAATTTTGTAATTTTTTTTTTAATACAAACCTTTGGGAATTGAAATACTTAATAAAATAAAAAAAATTAATATATGGATTCCAGGAGTTTCTTTATCCGATTGATATGAATCAAAAGTTTGAGCCACCAATATTCCCATTTTCCATAGCTACAAAAACTCATGAATTCAACAAATCAGATCGCCCGCTTAATTTTTCGTGCAGCTGAAGGCTGCTGACCTGGAGTGGGGCCGTGTACATCCGACGTCGTTGCTTTTAACATCCGGAATACCAAATCCCGCAGGCGGAGAGAAGAGCGGCCGAGGAAGGAGGAAGGAGGAAGAAGCGGCTCCTCTTTTTGCTACAATTCTCACAATTATCCGATGGCGGCCGTCAATTCCGTGGTCGCCCAGAGGTTTGTTGCCTTTCAAAACTTCAACCCGACGGTTGCAAAACCCAAGCCTTCCCTACTGCTACCTTCCGCCTTTTCGTTCTCCCGCATCAGAATCGCCGGAGGCAAGAGATGGCAGCATCTGGCAGCGGCCATGGTGATGACGGAGGAAGTTGATGTCATCCCCGTTCGAAGTGGGGACTCCACGGATCAGCAAAGCGGGGTGTCTACGCACGGCGGCCTGGAGGGGGAAGTCGAGGAAAGTGATATCGACCAGCAAGGTCACGGTACCGACCAGATTGGTGGATTTGCTTTTGAGGGCGGTGCCGGAGGCGGTGGTGTAGGTGGCAGTGGTGGAGGAGTCGGCTTCTCTTCACCTGCCTCGCCATCCAGCTCCCCGACGGAAGGGAAAGATCTGGATAAGATGGTGGATCGAGTCATCAACGCCTCAATCGTTCTGGCTACGGGAACCTTCGCCATCACGAAGCTGCTCACCATCGACAGGGATTACTGGCATGTGGGTGATCTTTTTCTTATCGTTCTTATGGTTCATTCATCGCTGCTTTATCGACTAATCATTACCATCGCCTTTGTTTTTGTCCTATTGTTAGTTTTGTGCAGAGTATTTGGAGCGATCACTCTCCCACATATTTATCCATGATGGTTTGGCTTTATCTTTTGCATTCTTATTTGAGGCTGACGTTTAGTCGACCATGCTAGAAACAACATGAATTTTCATTTTAAGCACATCAAAGCTGTAGGTGAAGTTATTTTTCAATTTTCTGGATTTTGTCTCTTTGTTAACCCACTTATTTGCCATCTTGTTGTCCTAGCCCATGCGTCACCCAAATGTCTGGCATCCCCAATTCTTCCTACTTGGCCAACACTTGTGTTCAACTTCTTAGTCTCTTCCATCCAAACCTGACCAGCTCACTTGCTCACCCTCGGTAAAATCATCCTTTCACTGGCGCAATTGCTTTGCACAAATCAATTTGCATGGTTTAACCTCTTTGTCTCGGCCACTTTCACCTTTCTCTTGTTTTAGAAAATTGTTTGTCTGCCTAGCTCTACTATTGTCTTTCTCTTTGGTTTGTGTGATCAAGTTGATCCATGTGTTAGACCCATTATGCCCAGTTTGAGTTTCCTAACCCTTGATCTTATGAAAATTGAAGTGGTCATCTAGACTCATTACTCTATCCATCTTCATTGGTTAAGTGGCTACTCACACACAATTGTTTCATTACTATCTTTCATAATTGTTCCATCTAGACCCTTTATTGTACCCCTTATTTGATTTGGGAGTCTGTGACAGGTTCATTTGGTTCTATAGTAATCTATATTTGACAAGGACTCAACTGGGACCATTTGGATTGTCTCATGAGCTAAGTAGTCTCGTGTGTGAATAGCCCAATGCACATGACAATGTGCAAGATGTATAGTCACACCTAGGACGTGCAAGGCACTCGACCACTTGTCGGGTATAGCATAGGGCATGTTGTGCATGCAAGATAGTGGAGTGCTTGATGCTCAGTGTGCAATAGTGCACAAGACACGCAATGCATAGGATAGGTGGCACTTGGTGCGCAGAAAGAAGCATGCAAGAAGCACTACACAAGTGTTCCATGCTACATAGCAACATGTCTTGGAACAATTTTGCACATGCATAATGCATGCATGATGGAAAAAAATTTATTATAATAAAATATTATACTCAAGCCTCTATAATTAAGAGGGAAAAAAAACATGAAGCAAAACATTTTGAATTTTTGACAAAGTCACTCTCTTTATGTACTTTTAGCCTTATTTGTTATTCTTGCTTTAATTTTGTTGTTGTAACCATAAAATAGGATCTATTATTGAGGGTTTAGAATAAAGCACATCGTAGACAGATGACTATTAATGATTGTCTTATTTTAGTCTAAGCTTAGTTACTTGTCTTGTTCCATTAAATAAAGGAACAAGACAAGTAGTTTCTTGCTATAGCTATTGTTGGTCAAGTTTTCCTTAAGTATTCTTAAAACAATAAAGTCTCCTTGTCAATATTTCATCATAAATAGTGTAGACGTTTTTTGTTTGTAGTTGTTATTTTGTTCCAAGATTCCTATGTTGTACTTTTGTGCCACCTGAGATAATTTGCATGGCCGCTTATGGTTCGTCATTGATGGTTTTTCCATTGTTCAATGTTCTCGTACTCCATCACATGCATATGTAAGATCCATATCTGCACACATGTCAACATTGTTGTTTGGTGGCAAATTGGTAATCTAACGATTCATCATCCTACAGGTTTGACAATCAACTTTGACGAACCCATGGCCAAAGAAGTTCACATCATTCATCCAAACTTTTGCCCTCGTAGGATATAGAAACGGGGATTATTACATAGTTAACAATGCCCAACTAGTTACTTGTTATGATGGTTTCTTAAAATTGCTTTTAGATTAGCTGTTGGTATTTTTTATGTTTTTATTATCTCCATTTTTTAGGAGAAGCTTTAGCAAATTATGATCTAGAGGTAATCACAATGTATTTTTCATCAAAATCAATAATTATTGAATCAATTGATCATGTTAATATGTCAAGCTCTTGATCAAGCAATCATTACCCTCTTTTGACCAAGAGTCCTTTTGTGAACCATTAAAACAAGGAAAAATGTAATATTTTATACCTCAATCACTTCTTTCTTTATTACAGTATTAGCTTTTTAGAATTGAAAAGATAAGTATAATGATGTAAGCGTACAGGATAGCTAACACCCCAAGCGCTTGATGGAGTACACTCGAGTGACAACAAGTTGTTGCATGAAGTTTTAGTAGTCAATATGGTGTAGTAGAACTCATAAGAGTGGTAGAGTCAATTATGAGGGTTTTGTCAGAGCTAATGGGACGACAAAGTCAAAATGGGATGACGGATCTGACAAAAGTAGAAGAGCCGATGGTGATGGTTTCAACAGATTGGTGGGGTGGTAGAGTTGAAATATGGATTGATGGACAATGGTATTATGATTTTTATTTGAGGGGGAGATTTGTTGACTATAAATGAAATCTAATGTAGTATTACATTATTAGTTAAGAATAATATTAGAATCTTAATATATAACTAATATAATTTTTATTTATAAGTTTAATCTTTTGATTTATTAGGTGTTTATTTGATTAGAAGATCTATTCTAGGTTGACAAAACTATAACTTGGAAATAAGTTGTACTTGAAAAAAAAAATTTGAAAGAAGTTGAATTGTTAAAAGAAAAGTTGTGTGATTAGAGGTTTTGTTCATGATTTTTAAAAAAATTGAACAATTCAACATTTAAGAGGTCTTGAAAAAATAAATAACCCTTACATAAAAAAATTTTAAAAAAGAACCATTGCATACATCGAGAAGTAGCACAAGAGCACTCATGATATATTGCTTCGTGGCATTGTTTATGCGTGCAACTCAGCACATGTTGACTATGCATGCAATAATTAGAATTGCATGGCATAATAGATAAAGAGAGCAATATACCCACGCAAGTTTGTGCGCACGCACCTATCCACGTGGTAGGTGCGACACAAGCCACTTATCACTAACATGTGATTCCCAATAACGTAATAGGTCTGGTAGGTGCAATAGCAGTAGCCCATGTTCGGAGTTTTTGCATATAGCGGGAATAGGTATGGATTTTGATGATTTTTATATTATCTGAGCAAATTATAAGAGAAATTAAATAAATACATATGTTTTGATTAAAATATTTTTGTTATACTACTATAAATATATAATTGAATTTTTTATGAAGGGGGCATTTTGCTTGAGATTTAATTCTCAATATCCGATAACAAAACTCTATTTTTTTTGTCATTCTCGTTTTAATTTTACTGTTATAACTCTAAAGTTTTATCTATTATTGAAAGCTTGAAATAAGATGTTTCGTAAATAGATTATCACTTAATTTGAACCTAAGTGTACAACTCTCCCTAACAAAGATAAATCTAATTTTGCTAGAAATTCTTGATTCAAGTGGTTAGATCTGTTCATTTGACGATGAAGATCTCAAGGCTCGCAAAGAAACAATGTTAAAGTTGAAAGGAGAATGATTGGTGGTTTGTGCAAACGTGTAAGATTATGAAGAATGGTGGAAGCTGTATTTCATCCCAAACAAGTGTTATAATTGGAAGACAAGGACATGTGATGATTTGTTAAAGAGGTAGCAAGAAAATGGACAAAGAAACTGTGATGTTTTTCTTTCGCATGTTGAGCATGGCAAAGACATCTCTAGTTGTGTGGAAGAGGTGGAGCCAAGTTGCATTAACAATTGTGCACAATGCTGCAAGGCCCAAGCAAGGGCATTCATCCTTGTTGGGGGTTTGGGCTATGTCAATTAGACATAACATTAACAGAGACAAGCATAGAATTGATGACAACTAGAACTCCTTAGGTAGTTTGCATACTTCAAGCTAAGATGAAGATATGTTTGGATTTGTCTTGTATTATATGTTCCACATAATTATAATTGGTTTAATAGTGATACATAGGAATGACGGAGTTATTTAACATAATCATATATGGTGTATATGATTATAATTATCTGATTGAAGTTTGTTGGGTTTTTATATATTATCTCTTGTGGGAAAACTCTAGTGGTGAGAAAAAAAAGAAAAATTGTCTTGTACTTTTTTGTAAAATGAACAAAGAAGAACAAAAGATTTTTCAATCTAGTTGGTGTAGAATCACGTTAAATATTTGTATTCCTTGTGATGTGTTATTCTCTCAATGATTATGTTTTTCCTCTAGATGATTTGTATGGATTGTGATAAAAATCTCCTTTCCCTAATAAAATTTCTTTTACATAGACTGCATTGAATTTTTTTAATTTATTTTTCAACTTTGTTGTTCTTATCTTCAATTCCTCTTATTATTTGCTGGGGTTCTCCCAATTGCTGTTACAATTTTTTTTAATGCCTTTAGCTACATCATTTATTGACAAAAAAAAAAAAATCTAAAAACTGCCTTCAGTTTATTGACCCGTCTCCATGCGAACTCATATTAAAAGTTGAAGTTGTACTTCAAGAAATTATCATTATCCTTCCATTCTCAACATGATGTGATAAGAACCACATTAAGGCTAAGTTTGAACTAGCTTTGGGAAACTACGTTGTGGACAAAACGTAGTTTCATTTTTTTGGCTTGCTATGTTTGAAAACTGCATTTTATTCAAAATGCAAGCTCACTATAATTGATTGTTTTGTACCATATGGCAACAAGAAAAGAACATCTTGCCTTTCAAAAATATCATAATTATTTCTTCATTTTATTTTCTATAAAAAAAATCAGAGGCATTTTATCATCCACACCGTAAATTAATCCAATGATTACTTCTCAATTGTAGATTACCAGAAGTTATTTTTTAATACTTTTTAAAAATAATATATTTTTTTTGAAATTATTTTTCATTATTTAGTTTAATATTTATCAACAATTGTGCCCCAACAAATGCTAGGAGAAATGAACTGCAGATCTTCATATCTTAGACCTTGTTTCTGTTAAACAATTCACTCAAAAGATGTAAACCTTTTTGAAACGTGTAGTCCTTTTGAGGGGTGGACTCAGGCATCAGAAGAAAGATTAACCTCATTCACTTCGAATTTTGACAGGTTTTGCATTGTTTTGTTGGTTATTTGGGCATCCAGGTTGCGTTAGTCTCTTCTGAACCAATCCTTTTTATCGCCAATCTTCTCTTACAACTAGACTTTCTCAGAGCACATTTATCTTATTATATTTTGGGCATAGGTTATCGTACTATTTGGTGTACTCTTTAGTTTTTGTTTAGCCAATTCTTTTCAATGTGATTAACAACAATGTTGTTGTCGTTGTTATTTTTATTCTCAACTGTTGTTTACACCATTCCTCTCACAGGCACTGGTATACCCGTTTATTTGCATTTTTAACGTTATTTTAACCGAAATGTTCATTTTGTTGGAAAAAAGCTTATCTTTGTAGAATTTTGTTATGGCTACTATTTAGCTTGTGAAATAAGACTTTTATCACATCAGGGTTGGACACTATACGAGATTGTGAGGTATGCACCCCTGCATAACTGGACTGCCTATGAAGAAGCTTTAAAAACAAATCCCGTGTTTGCCAAAATGATGATTAGTGGAGTTGTCTACTCTATTGGAGACTGGATTGCACAGGTGCATGCTATGTTCAATTTTCAATTACTCTTTTTATGTTCTTGTTATTTCTGTTTAAACTAAAATACTCTTCCTTTTAACTTCGCTTGGTAGTGTTATGCGGGGAAGCCACTTTTTGAGTTTGATCGGGTTCGCATGCTCCGGTCTGGGCTCACTGGATTTGCCCTCCATGGTTCCCTTTCTCACTACTATTACGAAATCTGTGAGGTTGTTCGAAGCTCTTTGCATTTTGCAATTTGCTATTATGTTTATTGCCTGTGATGCTCACATACATCCTTTGATGTAGTACCTTTTTCCTTTCCATGATTGGTGGGTAGTTCCTGCTAAAGTAGCATTTGATCAAACAATCTGGTCTGCTATTTGGAACAGCGTTTATTTTGTGGTTCTTGGGTTCTTGCGTTTTGAATCTCCAGCGAACATTTTCAACGAATTGAAGGATACCTTTTGGCCCATGTTAACTGTAAGAATCACTAACTTTGAAGTTTATCTTTTTTGTTTTGGATTAAATGGTGTGTTATATTCTTATTAATTCTGAAGGATGTCAAGGCAATTGGAATTTCAGTAAATATTAAGCTTTACCATGCCATCTTTGTACTTGTTGCCTTTATGCATTTCATGGCTATGTAATGAAAATGTGTAGATATTAGTTAAACTTTGAATATCCTTTGGTTAACAGGCTGGTTGGAAGCTCTGGCCTGTTGCACATTTGATAACTTATGGGTTTATTCCAGTAGAGCAGAGACTTCTCTGGGTGGATTGTGTAGAACTTGTTTGGGTCATGATCCTCTCAACGTAAGACCCTCTTCTATCATGCTTTGGCCTTGTTTTTTACCTGATTTTCTACCATATTTCAAAAAAATTTCTTCTTCAAATCTGATCTCTAACAAACAGTTTGTACGAAGATTCTATTTTCACTCGATTAAAACTTTTTTTTTTCCTTGGAAAGATTTGTCTAAACTCATAAACTGTCAACAAGTAGAGCTTTCTACTGACTATGTAACCACTGAAATGTGAGTTTTTGAAATATATATGGTCTTTTTCCTTCAGCTATTCCAATGTGAAATCTGAAGCAAAATGCACACAGGCCAAGTCTGAGCTTGGTGCAGAATCTATACCTGCAGCTTCTGAGGTGTTGTAACTCGACCATTTTGTTTAGTGCATTTTCCTTTCATTATTTTTTGTTTTTGGAGAAAGAACTTGGGTTTTGTTTTAGACGACAATGAATGAACTAATTGTACTGCCATCTTAGTGTTTTCTTGCATCTCTTGGTCATTCATCATGTAGGAGACGAAAAAATGATCGATCACCACCATGTTCAGCATCGATAACTCGTCCACGAATCACCGGAACCATTATGGGGAAGAAGAAGATATAGAAACTGAAATTGTGCAGTCTTATAGGAACATAGAGCTTTCTTAATGGGAGCTGGATGTACAAACAGGCAAGATGCAGATTTTTTAGTTCGGTAAGAACAGTAGAACTTGTTCTCATTCTCCTTTCGTGTTGCCTTTGCTGTACATTTTCTTTCTCAAAGCTTAGTGTAACTCTCATTGTTGTAGGGATGAACCATATTGAGCAATCCGTTGTTCAAATAAAACAATCAAACAAACGTATCACCATGCACGTGATAAATTAATTAGTTGCACTCTTAATTCCCATAACGTGGCAGATACATCTACATGACACATGGCATGAACTATTTTGTTTGTTAGGACTTAAGAGACCTCGATACATTCGCAAATCCTGTTTTAGATTTGTCGTTTTCTATAAAGTGCCAAAGAAGTCGACGGAACTATTAAAGCTGGCTTTCTAAATGAGAAAAGAATATTAATGGCAAATTTGGAAGATGCCCCCACTAATCCACCTCACGTCCCTATTTTTCACATAAAAGCTATTTGAATATTGAAAACGACTTTAAACAGAATAAGTGCAGTTTATCCTTTTTTTGTTTTACAGAAAAAGATTGTTTTTTTTTAAATATATATATTGAAAAAAATCACTCCTATAATCATATCTTCTTTTAGGAATAGTTTTTAAATGCTGGCTTTATTGCTTCTTTATTCAATTTGCTCGTTTTAGTAAATGATGGTTTTGATAATTCTCCCATGCCCCCTCCTTTTTAATCTCCATTACTGAAATCCCCGATTAGGTACCTCTCCTAATCCGCCAGCAAGAAATTATTTAGAATTAATTTAAATGAAAATGTATTCTGAATTATAAATAAATCGCCAAGTATAAAATAAGGCAGCAATTAATCAACCAATCTTATATTCCATTGCATCGCACAAGGTTATGCATGCATGCATGTTCCATGGTGTGAGCTATATCTATATAATACATTCTTAGATGTATAATTATCATTATTTCAAATAATTATATAACAAAGTACACGCGCGATCCGGGCATCTTCAGATGTATGTTTGCCCATTGCGGCTCTCCGTATGATCGACACGTGGAATCCACTCTTTTCTGTCTTTTACGAGTTTCCGTCTCCCTAACCAAACCAACGGAAAGCATTAATGAGATATTTGCAATAACTGGCAATTAAATTTAAGTAAATAAATAAGACCTGCTTAAGTCAGCAATTAGGAGGCCCAGTTGAATTCAGACAACGACAAAGGCCGCCGGAATCCGGACGCCACGCTGCCGTCTCCTTGGAGCTGCGTTCCCCGAATAGTTTGGGGCAGCGGCGGCGGGATCTGCATATCCAGGAGGTTCGCCACGGAAGTGGAGGAGCTGCCGCTGCTGTTTCTACTTATGTTTATGCTATCAGCCCCACCGCCGCTAGTTTGGAACCGCTTATCAGGGTGCGTTTCGGGAGCGGCGGCCTCGCGCCAGTACGGCGAGAGAAGCCCCTCGAAGAAGGCGTCGTCGCCGTCCAGCATCTGAGGGTGGGTGGGCTGGCCAAGCATGTCGTACTCCGACGGCCTCTGGTGTCCGTTGCTTTTCTTGTAAATCCGGCATAGAACCCAGTCGTCCAGCTATCGAGAAAAAGAAATAGAGATTAATTAATTAAAATAATTTTAATTAATTTAAAAAGGGGATTTTTTTTAAGAGTTCACCCTTAGGGAAGACTTCTTAGCGGTGGTAGCGGAAGAGGAGGAGGAGGGGGAGGAGGGTTTGGAGTCGAGGAGGCGATACTCGTGCATGATCCAATTGGTCTTGACGCCTTTGGGGGGCTTCCCGCCGTAGAAGACGAGGGCCTTCTTGACTCCGACCTTCTGCGTGCCGCCGCAGCTGAGGACAGGTTTGTCGGTGCCGGTGGCTTTCCAGTAGCCGGAAGTAGCTGCCCGATTGGGCCGAGCTCCGTTGGGGTACTTGCGGTCCCTTGGGCTGAAGAAGTACCACTCGTGATCGCCGAAGTTGGCCTTATCGGGTAGCTCCCACGGGTCGAATTTGTAGAGGTCGACCTCGGCGATGATGGAGAGGGGAAGCGGCGCGGAGAGTGCCTTCTTCTTGAGGTAGTGGACTACGAGCTCCTCGTCGGTTGGGTGGAAACGGAAGCCGGGAGGGAGTTGTGGGTGGTGGTTTTGGTGGGAGGCCGACGAGGAGTCTGTGCTCTCCATTCGAGGTTCGGTGGGTTACGCTGTTTAAAGGGAAGAGGAAGGGAAGTGAGGGGGTAGTGTTTGAAGATATAGGAAGATGGGCGAAGGGGTGAAGGAGGCGGATGGGGTCCGGTTCGGAGCCGAGCGCCGAAAGCATTGGGCCGGGGATTCCGCTGCTTAACCGAACCGTTACCGGTCATCTCTCGACGCGTGTTATTCTCCACCCGTTGCTGGCCTCGCGTCGTGACTCGTGCATAGAGGGACCACAATTAGTTATTTCTACAACATGACGGCGTTTTATCAGGTGAAAAATATTTTTTTAGAAAATAGAAGTTATATTAATCCTGGGAACGATTTAATTCAGCATTAATAACCTATATATATTAAAGTATTGATTTTTATTTGTCACGAGTATTTAAAGAGCTCCAATGATTGACAAGTCATATATACTTCAAGTTGTAGGAACCGTAGAGTAAATAAAGTTTAATATATTTGATGATTGCGTACCTTCATTTTTTTCACAAGTCACATATGGCCATTTAGCAAAAGTCAAGTTTAGCAAAAAAATTCATGATCATTCTTAATAGATTGTAAGACATTTCACACTTGGGCTCATCTCATTAGCTGCTCAATCAATCTAATTTTTGACGAGACTTATCTCTTTGACATATCATATGACTGAGTTTGTAAAGTTAACAATCTATCCGATAAGATCATTAGGCTTAATTTCAATTATTGAATCTCTAAGAAAATTTAAAAGTTATATCACTTTTTATCATCATTATGATTAAAAAAAATATATTTTTTTTTAAAAAATAAAAGAATCTTTTATTTTTAGAATATATAATATAATTTTTATAACATAATTAGATATATTAAGAGAGAGAGAGAAAAAGAGAGAGAATGAGAGAGAGAGAAAGAGTAATATTTTTTCATAATATACATAATATACAAGTAGAAGAATATAAAAAATAAAAGCAAATTTTATGATGTCAATTTATGCATATTAAATTATGTTTGTTCTTGATTGATAATATAATTATATCACAATTTTTATAATATATAAAAAGTACATGCACAATATGCACATATAAAATTATATATACAAAAACTTAAATAATATATATATATATATATATATATATATATATATATATATATATATATATAATGATCTTATCTTTAAGTATCTTATCTTAATGCAAATAAATTGTCTCTAAAAAGATCATTATCATTTTAAAATAATTGTATCACATATAAATTCTACCTCCATAATTTATGTATAACTATTCATCTCTAAACCTAACCACTTAAAATCTATTAAGGACATTAATTTAAATATAATTTATTTTTTAAACGTTACCTACTAATCATTTATTGCCCTTTTTTAGCATAATTAATACAACACACATATACTTAAATGATATGCATATAAAATATGTAATATGTATAATTTTATATAATTATTAAATAAATTTATTATATTTATATCTATACAAAATTAAATATTGATGCTTACAATAAGTTATTTTAACAATAGTATGTACTTTATGATAGAAATAATTTATCATTTAAAAAAACAACATTAACAAACATAAAATAGAATATTCTTATTGTTAAATAGAATATTTTTTTGTTAAATATATTTTAAGAAAAATGATTAATTAGTAATTTTTTTAATTAATAATTAATAGGTATATAACATTCAATTTTTGATAATATACTCATAAATAATAATACCTTCAATATCATGTATGTAGTTATCTTGCATGCATGTGTTTTAAGATGCAACTTTCAAATTAGAAAATTGAATTAAAAATAAATTGGTTATTCTTCATGACATGTAAATAAATATTAAATTACTTATATACATATAACCACTTATGCAATACACATGTGCATTGAGATAAATCATTGTTTAAAATATTATTATTTTTTGAACTAGATATTTTGTTGTCTTTGGTACCAATTATGTCTAACCTCTTCATTATATTGATTTAGAATTAAGAAATTAAACAATTATTTATTTTTTTAGTAAGTAAAATTGGAAAATGAATCAATTTTTAATTTTTAATTATTTTCACCTTTATTAGTTGGAATAGGCCAATGCAACCTATTTTGAGAATAAAAAGGTTATTTAAATGTTTTTCAAAATAATATTTTTAAATAGTTATAATAGTTAGGTTCATATTTAGATCTTAATTTTCTTAAATAAGAAGATCAAAATCACATTAACTATTTTTATGGATAACAATACTAAAATATATATTTTTTCAAACTATCCAAAATATTTAGTAAAAGTTGTGGATAAAAAATATTTATTTAGTTTGTCTTTTGCAAAATTTATCATTTTCATGAATGGAAACAAGACTTTTCCTCAAAGTACTATCATTTATAGCTTTTGTGATTGGAGCAAATTATGCCCACTTTGCTTTTAATTTAAGTGAATGGATTCAACACATAGCTTGTCCTTTTGAAGAAAAGGACAAAGAAATAGAAGTGATTGAAAAAAAGAGATAAGCATTAAAAACAAGTTGATGACAATTTTTTTTTTGTGATTTCACATCTTATTAATAAGGAAGCATTACAATTAATGAAAGAATACAAATATATATATATATATATATATATATATATATATATATATATATATATATATATATATATATATATATATATATATATAGTGTGTTTGTTTAATAATCACGAGTTTTATAATCATATTCTTCCAAACTTTTGGAACAAAATTTTGATAAGAAAGATTATAACATTTCTCAATTTCTAACATATATCAAAAGATGAACATTTAAATAAAGTCAAGAAAATTATGAAAATAAATTATTTAATTTTATTAAGTAAAATAAAATAAGTTATTATATGCCAAAATATTAAAAAAATAATACAAAATAGGAAGTGTGTCATATGATCAAATTTAGACAAAAATATTTTTTGAGTATGTCAGTAAAAAGAACTCCATAAGACAAATCTAACGATGTTGAGTTTGAAATTTTTAAAGATTTAAAGAATTTTTTATAAAATTTTAAAGATGTGTGTATAAATATAATTATTAAAAAATCGTTCTATGTGAATTTGTATTTTCAAAATTTTTTTACTTAAGTTAAATCCTTTAGGTGGATGATAAATTTGCAAAAATATTAGAGTGTCATTATAAAATTTTTTCTTAAGTTAATATTGAATGTTAGATGATAGATTTGTAAATATAGGAATATCAAATTTCTACAAGGCATATCTACAATATGTAAATGTGACAACCTATATTTTATCAATCTAACATTATTTCTAACCTAGATGATTATGGAAGAATTTTCTAGAATGGAACATAATAATATAATTTTGTATAAGTCTAAAAAACATGCCTAAAGAATTCCCAAATTTAATTGTGAATATATTTTCATAAAAAACATGTCATGAGAAATCTAATGTTTTATTCATTATAATTTTAAAAACTATTTGATATTTTCATAAATTATTGAAAGAAATGGGATAAATATTAATTTTTAAATAATTAATCATTTTAATTTCTTATTATGATTAAACAAAAACCCATTCACTTCTTGGTAGCCCTAACCCCAAATGCTCCCTCACCCAACACTCAACATCTGTGAGAACCATTTCACAAGGTGAAAGTTCTTTTAAATTCAATTGAGGAAGCAAGAGCATCGTGAAGAAGGAACACTGAGAAGGGTTCTGTGACTTAAACATTCCAACCCCCTTTTAATGAATCACATTGATGATCTTCAATGATGACAGTAAGTCTTTTATTAAAAATTGTTGCTTTTTGTGAGTATTTCAAATCTCTTATGTGTTTATGCTTCTTCAATTTTTGGATTAGTTGAGATTGATTCTTACCATAATTTAGCCACATCATGCAAAGAGACCAATGGTATTCATGAGATTTGAAGTTCACCAATAGTGAGGTAAGTCCATTCGATGCAATTGACAGGTTGAGTAAGGCAAAGGAGAAGAGACTCAAATGTTTTTGACTGAATCTCACCATTAGTGCATTCATTGTAGAAATCACTATTATAGTTGAAAAGAGAGATAAGAAGAAAAATTTGTAAAGTTATGCGATGGAGAGATAAGGAAAAAATGCTCAAATGCTCTTGTTATTAAATGTAGTAGTAAGAAGTAATAAAACATGTACTTTATGATTTTTATGTTGTGATTTCTAGGTTTCATTTAGTTATGCCAAGAATAAATTATAATAATTATAAGATAATATTTTGACATATAAATACAAAAGAATTTGTTAAATCATTTTGAAGTTTATGTGACATTTTAGGAATGAGATGAGTAGTTAGTAGTGAATCACAACAAGAAGAAAAAAAAGAATTTGAGTACTCCCAAAAATTAAGGTAGATAAACTTAATATTAGGATACAAATAGTGAATTTTTATCTAATTATTATATTAAAATTTTGTGATATGATAATCATTTCTTTATATCATTTATATTACATAATTTCATATGACTAGTAATTTATAGCATATGCAAATATATTATACTTATACATGTTTGATATTATACAATAGATTTACTATATTATTGCTTGCCAGTAAATAAAAATTGAACATCAAATATGTTATGTGAGATAAATAAAATGTAATATATATACATACACACACACACACATATTAATAAATTGAGAATAAATAATTTAATAAATAAAAATGCCTATGTGACATGATAAATGCAAAGCAAAGAAACAAAATAAAGGAATTTGGGCTTCAAGCTTAATAATTAATAACTAATGTTAAAAAATATGTTTCTTATGTGTCATTATCTTATAGTGTTATTTGCTATATGATTCAATGTCTATCGCTTACTATGTGATCTAGTAGTACTGGTACCCATGGCATTAAACCTAATGATTGAGCTTCTTATTGTGTGATCAAAAGCTCTATTTGCTGTGTGACATGACGACCATCACTTACTATGTGATTTGATGATCACCACTTACTATCTGATGTGACAGTTAAAGTCTATAGTGATGATATATATATATATATATGTCACTTGCTGTGTGATCTGACAGTCGAGGTCTACAGTAAATATGTATATAAATGCTGCTTGTAGTGTGATCTAATATTTGAAGTTTATAATAATAATGTATATACATGCCACTTACTATGTGATCTAGCATTATTTACTTGTTGAGTGATCTAGTGGGGATATGATGAGATGTAAGATATGAGATTGGAATCTCGATGATAAGGGTCATTAGAGGAAACGAGGACTCTTATTAATTAAAAGAAAGATTAAACAAAAGATGAGAAAAACTAATATCAAATCAGATTCGATAAACAAGTTTATATATAAATATCTATATAAATTATTTGTAATAAAAGTAAAAAAATAACATATGAAAATTTTAGGTTTTATAGTTTAAAGGTTATAGCATATTTTGTAATACATTTTGAAAACTTTGATTATATACTAACAAAGTTGTAAAGATAATTTCTTGTTTTCTTGATATCATGTATATGATCAAAATACTTAAGATTAAGTATATTTTATTTAACATTTACTTTCATAATTATTTATTTTACTATTAGTTTATTTATTATGTAATTATACTTATTTTTTTACTTACATTATTCGACATGAAACATGCACATATTGAGTGAAGATATTTAGAGTTATACAAGTATTGAGAACTAAAAGTAGATAATTTTACAAGTAATGATAATACTGTAGATTTTAGCATAAACTTATATATATACACACTTTTAGGAATTATGTGATGTGATTTTTCCTTTGTGATAATATGATACTATTATAATGATGTGGTGTTTGTTATAATGTTGATGGTTTTCTCTTGATGATATTATTTTATAGTGACATTGTATTTTATTGATGATATATTTACTCGATATAAATTATTGATAACATATAATTTATAAATCAACTATTTTTATATGAGAAACTATTTAATTTCTATTAGAGATTATTTCTATTTATTTTTTAATATCTAAATCTTATATGAATCCAAAATATGAATTATTAAAGAATTATAAGAGTAGTTAATTATCATTCCTTATATTTGTAAGCCTTTCATGTCTTCTTATCATATTAACTCTATTTATTTCATAATTATTTTCTACATAGGAGAAATTAAAAATAAATGAACTTGTGGGGTGTGACACTAAATGCCAACATAGAAGAAAATCTAAAAGACAAATGATGTATTTGAAAATTATGAAATATTTTAGGGCTTTATGAAAAAGTAGCACAAAAAACCTTGGGAACAAAATTTTAAATGTTAGTGACAGGGAAAAATATACAAAATAATATTATTTTGATATTAGCTTAATACTTAACTTGCATTATTATTGTCTTAATTTATTATAAATAGCTAATATTATATTATTTATGAGGGATGTCAAAAGCTTTATAGTGAGCTTATTACTTAACTTGCATTATTATTGTCTTAATTTATTATAAATAGCTAATATTACATTATTTATGAGAAAATTTTTATATAATATGTTAGCGTACATTTTATAGTATAGAGTTCTAGGGCTATGAGAACAAATGACATCATTATTGTATCGCACTAGAATAAATGACACCATTATTGGAGCATAAAGTAGTTGATTGTATAATATGATATATGTATTGTACTGTAAAATTAAATTATGTGTTGGATAATAGAGTGTACAGTACGATAAGAGGATCATACCAATACAATGTGTTATAAAAATAATTTAAATGACATTGTAATTGTTATACCCGGTAAAATTTTATGTATTTGATCTTTAATAAATTAATTGTGGCTTGGATGATTTCGAATCGACAGTAGGATGAGCCAGGAACTCAATTGTAGGCTATTGGAATTTCTGAAATCTTTTGGGAATTTTTCGGAGCACCGAGGAATTTTTAATTAATTTTCCCTATTTAATTGGATTTATTAGATTTTTAGAAATTCGAAAATCTAATTAAATTAAACCGGAAATTGTTTTTTTTATCGCGCGTGAACCGGACCGGAACGGTTCAGCGGAGGCGGAGGCGGTTCGCCGGGTGAGTTTGCATGTGCGTTCTAATAAGCGGATCGGACGGTCGAGATCGGCGGGTGAGATCGAACCGGCTGATCGGGTGCTTACCGTGTCGATAGCGTGTCGACAGCGCGTATTGTGTGCTTACCGTGTGGATAGCGTGTCGACAGCGCGTATCGGGTGCTCACGTGTCGAAAACGTGTCGAACGCGTAACGGGTTCACCGTGTCGGCCCGGGGTATAAAAACCCTCGCGAAGCAGCGAATAGGGTTTTCGTTCGACGGCGATAGTGAGGAAATTCCCGGCGTACGGCGCGTGATTCCGGCGGCCTGGCAAGGGGCTTTTTGTGCCCGGAGATTCACGAGACCGAGGAGAGTCGATTGAGACCAAATTCGTTCGGCGAGGAGCTGCGGCGAGCTGCGGACGAGCTTCACCGTCGCCGGCGTCTTCGAGGTAGGAATTTCAGATATTTAAATTAGATAATTAGCAAATTGAAGCATGTATTAGTTTGCAAATCTCTATCTAAGCATGCGAATGTGATTTTTGAAGCTAATTGTACAAATTATCGAAAATTGCATGTTAGGGTTTTCGGGACGTTAATTTGTTTCGCCGAAATTGGAAAATTACCAAGCATGAGGATTTAAATATGCCACTTTATTCATGTTAATATGATTGTATAATGCTAGAACTATAATTTCGTGAATTGTCAACATGAGGATTAGACGAAACTGCTCGGCGGAAAACTTGATTTAAACCTTAGGAAATTAGCGACATTATTGGAACATTAGGATAGTACGAACATGTTCTCCTTGTTCGCAGTCGCCGGAAATCGACGGAATGATCGTATTGGTCGGCTATTGCGGCGGCTAGGGTTTCGCGGACGACGGGCGAAGGAAGGAGACGAATTAAGGATTAATTAGGGATTAGTTGAATTATTAAGAGAATAATAATAATATTAATCATTAATATTATATATAAGCGTCGGCTGAATTTCGGATTAATAACTGACCGGCGGGGTTTGGTTCAGCATGAAAGCCCGAACCGGTGGCAAGATGCGATTCAGGGGATTCGGCGCGGTATAGTGATTAGCAAAATTTTAAATTCGGGGAATTATTCCGAATTTTGGAAAAAATGGATAAAATGCAAAATTTGATATTTCAAATTTAGGAAAAATTCGATAATTGAGTTTTAGGAATTATTTACATTTAGAAAATTCAAGGAAAATCAGAAAACTTGGAAATGAGAAATTTCGAAAATTCTAGAGATCAGTGGGTAAAGAACAAATTTCCTGAAGTGGGGAAAAATGTTATCACTGATGACAGTACAGCTGGAAACAGTCAGACAAAGGTATGGTACACGGATGCTACCAGAACAGTCAGTAATTGACAATTGTGTTGCTTTGATGGCAACGGCATGGATTGAGTCAGTTTATTCAGTATTGGCATATTTCATGGATTGGCATATTGGACCGGACTACTATAGACCCTATATGATGTTTTAGGGTAGTTGTGGTAGGTAACTGTGCGGTTCGGACTTAGCTTCCACAGTATACATGTAGACTGGTATACGCCTTGTTGTACCTGGACACATGTTGCCGAATCTTGGAGTTAGAGATTGGCAATGACTGTAGGGGCGTGAGCTTCTATGGAAGTTGTTGGTAGAGGACTCCTTGGGACGGTGGCTGAGTCGATCTCTCCTGGTCCATGTGTGTAGGCCTGCGCGCCTGAGGGTGGCAGGGGTGTCTCGCAGTGGCTAGCCAAGTGTGTAGGCCTGCGCGCCTTAGGGTGGCAGGGGTGTCTCACGTTGGCTAGAGATTATGTGACTGGATCTGTCTGTAGTCTCCAGGAGATTGATTGACGAGAGACACTGCGGTGTCGGGTGCTTAGGCGCCATGCGTGTTTCGAGATGGGCGTTCCCACTGGCACGTTGCCTGGTAGCCCAGAGGAGAGCTACTCTGGTGTGACTGGGGTGGCTGTGGTTGGTCGGAGTCTGGGACTGAGAGTGCCTATCCACCGTACATTGTTATGCTGTATTCCTGTATTTTTGCTATTATCCTTCTCTTGCATGTGAGTTTTACTAGCTGACTTTCCTACTGGGCGTAGCTCATTCCTGTATTATATATTTTCAGTGGCTCGGCAGACTTGACGCTACCGGATTAGGTGGGATTGTGGTCAGCAGGCTTGTGAAGGATTTCTGATTGGTGATTGTCTGAGATATTCTGGTTAGTTGATTGTTGCTGTTGGATGTTTCAGTGAGACTGTTATTCTCATATGTTACATATAATTTGAGGGAAATTCGGAATTATGTATCTGGATGAACAATATTACACTTGTGGACTTGTATCTTATTCTTGTAATGTAGTTCCATTTACTGTCTTATCTTATTGTCTTGGAGTATGGTGAGTGGAGTGCTACATTTATCTGTGGATGTTATATATCTTTCTGTTTGATGGTGAGGTCATTACATGACTATAGAACTTAACCGTGGGGGTTCAGACTTCTATTAGATCGGTTCTCCTACCGGTGTGGGTAAGGAGTATTTGGTCTAGTAGGAGTAACATTGCGCGAGTCCATCTGTTAACTCAGGAGTCATGAACCTGACTTGACGGTGTACCCGGGAGATGGGATCCACATTGTTAAGGAAAGTAGGTGTGTAATGATGTGTTATATCCTATGTTTTCGTAGGCTGCTCAGGTTGGTATGGGACGATCTGAGCTGTCTATATAAAAAAAAAAATGTATGCCAAAAATCAGCCTAGGAAAAAATGGGGTGTAACAGTAATAGCACTATATGCTATAGTTTGCATGATCATATGATATTAGTAGCAAATAATAAAATTATAATTCATAACAAAAACATAAGATATAAAAGTAATTTATGAGAATAGAATAATATAAGAAGTAGACTATTTGTAAGATATATATTAATCATTTTATATATTTTTTATTATAAAAATTTTAGAGAAGGATGAATCAAATAGATAAATTACTTTATAAATCTAGATAGATAAATTTAGTAATTTATGGTGTAGCACAATAATATTATTTTTTTAGATATATATATATATATATATTAATAAATAAATTATTAAATATAGATAAATTTGATAACTTATGATATAATATGATGATATTATTTTATTATATTATGTTAGAAGTTTTTATATATATTTTATGATGGCGATAATTACTTATGCTTCATAGTTTAGCATACTTTTTATGCTTTTCTACATTATTTATGGCATAACACTAATAATTTCATGATTCATTATTTTTATGACTTTCTTTACATGACACATGAGTTACTTAATAAAAAGGATGAAACTAAAGAATACTTTAAATGGAAAGGAATGTGCATTGACTTTAATATTTGAACTTACATTTATTTCATGCATATAATTATTTTACATTTTACATTACATGGTTGAAAATAAAAATAGAAATTTGATTATTGGAGACATTATTTCAACATTAGGCATAGTAGATATTATCATAATGTATTAATGTTCTGATCTAATTTCTATTAGTATTATTTGGATATATTTTATAAATATTAGTTGGAGGTCATTTATTAATATTATTATTAAATATAGTAAGGATATTGATTCAAATGAAAGTAGGTCAGATGATTATATAAATATTATGAACTAAGAAGATCATAAAAATTAATATTCATGTTTTATCTATTTACTTTTATTATCGGTGATATTTGTCATAGTTTCATATATATATATATATATATATATGATTTTTTGTCATGACTTATTATATGGATTTGGTTTTATTCATCATACTTTTTTGTATTATGAAATCTTATGTTTGGTAAACACATTAAAATTATTTATTAAAATATATAAATCTTATTAGTAGTTACATTATAAGTCATATATAAGTTCAACATCCACTACACTTGAAAATTATGATTTTGATATCATAAGAGAGGATTAAATCATAAGATATGAGTGTGGAAAGGATTTCAAGTTGATGTTGAATTTAGTGCTGAAGTTATTTTTTTATTAGGGTTTTTTAAACATTACCTTACTTTTTATAATTTTATTCAAATTTGAAATTTTTTTTGCTTACAATTACATTTTAATGCAGGACAGATATAAACTTCTATCGAGATCTAATTTTGAGCCTATAATACTATAGATGTTTAGTAAATTATTAAGGAATATAAAAAGATACTATATACTGATTGGTTTAGATGACATGCGTGATATTTTATAATTATTCAAATATTAATGTTTCAAAGTTACAACATAGATTATTAAGTTCAGTAGGTGACAATATCTTAAGATTAAGCAAAAAATTCTATAAAGTGATTTTTGTCACATCTAATTTTACATATATAAAATAAAAAAATTTAAAACTAACTCTAAATGGAGTACTTAATAGAAAAGAGAATCTTAACTTTAGAATATTACATAAAAACTAAAGGTTGCTCAAAAGGTGTATCTTTTTTATGATGAAATGGGTGTTGGGAGAAGCAAGAATTTGTTTGATTATCAACTCTCTCAATGAAAGGTTTCTCACCTTTGATCTTTGTCTCTCACAAGAGATTTGGTTGCTACCCATTTAGATGGAAGGTCTCTCACATTCGATCATTATTTCTTACAAAGGAAGTTGAAATATCTCCAACAAGAGTTGGGTGTACAAACTTTGTTAATAAATCTGAAAACACACTAATAAACTAAATTTTTACTCCATATTTTTTTATCTCCTTACAACATTATGAACATACATATTTATTAAGACATTAATGACACAATAATAATTGGCTAATCTAAAAATATAAAAAGATATTTAAAAATGTCAAATGACATATTTTGGAATTCTAAATGACATTTAAAAATTTAAAAATTCAACTCAAATTATAAAAGAAATATTTTGAATGAAAATTGACTAAAAAAAGCTCTATTAAGTAGTTCCCAAACAGATTGTGCTTTTACGAGTGGTTGTAATGTAGAACAATGAAATGGAAGGCAACTAAATGGTTAAGCTCGATTAGTTGCTATGTGGTTGGAGTTATCGATGCGTGTCGTTCCAATTTCAGGTAGGAGCAAGTCTGACAGAACAACGCTGGTCAGCGAGGATTAGCGGGTTTCTATGGATTGTGTAAATGCCCTAATTTTCTCTTATTTGTATTTTTATATTTTTTATAGAAAGAGCTCCGTGAGACGAATCCAACGATGTTTAATTTGTAATTTTCGGAGCTCTAATGAATAAATTATGAATTTTTGAAGATTTGAGATAAATTTGTAACGTAGAGGATAGATCTGTAAATTTTAAATGTCGGCTTAGTTCAAATCCGATTGGCGGAGGATATATTTGCAAATATAAAATTTAGAGTGGGTTTTCTGCAAAACGCGGTTCACGAACCGACGGATAAGCGCGTCTATAAAAGCCGAGCCAGGTGCGTTTGGAAAAGCAATTCTGCGAAAAACGCCGGCGAAGAGGTGGCAGAGTGCGACGATTAAATTTCCATAAGGTACGAAATAAATTTCTGTCGTCGGGGTTGTGTAAAATTTTCTGGTGAGCGGGGGAGATCGAGAGGCGGAAGCCGAGCCATATTCGATCGGTTTAGCATATGAAACGGCCGATCCAGCGCCGGCGAAAAATTTCGGTTTCGTCGGACGCGAGAGAGAGAGAGGGGGAAGCGGCGTGAACCTGTCCAGGCTCTGGACCGGGTTACGCTGCTGAACCGGATGCCGAGGCACGCGGTCCAGCGCCAAGCGCGCGGGGTTCAGCGCGCCGAGCGTCCGGTCCAGCGCCGAGCACGCGCGGTCCAGCGCGCCGAGCACGCGCGGTCCAGCGCCGAGAGCGCGCGGTCCAGCGTGCTGGAAGCGGGCGGTCCAGCACCGCGAAAGGAAATTTTGGGAAAAATGCCGTTTGGAAAAGCTTTTAGAAAGCTTTTCTGCGCGGGCGGTCCAGCGCCGAGCGTGCGCGCGCGGTCCAGCGGCGGTTCAGTGCCGCGTAAGCCATTTGGATTATTTTAGGGTTTGTTTGGGAAAGCTTTTAAAAAGCAGTTTTGACTAATAAGCATATTTAAATTAATTATTGTTGTATTTTACGGGCTTGTAGGACATCAAGAAGAAGCAGAAGTGAGTAAGACAGTTGGTACAACAAATTGAGGTAGATAGATTCCTAACCCTGTGATGTAGCACATTACTATGTATTTTTTTTTACATGATTTTCTTTTAGTAACATGGTGTTTGGTTGTTCTATATGTTGATGTTTCTTTCATTTGCATGACAACTAAAAATGAAAGAAATAATATGACAATAATATGCCAAAGAAAGAGACGAAACAATATGGCATGAAACATCTTTTGATATGGCATGGATTGATGTTTGGGAAATGACAAATATAAAAAAAAATAGATTCCCAGAGAACATTATCCTCACCACTAGGCTCAGCGTGTGGGATCGCAGGGTATCGATCTTCAGATCAGATATCTGCCTAGTGTTATGTGCTATGACTCCATGATGATTACACCAGGCTCAGCGTGTTGGATCGCAGGGTATGGTACCATACCTGCCTGGTGGCACTAGGCTCAGCGTGTTGGATCGCAGGGTATCGATCTTCGGATCAGATATCTGCCTAGTGTTATGTGCTTGGTTGGATGCCGGCTAGAGGACAGTCATTGATGATTGGATCCAGAGGATAATGCGTCAAAGGGAATTGGGCCCGGTAATAAGCACAATATAAGGAACTTGCATTTCTTTATGGTTTTCATTGGGCATTACCTTATATGTATGTATGACATTCATCTTTACTGTTAATGGTATTTGTTATGCCTTTTATTTCCTTGGTTAATTATGTGAATTTATCTACTGAGATTTATAAAATCTCATTTAGTACTTATATCACAGGTCATGAAATCACTGCACCGAGAACTGGGAATGATGCTGTTACAGGAGAGCCCTTTCTAAGAGATGTGTGAGAGGAAAAATTTTAGTGTGATTAAATGTTTAAAAACATGTCTTTATATATATACTTTGGATTTTGAGTTAGTGTTTGTCTTACCGTCGGGTCCCCACCTATGGTTTGTTTATTTGTCCTCACTTAGATATTGTATCTCGTGACTCTGATGTTTATTTTGTGATCTAATGGTATTGATGTCGGTGGGGGCTTGACAGATTGAGTAGTTCATCGTGGGTAATTGGTTGATGCAGGTCTAGTGGTTCAAATAGTGATATTGGGTCAATTCGGGTCACATGGGCACACGGGTAGGCTTGGGTGGCTATAGCGGTTGCTAACGACGGCGATGATGGCAGCAAACACGGAGGACAACAAAAGGTGGAGAAATCAATAAAAAAAATTCTATTTTAATCTTTTTTAAAAGTAATTTTCAACAAAAATTAACACCAATGCACTTATAGAACTAGCATTACGCCAACTAATGTTAGATGGTCTTGCGTTATATTCTCACATAATATTCGTGTTCTCACATGATTTTTATTCATCATACTTATCTGCTTTAGTCAAGTGGGAGCATGTTTCTCAATGATGACTTCTTGCCTAAGTTGATGATGGTTTATTCATATTTTTGTTTTTGTGATTGCTAATTTGCTAATTGTCTTTTATTTATTGGACTCTTGAGAGACTTATGTTTGTTTTATTTTGATAATTATTACAAGGATATAACACAATTATAAAAGAATTTTATTAACTAAAGTTTCATCAAAAAGATTTTTATTAATTAAAATTTGATGGTAAGAAATTAATTCAATGACCCATGATATTGTAATAGGGTAGCAATGATATCATTATTATTCAATTTATAATGCATAATAAAATAATTTATTTTAAAAAAGTAATTTTATAATCTAATCATATTATATCAAGTCATAATCCTTATTTAATCATTTTATATTAATCAAACTAAAATTTCACTCAAATTATATTTTAATATTTTAAAATTATGATTATATATATAATCCAAAATTATTTTTTTTTTTATAAAAAGTATTCATCTATATATCTTTTCATTTAAAAACATATTCATAGTTATTTATTATCTTATAATTTATCTTGCAAAACATCATCAAATAATCATTTTTTTATTTTTTTTTTATTTCAAGTAACAGAAACATATTATTTTTCATTTGATTTGTCATGAAAGCCCATTTGACTATAAGAGATATCATTTTAACTCATATCAATTTAAGAGTTCACATAAACTATTTGTATTTAGGTACACTATCATTGAAATATCATTTGTATAATCTTTTATTTTTCAAGATATAACAACTAATAATTAATTAAGAAAGCCACACACATTTGCGTTTATACCTTTTCGTAGAAACCCTATTTTGAAACCAGGGCTAAAAATGAATAAATAAGCTACCTTGGGTTGTAGATGCAAATATGTTTTGCAGGAAGCTCCCGAACAACGAAGCACGACAGGTAACATGGTGGTTAGGTCGACGGCATACAAAAACACGTTATGTCATCGATTTCTTTTTTTATAAAAATACATCATATTATTAATTTTTATGAATTAATATTCCAATGTTATAACTAATTAATTAGTGATAATAATTTTAATATAACGCCACAATAATACTAATATTAGACAGGATTTCAGGGTCAGCAGTTTTCTGGACCTCGTTTCATCTTTGAGATCCATTTTTCAAATTATTTATAATTTTTTTTATTTTGTTTCCAAAGTGTTTTTTTAATTAATAATTTTTTGAAATTCTTTTTTTTAAATCTATTTAAAATATCTTTTAACGAAGACGGAGGATCCCTTCCGTCTGAAGCAGTCCTCTCGAATACGGAAGCAATCCGTGAGCTACGTCTCAGGGAAGGTGTGATTCGAGTGCAGGGCATCTTGCAGCCGTTGGATTTGAACGGAAACTAATCAGCAAACTGGGGCCCCGTCATGCCGGCGAATGGGGCGGGGCCGATTTCTTCACCGATGGCGACAGCTGTGGGGATCAATCTGAAATCTCCGGCCTTCGCGGACAGTGCGGGGAAGCGCAGGATCATGGCGGAGCTGAAGCACTTGGAACGGGAAGAGCGATGTCTGCAGGTGTCTACCTTCACACTTTCTGTTCGTCTTTTTCTTAAAAACATGTTTTGTTTATAGCTGCTCCATTTTCGCCATTTGATTGGGTTGAAAAGGAATCGCCAGTGCAGCTTGAAGTAAGAAGGGACGGAAGGTCTGGTCCCTTTTGGTTTGGGCTACCTACACAAGCTTACTTCACCAAACATACTTTGTCTCATTCAATCTTACCTTAACCTTCCCAATCTTACCTCAGCCTACCCGTTTGGCATGGGTGGGTGATAAATTATTTGAGATAAATATAACTTAGGTTGTGTCGGTTTAGCGGGATTAAGAAAATAATTTACATTTTGCTTCTAATCCTGGGATCAATGCTTGGCCCCCACTAACGTTCTCAAATTATTGAATTCTTTTCCAGTGGCATTTTAAGAAGCTCTTTTGCATTGCTCTTCTTAATAAAATTTACCTTCCATTTCAGGGAGCTTTCTCATTCATCTTATTAGCTAGTATCTACGTGGCATAAAAGTCCTGAGGTTGTTAAAGATTTGATCTCAAGCCAGTTTGACCTTGGCTCAAGACGTATCAAAGTTTTTTAATTCAATCTTGTTTTGATCCAAACTTTAGATGGGGAAAATTTGATCTAATGCTGACTTGAGCTAGCTTGGCTCATTGATTATTTATTTGAGCTCAATTCTAGCTAAATCTTATCTTAATTCGATTAATTTTTAACAAATTATTTGTCATAAATGAGTTTATACACACAATCATATTAAACATACAACATATAGTTATCATTATTACTTAAATTCATTTTTTTATATGGTTAAATTGATAGGTCTATAAGTATATTTATAGACATAGTTATTTTGACTCAATTTCAAGTTATTTTGATCTGATCTATTCTTGGCTTATAACTATCTTTTAATATTTTCTTTCAAGCATATATGGACTCATAATTGGCTCATTGCAACTTGATTTGCACCACAATGTAATCATAAGAACACAACTACATGAATCATAAACATTTAAAAAAAAATTACCTTTCTTGGAAGAGCATCTATGCCTTTAAGTTAATTAGCACTTCTTGGTCACATTCATTCTCTTGATGACATTCTGAGTTGGACGGGCATAGTAAAATACTATGTTGTCTTGACAATGTTCTTGAAGTTGTCATGGTGGACTCTTTTTGATGCCATGTAAAGGTCTTTGAACCAATCCTGTGGATAGAGGTAGGGCCGCCAAGGCGTCATCAACATTGTTGGCATCATTACAAGGGTCCATTCCATTGGGTCTTCTTGATCATTCTAATGCTCTTCTCTTAACTCTTCCTTCATGGTTCAGCTACTAAGTTTTGTCAAGAATATCAACTTGTATAGTGTCTAGTTTTTCTATAAGTAAAACAACTAACACTAGTGGATTTGGATGTAGAAGCTTCTCCCATAATTTTTTTACCCTTATCCATGCTAATAAGTGTGCTACCCGTCTTCATATAACTCATTAGCATTGAATTTGGCCTTTTACTAGCAGCCTTTCTAATTGTTGATCTAATTCATCTTTGAGGTGTGGTTACTTAGGTATTGCTAAAGGTTGAAGGCCTTTTGGAAAGCCTTCTCAAGGCTATGAGCTTGATGTGTCAACTTGTCTTGCCTCAAATCAGGCTATAAACCAGTTTTGAATTAGGCTGTTGTGTAGTAGGTCATTCGATATATCACATCAAACTAAGAGCTCATTGAAATTAATTGTACGTTGATACACTCGTAGACCCTTATGAGATTGTAGCTAACTCAACAAGCATGCAATCTTTATAAGTTAGTAGAAGGTATTTGGATTTCTAATCGAAGTATTGGTTCATATCCATCAAATAATCTATAAATAATTTCGATTTTATTCGATTATCAAATGTTTGTGGGTTGATTTTCACCCTTTTCATCAATTAATTATGTATATCCCAATCTTCCTTTTTTTTATAATCTCTCTCTAGGGTCATTGATACATGACAGATCCTCCTGGGACATCAAGATAGCCATATTGCTATGGAGCAGGTATCTGTGGCATTTGCTGGTAATAAGGATCACCACGTCGATATGACTTGTTTACAAACTAAGGATAATGCTCTCAAGGTACTAACCTCTGATAAGGGACAAGCGGCATTTTTAGTGGTCACTCACCATGTCAAATGGGTGTGTACTTCTCCAAGCTCCTAAAGAGAGAAGCATTCATCATCCAATGCGGGATCAAGAGGCGACTTCTACTCTAGAGGATAGTGGTGTAGCCTCTCTTACAACTGACTCTTTATCCCTTTATAAGTTCTAATGTGAAGTCTTGTGTGGTTCAACTCTCCCAATAGTTGTGGCATCTACATGTGCTTGTAACTCTGCAATTTTCCTATTGACTATATAAGATTAATATTTTGTTCTTGGAGCCTAATAAGTTCTTTTTATTGTTTCATCAATTACGTTGGCATGCTTAACCACTCCTTATTGCCATAATGCTTTCTAGTGAACTTAAAGTGATACCCAAGATTTTGATACCAATATGATATAGCACAGAGGTTCGTAAATTGATTCTGCTTTTATTAATTTGGCTTACTTTAGACCAAGGCTAACACGTGTTTAATTTAATATATTTTTTCAATTATTAGATTTTTCTTAAAATTATTTTTAGTTAATATAATCTAATAATTAGGTTTATTTAATTTTAGATTTAAAATTGATTCATTTTTTAGTTTTAAATAATTAAATTCAAAATTAATTTTGTTTTAATTTTTATGTTCATGTGAGCTAGATTTTAAACAAATGAAGTTTTTTTTAAGAAAGAAATTGATTTTTAAATAGTTGATCCTATAATTTAGTTGCTATTCTAAGGTATATGCGATGTATATGCAAACATTCAAA
Organism: Vanilla planifolia; assembly: GCA_023846275.1. Lineage (NCBI taxonomy): Eukaryota > Viridiplantae > Streptophyta > Magnoliopsida > Asparagales > Orchidaceae > Vanilla > Vanilla planifolia. Next base: position 38,638,013 of record CM043870.1, on the reverse strand, counting down.
TCACTACAATTTTTTATTTCAAATGCAACAAGTAATCAATAGTAGTTTGAGGATTTCAACTAAGTTATACACAATGTAAGTAAGAAACTAGTTTGATAAAAAGTAGAAAAATATTCTTAACGGAACATTACAAATGCACATAAATCCTAGAGTTTTAACTTAAATGTCATTCCATATAATTTTCTTAAGAAGATTAATTTTTAAGCATATGTAAAAAAATTTTAAGATGTAAGAAAGGAAATGGAGTAGAAACAAAGTTTTTTTTATAGAAAGATGGGCCAATATAGAAAACAAAAATTGTAAATGGAGATTATGTTTATATAAACTAAGACACTACAAAGGGACAGCATAAATGACACTAAAATGAATGAAAAAAAAGGATATAATGACTCACAAGTTAACAATTGAATATTTTTGTGAATGGATAATATCTCTATCTTGATAGTGGTGATGTTGTTATACCAACTACGTGGAATGCATTCCAAATACACTAATCTTACAAATCTTATTTATGAGAAATGTCACATATGCTAAAGATCTCCAAAGCTATCCCAAACTTTTCTTTTTATAACGCATCATGTGCCTTTCCCACCTTCCCAAGCACTTCGCCATGGATAGCCTCCTCAAAAACTCCATTTTCTGCAAATTTACTATTCACGTGCATAGATTTTGTGGGCTACACACCCACGCAACCTCCTTAACATGTGCTAGGCAATTCCAAATGCAAGGGTGTGCATAGCTTTGGGTGTTGCAGCAATGGGCTGCACTACTACAAGCATATGTGTACTGCAGGAATGCGTGTTCAGATTTGTCGAAACTTGAACCAATACCTTCGTGTTATGTAACTTGTTGTACAAGTTGATGATGAATTTTGATGCCCATAACAAATATATGACACTTAGTGAACATTTTAATATATAATAAATAGTCTGACAAAAAAATAATATAAGAATAAAGTTAAAATATATAGATTACTATGTACAAAATACATTAAGTTTGATCTAGACCTTTGGATGCAGATTATAATGTTGTCACCTCGACAATGAGTCAGGATGCTCTGCCTCAAACTTTCTATGCCATTCATGGTTTCAATTTTCATGCATTCTACTTTTTAAATGACTATTCTCATAAAAAGTATACAAATAATTACTTTAATTTGGGATTTTATATTCCATAGCCCTTAATTTCATCACTGTGGCTAAAAGTTACTCATTTCGTTCTAAATTTCATTTACTATGTTCACTGAAAGCAACTAAGGCAGAAGTAATGCAACTAAAATTTTTGAAAAACACATGTTAGGTTTAAGATTTTGCAATGCTTAAAAAATGAGGAATTATAGTGCATTGTTTTTGTGGGAGAAATGTTAATAGCATGGAGATATTGTTGTGCATTTTTTTTGTGGGAGAATGTAGGATAAACTATCTTACAATCACCTTTTTCTCATTCAACTTTTTCTAGGTATCCCAATAATTGGTTTATCATTCCTTTCTACAAAGTTGTTCTGTACCATTGTTTTCTAATATGTTCAATGCCTATGAATCTGTTCTTCTAGAAGGTTTCATGCTCCTTAGATAAAAAAAAATCTGTTTATTGATTCAAAGAATCTTTATATCTTGGCCACTTTTCTACCATAAGTTTGTATGTGATTTATAGGAATTATTTAACATCCTTATATTCCGTCCTTTTGTGAATTGTGCTTCAAATTGTCTACGAATACTTTGAAATTTATAATATTTATCTTATTATTTTCATGTTAGTCTTGTTGTAGAATGATTCATTCTTCTTTCCACTTTGTTAGATTATCAATCCATTGAAAGAACATGTTGGTCATAGACACCAACAAAGTTTTTGTATCATTGTTTTGATTTTTTTTGAAATATATAGCCTGCTTATAATTTGCATGATTGTTCTTTATTGGCTTTCTAAGGCTTGATACTTCAAAAATCATGTTATACCCAAAACTAATTTGACACCAGAGATCATGAGACATCAAGTTATTCTTATCATTTGCCACATTGTACCACTAAAGAATCTCCTTTGCCAAAACCTTATTACAGCTAGCTCTCAAGGATCTTACTTTGATAACAGTTTTCACCGTGCACAACCAATCCGAATTGAGCATCGAATTTGGCTTCAATTCCACGTCTGTTGGAGTAGAGCGGGCAATGCATTTGTTTAAATAACATGTAAAGCTGTCACAACTTAGAATTTTTCTCCTACATTTTACTCAACTTGCTTATCCGATAATAACCAAATATTTGACATATACAATGCATTTGTCCATTCTAGAAGCTCAGCACATGAAAAATAAAATTTGGCATCTGTCTGTAATAGAAAGTTCTTGCAGTGTGTGATTTTACAGAGAAAAGGAGAAAAATGCCCTAAAATGGTTTACCAATATTTGAAAGAAAAGGAGAAAAATGCCCTAGCTTGATTGGTGAGAAGTGTTGAAAAACCAATATATGAAGGCATTAAAATTATTTTAAGATTTGCAGATTGTGGAACGTCATAGCCTGATGTCAGCAAACATGCCAAATTCTAGTTAGATTCAAGTATTGACTTGCTTTGAATGATGTAATGATTAGCTTAGTTGAACTTGTGAAGGAATTTCGTTAAAGTGTCCTAGAAGAAAATCTTAGGCTCTTTTCCTGGGTGGAAGATTTGTTATGCTCTGCTGGGAAGGCAGCAGGGCTTATAGTGGTTGGAGTTGAGCAGTTTTGATGTTGTCAGACCATAAACAGGGTTCAGGCTCCTTGAAGCAAAGCTTGTGGCCTGTTATGGCAAATATCTAAACTTTCCTTAAACTACATAATAGAAGTCATGCATGGTTTGTTTAAGCACAAGGTGTGTGCACTAAAATGTATCTTACCATCCGAATGTACGATTCCTGAGAGCATATTGAAAACTCTTATCATATTATATGTTTAACAGAGTGTAAATTATGGATCATGCTTAACAATCATATAAATGTAAAAAATGATCAAACCAGCCCAAATTTAACGTCATACAACTTCCAAACCTAGAAATACGACAACTGAGCACAATTGGACGTGCTCTTTAGTGTTGCTTTGTGTCTTGCTTTGTTTTTCCACTCGAATCCAAACTCAACCTGACTTACTGTCCAAGAATAAGAAATTTCTATGCATTTTCTAGGTGTCAATGATGTTTCCCTTTATCTTCATTAATAAGAAATTTCTATGCATTTTCCCTAGAAATATGACAACGTTGACATTGCATGAACTAAGTGGTTGCAACACCTAAAGGATAAAAGATTTCTTAGTTTCTAAGTAATAACTCCTAATTTAACAGAGATATCAACTCCAACTTCAAAAGATTTGTTAGTTTATGATGTCATTAATAACTAGGCATGCTTTCATAGGCTTAAAAAGAAAATGCCAATTGATAACGTGCACAAATTTTATATGCTTTTTGACTAGGCAAAAAAAAAAAAAAGACTTCTGAGGGGTATTCCCATAATTATAATTGCCTTGCTCAGCAAAAAAATAGTTGAATGGACTTTTAACGGTATGCTCAGCCATAATCTGAACACTGGTCTTGGCCATTTGGAGTAAAATGCAGTAGTTCAATTTGATGGGAAATGTTAAGAAAAAAGTTTTTATTTGTGGAAACAACAATTGGGATTGGATCCAACGATTGTGAGAAGCAGTTAAGGAGATTAACCAAGCAATCAAAATCACCACGACTTGCATGCTTCCATAGTGTACATCAATGTGAGAGGACAGTGGAATGACACGCCAGTCAAAATGCCACACCTGTATACTACTTGAAGGGGCACAACAATCCAAATGTCCCACAAAGAAGCCCCACATCATACTGAATTAGAAGAGATCTAAGTATGATAAAATCAACAAAGGGATCAAGTTAAGATGATCCAGATATGGAAAATTTTCTATTTGCAGTAGTCAAATCTCCATTGACAATTATTTTATGTTTTACACCTTTCCGGCTAAGTTATTTAATGGTTTTTTGGTACGGTAATTTCGGTTCGAAAATAATTTTCTTAAAAGAGATGTTTAATATGAGTACAAAAGCAACTTTTGCTATAATCGTTTTATGAAGAAGGAGCTTTTAAATGGTTCCTCTTTGAAGGAAGTTTTTAATGTCTATTAAACCTAGAGAGCATGCATTTCTATATGGATGGATTGCCTTAATAAAATCGTTAATAAATGTGTCGTAGTTTGGCATGATTTTTTATTTGTTTGTTTTGTTAGAAGTGGGAAATGATAAATGAAATAAGTGTTTTTTTATGTGGGGAAATCACTTTGTCTAATATAACTTAGGAATTATTTTTTTCACTTTCTTTGATTTTAAAATCGATGCAGTCACTTTTAGTTTTCTCATTTTTTGCATATCAAGGACCAGTTGGGAGCAGGCAGCCCTCAACACCTCGACCAATGTGGCCCCAAATGCTGGTTGTAGAGATTTTCATTGCCACCATTTGAATGTCGCTCACGTTTTCTCAACCCTCATTTTGCTTTTTAATTGTCGCTTCTCCAATAGATGCCTAAATAATATCTTGAAACAAGATTTTTCTAAGTTTTATTTTTGGAAATGAATGCACCACTTCTGCCCACTTTTTGCAAAACAAATGAACCCTTACTGTAGGAAGAATCAAATATAGAAGAGAGTTATTAAACATTTCAAGGGATCTAATTATAAAATTGTACAAACAATAGAAAAGTTGAAGTCTAAAGGGAAAGAGGGTTGGAATGGCTACATCTAGCAGAGTATAGCATTGTAAAGTTAAAATTTTATAAGGTGTGGATATAATAAAATAAGATTTTCTAAATTTGATGAACGAACTTTCTAATTTTCACTTTCAGAAGAAGGTTTTTTTGATTTGTTGTTTTGCTACTTCTAACAAGCCAATGCATCTATTTGTTATTTAGCTTCTGATCAAAGGTTCAATGATTCAGGTGTAGTTTAGGGGAATAGAGGGAAGATAGTTTGGGTTTTAGAGAATGAAAGCCGATCAACATCTCATGGTATAGGAGGGTTTCTGCAAGATCAGTGAGGAAGATTGCAGGAATGGTGTGGTTGAGAGCCATTCAAGAAGAGTGCTTGAGTGTTGGTTCATGCTACTGAGAGGGAGACTGGCAAGTCTGTGAGTGGTAAGGGGTGGAACTGGTGATGAAGTTGGATGGGAAAGTTGTTGGGAGAGAAAGGTGGTGTGAAAGTAGAAGATGGGAGTGATGGATAGGAAGAGGAGGTGATCAAGCTGATGATTGTTTTTTTTTTTTTTTTTTTTTTTGGAATTTGTGGTTAAGAAGATTGGTAATGTTAACATATGAAGCTTAATACAAAAATGAAGGTTCATAAGGAACAAACGATGCAATGTTTGTATAGTAATTGTTGTTAAAACGTAATATGATAGAAGTGATGAAGAAACTTATATTTACAAACATACAGTGCTTAAAAACATGGGCAAGCATAAACGTTATGAAAGCTTCAAAGCGACACACTTTTTATGGTGGGCAATGAATAACAAATGGGCAGGACATAAAGCTCCAGAAGTATTAAGGAAATCTGTAATTTAGGACTAGTAAAATGCAACATTAAGGGCATATCCTGATGGGTGCAAATTTTGTAGATGTGGATGATCACTGGAGCACAAGGCAACAGTGCTGCTGTGGCATTTAAAATGCAAGGGGCAGGTGATTGTGGCGCAGATGTGAAGAATTGTGACAGATGTGGCTTATTAGCTAATTGTGCACTAGTGTAGACATATGATAGTCTTTTGAATGCTTTCTTAAGGAATAAAATAGTCAAAAAGAGAGCATAAGTAAACAAATGTATCCTTTGTGCAAAACCTACATGTTTTCTTTCTTCCATCCTTAGATGCTATGTTTTATCTAGTGAGTGTTTTTGTCTAGTAATAGTAGGTTGAAGTTTTGAGAGTAATTTGAATCCTTTGTAAGTTTGATTGTATATCTTTCAAAAGGTGATCATATATATCTCAAATTTAGATACCCATGTAGTTGTTTATTCTATTTCTTTGTTCATCTTGTAAGTTTTCTTCTATTTTCTTTGTAAATGCTCTACTTTATTATTCTCTTTAACTTAATTATATGTTTAGCAGCTTTGGATGTTGAGTACTTATGAATAGTTGAGTGTGACATAGTAATCTTTATGATTATCTTTAGAACTCTAATCCAACATGTGGTTTTGTATGTTTGAAGATGTAGTTGGAGAGAGTTTGGTGAGGATCAAAATATGAGTGAAAGAGATAGAAAAGGGAATGAAAATGAGATAGAATTCTGATAAAGGTGAGAGTTTTGATTGAAATCAAAGATCTTTTTGAAGTTCAAATTAAATTTTTGTTTGAATTATTGTACATTCTTTCATTTATAAAATCATAATATCATATATTACTATATTTATTATGATCAAATTTGTAAACTTATTTATGATAAAAATTTTGATTGAAAATTTCAAAATTAATAAAAATTGTATATTTTTTAGCTCAAATTGAGTTCGAATCAATAACTAAGGAGCCAAGCCTAGCTAGAATTAGGATTAAATTAATCTATTATTATCTAAAACTTAGATTGTATCTAAATTGAATTGAATATTGTCAAACCCATCTTGAGATAGGATGAATTTACTCAAGATCGAATCATTGATGGTCTTAGATGAGAATGAGAAAGAGGATGATGTCAAGGAGTGGGAAGGCATGAAAATGGGAGAATGTTTCCCTTCTTTTTGGCCCAACAAGCATTAAATCTAAATCTTTTTTCATCTTTAATCCCCAATAAGATACAAATAATCATAGGAAAATCATTACCATTGGCATAACTAACAAGCACCATACTAATGCTTCAAAAAATTATCAAGTTTTGTTAAATAATGTCTCAAATAGACATGACATAAACATAGGAACTAGTTACTTACTAAAAAAATAATTGGTTGTAATATATATCTATTTGGACTTTTAATGATGCGGGGAATCTATGTAATGTCACGGAATGGCATAATCATGTTATATATTTTGAAGCCATAATATTAAAGTTGACAGTTTCAAAACCCATCATAAGATAAACTATATTTGTTCATATAGAATTTAAGAAAAGAGTAGGGATTTACAAGATTTGTTAAAAAGAAATGGCTTTGGAGAAAAAAAGGTTCACCAGATTATCAATAATTACAACAACATTGAGGTGCTCTCTTGATTTCTTTCTCAACAAAATGTTAGATGTCTAAATACATGGTACAAGCCCAAAAATTTAGAATTCAAAGATATATTGTCCCACGTATGGGTTGTTTATAGTTATTTAAATATAGTTATTTAAAGGTGACTTGAAGTGTTGAAATTGGACATAATCATGTAAGCTTCCCAGAGGTTCAAAATTGACCATGTTAACTTGCCAATACATTCCAATTTGTAGGAAAATATCATCCATCAATATGCCAAGGTTCACATACTTGGCAAAGTTAAAATCAGATTAACCCAAATTAAAATGTTCAATGAAATTTATACCTAAACTAAAAGTTATAAACAGAACATATGGTTCAACGCATCTGACTTGAGCAAGACTTGTGGAAGTGTGTAAACCATGCAGTTTTGTTTGACATGACCGGTTTTACAATGTTATCAGCTCTTTGAAAGCTTGCATTTCGATTTGCTTTTTCTTGTAAAATTAAGCTTAAAAAAAAAAAGCTCCAAAAGGTTTATACTTGGATGTATAAAGCAACTTTGTATTTTACAGGAAGAGCAGGAGGAACTCAAAAAAACATCAAAAGCATCAATATCTGTTCAAGAGTATGTATAAAATAACACTTGATTCTTTAAACAAGTTCCAACTGATTCATTCTTCTCCAGATTCCTGCACGAGACAGAAAACAATGCAGATCCTCTTCTCCCAGTGTAAGCATGCTTCGTTTCTGAAACCTAAGCTCACATCCCTTGTCCTTTGTTCACACATTTCTCTTCACATGCAGAACCAATGGGCCTGCAAGATCATCTTGGGACCGATGGTTTGGGGGCCCTCATGAACTCCCTGTTTGCAAATGCTGGGTTCTCTTTTGATCTCTTTTGTTGGGCTATTTTTAATTTTATCATAAGAACTGTTTTAGTAAAACCCCCAACTATAAATACTGTTAATCTTGTTTTGTGCACTGATATTGGGAATGTTGTTAAAGTAATATTTTGTTAATTCACTTTCTCAACAGTTAAGCCAAGGTTTCACTTCATCTGAAACACAATTCTTTCTACATTCTACAGAAACAAGTAATCAATACAGAACACAGCAAAACACAACTAAAAGAACCATACAACTCCAGTACTCTCTTTAAATAGAGGAACACAAACAAGTGAATCTAATTAAAAGGCATAAAAACAAACAAGCTGAGCCCTCTTGCATGTCTTACTCCTTGGCGGACTTGTTGATGAGGGACTTGTGAATGTGAGGAATGACTCCACCACCAGCGATGGTTCCTTTGATGAGCGTGTCGAGCTCTTCATCACCACGGATTGCAAGCTGTAGGTGACGAGGAGTGATGCGCTTTACCTTAAGATCCTTGCTTGCATTACCAGCCAACTCCAAAACCTCTGCAGTTAGGTATTCGAGAATGGCAGCAGAGTACACCGCTGCAGTTGCACCAACACGGCCATTTGCAGCAATTCTGGACTTCAGTTGACGGTGTATTCTACCAACCGGAAACTGGCATGAAACGGCGAAGCGGTAATAAACTTATGAATCCAACCGTGGCAATTTATTACTTACGAGTAATGCATGCCATGAAACTTAAAGCTGTATATCATTGATTTTTGTTTTTGTTTTAGTGTGAAACTCTTGGGAAAAATGTATTCATATCTAAAACTACAACCGCTGCTCCAATGAATACTAGTTCTTTTTAAAATAATTCAAGTTTGCCCTTATTGCATCAATGGTGTGATCATGTAAACAGAAACATGGCATTAGAAATGAAAACGTATGTTACAATTGGCCCTTAGGCAACCATTGTTCGTTTTGCATCATGCAGCATTCAGATATAAATGTAAAAGAACGCATAAGCCTAATGATCGTGGTTGATTAGTATAATGGAAGCGATTTATGTTTTTTTTTTCTCAATTTGACCAATCAATCGCATTCGATTCCTATCATTTTTGCCTTCGCCTTATATATAACTGAAACGGCTGGAGAAGCCAGGGAAACGGGGACAAGATCAGAGAGGACAACATGAGAGAGAAAATGAGGAAAAAAAATATAGACCTGAAGGCCCGCACGAGATGAGCGCGACACCGGCCTCTTTTTATCCTTATCCTTGGACGCCACCGTCGTCTTGCCGGCAACGAGCCCTTTACCTCCTTTTCCCGCCATTTTCTTCTCTTTCCTTGAATCAATAACCAATCAGCAATTTAGACCACGAAATGGAACAACCAAACGGAGAAAAACCGTAGATCTTAGATGAAATTGCATATTGAATTGGATCTCAATAATTTCTTTAGAAATTGCGATAGAGATCGGAATTAGAAGAGAGGAGAGATGAGATGGAGATACCGTTTCTGAGGTGGCCGAAAAGGAGAGAGAGAAGCAGCCAATCGAGGAGGGAAGTTTCCGCGACGAGGGGAAAGAGCGGTTCGTGCAATAAATTTTGAAAGAACAAAAGGGTACCTGCTCAAGTGGCGCTCAGTTTTGGGGGGTAATTGGAATTTTGAAATTTTCAATATTTTCAAAATAGTCCAACTAATTTCATTAATGGCATTCACAATACTAGACGTTTAGAATTTTATAATGATTTATCTACAGTCATGATTTTAATAAATTCTTATATATTTCATTCCTAAAATTCTATCAAATTAGTTGACTTTAGAATTCCATATCTAAGACAAATATATGCTATTTTTAGAAATATCTCAAATACTTTCATTAATGACATTCATCATATTAAAATTGGTCGATTATGATAGTCAAAGATGGTGGCATTCAATATGTTTTGTAACATTGATCATCATCATCGATGAGTGATGATTTATTGTATGTTTATAAGATTTTGACAATATTCAACTATCACTATTTTAAGAAGTTAGATAAAAATGCATCAAATTAATCAATTTTAGAAATTTATATTTTAGAGATAATTGATGTACAAACATGATGTGTATTTAAAAAAAAAATCTAATAAATAAGCCAAGCATTTGAATTACTAATATCCAACATCTATTGACTTCTAGCATCAATAATTTTTAGAAGTTTTTAAGCAAAACAAACTTTTAGAAGTTAAAATTTAAATAACTTTTAGAAGTCAAACATTTTTGGATTTATTTATAATTCTTTCTTCTCATCATTTTCACATAAGCTTATAATTGACGATCATTATAGTTACATATCTTTGTCATTGATCGTCGTCACTTCCCCAACTCTAATCGTAGTTGTCAAATAATATCATCAACCTCACTTATTGGTCACGACTTAACAAAGTCTCTATCGTTGGTTTCCACTCACTTCAATCTCTAAAAATCATTGAGACACACCCAAATACGAGCCCCATCACTAGTTCTAGTTAGTCATGAACATATTAATGCCACTTGTGGCTAACAGCCTATTGTCAATGAACGTCAATGAAAGCCACACACATAAAGTTATCATCATGCACTTTCATCCATCGTCAACCACCAAACTACTAATCACTATCTTTAACTAACACTAATTGTCATCATCATTGGCTATTGAATTCGCCACCTTGAGCATTGTCTACAATTAACAAAATTACCGATTTAAATATAAAAATCATAATATAATACTACTTAAAAAGTATTAAAAAAATAATATTATCATTTATATATTAACATTATCTAAATAATATTTAATCTAATATCCCTTAGACCATCAACTACCTTCAAACATATTTTGCAAAGCACCGGCGTTTATTGACGTGTCTCCTGCTCATTAGTGGATAGCGGTGCATAACGAATGGCCGCCGCACCAAATCTGGCAATGCGGCACGGGGAAGTATGTTGGGTTCACGCAAGGTACGTGCGCCTACTTAATTCCATGTACTTTGCCACATTAATGAAAAAGAAAAATGCAAAATTTGAAGTAAATATTACAATAAAGGGCTTTTTATTCACTGAATTATATTTAATCATTATTTTTCACACAATTTTACATTTTGTATCACAAATTCCACAAGAGTATTATTACTAGTTAAAAAAAGTTATAAATCATAAATTATCATTTAATGATCATAATTATTAAATTTTAAATATCATACAAAAAAAAAAAAACAAATGACTATTTTGTGTTTATATAAGTTTTAAACATAATTTATTAAATATTATTTTTTTTTCATTTTCAATCATTTTGTTATGTTAATCTAAGTATATATTGGATCCAATATAAATCTATATGAAACAATCCTTTTTTGAAAGTAATTTTAGATCAATGTTTGATTCAAATAGGATTAAAGTGATGTGATAGAATCAATATAATATGGTATGAATAACATAAGCGATGAAGGCAATAAAGTTAGTTTAATGAAGTTAAAAGTGTAATAAAGTAGATGAGATGAAGTTAAGACCGTTGAACAATAGAGCTGATAGTAATGGTTTGAAGAGCCTAAGATAATTGTAATTTTGTCTAGAAAAAAATATATTATATATAATATCTATCTTTTAAATGTGTTTTATATATCACAATTTACTTAAAAGTATACTATTTTCCAAAATGAATAGTTAAAACAAAGCAGGTGCAAAATGTAAGAGGGCCATTATTTAATCATGGTCTCTAACCCATTAATCAAGAGCCTAATTATTTAATAAGAAGCCGAGAGACATGGGAAACAGGTCATCTGCTGCATCCATGGCAAATGTTGCTTATGTAGAACAACATGCCATCAATCAATGGCTCAAGTCTTCCCAATTTGAACACTTCCTCTATTTTTATTTGTACAAAACAAACCCTAAATCATAGTACTGACAAAACCCAAAACATAATTCAGAAATATTAAACCCTAAACAACCCACATTAACCCAACACTTGTAGCAACATGGTTTCGTTTAGTAAGTTTCAAAAATGTTTTTTTTTTATCTTAATATTTTAAAGTGTTAAGTGATTTATGAAACAAATTTAATATTTTTTACTTAAAAATCTTTTAAAAAAATTTTTTTTCAAGAAAATTCAAAGCAGAATGTTTGACACAGTTCATCATCTGTCCAAGAAGAAGGTACGATTGAAAATCACCAAGAATCAAATCAACGATCTTAGTTTAATCGATGAGAAAGGAAGCTCATGGCTCCCAAGTTCTTACCTTTGTTCCCAAACACCAAGAAACGAATCAACTTTTGCTCTTCTTGCTCAGCTCGTCCTCAAGCTCTGAGGAGACTGCTCAGATTTCTTATATTGCTCGATGCTTCGTCCAAGGAAGCAGGGAGATTGGGATCGAGAAGCTGCGAGAGTGCAGGTATGTGTTGGTCTGCAGAGCCGCCACGTGAGACCAAATGAGACCTCTTGTGCCCGCCTAGTGCCTGGGCCGAGGAGAAGATCTTCCCACAGATAACGCAGTCGTTGATTCTGTTCTTCTTCGACGAGCCCAAAGCGGAATGGTTGACCGCCGCAGGGTGGTCGGTCGACGGCTCATGGCTGGCGTTTTCGCAACTGCCGTTGTTGATCTTTGGCGAGCATAAAGATCGGATCCTCTTGTGGCTCGCGCGGTGACCTCCGAGTGCGTGGTAGGAGTGAAAGTTCTTCTTGCAGGTTGCGCATTGGTATCCGCTTCCCAACCCTTGAGCATTGAAGCTACTGAAGGGTTTTTTGTTCTCCGCGTGGGTTGCTCTCTTCTTCCACAAATCGAAGTCGTTGTCCTCGAAGAAGACTCCCTCCATGACGACGGAGTTCTTGTCGGAGGATTCGGCGGCTATCAAATAGCCACCAGTGTCTCGGGAAAGCATGATGAGACTGATGGCTACCTCTTCTTGCTCCCGTTCGTATTCTGTTATCGAGGACGACAAGCCCGCGGGAACGATTTCCGGAGAAGCCCGCTTCGACCTGCGCTTCTTCTTTGGCGCCGCCGGCGGACGCAGGAGCTCGTGACCGTCGGAAAACCTCTCATCGAAGTCCTCTGCTTCGAGACGCGGTGGGCTTCTTCTCGCAGGGTGGATCCTCATCTGTCCAAGGGGAGCTTTCCAAGAAGGAAACTCTTTTCCACTATCGTTGCAGTTCTTCGAAAAGGAATCTTCTCCTTCTCCAACGAAATCTGAGACCCGCCATGTCTTCTTGGGATTCTCCCTCAGGTCGTACCCCACACCGACGCCCATTTCTCCCTTGCTCCCCTCCACCTTATCTCCTTCTTCAGCTTCCGAGGAGGAATGCCGGTGCGATCTCATATGGCCGCCGAGGGCTCTACCGCTGGAGAAGCTCTTGGAGCAAATCTTGCATATGGCCTTCCTGAGCTCAAGGCTTATTTCCATCCGTGGTGATGGCCAAAGGACAGCAAACGCGATAGAGCTCAAAAGGGTTTGCGAGATTCGACAAGATCTTCTCCTTTCTTGCTTTTCTTGAAGATCAACGAATAACCCATCTCTTGTTTCACCTGTCCCTTGGGGAAGAAGGTCCGAAGCTTTCCTTTTTGCTGCGCTTTGCTACCCAAGGACCTTCTTGCGCTAGCACTAATCTGCTGCTCTTGTCTCGTGTGGGAATCCCATAGGTCAGCTTCCTTTTGTTTTGGAAATCTGAGTGAGACAATTTAGTCTAATTTTAAGAATTAAATCTAAATTTAAAAAATAATAAATATCAAGTAAATATAATTTATTTATTTTTTACATGGCATATAAGATGTTTGATCATGAAAAATAGCTGTCCATCATTATTAGGTTGAGCAAATATATCATCAAATAGGTTTAAGTTAGTGCTTAGGGCATCTAATAAATGTCCTTAATCAATGCCTTATGATCAAGCAAGTCGAAAGCTTTTTGATTCATGAATTAGTAGTTTTATCTAAAGAGTGGCTAATGACTAATGCATTTTATTTTAATATTGGAGGATCTCTATTTGCATATTCAAATATCAAAACTCTATCATTGAATATATATATATATATATATATATATATATATATATATATATATATATATATATATATATATATATATATTGTTTGTTTAATCTCTTTTTCTTCTTTCAAATTCTTTTATAATATTAGTTATTAGAGTTAATTATCAAATTCTTTGAGTCATAGAATTTTTTTTTAAATGATTATGAAACAAACTCTCTTTAATAATTAATTATTCGATGATATATTAGTCATTGGATGATAAATAAAAAACAAAAATATACAAAAATAAACAAAAAGTATAAAATCTTTACAAAAAAATTTAAATCCTAAAAAAATACCCTACCTTGATTAAAAAATAAAAAATATCAAAAAAAAGGAGAAGTTATATAAATAAAAAATTATAAAATTGTTTGATGTGCATTTTATTTTTTGAATTTAAAAAGGAGAAAGTGCTTTTAAAAAATATTAGCTAAACACAACCATATTGGCTTTTGATTCTTAAAAAAAATCCATAGAGATGCTTAATGCAAGGCAAAGATTAATGGAATAATCTATTACATTAGTGGTATTATATGGCAACCTAAACTTGACTTTTCCTAAATTAGGTACTACTTTTTAAATTCTTTTAATTTGTTTCCTTTTTTCATGTTTACAATCATGAATTTATTTTTGTAAAAACATTTAGCAAAATCAATGTTTTATCAAAACGTTTTTTAAGATTTATGAAAATAAAATAAAAATCTTACTTGTAAATAGTTATTTTTAAAATCACTTTATATTGGATCATATTTATCAATAAGAAAAGTATTTTAACTTTTAAACAACTAAAGTTTTTAGAATATAATTATTTATACAATTTTGAATAAATTAACTTTTAATCCAATATCTTCATAAACATTTTATAACATATATTTTCCTTTTAAAATTAAATAAAATCTATTAACAACACAATTAGAATTAAATAAATATGTTTTATGTCATATCATCATATACTAATTATCATTGTTTTTTTTAATAATTCTATGATTTGTCTTATTTAAATATGAAAATATTAAGTCAAAATAAGTACATTTATATAAAAGAATAACTTGGAATTATGACATACATATTTCAATTTAAAGAAATAAAATATAAAAAAGAGAATGTATATAACTAATAAATGTTAAAGCAAATTTTTCATGCAAAGCTTTTAGCAGTTTACCTTTTTATCATATTTATAAATTTTCTTTTTTCTTTAAACTTTTCATCTTCTTAAACATTTATTAAAAAAAAAACTATTTCATAAATAATTGAGATGTTTAGAAGCACGTCATTCAAACACAAACAATTTAGAATAATGACTCATTTGGTTTATCTTCGAAATCGTCATTTAGGAATAGTAATTATCATTTTAAACGAATATTCATTATGTAATTTTTTTAAATTTCATTCTCTCTTTATCAAATCATTTTCTTATTTTTTTTATATAATTCTTTTTCTCTTTTCATAAATTTATCATTCATTTTCTTTTATGACTACCAACATAAACAATATAATTTTTTATGAAGATTATTATATTAGTATGAAAATAAGTAAAATAACACTAGTATAATATGCTCAAGTAACATAAAGTAAATACGTTAAATCATTATAATTCAAAAGGAATTAATCATTATCAAGTTTTTTATTTAAGATTATCTCTTAAGGTCCTACTCTTATATTAAACAACACAAATCAAATATTAAAACCAACAACACAAACTTGGTTATATTACCATCCTCAAATTTTGTATAAATTACATTAACATCTGAGCATCTTAAACATACAAACGTTATGATCAAAACATATGTATATATATATATATATATATATATATATATATATATATATATATATATATATATATATATATATATATATATATATATATATATATATATATATATATATATATATATATAATATTTGCTTATCAATTAATTTTCTGTTTTGTGGGTATACTAAGTTTTTTGCCTTTACCTTGTGCCGAATTTATCCAAGATTCCCTTTTAAAATTACTTCTTCATTTTCTTTCTTTTCACTCTCATATTATTGGTATATTTTAAGTGTTCAATTTTTTTTTTCCAAAAAATCTTTCCATGCTTGACCTTACCCTTTTTTTATGCACAACCAACATTTACTTGTGCTTCCCAACTATTCAACTTTTCTCAAAGATCATGACTTTTCAATTTAGTTATTTCTTACATTTTTGTCATATTTACTCCAACGATTTTTGGTTGGTTCGATTTTGCCCGTAACGATTTATTCAACCATCATTTGTTTTGGTATTAAAAATCTTCTAATTATATAACATTATATTATACAAATTATTTATATTATATGATATTTGAAATTTATCTTCATCTATTATTAGTTTGATTGATGATACTTATATAGAACTTTAATCATATTTGTACAATATCTTTTAATATGTATTCTTATTACATATTAACTGATAGTGTTCATGTATGATACTTATTTAATTTAATCATATTTATACAATAGCCTATATCATATATGTACAATATTTATTTATTCATTCAAATTATCTATTGCCATGATATCATATCATACAATGTCACTTATCATAATTGTTTGATCCAAATTATTTTTCTTTAAAAATCATTGTATTTATATGATTGTTCTAATTATTCTTTTTTTATTAAAATATTCTTCTCTCTTGATCATTTGTGCGATAGCTAATATCCCTATGATCCCTCTCATGACAATGTAATGCATTATACTAAACTGTATTGATACAATGTTTCAAATTGTATTGTACAATCATCTTCAACTTATTTAATTCAGTTATACATTCTAACAAATTATACGATTTATTTGATCGTACATTATGACAATTTTACAAAAATCTATAAGTTTACAAAAAAATTTCAAATTTTTTTAAAACTTTAAAGATATATATTTTTATTTTTTAATTTAGGATGTTACACATTACCATTTTTACAGCTGTAGTTTGACTAGTTTATGTCTTTCCTTTTCTTTTTTTTGGTCTAAGTTATTTGTGTCAGCAATCAACAAGAACGTTAACCCTAAAAAATTGTTCTAATAAAGCAAAATAAAATAGATCAAAGAAAAACAGATAAAAAGATAAAGAAACACAGGCATAAAAAGCATAATCGATGCACATCAAAACCTCCAAATCAAAGAAGAAATCCACAATGCAACACATGATTTCACAATGAAACAAGAACATCTCATTCAACCTCCTAAGACAAAAGCAACAAAAGGTATAAATAAGACTTCCAAACATCCAAATTAAGCCATTTGATCATCTACCATAACTGAGGTCTGGTTCCATACCAAACATTCAACTTGCTTTCAGAAGCAAAATACCCAAAAGGAAGAAAATCACAAAACACAATTAAATCTCTTACATTTGCAAGAGAAGAAACTAAGAAAAAAAACATTAAGTTTCATCTTTCATATATTTGGGAAAAAAAAAAAACACTGGTAACATACCATACAAAAGTAAAGATTGGATGTAGCAGAAAACAACTAAATGTCAATTCCTATCTTAGCCATAACAAAAGGAGAGAACAATTAAACACAACATGGAGGGATAGTAACTATAAAAGAATCATGAAATCCACACAGCCTAATATGCCTCTCTGTGCTTTATCCTCCCCCTCTTTGGTATTGTACGCTCAGGCCACAGCAGGCATATCCTTGAGCCAAGGATCCAGAGGCTTACCAATTGCATACACAATGAAGCCAATAGCCCTGAGCTTCTCCAGGTCGATCACATTGCGGCCATCAAACAAAAAGGCTGGCTTCTGCATATTGTCATATATCCTCTCATAATCCAACTCCTTGAACTCATCCCACTCTGTCAAGATACAGATAGCATGTGCCCCTTTAGTAGCTTCATATGCATCCCAAGAGACACTAACTTGCTTCACTGCTGTTGGGCTCATTGGTTGAAGGTGAATTGGATGATCCCAATCAAACTTGTTCAAGGAAAGGTCTCGTTGGATCTGATCCTCAGTGACTTGTGGATCGTAAATGCTGATAGCTGCCTTATCCCCGAGCAAACCCTTGCAGACATCAATCGCAGGAGTCTCCCTAGTGTCACCAGTGTCTTTCTTGAATGCAAAGCCCAGAACTGCAATCTTCTTCCCCGAAACAGTGTTAAACATAGAGGAGACGACTCGGTTCACGAATCGGCTCTTTTGGTAATCATTGATCTTGATGACCTGCTTCCAGTAGTTGGCGACTTCAGGAAGCCCATTACACTCACAGATGTAGACAAGATTCAAGATGTCCTTTTGAAAGCATGAACCACCAAACCCAACACTGGCGTTCAGGAACTTCGGACCAATCCTGGAGTCCTTTCCGACAGAATAGGCAACCTCTGTGATGTTTGCACCGGTGGCCTCACATAAGGCAGAAATGGCATTCACCGAAGAGATCCTCTGAGCCAAGAAGGCATTCGCTGCAAGCTTTGATAACTCAGCCGACCAAAGATTTGTTGTGATTATCCGATCCTCGGGCACCCACTGGGCATAGATATCCTTCAGTGCTTGCACAGCCTTCTTCCCATCTGGGGTTTCCCGACCACCGATAAGCACACGATCGGGATTGAACAAATCGGCAATTGCAGTGCCTTCTGCAAGGAACTCTGGGTTTGATAAGATCTGGTAGTTGATTCCCTTACTGTTGTGGGTCAAGATCTTCTCTATGGCCTCAGCTGTCTTGACAGGTACTGTGGATTTCTCGACCACAATCTTATCAGACTTGGAGACATCAGCAATCATGCGAGCTGCACTCTCCCAGTATGTAAGGTCAGCAGCCTTTCCTGCTCCAAGGCCACGGGTTTTAGTTGGCGTGTTCACTGAAACAAATATTATGTCGGCCTCATACACGTGCTTCTCTACATCGGTGCTGAAGAAAAGGTTCTTCCCCCTGCATTGCTTCACAACATCATCAAGGCCTGGCTCATAGATAGGAAGCTGATCACTGTTCCATGCATTGATGCGAGAAACGGAGATGTCCACAACGACAACCTCGACGGCCGGACACTTGAGGGCAATAACAGCCATGGTCGGACCACCTACATAGCCAGCACCGATGCAGCAGATCTTCACCATTTTGTTGTTCTAATATACCAGCTGAAATCAAATAGAAAGAAAACCACCATGAATCATCAACTATGTCCAAGAAATGCCACAATTGTAACACAAGACATAAAGGCTAACCCACAGGAAAGTATGCAGAAAAAAGAACAATAAGTAAATTCCAAATAGGAGAAACAACCAGGAAGATCGAAATCAACATATCAGAAAAAACAAATTTTTTTGAAGGACATAATGTACAAATGCATGCCACGCAGTAGTTTGAGCAACAACAGAAAAGACGAAGCATGAAGCATGAAGCAATCATATGCAAGTTCATGAGAAAAGCAGTCGCTAGCTTCAAACCAGCATTTTTAAGATCCGAAGACCAAAATTTTGGGGAAAAAACTGTCCTACAAAAAGGAAGATTAGAAAAAACATACAGTATCCCGAACAGTGAAATTGAGTAAAAGTGTTCAACTTTAAATGAGACAACAGAAACAATTTACCAAAACAACTACACATTGGATTACCAGCTTAAAAAACTAGCTGCACACCAGATCTAAAACAGAACTTGCAGAAACTGCACAGATCTTGATAATTGGATCAAGCCAAGCAATGAAAACTCCAGAAGAAGAAGAATAAAATCGAAGGGCCAAAAGAGTCACAACTTTTACACCACTTTAATCCTGATCCGCTCAAACAAAGAACAAAAAGATATTATGAATCCTCAAACCCAGAAGAAGGCATAACGTAAAAGCTCAAAGATTAAGAAGTTACCCCCAAAATAATTTCGCTCGCCTATAACCAAGGGATACAAAAATGAGAAAGTGAGAGAGGAAGCCGTTGCTAGATTTTCCAAGACCAAGATGGAACTCGGGGAAAGAACGAAGGATAGTTTTGTAAGGGGAATGACGAGGGAGGCTTCCATCTCCTTAAATATACTAAGAAACCTCATACGGATCCACCGACTACTCGGCCCCCACTCCCATGAAACAACTAAAACAACCAAAAAGTCAATACAACAGCAACTCGAGTTTCACGCGCTTTCAAGTATTAAAACGAGTGGCCTAACCATACATAACAGTAGCAAAAAAGAATATATCTTTCAATTTATCCCATACAGAATTTCTTGGGAAGTTGAAAAAAAAAAACGATATTTGCCAATGATATTTGAATTTGAATACATTTATAGCATACTCCTCTTTTTTCAAGGGGCTGCTTGGCTTGGGTTAAACAAGCTAGAGTAAATCTTATCCCAGTCTCTCTCATGAGATAAGAATTAGTGAGGTTAGGGCGATTAGCTGGGAGTGAAAAAACAAAGAGGAAAAATTTAGGATGAGTCAGGGCAAAGTTGGGGTAGAAATGAGAAAAAGAAAAATTTGTGTTTGATAGGACAAATGAGAATAATTTAAGTTATACCAAACTATGCTCAAACCTTAAAATTTTTATTTAGAAGATAGAAGCATTACATTAGCAATAACTAATTCACCCTAACCTTATCTTAGTTGGCAGCAATGCAATTAACAACCACATAAACCATGTTCTAATCTTGGCTTCTAAATCGGATCAAAAGGAATTGAAAGCGCACACAGAAAAGAGTGTCAATAAAACATTTGCTCACATGGTTTACACCAACCAAGGGCATAAAAGCAGCCATACACCTAACCGTGTACAGAAGATTCTCAACAAGGCAAGTGATGTCGGCGAAAATCTCACTTTTTGTAACCAAAAACTCGGATAATGAATAATTTAAGAGAGAAGAAACGAAAATCGTTACGGTCATGAGAGCACATGAAGGGCTGTAAAAATACACGGATTTCCCCCATCCACATCTACAAGCTTCTGCACGATAAATCTAGTCATCCATTTCCATCGAGGGTAAAAACCAAAAAAAAAAAAAAAAAAAAAAAGGTGAGATAGACAGGGAAATGTTATCGGCCGTGGTTGGCGAATCGACGAATGCAACTGGCTTTAAGCGAGATCGAAGCTATGAGATAGATTCGAGGACAGGAGGTAAACCTAATTCCAAGAAAAAGACAGGTTATCGGAATGGATTCCACCTCCGCGATGGGAAAACGCCACCAAAAACTTCACAAAATATAGATATCACCCTTCGATTAAAATGTACAGAACAATGCCCTGAAAACAAGCACACATGACAAAATAAGGAGAGACAACAGCGAACAGGAGAAACCAAAGGCTTGCGAAGCGGAAAGAGAGGTCGAAAACAATCAATTGACAATGCGGGCACGGAATTGTAGTAAATTTAATGTGTTATATTTTTTTATGACACAATAAATGATTTAATAAACTTAGAATTGTAGTAAAATTCTTTTAAATGTAAAAAAAAAATACTTTTAATTGTCATTAAAAATAATACTATGTAGCTCTATTCATTGAAACTTAAAATGCTAGTGTTTTAAATCAAAATGGTGAAATCAAACTTTTTTATAGAATATTTATTTTTATTTTTTTATAAGTATAATAAAAAATTTATATTATTTTTTTGTTGATATCTATGGATAACTAATATCAAATTCTTTAAAGTTTATAATAATCACATATAATTCTTAATTTATCATTGTCTTTGATGATTGATCATCATCGTCTATCTATACTTTTAGTTGATCACTACCAACTATCTTTATCATAAACCACCATCACTAATCATTGCTTGTCACAAGCTACCATCGGCCAGCACTCATAACCACCACTTGTAATCCATCATGCGTTATTTTTTGCCACACATTATTAACCACATCATAACTTTGCAAGATACACATTGTTCTCTATAATTGTCGTCAAGCGGCATAAATCAACGTTCATTGTTACTAATCGTCATAGTTGTTGACTGCTAAACGTTCCCAAATACCACCTATATTGAGTACTAGTACCATCAACATAGTTATTACTTATTATCACCATCATTAGTCCTCCAACTATCACATTTATCAATCATGATCAATCACTCTTGCCACATGTTAATTATTGTGTACATAATTACTTTCAAAACTAGCTATTGTTTACAACCAATAGAAGAACATGAAGATAACCTTATAATAAATGTGTATAACATGTCCAAAAAAAAAATTTTCAATCCAAACCAAAATAATTATTAAATAGTATTATTTAATATATGTCATGCAAAACATATTTTAGAAAGATGTCTTTTTAAAATCACTATATTTCAAAAGAAGAAATAAAACGTTTTGAGATTTGTTTGATAAAACTTAATTAAAAGGATCCTCTTTTCACTAAAAATGAATTTAGTATTTAGTTTCATCTAAAAATTATTTATTTAATATCATCCCAATTTCTAAAAAAACCTTTTTTAAATCCAATTTCAATAAAATGATTTTCATTAACATTTTATTTACTCTCATATAAAACACTTATCTTATAAACACTTTATCAATTTCTTTTTTGAAATATCTTTTCTAAACTTGCATATTAAGTATACAATAGAACCTTAATCAATAATGAAATTTATTTTATCTATATAAAAAAGTTTACTTGTTTTCTATCTAAAAGAACATTGCGTGACAGATTCTTAATATAATGATCGATTGAATTTTTAATTTTGTATATAATAAATACATGCAAATAGCCCCATGTAACAAATCTAGAGTATCTAATAATAAAAGTGGAGTAAACATATATAATAAAATATGTGAGAATACATAACATTTTAGACAAGATAAAAACATAGTAAATATAAATATTAAAGCATGTAAGTACACACAAAACTCTAAACAAAGATCTGATGATAAAATAAAATTGAAAGTCCAACTAATCAATATAAATCAAATAAATATAAATATAAACAAAAGATCACAAGCTACCAAATCATATATATATATATATATATATATATATATAATATAAAACAACTTAAAGACATAAAGTATTGAAGTGATCATATAAAGCTCATCTTTTGAACAACATCCAAAAAGCTATATCACACAAAACTCTATTTATTATTCCATCTCAACAATAAGATTCTCATCTATAATATTATGATCCTTATCTCTCAGTATAATGAATATATAACTTGTGATGTTATTATTAATGAGGTTCTAAATAACTTAATCATAAAAAGAAAATAAAATATAAGAACATAATATAATAATATAAACTAGTACATGAATGAAAAAGATGATAATTAAAAAACATGTAAAATTAAAACCATATCTAACCATATTTTCAATTTAAGTTTTTTATAATAATTTCCTAGGTTATAAATTCCTTAAGACATAATCTATGTTTTTTTAGTAAAATAAGTCAACATCCATTCAAATAAGATATTCTTATCCTAACTATCTTACATGATATATTAATGACTATATATATAAATATATATTTTTTCATTCTCATTTATGACATGAGGTGATGGAGCCTCTTATGATATTCATGTTTTATACATATTATACTGATAATGTTTAAAAATAATAATAATAATAATATTTTTTATTTTATTATTTATAAATATCACAAATTATTTTTTAAAATATTTCTTGTATATCAACATCTAATTTTGTAAATATTTTCATGTGAAAATCTTTGCTTTTATATTAACTAAGTAAATATATAATACTAGAATAAAATCATATGTATATATCATATAAAGATATCAAATCAACTAAAAAAATTATCTAAAATATGAATGAGTTTAATATTATCTTTACATCATAATTATTAGCTTTATTTGAATTTTAGATATATTTTTTTGTTTAATTTTTTATCATTCATATTCTCTACAATATTATGTATACATATTCATAACTAAATATCCCTTTTAATATATATATATATATATACATTCAATTACTATCACATTAATGTACCATTTATTGATTAGTAAGTAGAATATATTTGTCTTAACTGAATCTTCTAATATTTTTACTAACCATTATGATGCATTATTTTTTTCTTTTATCCTTAAATATTCTTAATTTAATGTATCATCCTTTGTATCTTCTAACAATACATTTTCTTTTAGATTTGTCTTACTCAATGTATTATATTTTGGGACCACTATATAGTAAATTTAGCTTTATTGAATATTCTGTCAAATGAAATGATTGTCCTTGGCTGTTATTGAATCTAGATAATATATTGTACCTTATAACTAACATGCCATATGTTCTATTTTAATAAATCAAATTACTAAACTAATATTACTTGAATGAATCGTATTTCTTTTTCAATTTATAATACGTCAATTTCTGGACAAGGACATATTCATTGAAATCTAATACTTTTCATATCGAAATCAATCCTAATTCTTTCCTAAATCATGTCATATAATATTCTTAACTCATGAATTAAATAATGCCTCCAATTTTTTCAAAATTGAATTAAATTCAATGAAAACAAATCCTAAGCTCTTACCTCTTCTTCTTAGCTAGCTATTATTTCCATACTTCGTAAAAATTGACTTCCAATAGCTCTTGTCCTCTTCCTCTTGTTTCCATGCTCTCTCTAAGCTATAACAATAGACACCAAATCTCTCAACAATATTCCCTCTCTTTTCCATGCTCCTCTCTTCCACTACTCTTTCTTTCTCTTCACAGTCGACTTCTGTCTCTACCCCTTATTTATTCCATCTTAAGTACCTACATACCCATCCAATATTACTATTATAGCCCATCCTTGTCGAGAGAGTGAAGAGTCTAGTCCCAAAGGACTATTTTGTTTAAATAATTTAAAAAATTACTTTCATATCTATTTTTTTAAAAAGTCATAGTTAATAATTTATACTTCCAAAAAATCATAAACTTAAATTATTGGATTTCTTTTGAAGGGTTTTTTTCAATGATACATTTAAATTAAATTTTAAATTTTATTTAAAATTATGACATATTTATTAAAATTATACTAATTTAATAATATTCTAATCAATAACCCTTTTATCAAAAAATATTAACTTTTTTATATTGAAATATGCATAACTACGGTCTTACTAGCATACTATTATTCTTTACAAAATATCACAAAATTTTGAGATGCTGTAATATATATAGTTGAGTATATGTTATTAATAATTTGATGTATACAAATCTAATTAAAAATTCTCAAAAGTGTAATTTAAAATATGCAATTTTGGTTGCATCTTAAAGAACGTGTCAATTTACAAAGTAAGTTAAAATTATAGTATTAACATATAGTTAAAATAGCTTTTATGAAAAATTACTCATATTTGGTTTACAATTTTTTTAGATTATTTGAAATTATTGTCAATTTTGAAAGTTTAATAGTTAAAGAATTTCTTATTTAACTAAATGTCATTTGAATAATTAAGTTTAAATAGTTAGATTAAAAAAGACTAAGAGAGTTCTACTAAAGAAAAAGAGAGAAAAGATAAGAAAAATAAATAAGAAACGAATTGATCAAAGAACTATTATAAAAAAACTACATTATTATAATAAGAGAAAATTAGCAATCAAGTTTTTGAAAAATATTTAGGAGAATTGTAATAGGAAAAGTTTAAGATACGACATTGAATTCAAATATACTTTTAAGTTCTCAATTTTAACATTCTTATCCCCAACATTTCTTATTCCTCCTCGCTTCATATGAGATTTGATAGCTAGCTTATTGCTTGTTTCAACAACATCATTCAAAAGGAAATGCTCTCATTTATTATAAAGGCACTTATAAAGTGCTGTACAACAAAAGAAGTTAGATTTTTTCTTTCTTAAAAATGTGTATGAAGAAGAAATGCTTGAAGTGAAAGGGTTTCCTTGTAAGCATATTGTAATCTCAAAAAGCATGGCTCTTTTGGTCTCTTTACTTCATTTGGTTGAAATAGCAAGTAATGTATTCCCCGTGTTTAAATTTGTGTTCTCACTATTGAAAAAAATGTATGTGAAAGAAGACTATCATGTGTTGAACCACTTTATTGTCATTGATCAATTTAATCCTCAATATGGACCTATTTCTCAAAATATTCTAATTATTTGACCATCTTTCATCTTCACTTATACAATTGATGAAGTGGGCAAACTTTTTTTTATGTTTTTTTTCACATGGGTTCTTCATTAATATTGATATTCTCTTGAATGGATGATTTTGCAATATGCTTTAGAGGAGCTCAAGGTGCCTAGAGTTTCTTATAAGTCTTTCTATTCTATAAAAGAATGTTATTGTACTATTTTCTCTCAATTTCATGTTGTAGATGAAACTTGGTTATTTTTTATTGTTATAACTAAAAATCAAATATGTTTAAAAATTTAATTAGATTAATGATAACTTCTCATTTTATATAGTTCAAATTTTTTAGTGCTTTCATTGATAGTGATGCACTCTCAAGTTAATGATCACCTTTCATGGGGATTCCAAATTAATGCTAAAACAAGTAAACTAAGACCCTCTTATGATAAGAGTAGAGCACTAGATGCTTCATTGACTATGAAAATTATCACATAGGATGATTTTAAAATCCTATCAAGGGAGATATTGGCTAAATTATCTTTTGATGGAGCCCATCAATTCAATTCCGTCCATTAGGATAAGTTTATTCCCTCAACTATTACTTGCATTTTTTTTGTCACAACTCATTCCCACAAGACGCGATTAGCAACATATCAATTTATTAGTCTTCATCAATCACATCTTCCCTGATAAGAGATACTTGTTCCACTTTAGAGCCATCCTTACAATCCCAAGATGGAGTTGCTATGATATGTTGACATAAATGTTTGTCTTCTTTGCTACAATTAGATTCCTATTTCTTCATCCTCATCATCATTAAACCAACATATCATATCTATTTAACTTTGTTGAACACTCCACCCTCATTTTTTGTTCTATAATTTCCCTTAAAGTTAACCTTCTAAGAATTTTAACACCAATGTTACTAGTTGTTAGCAAGGGTGCTATTTGGTGAATGTTGGAAATCCCACTTCATCTATCTATTTTAAAGGTTCTTTATGATACTCAAGAGAATTCAAACCTCATTTTAGTGAGACGACGATGCAATGTGAAGTTTATGTGAAGCAAATATGAAGTCACTTAAGGGTTTGATCTCATTATCTTTCTTGTCTAGTTTTTACCTCATAAGCCAGTTTTTACTCCTGTAATAGGTTATCTCCCTGTAGTACATTGAGCTGTCCTATCACTATTTAAGTTGAGCTTAAGTTACTGTAGTTTGAGTTTTAATTTTAATGTATTTTGACATGCTTTAGGTTAGATAACTTAGGACACTATTAGAGCATTGAAGACACTATTGATTCCACTATCACAAGGGCTTTTATCTAAGTCCAATGTTTACAACAACAAAAAAAAATTTAGAATTTTCACAAAAATACAATCAATGAAAAAAATATTTGAAGCAAAAGCCATTCTCATAAAATTAAGATGGGAGTATTTATAATGAGAGATTATCATTTAAACTTACAAGACAATTGCTTTCAAGAGATTATTTTTCATTTACAAAGGTGCACAACCAAATCCATCATTCAATAATGGATTCAAAGCATTAAATGAAAACTTAATAATACCCAAATAAGGGGGATTTTAGGGTAACAATAGAAGATTTGTCTTCAGTCAAGAGTGAGATAAGAGTCAAATTAGATACACAAGATCAAGGGGTCAAATTTCTTAGCCGTCTAGAGCCTTTATCTTTTTTTTTTTTTTTATTTTTTTTTTTAAAGAATATTTATCCTTGCAATCTTGATAAGGACACCCAATTCCAACTTGTGGGGAAGCAAAAGCGTGGCCTTAAATGCACAAGATGAGTAGGCCCCCGAAATTTAATAAGATACACCAATACTAAGCCCATCGAAAAACTGGATAAACTCCGTATTGCAAGTAGTTGTCTGAATATTCAGCTGAATAGTAGAAATTGAAGACCTCCAATGTTTATCATTTGGAAAAGCTCTTTTTATGTTTCTGAACTGAAGTATTATTAATTCACAAATAGAGTTTATTGAAATTACGCTCTCTTCTCTTGTCGCAGCGTTCCACCTCTTCCAGATTTCCCAGCAAGTAATGGCAGGAATTATAAGAGCCGCTTCACCAATGACACTTCTTCCTTTCTTCCACCATTCCTGAATTCTATTGAAGGGCTTACTTTTATGCGATGATGTAATTCCAAACCTATTCTCTAACTGATCCCAAATATCTGTCGCGTGCTGGCAGTTCATGAACACGTGATCCACTGTTTCTTCGTTGCCGCAGAATTGACATTTAGATGCCAGATTGTATCCAATCCTCTTTAGGACCATCGAGAACGGAAGAGCGTCGTTCAACATCCTCCAAAGGAGAATAGACATCTTACTAGGAATACGACGGTTCCAAATAAATTTGGCTTCTTTGAATTTAGATGCTTTGGTTCTCACCACTTCATAAGCTTTACTAAGGTTGAATTTACCCTGATGAGAAAGCTCCCCAATCAGATCTTCAAATTGGATAGTAGTGCTTCCCATTTTATCCATCAATACCTTCTTAAGTTTCATCATCCTTTTCCAAACTGTGGATCCGTAACAATACGAACTATTATCACTTACTCTCCCATGTGTCATGCTCTTGATCATGTTAACCCAAAGTGAGTCCGAGTAAAGATAGTTCCACCACATCCTGCAGGCAGCAGCCATACTCAAGTGTTCCAGACTTCTTAGTCCAAGTCCGTTCTCCTCTTTAGGTCTCGTAATCTTTTTCCAGGCCTTCCAATGATGTGCTTTTTCGTTATCTCTGCTGCTCCAAAAGAAGTTGGCTAGAGAACTGTTAATTTTTCTGATAGTTTCTTTGGTAGGGTCTTGTACTGCCATAATATGCATCGGGATCGATGATAAGACGTCCTTTATTAATATCAGCTTCCCACCCTTAGACAGATCTTTGCCAATAAAACCATTAATTCTCCCGAATATCTTATCAACCAGTGGTTGGAGCATTTCATTTTTCATTCTACCCTTAGCAATCAAAACTCCCAGATATTTCATTGGGAGCTTGCCTTTGGAGAATCCCGTGATTCTCATAATACGTCTCCCTACATTTTTCGAGATATTGTTGTGACATGTGAAAGTGGATTTTCCCATGTTGATACATTGGCCAGACAATGCTTGATAAATGTTAAGAAAATTCATCAGCTGCTTAAGAGAATGAGATCTTGCAGATGTGAAGATCAACGTATCATCAGCGAATGCAAGCGATGAGATAAGTGGGCTACCTCTTGGGATAGAGTAGGTGTCAATCTTCTTTTCCTCCATCAATTTCTTCAGACTCCGAATAAGAACTTCCGAGGCCAAAACATATAAGGCAGGTGATAAAGAATCCCCCTGCCTAACCCCTCTGCTTGCAGGAAAAAAACCTTGTGGGCAACCATTAATTAGGACAGAAAACATGTTGCTGGTAAGATAGTTATTCACCATTCTTATGAACTTGTCGCTGAACCCAAACCTTTTGAGCACCATCTCAAGATATCTCCAATCCACCTGGTCAAATGCTGATTTCATATCTAGTTTCAGTATAGTATTGTTACCTCTATTCCTTCGATTGATTCTATTTAACATCTCTTGGGCTAGTATGATGTTATCCGCAATATTTCTCCCTTTCACAAATGCTGTTTGTTCAATAGAGATAATGTTTTGTAGGATCAAAGAGAGACGAATGGCAATGATTTTGGAGAATATCTTACTTGAGAAATTACACAGGTTGATTGGCCTGTAGTCAGCAAAACTCATCGCAGAGTTAGATTTCGGAATAGGAATTATCCAGGTACTACCGATGGTGTATGGGATCATTCCTCCATTTATTCATTAGCAGCTTCAACCACGTCATCAGCAATAATATCCCAGCATTCCCTGTAGAATCTACCAGTAAAACCATCTGGTCCGGCAGTACCGTCGCAATTAAGAGAGTCCACCGCGAATTTGACCTCCTCTCTAGTCACTTGTTTGCAGAGATCGAAGTTTTGGGCATTTGTTATAAGGGAAGGAATATTGTCAAGTAATTTCATGCCCTCCTGATGTATTGCCCCCCATCTCGAAGACCTAAGGAGTTTTTCAAAGTACTCAACAGCTTCTTTGTTAATTCCTTCCTGATTTTCAATCCACTCCCCATTATCCTTTCTAATCTTCTTGATAGAGAGTCTTTGCTTCTTGACTTTAGTGCATTTATGAAAGTAACCAGTGCTCGCATCACCTTCCCTTAGCCATCTAATACCCGCTTTCTGCCTCCAGTATTCAGACTCTTGATCACATGCCTCAGTTAACCTGCTCTGACATTCTGACCAGGCAATTTTGTTATCTTCATTCGGGTTCTCATCGTATATGTGTTCCAGCCTCTTTAGGTGTTCCTCTTCCCTTCTCTTCCTCTCAAAAACATTCCCAAAGTGCGTTTTGTTCCATTCTCTTAAATGCCCCTTCAAGCGTTTAATCTTCATACCCAACTTTCTCAAACCCTTGCTGCCCGTCTCTACATCCCAGCTATCTTCTACCACTTTTTTGAAGTATTTGTGCCTAAACCAGATATGTAGACATCTGAATTGTCTAGGTCTACTATGCCTTGGATCTTCACATTGCAACACTAATGGCGCATGATCTGAACACGACCTGTTAAGTTGTTGAATAGAGAAGTTTTGATAGTGGTCAAGCCATTTATCATTCATCATAACTCTGTCTAGTTTTTTCCATACAGGCTTCCCGTTTCTTTTACCATACCATGTGAACCTCCCGCCGTGAACAAATGGCTCCGATAATTCCGCCTCGGTGATGAATGTTTGAAATTCATGAATTGCTTTACAATCCTGTTTCGCATTACCTTTATATTCCTCTAAATCGGCAATTACGTTAAAATCACCCCCCACTAACCAAGGGTAGTTATTTGCAGTGTTTCTATGTCTCAGTAGTTCTCCCCACAGTTCTCGTCTCTGAACTTTGTTATGTTTGGCATAGACAGCTGACAGAAAAATTTCTTCACCCGTTGCATTATGACATATCTTCATAAATAGCGATTGTATGTTATCCTCTATTCTCTCTGCTCGAACTGAATTGTCCCACATAATCCAGATCTTATTGCTTGTGTTTCCCTCTCCTCCATGAAGCCCCAGACTGGTAATAGCCCCCCTCAGATTTTCAATGCCCACCATCGGTTCAAGTATCGCTACCACATTGACTTTGTGACATTTAATAATCATTTTCAATCTATTGATTGTAGAGCTAGAGGCGATGCCTCTGATGTTCCACATTAGGATATTTATCATTTTATCTTGTGTAAAATGGGTATTACCCTCTATTTGCATCTCTGTGGTTAGCATTGATATTTACTTGGTGAAACTATGGCTCTTTTCCCCCGTCCCCTTTTTCTTTTCATGAATGAACCATTGTCCTCCTCTGTTGTTTTCTCCGAATCTGCTTCATCCAACCAACTTACGGTTTTTGATTTCTCCTTTGCTACACTGCATTGACCTTGTTCCCTCACCACTATCTCTTTGCCTTTTTCACTAACGCTGGTCCAACCCATTTCCTTTGGCTCCTGCAGTTACATAGAGTCCCTCCTATCCTCTCTCCTCACCAGCTGTTGTCTTTCCTCCTCATAGCTCTCTCTTATTACTAATTGCCTTGGTTCTTCCACCACATTCCTTTCCTCCTCCGTTTCCATCAGCGTATTACTCTGAATCTCAACTATCTCTTGAATACCATCATCCTCATGTCTCGCCGAAACTGGTTCCTTTTGTTTTAGGCTCTTGTGTGCTTCCGGGCTAGAAAGAAGTGTGTTAACAACAGGCTGTTCTTCCCTGTACTGTTGTTGACCTTCCAGAGGTGGTGTTGTTGTCTTATTCACGTCTCTGGGTTTTGTATGCTTCTTCGCAGAGATTCCCTCCAGACCCGGCCCTGACATTGGTTTGATTTTGCAATCCTCACGCTTGTGACCCTGACGGCTGCAAGCAGAGCAGTATGCCGGGAGATTATCGTAGCTGATGCTTTGCCAGAAGCCGCCGTCTTTTGTCCCTTGACTCCTAGAGATTCGAACACGTTTCGGTAGCTCCTTCTCCAAGTCCACTTCAACGCAGACCCTAGCCATCTGCAGCCTCGATCTCGTTGCCGTTGCAGTATCAAGTCTCAGTGGTGTGCCAACCGCAGACGCTATGGAGAAGAGGGCAGTCTTCTCGAAGAGATGCGCGGGGAGTTGCTCCAGTACGATCCAGACCGGAACAATAGTTGGTTCAGCGTCAACTCTAAATTCCGGGGACCACTTCAGAAGCCGCATGGGGAAGCCGGCGACCATCCAAAATTTTCGCACCCAGCATTGCAGATAACCCGCTTCGAACTCGAAATTGATAAGCACATGTTTGGATTCCATATGAACAATAGAGAACTGACCTTTGAAGCCGAACTTGAGGAATTCAGCTCGCATGTTTTCCATTGTAGGTCTTCCGTGAGAAAACTTTCCCACCACAGCGAACTTCAGCGAAGCCGCAAGTTTGTCCACGTCCTGCTCCGTGAAGACGACCTTCGGTTCGCCACGATACGATGAAACTTCTTTAATACGGCACGGAGATGTCGGGATAGGGATCCCGACAACCTCCGCGAAGGATCTTCGTGGGGAAGACATGATCCCGGGGGGGAGAATCCCCACCCCGAACGCTGCTTCCCACCAGAGGGAGAGATGTCCCGACGATCTTCACCGCTACCGTCTTCACCCGCTCCACAGCCGTCTAGAGCCTTTATCATCCTTGTCGTCGAGCGATGCAAACAGCTCTTCGTGTAAGATAAACCACAAGGCATACTAATATAGAGCTTAGTCATGAAAAGAAAACTAAATACTTGCCTAACTAAGACGAAAAGAGCATAATGAAGAAATTTGTTCATCCAGAAAAAATCTAATCAAAGATGTTGAAGATAGTTCACCAAGATGAATAAGACATAATGAAGTTAAGTTAAGATGAGAGTCAATTCATTGATAAATGAACTTACTCAAGGACGATGCTAACAACTGTTAAAATAGATTTAGCAACATAAATGTTACGTGATAGGGTAAGGACAAAAACAAAAGGAGAAAATGTTGGCTAACACTTATTGATAACAAATTATCAAAAACACAAAAAACACTTCTTGATGGCAATTAAGAACTTGTTCTAAATCTAAGACAATATACAACAATTATGTAAAAAAAACCCTTAAAATGAATTTTCTCTATTACTCACATTATCTAAGAATAAAATATTGATGACTTGCACATCATCAATGATAAAGTTCTCCACATAATAATGTAAATAATCTACATTCCACAGCAACACAAAATATCTACCTCAAGCTTCAGCCACAACAAATACTCTCGCTAAGGTTTCCTCTGCTGAACTATATCATGATTTCTCACCTCTCTTGAACCGTTGTCAAAGCCGGATACTTGGAGACCTGCTTTAAGAACACGCCGTTCCTGGCCTCACATCATTTGAAGCTTGTGCATTTCAAGTGCTCCAAAAGTTACTTTGCCAGAAGTAACTCGGTTTACTCTAATGAGATGCATGATAAGACTTGTAAGTAACTGGTAAGATTGATTAGATTGAAATGCATGACTAGAATGCAATAATATTTTATAAACTATAATTGGAATGCAAACACAAAACTAACTTTCAATCTTTTGAGAGAAGATAAAAGCGTTGCTTATTAGACTACTGAGTTTACAAAAAGAAATTTGAAATGAAGTTTTTGGCAAAGAAACGTTGGAGAAAGTTTTATATGAATTAAAATAAAATTTTGATAAAAATAAATGTAAAAAGGCAAATTAAAAAATATTTGGAAAACAAAAAACAAACAAGACCAAAGTAAAAGCATACTAATTGGAAGAGTTGCATAAAACTTACAATTTTTTTTCACTTTTTAAAACTGTGATAGAACTCACATGCACCCGTAGTTAGAACCCCGGCTCGAATGAGCAGTAGTTGCTTTTCAAACATGCTTACCCACGAACAAATTTAACTCATCAATTCAGGCAACATGCTTTACCCATGAACAATTTTAACTCATCAATTCATTCGTCCAGGATTCATGGCAAGAGATACGCAAAATGCTCTTGGGGATATTATGGCTCATAAAAAAAAAAAAAAAAAAAAATGAATGGTCAGCATATAAGAAGAATATATTACCTTGTTCATGCTAGGTCTCTTCCTTGACGAAGAAACTTTGTGGCAAAGAAAAATCTTCCTCGTGATTAATGCTATCCATTTCTTCGTCATCTGGCTTCTGTTGCATAAATGCACACAATAAGAACTTCACTTTAGAAACTTCATATAGAGATTACAACCAGCACATGTTTTTCATACAACAAACAAATACTAAAGATATGCATGATTCCTCAGAATTTGAGTAACCACAGATGCTTTTCTCCATACTCTTTGCTCCAGTTAACCTCCTTAACACCATGCAATAATATTGGATGTTGTTTTAATGGTCAATTTTTCCAGCTTTGTATTGTAACCCTTTTCATCAACTCTATGCAGCACATTTGACATTCCAATTTGGTAGAACTAGGATTCTTGTAGGATCTTGAATGAACTCATCAACAATAAGACGACGCACTTAAGAGGAAGTCAAGAAAGATAAATTTCAAGTACTTTTAAGAGATTATGTGGATGGAAAAGAAATAAAGAATAGACAATTTAGAGTGCAAAAATCTGGTATTTGAATAAGGAATTGAATAAATATAGAATTGCTAAAGCATGACATACATGCTCAAAATTGAAATAGCATATTGCATGAGACTTAAAACTGTACCAGCATCTCCAAATTGAAGAAACGATCTAACAACTGCAAAATCTCCTCTGCTGTGAAATGCTTATCAAATCTGTAAGAATACATTTAAATTAGAAATTGCTGCACATTAATGAGTTGATTCTTATCATTTACTATATATTATTAGCACATAATACAAAATTATAAGCCTAACCTTTTCCGCATGAACTCCATCAGCCCATAAAGAACAAAATGGTGATGTATACCTATGAAAAATATTAAACAGATTTTTTGAATTATAAATTAATATAGAGATTATATTTTTTGTGATTTTCAGAGCATCAATATGGTGAATAATTTGCAATATAATTTAAAAGCTCTAGATAGAGTCCAACTCAAAAGAGATAAGGTCATGTTACATTAACCCCCAAAAAAACTCATTAATCAACTCCAAATATTGACTCGGCTGTTATCTTGAAAATCAGAGCAATTATTGCACAGAAACACTAGTGTCCCTTAAAATTACAGTATCATCAACTATAAATACATCATTTATGCACTTTACAAGAACTAATTCCATAAACAGTAATTAGAAGCCTTAAAAATGATTCAAATCATTAGCTTGCTATGTTCTTAGTTCGTTTGTTTCATAACTCAGTCTGCACAATCATTAAAGACTAACAATTGCATAGTTTTTTGAATTACGTTGCTATTTCAGCATCAAGTTTAAGTCATTTGGGAAAAATAATATTCAATGAACTTGCATTCTTGCTGTAAACCTCGTAACCGACATCCTAACAAGACTTCATTTATAATAACAGTTAACTGTTTAATGTTCTGATGTGTTAGCTTCCAAAACAAGGTCACTTCTACTATCAACATGATGGATAAGTAACTGATGAAGTCTAGTGATGGCAATCTTATATTAGATTATGTACATAAAAAAAGAAAAGATTTTTGTAGCAAATTTTCTCGAAAAATAAAAAAAATGCTTTAAAAAGCATCTTAATATGAGAACCAAACAGGTCAAAAAAGTAAAATCAACTTGACTTTTCATACAAGATGTTTACATGCCACATCAAAATCAGCAATACTGAAGCTGAAATAACCATCAATATTACAAGTTTTTCTCTTCACAACATTTTTCTAACCCAAAAAACAAACAATATTTGTTAAATATTTAATCTCCATTTTAACAATGTTCTTCGTTTTACTGACTACAAAACCATGTCTAATTTGGACATGATACCAGATTTGTACCCCATAACAAAAAGAAACCAGTCTATACAACCAAAGTGCTAGCAAAAACTAGTAATAGTATTATCGAACATGAATTGAAAAAGCACTAAACCCCAACTTGATTTCAGAAACCCCATTATATTTTAAGATGGAAGTAATACCATTATGTCTTGAAAGGATAAAATTTCATTATTTCAATGCTAGATCAACTTGGCATTCCTATAAGTTGCTGCAATAAAACTATGTACCAATATCATTATGTCTTGCAAGGATAGAAATTCTTTATTTAAATGCAACAACTTGGCATTGCTATAAGTTGCTGCAACAAGACTATATTCTTTAGAATGTTCTGTCAACATTGATGAAAGTATAATAAGAAAAATGAATAGGAAAGTTATAAATTTGCTCATAGGTCATAGGCAAAAGATATGATCATTAATTCGATATAATTACGGTTCTTGGAAACATTAGCAAGGCCATTTGCAGCTTTCAATCAGGTTACCTACGACAACTGGTAGTAACATTTACATGCGCTTCCTTCAATGCAAAATTTCAGCAATAATTCGGACCTCATGCCAGAAGGAATGCAATTAGGTTCTAGATGATTTAAGTAAAACTATCCAAGAAGATAACCGTCTGCAAGATGATATTGATCAGTCACACTATACAGCATGAAATGATGAATTAAAAAAATACTAAACCCTACTGAATAGCCGCCAAACAGAGGGATAAAAATTGGGCTCGTTAATCAATAAGTTCCAGGTTTTGAATCAATCCTCAAGGTCTATCATCATCAGTATCATTCTAGTTGCTCGCAAACTGAAGGTTCCGGCACACGAGCATTGTTGACAATAAAAAAATGATGAACATTACCAATTAAAAATTCTTTATATGACAAACAAAAAAACAGAAAAAAAAAATCCTTTTCGCATTGAAGAAGTTAAAATCATTGGTCTCATATAAAATCACCTTGTAACTTAGCTGGAGGATAGATTTCCAGAGCTTCCAATATCCTCAGTTCCAAATCCACCTGCGAATACTCCTATTGTACAGGGAAAAGAGAAGCACAAGAGCACTCAGGAGTCTGGGCATTTGAAACGTCTCTTAAAACTGTACTTTAAAATAGAAAACAAATAAACGTGAAATAACTAGATATATAAAACAGGCAAACCTTTGGTAGAGAAGACGCGGAAGAGGGAGGAGCCTGACCGGGCGAATGGACCGATAAGCCGTCTTGCTCCTCATCCCCACCGGTCTCCATCTTTCTCGATCTCGAATAAACCCTAATGGTTAAGCAAATATCGGATCACCTACATAAGAAGATCGGGAATTTTGGAAATCTAAAATCTTTGTAACGATCCACACGACGTTACGAACGGTGGCCACGGTGTTCTCCCATGGTGAACGGGATTGATTCCATTCGACCGGTTCGGTTCGGCTAATGGCCTTGTTTGGAATATGAAGTCAAAACGGAATGGACGTTCGATAAATTTACGTAATTGGGGCATAATATTTTAAAAAAATTGGATATAAAAAATAAAATTATTTTTTTTGAATTTTTAAGAATAAAAATAAAATAAAACTATAATAGTCATGGGTTTTAAATTATAATTTATTCTTTTTTTTTCTTTTTTATTTTTCTAAAAATAAAATATTATATTTCACGTGAAAAAAAAGAGAAGAGAACAAAAAAAATTATTTCCTTTTGAAATAATATTTAAAACATCATAATCAATATTTTTCACATATCGACTATTTTGTTAAAATTTGATAATAAATTATCAAATATAAAATTTTATAAATTCAATATTCAATAAAAATTGAGTTTCAAGTTTTTATGTGTTTCATTGATTACATTTAAAATGTAATAATTTAAAAACACAATTTAATAATATTAAAATATATATTTAAAATATAATAAGATATAATAAATTATAAAAAAAATTATTATATAAAATAAAAATATTAATCATTACATACCTTAATTTGGATTTAATCATAAGAGCTTATAAAGAAAGTTTTGAAAAAGAATATTAAAATATGTTTTAAAAATTAATTGAATAAATATTAATTTTTTGTGAAAAATATTTGTGAGCAATCCCAGTTTTTTCTTTGAGTAGTTAAGAAAATTTAATATCATTTATACATATATAAAATTTAGCACATTAATTATTAGTGATATTTATTTAAAAAAGGATTATTTTTTTTAGGAGCGGATTGAAATTTTGAAATAAAGGCGAGTGAGATTATAGATTCCAATTTCCAATTCAAATTTCCCGCCATAAAATAGATCAGACTCCAGCCGTCAAACAAGGAATGACATTTGCAGATTAACCC
Source organism: Vanilla planifolia (assembly GCA_023846275.1). Lineage (NCBI taxonomy): Eukaryota > Viridiplantae > Streptophyta > Magnoliopsida > Asparagales > Orchidaceae > Vanilla > Vanilla planifolia. Next base: position 38,599,657 of record CM043870.1, on the reverse strand, counting down.
GCGTGAGAGCACAAAATATCGAACATCCCTCGCCTTTTTCCCGCCAAACCCACCTCTTCCGAGTAGAAAAGGTTCTCTTTGTTCCCCTAATTCAGTGCCGTCTTCTCGTCGTCTAACCCTTGATAACCTGCGTTTGTTGAAGTTTTCTTTGATCTTAGCTGAGGTGATGGCGAAGACTGTGACGCCAACGGCAATCGCGACTCTTCTTGCAAACCCCTCTCCTGATTCAAGTTCTGAGGTACCAGAGATCATTGTGCAGGTTGTTGATCTAAAGCCCATTGGTAGCAGCACCACCCGTTTCACGTATGCTTCTCAGTACTTCATCCATTCATAATTTTTTACTGCCTTTGCTCTTTTATCCTTCTTGTTTCTCTCAACCAATTTGTATATTTTCGTCACGTACCCATTGTAAAAGAATTTGGCTTAAGTAATCATTTCAAGAAAAATGTATAACAAGCATATCACTTCGCCTCTTTGGAAGTGCAAAAAGGAGCAGATTATAAAAGCCTTGCATTCGGATCACGCACGCTATGTGTTTGTTGAATTTCTTAATTTTTAATTCATACATAACGAGTTATAATGGCAGCGATAGTCGGGGTTTAGTGCCAAATCAACTAGTGTGCGTATAAAAATGATAACTTGTGCATCTATTTAAAGTTCATTGTTGTCGTACGACACAGGTTCATGGCTAGTGATGGAAAGATGAAGCTCAAGGCAATGCTACCCACTCATTTTGCATCTGAAATCAACTCTGGGAAACTTCAGAACCTTGGTCTAATTCGCATTTTAGATTATACTTGCAATTCTATCCCCAACCTACCTGACAAGTACCTATCTATTTGAAAGCTTTTTTGTTATACCCTTTTACATATCAAAACATAACTTTTTTCAATGCTTTGTTTTTCCTTGAATCTTCCAAATTTTCAGGGCTCTGATCATCACCAAATGTGAGATAGTTTCTCCTGCACTTGAGTCAGAGATCAAGTCAGAAACAGATGAGAATAGAATGCTGTTAAAGCCTAAGCAGGAAGTGGAACGAAAATCTGCAGCACAAATCATCCATGAGCAGCGGTTCAAGTAAGAATTATTTGTACTAATGAAGTTAATTGCCGAAAGACATGTTCTGCATGCTATTTTGTCACATTTCATTCTTCAACCCCATGTTTTGGCCTGGTTTGCCTAATTGGAATACATAGTAACCACATCTTCATACCCACATTTACTTAGGTGTGCTGTAGATAATCACTTAATAGATGTTGACATTACCTTACTTATCTCCAGTGCTGCTCCTGCTGCTCGAATGGCTATGAGTAGAAGAGTCCATCCTGTGTGCTCTTTGAATCCTTATCAAGGCAACTGGACCATAAAAGTGAGAGTGACAAACAAAGGCAACTTGAGAACATACAAAAATGCAAGAGGGGAAGGTCAAGTTTTTAATGTTGAACTCACAGACGAAGATGTATGTACTAAAATGAGTTTAATGGTTTCTAATTGGTTATTATTTTCCTAATGTAAGGTAGGAATAACTTCATCTTCTTTAAATCTGTCAACAGGGTACACAGATACAGGCTACAATGTTTAATGAAGCTGCAAACAAGTTCTACCCAAAGTTTGAATTGGGAAAAGTGTATTACATAAGCAAAGGAACTCTGAGGCTTGCAAACAAGCAGTTCAAAACAGTTCAAAATGATTATGAGATGAACTTGAATGAAAGTTCTATAGTTGAAGAGGTGGATGGAGAGAGCACTTTTATTCCAGAAACAAAATATAATTTTGTGAAGATTGACCAGTTGGGACCTTATGTAAATGGGAGGGAGCTTGTAGGTAAGCTATATTGCAAATTTGATTGCTTATTTCTATTGGTATTTATTTTTTTCAAGAATAAAGTGTATTTGAATGAGCTAAAAACGGTCTCTTTTATCATTTTAGATATTATTGGTGTGGTTCAAAATGTTTCAACAACTATGAGTGTTAGAAGAAAAAGTAACAACGAGAGCATTCCTAAGCGGGAGATAACTCTTGCAGATGATACGTGAGTAGATTTGTTCAAACCTTTGTTGTCATATCATATAATTAAGTAGCTTAATAATTGATATATAACTATTTCACTACAGGAACATGACAGTTACTGTGAGTTTGTGGAATGACCTTGCTACAAATGTTGGTCAGGAATTACTGGATATGGTTGATACAGCACCGATAATTGCAATTAAGGCACTTAAAGTTGGAGACTTCCAAGGTACAGGAATTACTTGATGAACTGCTTCTACATTAACCCTTAATGCAATTAACATCTCAATGGCTGTCCAGGTCTATCATTGTCTTCAGTAACAAAAAGCACCGTGCAAGTTAATCCTGATTTGCCTGAGACAACACAGCTTAGAGCCTGGTAAAATGTTAATATTTATGCTATATTTTATTGTGTAGAATGTTGCAATCACTTTTGTAAATGTTTCGTGACAGGTATGATTCTAAAGGCAAGGATGCATCAATGGCACCTGTAGGATCTAGTTTAAATTTGTCCTCAACAAAGACAGGGCAAAGGTCTTTCTACTCTGATAGGGTTTATCTTGCCCATATTACTGAAGACCAAACATTAGGCCAGGACAAGGTATGTTTTAGACTCCCATGTCCTTGTCCTGCTTTCCTTATGCCTCAGCTTAAGCATATCAAGTTTTAACATGCCATGAACTGTTTTATGTTCACAGCCTGTGTTCTTCAGTGTAAAAGCTTATGTTAGCCTGATCAAGCCAGACCAGACAATGTGGTACCGTGCATGCAAGACCTGTAACAAGAAAGTAACTGATGCAATAGGATCTGGATATTGGTGTGAGGCATGCCAAAAGAATGCTGATCAATGCTCCTTGAGGTGTTAAAGCTATATATGCAATGCTTATTTTTAGTTAGAATTATAAATAAATTGATAGAATATTTTTATTTATTTATCTTGTGAGCAGGTATATTATGGTAATGAAGGCTTCAGATTCATCTGGCGAAGCTTGGTTCTCTGTTTTCAATGAGCAAGCAGAAAAAATCATTGGATGCACAGCTGATGAACTTGACAGGATAAAGTCTGAGGTAAACTTAAATGTTAACGGCTAACTTTTTATAAAATTCGTTTTAAACGAGATCAAACAACTTTGAAACTGGTTTGTCTGCCCCATTTCAGGAGGGTGATGAGAAGTTCCAGAAAAAGCTCAAGGAAGCAACATGGATTCCTCATCTTTTCCGGGTTAGTGTTGCTCCTTCAGAGTATATGAGCGAGAAGCGGCAGAGGATAACTGTGAGGGCACAAGCTCCGATAGACTACACCAAGGAAATGAGCTACATGCTTGAAGAAATCTCAAGGGTTGCTGTATCTTAAGTCAATTTGCGACTGAAGCTTAACATTTTTTTTTTCTGCGTCGTGTTGTTATGTGTTAGAAATTCTCATCTTTTTTGTAATATATATTGTGGTAAACATCAATGTTTGATTTCAAGTGTTCTAATTAATCTCCTTTAGCCTTTTGATCAATACCAATATTCTCCAGGTTGGTTGATTTTGATTTAGAAGAATTAATCACTCAAGTAGCTGAAAAAGATGCATTATTTAAGTACATTTTCGTCATCACGATAAATAAAAATAAGAATACAAAACCTAGATTATAAGAATGACATGTTTTTTTCTTAGAAGTACATAGTTTTCACCTCTTATGAATGGCCAAAGAACACGTATGCTGCAAGCTTTAACCATTCCTGTGAGAAATGAGAGCAGAGATCTTCTTCAATATATCAGAAGCACTCTTATTTCCATTGGCTGGGGTTGTCCATTCCTGATACTGGTGGAGACTTCCAGTAAAATCTGTAAACAATCCATCGACACCCATAACCTTTATCCAGTAATCGTATTCATCATAGGGATCCTGATGGAAGTTGAAGTGCAGGAACTGGTTCTCATTTCTGTAAGTGTATGGGTGCACCTGCAAAGATCATACGATAGAGGAAGATTACTGATCAAATTGAAGCACCCAAAAAAGAGATAAGGACAACGCTAGCCCAAAAAATGCAAGGAATTGGGTGCCCTTTTGATGTTGAGCCTAAAAGTTTTAAGGTATAGGAATGGATGTATATCTCGCGAGACACTGGGGGCCATTGCCGTCTTGTGCAAGTCACAATTGCATGCAATTGAATGAGTCTCATGTTCTCTATCGTTTAGTATATGCGTAAAGAGTACCATTTTAACTGATATTTAGCACTATTGGACTTTCGTTTATTAATCATACAAAAAATGTACAAAACAAGAATCATAGTCCTCATCCTAAGAAAAAACCACGTTCAATGGGTAAAATGAAAAAATGCTTGGAACATTTGATCACAAAAACTATGTGAACAAGAAAAAAATCACATTATTAGTGCCTGTAAAGATCTACTAGTTAACATTTTGTAATGATTATAATAAAATAATTATGATTCATAGTTAATGTAATATCCATAATCATATTCTCTCTAGGGTTCATTCTTGAAGTTTGCAAGTCCCTTGCATAAGGGGAGGGCGGAGGCGTTTTCAGTCTTGTATAAGACCTTAGAATAGAACTTTTCATCTATAGATTAGAGGACAAGAGAATCCCTTTGTACAATTGTGCCTAGGATTAACTTAGACAAATCGTTCATATACACTTCTTGGGTATCAACCTACAACATATGCCACAACTGTAGTACAACCTCGAGGGAAAAGCCATGTCATTAAGAACCACAAACTTGTAATTAGGCACAATTATTATGCTCCAAATGTAAAGTATACCTGTTAGCTAAAATAAATACATAGTTGCTGTAGATGATTAGGATCATCCTTGTCAATTTTAAGATTAACACATGGGAGCACAAACCTTAAACCAACTAAAACCACTCAAATCATCAGGAAGGAATAGTAGTTACAAGAGTAGATTAATAGAGCGCAAGTTTTTAATAGGAGATCATTACTTAAAAACCTAGAGTTAAAAAAGGTAAAGGGCCATCACTAGTATTCTAAGATTCCAACTTGATTCCAATATGATGTTGGCAATGCAAAAACAATCCTTTTTGGGTTTAAAACAAGCTCCTCTGGATAGCTACAAAAATATACCATTCACACTCGATTACTAATGAATTATGACCTACCTTTTGAAAACAACCATGCAATTAAGTGAAGCAAAAACACTCCTGAGAGCAGAACACCGAGCAAAGGGTTAAAAACAAGAGAAATAGAGGATCAAAGACCTGGGTGAAAAACAACAAATATGAGAAAGAAACACAGCTGCACATATAAAAATCTTTGCTGGAACTTAAAAAGAAAATTATGAGCCTCTTTCACAGCTTTTTCATGATAATGAATAAGATCTCTCCTTACGACAATCACTTTTACATGCTTGTCCAAATGATTGTCAAGTTTCCACATCCAAGCACCTTGTATTGATGAGAGCAATCATCGCCAAACAATTATTAGCACTAATCTTTCATTTTAGTTAGATCTCCGTAACCACATTAGCTTGTCATATAGCCCTTGCCATAAAATGTTATTTTGTAGAACTCGGCCTTGCTTGGTATGCTTTGTGCATTTGTAACATCTTGCTTGAGAATACAACTTGAAGTCCATGTGAGCCTTCATAATTGTATCAAGATGCACACCCCAACAATTTCTTACTTGGTATTGATAGCTTTTGGATAAGCTTGTGCTATGGGTTAAAAAAAGCTTTGGGTTATTAATAGTGACCATCTTGACTAACACATCCTTCAGATTTTCCTTATCAAGGATTTTCTTTAGTGACAACTTCCAATCAAGTTCCTAATGTGATAACTTAGAAGAATATGCTTTGTCTTGGAATGGAATAAGGGATAATTTCGATTAAATGATGCACTAACATGCCATTCCTTACTAACTTTTTCTAAAAAAACATTGAGCCACATTGTTTCAATTTTAGCTTTTGAAATGGTGATATAACCAGCTTTTGTTCTTGAGCTAGCCACATATCTCTATTAAAAATTTGCATCTCCTAGTAACATGATAACATTCTTATTGAAACATAATGTGCCACCTATAGTTCCAAAGAAGCAATTTGATCGATTCCCAGTTCTTCCTATTAGGGTTAAGCATATAACTGAAAAATCTCAACTTGTAATCAATGTTCAGCCTAATTTATATAATGGGATACATTTGATTGAGACAAATAATACTTTTGCCACTAGCTTCCACTCTTCTTAAGAGCTTAAAGATAGATCACTAGAATCATCAAAAATATTTGCAATAGCAATCCATCACAATCCATATGTAGAAAAGACTAAATGCCTACTCATCACTTCCTTATTGTCTAATTCAACTCATATAGCTCCTTTTTATTTTGCACGTCATCTTCTTCTTAGTCATAATTAGAAATCTTTAGATTATATCATGAATATCTACACTTCTATGTCATTATGGGGAGATGCAATTTTGATATCAAATTGTCTTAGTTACAAGACTCTACAACAATTACACTCAACAAAAGGCATATGGTCATAAAAGTTGGTATGGGAGACAATATAAAATAATGAGTGACTTTCTCTTTTTGCTCAAGGCCCTTCAATAGAAGTTGTCTTGTAATACTCACTTCAATTGGCCTCATTTTTTAGTTTAAAGACACACTTATTGTACGATGTATTTATTCGTTTTGGAAGCTATTTGGTTCGAAAAAAAATATGTGAGTATAATTAATTATAAGCATAAAATAATAATACATTTTTAATAATGTTTTTTTGAAGTCAAGCCAAACCTAAATTGAGTTATTCAACTAAACTTAAGTAGATTTAAATTGACCCAAGTTATCTCTATGAGACTATAATAGCAAATTTTGGTAACATATCTTGAAAATTGGGAAAAAGCAGTATTCTCACTTCTCAATAAAACTTGGACTTAAATTAACTTCGAACAATTGCTAAACAAAAATATGAAGAACAAAAATTTAAAACAATTAGAAATTATTTTTTTTGAACTATCTACATGAAGGTTGACAATAAGTTTTGGGACTTCAAAATTATCAAAATACCCATTTAGTAGCAAATTACAAAAAAGCAATTTAAAACAAGAAAATTCTAGAAAATCCTAAGACGTTTATTGGGGACTAGTGAAGTGCTCATATCAAGTTTCGCACCTTGACACATGGTGCTGTAAATTTGTCATATATCTGATGGAAAAATTTATTATGTTCTCATATTATCAAGGACCAAAAATCTCGAAATCATATGACATATTTTCTTTCTGCATGACTACATAAAGCTAGCAGGTGTAGATGAGTATTCATATAGGAGGAATTGAAAGTGAAGTGAAAACTCAAAAGATGACATGGGGAGGGGATAAGGATTTCCCAAAAATAGAATGTAATCAGAAGCTGCTTAAATCTGCATCAAGATTAAATAACAAAAACTATCTCAATCTAATTTGATCAACTGATGAAGAGATGAAGAGGATTTAGTATTAATTGAAGCATGAACTCTAGTAACAGTAACAGACTAAACATAGTTTGCCATGTTTTCAAAACAAGTACCTGTAGATTACGAGCATGTGCCTTAAAAACAAGGTCAGTGGCTGTAGATAAGTAGTTGTTATGTGGAGGGGCTATAGTATCTTTCCAAGGACCAATCCCAACAACAAAACCTTTTATATAGTCGAAGTAACCATCAGAAGTTATTTCTTGATATGTCTGCAGCAGAAAGGAATGCATTAGCAAGCACTATATCAGCATACTACTACAAGAAGAATAGACATTGTAGTCAGAGCCTCTAAATAGATCTTCACTTGTAATTTCAAGACAAATTAAAAGAAGAAATGTATCTATTGGATGGGAATCTACTGTACATATTCTATGGAAAAGTATTTCATATAAAATTTTATATTGTAATTTGAGGGAAACAGGTTATTTATACTAGACAAGATCTATTAGTTGATGCGATTTTGTTTGGTATTTTAATGTATGACAAATACATCACAATTTTATATATACATATGCATACATACATACATACACATATCTATTTATATATTATACATGTATATGTATGTATATATCAACCAGCATTGTATTACCAGACCACTGCAAGAAGACCTGACATTGTAGTCAGAGCTTCTAAATAGATCTTCACTTGTAATTTCAAGAAGAGGTAAAAGAAGAAATGTATCAATTGGATGAGAATCTACTTCAAATCTTTTATGAAAAGATCTTTCATATAAGATTTTGTGATTTGAGAGGTACCACCTGTTATGTATAATGGAAAAGAAATAGATCCATTGATTGATATAGTTTTGCTGGGTCAAATAAAGAGATTATTTTTCTTTTGGAACTTCTTTGAAATCCATATATATTGGTCTATAAAAATAATAAATTCATAATGATATTTTCATTTTTAATGTGTGACAAATATGCTATAATGATATAATGATATAAGTACACACATGCACATGAACGTCCACACAAACCAGCCCCTTTGCCCATCTGCCCACATACATGAATACAATATTACGCGCGCGCACACACACACATGTATATATATATATTGTCAATCAAACTATATAGGAGAAAGCTTCTCTGTTATTCTTTCAAATTAGATCACATGTATACGTTTTCAAATACGAATGTCAAATATTGCACAAACTAAATTATCTACTGGCACAAAGCAATGAAAAGATGTTTTATAAACTTTGTGCTCTTTCTAGACACTACTTGTTTGTGGGTTTTGCATAATGAATTGCTCAATGATAAAGTTAATCACCATGCCCTACTATTTACCTTTATTTACTCACAATATATTCCAAATTGCCCTGTAAAGAACACTGATCACATAGTTGGGTTACCAAATAGCCTCAGATAAAAATCCTTAACATCAAACATTACAAATTTTGTTAAGGAGACTGTTACATGCAAAAGATTAGAAGAGGTTTCAACACTAAAGCATAATAATTGAAACTTATTTTGTAGGGCAAGTCAGACCTGGTTAGTGTCTTCAGTTAGGACTGTGACATCATCAATCAAGAAGACTTTTGGAGATTCAGTCTTGTTAGAAATATAAACAAGGGAAGTTGGAGCGAAGGACTGTATGAAAACTGGCTTCTTCAGCCAGTCCTCCGACCTATATTCACCTCTATAGCCAAACTTAAGAAGTGTCTCAACTAATTTGTCTTCGAACCTTTTCCCACCTTCCCATTTTACCTGCAAAATATCATCACACAACTTAATAAACACTAAAACAAGAATTACACAATTATACATTTCTGAAAAAATATAGCAAATGCCAGTCAAGATTAACAGCTAAGCCAATGTTCAAGCAATACAAAGAATTGGACATTATGTTATAGTAAAGCTAGGATAGAGAATGAAATAATAGAACCTGAACCTTGAGTAAAAATCAAAACATAAGTTGAATATAGAAAAAAATACTCACATGTTGATTTATAAAAACAGGATTCTTTATCTCTGGATATATGCCAACAATTCTGTTTGCACCTAGAGCAATTGAAATATACTCCTCGAATGTAATTATCTGAAACTTTCCTATATGAAATAAATAAATCAATGTTATCATTTTGCACTATTCATTTGAATAAATGAGTACATGCCAGATATATTCTTCAAAAGCAGTAAGTAAATTCCTTCAGAACAAAAGGAAAAAAATGCATCTGTAGACAGTAGATTCCCATGACAAGAGTAACACTCCCATCAGAAGAGGGTAAATCATGAATTTTGTAAAAAATTAAAACCTTAGCAGGAAATAAAATTACAATAGAGAATAAATGCAGAAATAGAGAAGCACACATCAGTGATTTTTTAGGTCATTTGACAGTTTGGCTAAATTAGCAGTTCACATCCACCTTTAGCTATGAAAGTCAAGCTTCACTCACTCCATTTGCAGAAACAGGTCAACAAAAGTTTTCATTCCATAAGCTCAGAAGAATCTACACAATCATAAGCCACAAGAGACCTACACAAGCACGAACCAAATGCCCCAACTCATTACCCCCAAAGAGCCACACATCTAATCCACGAAGATACTACTCAATTCCACAAAAAATCAAAATAGACAAATCTACAACAAAAGAGATTAAAATACCAAAAATTATAATAATTATATATAACAATAGAACTTTTACAAACTAATCAATCACTAGATAATTTGCAACATGATTAAGAGAGATCTAAATGGTTGTCTATTGCCATTAACGAGTCATGGTGATTGAATTGTCCAATAAGTATTGGATAACCCAATAACGGTCCGTCTGATGAATTGAACATCAATGATGTCTATTATGTACAGACATTTATAATGCGTATTCAATTAGACTGTCCAATTATAATTTTGAACCATTTAATCATTTGTATAAAGAATAAGACTAGCCTTCCTTTAAGACCATCTAATATATGTAACTAATTTATATTTCAAATAATTAAAAAATATATAAATAATTAATAATCATGATAATAAATTAAATATAAACCTTTTGATGATGATAATAATAATGATAATAATTTCAACATATACTTGAAAATTGGTATTATTTAAAATTTTGTTAAAAAAATCATTTGGGTAATATTTTATAGATATAATTTTGAAAGCTAAAAAATAAATACAAAACATCTCCAAACATCAGAAAAATTTACAAGAACTATAATTTTTATAACTTATTTTACTATGTTGATGGTATGCCTATAGAAAATTTAACTTTTGAGTTATTATGTGCCTTTTTGATTTCCATAAGACAACCAGAAATGCTTTGAGCTTGATGAATACTGTCCTCCAAGTTATATCTTTTTTAATTTCACTGTGTCCAACCTTTCCTAGCCATAAAAAGATGTAAATCAAGAAATCACTCAAGATAGTTTTAGTGACTCTAGCATTAAATTTTTTATCATCAAATAGCAAATTCATGGGACTCAACAACAATTCCTAAAGATCGGCCTTCTTAGGTAATAATGGAAACAATACATTATAACTATGTTCCTTGCATGACTTGTTAATGATCTGCAAATTGCCAAAAAACTTGAAAAAAGTTAATGCAGTACCAATAAGCACTCCATCTAAATGATACTATTAGGACATTTCCTTCTAGTACTTTATATTTAATTTAGGTCATCAAGCAAAGGCAAAAAGCATCATCTGAACTTTTTCATCCTCGATTATTAGTCCATTGTGAATAACTGTTTCTACATAAATAAGCTAATAAAATTTTTAGCAATAATTAGCTAAATTGAAGCTGAAAAAATTTGTACTAACTTCCATAATCGGCAAAATAATGGCAAATCATATCAAGCATAAATATGGCAAATTATCATTTTCAGGCTCCCATAAAACCCAGATCCTAATAAGACATGAATACTTAACACATTGAACCAATGCTTGTGAAATATTAAAGAAAAAATAAACTATTTGTCAGAGCGACAGCACCATGAAAAGAATTGCTAGTACACATGAATTGAAATCATTGAAAATAAGCACAAATATGCTAATAAGCACTTTGTCAAATAATAGGCTCAACTTTACCTATTAATTAGAAAATATCCAATCAAAATATCATTAATTTTTCTTATTAAAGTGGGATGAAATGGCATTCCTTCCATGCACACAAAAGTGCTTCAATAAATATGATTCTTTCTCTATTTTTCTTATTGGAACATGAATAGAAGCATGAACAATATCATATCTAAGTTGTATCAATACACTGTACTTTTTGGAGAGAGATATTTGAATAATTTAAAAAAAATTAAGTTGCAAATCCGTTTTTTAATTAAGATTGAAACCAACCATTGTACTGCTGATCATGAAACTACAGAGATATTTGAATATTTTAAAAAAAATTGAGTCGCATATCAGGATTTTAATTAAGACTGAAACTAACCATTGTACTGCTGATCACGAAACTCGTAGCGCTGCTTAGTCCTTAGTGTTTTAAGCTCCTCAAGTGTGAAGTCAACTATGAAAAAAAAAACAATCAACTTGTTTGATAAGAATTAAAACGAAATCCCTCTTCTAGAGCATTCATAAGATAAATTTGTAGGTTTTGCAATTGAATTGGTGCAGTTAAAGAAATCTAAAATGCTATGTATAGTGCAACATCTCAAATCAAAAACATACTTGGAGTGGACTTAAAATGATGGAATATTTAAAAGCACAAGGGCATGAAATATAGCAGTAAGCCATGAAAATTGACTCAATCAAACGCTAAAATCTGCAGCAGCAGCATTAAAATTTCCACATTCATCACTTCAATATATTTTTAATCCTCAAAAGGCCGTTAAAATAAATGTGTTTCCATCCTTGCTCCATAACTACGGTGTATGTAAATCTGCTTTTTGAAAATTAGGTTGCATTAGAAAGATTAAATATTTGGTTTGTTGCATCTCAAAATCCTGGGCATATCCCTTCTGAATCCAATAGGTTCTCTGGCATCCCCCTTTTTTCTCTCAGGTTATCTGACTTCTTGTTACCATTTGCTCGCTAGAAACACAATGTTATATAAAAGAATTGGCTTGTCTACAACAATGAGATCTTGGCATTGAGAGAAGAAGCAATGGCAAACCACCATCTCCACTGCTTAAATGAGCAGGGCCCTACCCAATTGGTCATGCTTTATAAAATGATTCTTCAATCAAAATAATATGGGTAAGGGTACATCCAAGCGACTCAGTTGAACCGATCCATTCTTCCTGAAGGACCGACAGTTGAAAAAGTGAACCCAGTATGTATTCATGATTACAATCTAATATGCACGATCATGTAAAGAATCCCAGGCTGTAGGTATGGGACAATTTTTTTGTGCTGAAGTTGAGGGCATAGCCCAAATAAAATGAGTGGAAATCAAACCTAGGATCTTGGTAATAACTATAGAAAACTTTACCAACTGAGCTAACTGGCATTCATAATATATCCACCTCAACTACACTTGACAAACTTACATGCATGCATGTGCGCTCAATGTTGAATATACTATTGTCATGCAAAGGTATCCACATGACGTTTATCAAGAAAACAAAGTGCCCATGTGATATTTTTGCTATGAATTCCTAATCAAAAAAATCAAAACTAGTAAATATACTACTAAAATCTGTTTAGAACTAAAAGTTCAGTAACTTGAAAGGCTTCAAGAATTGTTCAAGATAAACTAGATCCATTATTATATGCTGCCGTTTGGATTTTGGCTACGAAAACATACCCACAAACCAACCGGTCATATTTTGACCCTGGACTTCATAAGTTTTTTTGCGTTCGGCAAACTCCTTGTGCTCAGCAATATCAGTCGTCTCATCAAGAGTTACATCATGGTGACATATCAGTACACCATCTCTGCTAGAGAGAATATCCGTTTCTATAAAGTCTGCACCTTCTTCAATAGCACGCTACAACGACCAAGAAAGAGGATTACAGATGATGCAAAAAAAAAAGGATCATAATGAAGAAATTTTTTATATCAGATGCCTTCGAAGTTTCTCAAAAGTGAACGTTCATATAAGCATAAGCAAGCAATTTCACATCGTGAATAAACAACACAACATTCATTCCCTTAATTGTCAGGCAACTTAAATTGTACAGTTAAATCAAACAAGCTAAAACAGAATTTTATATAATTTAAAAATTGACCTACAGAAATAAAAGGTTATAAAATTTGTTGTTTACCATATACGCAGGAGCTGTTTCTTCAGGAAATTCTCCATTTGAACCCCGATGAGCAATATTAAATGGCCTAAATAGCTGCAATGGCTTAAAATCTTTGCCTTGTTGACTCGGAAGCGGATACAATGGTCTCCCCAAGGTTCCCTCAAAACATGTTAGAAGAAAGAACAGAATGAAACCTACCAAGGAAAAGATTCATGAGCATCAATTCAGATTTACCAGAGCAAAGAGGGAAAGATACTGTGCAAGTTAACCTAAAAGTTACCAACTCATTGCTCCAAAAAACTATCATCCTTTTAGCTGCCACCAGAGTAAACTACCAGAGAAATTCAACTTTTTAAGAAATTGTTTCTTTGAATATGCCAGAAAAACTTGCCAAGTATCCAATTTATAAACGAGCTGAAACCACTAGAATTCGATTAATTAGATGACCAAGGTTGAATTACAGCCAACTACCCACCCAAAAAAAATCGCAATAATTCAAGCAGTCCTAGCAATTACTTTCACAGATCTTCTTTTAAAGTGTATTTTCCCAAAACAGCCGACACAAGTCTAAATATAAACTATTCCGCGTGAAGAGTTATATCCATTAATTAATAGTTACCAATGAATAGGATTAACTCAACCAAGTAATAAGATGCGTAGCAAATATCATTTTGGGGTGCACGATTAAAATAATCGATCTAAACAAATAAAAGCATCAAATCAATTTGTGTGCTCTACTCATCGCAGGATAAGAATTTCATTTGTACACCAATGGATGCAATTTCTTGAAGAGGAAGCTACAGAACAAAAAGGAAAATGTTGAAAAAAAAAGAGCTTACACAGGAAAGCCGCCTTTGCCATTCCTCCTGAGTACAACTCCGCCATTCTGCTCTTGATTCTTGCTCCGATACCCCACCCTCAACCTTTCTCTTCCGCGTATAGCTCCATTCCTGCACAATTTATATCTCGTTTGTAGGGATATTCGTTGGGAATAAAAGCAAAACCGCTGCCTCTATCAGTGGGAACGGAAACCGAAATCTTCTATGATTGAGGTGTTTGGGAATCTAATGACCTGTTTTTTTTGAAATAAATCCGATTTACCAATAATTTTTCTTCTCAAACATTAATTCGTCAAACAATAAAAAGGACATTTTTCGTCTCTGTTAATTCCCGTCGCCCACCAAACCGTTGGAATTGACTCATGAAGTCAATACATGCTGACAATAGAAAGCGAATAAAAAAAATAATAATGTAGATGTACTATATTATGAAATATTAAAAACATAAACTACAAAAATACAAATAAAATAGGTTTTTACAATAACACAAATTTAATTAAAATAAAAAGCTTTGATAATCAAATTATCTATTTCAAGAAAATCATCTTTACATTTATTTTCATTTTTTAAATAACTAACCATACATTTCTCCTCATTATAAATTTTAATAGTTCAAGAATATTTTTAAACTTGCAATATATTGTTATATTATTTTATCATATTTCTTAAAAAATCAAAGAAAATTTTTTCTCAATATTTTAAAAATAATTATTTCTTTACAACATATTCTCAAATACAAGTTTTTTTTTAAAAAAATATATATTATATTAATTAATTAATTATTAAACAATTATTATATCAAAGATCGTATTCTAAATTTATGGGAGAGAAAGGCATAAAGTATATAGATATTAACGTATTTTAAAAAATATTATTATTATAATAACGAGATTATCGTACTGATTCTTTAATGATTTTCTTTTTACTAAAAACTTCTTGCTTGTACTATTGTTTAATTCTTAAAAGCCACGCTAAGTCAGTACTAAAACCAAATTTATTTAGAAGAGTTTTATTTAAAGAAATTAATCACTATCAAAAGTTAGGAAAAGTTTGACATTTTTAAATTATTTAATAAAAAATAATTAAATATATTATTTTCTATTACCGGAGCCGTAATTATGTCGCGTCATGTAGAAGGTAGTCCCAGTTCACAGTTCCCGTCACTTTTGGCGGGCAAACGGTGATCCGTTGAAATGTAGCAGAAACAGCAGAGAGAGAGAGAGAGAGAACGAGTTCCTCGTGCCAGGAGATAGCTGAATCGCCGAGGCCAGTTTTCTGTTTTTGCCGTGAATGGCCGGCGATGAAGATGGACTTAAGGCTAAGGGCTCCAGAGCCCGGAAAGGTGCTCGGAGAAAGAAGTCCGACGCCGACTTTCGGTCTCCCAGGTCGGCTTACAGGTTTACCGATGAGGGTATTCTATCTGAGGAAGAGGGTCAATGTTAAGCAAACGGCTGGTGATGATGTTTCCTGCCGCAAGCTTGCTAAGATGTGATGAATCGTTGTTATGCATTTAGTCTATGTTCTCCGATTTTATTTTTCATTGCCTACTCTGTTAAGCTATGAAAGCAACTTCCATGGTGCGGTGATGTAGGTGACAGAGAAAAAGGCGTCCATACAGCCGGAGAAAGTAAAAGGAAGGAAAGAAAAGATTGAGAAGGGAGGGAGGTCAAAGATTAAAGTTAAGTGAAGAATCTAATACACAAGCCGTTTTTGAAAGGCTTCACGAGATAGTTTTATAATGTTGATCGTAATGATTTCTGAATTTTGTGGCAGGGAGATAACGAAGAACATAAAATTGGGATTGCAGAGGGTGTCAAGAAACGGAAAAGAAACAACTTGAGTGATAGGAAATTTGTTAGTTTTTTATTTTGTCTTAAGAGATTTATTCCATATCTTGCATTCAGGCGATTTTTGTTGTGTTATTTGTTTGTCTTACTCATGAAGAATGTGGTGGGTAAGGAAATAGAAGAAGCTTACCGGGAAAGATGCACTGATGTGCCATCAATGCCAAAGGAATGACAAGGGAGATGTTGTGCAGTGTAAAACCTGTCAAAAGAAACGGTTCTGTTACCCGTGTATTGAACGATGGTGGGTCTGTATTTAAACATTTTCATGCTCTGTTAAAAGTAGTTGTTTTGATTTTCATTTATTATGTTGGAATGGATGATTGCTGTTTGTCTATTCTCATATTTTTCTTTTCACCACCTTTACTGGAATTGTTGGCATGCATATTTGAAAATCTGTTTTACTTAGTTTTCTTTGTTGATATGATAATCTATCATAAATTTTTTCCAAGTTTTGATATATACCTTTGACGTATGTGCTTGTTGGCATACATTTGGAGATTAGTTCTATCAGCAGGTTTTGGTATGCAAAATGTTGGATTTTATTTTTTTTGTTTAGATTTTTTAGTAGATGCGCATTATGTTTCCAAGTACAACTATCAACTCCCCCCCTCCCCCACTAGCTTAATTGCATGAATTTTTTTAGTGTAATTATCAAATTTCAAATAAATAGATTTTTTTTCATGATCATCTTGGTTTGCTACAACTATTTATAAATATTGTTATGAATAGCACCATAACAAAACTTTGGATTTGGTTCCTTAGGTATCCCCAATTAATTGCCAATGACTTTGCAACTAAATGTCCTTTTTGTCAATTTAATTGCAATTGCAAATTGTGCTTACGCATGATAGGAATTTCTGAGGTCAGTTTTTGAATTCTATATGCTTGTTTCACTTTTCTGGCCTATTTCATTTTCTAGTTGTTAATTTTCTTTGTACGTTCAGCCAGAAAAAAGACACAATAGTGTTGCGGATAAAGTAAAATACTTTTTATATACTTTACATCTGTTGCTTCCATGGTTCCAGGAGCTCCTTAAGGAGCAAGCTTTAGAAAAAAGAATTGAAGCTAAGCTGAAAGGCAAGGGTTATTCTATTAGATTTGTTCATGTTTCTATTAAAATATTTTAGTATTGAATAATTATTTCTTCTATGACTAATCTTAATCAGGTCTTACATTTGATGATGTTGAAATACCTGTGGCCATTCGTGACAAGGATGAACGTTTATATTGGTATTAAATCTTTTTTAGTGCAATTATTCTGAATCCTTTCTCATGTTTAACTTGTAATTTATTGAAACTATTTGTTAATCAGTAACTGCTGCAGCACATCTGATGTAGGACTAGACGAAAATTGCTTAGTTAGAAAATTCGTGACTGATGCACAACAAAGAGCAGGGCCGTCACCCTAAGGGACACACACCTAGATACGATGAGGGTTGAACGCAAAAGGCACCAACCAATGAATCCTAACTAAACTTAGGATCGTTAGCGGCTAAGAAGTCGCTAAATCGATTACGGCTACACACTTTCAAACATGCAGAAATAGGGAGTACTTAGATTGGTTAAGTACCAGTTGAACTTAAAATATAATATATAGTAAAAGTTGCACTTCGCAGAATGAAAATATATTGAAGACAAATTAATAATCTAGGAATGGAAATTACTCGTAAAAAGGAAGACGAGGAAAAACCAAAAATTTCAACTTGAAGATGGTTGAGCGGTGAAGGAAGATGATAGACTGGAGTGGCGTCTCACCACTTGGACCTCGCGTCCTTCCTCCCAGTATCAGAGCTTTGACGAGTCGGCACGCCAAAGTCACTCAGAGCACTCACGAACTCAGAATGGAAACAAAGAACACTCAAAAAGCTTGCATTAACTATCCAATATCCCTTACAACAGAAGAGGACTCCCCCTTATATAGGAATCCATAAGGGTACAAAAGACATTTTGACTCATAACATGGGAATACTAAAGGACACATGGGTAAACTAAAAGTCACCTAAAAATTACAAACAAACTCCTAGAAATCTGAGAAAAATAATGAAAATTAAGTTCATTCATCCTAATTTCGGATGGCTGGAGGCGCGGCGACGGCGGCGGCGGCGGCGGTGCGGGCTGGCGCGGGTCGGTGCGGGCTGGCGCGGGTCGGCGCGGGTCCCAGGTCACGGGTCATCCGGTGGGTAGCTTGGGTAGGCGCCTGGCTGGACTCATGCACAGCGGTTCAGGCAAACCCGGATCCGGTTCGGGCACGAGCGGTTCGAAACGGCGGCGGGCGGTTCCCTGTGGCGGCGGAGGCGGCAGTCGGTGGCAGGAATAGTGATTTTGGCCTTGTTTTTTTTTTTTTTTTTTTTTTTTTTTGTACAAGACCTGGTCCTTGGACGTCGAAAGTCCTTCTCGAACATGATGTCCTCATCAACATCGTTAGCCAATTTCCACAGAAGCTGTTCTAAATGCTCGTATGACTTGTGCTTGTCGTGTTGTCACGAGCTTTGTGATGGTTTCTTACCTGGTCATTGCAAGGGGATTTACAATATGGCTAATGGCATGCTTATTAATTTATTGAATGAACCAATAGAATGGAAAGTAAATGTTGATGGTAGTATTTGTTGTCCTCCACCAAAGATTGGTGGTTGTGGAAAGTCTCTATTGCATCTCAAATGTTTATTTCTTGAACACTTATTGTTGGAGTTGAAAGAGAATGCCGACCATATTATTAATACTGAAAGTTGTAAATTTGCAATGTCAATGTGCTACCCTACTAAGTGCTCCTCTGAGCTTGTACAAGATTCTGGTATTAAGACATTGAGAAAAGCAGCTTCAAGGATGGGTTCTGATAATTACTTGTATTGTCCAAGAGCAATCAATATTGATCCTCAAGATGTGGAATCTTTTCAGGAACATTGGGTTAAAGGTGAACCCGTGATTGTACGTGATGCACTTTATTTGGCATTTGGATTAAGTTGGGAACCAATGGTTATGTGGTGTGTGTTGAGGGAAAAGAAAAAGCAAAATGTTAACTCTGAAAATTTTGCTGTAAAAGCTGTGGATTGTTTAGACTTTTGTGAGGTTTGTCACCTTATCTTATTTGTTTGCAACATTTCTTATCAAAATTGGTTTATCTCATTTTTGTAATTATGCTTTGGTGTGTACCTAAGTTGGGATATATGATGCTTTGTACTTTCATAATCATCACATTCCTTTTATTGTTATTTGTTTTAAGTTTTATGTAGCATTATAAAAAATGTTTGCATACTCACAATCCAAATTCTCACATGGTGGAGAAGGGTGGAGAAACCCTACTCCAAAAACTAGTGTTTTGGCTCCGTTGTCTCTTCCTTGAGAAGAGGGCATTTTGCTTCCTATCATAGCTATTACAACATCTGGGCTAAGTTTATTTAAGCCTTATTTATCAAGGAGAGTATGAGTGGAGTAACATTGGAGATTTCAGAGCCGAAGTTGGTGATCATGTAGGTCTTTGATAGCCTTTGGCCAATGACGGGTCCTAAAAAATGTCGAGTGTGGTGATTATAGGAGATTGGAAAATGAAAAAGAGGAAAAGAATAAGTTTTAATAGTTTTTCTATTTCAATGTGATGGTTGATCAAAGTGAAAATGAGAAAGAAAGTATTTTTTTAGTTGCTCTGTAATTACAAGGAAACAATTAACCAACAAAGACTGGCTAAAAGTAGGGTTAGTTGTGACTAATGGTGTACTATGATCAAAATTGGATTTGGCAAGTCTGATGCAACTTTCATAATATGTTTTGTTATTGTATTTTGTCCTCAAGAGAATGTTGTCCTTTCCTTGTCATTTCTTTTTGGGCCATTGTTAGATGATCTATAGTAATTGGGATTGCAATTTTTGATCTATGCCAGTTTTGGGTATAAGAAACGGTGGATGTGTAAAATGTTTGGAATTGTAAAATTAGGGTATCATGTAATTAAAAGTCAACAAATTGATTTGATTAAATAATAAAGGCATGTTTGTTTAAGTAAGAGTTTGATAAAGTGCTCTTTTGTATATGATATATTTGATAGGCTTCTTAATTTATAAAAATTTTAATATACTTTCTTAAAAGGTTTATTGGGAATTTGAATAAAATCAGGTAAATGTTTTGTTAATAAATTATGATTGGAAGAATTTTCACAAAAAATACAAAATTTTGGATTTTTGTAAGATACATTATAGACAAGAGAGCCTTCATATTTAATAAGAATTTGATTTTTGTTTATTATATTACTAGGAGATGAAACTAAATTTAATTAAATGTATTCTCTTAGTTTTCTTTTTTTTTTTATGAAAATCTTATTCTCTAAATTGTTGAAGGATAATAATAGCAAGATATACATTATCACTTTAAGTTCTTTGGTGATTATTTATTTGAGGTAAAAATATATTTGTTCACATGTAAAAAAATAAATACAGGTGTTAAATTGTTAACAATCATGCATTTTATGCTATGATTAAAATTTTGTGCAAAGAAAGATGTTTTTGGAACGAATTCATGTAATGTCATTAAAGAATGAAGTAAGAAAAGCCTTCTTGCAAAACATAATTGAGCTAAGCCTTATTCTATAGCTAATAGAGATAGTGAACACTTCATTTAAGGTGGGTTTAGCTCCTTATGGAAATTATGCACATGGGCTCCTTTCTTGCCTTGCCTAGCATAAATCATTGCAATCTAATAAATTACATCTATAATACAAGTTTATTGGTAAATCAATGCTAGCACGGTGAAAATGAGGATAAAAGCTAAAAAAACAAGCAAGGGTGACATAAAAACCATGATAATTGTAAAGCATCATAACAAAAATAGCAACGCATAATAAACAATTGTCGTATCAAAATCAAATATTGAAGCTGATATAGAACTCTGATAGTAAGATATAAATGTCCTTACATGTTTATAACTTCAAACTCACAAAATATGATAGGTTTTCACTTAAGGTTTTATACTATCACTTAAGAAACCCTCGACTCTATGTGTATTAGCATCTTGTCTTCTAATATAAGTGGAGATTGAGTATGATATATTCAATATGCAAATTACTAACTACATACAATAAAGTAATAAATAATATAATATAATAGTCATGTAAATGAGTAATAAAATGGAACAATAAATAAAATGACATAATATTCTAATAGAACTTTTAGAAAGTGTTTTTCTAATAACAATTAAATTGTTACAATATCATTGGTTGAGCTTTGATAGGTTCTTTATCTTTTTATGCTATTTCTACAAAATAAAATTGAAATTTTTTCTTTCCCACAAGTTTTCTTTTTTCTTTTCATTATCTTTGTTAAGGACAACATAATTTTTCTTTTCTTCCTCTCTTCTTTTCCCTGTGTTCCTCCAAAATTTTCAAATGATACAAATGAGTTTTGGAGTTTGAGAGAAGACTTATTCATTTCTTAAATGGAACAAAATAATTTTAATAATTTTTTATCTTAAACAATTTGTAAGAAATTCAAATCATCTTCGAAAAATATGAACAGTGTACATGTAGTTTCCTTATGATGAGACTTTTACAATAGCATGCTCAAATATAAGATGCGACCATTAGCATTCTGGCATGCTTTTCAAGGTGTTCACAAATCAATATATTTTTGAATTATGGATTTGTAGCATTTATATTTGAAATATAAAAATGCTTTGAAGGGATATGGGAGTTTAATTAGGACTCTCACAGCTACTTTTGTTACACCTATCATCTTTCGTGTGTGCATGAATGCACTCGAAGATCTGCCATGCGGTCAACTACTTGCACTATTTAGCACATGCGCAAGGGTTTTCTATTAACAATTTGTCACACTTTTTTATGTGACCTCGTTTGTTGTGCATTATACGCAACTCCTGTTTGTTGTGTGCTTTCTGTTGTGCCAATCTTCCACATTTGTCATGTGTGTCAATTGTGTTGCTTCTCTAAATGCATAATTATTTTTTATTTTGTTGTCATATTTTATGAAAATGTGGTTTTTTTTAAGGTTTCCTTAATGTTGAATGATTCTATTTTTTGTTGGTTGATGAACAAATCCTCTAATCATTTATTTATAACATTTTATACATGATATTATAGGCTTCATATGGCTTTTTCTTATGTGCTATTGGGATATGGTTCTTATTGGTGCTTGTTGACCTGAATTTATTTTTGAGTTACTACCTTAGACTTTGTAGATTGATGTTGAGAATCTTGGGATGATTTGGAAAGGTAATACATGTTTTGTTATTGATTATCCTTAGCATATTATATTGTATTTTTTTATTCATGCCAAACATTATGAGTAATTTTTCAATTTTCTTTGTGGTGGTTAATATTTTGTTTTAGATTTGAATATTGACACTGTTATTTTTTGGTTACCAATGCTTTTTGTTTTTGTTTGATCTTATAAGTTGTTATTTTTGCTTGATGAGTATATATTGTTGGTTTATAGTTTTAATGAAATATTAATGAATTTATTGATTTTGAAGTTTATGTTTATATAAAAGTTCAACCCCTTTGAGTGTTATGTTCTCAAAATTATTTGTTGTCGTCTATGTTGGCTTGACACATGGGTGTCAAATTGAAGTGTTGAGTGGTAAATCGGGAAGCAAGAGCAATGTTGCATATATTGCAAGTTAGAGTTGAAAGGAAGAAGCGGAAGAAAGCTTATGAAAGTGGAAATTTGAGTACATAAGTTGTTGAATCTTCTTTATCTTAATTGGTGTTAGAAAGTTCAAATAAAAAAAAATTGATCCACCTTATTATGATTATGGAAAACTTTTGGTGAAAAAGAAAAAACTATAGAATGTCTTTAAGGATCAATGTAGTCGTAACATCTAAACATTTGGAGACTTTTTAGTATTTGTCATAGGATTGATCATGAAATAGCTTTAACAAACCCCTTTGAAATTGTCTAGACTTGTTGTCTTGGAAAAGATTTTGGAGTTTTTTTCTTAAAATGACATTTATGCTAGTTGGAAATTACAGTTTGCTTTTGGGAAGCCACAATTGGAATTGTTTTGTTGGATGTTGACACATTTTAGCCATTTTATGATGGAGATGTACTGTTAGGATTGAGGCTATTTCAAATTCTATTTTTAAATAAGTTAAACTTTGCATGAACTATTAGAAGCTTAAGTTTGATATTTATCTAATTTTATTTTTATATAATTTCTATGTTGAGGGATTTTATTTAACTTAAGAATTTAATCATATTATTAAGTTAAAACTATTTCAAACATCTTAATAGAATACTTTACTTGAGTTTTATGTTTCTTGTTTTTTTTTATTGTAGAACATGGGCATTAGGCATAAAAATCATCTTGTGTATTGTGCATTCTTAATGGCTAATGCAAAGGGAGATTTATATAATGAGGTTCTTATCTTTTGTCATGAGAATGGCGGTGAGAGTGGTACATATCCATCATTTGATCATGTTGGGCTTGTTGCTACCCATTGGGGGACATCACTTAGTGTTGGGGTGTCTTTGGTTTTAGAGAATGACTTTTGAGAGGATATGTTCAAAGAAGTGTTTGTATATACTATGGTTATGACTAATAATATTGCAATTTGTTGGTTGCAAGAAGCTAGTTTTATGGCATGTTTGATGCTAGTTTTAAGGTATGGATGTCCTACATGAATTTGAGAATTAGCTAGTTTATATTAAGATTTTTCCAACAAAGGTTGTTTTGATGGGAAGGGCATTATAATACCTCAGTTTTTGTCAATATTTATATGTAAATTATATATTTATGAAAGTGATAAATTCAATGAAATATGTTTTGCCTTAAGAGCCTAGTGTTGAGGCAATAGTATCATGAAAGTTGCCTTGAGGTAATAGTCTCGAGAGATTGGTCTTGAGGAAATGGTTTGATTTGGCATCAAATCTGTATCTTCTAAATGTTTGATGTGGTTTGTGGGTGAACCAAGTGAGAACTTGTGGGCTTGTAATACCTAGGATCAAAGAGGGTAGAAAGTTTGATCTTGAAATTTTTATATGTGAGACAACTTGTTCAAGCTCTCAGTAGTGATCGTACCCCAAAAAAATTCTTAGAAATTTTGAGAAATTTTTAACAATGTTGACAACTCAAAATAATAATAATTTTATTACACATTTGAGATGTTGCAATTGACATCAAGCGTGCTTAGAGATATTGATATAGTTCAATAGGAGGAATGAAGTACTCCTTTGGTTGTGATTGGTATGGTCATTAAGTATGGATGTTTGGCTATACTTATTTTTGATTTGGCATGATACATTTCTTTATTTCTATTGTTTTTGCTGCATGATCACAAGCTCAATGTAGCTTGTTAGAATTATAATTTTTAGGTCATTTTCCCATTGGTACTTAGTTGCAACCCAAGCATTGGAGAATTGTTGGATTATGGACTCAAAAGAAATTTTGTCCATTTGTTTTACATTGCTATCATTTTGAGGATTTAGTACATTCTTTGATATGGATTAGGTGGCTTTTTAATATTTTTATTTTTCAGGTTGAAATTAATATTTGTCAATTTTTTAATGGATATTCTTCTGGGAGATATCATCGAGGTGGTTGGCCCGAGATGCTTAAGCTTAAAGATTGGCCTTCCTCTAGCTCCTTTGAGGAACGATTGCCACGCCATTGTATTGAGTTTATTGCCGCTTTGCCATTCCAGGAATATGCAAATCCTTGGGATGGCCTTCTTAATGTTGCTGCTAAGATTCCTGAAGATGTTTTGAAGCCAGATCTTGGACCCAAAACGTATATAGCATATGGATTTCTTGAAGAACTTGGCAAAGGGGATTCTGTAACTAAGCTTCACTGTGACATGTCTGATGCGTTATATATCATTAATTTTGACATTTATCATATTGCTAAGCTATTATACTAATTATTTAGTGAAGTAAATGGCGATTAGCGATCCATCATTACAGTTGTAGCAGTCAACATTATTTGATGAACATTCTTTTTATTTTTTTCCTTTTTAAATTATGAGAGTCATGCAAAGATGAGATATATTTGTAAAATTCGTGCATATGTGGTACTTTAACTGCTTGGTAGATGGTTAACTCTAGTATTTCCAGCTCTTCCCAATGAACCATGTGGTAGGCTGGTTGGTTTTTGATGAGTTGTGGTGTCGGGTATGATCTGTGTACATTATGTTGTATGCACGACCAGTTATGACTTCAATTCATTAGTTCTTGAAGTTTTTGTCATACATGTACTCAGCTAATGCTCTGTACTAAAATTTTATGCCATTCACTAGAAGGTAAAAGATACCTTTAATGAGGAAAATATAAGTTGAAAGGTAACTGCTGAGAACATTCTCACTATAAATGGTAGAAGAGAAAATCATTTTATGTCAAAAAGAATCTGCTTCCAATGTCTGTGATTATATTTTTATGTATAAAGTTTTATAGTTGTGACCACAGGCTTGGCAGTATTCTGGAAAAAACCTTGCATCTTATTCTATCTTGAATCCTGTCATTTGTTTCCTCTTTTTATTCAACAGTTGTCGTGATTTTTGGGTAAATAATTAGCTTACATAGCCATTGTTACGAGCGTGTGTTATGTTGGTCTTGTAATTGCACGTTCTAAATACGTTTTTAAGAAAATGACTTAAACTAGAATGGGCGACTTAGGACTAAGACCTTTCAGAAATTTATATCTAAATGGACATAAGTCTTTTCATTCTCAACATGCCAGTTTTGCTAGTTTTTGTTCTTGCCACACAAATTATTTACTCTATAGTGAGTTGATTTGAGGACCACTGCACGGTCGGGGTTTGGTAAATATTAACTTCTGTTCCCTTCAGTTGGTACTGATGCTTATGGTTAAAGCCGACTTAACATGATTAATAGCATTGCCATTAATATCTTTTTTCTGCTTCTGTAGATATACCATTAAACTACATTATCTCCTTTGTACTGTATTTTTTACAGTTTTTGACACGTTTTGGTTCACTTGTCCAGGTGAATTTGCTTACACATACGGCGGAAGTTAAAATTGAGAAGAATCAGCTTAAAAAGATAGAAAGACTGAAAAAGAAAAATATTTTGGCTGCTGAAAACTTGCAAGTTGGTGGAAAAGGTGAGAACTCGTTTTCTTTATGCAATGATTCAGGTAACTTCGAAGGAGATGAACAAATCATAAAAGATGACCAGTCAATCAATGCGCTTGTGAGAAAACTATCGACATGCAATAGACTTAGAGATGATATCAACGAGAAAGAATCTGCTGTGGAGGCCAAACTGGTGTTTGATGGTATAATGTCATAGTTATTTTGATAGAATCCTTGAATAACGTAAAACAATATAGTATGATTTGGTTGGTTACAACATTTATTTTAGTTAAATGTTTTTTTCAGAATCTGAAGAATGTGGCGAAAAAGGTGAGAATGGGAATATTATTTTCTTCTATAGGAGGAATAACAAATCACAAACATATCCTGGTGAGCAATATGACGATGAAGTGGAGCCTCCATCATCTTTGAGCAAGCTTGAACCTGTCAATTTAAAGGAAAAGAAAATAAGAGGTGGGCTTAAAAGAAGAGCGGCGAAGAAAGTGGGAGTAAACAGTTCCAAGAAGGTAAGAGTGAACAAGAATGCTAGAAAGAATGGAATGCGGTCTCAGCCTGCTGTACGAAGAAATGGGTTTAAGGAGGATATCCTTGAAGGTAGTGCCTTGTGGGACATTTTTAGGAGAGAAGACGTTCCAAAACTGGAAGAATATCTCATGGAACACCATAGGGAATTTAGGCACTTGTATAACTCTCCAGTTGAAAAGGTAGGCTTTATGCATGGGCTTATGGATTAGCATCTATTTTTCTGGCAAAGTTTTTTAGTAAAAAGGTTATTGTTTTATCAGGTTGATCATCCTATTCATGACCAAGCATTCTATTTAACAACAGAGCAAAAAAGAAAACTTAAGGATGAATATGGTATGTTCATCTTCTTTTATATATGGTCGTTTCAGTTAGGCAATGGGATGCAGTTTGTTGAAGCTTATTGGTTACTTTTTGTGCACAGGAATTGAGCCGTGGACATTTGTACAGAAGGTTGGAGAGGCTGTTTTTATCCCAGCTGGATGTCCTCATCAAGTTAGAAACCTTAAGGTGTGGTCATCATTATCTTCGCATTGAAAGTATTTTCGTAGTATCTTCTGTTGTTTTATCTAAAGATAACAGATATACGAATTGTCTTTGCATGAAATGGTAATTCTAAACATACAAATAAAATGTGTATTATATAGGAAGAAAGATGGGAATTTAGGATTTGACTATGTTGAATGAAAGTTTTCTAATGCCTTTGAGAAAGATAAGAATTATTGAAATTGTTTATAAATGAATAAGAATAAATACTTAAAATGATAATATATGCGATAGGTAGAGTGGAATTAACATGTTTGGAAATTGTTAAAAGGCAGAACATGCATATTTTCTTTGTGATGTTTGTGTATTTAATATCCTTTTTTGTATGATTCTCCATGGCAGTCATGCATAAAAGTTGCGGTGGACTTTGTATCACCGGAAAACCTCAGTGAGTGCTTCAAATTAACAGAACAATTTCGCTTGCTTCCACCATATCACCGGGCCAAGGAAGATAAGCTAGAAGTTTGTCAATTTTATTTGTAGTTAAATGATATCTATGATTCAGTTTCCATTGTTGATGCAAGCAATTTTATCTGAAATTGTCCAGGTAAAGAAAATGGCTATCCATGCTCTTATCCATGTGGTGGAATATTTGGATAAGTACCTGTTTGAGCCGAGGTTAGTAACTTTAGTTGTGTACTTTATACTTTATGGCTGTCATTGGTTTTCTTTCATCGCCCCCTTGCTATTAATGACTGTTATGTACCTTTATTTGGTGGAATTTTTCATACTTTTGTTATATGTTTAACTTATCCAGACAAAGGGAGGATCTAGATTCCAAGGCACCAGAAATCTAATCAACTTTTCTCCTCTATGAATACCTTAACATGCTTTACCTTTTTGTTGATTGGCTGTTGTTGAAACCTGAAAGCAGAGGCTATTTTTTGTTTCATTTTTTTAGGATTCTTCTTTGTTGATGATATCTGATGCCTTTTTTGGCCTGTATTGATCTTGAAGGAGATTGAGCTCGATTTGAATTTGGATAAACAACTTGGAGTTCCAGATTAATAATGCGTTCATATTCAAATTTAAAGGTTGTTGCACCATTTTATTGTTCAAGTATCACTAGCTAATGGAATTTTTAGAGTCTAATTTCTATTAAATTGGCCAAATTTATAATATTTAAAATATTTATATTGCAAGTTTTGTCTTTTAAATGACATTGTTATTTAATTTGTTTATTTGAAGCATTTGCTTTTGTAAAGTGATTGGTTTTAGATGTTATGTTAGTGTTAATTAGTAGTGTCAATGTAAATTTTTTATGTTTTTCAATAACCAAAGTTATGTTTACAAAATAATATTTTTCTTGTCAAGTGACCAAGGTGTTATTTTTAATTTCTTAATATAATCAAGTGTCCATTCCTTAGGGTAAAGTGTTCCAGTTACATTTAATCATATTGGTATTAGAATATATTAATACCATTCTTTTGTTGGATCATTGTCTTTATAGTTGAGTGTCATTTGAGATATCATTTCTTACAACATCATTTAATATAGTTGCTATTTATTTGGTTGTGCACAAATGATGTTTATTTAATGGAGAGGTTTGTATGTTAATATTAACTCTTGTAATGCCAATTAATTGATGATGTTATTTATATTGTCTAAAGAGAAATGAATTTCAATTCTAATGATTTAATCTTACGATACAGGCAATGACAAAATCCATGCTAAACTCCATCGTTTTAAGCGTGATATTTAGCAATTGCACAAGTCTTGTACTCGGCAATTATTTGAGCGTTATGTCATTTTAATCTTAGTCAATAAAATATATCTTCAATGGTCATGTTGGTTTTGTCTTGTTTGAAATAACTTGCTAGTTTTATTGTATGTATCTCTCAAACTCAAAAATCTTTGAGCAATGTTTGTAGTACGTATGGTTATCACACAAAAATAGTCTTATTTAATTGTATAATCATATTTGACATTGGTAGGATTGAATTCTCTATAGATGAGTCCAAAGTTCATATAGTCGAATATAGACTCGGGAGGGTTTTAATATAGTGATGGATAGGCATTGTGATGAGTTGGTTCACTTAAATTAAAGGCATCATTGACTTTGTTTTTTATACTTGACTTACGTTTAAGGGTGAGGTGTAGCTTTGAAGAAATTTAGCCCACTTCATATGTTGTGGTTTTAACTTCTATGAGTTGTGGTATCTTAAGGCTTTGTGGTCAGAATAAAGTACTAATTCTTGAGATAAAAGATGATGTCTTTAATGTCGTATGGTTTCTATTATCACGTAATATATACATATATATATATACATATATATATATATACATATATATATATACATATATATATATATATTTGATTAATTATATGTGTGAGTTATTTGTAATATGATAATATAAAAGAGTATGTGAATGAATAAATAAAAATATAATAAGTTTCATGTATTAAAACTTTTATCACATTCATTATTTTATTTATTCTTTTATTTATTTTTTTAGAAAATGGCTTGGAAAAGGGTCACTTCACCAATGATTGGCATGTTTAAGAATTTGTTATTTTCATTTAAATAGCTTAGATGAAATTGCTTTTTTTTTGGCTCATATCTAAAACCATAATTTTAGAATGATAATTTCCCTTTTAGACAACAATTCATTCTTTTATCTTTAAATATTTTTCTCTTTTCACTAAATCCTATTTTACAGTTATTTCCTTTGATCATTTTAATAGTGATCGTTTCACTTTTCTTTCTATTTTCATTTCGAGCTTGTAAACATTATCACATATTTGTCATTATTAAAGTTTGTAATAAAGCAACGCATTTTTTATGTCGAATAAAACATATAAATAATGACATGATATAAAGACATTATCATAATAAAGGATTGATACATCCTCAAATGTGTCATTAAAATCATTCCTTTAGATTCTATGCACATTATGTATCAAACATCAATCAATTTAAACACAAATTAATTAATGTATCCTCAAATTTAGCAATTTCACAATCAATTAAGAGTTGTTATCATATAATATAAGACCATCAAAATATATATACATAAGAATGAAAATTGTTTACTTTTTATTTTTCTTATGTAATGGTCTCACCAATGATGAAATCTTTGTTAAATGCTTTTGGGTGTTATTATCATATTGGCATAATGTATATACAATAATAAAATGATAATTAAGAATACATTCTATAACTAATTAAATCGAGTTGTCACATTCATAATGGTATGTTGCTTAAGGTTTAACGATCAATCACCAAAGGGAAGTGTGTGATTGGGCATCCTCGGGTTTTTTATTGAGATGAACCCAAAATTGTTATTAAACATTATGACCACGATTCAATAAATATTAAATTTTATCAATAATTTTCAAAAAAATTCCTTAACAACAAAACAAAATGATTTTTTATAACACAATTTTCAAATAAAAATAATGTTATGTAATAATATCTCTCTTAGACAATCAAAGAATCTATAGTAACTGCTAAAAAAATCTGTTTGTAGTTGAAATGCAATAATATTATTCTAAAAATATATTTTTTAGTTAACTTTGGAATAAATGTCTATTTTTAATATATATTATTGCATGAATAAAGAATTTAATTATCTAAAATGTCAAATTGCTTATAAAATTCTACTAATATATTAAGAGAAATCTCCAACAAAAAGGCATTATCTTCAAATTATGTTAGTATAACAGTGATGCAAAGTTTTGAAATTTTGATTTTAATTTTAAAGTTGTAATATCTTTAAAATTAAAATTAAAATTTTAAAGATATTACATGAAAAAAAAATTAAAAATTAAGAAAGAATATTTCGAAAAATTAAAATTTCAAGACTTTATTAAAAAAATAAAATTTGAAAATCAATTTGTAATCGAGATTTAACTTGTAAATAAAGGGGTAAAAGTTCACATAAAACCTTTAATTGGATTATAACTGTCACAGTTAAATGTCATATTTTAGCATAAGTCGTTAAGAAATCAAACAGAATATTCTAATAATAAAAAATATTTTATTTTTTCTTAAAAATTACATACTATTTTAACTATTTTATGATATCAATTATTTTATTAATTATTATATCAAAAATATGTTTATCAAATATATAGTATTTTAATAAATTCTAAATTAATATTTTCAATATATTTTTTTTATATTAAATAATGCTATATTTTAATTGACAAACAACTGCTGTGATTGAAAGTAAGTTTTTTACTGGATATATTTTAAAATATTTTTAACAAGATATTATATATGAACAAAAAAGATTAAATTGTCCGATAAATTCTTAATATTTTTATATCTAAAAATAAATAAATTGCTTTGAAAATCGTTTATCAAACAAAAGTTTTTTAATTACCAATAAATCATCTGTATTGTAAAAATGAATGGTTCGAGTTGTTGAATAAAAAAATCAAACCAAAATCTGTGCTGAACCAACTGGCCTGCACACGGAACTTTTACGGAATGAACATGTCGTGTACAATCTCTTACATATAAAAAATAAAACCCACGTTGTGGTTTTCCCCTCGTCATAAGATAATCGAGTTCGAAATCTTTGAAAAAGGGGTTTAAAGCCCGTGAACCAACTTGGTTTTTTTTTTTGTTTTTTTGTTTTGCTCCGCAAGCCGGTGTGCCACTCAGGCAAGTATAAGGGTCCCACCGACGCAGAGATTCCTCTCCGATGAGCTAAAAAGACGGTCGCCGGTCCCCACCAGTTGTTTGAGGTCACGCATCCTCTTCCCCTTGGATGAAATGACAGGAGAGACCCTCCCCACTCTTCACTCCCAGCTTGCGGTCATGCTCGTCTGTTATTAGGGCTTAGTCGTCGTCGTCGTCGTGGTTGTCGTCGTCGTTGTTCTCTTCCTTCTCCATGGTGCACGGGCGGCGATTGCACTGACGCTTCTTAGGATTCGTTGTAGGATGGATGAGAAGTTGGAAGGGGTGCATGCAGGCGACGTCGGTGGGGACGCGGTCGATTACGCCTTTGCAGTTGAGTATAGCGGCCCTCCTGTATCCTACGAAATCCCCAAGGCCATCCCGATTGAAATCGAGCGAATTCCCGTTGCCGCCGTTGCGTCCCCGGCTATCCTTTCGGACGATGTCTCGCTTCCCGTTGTACAGCCACTCCCGTCCCCGACCCCTGTAAAGAAGAGCCTGCCTCGGACGGTGGAGCCTGTCGTGTTGTCTCCGACCTCCGTTATCGAGAACCACATCGCCACCGACGCCGAGCTGTCGGGCGAGGTCGGAAGCTCTGGTGCCTTGGGCTTTTCGAGCGAGCTTAAGGAAATTGAGGGGCCTGCGAACGGTCATTTACCAAACCGAATCTCGTCAGAATCGGCGCTGAGTTATGATTATGAGTTTCGTTCTTCGGAGTCGAATGAAGATGAAAATGATGAAGAGGAAGATGACGGTGTTCTCACCAGTTCGGTTGGGCCTATCGGGGTGTCCTTTGAGGATTCGGCGGAATTGAGCGGAGCTCCCTCTTCGGGCATGAGCTCTGGTTATCAGGGGAGAGATGGAGAATTTGTTCGGATGGTCAAAAAGGGAGCTTGCCATCGTTGCTTGAAAGGGACCATGTTCACTGACAAGGAGTCTTGCTTGGTGTGTGATGCAAAGTATTGCAGTTGCTGCGTTTTGAGGGCGATGGGATCCATGCCAGAAGGGAGGAAGTGTATCTCCTGCATTGGATCTCCTGTGGACGAATCAAAAAGGGAGAGGCTGGGCAAGTTCTCGAGAATGCTGAAGAGGTTACTGAGCTCGCTTGAGGTTGAGCAGGTTATGAAGGCTGAGAAATACTGTTTGGCAAATCAACTTAGATCGGAAGATGTTTGCGTCAATGGAAAACCACTTACACATGAGGAGATGGTGTTGTTGCTGGGTTGTCCATACCCACCATTGAAGCTGAAACCGGGGCACTATTGGTACGACAAAGTCTCTGGGTTTTGGGGAAAGGTGCGGTTCTGTTCTGAATAATTCTTTCTACTTCAATTTATCCAATATACGAACTATAATATAAATGGATGAAAACCTCATATAGTGATTATTTTAGCATTTTGAGATTCAGCCAAATATTTTACTTTGGATGTTCTAAGCAACTTATAAAATGAATTATACTGTCCTTTTGTGTCATGCTTATGAATTGAGGATTGAAATTGTTGTATGAACCTGTTTATATAGGATGTATATTATATGTTTTAGCAGTAATTTTTGTTGGACTTCATTGAAATAACTTCTCATCTCAATTTGATGCAGTAGATATAGACATGGTATTTTGAATATCACTTTTATGCTTAATCTTATTGCTATCAAGCTACAGGGATAAAGAGAGTGAATATAATTCGATGAATCTTTTTGTTTGCTTTTGATTATTAATAATGATCATGGAATCTTGACAGTTAGGACAGAAGCCTGAAAAAATTATCAGCCCCAACCTTAATATTGGTGGCAGTATAATGCGAAATGCTAGCAATGGAAACACTGGCATCCTGATAAATGGTCGTGAGATTACTAAAGTTGAATTGCAAATGCTCAAGGTATGAAATGGAGCAATTAATTCTTCATTTATCCATTTAAGATGTATTCAAAGAACTAAATATCATTATATCACAGTGGGCTGGGGTTCAGTGTGCTGGAAATCCTCATTTTTGGGTGAATGCTGATGGAACCTACCAGGAGGAGGGTCAAAAGAACATTAAGGGCCATATATGGGGAAGGGTAAGTTCATAGTCGTCGAACTAATTCTTCATGAAGTCCTATGTTTCTTTTCTTACAGCCCTGAATCCCCTCTCCTTCTCCTTTGTTGCATGTTAAACACTGGCTTTTTCATGTGCTGTGCAGGCCAGGACCAAGTTACTTTGTTCTTTTTTATCATTGCCTGTTCCTTCTAAAGCTACGAACACTTCAGGTGAAGAGGTGAACATCATGCTAAATAGACCTGTGCCAGATTACATTGAGCAAAGGAGAGCTCAAAAGATTCTTTTGCTTGGTTATTTTGGATCTGGAACAAGCACTCTTTTCAAGCAGGTATTGGAAAACCAGAAAATAAAATGTTGTTGAAAGTAATGCCCTTGAGTGCTATTGGTTTTACTTAATTTAATCAAATTTATTTGTAATATTAAAAATCCGTGCCACCATTATTTCCATATTCATTGATTTGAAATGAATGTATTTTTTGGAGAATATTGGAGATAAATAACTTGTGAAGCTAGAATAATTACAAATTCTCAGTTTCACCGTATTAGTTAGTTTAGGTGATTGTAATTTAAAGAAAAAATATATGAAAGTTTACAGACAAATATTCTTTTCAATTGGAGTAAAAAGGTTTATTGAAAAAGGGATAAGTGAATTTTCACTTCCTCCCAAATCCCTACATTCAAAGGGAAACAAACATTTCTTACATGTCATGCTTTTAAATGAAGTTTATCTCTCTTGAAAAGATCAAAAATTAATGTCACATGTTTCATTTTTGAGTTGAGGAAGAGTAACGTTGCCATTTTCCTTTTAACTCAACAGTTTCTTATGAGTACCATTTGGCATGTTGTATGTTTGTTTGAGTCTCCTATTTGACTAAGGTTTTGTCTAATAAAGCTTTTCTTTAGTTGCCTTTGGAAACTAACATTTGATTTTAATTTGCATTATATCTTTGCTAACAATACTAGGCAATGGAACAGTTGTGTAAATAGTCCATCCTTTTTAACATAATGATTATTTTTTTTGGGTGTCATGAAACTGACAAACACAATCACAATAACTAAACAGCATTATATAACAAAGACTAGTAATGCTTCTATGAAGGTTGAGTTTCCAATATTACAAGGCCTTTGGTAATGTTTTATAGGGTGCTTGAGCTTGCAACTTCAATAATAAAGCCTGTAGTAGTGTTTACAATGCTTGATGTTGCATCTCGAAATTTGCTGTAGTTTGGGTATCAATGTTGTATAATTCCATGGATTTAGTTGTTAATATAGCATTGCCATTTCATAGTACATCCAAACTTGAGTTAAATTGGAAAGATATTTTGTCGATCTCTATGATTCCAAGACATTCTCATAATTCTGAAAAATTGTCCATTTTTAGCATCTTCCATAAGGATCTATAGTTATATACTTAATTAGAATTTAATTTGTTTCTTTAAAATATCATGTGTTCTAACTCCAATTAGTTACGAAGTATCTTGAAATGTTGATTTATATTTTTGATTTGGTTGGTGGATACAGGCTAAGTTTTTGTATAAGAGTGTCCCTTTCACCGATGATGAGCTTGAAAGTGTTAAGTTGATGATTCAAACCAACATATACAGCTACCTTGGTATACTACTTGAGGGCCGTGAACATTTCGAAGCACAACTTTTACTTGAGAAGAGTAAGAATTAGTGCCATGATAGTTTTTTTATTATACATGTTTAATGTCTTCACTTAAATGTTCTTTTGATTGTAAATATCAATCATGTTGGTTAGAAGATGTAAAATGTAGAATTGAGCTGGTATGTTTTTGCCGATCTAGTTTATGTTATATTTCTGTTGAATCATTCACTACAAACTGTTATGTTTCCAAATACATGCTTTGATTGTGTTGTATCAATTGGTCACACATCAATGTAGCAATGATGCATTCAGGATTATGCTTTTTTAAGGAGGGTTGGGTGGATGGCTCTTGGGTAAATGGAGAAAGTCCTTGGCTAAGGCTTGAGTGCAGAGAGAAAGTTGAAGATTAAAGTTGGGAGGGTGTGAGAGGGCTCAACTAAGGAGAATTTAAGGTTTTGTGGGGATATTGGGGTTAAGGATGTGTTCAAAAGG
Source organism: Vanilla planifolia (assembly GCA_023846275.1). Classification (NCBI taxonomy): domain Eukaryota; kingdom Viridiplantae; phylum Streptophyta; class Magnoliopsida; order Asparagales; family Orchidaceae; genus Vanilla; species Vanilla planifolia. The sequence goes on along the minus strand of CM043870.1, from coordinate 38,563,456 downwards.
CTTAAGGCCTATTTATTGACATTTGGGATAAGGATAGCTAGGGTTAGTCTAACCCAGTTATTTCTAGTTTAAGGGGTTAAGAAATAAAATGCCGTTTGCCTATTATCTCAAATTAAATTAGATTAGAGTATTTTTGTATTTGGCTGTTGTCTTAAACTAAAGTTATGCATAATATATATATTAGATTTAAGATAAATTGATTATTTTTGTAATTAACTTTATTCTATGTCAATAATTGAATTCGTCCTCACTCTTGCTTAACATAATAAACATGTATGCACTAAATATTTATTTTTTTTGCATAAATATGCATATAATAAAAAAATTAAAAACTAATATTTATATACATATAATTATTAATATAATATTCATTTTTTTTAGTTATTATTAGAAAAAAAATTAAAAAATATAAAGTAATAGTAATTTGTAAAAATGTTTTAATATTAAATAGTCAATGTTTTTATTATTTTTTTCATAAATTAATGATTATATATATATATTATAATTTATTATATAGTTTTCATTGAAGTATAATATTATTCTAAAAAAAACTTTTTAAAGAATGATCTTATATGAATAATATTTTCTAATATATTATATTTTTGATATTTTTATTAGCATTTGTTTTAATTGAATGTTATAAATGTTAGAATTTGATTAAAATTTTTACAAATCATATGATCAATATCTCAAAACAAATAATAACCAAAAAAGTTTTATAATATTTTGAGAAATGTAAAACATGTAATGCCAAAAAAATCATCAAATAAATTTATAAAAAACAGCATTAGCACAAGCAAGTTGCTCCTCCCTAAATGATTCGCAAATGACAAGTCGGCATAAGAACTTGAAAGATGAAGCTTTAAAATAATAACATTTTGATATAAATAAAATTAATTTATGGAACAAAAAAAAAATTCTACCATGTGTCTTACATAACATGATGAACTTAATTCTTTTATGTCGAAATCGATAATATTATCGACATATGCTCTTACACGTTTGTGTGAATGGGGCATGATCGGTGAAATGTGTGAAACATTAAATTATGTCTTATAGATATCACATAATATGACACATTTGACTCGCTCGTAGTTGTTGTATGATTATTATTCTAATGTAAGATCTTACAAGTCTGTCTCCAATCTTAACACTAATTGAATTACTTTTTTGTCGTATGTGCTCATCATTGTTGTCTTGTGGAGATAATTCGTATGTTTTCATGTTAAAATATATGCTTACCAATAAAGTTGTGTAACACACAAGTTAGTATTATATCTATTTGGACACTAAATGCAAAGAAATTTCATATTTGTTAGCACATTGAACATTTCTTTTAGGATTTTAAATATCTGTTCAACAACATTCTTGAGTTATTCATGTTAGTGTTTGTTTAGCTTCTACGTATTATTATACCTATATTGTTGTGTTGTGTGATATTCACTCAGGTGATACTTAAACCCTTTAACTGGTGTGATAAACTTTTCAATATTTGCTTAACCCGATTTCACAAGATAATACTTTTCACGAGGAACACTAAGTTTGTCTTGTTCTATAGCCCACTTACGTGCATGCATGTTAGTAACAAATCCTTCCCACCTTGAAGCTATATAAACAAATTACCTATCAAAATTCATTACAACTAAAATGTTCTGAGAGACGACACCTTTCTTATCCCTAAATTTGTATGTTTGTTCCTTCTAACAATTGGTAGAACATGCATACTATCTAATTCCCCAATTGTATCTTTAAAATATGGATAAAGATTAGGGCTTTTTTGTACATGAGGGGGCAAGGTACAATGTATGAGGAAAATACGTTATAAGTCAAGAGAACGTGCTGGATTGCGGCGTGGTATGTAATGAAAGTTTTGACTTATAGTCTTAAGTGTTGGAAGAATTCACATACGCTAGCTGTCAGCTTGTGTAACAATGCATATGGATACGAGAACTTGTTCTATTATAGGCATATACTTTGCCTGCAATTCAATGTCATCTTTGTTTTGTGTAAGACATGTTAATGTTAACTAACGAATGAAATTAGATGATTTAAAGGCTGATGATACGAGGTTAGCTTCATTTTATATACAGCAAGCAAGATGAAAAAAATGGCACTGCAAATATTTAAATTCAATAAATCGCAATTGACGGATGACATATTTGCTAGACAGTCTTTTTTTAAAATATTTTTTTTGAAAATCTTCTCTCTAAAATTTAAAATATTGTTAGAATAAATATTTAGTCAAACATAGCATAATAATTTAAGAAGACATGCCAAGCAAACAATAGTTTTGGTGAGCTCACCATAAGAAAAAAATCTGTCAACAGTCTGTGGTTCATGAAAGTTTATAAACTAGAGATGGCTTATCCGAATCTATTGATTATAATAAGGCAAGCAAAGCACCAAAATTCAGTTTAAATAATATGCAAATTACGCACATGTCATAACAAGAAAGGATTGTTTTGTTCTTTGATTTAAGAAGCTTCAAAATATGTTGAAAAGGGAATGAAAGGGGCTCCAACTCTTAACTCTGCTATTCAATGTAATTTTTAAAGCCTAATGTTGACTACAACTAAATATGGATTTCCACCTAAAAAGTGAGAATTACTTGCAGCTTTTGGATGACGGATTTGAACTATAGTTATCTAGTTATACAACAACCTTCTTCAACATCTAAAACAACAAATTGTGATACTCAACCTTCATTTCCAAACAATTATAAGCTATGAAGCATGGAGACCGACAAAAAAAACTCTGAATTTTGCTGCAATTTGGGAAACAAGTTACAGAAGAAGGCAATGACGTGTGACCCACCTCTTCTTCTTGTTTGCTCAGAGGAAATTAACCTGGTTGTGGCGACGCTGAGTACATTGGATCTCCCTTTTTGCAACAACATGACAATAATGCCAGAGGGAAAAACAACCTCGAATTGCATCGTAGGGGAGAACCATTTAAGAAGGACAGAGGAGGAGATCAAGCAGGTTGCAAGAAGGTTGATTACTTTGGATCTCCCTTGCTGCAATAATACAATGCTTGATGACAGCATTGCAGAGGAGAATAACAAGTGTCACAGGACAATGCTTAACATGGGGCCGGAACGATAAAATATCAAATTGGGCTAACTTTTTAGTTAACCTAGTTTGGTGTTAAATGTTGTTTGGTACTTGGGTTAGGGATTAAGTGACTCGACCCCCTTAACCCAGCACCGTTAAACAATCGCTCAAGGTTTAAAGAATGATTAGGAATTTTAAGAAAGGGAACATACAGGCTTATGGCCTTGAAGAGCTATTTGGTGTTTAAAAAAGGGAGGTACCCAAGAGGTTTAAAAGTTTTTTAGGTTTGTTAGGTTGAGGGTATGGTTATGGAAGAATTGGGGTTTGTAGAAAGAATGGTTTTGATGGAGAAGGTTGGTTTAAGGAGAGGGATTAGTTGGGTTAGGGTCAAGTGGGGACTTAACCCCAAATCCAATTGCCAAATGCTACATACTACCAAACCGAGTTAATTGAATATTTAATGCGAATTAAAGCTTTAATCTCACTAACCTTAACCATGGCTCCCCCTTGTGTTAATGAATAATCTTGGACATTTTTCTCTTGTTGTGCCATGTTTAAAGATCTTACCTTGGATGTGTATGTCTTGTGGCTTTCTTCTTTGCAATGGGAGAATATTCACGCATGGAATTCTTCTTCAATGCGGTCAATTCCATCATTGAGGCCTAATGTTCTTCCATTGCGACTTTTCTAGTGGCCTTAATGTTGTCCACTTTCCCTTGCTTCCTTGCCTCATCGGCCATTGTTTTGCTCTTGCTTAGTGAAAGGTTGGTTAGGCAAGCTTCATCATCGTAGCCATTGCTCCTTGGTTCTTTAACCGGGTTTGTTATTGAGTTTACAATTAGCTTTTTAAAACGTTTCTCGAATTTTTTTTAGATTAAAAGGGAATTTTAAATTGGAGATTTTAGAAAAAAAAATTAGAAAGAGTTTTCATTTGATTTTTTTTTTTTTGTAATTTTTTTTAAAATTTTGGTTTATTAAGGTTAGAATTAGTTTAAAGTACTATGCTTAAATCTAAACCTATTTGTGTTGTTTGGGAGATTTATGCATGAAAAGGTCAATGCTGAAATTTGAAAAGTTAAATTCTAAGTGATTTATTTTATCTTTTTTATTAAATATTTTATTTTTTCTAACATAGTTTAATTCAGATTAATAGTCAAACACAAAATTCTAACAAAAAATTAACTTGGGATAGTAGCCAAATGGAATTTTACTCCTTAACCCTACTAACATCAGGATAATTGTTTTAAACTAACCGCTGCTAACCTAACATCACATGTTACCGAACAGGGCCCAAGATGGAAAAGCGAAAAGGAAAAGTTGGTTATGATCATGGTTTTGTGTAGAAAGGACTTCAAGGGACTTGAAGGTGGTTGCCAAAGAGTTCAGGATTGCTTGAAGGAGGTTGTAAGGTTTGGTTGTGGTGGGGAGAAGATGTTTGTCAAAACTGAAGGGGTAAGAGGCTATGATTGCTTGCTTGGCATGAGAGAGGAAAAGATGAAGAGAGAGGAGGGGAAGAAGAAGACTTCCCAATCTTTTTGATAAGGTTGGTTACTTATTTAAGCCAAATGAAAAAAAAATTAGTTCCTTATGCCAAGTTCCTCAATTGAAAATCCTAACAGAAGTTTTCATTTATCAATCACAAGTACTTATACATGAGAGTTTGGATATTCAAATATTAAAACATAACTAGCCTAAGATTTATCCATATATTGATCATATAGAGAAATTATCAGAACAACTCAATGTGTCGATATTTATCCATGAAAACCATGGAACCATCAAACAAAATTGAAATTTTGTGGCAATCATAACTAAAGCTCAAATTTTTGAAAATCAAATCACAGAGGTCTTCATGAAGTCTATTCCTTTGAATGGGTGCAAGAATGTAGCTGCCTTGGATGTAAACAATTCATGTTATAACATGTTTGACCCATTTCCTCTTTGGAGCCATGTTGACCCCTTTAGAGGCAGTTTAGCCATGTAAACTTGTTTTTTTTAGCTATGGTCTGACACTTGTTGATGAGTCTATGCCCTCACTTGATGTTTGTGCATCTTGGGCTCCTTTGTTGGCTTTGTATGTTTTGCATCACTTATCCAACGATACAAATGTTTGCTCTATTCCTTTTTGCGTTGAATGGAAGGTACTTTGTCCCATTTTATTAATGTGGATAAATGGCAGCCTTTTCTTGTTAACAAAGTCTTCTTTGTCTAAATTTCCTTTATAAAATGAAATAAGAAATTTTAGTTAGAAAATTATATTGCTAGCTGCTCGGTGGAGTTTATATGGAGACTAGGTGGATAATTTTGAAAAGGTAAGCAAATTGGTCTGACCTTTTTAATTCCAAATTCTGCTGGTAATCTTTCACATTTACTACATGAAATTAGGATTCATATACATCAGAAATTGAATGTTTCTTTTTTAGAAGTCATTGGCATTAAACAATTTTCTGTAGAACACACAATGGAATTACTTGTTGTCCTTTCTAGGCATAACAAGTTTGGATTATGGTAGTATTTCTTGTAATTATATTTGAGACTATAGTAGATTAATGCATGCAATAAGTTTAAATGTTCCTGTTTTTTCTTTTATTTCATGTTTTTTACCATTATTGTACTGGTTTTATTCATGGCAAATCATTGATTAGTTGCCACTGTCTATATATCCTGTTTCTTTAATGAATTTTATGTTGATTTCTTTAAAAGTTATATGATGAAAAAGTGAATTTATATGACAATTGCTGGTTTTATTTATGGTGGCATTTTTCTGAATGTTTAGTATGATCCAATGATTGCTTCAGTTTAGATTTATAAAATTTTTTTACGAGGTCATTGGAGTTGAAAATTGAAGTTTACAATGACATCAACCTGGAGCTGAGGCTCATATTCTGCTAGAATTGAGAGATGGAGTTTGTCAACCTTTGATCAACCATTTAAATGATTTGATTTTTACACAAAAACTTTGGATTATGGAAGTTTTCTTGAAACTAGATTTGGGACTATTGTAGATTAATGCTTGCAGTAAGTTTGATCCTAAAGAACCCTGTTTCGTCTTGTCTTCTGTGTCTTTGACCATTATTGTACTGATTTAATTCATGGTAAGTCAATGATTACTTGGCATTGCCAATATTTTCTTTTTTCTTTAATGAATTTTTTGTTGATTGATTAAAAGTTTATACACTGAAAAAATGATATATATTGGACAATTTGCTGTTTTTATTTACTGTGATGGCTTTTTTTCTGAATGTTTACTATGATTCAATGATTGTTTTGTGTTTTGATTTATAACATTTGGTAACGAGGTCATTGGAGGTGAAAATTGTTGTTTGCAATGACATCAACCTGGAGCTGAAAATTGTTGAGAGATGGGGTTAGTCAACCTTTGACCAACCATTTTAATTATTTGATTTGTAGGCAGAATCATCGAATGAAATGGCTTGTCAAGACACTGTGGTTTGAGGTGCAAAATGTTTGGTCATGGATTTTCACTTGTTCTACAGGACGACAACTAATCTATCAACCCAAAACTTCCTGTGCTCTATCGTTTGACAAAACAGAACTTTAGATAGAATTTGATGTATAATCATTTGATAAAACTGAATTCAAATTGAAGTTAAAAATTTCTTAAGGTGAATTTTGGGGAGAGGGTTGTGTGATTTAGACATCAATTCAAGGTCAAGGATTGAGACATGAGTTCTTGAGTTTGTGTGGAGTCGTCATTTGACCTTATAATTGTAATAACCGATTTCCTTATCATTTTCATACTGGAAACTATTGGGATTTGAGAGGCTTATACAAGACAAAAGAGCTAATGGCCTTACATCCTCTCTCCCATTCATTCTTCTTGTTGGAATGAGAGCTATTCTAAGCATTCCTAGGGTGTAAGATAGATTAAGTTTTGCATTCCTCGATGGACCTTTGATCTTGACTTTGTATTCGATGTTGTTCGAACAATTGACAAGAACATAATGATTCATAGAGGAAAATTATAAAGTACACTTTGAAGTGAAGAAGCAGCTGGAAAATCTATTAAAAAAATACAAGTCTTGGCACAGTCAACATCATGTTGAGATTTTGTACATCATTGCCAGTATGTCGCTCCACATTAGCAAGGCACGACTGAAAGGGGAAAATTGGAAGAGCAAGCTTATATAAAATGTTCATTGTCATCCTTCTCAAGGTAGGTGATAACTCCGACAAATTAGAGCTTTATACTTGAACAAAGTTATATTTAGTGGTTAACATCAAGAATCTCAATCTGTTTGAGTTATCTGTGTATGACGACGAGCCTTACAAATTCTTACCTTCAGTTGATATCATCATAAGACACCACATAAAGAGATTTTCTTGGTTAAAAAGGCAAATGCAAATTGATGAGAAACAAAAGTGACTTTCTATGTTGGTCACAAACAGAACTAGGTTGCACCCTCAAAATTGTTCATTTGGAAAATGTGAAATGTGTTTTCTCATTTTTAATTTGAATTTAGAATGTTTCTTTACATCCAAGATGGAACCCATGATTAAGGGGTCTAGTCAATGGTTAGACCACCAATAGTAAATCTAATTGTTGTACCCTAGTCATTTAAGCCATAATTTGGGACTGAGCTTTGATAGATAACTATAGAAATTGAAAATTAGAAGGGCCTTTATCCTTAAAAAATTGTCCATTGGTCTGGACATCAAATTCAAGTTCTATAGCTGAAAATGAAAATTCGTGGGATTTGGGATAATGGCCATAATCCAACCTTAAAGTTGAAATCTCATCCAACCTTGACAACTCCATGTATCCTGTTATGGATGTTGCCATAGCAGCTTTTATTCATTCTGTACAAGTTTTTCTAGGTAAGATTATTTATGTTCCTTCAGAGACAATGGGAAGCAATTGAATGTTATTTCTTTCTTTCAAAGAGTGAGTCTTAAACCTCCAAGAATCCTCTTTCCCCACTTTGGCTGCCTTTTTCTCTTTGAAAACCCTTGACATTCAAGGAAAGGCACCAATAACCCCAAAGAGCCAGCATATGTGTATTCTTTCCCTCCCTTTAGTTCTACTCATCCGAAGGTCTGACCTCGTAGGGTTTCACATGTTGATCTAGAGATCACGAATGGTTCTTTTTCAAGTCATGTATATTTTTTCTCATATGACCTCTCAGTGATTCAGCCTTACATGCATTCTAAGAAATGGTTATGTTGCATTGTCATCTTGTTAATGAAGGTAAGAAATGTGTTCTTTCTAATTTTTATGAAAAAAAAAATAAAACTTGCTTAAATTTCATGTTATTTTTGCTTTATGTACAAAGCCTTGAGTTTAATGTAGTAAATGTTCCATACTAATCCTTTGTGCATGACTTTTTGTTTGTTATAATACATGATAGTGCTTTCATGTGCTGACCAGCCTTTGTATGAAACCTTGCATTAAGATGAAGTTTTACTTCTATTTACTTGAAAGTTTTTCTACCAATAAACATTATATTAATTCCAAAATCCTTAATGAAGGTTTTTGACATGTTCTGATTTCATAATTTCATAGTGCCTGTTTCTTTGATTTATTTCTTGCATATAAACTTGCTATAAAGGATTTAAAAGATGATGAGTTAATTAATGCTATATTTCACATGACTATAAAGGAGAAATTAGCACTTTTTATATAGGGATCAAACTAATATATACATGGATAGAGAAGTTTTCAAAAGGAAAAACTAATTATTAGGTATGTTATTTTTGTTTAAATATTAATAGAGATTTTCATTATTTTATATTCTAATACTTACTTTCTAACTGATGCATATATGTCAATTATGCTTTGATTGTCACATTTCTCTTTGAAGGTTTTGGATGCTAAAAGCTTAGTAAACATATCCACTTAACTATTTTATGAAAGTAGTGAAAGGAGTGCAAGACTCATGATGATTTATCTAGTGAAGTAACAATCAACTTTGATGTGATTAGTTTGTTTGCATAAAGATATATTCCTTGCAATGTAAATAATAGCTTAATTGTTGTTGTGTGGACAATGGTTCTGGATGCTATCAACCAAGTTCTTTGAAGTAGTTTCATTAATAGTATCTCATAACATTAATGAGCCATTATTTTAAACTCAGTTTCGACATTGTTTAAGCTATCATTGTTTGGTTTTTTGCGTGTTCCAAGTGACTAAATTTTTTTCCAAAAAGTGCGATAGTTTAAGCTAGCATAGTCTACCTTAGAATGTCTCAATTTGTTGATTTTAATGTTTTGCAAACAACCCTTTTTTGGGCATTGGTATATTTAATTATCTTTATAGTTGCTTAACTTTGTCTATGAATTAATTGATAACACTTAGTACAAAGATGTATAGTCAAGTAATAAACAAGTAAAACAATTTGCATACTGGTTGTTGGAAGCAATATTTGTCTTTCAAGGGCTTTTCACCATCATCCCACTAAATTACTCAAAGTCTTATTGGGTTTGATACCAAACAAGCCTATCTCTTATACCATAAACTTGCTACAAGTCAGCTCAATCCCAACAGAGTATCGTGTATGTTCCATATCTTTTGCGACAAAATTGACTTTTCTGATATTCTTTTTTTTATTTTCTGGAAATCACTCCAAGTGATGAAACTATTATCCACATAGACAACAAGGTTTACGATATCGCAAGTGCTATTCTTTATAAATGTGGAATGATATGCTAAACACCTTTAAAATCCAAGGGCAACAAGAATCTGGCTGAAGTTTTCCAACTAGGCTGTGAGATTGTTTAAAGCTGTAATGTCTTTCTTCAACTTGTAAACGTAATTTGCTCTGCCCATTTGATTAACAAATATTGGTGATTACTCCATTTATATAGTTTTGAGAAGTTTTCCATAGATAAAAACATTCTTGACAGCATGTTGAAACTTAAGCCAATTTTCATTAACCCTAGAGAAAATAAAGTATGAATTGATTGAAGATATGTTATAAGAGAAATAGTTTTATAATAATTGATATTATATGTTTGAGTGAGTCTTTAGTAACAAGCAAACCTTATAATACCTATCAATGATCCTTCTTATACCTAAGAGTAAATATCGTTTGACAATCAACAATATTGCAACAAAGGGTGCTTGAATCAATTCTCGCTTCTTGCAATAGTCAAGGGCCACATCCATAGCTTGCTGTCGTATAGGATGCACTAGTGCTTCATGGTAAGTTTTGTAGAGAGAATTGGATGAGAGGGAGGCCACAAAGACATGGACATGTATAGAATGGCTTGTTTAGTTTCATTTGCCTTGTCGTAAGGCTATCAATCAGTCATGTTCTGAATGGCTTGATGGTGATGGTGTTGATGTAGATTCTAAGATAGAGGATGGTGAATTATCTAAGGTATTTGGTATAGTATTGATGATGATTGCAATGAGGTATTCTTTTTTTTCTTCTAGAATATGCTTGAAGAAGAGCAAGAGTGACAACACCATTGGAAGGAGTAGAGGTAGGCTTTGGCCTTGGTGATAAAGGAGTGGATGGGAGCATCCGTGATACTCATTTTGGGTGCAAGAAATATAGAGTTAATTCAAATATGACTTTCGTTGAAGTATAGAAATGATATCCAACAAGTACGATTGCTAAAAAATGACACAAGTGATTGGATGGGGGCATTCGTCAAACTCCTTTTGGGTGTGGGAAATATGGAGTTAATTCAAATATGGCACTCGTATAAGTATAGTAATAATATCCAATGGGAGAGTAGAAATACCTCTTTTGCAAGCAAAGTGCTAAAATAAGACAAGTTTCTGAGGAGACAACTTGTTAAGACCAAGAGCATTTTGATGAATGAAAGAGGTACAAACAAAAACTTTCAAAGTGATAGATAAGAGAGATTTGATTGGATACAATAAATTAAGGTGGTTATTGTTTCATAGTTGTTTATTTGATTTTATGTTCTAATAGCCATGATTGTGCACTTTTCAATGCTGTATTATTTTTTCCCATGCCTATCGCTCTACACTCAAAAGCATGCCAAACAATTCGGGGAAAAAAGTTACGGACTTTTCAAATAAAGACCCCTCTTCCAAAAGCAAGGTTTACTCCAGGATCTTTTAAAAGCTCTTTTCTGAACTACAAAAACCGTTTCAAAAAGTCCCTAAACTTATTACTGCTTTTTTTTTTTTTCCCTGCCTTCAACAACGTAAATGCAAACTGTATCGGATATGTAAGGTTGCCTGTCCTGATTCATTCATTTTTCTTGATAATCACTGTAAGTACAAAGTCTAAAGTTTTTATTATCAGCGTAAACATAACATTTGAATTACTTTTTGAACTAATTTGTTAATTAAAATGGGTACAACAATATCGGAAAAACTTTTGATAAAAGAAATACTGGAATGTTAGGAGTACAATGTGGTCAGTTTGAATTAGTTTTTTTTTAAGTGTTTATATGGCTTTACAACATAGCTTCTTTTCTTCCTTTTCACTTTTTAGGAGCACCATCTGAGAGAAAAAGTGTTTTCTGATGGTTAATCCTGTTGCAGATGAGGACAGCATATCACCATACTCTATTCCTCCTGGGCTTAAATCATTCTCAGATTGGCTCCTCAAAGTTATTGCATTGGGTAACTTAGAAGCCATTTTTCCAGCTGCAACGCGTGAATATGCACCCCTTGTTGAGGAGTTGTGGAATAATTCAGCAATTCGAGCAACATATAGCAGGAAAGATGAACTAAAAGCGCTTCCTAGTGTTGCTTGTTATTTTCTTGATCGTGTAAGTAGTATTTTCTCTCAATATTTCAAAAAAAAATTGTTAATTGTTTTCCTATTATTTTAGATTATTGTACATATAAAATTTTTAATTTTTTTTATTTCCGATGCTAGTTTTTAACATTTTCATGGGTTATTTTGCCTTCAAGTAATAGAATAATCTTCCAGTCTTTTGAGTCTCAGTGAACTAATCTTGGATACCAGGTTTGCTATGCATGTCTGAATTTTGGCAATTGCTGGATATCCCCGAGATCTTGGTTTCAATGTAACATCAAATATTTCCTTTTTGGATGCTATTTTCTATAATGTAGCTCTTTTGTCAAAAGACATTGCAAAATATAATCTAGGTTATTTTTTTTGTATGAAAAGGTTTTTAAGATATTCCAACGTTTTAAAATTGTCAGCAACATTTTATGCCTTCTCATGCATTTGGGTTCTCGCAGCATATTGCTGTTGGACTAACAGCAATGTTTCTGGATTGGGCAAAGTTCATTGTTTAGCACATATTTTACCAGCTTTAGTACCATATAGCTTTCGAACCACCTAGTTTGTATCGAGTGCCAGGAAAGTATATAATGCGAGGATATGATGTATCAACTTACCATTTTGTCTTTTGTTTGCTACATTCTATATTATAAGGAAAGTAAATTCGTTTTTGGTTTGTATTTTTATCCAATCTTTTGCTCCAGGTGGTTGAAATATCTCGAACAGACTATGAGCCTTCTAAATTGGATATCTTGTATGCTGAAGGAATGACATCAACGTATGGATTAGCTTGCACAGACTTCTGTTTCCCCCAATCAGACTTTGCAGGAAGCGACCCTTCTGAGCCAGAGATGAGGTAAGGAGAACAATTTTCCCTTTTATTGCTTGAATTATTTAATTTTATATTTGACTTATTACATTTATACTCTTAACAAGTGAGAATTTCTGGAGTCTTGAATTGTAGTTTGGTTTTTCTATTCGATGGTCATGTCAATTTGCCTGCTTGAAGCATACCTTCTATAAATTTTAAAGGAAGCTCCTTCTTTGTTCCAGAATTGGATTATATTGCTTGTAGTTTTGGTTTACTTGTTTTGAATATTAACTACCAATTTCCTTTGCCATGTCTTCAGATTCCAACTCATGAGGCTTCACACTAAAGGATTGGGGGAGAACATGAAGTGGTTGGACATGTTTGAAGATGTGCAGCTTGTCATCTACTGCATCTCCCTGAGCGACTACGACGAACTCTACGAGAACGACAACGGAGAAATTGTAAACAAGATGATAGCGAACAAGAACCTCTTCAAGAGCGTCGTCTCCCATCCAACCTTCGAAGAGATGGAATTTCTCCTGATACTAACCAAATTTGATCTCCTCGAGCAGATGGTCGACAGCTCCCCGCTGACCAATTGCGTTTGGTTCGATGACTTCAACCCGGTGATTAGTCGTCACCATCCTCATAAGAACAGCCACAATGCAAACAATTGTGCCACTTTGCCTCAGACTGCATTCCACTACATAGCTGTGAAGTTTAAAAGGCTGTTCTATTCACTTACTGGAAGGAAGCTTTATGTGACCATGGCTAATGGTTTGAACTCCGAATCGGTCGACGCCGCCCTTAAGTATGCGAGTGAGATTCTAAAGTGGAAAGAAGGGATGCCTAATTCATACGAGGATGTATACAGCACAGATGTATACAATACTGATCCTAGCTCCTATTCTCATTGATCTCTTTGGGGGCCAAAGAATTGTAGTTAGATGCACCCCTCTTATGTGTATTGTTTATTTTTCGTATCTTTTTCATATGTTAACTTCCTTTGTGCTTGTAAATCTGATGCAATTGCACCGTTAATATAGTTGCCTCAATAGCAGGCTGTGATTGTTAAATATGCTTATGATCTTGGTAAAGATCTTCATGTTTTTTTATGATTGTGTTCATCGATACTGTTTTCCACTGTTGGAATGTTTGATTTATATTCGACAGCTTCATCAATCTACAGAAAAAAATTGGAATAAAAAAGCTTCTAATCTTCAAACCATCCTGGAGTTTCTCACAATTCTTGTCAAGCAAACATGTAAAAATAAAACATAATTAACAATGCCAAGCTGCAAACAACAAAACCTTTCCCTGCGCACTTTACATTGAAACCGTAGTCATCACCAACTATCCCTTCCCTGCTTCATATATTACAAATGAGAAGCCCAAGAGACTGCACGATAATATGCATATTCACAAACAAAACCTTAGTTCAGAGACACAGAGCATGAGATGATGCTGTTTAAGAAACATGGGAGTTCAACTGATGATGCCTAAACAGCACTGATTGCTTGCTGTCCAACCCGACGAATTTGTACAGACATGGCTTCTATTCCTTTTGCAAGATCAAAAACACAAACATCTCCTTCTTTTATATGATTCGCTTTCCAGAATTCGGACCACCCGCGACCCAATACCATACGACCATCCAAACGTTGCCTGACTTGGACCGACCACGATCTTCCTGAAGGATCGCAGAGGTTTGTTTTCGTTATGTGCATCGCATCGTATCCTTTCATAACATATGCTGGAATGTTCTGCAAACATGAGTAGAACATTAGCAACAAAAATCATTCAAAGTGGATAAAATTGTTCAAAAACTATCATTGTTTTATTGAGTTCACAAACAAGTGCCATAGATATCAGATTAATGGCAAAATCTTTCAGCAAACAACTTAGATTATGAATACAATAAATGTCACATGGTCTTTCTCAATATAGAGGGGGATCATTGACTATTGTCTAAATTGAACTGAGATAAAAACAATTGCTAAACAAACAACTAACTCTTGTAGTCAAAAATGTTTTGTTAACATGGTGTTCCATCTACCATTGTCATATATAGTGACTAAATGTTTTCTTCTGAGAAAGTCTAGTAATTCTATCAATCCCTTGGTTTCTATCACAGTATACTTTTGTTGATCACCTTCAAAACTAATGCTCAGACAAAGTTAGCTAATAAGAATCTCTTAAATATGTAAACAAGATCAAAATAAAGACACCTTTGCCAAAACAACTAATCAAAATAAAAATCCAGTAATAAAGGAAAAATGCAAATAAGGCCAGTGGTCACATTAAAATGAAATGTAAAATAGTAAATCTGAGGATAAAATTATTGCTCACCATATTATATTTTCGAGAAATTTTACAGACAGAAGCAAATCTAGCAAATGCTTTAAAACGTCCCGGAGCTTCCACATTCCATTTCATATTGGTCACTGCATAAGATGGCATTCTTCATAAGTTAGATGCAGAAGTTCTGTAAAAACTGAATACTGCAAGCCAGTACAATAAGCATAATGCAACAAGACTACACTAAGGATTTCTTTATCTACTGATGCTTGGTAAAACTATGGTCTATCTGTATTGACAAGCCAAGAGGAATTTAATGAGGCCCAACAATCGTTACAAAAGTCAGCTGCCTTTAATAGACAAAAGAGAAGGCAAAAAAGGAGTGATATCATTAACAAGAATGTGCATTATGCTTATGCTGATTGTAAAAGGGGAGTGAAGTAGCATAAGACAACTGCCAAAGTGAGCTAACATAAGGAAATCATTGGCAATTTTCTTTCAAGAAGGCTGCATAAAATACTAAGAACTATTGTACAATTAAAAGAGCATAGTGATGACATTGAAACAAGAGTACACCAAGGATTTATTTTACTGATGTTTCACTAAAACTATAGTCTGTATTTATTGACAAGCCACGACGAATTTAAAAAGAACGAGTATTTGTCACAAAAGTCAGGGACCTTTAACATATAAAAAGAGAAGGCAAAAAAGGAGTAATATCATTCACAAGAATGTGCATCTTTATTGATGCTCTTGGTAAAGATGGGCTGAAGTAGCATAACGCAGCCATCAAAGTGAGATAGCATAAGATAATCAATGGCAATTTTCCTTTAAGAAGGCCGCATAAAATATTAACAACAATTGTACTTCTAAAAGAATAGTAGTGACATTGAACAAAGAGCTACTGAGAAACATATTCATCTTTAAAAATGGAAAGAAGAAAAATCAATACCTTTTAAAATAAATGCACTAAGTTTTCACTAGAATGGAAAGAATGAGAGCCAGGAGATCTACAGAAAAATGACTGAACCCATGGGGAGTTATTGTATTTCACACATTTTTAAGCATGCACAAAATGTAAAATGGCTTTTTTCTGTTTACATCAAACAGAGAGATGGATAAAGAAACTTCAGCAACTCATAAATAATAATAGTAAATCTGCTAGATATGCTGCGTTCAAAACACCTAGCTATTTGACTGATCATGAAAACTAAACTTTCGTTGTGGATAATTTCCTATAATGCAATGTATCCAAGAATTTTTCTATCATCTATCGATGACTGCTAACTTCTGAAACATTGTCTTTTCCTAATCTTCGGCCAAAAGTATCAATGATGTAATCTAACCAAAGTAAACCATCAAAGGCACCAAGTTCCAGCATTTAGTTGCCAATCTAGGTGTGACTTCCCTAACCCCAAGGTACCAAAAAGTTGAAGGCTTGAAACAGTAACAGACATGTGCCGATAATCCTTCGATTGAACTTTTTGTATGCCGGACAGTGGAGGAGTGCTTGTAAGTGGCAATAGTCAAGATACTGTTCATTGTAGCCACAATCGAGCTGACAAGTTTATCCATAAAAAGCAACAATTTAATGTCATAAGCATGCATACAACCCAGTAACTTATCCTGCTTTCTTATTGAAGAAATAAAAGGTAAGAACTTGTTAATATTAGAGGAATTTGATACCCTTTACATAAGTGCAAACTTTACACAAAGAAATAAGTTATTAAAAAGAAAATAAAACAAAGAGGACTAATATTTGTAAATCTACATCAATGAAATATAAATTAAAACCAAATATATTCTAACACTCATTCAAGCTAGACTTCAAATATCAATCATGACCAACTTATCATAATCCTTTTAAAAGACTTAGACAAAGGCTTTAATAAACATATTAATCAATTGATTTGCAATACTAAAGAGGGTGAAACTCTTTTGACAATCAACTTCAATATGTATAGTTGAATCTTGAAAGATTGGATTCTTTGCAATATGAACAGTGATTTCATTAACATAGTACGTGGGCAATAAGTCCAAATACTAAAAATGATGATTTTCAAGGAAAAGATTATCACAAAAAACTTCTTAGGCTGTATTAGCCAGGAATTGATATTCAGCTTCAAAACTAGATTAAGCTACTATGGATTGTTTCTTCTCTAACCATGCAGAAGCTTGAAGTTGATTGTCTATCCATTTTAAGCTAATATAAATGAGATAAAAATGTCTCAATCTATAAATGACCATTCTATGCAAAAAGGAGTTCGCTTTCAAAAGTTCCCTTGACATTTTAAAATTCTTCAATAGTATCCCAATAAACTTGATTTGGATTGTCCATAAACCAATTAAATAAAGCTTATAACAA
This sequence comes from Vanilla planifolia, assembly GCA_023846275.1. Taxonomy (NCBI): domain Eukaryota; kingdom Viridiplantae; phylum Streptophyta; class Magnoliopsida; order Asparagales; family Orchidaceae; genus Vanilla; species Vanilla planifolia. The sequence continues at coordinate 38,546,233 of CM043870.1, read as the reverse complement.
AGTAGATATTTAGTCAAATAATTACTATACATATGAATTTGCTCAAAATATATGAAGTGAGAATTGTCTTCCAAAAATTCTCCATTATCTTTCAAAAAATTTACATAGAGGTTGATCAGAGTTTCAACAAGTTTGGCATAAAGAAGATCTGCAGCTTATAGTAAACCAAAAGCATACTTCAATTGAGACAATACAACTGTTTATCCTATCTAGATCCCAATTAAGTATCATGGATGTCCTATAATATTGGTACCAAAATTCTATGCAAAATATTTTATTTTTGTGATACCCATAAAATCACTATCAATTACGAGAATATCATCAACTTAGACAACTAAGATAACAACAGTACAATGGCTTTTCTTGATTGCAGGATCGGCCTGGCACCGTTGAAATTCAATTGCAATAACAATCTCACTAAACTTTTTAATCCAAGTTCTAGGATCTAGTTTCAATTGTAAATTAATTTTTTAAACTTTCAAACATGATTGGCTTTCTTCCACCGAGCAATAAATCACAATGGTTGCTCCATGAATATAATTTCTTGAAGATCATAAAGTAAGACATTCTTAACATCAAATTAAAATATAACTAGTCTTGATTGGTTGTAAGAGAACAAAATTTGAATTGAAATCTCAAGATAATCGATATCGTATGTTTAAGGCCCTTGACAACCAAACAAGCTTAGCTTTTTATCTGTCTATGGTATCATTTGATTTGCATTTAAAGAGTGAACACTCATCTACTGCAACAAAATCGACATTATGGGGTTCCTTGAAACAAATCCAACATTCTGTGCAAGTCACTAGTAGATATTTCTTTGACCATAGTCTATTACTACTTAAGATGCATCCACACTTTGTAGAAAGTCTTGGGAATCAAAATAGAGAAGATGGGTGCAACAAAGGCCTTATAAAAGGAGCATTAAGGTTATGAAGAGAGATATGACATTTATAAAATCTGTACTTAATACCTTTTTCTTGTTGTAAAGCTGTAAGTTGGGGTCTAAGGGTAGTAGAGATCAATCAATAGTAAGTAAATTAGATAGTGTCTGAGATAAGAGACCTACTAACAATTATTAATAAGGTAATCTCTTTTGGCCATCTAGAGTATACCTTGAGAAGAATAGAAGTGATAGAACCAATAACTAGATCAAAAGTAAGGTTTTATAAAAAAGATTAAAAAATAGAAAACATTGTTTTAAAAGAATATAAGCCCAACTCAAAGAAGTTAACATCCACAAAAATATAAAAATGATATCCAATATGATCATAATAGCAAAACCTTTTATATTAATACTAGATTTAGATTACAATTATATTATTTTAAAGTATGGTAGATTTAGATTATAAATTATTATATTTTTATATCTATATTAGATTTTAGATTTATTAGATTATAGATTCGAATTTTGAATTGATTTTTGAATTAGATTAGTCTTAGTTCTTAGTTCGTATTAGTCAGTTCTATTTCTCCACGGGACCGGAAAGGGATATAACTCAATGATAGAGTGTCACCTTGACGTGGTGAAAGTCATCAGTTCGAGCCTGATTATCGTAAACCCAATCTGAGTTTTTTTATATTGTCTTGCTCCCCCGTTGTAATTGAACGAGAATGGAAAAAAGGCTTGTGGTGTTGAAATGATAGGTTGGGGATGGCTACACTATATTATGAATAATATATTCTTATGTATTTTGAAGTATCTGAAGTATTAGGTGACATATTCTGAAATATATGAAGTATTTGATGTATTATGTGATATATTATGAAGTATTTTGATATATTATGCGATGTATTCTAATATATTTTGAAGTATCGAAAATATTCTAATATATTATGTGATATATTTTGAAGTATTTTGATGTATTATGTGATGTATTTTGAAGAATCTGAAAAATTATGATGTATTATATGATATATTCTAATGTATTCTAAAGTATCTACGTAAATAACCAAAAAATACACACTTAAATGCCCTTGAAGTTAATTTGCTAAGTCTTAGAATATAATGATGAATGAAAACAAAACTTACAAAAGTGACAAAGAAAGAGATTTTTTAGAAAATAATAAGCAAAATAGAATAGCACCACACCTTTAAAAATAGAGAAATGCATTTGATTAATAGATAATAAACTGTAAGAAAGGTATTGCCCTAGTTCCTATAGGGCACATGTATCTGAATCAAGAGCATGCAAATAACATCAAGTATATGTTAATGCTTCTGCTGAAATATATCATTTTGTTAAGAGATACACAAGCATGAGATCTGATGTATGATGCCTAATAAATTAAGAAAATCAGACACAAATTCTTGAATAAAATCAACAGTATTGTCGAGGTGAAGAATTTGAATAGTAGTATAAATTGGGTTTTTATTTCATTACAAAAGGATTGTATTATCCTTGTACCTAAAACCAACCTATCTTTTAAAATATAATGTCATAATATAACATTTAAGAGCCACCAAGGCTTAGACTTAAGATACTAGAAATAATAGACACAACTTGAATAGAGAACTGCAAAGCAAAAGGTCGCAAGAATTGTTGGAGTTTCTTGAATTTGTCATACACATCACAGGTCAGGATAACACCATTATCTTCACTAGAAGACTATAGAGAGGCCTTCATTATCAATAATATTGACCCAAAGCATGCTTCCTAAACTTGTTACAATATTTTTTGAGATGTCATTGGTATTTCTGCAATGAGATAACGTTGAGGAGATAAAAGATGTCAAAATAACATCTAATACTAGAATTATTTCAATCCAATCCAAAACCCATGGTGCAACCATCACCACAATCCCAAACAATTTGATCAAAACATTCTATGAAAGATGTAACAAGATTGTCAAAGGTAGTGGAAACATGGAGTACCCAAAAGAAGGCGGCTGAGAGAGATGTAGCTCTCTATTAGCAATGATTTGTTATTGAATCAACTATAGAGATCCCTTGATACCAAAAGGAAATAATGCATCAACAAACTATTCCAACTGTGCTTTTCATTGCAAAGGGTAAATGATCAATAGATGATATATAAGTAATTTATAAAGAGATCATTACAAGGCACTAAAATAAACCTAGAGAGACTAGCATTTTTTTGGGACCAAGTTAAAAGTCTTCTCATACATTAACTAAAACACTTGCAAAATGTTATTTTGTGAATAAATCTAATAAAGCATATCCTACATCTTTTCAATTGTGTAAAGAAACATAATTGACGAAGAGATGTATCTCTTCATGCTACTTAGAAGCCAAGACATACTAGTATTTTTTTCTCTATTTGTAAGAAGTAGAACTCATGTTCTCACCATTTGAGAAAAGATTAGATACAAGGTAATCTAATTTGTTTTGGATGGCAAAAAAGAGTTTGAATGTTTGGCATCACAAGAGGTTGATTGGACCAACAAAGTTTTTCTCATGTTAATAGTAAATCTTTCTTAGAGTGCTATGGTGAATGTTAAGAAAATAACATAACTACAACTAACAAGGAATTATGGGTAAATTGTTATGTGTCGATGGTTGTAGATTAAACAACTAAGTATATATTTCTCTTATTTCATTTCTTTTCCCACTCCAAAACTCAACCATCATCTCACTTCACAAGGCTGCAAAGGCATGCCTTGCCGACTCTGAGGACCCCAATTTTTGTTCCATTTTGAAAGTTCTCACTCCATATATCTCACTTTGAGCTTGGTCTTGTGCTTTTGATTTGTAGGCTTGTCTCCTTCATGCTTGTTTATAGCTCAATGCCATTGTTCTCAACCTAACCACAATTGCTCTCTTCCTTAACAGCGAGTCACTTCTTCCCTTGGTGCAACAAGCTTTAAATGCATTTTCATCCACATCCAAAACCCCAACCTACCCCAAAGGCTAAATAGAGGAGTTTAAGGTATAATGGAGAGGAAAAACAATTGGTGTGGTTTGGTATTAAGGTTTTAGGATAAGTGCATAAGGGTTGGGATTAGAGTTTTTGTGTGAGACATAGTTGAGGGCATAAAGGGATGAAATTATGAAGGGATTGAGTAATGATGAGAATCAAATTGCTTTAATAACACAAACAAAAAGATTTGAAAATGATGATATTGAAGGAAGAATTTGGTATACTATACATAAGATTGAAAACTTAGATACACAAGGAATCAAATCAATAAAAAGAAAAAACAAAGAACATTAAACCTACTATTTATAAATCTACATTAATAGAAATGTAAGTTAAGGACTGATATATTCTAACACCTATATTAACTATATGTTGTCAACTATAACCTTATGAGTTATACCTTGCTTAATGAATCCATTTCTTGGTAACAAAATGATTAAATTGTTAGTCTCCAAAAAGCACATGTCAATTATTTATGTAGCCATATTATAAATCATATTATCTTAATAAGTTTTATGCACATTTCATGTCCCAAATATATTGTCATAGTATCTTAGTTTAGTAGTGTACAAATGCTACTTGTGCTCCAATCATATAATAAAATAAATAAATTAGTGAATTCTTATTGTCATCATCTTCTTGATTGTTACTCTCTAATACATTTTAATATATAAGAGTACAATGAAGATTGAAAAGGACTGGTAGATATCTTTAACAAACCTTTAATTGCAACATAAATAAATCATGGTGGACAGCCATAGATCATAGCCAGCAAATTGAGCACAGAAGATACTGAACTACTACAATTTGTACAGAAAGAAAACAGCAGAAGCACTTCATCGAAGGATGAAAGGTGCAACAACTATAATGGAATAAGGGAAAAGATAGCTAATACAAGCTGCACATGAAACCAAGTTATCTACCTAGAACTGAAACATGCTAATCATTAAATAAGGAATTCAAAAAGAAATGTCATAAATTAGGGATGAAAGGATACACAAAATGCTAATGTTTTACCAGTCTTCCTTATCTCTGATTCAGGGTTTCCATCAACACGAAAAATATGGACATGCATTGAATTGTCTTCTGCAAGAAATTCAAATACACAAACATCTCCTTCAGACAAGTAGTTTCCATCTCTGAATTTTGTCCAACCTCCTGCCAAAGCTACACGTCCTTTCCAATGAGCAATCCTTGCAGGCCAGGGCCTTCCCTTTGGATCTTGAAGGATTATAGTCTCCATTTCCCCCAGTTTGCATTCCCTTTTAATTGACATTGGAATAGTCTGAAAACAATATCATATGCTATAAATTTTTTAAGACAAATATAGAATACATGATTAGACAAATTGAATGCAGTAATTCTATTATTGCAATTATTTATTTTTCTTAGAACACACTATTGTTTCTTGGCATGCTTATCCACACATATATCTTTCAGTAGAACCTCTAAATTCTCACTTCTATAAGAATGATTTTGTCATGGTACTGTCTACCAAGCAGAATAATGATTTACTTAATAGAAATATGCACCAAATCAACACCATCTATATTCTAGTCAACCAACTCAAACAATTACAAAATGAAAATCCTAAGGAAAAAAATAGGAGGCTTTGGATAAGTTGATATTAAAGGAAATAACAAGCACAACAATTTGACATGACTAATGACCACTTTGGAGTCTATTCATCCAAAAAAGATAGAGTAGGCTGAAAGGCAGAAGAAGCTGAGAAATATTGTGATTGACATAGACAATCAACCATCGATGTTTTCTTGATATGAAACTTCTTGTATATAAGGTTTAATAATGGTGGTGATCCTGCTACACCTCGATTATCAATTTGCACATTGCTAAACCCAAAGAGCAAAGGGATCATAAATGGGTGCTTCTTTGGTAGAGTTTTCTTAGATAAAATGATAGCCTCACTCAACAAGGGAAGGCAAAGTTACAAAATTGATATTGTTGACCTTAAGGTGAGAAGGCTTCCCTTTAAGAAAAGAAAGTGGCAAGAGGACTAGAGTAAAAGAATCATGTAATGTAGAAAGACGAACATGCTTTCATTAACTTCCTAGTATGAATAAACATCTACAATAACACATGATGTAATTACCAAGGAAAGGAGAATCATGGCATCCACAATCATTAAGCAACTCCTACAATATTGACAATTCCTAGGATATTGATTACAAAAATAATAGCTTGGACATTGCCATTAAGGTGACAAGCAGTGATTAGATTATCTTGTCAATTGTGTATTCTCTCATTTGCTCCTCCAACTGCCATTATGCTGTTGTCCATGTATATCATTTGTCAAGACTTCTCTATCAACACAAATCAAGATATTCTTAAGACCTCTTGAGGCTTATTGTGATGATGACTTATTCTTTCAACAAAATTTAGCTAGTGTTGATAGTGCTGTCTTGAGACTCCCCTTGGCATCCAAGTTTCTAAACCAATCTATTGATCACATCTCCCTTTAATAGGAGACTTTAATCCCTTGAATCTTATCAAATCAAAGTGTATCTAACACAACCAAATATCATGGTCTTAGGCTTCAGGCTCTTTGAGGGCCTTTATATTACTTCAATGAGGGAACTCACTCTTCCGTTGTTCTAAATCTAAACTAAACTGCTTTTAGATTCTGGCACTCGTTCCTTCCTCACATGAAAAACTATTTTCATGCCTCATCTCATTGTTGAAACCTTTTCAAAGATGGATATTATTTTCGAGGAGCTTTTCTAGTGCTATCATTATGTCATCCATCCATGGTAATACCCTGTGTGATTTTCCATTCAACATTGATGGTTTGAATGGCTTCAACTTCTTTACATCCACAAGTAGATCTTCATGAATGACAGCAGGTTCAGCTAACAGGCATTATAATTGATCATATTCAGGACTCAAAATGGCTTGTACCATACTACTAAAGCTTTCTTCATTCAAATTTTTGGCACTCCTTCCTAATTACACAAGATCCCTACCTTTGCAAGTTATTCTTTTCAATTTTCCCTTCCAAATTACACAAGATCCCTACCTTTGCAAGTTATTCAAATCAATTTCCCATCATGACGCTCTTTGTACTTGTTATGGGACATCTCCAATAGCTTCTTCATAATAGAATGCATCAACTTGATATTCTCAATCAACTTCTAAGCTCCCTAATGTGTTGATTCCTTGACACTTGATGTGTTGAGTTGGAACTCTAGGTAAAACAAGCTCTATGATGGGTAACCCAAACATACCTCAAATGAACTTGACTTGTAGAATTAAGGATAGCTTAATTGAAAGCAAATAAAATGCACAATAGACTCTTTTTCTATATCTTTGAATGTCATGAGTTGTATCATGTATGAGTCATACGATTATAACATTCAAAACTATTTGGTCATTTGCTTGAGAGTGGAAGATTTTCTTCATCTTATATCTCATATCTATCATCGATTCAACAATGTAATAAAACCCACCAAAAAAATCTAGTATCCTTATCTAATACTACTGTGGATGGCAATCTGAAGAGAACACACACATGCTTGAAGAATAACTTTGTTCCTCCTTAATTCTTATCTTTTGTCACTATAATGTTAGTGATCACATTTTTAAGAATGCATTCTAATTTACAAATAGATAAAATCTTGCCTCATTTTTGTACATCTCCTAAAAACTCTATTGAAATGCTCTTCCACAATAAAATGAATATGATAATGGCATGTGTAGCACCTGCTTCTAATTGTAGGTCTAATGGCACTGTATAACATGCATACTTAAACAAACCCATCTCTTGATCACATAAAAGTGTTTGACATCCTTGACACAACCTTTGCAAACCCATTTCTACTTGCCTTGCCATGGCCTTGGCCTTGAGGGATAGAAGCTTACTTGCCATGATGGAGTAACCAACCTTGCAGATGGAAATTAGATGACTTCCCTACAATTATATCCTCCATGATATCCTTACAGTCAAAGTTTCATCTCACTTCGACATATACTTATGTTCCTTCAATTGAACTCACATAACCATGGATAGACATCGGCTATCGACTAGAGACATTGGGATCATGTTGATGAGTTTGTTATAAATCTCTTCTTGTACTTGACCACAATATGAAACTATTGTAGATAAGTCATTTTCTTCAAGTATTATTGCTTTTGCATCTTGCACTTTTTCAACAAATACTACAGTGGTTGGTGATGTGAATACACAACAATCTCCATGCTTAGCAAAAAAGATCATCAATGATTCACGATTGTTGTAAATTATGGGAGTGTGATATCCACAAGAAGAGGGGTTAAATTGTGCAAACTAATAACTTTCAAACAAACTTAAGTAATTCAATTTACTTTGTAATAGAAGACTTTACTATTCTTAATCTTGTGGACTATTATAACACTTATTTTTAAAAAATGTTGTTAAACTTACAAAATTTATTGTATTATAGAGCAAGTACCTACAAGAGTTACAAGTGATTCAATCCAAACTCGAATCTATATTCACCTCCGACCAGATGGCTAGATAATTTATTAAATAGCGGATTAATAAAAGCCTACAACATCAGCTCAATAAAAGCATATGTCAACACACCGACTTAATAAAAGCATACAATCAACAATAAAAGCCAACACACCAGCTTAATAAAAGTTTACAATCATAGCTTAATAAAAGCCAATAAAAGAATAAATAAAAATCCCATCAATAGAACAAACTATATAAAAGCTCAATAAAATAATTCCTATAATCAATGAACAATTAAATAAGAGACACACTACTTGAATTAATACAACATGAGTAATAAAGTTCAACATTCATATAAGAGATAATAAAATAGATATAATTTGAAATAATAAAGTGCAATTTAGCTCAAAGATGAAATGAAATGATAAAATGAGTGTTCTGAGTTAAGTACCACAATCTTGCCCTTTCCTCTTCTTAAAAAAGATGAATGGAATCAAGTTTTCTTACAAAAGATTTTCTAATCAAGCATTAGTTTATTATATCATGTTTTGATGCCTTTATATACTTCTAAAAATGCTCTTAAATAACTCCAAAACTCCTTCAAATAGTTACATCAAAAACTAATCAAACTAGCCATTATATTTTGAATTTATCATAATATACGATATGCCATATAAAAAACTAGTCCAACTAGACGTTACATCCTGAACTTATCGTACTATATGATACAAAGGATCGTGCACATACAATGCACCATTGAGAACATCATCCAGTCAATTGCCAAAGTTCGACTAGTTCATTTTCACTGCAAAAAACGAATTGTATAGATATGTTGTACGCATCATATGGTAAAACGAACAAAACAATGTAAATCTAAATTCTGAACTCTCGAAAAAATGTTGTACGATATCTGAATGTACATTATGATAGATCCTATGACAAGCTCACTTATAGCAATAATAAGGTATCGTGTTAATACAATAAAAAGATTGTATTACTATAATACAAATCTGTCCAATATATGACTAAGTCTCAAAATCAAGCTCTCGAATTAATTGGTATCGTATAAGTGCAAAAACTACATCGTACAATACGACCAAAAACGGCGCGCACACAACCTAAGTCCTAAATTCTCACTAAACAGATAAATGGATTGTACAACTTTGATAAATGTCAACGTACTCTATGACTACAATTAGCTTTCTATATAGTGTTATCCTTGTATGATATGAAATCGTACTTGTATAACAATACAACAAATTCTAATTTCTATTATTACTTGATCTAATCTATTGTTCGATCCTCCTAATGAATGTATCGTACTAGTATGAAAGGTAATATCGTACTATAAAATGTCTTATGATCCTCTTAACCTTAGAGATGTTCTTCAATTTTTTACAATCTCATATATCTACCTTGGTCATATCAATCTTCATTTGTCCATTTCAACCTCAAATGCTAGATAGAACAAAGTGGTAAACCAGAATTCACACTAGTTCGAGTTTGGATCAAACTAATGATGAAGTAGTTCAAGAACCTTCAACACAAGCCTTATAACATTTTGATTATAGATCCAATGTTAACTAAATAAACCATGACGACACATTACACAGGCCTAATGCTTAATGAAATCATGAACCACTTGTATAAATTGATCAGGTTGCGACCATTGTATTTTACAATATTGCTTGTGGTTATAGACTTGGACATGATTAATATCTATACATGCTTCAATTGATCGAGCAAATTGTCAATCCTGAGCAATTGATTCAGGTTTTTTTAGGGTGATTTTAGTGAGTATACTATTTCATGCATATTATCTAAATCCCAATCCTATTTGAAACCATCACAAAATGCAACTTATATGACAAACAACTCAGCCTTGATGTTCCATTGTCAAGCAACTCTATCTATTCTTAATCTCACCAGTCTCCATTAAGAAACTCGAATAAATCTTTATCATCAACAATAAGGCATCCAAAATAAGAGATCTAGTGCTCTACACTTCTTGATGTTCACCTTCATGGGTCTTCAAAGAGAAGTGGGTATTCTCCCAAGATCCTCTTCAACTCATGGCCCATCTTTTCTTCAATAAGTACAACCCTTCCATCTGGCTTCTCAAATTATACTAGTAGAAAGCAACTCTAGCAAGCACTAACAAGCCTTTCACCCATCCAACAACTATCAAGTCTACTTGTCTGGCCATCGATCTTTCCTCCCATCCTTTGTCAATTAGTACCCTGGGTTTCTCGAACGTAGACATTAGCTCTATCCCACTGACACAACGATGTATTGACATTAGTACCCTGGGTTTCTTGAGTATTGCAAACTTCAGTTTGCCTTATCCCTTGGTCCAATTGAATCTACTCAAAGCTTAAGTATAAGAATGAATCATCAAGAAACCAACTCATAACACACAACCTATTAAGATCAAGTTCTTCTGGCTATTTGTGTTGACAATGATGCTTATGAGCCCTTTGTTCCCTTGAACCCCAAGAAGTAAATAACTCTTGTGACTTCTCCACTTCAACTTAAACCTGTCCTCCTTCATCCTAATCATCAAAGATAAACTCAAGTCGATTGATTATTAAATCTTAAGGGCTTACCCTAGATTTGTGGTAATCAATCCTCCTTATATCCCCATTCTTTTTGCACTTCTTGGGGTATAACTTTAGATGAAGCTTCCAATATTTGACATTACAATGCCTATAGTATTTGTTGAACATCATTAATTCTATAATGCACTTTGAGGCATTTTCTTTCTCTTGTTGTTGTTGTCCATTCTTGTTCTTCTCCATTCCCATTTCTTCGTCACAACAACTTTAATCAATGCAGTTCTTGTCCTTCTTCTCAATCATCATTGTAAAGGAACTAACTTGGAAAGAGAAATTAAGGGAAACAACTCAATCCAGCAATCACCTAGACAACCCATTCTTCTCCTTGCATTCACTCAGGAAAAGCAAAAGTTCCCTCCATTTCTTTTATGTGACTTAATTCTCTTGTACGATGTGAACACAAAGCCTTGCCTCCTTACAAAGGCATAGAACTCCCAATTTTGTACTTCCACTAACATAATGAATCCTCCACTGTTGCCTTTTTAGCCATGTTTTATTTTTCCTTATTTTGTGGTTTTCCATGCAAAAAACTCTCATTCTATTATTAATCACTATTTTAGCTCCCAAATCTGGTTCAACCAATGTTCGTTTACCCTAAATGAAAGTAAATCCTTATCAAGATCCAACCAACATCAAAGAAATTCCAAAAGATCACTTCAACATTTTACTAACATTGTCTATGGGAATGGAAGACAGATCGAAAAACACTAGGTAAAGGCATCACATTGATCAGACTGAAGCTTCCTATCAACGACCAAGTTACCAATGCAGCTTCCATCATTGATCAAGCATCTGTATTGCATCCTCCACCTCAAGCAACTCCCCATTGCCAAGTCCCCTTCTCTTAAGCTTGATTGTTGACTCCTTTATGTCAACATCATGCTATGTGTAGCAATTGGTATAGTACTTGTAGGCATTGGCAATTTCTTCCCCTCATTAGTGGCTCTATGAGACCAACTCCAAAAATCAAGCTCTAAGTCATCAAAATCTTCAAAGGAGTGAAAGACATTAAAGATATTGTTCAAAATTTGAGACAACTATGGTGATGCACGTGATCTCTAACATTGTGTTGCCACCTCTTCACAACCCTCCTTAAGGACCTGGTTCTTAAGTGGTTATGAAGGTTGCCACCACCATCCTTCATCTCCCTCATCAACAATCTCCTATAGATCAAGATAGCATAGTGCTTGGCATTTAGTGAAATTCTAATTCACATATTGAAAATATGGTAATAACTTTATTATTTTATGAAACTTTTATATGAACTTCTTGGGCCTTGTAATGTTAAGTTATACTCTATTATGAATCATTGATTAGTCTCATGAGAATTTCAATTATTGTCACAAAAGAAAACTTGTTAGAAAGGTATTTTTTTTATTATCAAGTAGATGATTAACTTGCCTAGTTTATTTGAATAGCAAATTGCTCTATAAAAGCATCATAGACTTAAGCTCTAGCCAAGTTCTAGTTTCCCATGATTTAAATGACCTATGCTTGAATGTTTTCCTATATACTCGAGCTCAAGACAAACTTAAGCCAGGACAATAAACTCAAAATTGAATGTGTTGTTAAACTCAATTTATTTACATCATTTACAAGCCTAACAAGTTGGATCTTTTAGCATGTTATTGCCTTAAAATATCAAGTAGTACAAACCTTTCTAAATATTTTTTTGGTTGCATCATTAGGTTTTTTTTTGTAAATATTTAAATTAGTTAATTAAAATAAGATGAAGTACAAATCTGGTACATATATTTGTTAGGATCATTCTTCATATTTGACAATACCACAATAAAATAATTATTTTAGAACTAAAATTTCACTTAACAAACCATGAATAACACTTAAGATAGTTAACTCGAAACTAGTATTGTGCTCCAAGAAAAATATCTTCAAGAACAAATCATTGAGTTCAAGATCTATCAAAATAATAGCAAACCTTCAACAATATTCTAGTTGGAACTCATTATAGATAAGTGTAAAATTCATCATGTGTACCCTCCAATTCTTCAACTAAGAAAGAAAAGTGCAATCAAGGTTACAAGACATCTCATCCAATTATGAAGAATATAACAATTGAGAAAACTAAAAAATTGTAGCTTCTGATACTTCTCAAGGCCTTGCTTATTCCATGAAAGACAAACAACTCATACAAAGTAAAATAGGCTACAAAGAATACATTAAGCATGACAAATAACAAGCTTTTAAAGATTAAAAGACAATTTCTAGCATCATCTAATTGCATATCCTTTGGATCATCAATGTTTAATACTGACAAATGAACAATAATCTACCAACATTAAGAAAATCACAAAAATCTTACCAGAGGTTTTCACATACATAACATTAAATATATGCTTATTTATATATACAATATTTAAATCATTAACATTACCTACACATCACCTGAATCTTAAAATATTACTAAATAACAATTTCATACCTTAAAACTAATAATAATTAACACCTAAATAAAGTAAATAAATTATATATAAAATGCTATTAAGTATATTAATTGATAGAAATATTAATATAACAAGAATAAAAACAATCAATTTAAATTACATTTGAGTGTTTTGTATGTTTTTAATAATAAAATATTTAAAAATATGTTAAATAATTTCAAAAAAGTTGCTTTTAATAACAATTTTTAAAAACTTGTTTGCATTGAAAAATGAATAAAAAATTTAAATAATATTTAGGATTTAAATTTTATTAAATTTAGGAGATTAAATTATTGTTTAGTAATATTTTAATATTAGGGCGATATTTAGATAATATTAAAGATTTAAATATTGTATATATAAATTAACATAATCTAAGTTATGCATGTAAAAAGCCTATAAAACTATTGTCATCTTGGATGAATGGGATAAAATAATCACTAAACTTGGAAGCATGACATTAGATTCCAATAAGATAAGAAAACAACTAACATGAGGTTGTTTTGCATGGAGGGTGGTATGCAAAGTGATAGAAACCTACATCCCTTTAAGTACTTTATAGTATTCAAAGATAACATTGGGGAGATGTAATCAAGCACTCTACAAACCACAAAATGGAAGCATCGACAATTGCAATGTAGAATTATTCTCAAAAAAGCTTAATAAGGAAATCCTGTAGCTTAATTACAACTCAATCACAATATCGATGCAACAAAAGCTAATTGAACTTATAAAATCTAAAAATAAAAATAGAAAATAACAAGCCTAAAATCTCACTACATTAGGTTAGGTATATAAATCTACTATGTTATTACATTCTATCTATTAAATTTTTTCTTTTATATCTAAGAACTTTATATTCTTTTAATAATTTCTTATCTTTTTTAGATAGAAGAAAATTTTAATAACAAAAATCTATTAATGTGGACATTAAGTAACCTCTGTTTAATATATCAAAGCTATCTAAGTTGATTCTTCATAAAATTATCCTCAATTTGAGATCTAAGAACTCTCTCCTCAAGACATTCATTTCAATAGCATCTTCTCAAAAAATAGCCTCTCATTCATCTAAACATACTCATTTCTACAATACTTGTCCTATTTGTATATTTAGAAACTTCACAAGCTACCATTCTACAACATATAACATTATCAATCTTACTATAATCCATAAAACTTTGTTAACTTCATTTTAATCTTGATAAGGATGTCTCAAGCACATAACACATTACAAAATACTCTCTATTTCAAAATAATTACATCATATTATTAATATCTCATTAATTTCACTATCATTTTAGATTATAGACTTACGATAACAAAATCTCTCCATCTTCAATATACTATGATTTCCAATAATAATCACTACAATTATACTCTTATCTTAACCAAACTTGCATTATATAAACCTGATTTTAAGACTACCAAGATGTAATCCTTTTTAACTCCAAATTCATTATCCATGCATCCAATTTAACTTTAACCCTTTTTCAATTTGACCAGCAACAAAGGAAACATCCTTCCAAAATGTTATAAACTTTGCTCAAGTTTCTAGATTTGTTGCATAAATTTTGATGTAAAAAATGGTGCAGATAGAAGCAAGTTTTTTCTGTCAGCGATGAAACTAGGGTAAAGATGACAGACGTAATACGCAAAAAGAGCAAGACATCGCTAGTGAAGGAAATCAATGAGGACTACAATATAGTTTATCATTGATGTCTACCAAATGCTACTGTGCTTTCTGCAAACCATGAGCTCATACAAAAAATTTCAAAAGGTGGATAAACTATACAGCAGACACTGGAAAAATGAAATTTGTGCTAAAAAAAAAGAACGAACCAACAAACCATGTATTCCTGTCGCGAGTTTCTGTACGTAGCTATGAAAAAAGGGTGGCTAGACTTGAACGACCTTGCAGATTCTAAAGCTCTCTCATTGTTGAATACCTTTGAACCTTCAAGGATAACCCGACCATTTACAACTTTACCTGTATAGTTAAAACACGAGGCGAGAAATGATGCAGAAACCCAATTAAATCTTAGGCGTAAAACAATCTTAAAGAATAAAAAAATTTTAGATAGAGACACTCACGCCAATGTTTCGAACTCCGGATGATCCTGGTCTCCACAACTTGCTCTTCTGTACAAATCCCCTCCTCCATTTTGACAAAATGAGTTGTATCTTCCTTCTCACACCCGGTGATACCGTAGATCTTCACCTCGAACCCTAGATTACCATCATATGCAAAGAGCAAGAACTCCCCCATGGTAATAGAGAGATCAGAGACAAAACACTCCCAACCTTCTCCAAAGAACAAGCCTTTCCCCACTCTCTCTATCTTGACCGGCCATTGTCGCCCTCCTCGACACCTGAGAATGAATTTCACGCATTCTCCAGGAAGGTGCTTCACAAAACTTGGGGGAATCCGCTGATAGAAATGAAGAGCACACGCGAAAGAAGGAGACGGTAAATGAAAGAATTGTTATAGAAATTTAAATATGATGGAATCGGAGACTTACCAAGCTCGTTTGGAAGTTGCCAAACATCACTTTGAAGAATGAAGCCCTCTCCCACACCGGCTTCTCCATGTCCGACGCCGGCTGGGGAAGTGAGTGAAGCGAAGTACCATATTGGAACTTAGGGGGCCGTTTGGTTGGGTTTATCAATAATTTAACCAGTGTTATCATTAATGTGAAATATTTAACAAATATTTCTTTTTAAAAAATTACGAAATTAATTATATTTTTTAGATAATAACAAAAACAAATTATGATATATTATAAAAAATAAATAAACAAATTATTAAAATAATTTAATAAAAACTGATGGCTTTTGTTGTTTTCTAAATAAATAAAATTTATTAAACCGTTTAACAGATTAAAAAACGTTTTTAATGTAAAGTTTTTATTATAATTTGTATTTTAATCATTTGTTAGTTATTTTAAAACACTTGTTTTAAATTATATTTAAAATAACGTGAGGCAATATTTTTAAAATGAATAAGATTATAAATATTGTAATAATTTACACATACAAAATTAAAATAACAAAAGAAAATATTTTTTATTATTTTTTGTATATCATGTTTTTAATTTAACAAAAGATTTGTCCCAAATTAGAGCCATTCTAATTTAATTTTTATATTAAAATTTTTTAATATATTTTGAGTTAATTAATATTATTTTATATTTGTTTATTTAACATATTGATATTTAGTGTCAATAATCTTTTATGACAAATTAGTTCTCATTTTTTCAATTAAAAGAGACATAATTCTCTCATTCTTTTATTGTTAAATATGAAAATAAAAGAAAATAATAAAACTTTTTTGTATATCTTTAATGAGACGAATAAGATGTCGATCTGTAGTATTAACATATACCTTTTTTCAATATGTAACCACATAAGAAATGTCAAAATATAAAAGAGTTATAACATGGGAGTTTTTAAATTACTTTAAATCCACTGATAACTTTTTGCATTACTGATCGTAATAAATTTTGTTATTCCATTAAACATTTTGAGACTTATTAATACTGATAATAATTTTTCTGATAACAAAACTTTTTTCTCGTATCATCATAAGCCTTATTGAATAAACAAATTCAAAATGTATATACAATATTGTATATAAAAAAGATTTTTCTTAAAACAAAGTTAATTTTAGTTTAAAAATATAAAGAAGAAGTTATAAAATGAGGCAACACATTGTTTGTTTAAAGATGACAAAAAAAAGATAAAGTAAAATTTGATATTTAGAATCTAAGTTTTAACTTAGACATATGATTAATAAAAGATAGAAAAAAAATTGTTAGTATGCACATGATGTTTGTTAAGTCACATTAGAAATTATATACATATTATTTATTTGATAGTTATACAAAAGTAAAACTATACAAACATTAGTTAATACATTTAAATATTTATTAAATTTGCAAATTCATTTATTATACTCGCATTATTGTTTTTAAAAGGTATTCGTATGATATAAATATATAAAAATGCCACAAATGTCATGTAAACTAAATAAAAGGGCATTCGCATGGGCCGTCTGCCTGTTTCCGCAGAATATCATTCCGCCGTGTCGGTCTTCTTTGCTTCCACCGCTTGTGCCCTTCTCCTCAGAAACGATCGATTCATCTTCCAAAATATGGACATCAGGGAGTCGATCGAGCACCAGACGACCTTCTCACTGCAACTGGCGAAGCGTATCGGCTCGGCCCTCGCTGGAGGCTCCAACGTTGTTTTTTCGCCGCTGTCGATCCACACTACCCTTTCTCTCCTCGCCGTAGGATCGAAGGGCGAAACCCTGGAGCAAATCGTATCCGTTCTCCGTGCAGGTTCCGTCGCCGATCTCAGTGCGATCTCCTCGCAGATCGCTCAACTCATTTTAGCGGACAGTTCCTCTGCCGGGGGACCCAGGTTGACCGTTGCGAATGGGGTTTGGGTTGACGGCTCGCTTTCTCTTAAGTCCACATTTAAAGAGTTGGTTATTTCTACCTACAAGGCAGAGGTCAAATCTGTCGATTTTATAACTAAGGTTAGTTGAGTACGTTGATGACAAATGTTCCTTCTGGCATAGCTTTCCTGTGTATTATTTACCGGGTTCTTTTGTTAGTACAAAAGATAATACATCAAACATAAAAATAAATCCTTAAATTTAATGGAAACCGAGACTACAACAAGGTTAACGTGCAGGCTAATAATCTGATCATCACATCAAAGTTAAGTCAACACCCATAAAAGCATACAACGTAGATCAAGTATAGTTTCTTCCAGTTTACATGCTTGGTTACGTTGAAACTTCTTGTGCTCCTAATTCGCATGCTTGTATACGGTTGAACCTTTTTGCCCAATTCGTCAACCCTTTCTATTTAAAATCCTTTGTTGAATGTTTATGGGAATTGTGGATTTACTCTGTTGATTACGAAAAATTGAGTTGCTTCAGCAGCATATTTCTCCTTGTTATTTGAAGTAGGTATTTTTTTCAAAAGACAATCACGAGCCATGATTTATTTAATCAATAACTAGTTATAAAAATTGTAATTGTCTTTGAGGATTGTACAAAATTCAGTGTCAATGATACTCTGTTCAACATCATCACCTTGTCTCTTATGATCCCATCAAGAATAGAAGCAACATTTAGAGTCATATCACCTTCATGCCACAACCCTCACAACATGGTCAACTCCTTGTTGGCAAGATGCTTGGTTTCCCATGGCCCTTTCAGTTTCATCACTGCAATTTTATAAGTCAATAACTACTTCCTTGTGGCTTTGAGGAGATTACCACGATGATCATGGATCAGAACATGAATAGTGATTTACCCTTCACATGTCCATTGAGATTGACCTTAATTTAAGTTGAAGGAGGTAGATCTCAATGCGGTGATGATAGGTATAGAATGCTACCAAAGCATGATGGGTTTAAATTCTTTGAGTTAAACTAAGAAGTCAATGAATTAAAAGATAAATAATTGTATATATCATCGATGAGGAACATACGTTGTTATTGGGTAATCTATTGTTGCATGGAGCTAAAGTACCTTAGTAAGGGTGCAGGTTAAGCAGATTGCTTTGTAACTCATTGAGCATGTTGTGCAGTAAACTAAAACACATTAACAAGATGGGTCATTTGGATAGCAAGAGAGAGATGTTTTGCTAGCAATTGTAGCACTTTGTGGGTGAAACAATGCACGATTGAGGTCTTTTGTGATAATACAACCCCATGGACAATATGAGACTATCAAACCTCTCATTGCAAGCCATGCCTTAGTTATCATTATACCTCTGAATATTCTCCATAAGAATGTGGTGAATTGTGGGTGCACCATTGGAATCGTATACCACTCCTATTTGTTACGTCAACGAAGAGTCATCCATGCAATAATGATTTAAGTGTTCCATCACCCGTCAAATGACGTTAAATAAGGTTGTTCCTAAAGTAAAAGCGCAATTGAGCTAACACAAAAATCCTCCATACCAAATAAACAATGAAACACTTCAAATCCTAATGACCATCTAATTGCATAAACACTCGCCTTCAGAACATTCATTGACATAGTGATGGTGTAAGTCATTTTCACATGGTTGACATGTTGATCAATTAATCATAAAAATTTAATCAATCCTTGCTCGAGACAATTCTTAAAAATTGTTGTCCATATTCTATTAACCTGTTATGCAAACTAACTTCCATGCTTAATAGTCCTTATACTAAATAAAAATATAAACTTGCTCTTCCCATACCTTGTTTTAAGATACACTACCCATGTTCATTCAAATCCCCACATTACCTTAGTTGTTGTTTTGCCCACCAACATCCATATTCACTCCCTAAGGTTATGAATGATAAGGCCACAGTAGCTCCTTGTCTTGCATGTTGATTCTTAAACAAGGTAATAGGTAGACTGCTTGTGAAGGTCTTCATTGTATGAAAAGGCACTAAAAAGTCTCTCATCTAAGCCCAATTCATAGATATGAGCATAAATGTAATATCCTGGAAAAAAAAAAAAAGAAAAAAAAAAAAAGAGACGCACTGGCGTCGGATGCGAGGCGATCCGACGACGCCGCGTGCGCCCGTACGACCCGATCCCGAGGGAGGAGAAAGAAAGGGAGAGGAAGCCGTGCGAGTGATCCCGTGCCGAGACCATGCGAAGCAGCGGAGGGTTTTTTTTTCCCGCAGCGGTCTCCGTCCCGACGAAAAATCGGAAGAAGGGGTAGTCCGGCGGCGGTGATTTCAGGTTCCGAGCTCAGCGAGGAGGGGAAACCGGGTAAGTTCCGAGCTTTTTTTTCTCTTTCCCGAGCCATTTTCTCTCTCCTCGAACCGTAGAAGGGAAAGTTTTTTTACGGGATTTTTTTTGGGATTTCGGGTTGTTGTGCAGCCCTTCTCCTTTTTGCATCCCGAGCCAGGGAAACCGCGAACAGCAAAGGGGAAAAAGGAATTTCTGCGGTGCAGCCCTTTCTCGTTTTCCGTGCCGAGAAAGGAGGGTTGCATGCGAGTGTCGGCTTGATCCGAGGGGAATTTCTGAACCGTGCAGCGGTCAGCGACAGCCTCCGGTGAGTTTCTTTTGTTGTTCTTAAGCCGGCGGTAAGAGGTTTTCTATTTATCTTATCCCCTTGAATTATTTTGTGCTTGACCAGTGTTAAAGGGGGGAGAAATTGAAAAGAAGTGTTGAGTGGCGAAGGCTGCATAAGTGTTAAGAAAGCAAACTCTGACAGGTAATTTAATGTTCATTCTGCAGAGATCAATTACCTGTATGTTGCAGCATTTAAAACAAATTTTGATAAAAATATATTGATTTGCGATTTCAGCACCCTGTAATTGAAATAAATGAGAAGAAGAGGAAGGGGAAGGGGAAGAGGCCAAAGAATGGCAGGACCCTCAGGACCTCAAGTAGGTGAATTTATTTAAATAGTAATGTAAGTAGTGATTGTTATTTTATTATAAAAGCATGGCTTTGAAATATTATGGTATTATATGAAAATGAAATGAGAATTTGCAATATGATACTATGGTATAGTAAAATGTAAAGCATGCCAAAGAAAATGTGTAGAGGTATCGATTATGCCTCTTAAAGGGTTAAATTCTCTAAAAAGAAAAGTAAAAAAAAAAAGAAAAGAATTGATCCTAGATCGCATCTCAGTAGTCCCCGGACATATGAGCACCAGCACAGGATGCTGGGCATGATGAGATGGCATAGAGACCTCCCTCGCATTGCTAGTACTTTGTGCAGGGCTGAGTGCGGAGGGATATGATGAGATCGAGACATCTCGTATATGGCTAGCACTTTGTGCAGGGCTGAGATACGGAGATGGTCCGACGTGATAGAGATCGAGACATCTCGTATATGGCTAGCACTTTGTGCAGGGCTGAGATACGGAGATGGTCCGACGTGATAGGCTTGGCCAGCCACGATATGCCTACAGGCAATGGTCTCTAGATGAGATAGATGCCATAGAGATGTGATATGATATGATAAGGATGGGGGATGTGGATCATGGGGAAAGTCTGGGACCCAGCAAGAAAAGAAAAGAAAAGAAAAAAAAAAAATGAATAAGAAAAAAAAAAGAATTGAAAAGAAGAAGAAATGAATTGCATACTTTGCTTGATTCATTGCATGCTGATTTCAGATTTATCTTTGCCATATTTACACTTGAGATAAAGCATGTTGTTGGATATTCATCATGTTATATCCTTGTAGCCATAGCATTCACCTACTGGGCTTTATAAGCTCATTTCCCCTACTTACATTACAGGACATGCCACTGATTCACAGAGAGAGGGTGCTTAGGATGGTATGGGACTTTGTACAAACGTATCTGTTATTTCGTTTTTTTGTAATTTTTGTACAGGATTTCCCAAGTGACAGGTATGCATATATTGAAGTTGCTGTTGATTATAAAGGTAACAGTTTTATTTTGTTTGCGTCACCCTCGCCTAGTTTTACAGTTGTGTCCTCAATTATATGCTGCTATGCTCTGATTAGCTGATTTTATCAGTAGATTATAGTGATAGTTTAGGCGGGGCGTGACAATAAATATGTGACATGGACTAGATTGGGATCCTTGCCAAACTTTTGATCAAAGTGATCTGCTTAACGAGAGAAAGTGCCAAAGCTCTTGAAGCTGTAATGCCTTCTCTGATGGATTGAACAATATAAAAGAAATTCATTATGGTGGTCAAATTGCATTTTATATGAATTCCCAAATATTTTTCGTCCTTTTCTTGTTTAAACTTCATCTTATTGATAGTCATATTTCTTCTCCTTCTAGTGATCCTCTTACTAAAGAAGTTTTATGAGAGCACACCAAAAATATCATTGGCAATTTGAAAGGAAGTAAGTGCAAAAAGAAAATACTTATTAGTAAATAATAAGAGAGAGACAAGGGAACCTGAGATCAATATTTTTATCTTGAGAAGAGTCCCATTGTTTGATCCTTGATTGAATGAGGAGATATGGTAGATATGATTGCTAAATGAATAAGGAGATTATGTACTCCTCTTATTGAATCCATAGGATGTTTTAATCCCCTCTAAACAATCATCATTGGCCAACAAAGCAAACCCTCTGTTGGACATTCAGATTGGTGGCCATGAACACTATTGTTCCAGAAACCCCAAATGACAGCATTGTGAGTTGAAATTTCCATATGGGTATTCTTTGATGTTCAAGGAATCATTGTGGCAGAAAATTATGGGTTGAATTATAATTTCTTGCCCTTGATATTTCGTGTTGGCATGTATTTCATATCATTAAAAAAAATTTGTCTTGTTTTAAGAAAAAGAGAGAAAAAATGTAATTTGGGTATGAGAAAATAAATTTTTTTTTGCCTATGGAGGCCTAGCTAAGGCCTATGTGCTCAAAAGTAAGAACTTCAAGGCCTTTGGTGTTAAGGTGTGCCAAATGATGCTAGCTTATAGTGGCACCAAATGGTGTAGCTTGTTTCGAGGCAGTTGGTCCTTGCACTTGCACTAATTAGAAACATAAAAAATGTTTTGCTTATTTGGCCCTATAGCTTGCATTTGGCTTGCGTTTCTTGAGGTGTCTTTATTTTGAAGGGAAAAAAAAAAGTCCCAATTGGGAATTATAGAGATGCTTCAATGGTTGAGGCACCTAGAATCTAATAAGAGCGTGTAGGATGGGTTTTAAAACTTTTGGCTTCCAAGCTTTTGTAGAGATGAAACCTTTTTGTCTACTCTATCTTTGCTAGCCAATTGTTCCTCTTTTATTTGTATTTTCTTTTTTAAAAATAAAATAATAAACGAATACAATTATGGCACCATCCCTTTTACTGCATCTGGTTTTGAGGGAAAACTCATTAGTAAAAGCCAAAAGGATTTAGACTTGATCGGACTGGGGTGTTACTTCTTTGTGTTAATCGGAATTTGAGCAAAAACTTATTATAAAAAGTTGAATGTTTATAGGCCTTATCAGATTATGATTTCTTCTCTTTGGCTCCACCCCCATGTGAATAAAAACTCGAAGGGAAAAATTTGAAGGATGGTCAACTTCCTTGGATACAATTATTTTCCAATTTGGCTTGACTAGGCTTGAGTGAATACTTGTTAGGAAAAACTTAATAGTGGTTACCCTCCCCAGATCTTACATGTTTGCTTTCATATTTGTGTATTTGACTTTTAATGAAAACTTGATGAGGCATTTAGCTATAGCCAACATGGAATATTTTACTTTTGCTTTTTATGGGTTGACCCAACTTTGAGTGAAAACTAGTCAGGGAACATGTGATGGAAAAATTATATTTTTCGTAGTAATGGCTCTGTCCATGCTACACTTTGCAACTGCTAGTCTACCCAGTTGCAATTAAACCTTGCTGGGATGTTGAAAGATTGCCAAATTTTTTGTATACTGTTAACATCGTTTATATATCTTATTAACTCGACTAGGGCAAAGGCTTGTCGGAGGACATTGAAATGCTTTTGAAAGTTATAGCAAAATTTCAATTTAGAAAAAATTTTGAATAAACAAAGAAATATTATATTGATAAAAATGTAGTAATTTTTTTTGTTTCAAACAAGGATGAAAAATATCTTTAGTTTCTTTGAATAAGTATTAAAGAAAATAGTGAACTCTTATGAGCTTCTCTTTTTCTATAAAAAAAAGGATATTAAAAGAAAATAAGTTAAAAAAGATGAAGAAATTTCTTTTTCTTATAGAATAAAAATAAAAATAATGATTATTTTTTTAATTAAAAAATATTAATTAAAGTTGAAAAAGAGTTTTCTTTTATATTGAAAATAAAAAAATAAAAGAAAAAAACAAAAAAAAAAAAACTTTTTTATGCCAAAAGAAAGGAGGTAATTAAAAAGAAAAGAAGTAATTAAGAGTAATTGATATTAGGCTTCTCTTGCATACCTACAAGTAACTCTATAAGCACAAGGTAAATTTGGCACCTATTTTAAATACAAAATCAAATTGGTTGAGACAAACCCACATCTAAAATCAAATTTCGTAAATTGAACCCTTTATTATCAATTTAGTGGGTAAAGATCGATAAAAGCTCGAACCAAACTCTTCTGGGTAGAATCCCCAACAACTACTGATTATCTCCTTCATTTTTTCAACTCTTATGGATTCAGTCTCATTAAATTATCACTTTTAAATTTGGCAACTATTAAACTAGGTGAAATCTCTAACAATTTCTTATTGATTGGGATTAAAAGACTTTTTTAAAACAAACTCCTATGGTTGGGAACAAAATATTCATTAACTCTAACCAAACTTCCACAATAGAGTTGTTAGCAACTATTAATTTAGGGCAAAATACCCTTCATAAAACCGAACGAGCAAATTCCACCACAACTACTATATAAAACTGGGACAAATCTACAAACTCACCAATCCAATTTTTTAAGTCATAATTCCTTACAACTACCAAGTCAAGTCTGAAACTAAAATACCCACCAAACTCCTATCGATAGAATCTTTTAAAACTATTATTTTAAAATTCATTAGTAGTCCGAACCTAGAGATCAGATAAAGCCCCATAAAGCTACCATTCTTATTTCTAGTTAAATTTAAAACCTAGAAATTTGATAGGATTCAACAAAACTAAGGATTCGATAGACTAAGGTGTTAGACTCAAAACACTTCCATCTACCCACTACCGCTATCCTTGTTAATACGGGACATTCTAATAGAGAGAAGCCATGATTCCTAATGGGTTTGCTAAGTTTTACAACAAATCTCTTGTGACTTCTAGTCAAATATTATTTGATGTGTCCAAGATGACAAAACCATAGAGATCTCAATCAATTAGCGTCATTGCCCGCCAAACCCTCCCCTCATAGAAAAAAATTATTATAATAAAAAATGATAAATGGATGGTGATTGATGCTTTTTATGTTACTTTGAAAGGGTAATTAACCATATGACTTGCATGCTCAAGGGAAACAACACAAATTTGCTTTGATTTGTAGTAAAGTCTGTTTGTGTACTAAAATTTAATTTACCTTTTGAGCCATACATCTTGCATCTTGCATCCCACTAGGAGCAATCCTCTTAGGTGAATGGTGCACCCATCTTGTCTCCTTGGTTTGGAAGCAATGCACACCTAATTGCTCCATAGAGAAAAGACTATAACATGAATCTCCTTCTATTGGATAAGAGCAACCTATGCAACAATATTGGAAGAATAAATGATGATCCTATAAGGGATAGGCTAAATTGGAATAGGGCACAAAGGAAGAACCACTTCTTGAGAAGTGGTCAAACAATAAATTGCCCATGCCTTCTAGATTTGTAACTCGCTTTGCATGTTGATCCTAAAGAAAGTGTATATGTTTACTCTTTTCTTGAAGTAGTTGCAACAATAGAAGAAAGCATGTTCAAGTTCACCTAGGAAAGCCACCTAACCTTAGCACATTGCGACAGTCTATGTTTCAAGGTAAGTGTTATTGTTCACCATCATCCTAATCAAACAACCCTTCTAATCATAGATGTGAGGGCCTACAACCACTTTCTTTCGTAAATTAGCTATACTTACCTCCAATTAGTAGACTATAAAAAAGATATCTTTGAGTATGCCATTGTTCCACTTCTTTAGGGCACAAAGGGTGTAGGTATATTTACTATTTAGCACACAATGCAAATTACTTAATAATCCTCCTCCAAAAACTCATAAGATTATCTTGACAGATAACTATATTTTCTTAAATTTGAGTTGGCTACTTTAAGATGTAAACTCAATAGGGTATATGCGAAGGGATAATAGGAATTGATCAAAATGAATAAGATGTCTTACCTAAGAACTAAGGCTTGCTAAATTAGTGAAGATCTTGTCTAACCATTCCTTACACTAACTTCAATGGGGATCTTGAAAAAGCTAAAACTTTGTGGTCACATTAAACGATGGAATCCACTTAGTATCGATTGATTGGCCTTGACTTGAACAGCCTTCAGAAAGTAGTTGAAATCTAATAATTCAACACATTAGTAAAGGTATTCCATATCACTCTTCTATTATGGCAATCCTTCTCTATATTGATAAAACTAGGATCTAAGAGGGCTCACTAGAAAGGCTCAATAAAGCAAAGAAACATCACACAAAGAAGTTGAGCAGCCCACGTCACAAACAAACAACTAGTCTTACCCACTAAAGGGACAACATGAAAGTTGCATTGGCGTTCAATAACTTATCCACATGATTCATCAAAATCATCTAAACTTTGGTCTCAAGAGGAATTGCAATTACTATAGAATGCTATTGAAGCGATCCGTGTAAGTAATTTGTGATGTAGAAGTAATGGGTGGAGGTATCTCAAAGATAGAGTCTTCACAATATTTATTCGACAAGATTGAATCCTTTAGACGAGAGAATCTGTTGTCTTTATCTTGATGAGGTTTTGAAGTTCTCTCTTTAAACCTTTGTCTTAGCACTTGATCCTTGGAATGATTGCTCTGGTTTGCATGCATATGTTCTAACATTCTAGTTTTGAGCTCAACAATATCACTTGCCGTGTCGTTTGGTTGCAAGAGACTTCTGCTTCCGTACAAGTTATAATTGAAAAGGCACATGCACATTTATCAGTTGACTACCCATCTTGCCCTTGATGTTACTACCATAATCCAAATCAAAGGAATTGCTGTCTCTTGTAAGTTCTTTTTTTGCTGAAAAACCAATTGTTTTTCTTGCAATGTAGGCCTATAAATTGTTTATATTTAGTATAGATTGATCTCGAGCTGAATTTGACCCTAAATATTTTGGATTGGGTCAATAATCAAATCGGTTTCAAACCTTGTTTCGATGTACGATGCGTTGAATTTTGAATAATCTGGTTAGACTAAACTAATTCGGTGGTCTAAAATATAGTAAAAGAAGTTATAGGAGTTATTATATAATTGTCTATAGAGAAATTTTTTTCATACTAACCTTAGTTGTTTCATTTGTCCCAAATACATTGCTTTACATAAATATATTTGTTTATGCATGTATATGTGTGTGTGTGTGTGTATATATATACATATTAAAAAGTATATATGTATATAAACATAAATATATATATATATATTGTTATAGGTAAATATGAACGTATTTGATAATATTAGAATATTTAATTGGATTTAGTTATAAATGGATTAGGTTAAGGCCTATTCTTGACCCATTTCATTTAATTAAAGAGAATCATATCAGATTTTAAGTCAGATAAATGAATCAGAAAAATAATTGAATTTGCCATATTAATGGATTAGAGTTTGGATTGGGTCAAGTCATGATTTACCATTTTCAAGTTTATTATAATGAGCTAGATGCAATACTTGTGATAGAATCCTTGTTTTTCCCATTGATGCTCTCTTTGTTGGTGTTAGTTGACATGCATTAGAGTCTCAATAGTGTAGGCTCCACTATATATTACTTCCTTTCATTTTGGAATTGGTTGAACTTTTCTTGTTTTTCAGCCAGCTTTGCCTACCCCTCAGATTCTTTGGAGTGCTGCTCTTATGAACGAAGCCTTTTATGTAATTGAATGGTATTATTACCCATTGTTGAACTACACAATACATAAATAAACTCTTGTCAAACTCTTATATTCAAATTTTTGAAAGAATATATCAAAAGGCCTTTGTACTAAAATTCCTATCTAAAGTGGTTTACACTAATCAACTTTCACTCAAACATGTGCAAAAACTGCTTTCTCCTCTGTTGTCACTGAATCTATCCACATAGGTTTATTTGCTTGAGAAGCAATCTTTGCCAAGTAGAATTGGTCCCAACAATGAAGTGGTTACCATGGAAGATGAACCAATATGGAGACTGAAATGACAAACAAAGTTGGCTTGAATTATGTGGTTTAAACTTTCAATCTAGAACCTAAGCTCATATAGTCGAAGGGCTCCCATGCCAAATTGAGTCTCAATTTTCACTCCTATCAAAGAGGAGAGTAATGTAATCCAAACCATTGTTCATAACCTTGAAGCCTTTTGGATAATTAAATAGAGTGTATGGTTAAAAGGGTGGTGCAAATTGTTTTGCTATATTTCAATGTGTAAGTTATAACTTTAGTGAGAAAGACATTGTAAAAAATAATATGGAAATATGAATCATTGTACAAGGCTTATTTTTAGGTGATTCAGCTAGATATCAGTGCCCATGTTGACAAAATGATTTTCTTTCACTTAAATTCTTTACAAATGCAAGTAGAGAAAGAGTTTATACATTGGCTCAAAAAAACCTGCACAATCTACTTGAAGAATGGTATCAAACTCACAAGACTCCTATAACAATGTCCTAGAAGAAGGTATAACTTGCACTAGACCCAAAAGAGTCCTAAATAGAAGTATCCTATTACTTGAGCTCTTTACAAAAATAATCGATTAAAAACCGTTTTGAGTGATTAATATATCATCACAAGACCATTTGATAAATTACATTTCTCCATCTCTTTTTCAAAAATTCTATTTATATTTTATAATTTTTTTGTGTTCATATAAGAAATGTATCTAATGTATAATTTTCTGCATTCCAGCACTATGTTTCTTATCCATGAGGAAAATCCTTATTTATTAGGATGAGAGCTTGATGATCGTTGTGGAGTAAATTTTATAGCTAGGATTCCCATTGGAGGAAAGCATCCTAGGACCTTACGTATTCCCCCCACAGATCACCTTTACCAGTGGAAGAGGTGATCAGCTCCAACACACAAAAAGGAGACTTTTGTCTTCATTGTTGTCAATACTATGTCAAATTCTATTTATTTAGTCCTACTAAATCCTTTTAAGCTCAATGGAAAAGAAACCGTAATGAAAGACGGTAAAAAAGAAAGAAAATTTGTTGGCATTATGAACTGTAAAGTTCAAGCTTGTGTTAATTTCTTCAAAGTATTCTACGCAATAAATCCTCTATTCTTCACCAGCTTCTTTGCCATAGAATCCTATCAATGAATGGCATATGTTCCTGAAACCTATAGCCTCCTTTACCAACCAACTCAAGCAGCGAGAAAGGTATGGGATTATTGGAGGAAAAAGGTGAAATTATATTTTCTTTCTTAAGAGCAGGAAATTTCTTATACAGTAAGAGACGTGTAGGGTGGGGGTGTTTGGTCATGTTGGTGGTGGTGGGTGGTTGGTACAATTAAACTGGCTGGGTCTAAAGAGAGAGCGTCCACATGCATATAAAGCTTATAGGTTTGATGAAAAACATTTGTCTTATTAGTTTATAGGAACTTGTTTTTCCAGGTTTGTTGTTTGCAGGTTATGAAAGGTGTGGTTTGGGGATTAACAGTAGAAGTGCAACTGTGCATCGTTTGTTCTATGGAATTACCGCAGTTAGCTTCATGTTTTTCCAAATAAAGCTTCTATTTTAATAGTTTATGCTATTATATAGTTAAAATTGTCAAATTTCCTCGTATCATCTTTTTTTTCCTGTTCAAGCCGGATGAAGCTAGAGAAGAAGTTAACTCATGGGTTCAAAACGTAACCTCTGGTCTTATCAACGAGCTTCTTGCTGCTGGGTCTGTGGATAGTAGCAGTAGGCTTGTCCTTGGGAATGCTTTGTATTTCAAGGGAGCTTGGGATAAAAGGTTTGATGCCTCTCAAACCAAGGATTCTGAATTCTTCTTACTTGATGGCAGCACCATTCAGGCTCCCTTTATGAGTACCAAAGAGAAGCAGTACCTCTTGGCTTATGATGATTTCAAAGTCCTCAAGATCCCTTACAAGCAAGGTGACGACAGGAGGCAATTCTCGATGCATATTTTCTTGCCAGAAGCTCGAGATGGCCTTTGGAATCTGTTTGAGAGGCTGAGTTCTGAACCAGGGTTTTTGAACCAACACCTTCCACGGCAGAAGGTTGAAGTTGGTAAAGTCAAGGTACCAAAATTCAAATTTTCATTCGGCTTTGAGGCTTCGGAACTTCTGAAAGGCCTGGGCTTGGTTTTGCCCTTCACCCATGGCTGTGACCTGACAGAAATGGTTGATTCCATTGTTGGAAGCAACCTTTACGTTTCATCAATTCATCACAAAACCTTTTTGGAGGTTAACGAGGAAGGAACAGAAGCAGCAGCTGCTACTGCTGCCGTGGTTGCTCTAAGAGGGTTAATGCTGCCTCTTCAACCTATAGACTTCATAGCTGATCACCCATTTCTTTTCCTTATCAGGGAAGACATCACAGGAGTTGTGCTGTTCATTGGGCTTGTGTTGAATCCTTCGGCCACAGAATAACTCACCACGCCTTGTTTTGTAAGTTATATGTTCCTATACTAAACCTTCTGTTGTGTTTGCATTGTATTTTTCATTTTAGGGAACTTGATGTAAATTACGATATCATGTAAACCTTATGTGCTTGTCTAACTTGAGTCGCCTGCTGTTATCAGACTTACACTACGAGTAAATTATTGCTTTTACGTGAATGGAAATGCAGTTAGATGACACAATGAACACAATTTTCTCGTATGCAACAAATATTCTAATGTGGGAACTATGCCAGTGGGAGTCATATAGATGTCTGGAATGGGGATATCTGAAAAGAAGAATTCTACTGCTATCTAATCAGTAGAAATGAGCTTCTTTTGACTAGGTTTCGGAACTTTCATTAGTAGAGTTGCACTAAAGCACGGTCACATCACATCACTGACTAGAACCAAGGATGCCCAAGTGAGCTAGTGGCTGAAGCAGGCGGGCCTGAATTCAATGTCTACAGCACAATTTTGTTTGCAAATATAAATCAATGTAACTCACAAAGGTACTTATATATTTGGAGCAATTGGGTAGTTATCAACTGTCAGGCGAGGCGAGCGAGAGAATTTGTCTACATCGTTGTCTGGGAACCTTAACCAGCAAATATGCTATGCAGTGTTTCCATAGATGATGAGAGTGTTGTGTGCCCACTTTATTCCTGGACAAAACCTTCCCATGCATGCATAAAGTTTTGCCTTGGAAGCATCACAATGGGGTGCAAGGGAGCAGATGGAGAGGGAATGTGTTTGACGCAATGCTTGAGGCTGCACCAGTGTCCTTTCCACTTGTTGTTAACAGGTTTACTACTGTTTTGAACCACATTAGTCCAATTTTTTGTTATATATTTGTCAACTTCCTTCTTTTGAGGATTCAATTGAACTTCATTTTTTCTTCAACCATAGTTTTGTCTATCCCTTAAATTCCTTCAAGTAGCTGTAAGACTTAACTACATGTTTGTCAACTTCCTTCTTTGAGGATTTGATTGAACTTCCTTGTTTTCTTCTATCATAGATCTTTCTGTTCCTTAAATTCCTTCCAGTACTACTCTTTTGAACGAAGCCTTT
The DNA here is from genome assembly GCA_023846275.1 of Vanilla planifolia. Classification (NCBI taxonomy): domain Eukaryota; kingdom Viridiplantae; phylum Streptophyta; class Magnoliopsida; order Asparagales; family Orchidaceae; genus Vanilla; species Vanilla planifolia. Next base: position 38,514,585 of record CM043870.1, on the reverse strand, counting down.
CTTTCAAATGAACACAACTATCACAAATAGAAAATTTTGTGATTCTATACATGTATGCTGCTAGAAACGTTATTTAACTAGTTTGCAAGAGGGCACCATCCATATGGTGTCCAACTACAACAGAGATAAAACAAAATCTTATTAACCATTGTTTTTGAACTTTTGAAAGGTTGTCCCAAAAGTCCTTGTCACCTAAGTCCTAACCTGCAGTGTTTCCAATTAATTGACTTACACAAACATATGTGCTAACACTACCTTCTCCTCCTTTGTCATAACCAAATCCATCCATGAAGGTTTGTTTGCTTGAAAAGTGATCTTGGCAAGCTAGGAGAGGTTCCAACGATATAGAGGCAACCATGGTAGAGGAACACATATTGGAATAGACAAGATGATTGAGGAAGATTGCTTGAACTCTAGGGTCCAAACTTCAAGCATCCAAACCAAGGAACTAAGCAAGCCCTACTGAGTCTTCATCCTCTTTCTTGCCAAAGATGAGAATAATGCAATCCAAATCAATGTTCACAACCACTAGATGGAGGGTTCCTTAACAATTTTTGCAAATACAGCTAGACAAAAAAATTTTTACACATTAGTTCTAAAAGTCTTCACAATTCTTCAGAAAATAGTAATATTAGACTCTAAAGACTACTATAATGATGCCTTAGACGATTGTTTAACTCACCTTAAATGCAAAAGAGATATATATAAAAATATCAATCTCAAAAGTGTCCGATACAAAAACATTGAATTCAAAATAATTATAAAACACAGCTAACAAGACTATTCCCAAGGGAGTTCAAGAAAGACAACCATAAAAGAAAAATATAAAGAAAAGTCAAAAGGTCTTACAAAGTAATAATAATATTAAAAAAAAGCTATTGTTTGAATGATGAAGATTTTTGTTGATTAAGCTCAAATTCCACATGGATTTGAAATTAGAAGCTCAAATTCAGATTTTATTTCTGAAAGCACCCAATAATCTTCTCTTCAAAATCTTATTTTTTTCATTAGTATTTGGAAATAGTTTTTACTTCATGCAACCTTAGGACAACATGAGATTGTTTAAACATGCATTTGATTCTTACCGCTTTCTAATTTAACAAATTTCTAGATGCTGCTCTTTGAAATAAAGCTACTTTCATTTTACATGTACTGATTGAACCATCTACAAACTCCCAAAAGCCCAAATTAATTTTGTCATAATCCCTTTTTCTACTGCACTCTTCTCCTACCTTTGGCTTATGCCTGTCACCAATTTGCCTTTCGATATCCTAGTTACCTAGATATCTACTCAACTCCATCTAGTATTGTTAGTTAGTTTGAGTTGAAGGGGCTGCTTGGTTGGTAGCCTGTGGGTATCAAAATTAATATATTGATGCAATTGATGTAGTTTGATGCCATTAAGGACATATGTTTTGAATTTATTAGGTTTGGTCTTTTTGCTGAGCAAATCTTTATTTAGATTATGGTTTAGTTAGCTTTGCTGTCACTGTTTGCATCACCAAGTAGAAGCTAAATGAAATATTTAGTTCTCCCTATCTAACTTTACAAGTGTAAGCAACACTTATGGAGTGATTTTTCTATTTTATAAGTTACATAGCCGATCACCCAACCCTTCTCGTTGTCAGGGAAGACATTACAGGAGTTGTTCTTTTGATCACAAATTAGAATATTGTTGTCTATAAAAAAAAAACAAGATTATTAATTTAAGGCAGTTGAAAGTTTTGTGAACAATTAATCTTGGGGAACCATTTATTGATCTTTATATCTTTAACTAGTTTTATTAGTTTGTAGCTTATATGGCTCATTGGTAGTTGCTGATATGATTGAATAGGATTGGTGACTTTTAGATAATTTTCATTATATCTTTGTCTAGAATTGCTTTTAGTGCATATGATTTTTTATTTCGTTCAACTAATATTTAGACTATGTATAATTGATCAACTATGGCTCATTAATTGATTAACAATGATTGAGCAATCAATATGTTTTTGTAAGAAATTTGTAATTAAACACAGAGAGCTTTGAGTCATCCTTGGACACAATTTAAGATAATTGAGTTTTATAAGAGATAATATAGATGAGTCCTTGATGGAGAAACTCATATATCACAAGGTGATGATGTTAGTACGTCTTTGAAGAGGTGAGTTACATTGGTTCTGATTGAGATATCCAGTGGTTTAGTTGGGGCCAAAGATGGGCAATGGCTCGAATTAGGAGCAGTGGCTATGGCCATGAGATTGAGCAAGGATGCTTACGGTGGTGGGTGACTAGTTAGTAGAGCGAGTGGCAACATTACAATCGATGGTCGATCTATGATCGAGTATGGTGAGAGAGGAACCATAACATCACTAGCGGATGTTCATGCACCAAGCAAGAGGGTTTCGACAGTTGTGCACTCAATCGTGAGCAGGTGCAATAGATGACGAATGGAGTTATGGTTAGCGGCAAGAATAGGAGGCTATGATCATGCGTCATGCATCTTGGTTAGCAGGGAGTGAAAGTTGAGAATGATTGATAATTGGATCGACATTTAGTTAAAAGAAGGCCATCCTTTATCTTTTTGGAGAAATTCTCTTATGCATGAATGTAACAAATCAATCTAAAAAGGCTTTCAATTTCACAAAATTCAAAGGATCATATGCCATTCCTTCCTTTGGGAGATTAAATAAGATAAACATACAATCCTAGTTATAAATAAGACAAAGGACTAAAATGCCGTTCAACCTAAAGCTAATGACAAACACAAAATAATAAAAAATAACAAAAAACAATCTATGGCTTAGGTCATATAATCCTAAGCTATAGTTTATATGACCTAGTTTTCAACTCTTGCTTGTAATCTGTTTCACAATCTATTACAAACTTAGGTCATATACCTCCTGAATTTTTCTTGTATCCTCTTGCACTGTGTCACTCATTTAAAAAAAACTATCAAATACAACTAAGAATATTGTCAGTTTTACATTAAAACAATTAAATATAATAACAAAATATCTTATTTTTAAGCATTTGGATTATTAAAAACTGACAAATATTGGGCCCATAATGGAAATTTTTTTAAACCAAAATGGATTCCTTGATTTGAAATTGGTGCTTAATCTTATTTCTAAATTCAGCAAACTGGCCCAAAGTTTTAGAATATAAACACAAGCAAATGATCTATAAACACTGAGGAGTCCCTACTTCTGATGTCATTAAAAAAAAGGCAAACATAGACAAAAACACATATAACATCATGTATTACATCATCTTTTGACAACTAGTCTACAAAAACTGTTCTCAAACACAGATTAGAAAACTTCATAAAGACAAAGCACAGGCGCATTAAACTAAGTTCCAAACCAGAAAAAAAAATTTCTATAAATTCTACACAGAAGTTGCTCGTATTAAATAGTAAACATGAAGTATTAACACTACAGAAGGCTATTGACCAAACTGCAATTGGATACATAACCTAAATGCAATGTTCTTGACATACACCTAAATACGTCATTCAGCTTTGTCAGATCACAGTTCTACAAACATAGCTACAAACCCACCTTGGGACCAAGGAATCCATGCATCGCCCAATCTGCTCACCATCTCCACAAACATCAAAGAAGGCAAATAAGCCCCCTCACCAGCTTCCAGATTGCTCTCACATTTCATTAGCTTCAGCAGATTCAACCATTCATAAACCACTGAATGCTGCAAACCAATCATCACTACATGGCAAAAACTATTTCCCCACTGCTGTCAACATCAAGCTCTGTATCAGAGGCGAGGTCCTCCATGTCGTCATCGTCATAAGGGTCGAGACTTCCCGGGAGAAAATGGCTGAGGCTTCGGGTACCTGCTGCAGGAATTGTTGCTTCTGCTATGATCTGCATGATCTGGTCTACACTCTGCATTGGCTGATCAGGCTCCACAAATTGGTTGCCCATTGTGCTTTCATCCATTAGATCAGCAGGCAGGTTCTTTAGGAACCACTGATGGCTGCGTATCTCAGACATTGTAATCCTCTGCATATTTTCAAATGAGCTTAGGAATTAAGACTGCAATTGGAAAAGTAATATGCCAGCAATTGTAAAAGAATTGAATTAGTTCTAACTTGGGTTAGAATTCTAGTTGTCTAACATTACATTTCCACAAAAAAAAGTAATATGTGCTCTCCAGTAGATGGATGTCATTTGTTAGAGTGCACAAAGAAGCTTGAACTGTGTAAAATGCTTCCAAATAGAACTCACCATGGCAGGATTGCCAACAAATATCTGCGATATAAGATTTCTACACTCAGGTGAGATATGAACATAGTCTGGAATTGAGTATTGAACCCCCAAAATACGCTGCAATCACGAAGAGGTGGATTTATAAACCATTCCCAAGCATTTTCTTGTATCATTTTTATTTTCTTTTTCCTCCTGTAAGAAAAGGAAAATTAAATTATGACCTGTACTGTCTTGCGGAAGTTCTTTGGATCTTCTGGGTCCTCAAAAGGATAAGCTCCAACCAGCATTACATATAGAGTTACACCACAGGACCACACATCAGCTATCTGCAAGTTTAAGGGGAAAACACTTAATTTACAGAACATAAAACTTCACAAAATCTCTTGCAGGATAAAAATAAGTTTAGATAAGGTTCTTCATTGCTAAAGCTCATGATCCAGATGCTTGAAACATAAATGAAATAGCAAAAACAGATGTAGTATGTGTCACATATTTGTACATTTGCATCATTCCTCATAACTATTTCAAAGGGAGCTCAAATATTGCGTGTCGTACTAGTAAACTATTTAAATTGGAGTCAAAGTTGTCGATTCAAGACAATTCGATTAGAGCAAACAAATTTCAAAATAGATTAATTTGGATCCTATCACAATTGTGATAAACTTTGCTAATGAAGAGTTATGAAGAATTGGGCCATCTTACTAGATGTAAGTTTTTTCTTTGCCCAACTTAGACAATCGCCACCATGAAGCTCAAAATTTAGAATCATATAGTTGTTCTTGAAATAAGTTCATTTAGCTCAAAGGACAATCAACTAAAAATCCAATTAGCCTTGCACGATGAAATGGCTAAAATCTTGAAGCTGTGCCATCTATAGTTTTGAATTTTCCTATTGTATTCAACCACGTATATAGCTTAAATAGGATATGTGTGAACTTTATACTATCACATCAGTTTATAATGTTAACTAGGCTATTATATCTAAAATTAAAATTTTAGACCCTTGAGAGACCTTTCTCTGTACATAGGATGTTACAATTATATTTAAAAACTAGAATGCTCTAAAGGCGCCTTAATAATCTCCCCATGAAAGCTCTGAAATTTCCAAGCCATTCAAGCTTTATTTCTTAGAGGTAGCTCAGGTCCTATAAAGCAGACACCTTCAGCAATCACCAGTGAGCAAGCCACTTTTCTGTGTCACAACAAACAATAACATGCAATCCCCTTTCACATTACGCACTTTGAATGAACACCACCTAAACACGACTAGTAATTGCATCAAATATTTTCTAAGTTAAGTATCCATGTGGTCAAAGTCACCCAAGATCACCTTATCAGCAAAATGATGCAGCCATATGATAGGCCAAAATGCTAAATTTGCATGCGTGCTTGCGGGTGGAAGGCATTTCCACAAAACCCTAAACCTCTTCCAACTTTTTAAACCAAAATCAATCCCAGTTACATGTATACTGAAGAACTTCAGTAATAGAAATCACTTGACAAGAAGTAACCTGATCATGACCAGCCCTCTATCTTAAACTACTGAAGCTTTGTCTAAACATACTATCATCAATGCATGTGCATATTCCTGCAAACATGCAAAGTCATGCTTCCAAAGGTCATGGCTGGAGCCATTCAAGACTTCAAGAATGCAGAGATTCCACAGAAGACTGAACTATTGGGAAGAAAAGTTACACATCAAGCCAAAAAAAAAAAAACCAAATAAGATAAGCATTAACCCAAATTATGGAGGTTCCAAGAAAATCTAAAGCAGAAAGGTTGTATTGTTAATGGAAATCAACAAAACATGAAAATTCAGAAGACTTAAGATCATAGAAAGGAATGCATGAACCAAAATTGTTATTAGATATCCTAAATTATATAATTGTTTCAGCACAAGTAAACAGCTGATGGGAACACCTAATTTTTATATTTCTAGTGCCATTGGTCTCGCAATTGTGAAACCATATAAACAAGAAAGATAAGATCAAATTCATAAAACAATGAAATCTGAACAAAACTTAGTCGATTTAGCAAGCAACAGAAGTTCTCAATTTTTTGTTCCATCACAATATTAACTTTAATTTTTCAGCAGAGCACTTAGAAACACATGGACTGCCACAATCATAACATGTAAAATGTGCATTGTACAATAAGCATTCTTCTTGATGTCAAGAGTGGCCTTATTTTGTCATTTTCATCAAAGTTCATATTTATCCGTTTACATTTTTGTTCAGAACACACAACAACAAAGACGACAAAATTCTAATTTTACTTCTTTTACATAAAGACCAAAATAAATTTATAATATACGTTTGTTGTACTATGCCCATAAATTAGACACAAAACACGTCCAATTGAAAGAAGTCTATAATAATAAATATATCTCTTTTCATGAAAACCAAAGTGAACCAACTAGTACAACACAAAAGGGTTGCTTCAATTCAACCGAATTTGGACTTTTATTGCCCTCAAATAACCACAGGCCTGTGAAGTTGATGTTTTAAAGGAGAAAGTTCAACTTGGGCACCAAGCTTCTCTTATGTACATTTAAAAAGATCATGCAGCTCCCCTAGTTATGCTTTTCCCATGATACAGTGCTCTCACATGATGTCAATGTTGAAATTACATAAGCTATTGAATAAACATAAACATAAAGCCACTGTCAAACGTCTGCGATATTTTCCTTTAAAAAATGTCATGATATCAATTTCTATCAAGCTATGATGAGTATGAGCAATGGGAGCAGAGGAATGCATTTATTTAAGAAAGAAAACCTTACCTTGCCATCATATTCCTTTTTGAGTAAAACTTCAGGAGCAATATATGCAGGAGTTCCAACAGTAGACTTTGGCTGGGAATGTAAAACCGATGACTGCAAAAGAAATAACATTTTGCCAAACAAACATGAAAAATCAAGCAAACAAAAATGTGGTAGATGGAGACAGCAAATATGATTATATCATATCAATTCAGAGCATAAAAATTATCATTTTGCATCTCAAAGTTGAAAATAGAAACCTCATTTAAATCTTTTAAGAAATTGATTTCCTAACTAAATGTATAAAGCAATCTAGCTTCAGATGTTCCAAATACCAGACCAGTATCATTCCAGTTCATGCATACCTTTGAATAGCCAAAATCACAAATCTTTAAACGTGGGGCATTAGTCCCATGTAATAAGGTGTTTTCCAGCTTCAAATCCCTATGGCAAACTTGCTTAACAAAAGTCATACCCACATATAAAAGTTAAATAACCAAAGCATTTGGCTAAAGTATAATTGAAATAAAAATCAATTACTAAATACCATGGAGTGACAATAGCTAACTCCAGATATGAGCTGCTGAAAGAAAAAACGAGCCTACAAGCAAACAAGACATTTTGCAAAACATAAACGCACATGAAAGCTGAAGAAACAAGCAAGTAACCAAAATAACAATCAAGTGAAAACCTCATCCTCACTGAACCGTCCGGCATTGCATATTCGCTCAAAAAGTTCACCACCGGAAGCATATTCCATCACAATAGCAAGATGGGTTGGCGTCAAAATGACCTAAGAATTGTTCCATGACTATAAACCATGCATATCATTTTAAATGGTCTTTAAAAAGGTGAAATTAAAACGACATGACGCACCTCTTTAAATCTGATGATATTTGGATGCCTCAAGGATCTGTGATTAATGATTTCCCTTTGGACATTCTCGTCTATCTGTTTAGGCAGGCAAAATAGAATTGATCAGAGATGGCACAAATCAACAAGACATATGCAGAGGAGAACTACAGAAAAGAAATGGAATTTTCGAACAAAAAACTTTTTCTTCGATTCAATTAAAGAAAAGAAAGAAAAGTTTTGCTTTCTTACAGACTAATTTTCTTGGCATGAACAGCATTGAGGAAGAGAACAAAGGTTTTGTTATCCCCATTGCTAGCGAAAAAAAGAAAAATCAAAATAGTAGAACGTAATCAACTGCTTCGAAACCAAAAACGATGATATATAAATCATTACAAAATCAGCAACACAATTATACAAGATATCTCCAATTTGACCATTCTTGAGTTCAACTAATTCCGATGCAGCCTCGGGAAACAAGAAACAACCTTGAAATGCCAAAAGATCGAAGTGACACCAAAGCGAACCAAAACGAATGCAAACTACAAGAAAACCAAGGAAGAAAAATCTAGAACTATCAATCTCCTTATACACATCAATCGACCAACCTTCTCACCCCTCTCAATGTATTTGACCGCCACCTGCTCTTTGGTCTGCTTATCCCGCATCAGCCGTGCGATCCCAAAGTTTCCCGCCCCGATATCCTTCACCAGCTCGTATCGGTCACTGTCGTGCATTATCGGCATGTCCATAGCCGGCCCGACGGTCAACGCCGCCCGATCCATGATCACCTTGCCCCCCTCCCTCAGCAAACTCCTTAAGCGTCGAGCAGGAACTACGCCGCCTTCCTCGCCTTTTCCCTTTCTTTACCCGTCCGTTGGATGGATAAAGCACGTGACCTGGCTTCAACTCAAGCCGAAACTGGAAAGCAAAAAATAAAAACCTTTAGCATCCCAAGCTTCTTTATGGTAACATCGCATTATTGCTTCAATCTACTTTTATTGCACCTTGTGTAGACTCTGGACGACTGAGATTAGGGTTCCGTAATTGGTCGTTGCAGAGATCGGGAGAAACAGATCTATCAGCCTTTTTTGCTTTCGGAACCAAAATATTGCGAGAAGATATCGTTGAAGCGATGGTCGAGCCAGCAAATTAGATACGAATATGGTGAGATAAATACAACAATTTACAGATATACCTCCCTAAAACGGCTACCACCGTCCTGATCCCTCCATCTCAACCGTTCGTTCAGTATCACCCGGTTTACTAAGGGTTGACCACGGCTTGGCCCGGTTTAATTGGACGGCTCAGTCAGCTCCGTTATGTTAGGGTACACTTACCGAATTGGGTACAGCCAGCCTGTCACGTTGAGCTAGAGTTTGACTTCAGATAGATTTTTCAATTAGATTTTATTAAATTTTTTTATATATTTATATTAAATTATTTTGTGAAACTTTCTTTCCTAAAATATTATCTAATAAAAATATAATGCAAGATTTAAATAAGTAATTCTGACTTAAGCTAAGTTAATATCTTGCTCAACAACCATCTCATAAAAAATAAATTAATGTGCTATTTATATCATAAAAAATATAGTAAAGTTTGTTTTTGAGAGCCTTTGCTTAATATATATGTTTTCAAATTTAACTTTTTCTATAAAAGTGTTTTTCCAAATATAATTTGTACATATGTTCAAAAATATTTTAAAATTTATAAAATAAAAAATAAAACTAAGTTAAAACATAATTTTATTAATTCAAAATAATATTGAAAAAATTCAAATTACTCTTTTACCAAAAAAAAATATACAATCATTTAATTCATTTTATAATAATAACTATTTTATTGATTATTTATCATGACATATTCACAAAACATAATATTTAAATAATACTTAACAATAGCATTTTAAACCTATTTTTATTAATAAATAAGATATTTAATAACAACTATATCAAATATAAATTTATTCTCTTGACCCATGCAATAAAGTATGATTCAGTCTAACCTTGGTCTCATATATTGAGAATAAAATCAAAAGATTAGATAGTGACATGCATTACAAGAAATTAAGTGAAGATTAAATAAGAGAGATAATTTTACTAGTAAATGAGAAAAATATTATCATGCTTTCTCTCTTTAAAAAAAATTGATAAGTGATTAATATCAGAAAATATAATTTCTCAATAAAAAATCCTTAAACAACCCAATGAATAAGACATTTATAAACTAGTTTTAGCTAACAAAGTGACTAACACTCACAAGTGTTGTTACAAATTAAGAAAACATTTTTGAAGAGGTTGGATTATTTTTGAGAGAATAATTAGGAAGAGACAATTAAAGTCATCACTTAAGATGTCATAGAAAAGACTATTAAACTTAGAAAAGAAATCATATGATATAGTTAGGAAAGAGATCAGAGATTAGTTAAATAAAAAAACATGTTCTTCAAGAATGTCACTTACAACTTAGCAAAACTGATCAACTCAAATATGTGTTGATCATCTAATATCAAATATCAAGTGAGTATTTTATCTAATCGATAAACCTCAAAATTATTATTTATAGAAATAACCCAAACTAGTTAATTAATATGAATGGGCCATTATTATAGCTTTGATAATGATTGCTTTTATTCAAGTATTTTATATAATTAATGAATGTTTGCTTGTTCATTTGTACAATTGACTTCTATTTTCACAATTATGATTTTAATCAAAATTATTTTATTGTGAATAATATATTTGTTCTATACTAAAAAAGTCGTGAGAAATGTTTTATAAAACATGCTTTATTCGTCCTGTTATGACGAGTTTGAAATCTAAATGAGTTAAATTTTTAATCAATGAAGTCAAAGGTTATTGGTGTGAGTTTGATTCATTTAAGTATAAAATATTTTATTAATATGAATTTAATAACAATTGTGGGTGATGAAGTTATGAAATTAAAAAACTATTTTATTTTGTTGTGCCTTAAAAAATATTTTTTTTATATAACAAAATTTAATATTTAGAGACGTTGAGATGAAGTTTGTAATTTTGTCTTGTATAAATTTTAAAAATCATTTAAATTTATTGTAAAATTTTTTAAGTAGAAGATAAAAAATTATTTAATCATTTATTATTATTATTATTATTATTATTATTATTATTATTATTATAAAAGGATAAACTTATCCCTTTTCAATACCCTTTTGACTATGTGTAGCGTGTAACAAGTTTGTCAATTTCTTAAGCCTCATTTGTTGAAACATAGATTATAATATTAAAAAGAACTCAAACGTTTTTTTTTTAAATAATTAAATGTGAGCCTAGGCAGTAATGAGGACCTCATAATGAGATAATTTGAAAGCATATCTAATAACATGCACATTTAGTATGGTGGAGTAAAATTCTTAATCTTTAAAAAATTTTAATAAAAAAGAATCAAATAATAAATTAATATCACAATACATTATATCAAACTATAAACATTCAATTAGATTAGATATATCATAAAAACCTATCATAAGTCATAATATATTAATGACTAATATAAATAAGTCTCAAACATGTATAATCAAGTAAAATGATAGAAATCACATATAAACTTTTTATCATACTCTACCTACTAAGCTATCTAGTGAGTTAGAATTTAACTATATTATTATAATCTAGATCATTTCATATAGTGCAATTATGATCAATGACTTCAATATTAATGAGGTTCTATAGAGTTCAACAAAAATATTATATTATAAATAAATGTAAGGAGAATAAAATAATATTCAATAACTAAGAGTAAACTAAAGTAGATATATAAATATTTTTCATTTTGATTATTTTATTTCAAAATTTTCATTTTTTGTATTCCTTATAACCTAGTTTTTTCTTTTAACAATTTCTAATAACTAATATTCATATCCATATGATCTCTAGGAGTAAGAAACAATAAGTCGACATCCATCAATAAAATGGACCCTCACCTTAGCCATCCTTCAAAAAGTATCAATATGGAATTATATCATAAATCATCTATGTGAAAGCATCTTTACAAAATTATCTTATACAATTCTTTTTATATAAAGCAAGTAATCAAAGATAAATAAAATATAAATAACCCTTGGGTAATTGAACATGTAAATGTATAAGAGTAATTAATATAATAAAATAATAATTATATATATATATATATATATATATATATATATATATATATATATATATATATATATATATATATATATATATATATATATATATATATATATATAAAATCATTTAAAATTATGCATTAATTATTATTTTATTTATATTATAATTATTAGATTTTTTAATCTAAATTTGAAATAAAGATGCATTGTCTTATTGTTTTATCTTTTTTATTTTTTATAATGTCATTGATGCATGTAAATCATTATTAATCTTTTTTAAGATGTATAACATAAATACTTATTTTATTTATTAAACTAACATGTCATTACTAAGTTTTCTCTCCTTAAATTTTGGTTATTAACAAACATCATATTATATGATTTGTATTGTACAGTGCGATTAGTGCTATATCAAACTCTCATCTTTATTCATCTATCTATTATATTATATGATTTTTTATTATTGTATTATAAAATTTTTAAGCACTCACCCTACAATTACTCTTCACATCAAATGTTTGTCGCTCATTTGGTTGTATTTAAATGTCTACAATATGATATTAGCTTTGAATTTATTTTATTTTTTTCAAAATTTTGTGTATTTTTTTAATTATTTTTATGTGAATATAACATTAAAGGAATGTAATCTATGTGCATATTTGATTTGATTTTTCACTTCTATTCTTCACTTATATTTTTAAATAAGACAAAGCTATATATGAGAAAAACGTCATGTGATATAGCTTCTCAAAAAGTATTAAATGTTGTTTTATTTTAATCTACTTTCATGATGAACAATAAAACAAAAAATAAATTTTTTAACTTTCTAATAATACTCCTCTCTCTAACTAAAAATGTTTTAATTTGCATTTTTAATTGATGTTAAGTTTATTTTTTTTAATTTAATAAATAACCAAATAAAAAGACACTTGTGGGCACTTCACATTCAAAACCTATAGCCATCAACCCAATTTGGCATCACCAAGTCATCTTAATTCGGTTCATTGTCAAGAAGTGGGTTTTCTTTTATAGATATAACAAATTAATATTGTTCTTACAAATTCGTTGATTTTATATTACATAATAATATAATATTAATCTAAATTACTCCAATTTCCATGAAACCATGATCACATTTACCATTGTTTTCCATATCAAAAACTTATTTTTGTTCTACTCAAGTTGAACTTGAATTCAAGCTACATTCGAGTTAGATATAACTAATTAAACTGAGCTCAAATAACAATGCAAACAAAATTAGCAACCAAAAGCCAAACATGAACTCCATATTTGTTTGAAATAGTCAAGCATGGTAATATAGTTTTCAACTCTTGATCAACTCATATGCAACCTTACAAAGGGTTTTGAATCGAACAACAAGATCTACAATGTGTCTTGCTAGAATTCAAACACATTTTCAACGACACGACAACACACTTTCCATCTATTGATTCTTCATCATGGTTGATTAGTTTTAACCTAGGGTTTACCTTGATGAGATATAAATTAGTAGATGACATTATAATCTTCAGCATTATGGGACTTTGAAAACAATAAGCATAGACAATAAGAATTAACAAATCATAGAACAATTACAAGGTTATCTACTACAATGTTACAAAACTTGTAGCACAGGTTCATTTGTTAGAAAAGAGGTAAGGTCACAAACCTTAGTTGAGCCTAATACGCTTCTTCTTGGATTTGGGCTTGTCCTTGCTATCCCTCTTCTCCTTCAACAAATGCTCAAAATCTTCTAAACTCGAAAATGGAGATCGTTTGCTCTTTTTGTCTGCCTTTCGCTTCTTCTTCCTCCTCTCAACAGAACTATTGTAATCTTCACCATTATCATCATCACCATCACTGTCATCCAGATCACCATTCCAATTCTCAAAATCACCATCTCCATCATCTTCATAACGATCAACATCATCGTCATCTTCAAGATCATCGTTTCCAACAAATTCATTGTCATCAGCACTCTGGGTTTCTGTATCAATGTCATTTCCAAGGAGGTCTTCATCATCCTCCTTGATAACACGATCAAGGTCATCATAGTCATAGCCTCCCTCTTCTTCTTCTAAAGGCCCTGCACCCAGCATGTCATCAATCTCCTCTTCGTCTTCTTCTCCAATACTTGCATCATCTCCATCATCAGCATCTTGGTCTAACAGCAGCTCGTCATCGTCATCATCAGCCAATCCCTTCTTTTTCTTCTTCTTTGCCTTGGATTTCTTGGATGAACTTGTCTTGTTCATGTAAAAACGATGGAAGACTACATCTTCTGGTGGGACATCCTTCTCCGCAAGCTGTAGAATCTCATCTCCAATCAGATGATGGCTCATATCAAGCTGCAGGAAATCCAATTGTCCAATAAATAACAGCTTGCTGAAGAGTAATAAATAACGGTTTGATTTGTAGCAACAAGAAAAAAGTGAAACTTTTATCACCTAATGAAGAAAAAGCATGGAACCATAACCAAATGGCCAAGGAAGATACTTAGCAACAGCAAAGTTTCTTCATTACATAATACTACACCGCAAGCTACCAAATGCAAGAAAAGCATTCAGTTGTTCCACCAAACAATTAGTAAACAGAATAGCATCGCCATTAGAGGTTAGGGAACTAACCTTTCTTGCCGGTGCAATTTGGGATCCACCATGCCATGTACCCGCTGCCTTCTTATTGGACCGACCCTTCTTCTCCACAAATTTGTCGAGGAAAGCTCCAAGAGAAAGATCGATCAAAGGATTTCCATTGTAAACTATATTGACACCAGAAAGAAGTGTACGGGCCATGGTTGACACCGATGGGTGCACATGAGAAGCCAAGATTGTCAATTCCCACCACCCTGTCCGATCTGCATTGCTGCAATGAAAACAATAGCAAAGTTGTTAAATAAATAGTTTAGAAGAATAATATTCTACAAAAAAAAAAAAAAAAAAAAAAAACCCTCTTTGAATTAGTGAAACACTTAACAAGGAGAAAGGTAAATATGAATGGTTTATTTGTTTTGTAAATTCTATTCAAATTCAATTTTCAATTGAATTTGAATAAAAAAGGCATATATGAACATAAGAACAACAACAATTCTTTTCCTTTTACTTGTACTTGAAAGGATTCTGCTCCAAGTGAAAATTGATATACAGTAATGTTGTATTATAATGTTACACAGAATAAGTATGTTCAACTATTATCTATCAAACATGCACATCTAGTCTAGATTTTTTTTTTCTATTTTTTTAATTTATCAATGGAGTAGATATAGGATTGATTAAATCGCATAATATTTTGATTATGCTTAGAATAAATTTAACAAAAAAAAATCAAAGAAGCAGTTATCATATGTTATGGTACTCTTGCATTCATAACATAAACCATAAATGTGGAAATGACTACTAAAAGCCTAAAAAAGCATAATGAACTTTCTTTCCTCTTGACAAGATCGTATCTTTGGTTGTTCATTAACAATTATCATTGCCAAGAACCAACAAAGAAGTTTATCTGAAAGCAAAATGAATTCAATCTTCTATCAAAGTTTTTCAAAAAATAGCATAAAATAGAAAAAAATTTGGAGTCTGGAGAAAAGGTTTTATTTATCAAGGATAGCAAGAAAATTTAAAAATCATGTAGATCCTGCACCAAAAAATAAGAAATTTACCTTAATAAAAATTTAATTGTATAAACAAAACTAAAATCCATAAACATCATGTTGGGTTGGGAAAGAAGGAATTAAGATCTTTAATCAGAAAAAAGGTACAAATTTAAATTACAATAGAGCAAATGAGCTAAAACTAAGCAAACATGCATAAAGGATTGTACGTTTACCAGAAAACGGGTTCTCTATGCCGGGGATTATAACCTCCAGGGTGCGATGACGATTTAAGTTGAGATTGATCTTCTCCCTTGCAATCATCAATTTGCCCTGTGATCGTTGAATCATCATTAAGACAGCTTGCTTTCTCAGAGTTTATATTCTTGGAGTCATCTTCTGGAAGCATTCCTTGATCCTCCTCTATGATATCCTCAAAATGTTCAAGTTCATCATCCACAGATTCCTTTTGCAGCGCCAATGTCCTGAAAGCTAAGAAAGTCATATGTCCATCCCTATCCAAAAACCGACTTGTGGAGCCAGGAAATATAAAATTCTTCGTTCACAAACATACCATAGTGGTGGCTTTGCTTTAAGAACCTCAGATAGCAGAAATAGACACCCACAAGTAAAATGTGGAGGTCGCTGAAGTGCAACCTGTTTGAAACAGCAAGTATTATGGCTTAGCAAACCAAGAAAATAATAGATGTAGGTGCAAAACTTGTAATCAAGAAATCACAGGTGCTTATTTCACTTTTGAAGCTAAATCAATCACTTTTAGGCTATTCTGTTTCAAAAGTACACACCTAAACATTCACATTAGTTAAATTTAAGAAAGATTGCAGCAATAAAAGGAAAGGAATCTAAACAAATGCATCCTTGACAAATTAAAAGGCTATACAACTGAGCAATGAATTGGAAGTTCGACAAATACAAACAATGCAGACAAAAAACCAAATGAACTTCTTGCACCAATGTTAATTAAGTTCTTTAGGGCTAAGACTAAGTACCAATGCATAAGAGATTGAAAAGATTAGCAATTATACACGAGAAAATAAAAATTAGAGTATTTTCGAAACAGCTTGGAATATAGAGTGGTGCGATTCAAACCAACCTGGAGGAGGCGCTTTGAGAAGGCAGAAACTCGCCTCATGTTTATATCATTCTTCATCGCTTTGACCAAAAGTCCAAGAAACATTTCAGGCTGAATGTTAGCACAATTATGACTAAGAAGCGCATTCAAATTGGAACAAGCGAAATAATTTGCATATGTAGCATTTTGGTATTAAGGAGTGCCTCATAAATGCTATTCCAAAAAAAATTATAGATGTGCAGAAGAGATTTTGCTATTTAAACATGGCATTAGAATCGACGTAACTCTAATTAGTGGCTGCTAAAAATCAAATATTATGTCTATTTTTAACAATTTTTAATTACTTTCTCGCCAGTTAATCGGTATTAAATCAACAAATTTGGACATCTAGTACTGCGTTTGTAATTGCACTGCAAAAATTCTAAAGGCTCTTTGGTAAGGCCTCAGCTCCAGTCTTCAATAGGGAATTTACCACCATTAAATAGAGTTCAACAACCCTGTAAAGAAAGCAGTGAAGACACTTGCTGAAATAAGTTAACAAAGGGCTCGATCTGAAGTCCCTGACTGCTATTTATTGATACTTTTTGCAGTCTAAAAGTTTGCATTCGAGCAGAAAAGGAATTGTCCATTTCAGTGTAAGTAATGGAGAATGTTCAAATTCAGTTTTGGGCTTTTTAATGTGCTTTTCTCTAACAAATCAAAGTTGAAACGTGGCTAATTTAAAAAAAGATTTACCACAATACAAAAATATGATTCTGGCTTATTAGGAAGTTAAATTTATAGAAATTGTAGCCAATTTATGTGTGTAAAAAAGACAGTTATATTGAAGAAAGATTACTTGATGAT
The DNA here is from genome assembly GCA_023846275.1 of Vanilla planifolia. Taxonomy (NCBI): domain Eukaryota; kingdom Viridiplantae; phylum Streptophyta; class Magnoliopsida; order Asparagales; family Orchidaceae; genus Vanilla; species Vanilla planifolia. Next base: position 38,497,101 of record CM043870.1, on the reverse strand, counting down.
TGATCATAAAACTTTTGGCAATGGATGACATGTTCATAGTTTCGCATGCAATGACCTAGATCTAGCCTTCTAGAGATGTCATATGACAAGGTTGATTAAGTATTCTTCTTCCATTTTACCATCTTCCGCCAATATCACTTTCTCAACCCTTCAGACACCAAAGTTAAACCAATCCAGTAACTTACATAAAACAAGTTAACTAGCAGCCAAAAAGTTTTTATCATAACATTCAATAGAGGGATACCAGGGATTCTCACCCAAGGAATCAGTTTGTTAATTGCCATCTGTTGTGGATCAAATCCAATTCCCATCTATTGACATGAAGATAACGTTCTACTGTCACCCACAGTCGGTCAATCCGAATACTCTCATAGTTCACTGCTCTTTCAGATCTACTGTATAAAAATTGTTACTAATATCAGTAAATTCAATTGAACCAGTAGGCCTCTGGAAATTATTCAATCTGCAAACAAGAAAATTGCATCTCACTTGTCTACCAGACAATTTGATTAGTACTTCATGTCTCCTTGGCCTTCCAATTTTTCTCCTCTTGGATAATCTCAACATTGGACAATCCTTTGAGTTTCTAAAGTCAGTTCATCCTCCTCTATATCCAAATTAATAGATCAACCTACCTCTTAAAACCACCACTCATTACAGTCCTATCTGCCATCCTCCTCCATGTTGTCATTCTTGGTTCTCTGCAGTGATGATCTTCCTTCTTTCACTTATGCAAAAAGATAGTTTTAGCATGGACAATCCATTCTCGTCTTCCTCTCCCACTTTCCTAAACTTCCCTTTGCTTCTTTATAGTATGCTAGCTTCTTCGTGAGTGTTCACCAGAGCCATCTCGTTCGATAATGCTTTGACAAAACTCTACTAAGCTCTCTAATAAGTTTAAAGTAGAGACTACACAAATACCACTTACAAAAGCAAGAAATACTTAAACCCATTTGTATATGAATTGATTTGCAGCTTTTGTAATTGTTGCATTGGAGTAAATAATTTTAACTTCACTAAACTCTCCAAGGAAAATTCCATTCAAAAATGTTTAAAAGAACATTTTCCACGTCAGATAAAATGCATAACAGATTATGACCTAATCAACTAAGCTAATATTTCTAAAAATTAAATAATTCAAGAATCCCATGAATCACCTTTTTCCTTCTACCATGAATTCCAGAAAAAAAAAAGAAATATTGAAGTACACACAAAAGTATTGTAAGTAAACAAAAGGGAAAATAAACTCGACAAATACAATATCACAATGAGGCTCATACCTTGGAAGAATTCAAAGCAGCAGGCATGAGAAGCTTTGCATACAAAGCACGATAAAAACGGTCACTAGCAATATGATTTTTGGTAGTAATCTGGTAAAGAAGCATTAATGCCTGAACACCAACATTGAAACTTTCAGAGTGTACCTGAAAAGAAAATACATAGAAAATTATAAATGAAAAGATTATTAAATGATTTCGAAATGACAGATATTCACATCAAGTCCTGTATCGAACACACCAATTTAAAAAGAACTGGCGTGTGGTTCTCTAAAATATCATCAGCCTCTTCACTCGAAACATAAGGAAATGCCCTATTAACTCCCTGCATGTTTTAAAAGTATCACATCATTATCCAACAATATTAATAAACAAGTAATAAAAACACATACAAAAAGTGCCAAAGAAATCAGAAAATAATTACTAAAATAAAATAGCTGCATGCAGCCAGCCATTTATTAAAGCAGGATATGCAACAAGCCATATCACGTTAATGCTGAAAAAAATGCTACAGTGCCAAAAAGACAAGTAATTTAGCATCACACACACACAAACGATAATGAATCACCATGATATCAAGTTTAAGGATCAACATCCTCAATTGTGATTAATGAAAACAAAACATTTAACTGATGGAGAAATGAAATAAACAATATAATTGTCAACCAAAAGCAAAATATATAAAAGCAAAACTGGCAGAGGTAACCACTAATGTCACCTGTTCCTAAAATACAACAGGTACCATGGCTTACAGTTAATAGTGCAGATAGAAGTCGAGAATCCATCTCCATATGTGTCCCTTCTAAATTTTCCTTACTTTTCAGCAAGCTGTTCTTCTTCTCCTTGAATTTTCTTCCTTTATGTCCAATTTTACCAGTTCCTTTGTCACTTTTCTTGTTATCCGGCTTCTGTTCTTTACCAACCTCTGAAATAAGCAACTGAAAAGAGATAATATTACTTACTCGTTAGTGGTTTCATCACAGGACATAATGCAATAATGTTGAGCACATAATAAAATGCATGTTCGTTTGCCAACTTAATTAGAAATTTTATCACACAAAGTCAAAACAAACAGTAAAATCAAACAAAGTAATTTTATGTACAGATTCTTCAGACCAAACTACTCTATCAAAAATGCAGAGTTTCCCTAAACAATTCAATCAAAGAATGTTGAAGAGAAGCAAAAAATCTATCACGTAGAAGCATCTATGAAAATTCTAAAAAATAAGATGCTGGCATAAAGGTAATAAAAATATTGCAAAACAACTAAATGATAAAACTAAAAACATGAAAACAAAGCGAAAAGCAAAAGTGCTGCATGGGTCAGGCCACGTATTTACAAACACATTTAGGATTGAAATTAACAATATTTTTCCAAAGAATCAATCACTGCTTACAATATTTTTTCCAATTAATCAATTACTGTTATTATTAACTGAAAGGTCGTATTGAGAAAACGGTGATTTGTCAGAACTGAATAAGGTTCTGACTTGTGGGATGATAGACAGTGCGAATCATTGAGAGCGTGGAATTTGTTTTGGAAGCCAGAGAATAAAAGAGTCAATAGATGTCCATACTACAAAAACCTCAAATATCTTGATTCTGTGATTTGGCAAATGAAGCATACTAATGGGCAATACATGCTGGTAATGTATTTGCCCCATGAAACATCCACATAAAGTGATCACCCAACCCTCAGAACCCCAATATCTTGTTTCTGTGATTACCCAAACTAAGAATACTTATGTGGTGTACATGCCCCATAAAAGATCCACATACGGTGATCACCCAATCCTCAGAACCGAAGCATGCTACTGTATTGGAGTGATGCTTTCACAAGAAAATTAAATGTCAGGTTTTACAGTAGCCTTCATTTTGTTCCTCAACATATAGTACTAGAGAAGATACCACTCAAATGTCATTATGTCAATTGTGCTAAAAAAAGATTCGAGACATTGTCATACAGTCCTCAGTACAAGAGTCTTATTATCCAATAATTTTTGCTTAGTTCATCCTCAAACCATGTCATACAAAGGAGGTGCAACTCTAACATAATCACATCACTAATTAGTTCATAGTGTTGATACAAAGTTTGATTTGGTCTAAATTTTCTATACAGTTTTGATTCCAGACGCTGCCTTGGCATAATGGATTAGATGCCACATACAAACTTCAAAAATCTTTCCTTCAATTGCATTGTAGGACTAGTCCCTCTTGTTATCTCCAACTAGAAGATTGAAAGAAGCTGCAAATTGTTCAGAGAACTTTTTCAGGAAATCATCCACCAATTGCTTTTGATACTCGTTAGTTCCATATTATGATTTATAGGTCATGCAAACCAATCACTCAAGCATCTATAAACTTTGCACATCTCATAAGAACATATTTGCAATCAACAAGAGTACAAGAGGACACCAGATATCATACTAAATTGCAATAATACATTCTATTTAACACCAGCTGTGCAAAATAGACAGTCTAGTTCTGCAAAGGAAGATAAAACCAATCTAGTCTAATAAAATTCCAATCAGTTTTCACCCATCAAAACTGAAAATAGCGTACCAGTATTTCATAATAATTGGGAACGTTCCTTAACAATCTTGGTTTTTGTTCTGCATGATATAATGCAGTTGCTGCACTTGAGCAATGGAAACAAAAAGATTGAACGTAATAACATGGTAAACAGGTAAAATCTTCCATCCCAAATGCACATACTAAAGAAGCATTGCATGTTTGCAGTACTTGAAAAAAAAAATTCGGTGGTTCTAATTACCTTTCCTGACAAGCTATAAGTTAATCAACTAAAATATGGATTATCAACACCTCAAAGCATGTAATGGCATCAAAAGAACAGCAACTAATTTGCATTAACAATATTAGGAAATATCGGCATAAACAAAAATAAAACAAATAATTCTCTTCAACTAATACCAAAAAGCTTATCAGTCAATTAGACACCAGGGCTGCATTTCAAGTCATCAGTAAAGAGACTTCAATATTTTCCATAGTGAAGAACAACATACACAATCCAAGGTTATTTTCAACAACTATTGCATTTTGGTTTACTATTTTACGTGAGTGTTATTGAACTCATACACATAACATCAAGGTTCTGTAAACTCACCGTTTTTCATCATTTTCTTTGACATGTTACCAAAACAAACCCCAATATTACCAACATTTAAGGGTTGACGCCGAAGGTTCTAGGTGAAATACTAAAAAACACTCAAGAAAACTATGTGATCACCCAGTTGAGGGGGGGAAATATCAAACAGAAGCATGAAATCTTAAAAGAGTATGCTGAACAATGAAAAAACACCAACTAGTTGACAAAAATGACATTCAAATTCCCAATTTTATTAATGCATAGTTAAAAAAAAGATATGGTTTACCTTGAAAAGAGCAAAGTACACATCCACTAACCGTTTTGCAATTTTATGGCCATCTCCTCTTTTACTCAGAAGAATTTGACTCAAAAAATTAATCTGCAGCAAAAAAATCAAGGCACAATTCATGCTCTTATAATTTTAGACACGAAGCATACTTAAACAAGATGCGTTCAAATGAAACATCCAAGCATCATTTCAGGTTGGTAGAGCTCAGAAATACTTTATCCAATATTCAATATGAGCTTCAAGAACAATATACTGATTTGCAATTCACATAAAAATAAGCAAGGCCACATAGGAACATATTAAATACCATTGTTCTTGGTCTGATAAGTAACAAGCAAAACAAATATTTTAAGACTGAAAAAATGAAATATAACAAGGCAAAGTCAGAGTTATGATAAAAATTCACTTTCTAGTTTAGTGTGCATATTGTATACAACAAACTTCATACATACAGCATGATACTTTGCACGAGGCCCAATATGAGGTCTAAATAAAAAAGAATCCACCTCATCAATAACCACTGCCTGCAGAAAGCAAAAGAAAAGTATCAGAAGAATATATCTAATGCATTGAGAAAATAAATAGAAATGTTGTATGGTGGTCATATCAATCCTTTCAAACATGAGTAGGCCAACATATTTCGCTGCATTTTGTGCCAAAGGTTGAACAAATAACATGGTGAAACAATAACACATGACAATATTGGCAGACCAAACAGCACAATGATTTTAAATCATAGTTCATTTAGAACAGGCAATTCTATAGATACATGACAAAAAGAAGACTATTACCTTCATATTGGGGTGCTCAGAGAGAAGACAGGTAAGATGATAACCAGCAGTCGATGCAGTTTTTCTCTCTGGATCTCCCAGCTAATGCAAAGGTGCATAGAGAAAAAGTAACTCTTCATAAATTATCATCATTCAACAATAAAAGAGAAAAACAGTTTAAGCTTAAAAATAATAAACACTGGGAATTAAGCTATCAAAGTTGATGGTAGAATATTGAGATAAATAGTAATTAGACATCTAGATAAAAATGTAAGTGTTAGGGATTAAAAGATCACCCACTTTATTAACAAGAGCAGACAGCAATCTTCGCTCCTGTTCTGGCTTACTCATCAAGAGGACATAAGATGTCTGGCATATGAAGAAGGGAAAAGATCAAACTAATGTTTTATCAATAATAATATAAAACGACTGTATTTATTTCATGTCATGATAACCCTAAAAATGAACTGGATTGCAAATTTAATGAAGTTGCTTCTAATGCAGCAAATTAAAACTGAAAAACAAGCTTTCCCAAAAGAAAAGCAACAGACAAATACTTGGATTCAATATAAAGTACGAAGCACATGCTTTAAACTACAGTACAGTGGCAACAAAGGGACTCAGTCAGTTGAAGCACATTGAATATTCTGATAATGTTCTAGTAAATGTGTGCACTAAGGTAAGGTCATTTGTCAGTCTACGAGTTCAATGACATATCCATCATATGGATTATGACAAAACATTCTTATAAATGCCAGCTATTGCAACATAAAGACAAATGAAAGAATTTGCCAAGATAATATCATAATCTTTCATAAATTTACTTGAATAAAGCAGGAAAAGCTTGATGAAAACAAAAGAAGAAACAGAAAGTCATAGGATTGAGCCCAGCTCTTAACCAGCAACCATACCTAACAGCATCCAGCAATTGTTTTCAACTCCATAAGAAACATAACTTAAAAGATTTTCCATCCAATAATTTATTCATCCAGTACTTTCTACCATCAATGATGATGCAACCAAAGAAAATTCCATAAAATGTCAAATTATAGTCTGAATCCTGAAATCATACTGCTGTATCCCTCTAAAAGAATTCATAGAACATTCACATGCACAATTATTTCCACAAAAAGCAATCCTCAGTAACACAGTTCAAACTAACTTTGAAAGCATACTCAATTAAGGTTATTAGTGTCATTCAAAGTACCAAAACAACAACCGGAATACAAACTTTTTGCAAGTTTCCCTCAGGGATTTTCATGCTTGGATGGATAGACGAGTTTTCTGTTGATTTCAGATATTTAAGGAACATTATAGGTGTAGTTTCTCAATGAAATATATGATTAATTACACAAATGTTTGAACCACCACTAAACTTACGCATATCATCTATATCATTTTACAAGTCCCTTGATCTCTTCAAGATTCTACCTTTTTTAGCCGGTTTATAGGCACACGAGAATTCCTAGTTTTGTTCAGATTATATGCAACTTTAACTTGTGCTTACAACTATAAATGTATGAAAGAATCCATTATGTCCACTCTAGCTGCATTCAGCGAACAATTGAACATTAAAATATGAATATCAAACTCCTAAAATGATTTAACATAAATATCATCCAGCACATTGCAAGATAACTCTAATTCTTCCTAGTCTACGCTCAAATAAATATAGGAAAGCCTTACATTTCGCATTCACTCTCTCCAAGACATCAAAACCATGAGCAGCAAACATAATCCAACTCATCTATTAATCTACAACAATGCTATGTTACCAGAATATGATCCATATTCAACAGATGCAGAGTACCACAAAACACAACCAACACAAAAGCAAAACACACGAAAAACAGAATAAACACAGCATAATCAAGGTATATGAAACAAAACAGTAGTAGGATACATTTCTAATGCCTCTCAAAACCGCCCTCAGAACGTCTCCAATACCTCTTAAGATCTCCCTCAAGACAATTCAATACTTTTTCAAACCTCCCTCAAGACAACATCCAATTCAACTCAAGACATCTCAATACCTCTCATGGGGATCCCTTTCACCCAAATATCCACTACGGTCAACATCTAAGATGTAGGGTTGTTTACACACTCACTTCACAATAAAACCCACATAAACTTAGGAATGACAATTTTCTAATCATGGATTTCCTAAAATTTGGTTACAAACATGTTTGAGAATTCAATGAATTTAAAAGGCCTACTTTCATGTGCATTCCAACATCACAATAATTATGGACAACACACATTGCGCAATTCATAATGCACCATAAATAATAGAAAATGCACATCAATAATGCTAAAAACAAATGGTGTTTCACTCAATTATTTTGTAACATTGCATATACTTTTCATGCACTACTAAGATGCCATGATGGAACTAAAGGTAAGAGTATATCACAGTGACACAACTTGAAACTAAAAATTATGAGTAGTCCTACAGTCGCCAAACAAAAAAAACTAGTCCTATGATCACCAAAACTATCAGAGCAACATTACCAACAAATTCCACTCTAACTAATGGCCATTCACTCCAACAAAATAGGCAACATATATATTATAATATGATACAGAACATCAACCAAATGTCTTGACAAACAAATTCGACATTCAAATTTAATGTCTTAGCTGAAAAATTCATAATTTCCATTTTACTTTATTCTCATAAATGGATCAATTTGTTGATTGAATGCTATGCTGAATTTGATATTCTTGGAACCAATCTCATTTCCATAACTATAAGTTATCATCTATGGAGCTTGTTGGAAGTATAAAGAGAGAAAATAGAAGTTGTGCCAGTGTTACTCAGAGAAAAAATTGCATGAAAATTCTCAAGGAATGAAACATAATAATAGATCCATCAAGATAAAGCATCCGTCACTAACATTGCCATTAACCCAATGCGACTACATTGATGCAAAGAAACTCTTATAGTTTCATTGAACATAGAGATTATTACATTTTATCAATTAAAAACTCTTTAACATTCAAACATAACAAATCAATTTCTCTTACATCCTCTAACTATAACAGTTTGTATATCTTAGCATCCTATCTCTATAATAATCATTTTAATTGTATTTTATTTTATAAAACAAAATTCTATACCATATAAAATTATTAGTCTAATTCTAGTTTTATAAAACTTTTGAAGTTAGCTGAATTGTTTTGTGCAAAGAACATATTCGATAAAATGATGAAATCTTAAACAATAATCAAATCATTGTCATTAAATCCACTATAACCTTTTAATCTACAAGTTTGTCATATGAAAATAAAACAACGTTTTCGTCTTAAAGCATAATTTCATATTGCAATATCCTTCAAACAAACAGAAACTAGATACAAAAAAGCACTCTTATCAGCCTTAAATAATCTAGTTAAGGTCAAGAACCATCACTGAACAACCATAATGCAGACAATAGCAATATCTGTAATATCAACAACCCGTAGTTGTTAACAAGGGGGTCGGATAAAATATGTGATGACAAGAAATATAAGAATATGTAAAGTGCACATGAGTGGTATAAAGTTTTAGGCAACTGAGAAGTACAACTAGATATATAAAGGAATTGTGATGCAGATAGACAATATTTTAGAGGTATATGTTAAGTCCAATAACTATAAAAGAATTCATCATTACAAGAAAATGAAAATACAAAAAATAACAGTAAACAAATTTTTTGATAATATGCCAATATGTAAAAATTAGAGGGATTTCAGTATTTGCATCAAATATAAATTACATGTTAATTGCAATTAGCATCCAGATGCAGATGAAGATGTGAACAAAAAACTTTGTGACAATTTAGCTTATAATATAATGGAGTTATACCTAACATAAGGTTTTGTTTCCCCAAATAAACTAAAGGGTGGGATGTATTTTAGACACTAAATTATAATCCCATTAGCAATATAGTCACCACAACCAACAGTTTTTATATATTTCATGCCTATAGCTACATCGTGCACCTCAAGCACATCCTCACCCTAATCATTGCAAACATCTTCTCAAACATGAGCACTTCTGTCATCCACTGAAAGCAAATTAATCACTGCATCGCACAAACACCACTCGCTGCCTGCAATTCCTCAACATCAACCACATCACTAGTCATCACCCCCACATCAAGACCAACTACAGACCAGATAACCACTGTCGTTCGCTCAAAATGCTGTAAAATCTCAGATGCAACTTCAACCACATTTCTCAAAGTGGCATTACAATGAATCTCCAGCACCAGCTTCCTGGTCTTCACCAGAAACTGCATGCTTATTGATTCTTTTCAACTCCAACAATGAAGATTTGCTCCATCTGCGGTACCAACAATCATAGGATCCAGACAACCTTGCCTTTAGGTGACATTAGGGGTACCTATCCCCATCTACCATCCGAAGCAAGATCATTATTTGCAATGATGATATCAACTTCTAATTGCCAAGCAAGAGGTCGTTCATGAATCCCATAAAGCTGACATGATCTTCACCAACAGCATGTTTCACAATGAGAGCCTCGGTTATGACATCCATCAACCCTAACATTGGAGATGAGATGCAAAAAAAAAAAGAGAGAGATGAAGAACTTTTCCTTTAGACCATTAGCTAAAGAGAAAAATGAGAGGTAATTCGATTTTAAACATGCAAATGAACACCTTACCACAACAAAATAGAGGGAATATAATTTTGAATTTTGAAAACAAATAGACAATCATAATCATTACTTATAAAGTATGGTATTAAAGACAACAATTGAAGTTAATGCCTACAATTTAAAACATGGTATAAAAAGCAAACCCTAGAAAAATGCAAGGTTACTTGATTAAATCTATGAAGCAGTAATAACTAATATGTGAGTAAAGGTTGAGGCTACTAAAATTAAACAAACAGTAATGAAAAATAAACTAGCTGTATTTAGATGGTATCTTTAAAATACCTTCATTGCTTTATCTTTGAGACTAGGCAGCACATCCTTCAGAGCCTCCTCAAGTGCAATGACAAAACGCTCATATCTAAAAGAAGAATCGGAAAAGTATAAGCACATAAATGTGGATAGAAACAGTCCAGAAGAACATTTAATGCTTTGTCATTGAGGTAGATTCCAACTGCCTCCACAAGTTAGAAGATGTATTGCTTATATGGTACAAGTACTGAAAAACCATAAGCTAATAAAATGACTTGAAAAAACTGACATTTTACATTCCAATGTAATGTTAGCATGAAAAAAATTAAGCCATGCACTGTTCATACCAAAAATTAATAGAATGTATTTAACGAAGTTGTTAGGTTACAAATGGTTAAATTAACTACACGCCAGTGAGCAGCAGCACTGAAGTCACACACCCAGATAAAATGCTTTCAAGTCATCTGCAAATGTCAGGAACTAGGCATGTGCTTTGCACCAACAATTTTCAAACTCCCCCCTTCTCAAGATCATGTTTGGGTAAGAGAGTAGAGGAGAATGAAATGGTTCTTACACGCCAGCTTTAGCATGATATTTTATGATACTGATGTGTTGGTTGATATTTCATATCAGGTGATGGCTATTTTCTAGTCATCAATCTGATTGTGCATATCCATGATAGGTAGATAATTCCATGCATTATCATAAAATTCAAGAATACTGAAGCAGTTTCTCATGGAAAAAGATAAGCACACATAAAAACTTAATAGAATGAATAGTCAACTAACTTAGAACACCTTGTGTCCATTGCAAGACATCGCAAGCTTTGCAAGACATCATAAGTACATGACATTATCCATAAGTAAATATAAGTATTGAGGTTATTGAAAAATTAAACAACCAAAGGCATGAAAAAAAACCTTTGCTTCAAGCATTCCTCCCAGAACCAAAAAACTAAAAGAGAGTAACCATCTTTGTTTTCAGGCAATCTATCCAAGGGGCGTTGGATTAGGTTTTTCAACTTGCGATCGGGCAACAACCTGTAAAAAGACCCAACTTATTAGGCATATTCAAATAAAAACGTACTCATGCTACCATGTGCCATTTTGATATAACTTTTTTGTCTTTTTCTTTGTGGTAGTTCAGCTGTGGGCAGACAAGAATCTAAAAACAATGATGTGCATGTGTGTGTAATCAACCCAAAAATATAAATGAGCTTCAGAGTCTGGATTTGTATATAACTATAGACACACGCAATCATCTGGTATGATTTAACCATGTCAAAACAATGCTGCAAAATAAATTATATGAGCCCAAGCAAGATGAAAGAAAAGAAAAAGGAGATAAGAATTATTTATTATGATACTATAATATAAGAATACCAATCAGGTAGTTATCCATCATGTAAACATACTACAGGAAAAATATCATTTCACGTTTTTGCTCCTATAGAACATCAATAATTAAATCTCAAAGAAACTAAAAAGACAACAATGTAAGAAAATAACACCAATACAAATGACCATGCACAACGACCTTCCATAAAGGGACTACAAGCTAATATTGTGCTGACCTCAGCACTTCAAATAGGTAAACGACTGGCACCTTATAAGTTCTCTGCCAATACATTCACATTAGAAACCTAGAACATCATTATAACCTTATTAGTTGGTAGTACAAGCATGATTAAGTTTTCACCCAAACCTATCCATTTAAGTAGCATTGAATCGCCAGTTTCTTTCAGATGAGGCCAGATGAAACTAGAATATAAAAAGGATTTTGGCCAATTTCACAAGTTTATATTTAAACTGGAAAGTTTTGCTCAATTTTGGTAGTAATTAGCCAAAGACTGAAACTGAGTAGCCAGTCAAATTTGGCAAAGTCAAACTGCTAGTTCAAATATGATCGACTAATTTACCTGGGCAAAAAAGACTGCAATTGAATAGTCAATTTCTGCAAAATCAGATGATCAGTTCATATTTGTTTGATCAATTTGAATGTCATTTGCCAAGCTTAATTTAACTCATCAAATGATTACTGCCAAGTTTAATTTAACTCATATTTTAAAATCAATTGATTAGATACAGTTGGCCATTTTGGATAATTTAAAGGACCATCAAAGAAAGTTTATTATTTAAAATGCGAACAAACCAACACAATCAACATTTGAAACAACATTAAAAAAAACCTGCTAAAAAGCAGTAAAAACATGTGACATGTGGCACACCTGATTAACTGATTTCTAGATCAAACCAAACTAATTCCACTGGTCTTGATCCAACCCTTGCACAAGCAAATCTCCTATTTTAAATTGATCATTGTAACTGTGGTTTAACACTCAAATAAATACTTAAAATAAATTGCATCTCTACAAAATTGGAGTAAAGGTGAAAAACAAAAATGTACTGTGTTCTGTTAAATACTATTAATAAAAAATTCTAGGTAAAGTACAAGAAATACATCTAAAATAATTTTCTCTACTACATATATGAATTTTAAAAAAAAATAACATTATATCAAATTTAAAAAAAAACACCAAAACAGAAACTAAACACAATAACTATTGAAACCGAACTTGAAGAACATGAATAAAATTAATAATAACACTTAAAACCCTAAGTATAAGCATACATGCACAAATAAGTGGAGAGTTTTGCTTGAAAATCAAACATCATTTAAAATTCGATCAAATTTTGGCTCAAAACAAACTGGATAGAAATGATTGAGCTCTATGATACATAAATTGGCTCGGATGATATTTTGAGTACATTATTTTGGGCCACTCATTTAAAATAACTATTTATAATTCATATGAGCTTTTTTAATAGTTTTTAACATTAAATTAAGATAAAAATAATAAAAAACAGAATAGAAAAAATAAACCAAATCTATTGACATCAAAATATAAAAACCTGACTAAAATAGGAATTAAAAGTCTTGAGTATAAGAATATAGGCAACATGCATCATTGTCTAACATCTTTTTGTTATTGTGCTATATCAAGCTATGTAAACAATAATTTTACTATCATAATTTTGTGAAATATATATGTATGTATGTGTGTGTATAATGATAAAATGTTAAAACTACTGATAAAAGAAATTGGAATTATCAGATATGATGATAGCAAATGATAAGCTTGGTTTAGGAGTGTTTAATAAGCCACTCATACTTGTTTAAAATTCGTTTTAAAAAACCCATATAGTTTAAGGATTTAAAGGATTGTATCTGTTATTACACAAGCTTATATAAAATACACATTTAATTCTGATTAAAATCATTATTGCCTAAAAGCTATTGATGGCATTTCTTTTGTATTTAAAAATTTAGTTATTGACTAAAATCTATCCACATCTAAACCCATAACTATTTAGCTTCATTTAAGATGTACTTTAATTGAATAAGCCCATAAGACTCATTAAAAGTGCAACTTATTTAGCACCCTTGGCAAGGATCACTTTTCTAAAAAGTAAATCAAACAACAACACCAAATTAAGTCATATTAAAAGGAAAAAGCCTCAATAAGACACAACCCCTAGCACCAAATTTCCACAATAGAACAAATCTACAAAATGAATGCACAATTGCAATCACTATAATGTAACGCCCAATAAGCAAGTTTAGTTTATTGAAACCATTCAGACTCATACAAGAAAAGAATCTAAAGCTAATGTAATTGGTCTTGCAAAAATAGGAATTTACAATGCTCCAAATTCTATAGCAAAGTCGGCACATCACATGTAAAAGTAAGCTACAATGAAAATTATTGTAAAAAACTTTACATTTGGCATCTCCATAGTAAAAAATATCAAGTACAAATTTCATAAATGACATTCATACACATGAACCTTTATGAACATATAGTTTATGCTAAATATGCAAATCAATTTCAAGAATAAAGAAATGATATAACAAGCATAGAATGGTATAAAAAAAATATGGAACATACCTAAGTAGAAACAACTCTCTTAATGCTTCAAAACCAGTAAATGCATAGCGTTTCCCCACCTTTGATGTTACCATGGCTGTAAGATGTGGAACAGACTCCTTCAGAAGTAACTCCAAAAATAAGGGAACCAAAAAAACTTATATGCAAGGACTATCATACGCAACAAAAATGAAAACAGGCAAAGACATAACATATCACACTGAAAAACATATCAGAACAAACATAACAAAATGATCAGCCAATGCTTAATAACAACTGAAAAAAGCCTCAGCATCATAATATTAGCTTTTAAATGTATTTTTCTTGTTAAATCTTTAAATTGTTTTTAATAGTGTTGCATTTAAAAATATTATGTACATAAAACATTCATAAAAATACTCTAAAGCAAGAATATCATAGAAAACAACAAATTTCATCCATAAAAAGACTGAATGTTAGGTCATGAGATAGCAGTTATTTATAATGAGGACTTAAACAACGTGAATAAAATTAGGAGCCACTCAACAATCTTGGTAATCCTTCATCAATAGGATAAAAATTGTAATCTTAACTACACAAAATGGTTCTTTAAAAGAAGCATGAAAAAAGCACCAAAGATACCAACCCAAAGCGAAGGATTGAGAGAGTTATCAACAAATTTCTGTAACACGATGCAACTGCCCTTTGTAGAAAGGACAACAAACTTAAAGAAAAATGAAGGAAAAACCACAGAATAACTGCAGAAAATATCATGCAATGGAAGATTTGAAATTTAAAAAAAAAAATATTTTTTAAATCCAATATAACATCCTTATTGTATAAAATGCAGTATATTATCATCACTTGAATAAATATATGCAACAGCAACATTGCATTATTTGAAAAATAAAATATCATTAACTACAAAAAAAACATCAACAATACTTGTAAGAATTAACAAAGCATTTACTCAATATTGCTAAAAAGTATTCAAGAACTACTAGCCATATTGTCATTTGTTATAACTTGTGACATGTTAGTGAAGACGCTACGAAATAATCGATTGCAACTAGTGATCCAGGAGTAAGCAAAAGAGATACAGCAAACAAAAAAATAATGCCAATATTTATGTTGTTTGGCTACAAATTAGGCCTAAATTCATTAACGAGGAGGATGATTCACAAACAAAGAAGTTATAATAGTGGTATACCAAAAAAATAGGCAAATAACAGTTTTTCCCAAAACTCAAGATACAACCAAATCCACACCACAAAAAAATCCCTTAAATATCTCTCTAGTTAAGAGGAATCATCAAAGAGGTATAACAAATTTAAATAAATGACAAACCAAGGATCCAAACTTTTGAATCAATAAAAAAGTTTGACATCATGGATCAACTACAAACACAAAAAGAAGCCGAGAATGACAAGTTGGCTGACTCCATGATGTGTCCAAAAGGTCATGACCGCCATCGAAATTTGCAGCTCTGGTTCCACCATTGTAAACAACCTTCACAAAAAATTCTCCTAATCTTTTCTTTTTAACATAATTTCCATATATTTCTGCCTGTTACAAAGTAGTGTTATAAAAGCTGGACTAGATAGGCAGATTTGGTTGGTTTGATCATGAAACAATTGACCAACATGACAAGTTGAAATCCATTTGAAAAAAAAAACATTGAAAAAAAAATTGGATTGAACAAGGAGCACTCAATGAACCAGTTGTCCAAAAAAATTAGGTTTAACCAGAAACTATAAGCTAAAATTAAAAATTACATCACAAAATCTAATTACTAATACAAAAAGTTATTAATAATATATACTTCAGTTAAGAGATCATGTTGCACCACAATCTTATGTCAATTTATAACACATTTTCAAATTTTCAAAGTAACTAAATTCTAATAAAAATGGTTTTAAATCTCAAAAAATTATACAAACTTAATTTTATTATTTAATATAGCAATGGCGATACAACCTCACCTATTTGTTTTATGATAGTATTCTTATTGTAAAATAAATCAAAATGTACATGATTGTGTAACTAAAGTGCTTCTTGTAATTATTGTAATATCTTAACAGTTAATAATTTAAGTGCTTCTTGTAATTCATATCCTTGTATATCTAATCTGATGCAATAAAAGAGCCTATTATACACAGGAACCAAGTAATCCAAAACCATAGACAATAGCAAAAGAGCCCAAAATTAGCATAAAACAAGTCTAAAATATCATTATTAGATTAATGCCATTGTTAAAGTCTAACAGGTCATTTATGAGACCTAAATTTCTAGATGGCCTCAAATTTGCTATCAAATAATTTTGATAGTCAATTGTTTGTCATTTAACCTTCATAAGAGTTGTGATTTAAAGTTTTATTTATTCTTTCTTCAGAACAAATAAAAACATGCTTTGAATAATTTTGGATAATCTCTCAAATCAACAACTGATGCATGCATGTATTGAAGTTTGTAACGATAAGATATACATAACCTTGTCCCTCTATCACTTCTCTCTCTCCACCCCCAATCCCCATTAACCCTAATGATTTTCTTGGTTTCTCCCTCTACATGGATTCTCTCTCTCCACCCACCCCTCCTCACCCTCATCTTGTCTATCTACTCTCTCCCTACACAATGCCCCTCTCCCAACCAATCTCTTCCATTCCTTCAACCATCTCTCATTAATTTTTTCTCTCCTCTCCACACCCACCTCTCTAATTTTTTTTCTTTGTGCTCAATCAATCTAGTATCACATCTAAGTCAATTCCTCTCTCTCTTGCATATTCTCTCTCCCATCTCCCCTCTCATTACTCTCTCATCTCTCACCCTACCCAAGGTCTCTTTGTCCTAAGATGCCCCTTCTCCTTGTTTCTCTATCCTCTCTCTACTTAGCCAGCATCTCTTTCCCATTCCCTCATTCTCTCTACCCCATCTCTCCCTCACCTTCACACTTAGCCACCTCCTCTCTCTCCAACAAATTTTCTTTTTCTTGCTTTGACTTGTGACCTGTTCTCTCTCTTTAGGTTCTCTCTCCCCCCAAGAAGATATGTAGGCATAATCATTATAAACAAAACAATTATAGATTATAACAAATCTTAATAAATATTTTATGTTATTATAATTGGTCTTATACCACTCATTGTCTTATTACATCAAACACTAAATGGATATCAATAAAATTATTGTTAACTAATTTTCACAAAATAATATTGACATTAACTTCATTAAATTGGTTGGTTTGACTAATTTAACTAGTTTAAACATGAATCAAATATTAAAGTAATTCTCAACCTTCATAGAAGATGTCCCTCTCTGGCCACTAGCAACAACCATTCAAAAGGGATTCTCCTAATTTTTGCAATAGAAAAATCACTCCTCGATCCCTCCACCTATTGCATAAAAAGTTAACTTTACCATGTCTACACATAAATAACTAACAAATTGCATGAAATCAAAAAAAGACAATTAACATTCATAAGATATATCTAGTAATGACATTTTTACTAATATAATAAAATGATTCCAACATGAAGCTTTTTCATTATTAATCCCCTCAACTTTGATGATGTCACCAATACAAAATAGTCAAAGAACTATACATCTTTAAGTGAATTAAATAATTAATTGCAATAAAACGTATAATTATCCTTCAATCTCAATTAATTAAACTTTAATATATATATATATATATATATATATATATATATGTATATATATTTGATTAAAAAAATAAATCTAAATGTGCATTACATCATTGTAACAAACTTAAAATTAAAATACCCACATATTAAATTTCTTGTCTCTAATAAAATATCCTAAACTTAAATTTTGGATAATCAAATTAAGACAAATGTTACCAATTCTCCCTGTTGACTTAAAATTATCACAATCATCAAAGAATCTCATCTTTGACTCCTATCTTGTAGGAGTTATCAAACTCTCAAATCATGAAGGATTTTGAGTGTTACAATCAAACAAACTTCAAACCAAGAACTATCTTGGTTTCAAATTTAGTTTAGCTACTTCATTGAAAGATTAGTTTTTACAATTTCGATGGAAGTTTATTTTTTCATTTTGGTCAAATTTTTTATTAAAATAATAAGAAATTGAAATATTAAAATTACAGATTAATTTTAAACACAAATAAAAATATATTTTAAACACAAATGTATTTTTAGTAGGTAAGAAATGTATTATTAGAAGAATGTGCAAATGTTGTCTTTGTTTAATTTTCTCTAAAGTTTGCTATCAAATAAAATAATATTTAAACTAACAATTTTGAATTAGTTTTAGTTAAAAATAAATTTGAAAATTTAAAACATAACAATGTTTGAAAATAATAACCCAACATTTCTATTATATAAATGAAATACCTACATCATATGAGATACATAATATTTGAATTAATTTTAATAAGAACTTATTTTAAATTTTTTTAATAAGTTACTTGGGAACAAAAACAAAATCCTAATTTAAAATAAGAAGAACGAAAAAGTTTAGAACAAAAACCTAACTTGAAACAATTTAAAAAGTTGATCTACTACAATAAAAACAGAATCACTACCAAGCCCTAATCATTCCTTTTACCATCAAGGTCGAATGCACAAGAACCAATTCCCTTTTATTGAAACCACTAAAGATCCGATAAGGTAAATCTTTCAAACTCATCCATCTTGACCCATCAATGGGCTTAATCATAAGGGTTAATAATAGAAACAAAGCTTGTATTGATACTAAAGAGACCTCGAGAGGGCATCTATATAGATTTAATCATTTGGCTACCAAAGACCTAGTTGGGTCATGACAGCCAATAGCAATCAATTGATTCTCCTCCATGAATGGCAACTATTGGTCAATTTCTTAAAAAATGAAAAACGTTTGCACACTAGCTAATGAACTTTGAATTAGTTTTATTAAAAAAAAGAATAATTTTAAAATTTTGATTTTAAAAAAAAAATTGAAGGCGCCCTCAACTCCATAAAGTCTCCAATGGAGTCACCTATAACACTAAGCTGAAGCATGTATTGCAGTTCAGCTGAAGAAAACATTTTCAAAAAAGATTAAAAATGGGTTTCAGCTTTTGTCCCTGTTTCAAAGTGCTCCAAATTGAAACCAGTTCAAATGGACCAAAATCCTGGTTTCATAACAAAACTCCAACCTTGGTTCAATCTACACAGAAAATTAGCACTACCAACAGACCTAAAAAGAATTTCTACATCAAAATTATATGAATCTGTAGAAAACCCAAGTGCAATTGTAATAAAATATTTGTACCATCAAAGTGGCCATCTCCAAAGAAAAAAAAAACATCCCATAAAATGATTTGGCATTAAGACAAACATGTTCACCTGACTGTCTAGAAGTCTTCTCTAAAAGTGCCTCATTATATCGTAGAACCCAAGCTGTAATCATAACTTCTTTATGTTTTCCCAAACTTTCTAAGTAAATGTGCTTTCCTAAAGATGATAAAATTGAAGGTGGAGCTTCTATACTGACCTTCAAACTCCACATATTAAATGCAACTCAATAGATAAATCATGTTGCATGTGAAATTCACATGACTTCTACTCAAAAAAAACCCCAATACACTAACCCTCCTCACACCTTAGTTCTTAAAAGACTCCAAACATATTTAAACATCAAATTCGTTGTTTTCTATGCATGTGGTTGTCTCCATCAAATAAAGCTCCAATATGTTGCAACGTGTAGCATCTTTGTATGAAAGCACCAACAAGACCAACTATGATAAGCGACAAGTCGTTTAGTTGAAGAGGTCAAGCACAAAAGAATAGCATTCAACTTTACATGGTCTAAAAACAAATTAGGCCTACACCCACAAAAGAGAAGCATGATACACTAACTAAACTGTTACAATCTTAGTGTATAAAATAAAGGATAAAGAAAACTTTTTCAAACTCAATAACACACCCAAATCCTCATTATATAAAAAGTTTTCAAATTTCTCCCTAATCAATATGAATCTCCTAAGGAAATAGAAAACTTGAACAAATGACGTAGAAACAAATTCAACTTCTAAATCAACGAGGAACATCATAAGAATAATCAACCAGTATTCAAGAGATATAGCTATTGATCAAACCATCACTCACACCAACTAATCCTCCATGAAGTTTTTTTATTCCCTTAACAGTGATAGTGTCATTGTTGAAAAGTTTCAAATAATTATTCAAAATTAGATGGATCAAATAAATAATTGTTACAAAGCTCAAGATTATTCTTACATTTTAATTGATTAAATTTCATGTTATATTTAAAGATATTCCTAATAGCTTTGACCAAACAAATATATCAAAACTCAAAATCAAAATATTCCAATATTAAATGTGATATCTCAAACAAACTATTTTAAATCTAAAACTTGGATAATCAATAAAGGTAAAAGAAAACATTCATCAATTGCACGAAATACATCAAATAGCTTAAATAAAATTTACATGGATTTTTTAGGATCAACTAAGCATAATAAAATACAAAATATCATATTAAACGAACTATTGATAAGGAAAAGCAAACACGACTACGAAAAAAAGTATAGCATGGTTTAATACATATGGATGACATGGCACAACATAACATGAATTTAAAAAAATCATGTGAGGCACTACTCAACCTATCACTAGTATTGGTCTTCCATTGTGATGTTTTGAACTTCAAATTTCACCAAAATTGAACCAAAAATATCAAAAGAAAAATTAAGCAACAAAATCAGAATCACCATTCAAGGCCAAAATAATATTATCAACTGCTAGATGGGACAAAGTACTGGAAGCTTTTAGGATTTTTGCATAGAAGGAAACCACAGATTTGGTGACTCATATAAACGTATTGAAAAAAACAAAGACAAGCCTATTACACACTTCTTAATTTCAGTAAAAACAGCAAATATCTTGCTTCTACTAAAAAAACTAATCTGCTTGAAACCTCAATAAAATGCGACATGCTTTCTATGCAAAAAGAGGTCATGTTGACACATGCTAGGGTCAGTAGAAGTTATAACAGCTTAACCCCTCCAAATAAACAATGTAGTGGAAATGATTTTAGTCTAAACATAGGACCAACGACAGGAATAAAGAATGAACCTTGCTCACTGTAAACAATCTAACAGAGAAAAAACGTGAACGTACACAAAAGTGCATCAAGAGCCCTCATATTCGCCATGGGATTGTCCTCCACCAAACAAGTAAAAGCAGAGACCTTATCCACTGAAGTACCCATCTTTGCCGTAGTTAGCAGCAGTCGCATATCTCCACTTTTTTTCCTAGTCACCTCGTACTCCCTAGTGTATTGAGCCAACAGTGTCTCCGCCAATTCCTTCTTTTTCATTACCAAGTCTTTAAGCTCTTCAAGCCCCATTACAGTTAACTTGGTCGATTCCTTTCCTAAAACCCTTCCTTCAAGTTCCGCTTCATCAACGTACCAATGGCCCGACAAAAAGCTCGGGTTCATAAGTGGAAGCTTGGGCAGATTTTTAATCTTCTGATATGGTTCTTTAAAGTTGTCAATTTGCAAAGGGTGGGGTTTGGCTTTGGGTTGGGCTTTGAACTTTTTCTCTGAATCCTTCCTCTTTTCAACATTTTCGGAAGGAGCTACGGGTTCAGCACGGAGTTTAAGGGGCTTGATGCGGCCCTTTTTGCGAAAGTCGGAATCGTCGAAACCAGCGCCGCCACCGGAGGCTAGAGGGAGGGGAGGACCAAAGCCGAGGGAAGAAGCGAAGGAGGCTACTTCCGACGTGATTAGCTCTACATCCTCGGCAGTGTGCTTCTTGGGTTTCGTCGTCGACGGCTTCGTTTCTGCGAGAGCCATGAGCAGAACCCAGAACAACGTTGGATTACAGTGGTGACAATTGCCTATTAATATGTGAATACTTTAGCAAGGCGTTTAGGGTTAGTCATTTAACAGAAATTTATAAGATATTTTTTAAAAGGTGCTCTTTTAGAAAATTAAATAAATAAATGTTCATAGAAATGGCATTTTTAAATATTATTACAAACATTTTCTAGAATGAATCTTAAATAGTACAAACATTAATATTATAATTAAACAATAATTTGAATAAAAAAAATAAATTTAAAATTTGAAATTATTAAGTATTATTTAAAAGCCTTGTCTCTTAAATATATAATTTAGATTATTGTTTTACAAAAAGATTGGTATTTTGAAATAGTTAAAATGAGATTTTAAAATAATAGAACAAATTTTTTTAATATTTTTTTTTGGAATGATGAAATTATATTTTATTGTCTATTCTTTAGAATTGTAGAACCATTTTTAAAATATGATTAAAAAATATTATTTAAAAAAATTCTTTTACAAAAGATAGTTTAATAACAATGAGCCACACAAAACTTTATGACTTTAATATTATAGACTAACTAAAATTCTATAGAGTTGTGATATAAGATGAATATAACTATGATATCAAAAATTAATGAATTGATAAAGATGTTAATTTAATTTTGATATAAAAAATTGACAAAGTGGTAATAGAGACAAGGTCAAAGTCAATAACAAGATGACATGGGAGCTACGATGACAATGCAAGAGAGCTTATGTTAAACAGGTAAAGCGATGGGGTGGATGCTTGGCAAATACTAGAAAGATCATTTGGACATGAACTACGACTGCAAAAGAAGGAAAGCATAAGGCATGTTGAAGTTTTCAAGGCCTCACTAATAAAATCATAATAATGAATATGAATCAAAGTAAACATAAAAGAACACTAATTATTTTAATTAGATACTTTATTATGAGACAAATCAAACTCCTTCTAATTTAAAACTTATCATAAAAAATCTTTAAAATAGATTCTTCTATAAAAATAGAATTGTAAACTAAAATATCTTAAGTTTAAAAATATATATATTAATAATAATAACATGTTATATAAATATGTAATATATCATAATTTTTAAGCTCTTATCAAAACTATTTTATAAAAAATATTATATACTCTTATATCTTAAGAATAAGATTATTGTTTAAAATATTTAAATCTTTATCTCTCAATATAATGGATATAATATATATCTTATAATTACTAATAAGATTATATAAATTCAATAAATAATATAATATAATATAACATAAATAATATAACATGTAAAATAATATATAAACAACGTTATAATAATATAATGTAACATAACCAAAAACTTATAAAATAAAATAACTATGATATGATAATTCATGAATGAAATAAAAACTAATCAAAATATAAATAGAATTAGTAAGAATAGTTTATGAACCTTAATAGTTTCAGTATCCATTAGGGGAAAAGAAACCTTCACAAGGAATGGGATAGCATTTATTAAACAACAAAAAGACAAATTTTTGGAAGCACAAAATCTAGATAAGTATTCTAATTTACTATTAAACCATTTATTTGATGTAATGAAAAATAATACTCAATCCACAGGAGGTTATGTGATACTTTTGGTTCAGATCATTACGAACACATTACTTTCTAACGTACACATTAACGTTTTTGTATCTTCACATATATAATTACAACAAATCAACACAATTAATGATAATTGCTCGATACATAAGAAAAATAATTTTAAAAAAAAATTTTAACAAATCAACACCCAGTAATTATACGGCATCATAATTTATATAACAGATAAAAAGTAAAATAATCTGCTTTACTAAAGAAAAAATGATTAAAACTAAAAATAAACTTAAAATGAAAATATATTCCACGGGCTCATATATCACCCATATTACACTTACAGATTAACAGCTTACCTCCTTCACGAGTAACAAGTAAAAAACAACATCAAACCTGTACGAAATCCGCGTGTTGTATTCACGGTGAACATAAAACTCCGGCAAAAAGGGTTGTCTCCAGATTGGTCTCAAGTTACAGACCTAAGCCATCGCTTCATCCACTATTGATAAAGAAAGACGAGAGCAGGTCCATAGCAGCCTCCAACATCTCCCTTTCCTCTTCATCCAAACTAGGATTTGCAAGCTCGTTCTCAAACCTTGGATAAATCTCTTGCAAATAAGCAGTCATTTGCTCAAACTCCTTCCAAAACGTAAACTCCTTGCCCAACAACTTCACAAAAATAAAATGAACAAGACCAAAGAGCAAACCAAAGTCTCTTGCATGGAGCCCAACATCCAAACCAACCAGCAAAACACAACCTATTGCATCCAGGACAATAGGATTTCCCTTCTGCAACATAGCCACTGCTGTCAAAATTAGTTTTGTGAAAGCACAAGTCTCCGGTTCAGAAGTTGTTCCGCCATTATCGCCATCCTTGGCCTCGCTGATTTCACGAAGCTCTGCCTTACTCACAACAGCGAGCCAGGTTGGGTAATGATGCCATCCTGGATCAATGAAGCTTGGTTGATCACTCTGATGTGTGCACTTAGTCAGTTGGTGACAGCCCAGGCCAAGTAATAAAACAGGTAACCATGGCTTCGCAATGGAGATCATTTGATAAGCATGTTTCAATCCAAAATAGGGTTCTATAGCGGTTACGAGATCTAACAGGTCATTTGAAAGATAGAAGGCTTCCACAGGTACTGACGAAAATCCATTGGAATGCTGAAGAATCATATGAAGGAACTTGGCTGCATATGTAAAGGAACTCTTTAGATATTCAAAAATTTCCTTGAGGTCATCTTCTTTGAATGATGAGACTTTGCGCCGATAGCCTCCAATGGTGGAGATGGCATAACGTGCATATGCTGAAGCAAATCTCAGGCAACATATATCATTGTGGCCAACGAGATTCATGGCTGCAATATCAGCAATAAACTTAAGAATAGAGGTACACAGTTCCATTGCATTCTCTATGCCTTTGGCTTCTGGTATGTCAGAGCTGAGGTCATAACCTGAAAGGAAAAAAGCACACAAGAGACGATTCAGTGAAGAAAGAAAACGTAAGCATCATGTATTAATTAAGCTCGTTTAAAAAAGACTTACAAAAGCTTTCTTTATATTATTATACATCATTATATTCATGACAAACCAACACGTTCTAGTAAAATAAACATACCTAAATTTGCATTTTATGACAACAATTTTTATTATTTTAAACCAATGTTTAACAAGTTCTTCGAATTTTAAAAAATGAATTTAAAAATAGAACTTATAGTCAATTGCATGTATTAAATTGACCCTTTAATCTTGTACAAATTTGTCTAATCAATTAGTCTAATAATAAATTGAACAGAAAAACTAGAGTGATTTTCAAATCATTTATAAGATTTGCGATCAAACTATCAAATCGTTAATTGTTGTGGCAAAACTTAGTTTTCGATGACTTTGTGCTAATGGAATAGTTTGATCTATGAGTATGAAGAACTAAAATGATAAAACATTGTTGAATTTGGAATATCACAATAAGCTAATAACTCTTTAGGTCATAATTTTTCGTAAAATTAAATGAATACTTAAATATTTTAAGAGACAAAAATATCATCCCTGATCTTATACTACAAAATTGTATCCCGACCACTTAACTTAGCATGCTTGTCTCGTGATCTTAAGGTGACCTATTATTATTCTTTCGCAAACAATCTATTGCTCAAGCTTTAAGATTCTTTCAATTTTTTTCTATAATTTTTCTCATTATTGCTTCCTTTTATATTCTTGACAAGGAGGCCTTTAGCTCTTTTGAGAATCATATAGGACTCCTTTAGGGCCAATATAAACCCTCTAGTGAAGTGAGCATGTAAACATCTTTAAGGGTTGTTATGTAATATTTTGCTCATCTGCTTTTGCAAAATACAAGAGAGGGAAACTTGACCAATTGGTTGAACGTAAATGCCAATAGTTGGACCAAACCACTAAATAAAAGGCTTGTTTTTTCAATATTTTATTTTTTATCTATTTTATCTTATCTCTGTACATGTTTATCTAAGACTAATTTTCAAATTGCACTAATCATCATTATTTTGTTTGGCATGCATACAATAAAAATAACACCAAAACAACTGGGAAGCCTCAAACGAATCCATGGCAAAATAAAGGCATTCCTCCATGACAAAAGTATATTACACTTCAAAACTAAAATCAGCTCCAAGTGCATGACCAAAGCATACACATGTTGAGCATCCTAAGACCAGGCTTAAAACATATGTATATCAGAACTATTAAGCAAGTCAATGACAACAATGTCTAGCTCAATTACTACAAGCAAGTAAATGTAGAGCTTTTCACTAAGCAAGATTACTAATCCAGGAATAATCATCTTGCAAATGGAAATTACAAATAAAAAAAAATTCGCAATTAAAGATTCTTCACAATTTCAACTCCTCATCTTTTTATTCATTTTCTCATTATATCTAAACAAAAACAATCAATCCAAGCAAAATATTTTCAATAAAGCAATAAGCTTTTTGGCATCTAGACTAATTTCTAGGTGATATATCTTGAAGTTCTAGAAATGAACTCTTCCTTGGTTCCGTTTATTTTATCCTGGTTGACATGATTGATCTACAATATTTGTAGAAGATAGAGACATTAAGTACCACAATAGCCTACACGCCGTCTTCATAATTGATTGGAAATATGAAAGAAGTAATTCAGATCATTAACATAACACAGAAATTTTCAACTACACAGTTTGAACTTCAAAAATAAGTAACTCAAATCAAGGTCAAGTAAAATTCAATGCTCAGTTGAATATCATTCTAAAGATACTGCAACTTCATATTTGAAATCAAATTGTTTTTTACAAGTTAATCTAGCCTATTTTTCAAGGGAAAAAGAACACGAAAAGAACAAAAAAAAGACTGTTTCAGCAAACAGTAAAGGCCAGTTCTCAGTCCATTACAGCAAAGTTCAATGACAAGCAATTAACATCAGTCAAGTTTGAAGCAGTTCCGGTACCTGCTTTTTGCCGTGAAGGCTGTTGCCATGGTATGTCAACATTATGCTTCACCCTAGAAGGCGAAATTCCAGATTGCCCAACCACAACTCCATCAAATATCTTCTCAACCCAGCTGAGTAAGCTACTAAGCGTGTTATCCAGTATTCTGTACTGCGTGAAATAGCTACGATGAATTAGATGAGCAAAATAGACAATGTAAAAAGCATTAAAAATTTAACAGCTGAGTGACTGTTTCAAGTAAAAAAGGCAGAGCACAAATTATTATTTGCATGAAAAACAACAAAAATTTTGAACAGTTAATATTTAGGGAAAATTTCCTATCTCCATTTAGAAGTTGTCCAAGTGCCAACAACATTGAACTTCAAAATTTCTCAGGAAAAATTCAAATAGAAACCAGCTGATTGGAAAGCAAAATTTATAAGACAGTAATATTTGCAGTCTAACTGTGCTAACTATGCTGTTAAATCCCTAACAATACTCATAACAAAAATTGGAGTCAAATCAATAGCAACCATACCAAAAGATGTAAACGAAATTGACTTCACAAAACGAACATACCAAGCAGGATAACATATTTGCAAAAAAAGATTACCATAGAAAAAAATGATCAACAACATTTAATTCAACAGTTCTAATATTCAATTACCAACCCAAGCAGGGGCCATTAGACATCAAAAGGGCAAAAACACGTACTTTGGCTATGATAGTTTTTTGTTACATTAGGCAAATATTTGCTGACCTTTACATGTGAATTCATGCACTCTGATCCACTTTGAACATCATCATTTAGAATGACCGAGTCATCATTTTCAAGGGACAAGTATAAAGACAAAGTTGCAAGGCACACAATAGGGGATGTGTCAAAGAACTCAAAATTCACACATTGCTCAATAAAGATCTGAGAAATTATTTTTAATGAATAAAATGCATCTTCCAAATTGGGAGATTTTAACAAAGCCTTCCTCATATCAACATTAACAATCAACTCTTTCAGCTGCCATGCAATTCCTGCTGCAAGGTTAAAGGCTTTCTTAATTTTCGACTTGTCAGGAAACTTTGATCCTTTTCCATTTAGAAAACCAATCTTGGTAGAAATTTTCATGGGTAATTTATGTTTCTTCTTCAAAGATTGAAAAACCTGATGGGGAACATCTGCACTAAACTTGGCAAGGATACCGGCAGCAATAGTTTTCAAGATGCAGGTTAAAATTTCAACCAGTTCATCAAACCAACCACAGTCTAACATCAACCTATGAACAGCACTTAACAGACCCTTTCTTTCTTGATCATCAGATAGATCAGTACATTCAATCACAAAAATTATGCACCGATCATGCAATTCACCTAAATCATCTGGAGAAACCATTGAAGCAATACCAAGTACAGCAATCCGAGCTTGAACAGAAGTGGCTGCATTAAGCAATCTCACTAAGTTATCTCCAGAAAATAACTCCACGATAGTCTTATTAAAATATTCAGTTGTTATACTGGAGCATATGTTGGCAGAAGCAGTAATTAGTCCATCAATCTGCCCAGAACTTAATCCACTTCCAGTTAAGACTAAGCCAAGAGAGAACCTGAGAAGTTCCATTAGAGTCTTCAATGATGATCCCTCTGACAGGGCAAACTCACAAAATCTTGCCCCAGCTACAGGAGCTCTTCTCATGAGAGTGAAAAAGCGATTACATGCCTCTTTTGGAGTCACTTTTGATGGTAAATAAGATGGAATGAGAAGCCTGGTCAGCTTTCTAGCAACACGCTCATGATCATCAGCTAAGGAAGAAAACAAAGAATCCAGACTGACAACCTGAAAGAAAAAGCATAAAACAATGAACAACATAAAGCAAAGACAGAAATATCAAGTTAGAAAAGCTTGACAGATTTCAAATACCAGCATAAACGAAGTGGCCAATAAAAATGAAACTACAGTCCTATCAAATGCATTATACCTTGTTCAATTGGAATGTCCGGGTTTGTCCAACCTCTAACAAAAGATCAGCAGCAGAAACACGAACAGAAAGACAGGGATCGGATAACAGGTAACCAATTCTAGGAAGAAGAACTTTCATAATTTCATGACTCTGAGGATTTTCAAGCAAATATATAATTCCATTCACGGTAGAAAGTCTAACTTCATTACAAATATCACTCCCCATGTCATCAATAACCTTTCCTAACAGTTTGATGATGGTTGAAGAAGGAATAACTTCCCAAAACAAATTGAGAATACGGCATAAACCCTCAACTGTGACTGCTCTCACCTCAGGACATTCATCCATCAGGAGTTTCTGTAGCAGAAAATATTGCTTTTCAAGTAAGATATCTTTTTCCTCCTTTGTCACATCTGGATCTTCAATTGGAAAAAGATCCAAGAATAGAAACAATGCATTGTGACGAACATTTGAGTTGGCAACCTGCCAATGACAATAAAACAACATGATGAATCATATGAGACCAAAGAATCTGCCTTTATGGGGTAAGCCATACTACTTAGTTCCAAGCATAACCATATTATACTACAATGAGGTAACAGATAGAGAACATGTTATTTCTCTCTTCTTTCTTCTAAGAATAAGCATTAGCCAAATAAAAACTTCCTACAATTGAACACAGCTACTATTTTTGAAATTGAAAAAATTCATCACTTAATCCTAGCTTTATGGTTAGTGATACATGGCATTCAAGGGGTTCTCATAGCTGCTTCACTCATCCATCAATTAAGCGGCTTCCTTAAACACCACGTGACACTAGGAGGATTAGTAGCTTTACAGAAAATCTAGCACTAGCCTACTCTTTTGAATATGATGTGGTCAACACATGCCTTTGAGGAGACAATTCAGCTTGACATAGAGTCAATGGGTTCTATAGCATCATGTGGTGCTCAAGGGGAATTCAAACAACTACATGGCCTAAAAGGTTTATCAGCCATTTGCAAGGGCTAAGCATCCACCAAGTGGCAAGTAAGGATGGTTCAAAGCTCCATAAAAGCTTCTCTGCACTAAGAAAAGTCGAAGGACACTTGGAAGCTACTCATTGCATCTATCTTAGAGTGTTTAATTAAATTTCACGCATTGCCCCTTATGGATGAATGTAACTACTTCCATGTCAGCCAAAGCTTTAACTTTAATTCAATTAATCTTCACATTCTAACCAGACTTACAAACCAATAATGAAGGCTCTAGAGCACTGATTTCAGGATCTATCTTAATCCATTGTTTTTGTCATATGCTATGCATTTATGACAACCCTTTTCTCTATCTTCCCTTCTTTTATTTGGCTAAGTCTAAATTATACTCTTCATTAAGCTTCTTCACTCCTTTTGAGACCTTTATCTTTATAATTTGTTTCTCTTATTGAAGCAAATATGTCTTCTCCCTAATCCTTTAATTTGCATCAACAACCAAGAAAATGCACACACACAAACTTTTTTCCTAACAAGCCATATGTAATCACTTGACTTACCAACTCATGATTGTCTTTTTTATAAGATTTATATAACATGCATAATTAAAAAATGCCTCTAAAAATCATGGATGCATGATAGTGTATGGAATACAAATGAGAAAGAATTTATTATCAAATTATAAATTTAAGCATGGTGTTAAAGCCTATCATATAATTAACATAGTCCCTAACAATAGGCTTAACCTCTTGGATATTAAGCATCCACTTAAGCACATATAAGGTCCAATTTTGACATCATTTGGTGAAACTCTCTCAACAAATGACATAAGATATGGCTTCAACTAAGACCAACTCCATCGTGTACTTTGTAACTCACTCTAAAGGTCTCTAATAGCTTCTCTATGGTTAAGAAAAACAGGTGAACTCACATAGTTCCGTTGTGTAATTAACCTTGGTGTACATGAGCCTTTGCGATATTGACAAGCTTTTGTAAAGTCGCATAAGCTTCATTCGAATGACTAACACATTTTTCCTATTGCTGGGACATCTACAATGGAATAATTAGTGTAATCCACACATAATGTTGAAGGAATGAAGCAGCAAGTTAGCATATTTGATATTTGACGCGGCACACGACTTGATTAGTGAGAATATTTCAGAGTTAAAGAGAAAGAATGATCTATAATATGAATCAGATTCTTAATAAAACAGGTAATTTATTAGCTACAAGTAAAAAAATAAGTTATCCCATATTATGAGTTGAATATAATATTGAATTCTTAATATATAAATAATTTGACTAATATTTATAAGTTTAAAATTTTAAATTATTAAGTATACATTTAAGTACACATTAGACCCAATTGGATCTCAAATTTGGTGAAACTACATAAAAAAAAAAGTTCCAATTCATAGTCAATTTTTGTTCATAATGTTGGCACAAAAAGAACATTAGGAGAAAAAAGTGATACCTGCAGAGATCGGAATAACAAAGGCTCAGCTAGACGGAAAAGAAGTTTATCAACACCTGATGTTGCCCTCTGACAAACAAAACCACTCAAAACCCTCCTTATAGAAGATGCTAGCTGCTTATTTTGTGCAAATATAGCTCCTTCAACAAGCCCCTGCAGAAAGCCATTCTCAATTTCTTCTTTTGTAAAATCAACTGAACCCCTCCAAGCCTTAAAAAGGATCTCAGCATATCCCTCAAGTACTGATTTTTTCCCAAAAGGAATCTGAGATCTTATCAATACCAAAGCTTCTTTCAAAAGTTGCCGATTCAAGCCCAAAATGAAAGCAATGAAACCCCTTCCTTCCTTTGTTTTCAAGTACACTGGCGAGATCACGCATCGAACTATCAAAAGTCTCAGGTCTTCAATGCTATCATCCTCATAATCAAATAAGGTGAAAGCCTCACGAAGTGTATACACTCTGTGGACATCAGTCTTCTTACCTTCGGCAAGAGATTTTGAAAGCAAATATGGTAGGGACTGAGAAATTACAATCTCCCTTCCGGGAAAATCTTCCTTCCACCACTTCTCACAGAGACTTGCAACTTCAGATTGAACAAAGTGGTCGTCGTATAGAACGAGACTGCCATGAAGAGACTGAACAGTCTCGAATAGATCAGAGGGAGAGAATATACTTTTCGGATGAGAAACGCAAAGGTGGGTGATGTACGCGTAGGCTCGAAGTTTTTTAAGGACATTTAGGGTTTCGGAGCCAGGTTCCGGCAGCGTTGCCTCATCTTCGTGGTCATCTGATCTCTTGAGCCGTGAAGAATTTTTAAATGACTTAAACGGAGGTGAGCAAGATGATCTATCACCAGCTCCTGCAGCCACGGACTCCGTCTTGCCAGACTTAAGGTATTGCTTGAGCGAGTCCAGGGATTGGTCCACGTGGACGTGAAGAGCAGACGGTAACGACGATACGATGCCATACGAGGGGCCAAAGCTCCATATAAGACTTCTGATTTTGGATCTGCCGGATTTGCTTAAGACCTCAGACTCCGCCGAAGAAAGGAGCTCCTCGGCGGAGCACGGTACGGATGAGCGTAGTTTTCTCTTCATTGGATAAATATACCTTACTGGCTCATCGAATCGCTTCCAGAGCAAAATGATACTGCTTGCTGGGTTACGAAACTGGAGAAGACGAAGACATTAACCCCCAAACCCTTGCAGAAAAAACCTACAAAAGGCTTTCTTTCTAGGGTTTTTTTGTGTATTTTGAAACGGAACTGTTTTTTGGCGCGCGCCAGACAGCGCATATAATAATCAATAATACCAAGTCGTACGCCCTCCCGCAGAACATTCACGGCGTGCCACTTGGAGAACACAAGCAACGAAGATTTTCCTCTTTGCAGCACATGTCAAGTGGGCGATCTCAGATTTTTTTTTTTTTATTTATTTATTACTTTTTAGAATGATATTATTAATAAATTAACTAATTTGTTAGTTATAATGAAAATTTAATTACCTGGCGAAGCATCATTTGGACGATGCTTTTGTCGTCATTACATGGTATTAAACAAAACTCGGACACTGCTTATTTATTTATTTTTTTAGGAATCGTCCGAATTATTGACGGCATATGCTTTTTTATATTTTTATTTGATGTGGTAAATTTTATTTTATCTAATCATTATTTTGCTTTAATAATATGCTAATACTTAATTTTATCTTTTTAGGTATTGATATCAAGTACAAAAAAAATTTGATGATTTCTATTTTAATTAAATCAAGCAAACACAATATCTTATGTAGAAAGGTTTTATTGTCCTTTTGGTGGATGTCATAGTCATTGATGAAGTTGTTATTTAAGCATTGAAAATTGGCTTTAATGGTACATCAACTAAACATTTGTATATTACACAAAAGATTAATCTCTCCTAATAAAGCTTTGCCTATAAGAAACACTTTTCTCTTATAGGGTGGAGAAAAGTGATGCATACCTACAAAATCATGTAAACAAACTATATATGCACCAATACAAGAAGTGGAAGAATGTCTTAACATATAAAAAAGCTTAATTATTTGCTCACCTGATTGACTGATGTCCTTCCTTTGGATATAGCGACAACTAGTCTCATGCACGTATCATATAAACTCGTCCTTATCTAAAGATGAATCAAATTTAAATACTTATTACATTCAAAAGAAACACTTCAAAATGTCATAGAACTCACAAATCTGCATGCAATAAGAAGGAAGCACGAGTACAATTGTAACAGCCTCAGTGTTTCGTATGTTATTTTATTTTATTTGCTTAAACAAAAGAGCTCTGTGAGACGAATCCAACGATGTTTAATTTGTAATTTTCGAAGCTCTAATGAATAAATTATGAATTTTTGAAGATTTGGGATAAATTTGTAACGTAGAGGATAGATCTGTAATTTTTAAATGTCGGCTTAGTTCAAATCCGATTGACGGAGGATATATTTGCAAATATAAAATTTAGAAGGGGTTTTCTGCAAAAACGTGGTTCACGAACCGAGGGCTTATCGGTTTCGACCGCGTTTATAAAAGGCCGACCCAGGTGCGTTTGGAAAAGCACTTCTGCGAAAAACGGCGGCGAAGAGGTTGCTGGAGTGCAACGGCGAAATTTCGAAGAACAGCTTAGAGAATTTTCGACACGCTATACTAACTTCCAACGAGGATTTCCATGAGCATTGGCACGAGACAGTGATGGCCGGCGAGGATTTCCTTAAGTTCCTGCACTCGACAGTGACGACCGGCGAAGGTTTCCATAAGGTAAGAAATAATTTCTTTGTCGTCGGGATTGTGTAAAGCGTTCCGGTGAGCAGGGAAGACCGAGATGGTGGAGGCTGAGCTGGATTCGACCGACACAGCGGGTGAAACGGCCGATTCAGCGCCGGCGAAAGGGTTCGGTTTCGCCTGACGTACAGGAGAGAGAGAGAAATATATATATATGTATAGATATATATATGTATATATATATATATATAAATAAATATAGCGTGAACCGGTCCAGGCTTTGGACCGGGTTACGCTGCTGAACCGGATGCCGAGCGCGAGCGGTCCAGCACGTCGAGCGCGAGGTCCAGCGCGTCGAGTACGCCGGGTCCAGCGCGCCGAGCGGGCGGTCCAGCGACGGCGTAAGAAATTTGGGAATTTAGAAAACGCAGTTTTAGAAAGCTGTTTGGAAAAGCTTTTAGAAAGTTTTTCTACGCGGGCGGTCCAGCATAGACTGTGGCCGGTCCAGCACCTTTTGGGATTTTATTTTGGGGTGTGTTTGGGAAAGCTTTTAGAAAGCAATTTTTTACTAATAAGCATATTTAAATTAATTATTTTTGTATTTTACGGGTTTGTAGGACATCAAGAAGAAACAGAAGTGAGTAAGACGGTTGGTACAGCAAATTCAGGTAGATAAATTCCTAACCCTGTGATGTAGCACAATATTATGTATTTTTACATGCTTTTCTTACTGTTATAGAATTTTGATTGTTGCATATGTTTATGGCATAAAAAGGAAGAAATATTATGGTATGGATTACTTATGCATTTGCATGAAAACTGAAAAGGAAAAAAAATACATGGTATGATAATGAAATCAAAAGAAAGAAACAATATGGAAAGAAATGTCTTTCGATATGGCATAATTGTTTGGAATCATGATTGGAAATGGTAGAAAAAAAAATATATTCCCAGAGAACATTATCCTCACCACTAGGCTCAGCGTGTGGGATCGCAGGGTATCGATCTTCAGATCAGATATCTGCCTAGTGTTATGTGCTATGACTCCATGATAATTACACCAGGCTCAGCATGTTGGATCGCAGGGTATGGTACCATACCTGCCTGGTGGCACTAGGCTCAGCGTGTTGGATCGCAGGGTATCGATCTTCGGATCAGATATCTGCCTAGTATTATGTGCTTGGTTAGATGCCGGCTAGAGGACAGTCATTGATGATTGGATCCAGAGGATAATACGTCAAAGGGAATTGGGCCCGATAACAACACACTATATAAGGAATTGACATTCTTTATGGTTTCTATTTGGCATTACCTTATATGTATGTATGACATTCATCTTTACTGTTAATGGTATTTGTTATGCCTTTTATTTCCTTGGTTAATTATGTGAATTTATCTACTGAGATTTATAAAATCTCATTTAGTGCTTACATCACAGGTCATGAAACCACTGCACCGGGAACTAGGAATGATGCTGTTATAGGAGAGCCATTTCCAAGAGATGTGTGAGAGGGAAAATTTTAGTATGATTAAATGTTTAAAAACATGTCTTTATATATATATACTTTGGATTTTGAGTTAGTGTTTGTCTTACCGTCGGGTCCCCACCTTTGTTTTTTTGGTTATTTGTCCTCACTCGATGTAACAGCTAAGAAAATTTATGATAATATTTTTTTATAATGGTATTTGGTTAGGTGGGGGCTTGACAAGGTGGTATCAGAGCTTTGGTTTAGCAATAGGTGGGAAATGAGAGTGAGGACACCAGCACAGCATATGCATTTGTATCTTTAGTGTTATTTC
This sequence comes from Vanilla planifolia, assembly GCA_023846275.1. Lineage (NCBI taxonomy): Eukaryota > Viridiplantae > Streptophyta > Magnoliopsida > Asparagales > Orchidaceae > Vanilla > Vanilla planifolia. The sequence continues at coordinate 38,461,053 of CM043870.1, read as the reverse complement.
TCACATAGATATTAGTTGTTAAATAACTTATATGGTTTTGTAGGATTGTAATATCCTTTACATTATGGAAAGATCTGAATCTGGAAATATGGAAAAGGGAAAAGAAAGAGAGCAACAAGGAGATACCCAGCAGGAATTAGCGCAAACTTTAATCTCTTTGTTACGATCCATTGGAAGCACTAGTAGTCACAGAGAAGAGGTATCTATTGATTTGGTGGTTGACTAATTTCAACGGATGCATCCTCCTTCTTTTATTGGGGAAGAGGATCCTATGGTTGCTGAAAACTGGCTAGAACAAATGAATATTATCTTTGAAGGGATATCTTGCCCAGATAATAGAAAAGTGACTTTGGCAATTTTGGTACTCAAAGATGCTGCTAGATCGTGGTGGAGTTCTCGACATCGACTTCGATTTTCTAGCCGACCAATGAAAGACATTTCTTGGGAAGACTTCACAAAAGAATTTGAGCAATAGTACATGCCTCTATCAATTAAAGCCAAAATGAGAGAGGAATTAAATAATCTCAGGCAAGGAAACTTGTCAGTTACTGCATATGAAATCAAATTCTCCTACCTGGCTAAATATGTGCCCCAGTTAGTAACACCTGAAGAACAACGATGCTACATGTTTCGACGAGGTTTACTTGACGAAATTCGGGCAGCTTTAGTAGCCGTTCGAACAACAAACTATGTAGAGTTACTGGAGCATGCCCGCACGGTTGAGCTCGAACTCAGTTTGCTAGCAGTGAGCAAAGAAGAAGAGAAGAAAAGATTTGATCCTCTAAGGTCTAAATTCAGATTCACAGGAAAAAGAGGTAGTCCGAGTTTTTCAAGAGAAGAAACGTCCACTCATTCAAGATTTAGTAGGTTCAGACCATATGGACCGAGTACTAGCAGAACTAGTTGGCATTCAGATGGAACGAGTAGATGCGAGAAATGTGGAAAATGGCATATGGGAGAATGTAGATCAGAGTCTATCCGATCAGTCAGATGTTACATATGCGAAGATCTAGGGCATTTTGCTCGAGATTGCCCAAAGTTATTTGAATTGAAAAATGTCAGTGCTTCAACCAGTGGAGTTAGAGAGGATGCAAGTCGAGGTAGAGGCCGCGGATCTACTACGACTTCAGGTGCTGTGGTTAGAGGTGGAGCAACAGGAAGGAGAGGTCAGGCACGTATTTATTCGATCACTCAGCAAGATGCTCCACACTCTACTGATGTTATTATAGGTATGTTAGTGTTTCACAACTTACCTGTTTCTGTACTTTTTGATTGTGGAGCATCACATTCTTTTATATCCATCACTGCATCAAGATGAATAAATGCCATATTACACTCCATGAAAGATCTATTAGTAGTCAAAATGTCGGATGGAAATAGTATCAGTGTAGAAAATTTTATTGAAGATGAGATAGACATCAGAGGAAAACAATTCTCAGTATTGCTACACATCTTATCTCTGACAGAATTTGACATAATCCTTAGCATGGATTGGTTATGTGAACATAAAGTAAAAATAGATTGTTATGAAAAGAGGATTGAAATCCCAATCCCAGGAGAAGATAAAATAATCTATTTTGGCCAAAGGAGAAAAATTTCTATCATAACTATGCTCAAAGCTCAGAAACTATTGAAGAAAGGATATGCTGGATGTCTTGTCTCCCTTGTGGACTTGGATAGACAATTTGGTCAACCCTCAAAAGTACCAATAGTTAAAGAATATTTGGATGTCTTCCCAGAGGAATTATCAGAGTTACCCCCAAATAGAGAAATTGAATTTGAAATTCAATTGATTCCTGGTGCTGAGCCAATTTCAAAATCTTCTTATCGTATGGCACCTGCTGAACTACAAGAAGTTAAAATACAACTACAAGAATTATTAGACAAAGGATTTATTAGGCCAAGTATCTCCCCATGGGGAGCACCTATCTTATTTGTGAAAAAGGACGGTAGTCTTCGTATGTGCGTGGACTATCGAGAAATCAATAAAATCACCATCAAGAATAAATATCCTTTGCCTCGGATTCATGAGTTGTTTGATCAGTTACATGGAGCAGTTGTATTTTCAAAAATTGATTTGCGATCTGGATATCATCAGTTAAAAATCAAGCAGGAAGATGTTCCAAAGACAGCTTTCAGAACCAGGTATGGACACTATGAATTCTTAGTACTACCTTTTGGGCTAACTAATGCACCAGCAACCTTTATGGATTTAATGAATCGAGTGTTCAAAAAATATTTGGACCACTTTATCATTGTCTTTATTGATGATATCCTGATTTATTCAAAATCCTTGGAAGAACATGGTACACATTTGCATTTAACACTACAGACTTTGAGAGAAAACCAATTATATGCCAAATTCTCGAAATGTGAGTTTTGGTTATCCAAAGTCATTTTCTTAGGACATGTTGTCAGTGCAGAAGGAATTTCTGTGGATCCACAAAAGATTTCAGCTATCATCGATTGGCCAAGACCCACAACAGTGACGGAGGTCAGAAGCTTCTTGGGATTAGCTAGATATTACAGGAAATTTGTCAAGGGTTTTTCTCAAATTGTCACACCGTTAACCAATTTAACACGGAAGACTACAAAATTTGAATGGGATGGAGCTTGTGAAAATAGCTTTCAAATACTGAAAGAGAAATTAACTACAGCTCCAATTCTAACAGTGCCAGAAGGAACAAAAGGTTATCAAATATACAGTGATGCCTCGTTGTAAGGGCTAGGCTGTGTATTGATACAACATCACAAGGTAATTGCCTATGCGTCTAGACAGCTTAAAACACATGGAAAGAATTATCCTGTGCATGATTTGGAGTTAGCAGCTATCATTTTTGCCCTAAAAATTTGGAGACATTACTTATACGGAATTAAATGTATGATATTTACTAATCATCAGAGTTTAAAATATCTTTTTACTCAAAAGGAATTAAATTTTAGGCAAAGAAGATGGTTGGAATTTATTAAAGATTATGATGTGGAAATCACATATCATCCAGGTAAAGCAAATGTGGTGGCAGATGCTCTCAGTAGAAAGGCTAATGCTAATAGCTTATTAAATACTATCCCAGAAGAAAGGCAAGTGATCTTTGAGATGGACAAATTGCAATTGGAATCTGAAATACAAAGAAATACGGTGTTGCTAGCTCACTTATCTGTAAGACCAGATTGGTTGATGTCAATTAAAGAAGACCAGGCTGAAGACCCAGAACTACAAAAGATAATTCAAAAGGTCCACGAAGAACAAGTCTTTGAATTTAAATTAGATCAGGATGGTCTACTTCGATTTCAAGATAGATTATGTATTCCAACACATCAGCAACTCAAAGAAGTACTACTAAAAGAAGCTTACAACTCTCGATATTCCATACATCCAGGAGAGAATAAAATGTATCAAGAGCTGAGACAACAATACTGGTAGCCAGGGTTAAAGAAAGATGTGGCTAATTGGGTTCAAAGGTGTTTAATTTGTCAGCAAGTCAAAGGAGAACAATCTTTGACAAATATTTAATAAGTCTTGCAAAAATTTTCTCATAATCATTCACAATTAAGAGCCTTTGATGCAATTTTAATAGTTCATCTTGCATCTTATCTTTTATGGATTTTGAAACATACCACTCAATGAATGCTAAAAAAATAATCATCCCAAGATATTTTCAAATTTAGCTTACCTTCAAATATAATCATCTTCTACCTTCATTACAAGTGTCTCATAGTATTATCTAGAACAAGCACAATCAATGTTACCTTTTAGTGATCTTCACATGCCAAATTATCAAAAACATCTCTATTCTCTCTAACTGATCTTTGACTTTAAATGAAGTTATATTATTTCCAAAAAGAGTTATTATAATCATAAAAATTGTTCCACAATCTTGTTAGCATAGAAAGACGTGAGGATCTTTTTCAAAATAATGGAGTGTCTCCTTCTTTAATAACTCCTTAGATGTTATATCTCTTGTATTTTGGATATTATTGACTTGTAAGTCCATAGTTCTTGGGTTGTTTGTATTGCTTACCTTCACTTTATTGTAGTTATTATGATTCATCGAGGCCATTCTCTACAATGACATGCATTCTTATTAGCATTGTCATAAATGGCAATACACTCAATTACATAAGACTGTATGTCGCTTTCACACATGCATCTATATTACTTCATCTAATATATGATATCATATTGTAGTATTTTGTTTATTCTTATGTTCACTCGATTAGATTGATTCATCTTCTTAGGTGTTGTATTACCACTAAAGTGTTATATTGTATGATGTTTTATATCATACTGTACAATATTTTTGTTTGCAATTCCTAATTCTTTTTCCATATAATTGCTTTGTCAGGTGGTTTGAGATTGTACAATATGTCGCATTCTATTATTCATATTATATTGTATTATTGTCTGATCATTTTATTAGATTTTATGATGGTATTATATTGTATGGTATGATTTTATTAGTCAACTTCTTATTGTCTTATTCTTCCTCATTGTACTATACGAGTTGGGGTATTGTGCTATATAATGGTCTTATATCATAAGGTATGATGTTATCAGTCCACTTATTACTGTCTCATTTCTTTTTTGTCATATTGTATAATTTGGAATATCGTATGTATGATATTTCTATTTTAGTTAATTAGTTGACATTTTATACTTATCATATTATATGATATCTACAATTATATTACACAATATTAACATGAAATTATGTAATTTTCCATCTAGATTCTAGATTTTCATGTCACTCCTTCAAAAACATAAACATGCATAAAAAAAATTTCGTACAACAATGCAGCAAGTGTGTTTTTTTTATTCTACAATTATATGGAATGCATTGTTGCCTTCCAGGTTTACCAATCATCGTAATCGTAACATGAAAATTTGCCCTCCCACCCTCAAATTCTTTTTCTATTTTCTTTATTTTTCATTTTTCTTTTCGTAAACTTATATTTTCATTATTGTTGTTTACTACAACCATAACCATAATAATGTAATCATTTCTTCATCATTTCTCTTTTATGAAAAGATATAAATAAAATGAATCATGTTTAGCATGCTCTTTGATCACATGAAAATCAAACATGTGACAAAATATATACAAAATTAATTCATCAATCATCCTTAAAATAATCATAAAACTATCAATTATAATTTTATTCAAATAACATGAAACACACATCAAACATCAAGCTAAAGCATAAAATCTTCAAGTATATGTTTTCTTCATATCATTAAGGCCTCTAACTTAGATTACAAAACATATCAAACATATAGACACAATGTGAGCTTGCCTACCTTGCAATCCAAGTAATGGTCTCTCCACTTAGCATTTTCATAGTGTTATAATACTCACGACTAGAATCCCCTCAATTTTGCTCTTTGCTATGTGCCAACTCCTCTCAGATTCCCTTTAAGTGTTAAATAATACTTCATTTCTCTCTTCATTTACTCTTTCTCACTTAGATAAAATTAATTACACTGGTTTTGTTCCAAACAAAATCTCCCTGAAGTGAATCTTATTATTTTTATACTTGACTCATGACCTTTTTGCATTCTAAGTTGTTAAATTCTACAAGTGGTTGCATCTAAACCTTTTACTTCATCTACAATGACATTTTCATCTTAATTCTTATGGTCTCTCATGGGCTGATCAAACTTTTCGTATTAAATGAATTAACTGTTTATCATTTTGGGTTTTAAAACTCTTACAATTATTACGTATCATACTAGTATGATACCATACTTCATATTATATGTTTAGTTGAATATTTGATACATTACATTTATTCATATTGATCATATTTATATGGTCTATCAATCATACTAGTATGAACTACTTCTATTTACTGTACTAAGGTATCTCCCTATTTTTTATTAACGTTGATCATTAATTATACTAATATAACACATCTTTTCATACTTCATAACTAGTTGATTCCCTAATACATTACTTATTACTCATCATATTGCTAATACTGTTTACAATTTTTTTATACATTGCTTATTAAATTGAATTAGAAAAGGAAAGTGACAAAGTGATGAAATGAGGGATGGTGATTGGGGTATCAATATTGTATGTAAGTATATATATTTTATGTTTGATGCTTGCTAGATGTGTAGAGTCTTCAAGAGATGATATAAAAGGGTTAATCTGATGATATTTGTTATATTTGATGGTAATGATATGCTGCTTATATTGATTTGACATATAGTTTTTTTAAGTATGATATCATTTATGATAATTTGTTTTATGATTATATGTCATTTCATAACATATTATTCCAATACTACTTGTGATAAAAGTTACAAAAAAAATAAAAAGATAAAAAAATGTGAAATAAGAAAAATAAATATAAGAATATGATACTAGTCATAAAAATACAAATAAAAATATAAATTGTAAAAAGAGAGTGATAATTCATGATAATGGTTGCAAAAGAAAAAAATAAAAAGATAAGAATTAGTAAAGGGAGACAAGATTCAAAATGTGAAATGATAAATGATTGTCTAAAGTGACAATTACTCTTAAGGTTAGAATTTTTTGTATGTTTACAATGATTTACAAAATGTGTTTACCACGATTTAAAAAAAAAAGATTATAAAAGCAAAGGAAAAGTTTAAAAAGCATTAGATGATAGCATCGAATCTAAGAAAGGTTGTGCAAATGACACCGCAAATCTATTTTCATATTATTTAGTTGTATTCTCATTCTATTTTACTTTATAATGTCTTCAATTATACGACATAATCTATATACTCTCTCACTTATAATTATTAGACTTATATGATAATATTTATTGTATTATATGATATGTTTTCAATCTAATCATCTCAGTATTCTCATTCAGAAATACATTGTAGATGTCTAGTATCATACCACATGATCTATATATTATCTATCAATTATCTTATTTGATTTGCTCATCAAAGTGGCAATGAATTGTCTAATAAGTCATCATATTAGATGAAGCTTATTATTGTACTCTGTAATCTTTAAAAAAAAAAAATATTCTAAAAAAATTTAAAATTTTCTAAAATTTACAAAATTTAAATAATTAAAAATTTTATCTTTACAAATTAGAAATCCTTTCTTAGACTCATAAATCAAACCTGAGATCACTATATTTTTCTTAATTTAAATATCTTAAAATCTAAACTTCTCAATTTTTTATTAAAATATTTGTTCTTTTGAGATGTTTACACCAAACTGATAAATAAATAATATATATTTCTAAAAACTTTTATTTGAAAAAATAAAATGATGTCAAAAGATTATATGAAAACTTTATGAATTATAGTTTTTATAGGGTAAATAATTTTAAATATAATTGGAAACTTTTTCAAAAATAATTGGATAAAAAACTTCAAGGAATTCAATCAAGTCTAAGATTTTAATAGTTTAATTAAAATTTAGAAGTTTCAAAAATATTTTTCATTGTAATGGGTTTAATGTTTTCAAAAAAAATGTAATTGTTGGAAGAAAAAGTGGTGCATGAGAAATTAAATAATAAAAGTTGAAAATTTGAAAGGTTTGGAAATATTTTTTTATTTAATGGTCAAACGATTTTGAGAAAAGGAAGAATTGGTTGAAAAAGAACACTTGATAAATTAAATAATGGACATTGAATGGTTAAATTGGGATTTGAACGTTTTGAAAATATATTTCATTTAAGGGATTGAGCAATTTCAAGTAGAGAAAAAATTAGAAGAGAAAAAGACACTTGAAAAATTAAATAATGCAATTTGAATAATTAGATCAAAATGTGAAATGTTTGAAAACATTTTTTATTTAATGGATTGAGAAATCTTACAAACAGAAAGAATTAGAAGAGAAAAAGATGATTGAGAGAGTAATTAATCGAAGTTCAAAGGTTAAATCAAAATTTGAAAGGTTTGAAAATGTTTTTTTATTTAATGGGATAAGTTGTTTTGAGAAGAGGAAGAGCTAGAAAAGTAAAAGGCACTTGAGAAACTATAAAAGAAAAAAAAATTTGGTTATGAAAAATTTAGACTTATATACACAAGCAAGAATTCTTCTAAGGTGTGATTATTACTTCAAAAATTTGCAGTTGGTATTTATGAATCTTATGATGTATATGTTTGACATTTAATGATATGCAAATTATTTATAACCTTTTGCATTAAGAAACGTGTTAATTTATAAAACAATATTTTGGTGATGCATGATAATATGTTTCATGTGTTGGAATTTATAAGTCTTAATATAGAACGATAAATTTACAAGAGAAACAACTTGGCGATGTTGAAGTAATGGAGTGATTGCTAAATTTATGTTATGTTAATACTATGAATGACTTTGCAATCAAATGTTGCTTTTTCTTATTCTTAAATTTTTTTATAGTATCAAAAAGTTATTTTTAAAATTTTGTTTTTTCACAGGCATCAATATGAGAGATTAGGAAAATTTATAATAATTTTTAAAAATTATAAAGGTACAAAAGAGAATAAAATAATATATAAAAATATCTTAATTATCAAGAAACGAGGTAAAGCTTACATGATTTTGCTTAAGCAAATTGACTCTTAGAATATGTCACTTGAGAAAATGTTCTAAAAGGATACAACTAGAGTATAACTTGAATATAAAAGGTTTTAAAAGGGTACAACATCAATTGTGAGAAAATTTACCTACAAATCCTAGCTGGTTATATAGTTGTAAAACAAAAACAAATTTAAAAAAGGTCAAAAGATCAACAAAATATGTAATCAAAAAATAAGATATTAAAGAAAGATATAAAAAAGATTTTTATTATTTACACATGAATTATTATTTTGATTATTTTACTCATTCTATATATTAAACTTATGTTCATGTGATAAAATTGATCAAATATTTGATATGACACAAAGTTGTATAGACTTATATACATAAATAGCTTGCAAGTTGAACTTGTGAAACTTGGTTCAATTTATTTTTAATCAGGTCATATAGATGAAAGTCAAAGGGATAATTAATGGAGCGATGACTTAATCAAACATATTTTCTTATGTTATTTTATATATCATGTATTAAATTGGAATCATTTAGAAAGTATGTGATGTTATTGTAACATTAAGAGTTTGTATGAGATATAATGTTGTAGTTGTTGAATAATATAATGCATATTAATAATCATTTTTATATTATTAAAGAATTGTTATATTAAATTCAATATGGTTTTAATTTTGTTGCAATTCCAATTACAATTTTGATTATCTTGTCTTAAAGATTATATGGTAAATGCTTTTGAAACAAGCTTATTGTTTTCATATAAGAAGTCGTATGTTAAAAGAGAATCTTCTACAAAAAGATTTTTTAAATTAATCTATATTTATAAGAAAATTGGTTTAAAAATTAAGTTATGACCTTATTTATATATTTAAATAAAAAAAATAAATTGAGAAGTCACATCACATCCAAAACATGTCATTTTAGATTATAGCCACTCTTTTAGAGCATATCATTTGTATAATAGGATAAGCTACTTTGGACAACCATCATTTATTCATTTTTTAAAATTAAGCTTAAATACTTTCAACCAACACTCGTTCTTAATCTCATTTTTTCTTCTTTTTTTTTACTATTTGACAAATCTTATTATAAATAATTACTTTAATAGCATTTAGCCCTTTTCTTCTAATTTTTATTTGTATAGCATTACAATATTTTCTTATAAAATTTCCCTTATGAAAGTAGTTATGACAACATATCATGTTGCAACAAAACATGATTTTCTATATTAATACAAGCAAAGATCACAATCATTATCAAATTTTACCAAATTTGAATATCTTCGTAACAAAATCTTTAGATAATAATCAGTAGTATATTACACATACACACACACCCACGATATAAAGTCCACCTACCTTATTTTTTCATTTGTTATGGTCTCACTTTAAATTTATCCCAAATTGTGTCTTTTCCAAGAACAATGCTCTTTTTCTAAAATTTCATTCACTTACTCATCTGCAAAAATTCTTCTTTCAAATCCTTTATTAATCTCCCTCTTTTTCTCTCTCCTTCTCTCTCTCTCTCTCTCTCTCTCTCTCTCTCTCTCTCTCTCTCCCTCCTTCCCTCCCTTCCTCCCCACACCCACTTAGTAGAATTTTCCAAATTTTGCGAAAATTTTAACATGGCCACGATTTGCTTCCCTCTCATAAGTGTTTGGTTTCGCTTTTCCTACTTGGCTTTTGAAGTCTTTTCAAATGGCTACACCTCATCTAAGAAACTTTTGGATGCCTCCTCACCTTTTTATCACTTAGATTTTGGTGATTTCCTATTGGTTCTAGTTGCCATTGAGTGGGAACCTTTTTTGATAATTATGGTTAGGATTTAGGGGTTTGAGAATTAATTAAAATTCAAATTTAGGTAAATGATGTAGACAAAGAGAGGGTTAGGTCGTAGAATAGAAAGTATGATAAAATGACTTAAAAAGAGTACAGTATTATTTAGAAGATAAAGAAAAAATAAAGATTCACTCACAAAAGTGAACCCAAGAGAAGGCCATAAAGCCAACTAAAACACTCAAATCATAAAATAATTTATTTTCTTTAGTCACAACTAATTTATAATTTATTTATTCATGAGAGTTTTTTAAAATAAAATATTATAAATAATTATTTAATATAAAAAGAATATTTTTATCTACTTCTTGAAAACTTTTATTCACATATAATTATTTTAAAGCATCATCATGTTTTTTTACCTTACTTTTAAGACTTTTATTTTTATATAATTTTTTAATACAAAAACATGTTTTGTATTTATTTCTTAAAGAATTTTATGCCCAAATAATAAAACATATTTCTTACCTACTTAAAAACTATCACCTAAAGTTGGACACCCTTATTAATATAGTACCAATCATGTACTCATGATGATGTGTGGATGAACAATAATTTCTCAAAGTTATCATTTGCATGTTTTTAAATTATTATACATTTATTAAATTTTGAAGAGCTTTAACATGATTAATTCTAGTTTGAGACCTTGTTATGGGTCTATATTATTTTTTTACCATCATTTTATTCTTATATGCTACATCAATAAATCTAAGATTTCTCTTTTTTAAATTAATTTGATCTTCAAAAATTCTTTGGTTAATTTCTCATAAAACTGCTCAACAAGTTATACCTATCAACTGATTTTCATATTTCTCTTATGGCATTTAATTTTTTTATACTTTTTAATAATAAAAATTATAAAAAATATTTACTATTTTTCTTAAAGCCAATTTGACTTTTAATTTCTTATCACATCTTCTTTTCTTGTTAAAACTTTTTTTTTATCAAACTTATATTTATGAACTTCATTTCTTGATTAAATTCTATAATTTTTTTAGCCCATTTGATATTTTCAATAACTTTTCGAAATTTTGCAACCTTATAAGTTACTCCTTAATCTTCCATCTCACATTTTTTCACTTATAAAATTCTTATATTCATTAACTTAGCATCATTAGAGTTTAAATAATTTGTATATTTTATTTCTTAGGTAATCTCCCACCTTTGAGTTATCACATCTCATTTTACTAATGCATAATTTTATTTTAGAAAATAAAATTGTTTATAAAAATTCATAATTTTTTCTGAAATTCAAATAATTCAAATATAAATAAAGTTACATTTTGTTACAAATTTGGGATGCCACAAATTATCCTTTATTATAAGAATTTCATCTTCAAATTTTAAAATATAAAAAGATATTTCTTTCTTATTTTATCTTTAAGTGTTATGTAGCTTCTAATTATGTTTGATTTGTCTATAGAGTTTAACTATTGAGGTCATATTGTTTTTATCCTCGTAACTTATGTTGCCAAAATCTTTACTAGTGTCTCACCATATATTGGGTCTAATTACAATTATAACATACTTGAATGAATCAAATCAAGACTATGTGATGGATCTATCACTTATTTTCTTAGTGAAGAGATATGAAACATATTGTGAATCTCTAATAAATTTATTAGTAACATCGCCTTGTATGCAACTTTATCAATCTTACTAATATTTTGGAAAAGAGCAGTGTATCTTTGTTTAATATTTTCACCTTGGAAAAATCTCATGACCTCTTTCATGAAACTCATTTTGATAATTACTTGTTTTCCTTCCTGGAATTCTACTTTTTGATGCTGTGAAGCATTTTAATCGTTCTAATGATCTTATGCTTTTTAATGTCTTCTCTTTGATTAACTTCACCTTCTCAATTTTTTATAAAATTTCTAATCAACTTGTGCTTTCCATTCCCATTGTACTAGAATATCAATGATTGATATTTTCTTTCATATAATACTCCAAGCGATGTCATCTTAATACTTGATTTATTATTATTATTTTAGGTGAATAAAATTCTATATCAAATTCTACCGAAGTTTAATACACATAGCTTTAACATGTCTTTTAGTGTTCCGATTGCTCTTTCCTTTGGTAAGGATGAAATGTTATATTAAATTTTAATTTAATTTTAAATGTTTCTATATTATCCTTTAATAAAATGAATTTGAAATGTTAGTTGGATAATATTATCTTTAACACTCAATGCAATTTCAATATTTGATATGCATAAAGTTGTGTCCATTTATCTATAATTTAACTTATTTTGATTAATAAAAATGCATCATTTTTGTTAATTTGTCCATTATCATCCATATCTCAATATTTTCTTGGTTAGTCGTAGGAAGATCGATAATTTAGTCCATAGAAATACCTTCTTTTTCATATTGATAGCAAGAGGGTTGTAATGTTTCATTGGATTTCTAATGCTCTCTTTGAAATGTTGACAAATAAAACACTTATAAAATCCTTTATATTCTTTTTTATTCTCAGTCACTAAAATTTTTTCTTTATACACATTTCTAGTATACCTAGATATATTACATATCTTGCTCAATGAGTTTTTGATAATAATACTTATTATGTTTCTTCATAATTAGGAATATATAATTTATTTTTACATTATATCATGCCATTCTTGTTATTTAAATAGACCTCTATTTGTCATGTGCCACCTAACCTCATAAGGAGTGACGAAAAAGAGCAGTTTTCAACCTTTTTTATATTCAAAACAAATTAAATCATTTTAAATCTAAAAAACAAATGGACAAAGTCTCTCTTAGAAATTATCCATTTTTTATATACAATATTTATCATATATATATATATATTGATAATTATATCATAAAATAATAAAATATATAATCTACATCAAATATAAAACTAAAGCCCACATCTATAACACATATTTCATTAACAAAATCTATAAAATCACTAACAATCAACAAAGCATATAAAATATACATTATAACTACACTAATAATATAACAACATCAAATAGTAATAAAATATAGATATATCATAATCATATGACAAATTTCTCAAAACATATTCACTATATATCTAAATCCTCAATCTAGTTAAATTCCCATCTTAGTGCTGTGAACTGAACTAATGTGCAATGTAAGTATGAAGAATAAGCTTCAAAGAACTCAATAAATAAATTATAAATAATAAGACAATATAAGACAATAAATATAAAGAATAATAAAGTTATAAATCAAATAACAAATAACATAAGTAAGAAAAAATAGTTATATAAAATTAAAATAATAGTTATAAATAAATGATTTATCTGATTTATTTATATTTTTTATATTATTTTTTTATTTATTTATTCAATTTTTTAGTTTATTATTAATTCAATTTGGACCTTATTTCTTATTGACTGTTATCTCTCACATATCATATCATATTCATCTTAATACTCATTAAATTATATCCAATAAATTATCATATCATGTTCACATTAATATCCATCAAGTTATATCTATTGGGTTATTATATCAAGTCCATGTCAATGCTCATTAGATTATATCCAATGGATTATATATATATTAATACCTATTAGATTGTATCTAATAGGTTATAATATTTATATCCATATTTATTAGACTATATCCAATGAATAGGCCTTTGTCTGTAAACATATTAATTTGTTGACATCATGGCTTTAAAAATCACACCCGAGCCAAGAGATAACATCGTAAAGAAAAACATATTTCTTGTCATTTTATCATTTCCATTCAGTGTGTCATTCTTATGTACCATATCATATAAATAAGTATATATTTCTCAATTTTTTATATATTTCTTTGTTTTTATTTTTATTTATATTTTAATATGTTCAATTTTATGATCATAAGTAAAAAAATCACTTTATTTTTACATGCTCAAGGAATATAAATAAACAAATGTACTTACATTATAGTTAATCGATTTACCCACATGATGTATGTGCTGAATATCTATCTCTTGAATTGATTTGTTATTTAGATCTTGACATTTTTCTTCGTATTTTTGTGCTTACAATCAAGATTTTTAAATTTTCAAAATTTACTAAAAATAATTCCTGTCATAGGTTTTTGAAATATCAATTTATTACTAACAGAAATTAATACATATATCTTAATTTTGACTATCTCGACAAGCAACCCACCAGATTAAGATAACTCTTAATTTCGTAAATTAAACCTAAAATAATATTTAATATTATAGGAAATTAAAATTTCACCATCAATTTGTCGTTGTATGTGCATAAAATGCAAACTTTATATAAGACACATTCTTAAAATTTTCTTTTTAATCACAAAAATTATTATAAAATAAAACACAAAATTTTGATGATTTAGTGTTGTTTTGTATAGTGAGTGGTACATAATAAAAATATAAACATGTCAAAACTATAATTTTCAAAAAAATTTAATTTAGTATTTTTAAAATCATTTGAGGTCATCTGCATTTGAGCTTTATTTGAAGAATATTTCTAAATAAAACCTTAAAGGCATAACAAATTTATCAATCTCCATAATTTTTTATATAAACATCCTTTTCAATTAGTTTTTAGAATTTTTTTCAATATATAAAATTATCATCTAAAAGAGGTTTCAATCTTTTGGTGTGTTCATCTACATGATACGAATGGTTCAGATCCATAAACCCTAGATTGATTTCAAGTTTTAGGTATTCCTAATTGTCATTTGTGTTTGTCTCAAAAATAAATTTGCTCAACAAGGGTAGATAGGATCAACTAAATCAAGAAATTTGATCTTCAATTGGTAAGTTATTTTTAGCTTCGCTTTCTAAAACCTTGATTTGTAGTTTCGATATCATGAAGCAATGATGCCATGGCACTTTGTTAGTAACCTTCGCTTTGGTCATGTCCACAAGGTGTTTGCGTTTTTGTCGCTGCCATGATTTCGTTGTTCTCATGCATGCTTGCTTTGATTCTTGCAGATGCTTGCGGCAAACCGGAAACTTTGGATGCTAAAGCTGATCCAATTGGTAGTAGGAAATGCAATTTTGGCAACCGTCTTTTTCCATTGACGTTAAGGGAAGAAAGAGCAGGGAAAGAGAAGATAAAGCAGCAATGATCCAACCCACAAAACACGTTCACATGTAAGCGGAGAACGATTGCAATTCTGAGAAAGCAATCTTCCAAGATAGGAATAAAGTGCTTGACGATTGCTAAAAAGGCAAAGAACAAGAGAAACGGTAGAACGACGAACAGTCAACCAAAAAAAAGAAAGGGAGCTTTACAGGTGAAGGGATGTGTCCACGTCGGTTTCATCAAACTTCTTCGTGTTGCCTACGTTGTCTGGCCGCAGAGTCATCAAGAGGGAAATCTCCATGGCTTGAGATTCACTTTCCTCACCTCCATGTACCTGGCCCAACTTATTTCTGCAGATAGGCCTTGATGGGTACGCCGAGTCTCGGTGGGAGAACCATCTCGTTTTGATGCTGCTTGGATATTCTTCTTCAGTCTGCAATCTCAGTAGCTCCCTCTTCTCCCTCATCTCTCTCGTTCTCTGCAGCTGCCAAAACCGCTCCTGCAAGAGGGCAATGGAGGAAGAATATGTAGCTTTGGACTCCTTGTTTTCCCTCCCCATGAAGCCCCAACTTCCTCTCTATTTTTCTTCACAAGGGTGCAGTGTACCACTAGCTTTTATCCTCTTCTGCTGTGTGATTGGGGAATCAGAATGGGCTATGCTAGATCCAAGGAAGAAGAGCTAAGTTATGGCAATCTCTGAAGTAGGCTGACGGCGAAGATGGATCCCCAACAGGAGAAAAAACCCAAGGATGCATGGCGTCTTGTGTTTGGATTGTTTCTGGTGGTGGAATAAAAAGTGGGTAAAGTTCCTTTTAAATGCCTTGGATGAAACGCAAGTCTTCCGGAGTCCATTCCTGGCATTACTCGTGGGGTGTGATCCCAGCGCAATAAAAAATCGGGGAAGAAGACAATCGAACCCATGTTTGATTTGGTTGGTTTTGTTTATTGAAAGGAGGGGATATGCTTGCTTCTAAGATGGATGTTACTTGCTTAGAAGTTGGAATTTGATTTATCTTTAAGTTGTTAGAGTGTAGTGGCAGTGATGTGCCTTATCTTCTACAATCCTTTTGCTTGTTATGGTTGGTGTCATGCTAACCAGCCCTTCAACCTTAACTATTTGTTTCTCTTTTTAATAAGGTAGGTGATTATGACTTAGAAGAAAATGTAAAAACCAGTCAATTTATTCAAGGAATTGGTTTCAGTTGTGAAAAGGAAAACTTTTTTTTTTTTCTCATGTTTAAGAGCATAAAGTTCTTCTCGCTTTTTTAACATTTTTAGATCTCAATGCTGCATAACAAGGCTCATATGATTTATCTAAAAGACTTGATTGTGTGATGGTTAAAGTGATCTCTATTTTAGGTCAATATGTGTATAGGCACTTGTCTTGTGTGACTTTGTAGTAATGTTTTGTGTTGAGATAAACGATGAAACCGAGAAGGCTAAGAGTTGGAAAAAGGAAACACAAAAAGATAAACACTATGATGATAAATGAGGGTCCAACTATTTTTTTTTTTAATATTACAATGCAGCAAAATGATTTTCTAGTTAAGATCAAAGAAAGCGAAAAATAGAAGTAACTAAAGAAGCACAACAAATAGAGAAAAATGACATAAGAGAGCAAAGAAGTTTTGAATGTTTTTTGGCATTTTATGAGTAAGGTGATCAATGTTGGATAGAAGAAGGTTTTATATGTGGTCAAATGAGATAAGGTTTTCAAGTGGATTTGTCATGTTAGTAATACAAATAACAAGTTGAGATAAGCTTACATAGATCTGACTATATTAATTGAACATTTAATGTCATTGATTTTAAGGAGATATAGCATTATGGGTGTAACAACTAGTTATTGAAATAAAGAGTCGAGTTAAACATTCATGTTATAGTATGACTTTGGTCGACTTAGAGAAAAACTTGTCCAAACTTACCTAAAAAATGGTCAAAGCTTAAGTTTAGGTACAGAGCTTGGTTGGGTGGTAGAACTAGAATGAAAGAAGTAGACACGATCAACTAAATGGTCAAGGCAACAAGACTTGCCTAGCAAGAGGCTTGAGCAAGGCAGCCAAAGGGTAGTGAAACCAACTTAGCTAACAAAGTCTAAAGAAGATTGAATTAATAGTTATGTTAAAAAAAATGAACACGTATCAAAGATTTAGAAGAGGATGAATAATTAGGTTAACATAAATCTCCTGATAATTATCTTAATTATTATACTCAAAATCAAAATAAGTATAAAAGAATAAGAAAAGAAAAACTTACCTTTCTTGATCCGAAAAAGTTTGTGATAATTAACCTTTATTGTTTCAAACGCCAATGATGGATCTTGCTAAGACAAATAAGAGAAAAAAGAAAATCTTACACTTCAATGTTAGTCTTGACAAATACTACCTTGTAACAAACCATCTCACTTAGGGGAGAGCTGATAGAAAGGAAGTAGATGATCTCAAGATTTGCATCCTCCATGGGCACAAGGGTTAATTTTTATCACAAAAAAATGTCAAAAAATTAAGAAAAAAAAAAAAAAAAACCTTTTTTCTAAAACATGATGTATAATTGGCCAAATTAAAATAAGTTGTAATATGCTATTGGTTTTAACCCCTGAAGCTGGTGGCTTTGTTGTATCAGTGAAGTAGGACATTGCATTCTAACTTGTTTGCTTTAATTAGAACATAGGCATTTGTCATCTCAGTGACAGATTAAAATATATTTTTTGAAGTATCAAAAGTTTACCAAATACATTCATAACTTATACTACTATAATTTCATTAGTACCTTTCCAAATTTCATTAGAAAAAACAAGAAAATGGACTCAATAAGGTTCATCTTGCATATTTCTTTTCTTCTTTTACGGATAGGAGCTTGAATGTTATCAAGGCATACCATCACACTGCAAGCAAAAATCAAATAATACACATTCAAGCAGATTACAAAGTTCCAAGCTCAAAGCATTAACAAATACTCAAAATGCAACCAACAAAACATGTACAAAAACAAAAGGAATCACTCGAAAGAGTAGTAAAAGATGGCATCTTCTCAAGCTTAAAACATATACAAAAACAAAGGAATCATCTCTTGTATTAATGACTGAATGCCAGATGAAGCACAGCTTCATGTGCTACAGGTTCCATTGGCTGTTTTACTCACAATGCCCTTACTGAAGTAATCGGCAATCACAGAAAAGCCATCTTTGGAGCTCTTCACCTGGTGGAAGAACCGATCCTGGTCTTTAGCATTTTGCTCCAAGTTTCTTCTGGTCTCTAATACGGCCCTGTATTCTGGTGAACACTCGGGGCATTCTTTCTCGTTGTCTCCAAGGCAACGAAGATGAAAGGAATGCATGCACATGAAATGAACTGCAGGAAGGTCGAGAGTAAACGTGCAAGCCGTGCATTTGCTTAACTGGAAGATCTTTGCATTGGTCCTCAGCTCTTGTATTTCTTTCCTCATTGAAGTGGTTTCTTCCTGCACGGCATGATTAAGAGGAAGAAGCTAAGCACATTGACATTAAACTGAAGAATTTGGTTGTCTTCACACAAGGAAGTACTTCCTTAAATTTTACTTCTATAAATCCTCTAAGAGTTAACATTATTAGCATGGTTTTCTTTCTCTAATTAGCGTCAGCTAACACACAGGATATGCCTTCAAATAGTCGCTCAAATAAGTTCAACACAAGTTTAATCAATCTTGTGTGGCATCTATGTTATATGAAGAACAAAAATAGGATTACATTTGAAGCGACTGCTATAGATTGAAGTTCTAACAGAATGATGTTTAAAAGTAATGTTGGAACATGATTGCATTTGATAAACAGAAAGCATAACAAAATTTTAATTTGAAGTACCACCCCTGCAGTTTGTAAAGAATTTTACATTCAAACAACCCTAGATTAGCCTTCTCGGTATTCTAAATATATTTCTGTAAATAAGAAAAATGCATATAGCCATTGAACAATCGCATAGACATACAAGTACGTGTGTATGAAACCAAAGAAAAAGAACTCCTGTCTAGATAAAAGGAAAGTGTACATTCTGATGATGTTATAAATGGAATAAATTAATGACCTTTATCTAAAAAAAAAAAATATAAATAGTGTATTAAAATGCTTTTCTGAACATTTGCACGATAGGATTTCATTTGACTTTAAGCGTTAAAAGATGCCATGCTACTATTGTCAGCCTTATGGGCAATGATTCACAAACAAGGAAACAAAAATTTGATATGAACTCAAATTAAGTTGAGATCTTAAATAACAAGTCCTTGAAAAATAAAGTTGGTATGAAAATAAGCTTAACAAGTTTTTTGATAGGAAATCAAACTTAAAACGTTTACCCAAATATGTTGTAAACACTTTTACTCTTCAAGAATATACAAATAAGGTAGGCTTTGATAAGATCTATCTGTTTTAAATTTTTACAACTTAAATGAGAAGTCATTGTTTCCTATAAATGCATCATATAAACTTGTTTGACACCTACAAATTAATTTATTTACTCTCTATTATTTGACAAATCAGTAAAAATACAATGGAATATATGTACTTAATGCTTAAGATATAATTAATCTTTTCTTCTTTGTCCCATGATTTTTGGATTCATCATATATACATATTCTCATTAGATTCAATAAAATTTTCAAACAAGAATCATTTTTATTTTCATAAATTCTTGTTTCACAGAATCACAAATTGTCGACCCTTGCTTCTCAAGAGTTCCTAAGACTCTACGACCCATGGTAGTCATGTGATAGGGATGGTAGAATCCTCCACGACTAGCGAATCAACATTTGTGCAGGCAACACGAGATCCTTGACTTCCACACCGATCAGCAATCATTTTCTACAGCTCAACATTAGTTGAATGTGATCAATTTTTTGAGTGTTTCAAGTAGTTATGTTAGTGATTTGTGGGAGAAGGTAGGTTACCCGACAAAAGCAATGTCGCAACCACTAAAGGCTAGTGAATTTCAAGGCATTGAAACCAAAAACTCCATGGTTATAATATGGCTTATTAATTCAATGGAACTTGATGTTGAACAGTTGTACCTTTTTAAAAAACAGTAGAAGCAAAGAACACAAGACAATAACAAAATTTCAGAACATGAAGGCAAAAACTCCATAGTGGCATATTAATTCAATGGAACATGATGTTGAACAAACTTACCTTCTTTACAAAACGAAAAAGGGGATTTGGAATGTTGGGTAAGAAATATATTTTTATTTTGGAAATACTTCTCGATGTTTTTTAGATTTGATTAAAGATAGAAAGCACTTGGAAAGAAACTCGAATTCAGAAATGACAATTCCCTCGTCTACCCAGACTGCAGTGCCCACCCCTCGAAAAACCAAATTTGGAGTGTTTGCAAAGGTTGTACTAGGTTTCTATCGTACAAAAATAGCCTATAGTTTTGCTCCGTGTGTGGAGTGTTTGTTTGTGAAGCCTTGAGCCTGGGAAAGACTTGGTTGTACCTCCTTGTACTCAGGTCAAGCTTGGTTAGTTGAACAAGCTCAGATAGTGAAATACCCTAAGAAAGAGCTCAATGATAAAGTGGGCCGGTTTCAGGACCAAACCCCTATACATCGATCATATGTACTTTCATTTTGTGTCCCTTATTCTTGCCCTTTTCATGTGTGCTTTTTTATATATCTTTTGTGAAGTGAGTTTAGCAAATGAGACTTATCATTTTCTCAATATTCCTGCCCACTCTTTGTGTGGGAAAGTGGTCAAGTGTACTAGGGTGACTTGTTCTTAATCAAGCAACCTTAACCGTATCAATTCAATCACTTGGGTGATTTTGAGCTCAGTTGAATTAAATGAAATTGACCAAACCTACTAGAGTGCTACAATCACAAAATACTAAATTCCTTAGCGTTGTGACAAAAGATGGACATCTTCTATGAAGTAAGCTAGACTAGTCCAACAGATGCCAAACAAACAAAACATCAGTTGAAAAAGAATGCGTTCAATTATTGCAAGTTCTCAATTCAAATTTTTGGATGATGTTCATGGCAGATTACTTGTAATGAATTCCTTCCTAACAACGGAATCATTTGCAAGAGTGTAAAGAAAAGAAAATGTATCATGTTGAATCAACCAAATTCTAAATCATGGCCGTAGCCCACAACACAAGGAAAAATTGTAGTGTGCCTAACGCTATAAACCAAATTATACACAAGAAAACTAACAGCAATTTGCATGGAAAAGAGACAATTTAAAAACTTAAAAATGAACAAGGCCAAGATTGCAAAGCCTAATTTGTAGACCAAGTCATACAAACTCGAGCTTATAACTAAATAAGTAGAGATGTGTTGGCCACTACTGATTTAGCCAAATTCCTCCATCGAATTTGAATCTCAAGGATGCCTAAAACCCACAACAACAATAGCCAATGCTTTTTTCAAAATCCATAAGCAATAAATGTTGGATAATTGATATAAGCTCTTTGGACCATATGACAGGGTCTAATGAGGTCTTTGACACATGAAAACAATAATCAAACAATTGGTGTCTAGGTGGTAGATGAAAAGAGATCCCTTGTAAATGGGAGGGGTCAATTTATGTTTCAAACCTATTATTAAATGTTGTTCTTCATGTGTGCAACATAACTTATAATTTATTATCTATAAGTTGACAAACGATATGAAATATATAATAACTTATTTTGCATCTCATTGCAATTTCAAGATTGATCTTCTGAGAAGATGATTGACTGTGTCAAAGAAAAGAACAGCCTGTACTATCATTTGATAATTACTGCTTCCTATGGAGTTCAATCAGCAAGTTCTTTGTCACTTTTGTTTTATTTAGTGCAGATTTAACATGGCATAGGCATCTCGGACACCCTAGTTTTCCATATCTAAAAACAATGCATCAACATTTGTTTATTAACAGAACTTATTCACCTGCATTGTGAACAATACAGTATTGCAGAACAATCCAACACTTGTTATCCTCCTTAATCATACAAACTTTCAAAACTATTTTATCCTTACATAATGAAATTTAAAGTACAACAAGAGTTACAAACTTAAGGGGAACTCACTGGTTTATTACATTCATAGATGATCATACAAAGGATTGTTATCTATCCGATGACAAAAAAAATTCTAAGATTACTCACTATTTAAACAATTCCATAAATACATGAAAAATATTATCTAAAATTCAATTCAAATTATTCAAAGAGATAATAGAGATGAAGATTTTTAAAAGAATTTACCCAATATGACAATGGCATGCATCAGCAAAGTTCTTTTGGCTATAACCCTCAAACAATCAAAGAAGTCGAAAGAAAAAACCGCCTTTGTTAAAGTTGCTCATTCCATCATTCTCATGACATCATCATACCTGATCAACCACCTACTTTTCAAAATCTATAAATTTCAAACCTATTCTCTTGGGGCATTTTCCAAATATAAAAAGTGTCAAATCTCTATTGCTAAAAGTGTTCTATTGTATTATATATGTCCAAAATAATGAACTAAATTCAAGCAAACTACAACATAAAGTCATCAAATGTGCATTGTAGAATATTCATGAACATAAAAAGGTTACGAGTTTTATTCTCTTGGTTTCAAATAATTTGTCTCCTACAATACCACCTTTTATAAGAATCAATTATATTAATCCAACTCTTCTCTCCAGAGGGAGAAATCAAGTGAAACAAGTCATTAAGACCCTACAATTTCATCGCCTATATCCCAAGACATTGTTTTAAAGTATTTAGATTTGAGTTCAGTCATTGCTGAGAGTCATCAAAATCTCTAACTCCTATGCATCCTATGCAAAACCTTTTTGAGGAAACTCCTCAATGGAAGAATTGCAGTATAAGAATAAACTAGTTTTGGTTTAAAGGCCTAAATTTCTTGATCAAAGTAAGAATCCGATTTGGAATTAGTTCCAAATGAAGCTGTGATAAGTGAGTTGGATGTGCCATTGCTCCCAAAAAAATTGAAAAGACCATATAGTAAACAGACTTTCAACTATTTAACTTATTCTTGTCTCCAAACTATAGAGTGTTCAATACAAAAATTGGTGTGAAGAAATTGAAAAATATTTATAAATCACTAGAAGAGTCCAAGTGAAATGAATTATTCTTAGAAGAAATGAAAAACTAACTTGAAAGTGACCTTTGGGAGGTAGTTGAATAGCTAAAAAATAAAAAAAAAATGTTGGCAATAAATAGGTTCTTATGGTAAAATATAAAACAAATGGAATCATAGAATGATACAAGACTCAATTGGTAAGACCAAGCTTTACTTGACCAATCGGATTGACTAAGGCAGCATTGTTCTTGTGACCAAGTTAAACTCAATAAGGGACTTCCTCCTCCTTGAAAATAATCTTGATCGAGAGTTGATCAATTTGACATAAAAATGCTTTCTTGAATGGTGATCTTGATGTATAAAGATTCCATTGGCGCTTGATTTAGACATGGATTTGAGTTAGAAGAAAAATCAAAAGTTTACAAATTAAGGAAATCTTTGTACAAGTTAAAGCAGTCTACAAGTCCTTGGTTCACAAGGTTTAGCACTAAACTAAACAAATTAGGTTACAACCAAAGAAAGGCATATCACACTATCTTTATCAAAAAAGGATAAACAAGAAAAAGATCAAGAACTCAAGTATCAATTGAAGAAAGAATTCAAAGCCAAAGACTTGAAACTCTTAAAACATTTTCTTAGAATGAAAATTGTCAAAAATAAAATAAAATAAAAGAGGTATTTTTATTTCACAACAAAAGCACACACAAGATTTTCTAAAGAAAACTACAAAAACTAGGATGCAAGCCGATTAATACCCGCCACGAGAAAAAAAAAAGACAAAGAAAATTGGCAACGAGGCATCGATAGAAAGAGAAAAATAACACCTAGTTAGGAAACCGGCCTGTTTATCACATACAAAGCCAAATATCGCATATGCCATGAGCATAATAAGTTTATATGCTCTCCAACTCAAATATATAGAGGTTGTCAAATATCAAAGTATCTAAAAGGCTCTCCAAGAAGAAGACTTATGTTTCAAAAATGTGACAAAGGGAACACAAAAAGTTATGACAATGCCAATCAGAACAGAGATGAATATTACATATCAACTTCAAGATACTGTACAAAGCTTATGAGAAAATCTAGTTGGAAAAACAAAAAAGGAATTGATAGTTTCAATTTCGATCAATTGCACAAGGAATTTGCAAAAGTGATATAACTACAAAGGCTCTTAAATATCTACAAATGTTGGTTTCTTCTTCTACTTATACATTGATAATAAATCAATCATAAGCATTGTAAACAATCTCGTTCGATATATTGAAGCATGCTAGAATCAATTAAAGTTTCATTAAGAGAGAAATTGAAGAGAATGACGTCAATCCATGTGTTATCCCTACTCAGTCACAAGAAGCAGATATCCTCACCAAAAGCATACAAAAACCAGGTCACAAAGGCATTGTCAACAAAATTTGGCATGAAAAATATCTATTCTTAAGCTTGATGGAGAGTGTTGAAGAACTTGTCTAATATATTATTTGGTAAATGAATCGAAACAAGAAAGAATAAAATATTCAATGTTTTTTGTTTTAGGATCAATTGTTGTTGTTTATTGTTATAGAATCTTTCCTTCTCTACAATTATGATTCTAGGATTTATCATGGATATATATTTTCATTGAAATCAATAAAATCTCAAAACAAGAATAATTTTTATCTCTCCAAATTCTTGTTTTAAAACTAAATATTGTTAATGGAGCTGATTAGTGCTAAGGGGAACAAGAAGTAGGGGGTATTTCGTCCTATAGTTGGGAGCAATATTTTAATAAATGAGCACACCTCAATTCAATAAAAGCCTTCTAATTATATATTAAGTCTCCCCATGTTATTTCAATTTCTAATGTTGGATTAGTCCGAGTATCACATAAATATTGTTCACCACTTTTCTTTATCAAAAAATATTTATAACTAAATCAAAATTACATGCTATACATCAAGGACACAAAAGTTTGCTCCAACAATAGATGTGGAGAAACTAATTACAATATATATTGGTTGGCTAATTTAGGAGATCCTTGTATCAATCACTAAATAAAAAGGTCTCATTTGTTCAATGAAAACTTTTCAACATTAACAAGTATAATGTGAATTACCAGCTACTCAATCATGTTGATGCCATGTTGAGGCCATATGTGTCACGCCCCGCCTAAACTATCACTATAATCTACTGATAAAATCAGCTAATCAGAGCATAGCAGCCTATAATTGAGGACACAACTGTAAAACTAGGCGAAGGTGACGCAAACAAAATAAAACTGTTACCTTTATAATCAACAGCAACTTCAATATATGCATACCTGTCACTTGGGAAATCCTGTACAAAAATTACAAAAAACGAAATAACAGATACGTTTGTACAAAGTCCCATACCATCCTAAGCACCCTCTCTCTGTGAATCAGTGGCATGTCCTGTAATGTAAGTAGGGGAAATGAGCTTATAAAGCCCAGTAGGTGAATGCTATGGCTACAAGGATATAACATGATGAATATCCAACAACATGCTTTATCTCAAATGTAAATATGGCAAAGATAAATCTGAAATCAGCATGCAATGAATCAAGCAAAGTATGCAATTCATTTCTTCTTCTTTTCAATTCTTTTTTTTTTCTTTTCTTTTCTTGCTGGGTCCCAGACTTTCCCTATGATCCACATCCCCCATCCCTATCATATTATATCACATCTCTATGGCATCTATCTCATCTAGAGACCATTGCCCGTAGGCATATCGTGGCTGGCCAAGCCTATCACGTCGGACCATCCCCGTATCTCAGCCCTGCACAAAGTGCTAGCCATATACGAGATGTCTCGATCTCTATCACGTCGGACCATCTCCGTATCTCAGCCCTGCACAAAGTGCTAGCCATATACGAGATGTCTCGATCTCATCATATCCCTCCGCACTCAGCCCTGCACAAAGTACTAGCAATGCGGGGGAGGTCTCTATGCCATCTCATCATGCCCAGCATCCTGTGCTGGTGCTCATATGTCCGGGGACTACTGGGATGCGATCTAGGGTCAATTCTTTTCTTTTTTTTTTTTTACTTTTCTTTTTAGGGAATTTAACCCTTTAAGAGGCATAATCGATACCTCTACACATTTTCTTTGGCATGCTTTACATTTTACTATACCATAGTATAATATTGCAAATTCTCATTTCATTTTCATATAATGCCATAATATTTCAAAGCCATGCTTTTATAATAAAATAACAATCACTACTTACATTACTATTTAAATAAATTCACCTACCTGAGTTCCTGAGGGTCCTGCCATTCTTTGGCCTCTTCCCCTTCCCCTTCCTCTTCTTCTCATTTATTTCAATTACAGGGTGCTGAAATCGCAAATCAATATATTTTTATCAAAATTTGTTTTAAATGCTGCAACATACAGGTAATTGATCTCTGCAGAATGAACATTAAATTACCTGTCAGAGTTTGCTTTCTTCACACTTATGCAGCCTTCGCCACTCAACACTTCTTTTCAATTTCTCCCCCCTTTTTAACACGGAGGCTGCCGCCGACCGCTGCACGGTTCAGAAATTCCCCTCGGATCAAGCCGACACTCGCATGCAACCCTCCTTTCTCGGCACGGAAAACGAGAAAGGGCTGCACCGCAGAAATTCCTTTTTCCCCTTTGCTGTTCGCGGTTTCCCTGGCTCGGGATGCAAAAAGGAGAAGGGCTGCACAACAACCCGAAAATCCCAAAAATCCCGTCAAAAAAACCTTTCTAAAAAAAACTTTCCCTTCTACGGTTCGAAGAGAGAAAAACCGCTCGGGAAGAGAGAGAAAATGGCTCGGGACTTACCCGGTTCCCCTCGTCGCTGAGCTCGGGACCTGAAATCGCCGCCGCCGGACTACTCCCTTCTTCCGATTTTTTTTTCGTCGGGACGGAGACTGCTGCGGGGAAAAAAAAACTCCGCTGCTTCGCATGGTCTCGGCACGGGATCACTCGCACGGCTTCCTCTCCCTTTCTTTCTCCTCCCTCGGGATCGGGTCGTACGGGCGCACGCGGCGTCGTCGGATCGCCTCGCGTCCGACGCCCGTGCGTCTTTTTTTCCAGGATATTACAATATGATTGTTAGATCCATTGAAGATTATTGGGTGCCAAAGATTTTTCAAGAAAAACAACCAACAATAGGGCAGAAAACATGCGTCACTTTTGTCAAGAGGCAGCAAGTAGGGACTCTAGCCCATACCAAATAACCACTGCACGTTTCATCAAGATAAACTAAAAAAGAATCCAAAGAAGAGAAATTATACAATGGCTAGTTTCATAAGAAGGATGGGGCAAATACTTCATGAAGATACGACATTAAGTGTCATACGTTACAACTTGTATAATTACAACTCCATGACATAGTTTAATGAAAAAAAAAACAATATGTAGAAGTTAGTTACAATGATGACATGCACTACCAAGTCCTCAAGTACATGTATGTGCTGATGCAATGGGTGTGCCTGCAACTCAAAGTGACAGCAATAAATGTAGCAAGGACTGAGCTAAACACAACCTGTTGTCCTTTCCCAAAAAGGAAAGATTCTAGTTCAAAGCTCACCAAAACAGAAAGCTTCTAATGTCATTCTGTTCTTGGAACATCAAGAATCACCTTAACATGCAGTCATCAATCTCTCCTTTAGTCCATCACCATTGTCTCTATCAATGGTACATCTTAGAAGCAGATGCACCACACTAAGTCACCGTAGCTCATGGACCCCACTCAACCATGTTAGAAATATGATATGGAGATAAAAAACAACAATAACTATTTGATTCTCTCTGATAATTATGAAGGGACTATACTAATTGGGATCATAGTTATACTATTAAATAGAAATCCATCAAAAAAAAAAAAAAATTCAAGCCATCAATATAAGTCTCCTAATTATATATTAATGCTCCAACATAACAATATACTTCCAATCTCAGGTCTAACCAACTCTCATTTGTACTCCACAAACATCTATAAATTTAAGAACAATTTCATAATGCTAACAGATCATGAAAGAGGTGAAAACTATAATTCTATAATCAAAGATATCAGATATTCCACACAGAACAACAACCAACAATTAAAAAGGCTAACCTGGTACTTATCAATTGACTTTCTATCATCTTCAATTAGCTTTGATTCTTGTTCAAGTTTTCGTGCAATGTAGTCCTTGACAACAGAAAGTGTCAAACAAGAATTCTTAGACAATGTCTGAAGAACAACAATTGGAGGCAAAACATCATCTCTTTCAATGTAAGTCAAAACCTCCTTCACTTCTTTGGAGCAATCTTCCCCAAGATCACCGAAGTACTTTAGTAGGTCCCCCCAAAGGGATGGATCTCCCCCCTGGGTTGAATCCCCAAGCTTCCTGCAGCATGCTATAAGTTTATCATGATCATGGGCCTGCATGTAGCAAGCAATTACTTCTTTGTACAACTTCATTTTCTCATAAAGAAACAACAAGCCATCTTTGAATGAATTCATTTCACAAAGTATGATAGCAAGATCGACATCAAAGGTGGGGTGTTCCATCTCTGATGGCCACGCACTTCTAAGTAAAGCTAAGCCTTTTCGAAATCTTTCCCGATGATTGTTATCATAATCAGTATCTCTTCCTTTTGTTGTGTTCCTTAATGCTGAACCATTAGCCATCTTCCGCAAATTTTCTGCTTTGAGATCAGGATCATCACCATTTATTTCTTGTGAAATTGACGGAAAGCTCAAAATATTGGATAGATAAAGTTCTAAAAGGGTGTTATTAATCTCCATCTGAGCAGGAGAATCCTTTACCCTGCTCACATATTTCTCCAGAAAGTCCATTAGTGATTGTGGACTATGCACAAAAATGTTAATAAAGTCCATTGGCGATGGCAGCATGGATAAGTTTGTGCCATTAGATCTTTTTCTCTTTGATTCACTGGCATCCGTACAGAGCGTCATTAGTATTGAGATGGTTTCAGTTGGCATGTGTTCTATTAGAACTTTACCGTATTCTTTTAAGGTTACACCAGCTTGATTTGGTTCTAAACTGGAAATGTACTGCAGTGCTTCTTGATAACTACCCAAGTCTTCGAGCAGAATCTTGAGGTACCATTCGTGCCTCTCAGCCCTCTTTGCTACGTACATTGCATGTTCATGATATCCAGCAGAACGGCAGACTCTAATAGCAGTTTCCACATCAAACCTTTGCTCACCAACACTCTCCTCACCCTTGATGAACTTGTTCAGCTTTTCAACATCTTTCAGTTTTGTATAGCAGTTCAGAAGAAGGGTCGTGTGGTCCTTGGAAGCTAAACCTCTCTCATGTAACTGTTCTAGGTAATTAGTTAGGTTATATATACGTTGTGCATCTAAGAACTTCTGAATTACATATGAAGGCTCAAGATGGCCGATTGTCTGAATATACTGAGACATTGCCTCATTATAGTCTTGCTTTCCATACAAATGATCCCCATATTTCCTCAAAACTTCAGCAGTGGCAGACGCATCAGCTTGCTGACTATGAACAAGATTGATTGCAACATTATACAAGTTTTTCTTGAAGAGCATATCCAGCTTGCTTTCCATATCTTTCTCTCCAATAGATAAGACTTTCCTGTCACTCATAATAAGAATTATGTATCCCCATTCATATAGCATATGCGAAACCTCCCCAACCACCACGCTATGTGCGATCAACCTGTTCTTTAGATCATAAATATTGAAGGAATTCCTTGTACTTCTTTGATCACCATTGATGCATACTAAATATCCTCGGAACCAACCAAGGAGCTTCTTTTCACCATCAAATGCCCAACAGGGACCTCGACCATCCACTTCATAAAAATATACTGCTTCTGGACGACCGATAACAAGATCCTGCAAAATTTACCAAGCTAAGAATTGCTAACCTGAGGGAAAAAGAACAAATCAAGGAAACCAGTATTAGTTTATACCAGGCGGTCACTCATAGTAACAGCATTGGCATTACATCCTATCTGATCTAGAGTCTGTTTCCTAGGAGGGTTTTCATGCAAACTGAACAAGCTCACGGATGTAGGGGTCACAGCGAAGAGTTGAAGTGATTGTCCCTCAACCCGAAAACCTAGACCAGTAATAGAAGAATCACGGCTTTCTGCAGTAACGTCCACCTGCAGCTTGAATCTTGTAATACGCTCACGTGTAAGGTCACCTTTGATGCAGTAAATTGACCCTGTATCCAACCCTATTGAGATAAGTAATATTGGAGGAGCCTCCTCAAGAACTAAAAATGATGTTATCTGCAGAAAAAGTGTGTAGATAAGAAATTAAAAGAAAGGGAAAACCAAACAAGATACAACATGCTAAATATTACCCTTGCTTCCGGAAACTGACTAGTGAAGATCCTCAATATTTGGAGACATACAGGACCCATAGTGCTTGAGCCTTCTGGTTGCATCTTGTCTAGGTCAAAAACCTTTAAGCAGATGGAGGCTAGATTGGATGAAGTTTGCTCCTCTTCACCAACAGTTACAAGAAAATTACGTTGCTGATTCATCACAGTAGAGAATGATAAATGTCAGAGCCGCAACTAAAACGCGCTCCAAGTGAAAAAAAAAAACATATAAGTCTTTAATTTTTTATTCAGAATCGGACTGGAGCCCTAATGCCCAGGGGTACAACATCTAATTCACGTGAACTTCAAGAAATTGGAAAAATGTTATAATTTTATTAAAAAGAAAATACCATGCAAAAACAGTTTCCATGGTTTAAATTTTAGAACAAAGCAACTACAGGTACATCTTTAAAATCACTAAGTGGTCAACAACACAATCATTTGCTTTTGGGCTTCATCTTCCAGTATTTTCTGGCCACAGATCTCACCCCCATCCTTGAACAATATCTCATGTTGTCATTATCATCATCAGACACTTCTCTCTGTCGTTGACATCCAATCCTTGATCCTTTTTGCTGCCAAATCGACTGGAATCTGGATAAAGTGACTCAAAGATCTTCTACTTTATCACACACTTTCTTAAGGAAGCCAACTTTTCTATACGTTTTTCATAAGAGGTTTAGGGTGGGCATTTTCTTTGAAAAATTCCTTAATTTCCATTTTGCTCGTTACAACTCTAGCATCATGCAATACATCTCTCCACATTAGCCTATTAAGTTTGAGCTTAGCCAATCAATTTTAGTTTGACAAATTGAACTTCACAATCCTCTGACATGGGCTTCATGCAAAATAGTTGATCACATAGAGAAGCCAATAAGTACTTTTGTATCTAGTTGACAAACAAACAATGGGACATCAAATTTTAATTCCACAATGTCATCATAAGGGCATTAGAACACGATAAGGTAGACATTTATTAAACAGATTACCTTGTGAGAACTCTTAACTTATCAATTAAGGGAGGAGCATCAACTCAAAGACCCACATTAAGAACTCTTAACTTCTCGATTTAGCTGCAACAATGCCTCAAGGGATGGTGTTGATTGCAAACAATTTCATTTAACCTTTATTGCATCTTCAACAAAGGATCTTCCTTAGGACACAAATAAGGATAACCATGATAACATAAACTCCCGCTTCAAATCATTCCTAAAACCTAAAGCTAAGCTAACAATTTGACACAACATGGTTATATTTTTCATGGGCCAACCCTATATGTGACATAACACACAGGTATAACTATCCATACTAAAAAGCAAGTAGACTTGTTTTAAAAATAGTAACTTAATGCATTTCTTAAGGATTAAGTAACAAGAGATTAATAGAGAGACACCAAGATACGCAAGGTTAGCATAATTGATAACCTAATTCCAAATTTCATTACAAAACATGCTTTCTTTTTGAAATTGAAAACAGAAAATATTTAGGATAAATAAAAAAAGAAACTATAAAGTTTTAAGCTCCACTCAAAAACATAATAACATTAGAGTGATTAGCAACTGTAACTGAAAAGAACTTGACAATCTACAAAAAAGAAGATGAATTGTATAATTAAGAATTTTTTTACTTTATAACATTTAATTCTCTCAAATTCAAGATTAATTTAATAACAAACGATGTTGCGTCGAAACACAAAATACAATACTCTTAATAAAACCCTTTTTACTGTTTTTATGTGTCATTAAGTAGAATTTGAATTTAGTTTCTTACTCAAATAAGATTTAAGGAATTTGTTAGTTTAAGCTCAAACAAATCAACACAAACACTTTACAATAAAGATCTCTTAATTGCGTTGATTGTAATAATAAACAGGCTTCATAAAATATCGGTTAGCTTTTAAAAATGTTTGTCCAACAATGTGATTATTGTGAAGCTACAAATCAAATAAAACAAGTAGAGCAAAATTAATAAGGGTCACACAAAATTTTTAATTGGTTCGACAAAAACTTTGCCCATATTCACCCCCAATTGATTTAGCAAGGCTTCTACCATCACAATACCCTTTTGTCTCACTGGCGAGTAGGCCAAAACCCTCACAACAATAGCTAATCAACCTAACCAGCAAAACTCTACCGAGCTTATAGCAACAACCTAACTTGGGTGCACACACAGCATTATCAAAAACCTAATGTGACAAGATACACAACAATTTAACAATTTATACAACTTATTCCTCAATCCGCAAGGCAAAATGTGGCACAAATGCTAAATGAATAGGATGGGGATATTAACAATATGCTCAAAGCAAAAATAAAGTGAATGACATTGCGAATGAATTCCCAAGCTCTAGCCGTTAAGAATATTGCTAAGAAAATCGAGTGATTAGGGTATTGCAACTTAAAGCATCATAAATTTCTCTTTATATTCTCTGTCTATTTATATGAGAGAATAAAAAAAATACAAATCAAGAAATTACAATGACTAAAATCACGTTCTCGAGAAGTTCTAACTAGACGTTACGCTCTAAGGTTCAAATCGTATAAGTACGTCGAGGACATCGTATCATGGTGATAATGTCCGTACAGTAATCGTCTTGACGACACGCTTATTTGAACAACTTATTTCTGTTAACAAGAATGTATCATAAAAATATGATGACAACATCGTACCATATGAATAGATCAAGGTCTCACACAATCAAATTCTGAGAAACTGAGAAAAGATTGTAAGACACATGATTATACAGTATGATACATTGTACAACAAGCTCACAATACATATTAACTAATGCCAATATGTTCAAAATAATGTATCACACAAGTCCGAGATGGCTCTCATACTATAAAACTCAAATACAATAAGTAGTAGTTAAGTTTTGATATTGATCATTATCATCTAAAGACAGATCATCACCGAGTGATACATATATATTCGAAACCGAACTCTCGGAGAAATGTCGTACACTGTGATCATACATTATCATGTTCTATACAATGCAAATTTTACTTAAATTATCTCAACTGAAAAATAGATCATACTCATACAATATAAACCATAGTATTTTTATGTAACAAAAGTGTATGGAATGTGACATGCACTCACTTTCTCTCCATTATCCCAATACCTCAAATAATCCAAAATATAGAAATCTACAAAAATCTTTTTTTTTTGTTTATTCACATTTTGTGTTTTTATTTTGTGTCAATTATAGTTTACACCAAACACTATGAATTAATTCTTTAGAATCAATAACCAAGTTCTCCAATTGATTCACCTATTTAATCTTAATAAGTATGATCTGAAACACTTAAAAAAAATATTAATAAAATAATATATTGATTTTATTATTATCAAACTAACGATACATTAACCAAAGGTCTAATATTATTATGGAAGAATCCTAAACTAATGGATCAGAAGCAATAAATTATAACCTCATAGGAGTTGTATAATTGTTCTACTATGACCTTTTTTTTCGTATTTATCTAAGTGAAAGGTTGTACTCATTGGTATTGTATCCACCATTGATGATCAAAGCATACATTAAACCCCACAAAGAAATATCAAATCTCTATCAAGCAATCAAAGATGGTAAGCCGACTAAATTTCAAACAAATATTGTACATAAGCTAAGCCCATGATAAGCAACTTATGATAGGCGTCTTACTTTTCTTCTTTTAGTAAACAAAAGACTTATGCCATGCTCAACTTAAGCTTCTAGCAACCTTGAGTTAGAGTAGTGATGCACTGATCTCAAAAGAACTTTGATGAATATTTAAAGATATTGATAAACTCTCACATAGCTCTTAATTTCAATGATATTCTTAAAAAATGACCAATATCTTACAACACATATTTTCTCCAAGTAGATTTTAATCTCACCATAGTCAAACTAAAACACTAAATACCATAAACTCTTTTCATAAAAACTCATGTTTTTTTAGTTGAGCTAAAGTTGATTTTGTTAAAGAATTATGAAAACTTATACATGCTCAAGGTGGTTCTTCACAATTTGACTATAAAAAAAATGTGATCAAGACACTCAATCACTAAATTCTCAATACATGCCAAAGATATTGTTCACGAGATGTATAAATGCAAAGATTTGCATAATCTAAATAGTATTACAAGCCACTCATAAAATCCCTCTTGTGGGTTTTGAATGATGTCTTCGTCATATTTTGGTCATTGATATGCACCAGATGATAACTAAATTTCAAGTTAAGCTTCAAGAAAACCCTCCCATGTCAAATTTTTTTTGAACAAATTGTAGATTCGAAATTAAAATACTTGTTTTAGCTGGTAATCTTGCTAGATGCTTGAAAATTGACACATTCTCCAATTATCATCTTTGTTTGGCAAGAAAAAACCAAGAGATCCACATGAGGAACTATTTAGTTTTAGATTCCAATTCTATCTTTATCTTTTTGGTTCAATCTCTTTGTTCTACACTATCAAATCATAGCACATGCTAATAATTTGCAAAGAGGCATCCAATATAAGATTAATCTTATGTTTAACAAGTTGTTCCACTCATGGTCCTCATGGTTCTTAAAAAAATCTCAAATAAACCTTCCAAAAGCATCTCCAACTCATGTATATCTTCATTCATAGCCAAAAGGCCTTGCCTTATAGCATCTTGGGTCACATAAGCACAAATAAAAAATTATAATAAGCATTCATGAATTGTTTTACTTGTCCAACTGCAACCAAAATCACTAATTAGATTCGTTAATCTCAATTAATGGGATCTATTTTGCTGACCTTTAAAAAATAATATCTTTAAGGCTTATGGAAATAAACCACATTAAATCCCATGGATAAAGAAAATCTAAAATGACTAGCAAATATCTAAAGGTAAAACTTAATATACGATTTTGTTGAGATACCATTGTATGATGAGATTTCGCATTACCAATCTATTTAAATTTCTACATTCTCATGCATCTTTAGGAGTATAACCATGGATGTGGAGCCATATTCAAGCATATTCATAAGATTTGGTTACCAAAAATGAGATTATTCTGACTTCTAATGTTTATAATCACAATAAAAAACATCTTGCTTCAATTGGATTCATCAGGTGAATAGCTCCTCTTGTTCTCTGAGTTTGGTCTAACCTTGGTTGACCTCCTTTTATCTAGCCATCAGAGAAAAACTTAAATTGATTTGCTGAACTAGCTCAAGGACTTTTCCAATCTCAGCAACAAGCATCTTGATAGTTTTATTTTCCCTCCATCCCTCCTAAAGTTCTAAAAAAACATGCTGTATTTTCAAATACTTGTGTGTGACCTCCTATTTTGCAATGTTCATACTTCATCAAGCAAGAACGACATTTAATAAAGTATATGGCTTTTGCTCAACTCAACTACTCTATGGTCTTGAGCTTCCATGAGGAAAGTATGGTAGTCAATAAAATATATGAACTACTCATTTGCTCATTCAAGTTATGAATTCTTAATTATGCTAAGAATAAATGAAAAAATAGTAGAATTATCTTCAACAATGGCCAAGCATTGAGCAACAACAAAGGCAACACAAGATACTGCAACAAAATGATTACTCATGCAAAGGCTAGGACGATTATAATTATGCATTCTTTAGCATACAGGACTCAACATTGTGATTTGGTTAAGCTGAAATTAAATGTTACATATCTGATACCTAGCTATGCCTTA
This sequence comes from Vanilla planifolia, assembly GCA_023846275.1. Lineage (NCBI taxonomy): Eukaryota > Viridiplantae > Streptophyta > Magnoliopsida > Asparagales > Orchidaceae > Vanilla > Vanilla planifolia. The sequence continues at coordinate 38,424,607 of CM043870.1, read as the reverse complement.
AAAAGCCACTGAGCTTGAGTAGCTTAAAATAGGTTTGAGATATTATCATGATTTTGTCCTTCACATGTATGTATGTATCTATGTATATGAATGTATGTATCTATGTATATGTATATATATATATATATATATATATATATATATATATCCACACACACATAAATATGCATGTGCATGTATGTATACATATATAACTATATAAACATATAGACATAACCACTTATCCAACTTAGCATTATCATTGCATCACTCATTTAATGTCTATGAGTGTATTTCATAGATCAATATCATATTATAGAATTGATGTCCTTACAAAATTGTATTGGACATCCCTTTAAATCTTATGTTGCAACTCTCATAAACATAATGCAGATGCAATATTATAGTCATCCAACTTGTATGGGTCATTATTGGATGCATGATCTATTTCCTCCAATAATTTTGTTAAATGAACCAAGATATTTGAGCTGTCACTCTCACTGGTAGTTGTCACCAAAGTTATTTTCATAACATTTGTGATTCTACTTAACAAAATTGTAACATAAAATATATTCAGCTTCTTGTCCTTGCTTCAAACAAGATCCTTGTATCCTTCCCAGAATTGGCTGAAATTGCTACAGTGAAAGCAGGACACTCATAAAAAGGCATAGACAAAAACCTCCAATCGAAATTCGAAGATTGCTTTTCAATAATTCCATTCAATCCCAAAAAGATACAATTTGATGGATCACTAAGCAGCTCAGAATATGTAGAAATCAGTGCCAAAAGCAGAGACACTTTAAAGTCAAGCCAAACTTTTAACAGAAAAACAGAGAGCGACCAGCAAGGTAAGACTTCTCCATAATCTAAAAGAATAGGATGAGAAGTAATAGACCCTATACAGGTCAAGATCAGATCTTGCGTAGGAATTCTACACGAAGGAATCAAACTCAAAGAGGTAAATACTCAACGACATAGAGATCTTAACACATCTGAACTGAAGAAATACAATTACGATTATTTCAGACCCCGCAGGGATTTTATGGTGTGGCGCAGTAATATTGCAGAAAACCTAGAATGCAAATTAGAGATACTAACTAAACCGCTCGGAAGACCAAGATGAAGTTTAAAAAAACAAAGTGAGTTCATTACAGAAACCCATAATCCGGAAGTAAAAAAGCAACCAACAAGAAAGTTCTACCTTCAGCTGCTGGAGAAATAGCACGGAGGAAGCGTGGGCCTGGAAGCCATAGATGAGCTTGAATCCACGGTCTAAGAGGCTGACACTTCCATCGTCGCAGCCAACGATGATCCTCCCCCTCCCGCCCGAACAGCAGTTAATCCTCCCAGTGACCTCGGCCGGTATCGAGGTTTTTCCGCCCGATTTCTCCTCGAAAAACTCAAATTTCCGCCATTGATACATCTTCCTCCCCCACCCCCTCGCAGTAAATTGGGTATGCACCAGATTTGAACCGACTGGGCTAATGGGATCAAGGTTGGGTTATTAAAAGTGTTTTTTAATTATTTTAAAATAATTAATAATTTCCATCTTTTTTTATAAAAACATATTTTTTTCATTTTTTTCATTTTTTTAATTTAAAACGTTTCGAAAACCTTCAGATGAGATATGTTCGTAACATATTTGATAATCTGTGGCTAAGAAAATACAAAATAATTGTTAAAATTATTTGATAATGAGATAAAAATCATATATAATAATCGATGAAGAAAGATTAAAGATCTTTTTTCTTTAAAAATGAGGTTTTGTAACAATGGCTTTTTTGGATGTGATTATCACTTTGCTACTATAAACAAAGATAATATTATTAGATTAGTTTTATTTAAAGATTATTTAAAATTTGGATAACAAATTCATTAAAATTCAATTAAAGGAATAAAAAATATTTAGTCTATAATCCAATATGATTTAATTTATTAATTAAATATTAATTATTTTTTATTAAATTTAAACTTGTATTAATAATCAAATAATCATACATAGGTTGTCTTATCTCTTTTCTATCCAATTTTCAAATGGTTTCATATCATACGTCAAAACCTTTTTGTTGTTAAAATATATTAAGTTTTGCTTTATACATTATTTTTTAATTTAATATTTTAAAATATTTTTATAATATAATTTCAAGTTTGTTTATACTTTTTTAAATGTTTTTAATCTAAAAAATAAAAAAGAATAAAAAATTTATGATTTTAAATTAATATAAAAATACATTTTATTTTTAATTTACAATAATATTTTAATATCTAATAATATAAATTACTTTATTAAGCCTTATCAGTAATAATTGATCAAATATATAACTTTTTATGATATTAAAAATTAATCATTAATTATACATAATAATGCTGTGCTTCAATTTTAAATTACAAATCAGATAAATAAGAAAGTCTGTTATTGAAAAAAGTTGATTTTGGAGGGGTAAAAAATAAAAAAATATATATTTTCGTATATTGCCCTGCCTACGGATAACAAAACCGGCGGTCGAGATGCTCCACGTCCGCTCTTGCAACCGACAGACCTTCCATGTTTAGTATGTCATGGGGATGTTCGTTTGCGCTGCCTTCCGCGCCATCTCGTGCACCAACTCCGCAGAGGAGTTTCTTGATTAGTCCTAACCCTAATCCCCTCTATGGAGCAGGAGAAGGAATGAGAAATCGTGGAAGCAGACACGTCCGAGTTCCTACCACATCCACCCGTGTCATTGATGGGGCTAATGCTGGGGACCTTGCTCCTGTAGAGATCAGTTGGCAAATCTTTGTTGGTGCTTTAGGTCATCTTTCCCCATATTTCTCCCTTGACGGTGGTTGCGTTTTCCTTTAAGCTGATACTTTTCTTTATCATGCTGATTACAAGAACAGCGGGTGTCACGCCTTTCATTGTTGCAGGGCTTGAGTTCGGCAAAAGAATTGTAAGTTATACCTATCTGTGTTATTTTAGCTGAGAATTATCTTCGTTGTTGTTGGAATTTAGACTTTGGTTGGTTTTCTTCAAATCCCAGTGACATCTCATTGCCAATTCATATGAACATCTATAATTGTAAAATTTGCAATTAATACAATGTTTCAAAACGGGTTCTATCACATGTAGTCTTGATCAGCAATTTCTATGGTTATGGAAGCTCGTTTAAGGAATTAGTAAATGATAAAAACTTAATGCTTACCTCCTAAATTTTGCTATATTTGTTAAATCTTGAATACAGTTAGTACTCAAAACCAAGAAAAAACTATAATTTCCAATAATTTGTACATTTGAAACAAGAGAAAGAAAACAGAGACTACCAATTCTAAGGTAGATGAAAACAAGACTAAGAAAATTGTCTAAATTAGGAGCAATATAAAGTATGCACCAAAGTTTGCTCTTTCTCTCTTTAAGAAAGTAAAATCTCAGGCTTTAAGAAATTGTATAGAAAATTTCAAAAGTTTCCTCGTTGCCCTATGGGTGGGATATTATAGTTTTCTAAAGATGGCAAATGCAAATGCTTATCATAATTAATCACTTGAGCAGGTAATATTATCATTTGCCTTTTTTTTTGGGTGAAAATGACAAAGGAAATCCATTCCTAAAGTCAAAAACAATCAAGATACCATTATTGATTTGAGAGAATTAGCAGGTTAGCAAATGGAGCTGGTGTTGATATATATTTGTGACACTTTTTGGCATAAACGATGGCATCGTGATGAAGTTTGGACAGTATGCCATCGTCGGTAATCTTTACTATGAGAGAATTGCCAGATGAATAGTTACTATATTATCCTAAATGAATTGCATGCATTACTTAATGTGCTTTCTAAAGATAAAGACATTGTAGGACTTGTTAGAAATATGATCTTTGATAGAATACATCTTTGATTAAGAGATATCGCGAAGCATGTTGTCAAATTTTTTGAACGTCTACCCTTTACATTGATAACTTTTTTGGCTCCAAGTATTGTGTAGGTGGGATTCATCTTGTTGGTGCTCATATCAATTTCCATTGCTCGGGTGCCTTTAACACTCAAAAAATTTAGTACAAATAGCTGATAAGATCACCAAATTTTGCCATAAACATCAATAGCTTGATTGCATTCTCAAAATATGTTAAATGTTAAAAGAGTTGAATTTCCTAAAATGATCAAGAATTCCCTCTTTATGCACCTCTTAAGCATCATATCTTTGGTTTCATAAACTTCCATACTTTGTATCATAAGTCTCTTAATGCCAAGACTTGTTAAAAATTTCAACTCTTCTAAAAATGCTTCGTCCTCTTCTTGATTATTGGTCATGGCAAAGATAATCATGATAGCTTGATGAATCATAACATCTTTGGGATTTATTAGCGTAAACTCATTGCCAGTACCATACTTGCCTAATGTGCCATCTACAAACATGGTCCAACTTGGAAGTGGGTCTCCACCTCTAAACTTGAGGTTGGAATTCCTTCCAAATGGAAGTTGTCCAGTGCTTGCACTCCGTCTTGGGTTGAATCTTCCAAGATCGATTATCCACTTTTGTATTCTTCTTATCATTTTATTGAAATGAAGGATTGTCCTCGGTAGTTTATCCTTAATAATAATGATTTTATGGTCTTGAACATAATTTCAAAGCCTTTTTCAAGACATATCTATTGCCAATACTAATTCATTGAGAGGAGTATATTATGTTTCTATTGGCTTCATCTTATAGCTCATGTAAAGCATGAGCTTTTGAATTCCATTTTCATATCAAACTAGAACATAATTGGTTGCAATTTTGATACATCAAAGTAAAGATAGAGTGCTTATTCATTGGTTTTTTTATCGTTGTCTTTGGGCAAACACGACCTCAAGAGGGCTTTGGATTTTGGTTCACTCAGTTTAGCTTTCTTTGATTTCGGATTATTCATTTGTCAAAGTTTTTGCAGCTTCATTTTTATTAGAAGATTTTGATAGACTTCTTTAGTTGTCAAAAATGTTCATTGTTATGGGCATGGTCTTCATGATACCTACAATAATTGGAAAGATTTCTCTTTCCAATGAGGCTTAGATTAGTTTCTTTAATTTAGTCAAAACTTTGTCTTATAGCCAAGTTCTACAGGTAAATTATTCTTTATTCAAAGACTAGTGGAGAGATCTTAAGAATTATTATCAATGAGGATAAAAAATTTAAGTCTTTTGAATTTTTGGTTCAATACTTTATCAGTATTTTCATTTTTTTTTGTTATGAATTTTCTTGTGGTGCTCTTCAGAGTTGATAAACTTTTTATTCATTTAAGCAACTTCTACCACTATTATTGAACTAGTAGAGATATTTTTAAAAAGGTTCACCATCCTTTTGTTACTTGGAGAAAAGATTGGCCCCATGGTTCTTTACAATACTGGAGGTAGCAAAAGCTATCAGATATCAACAAGGTTATTGATGGAGCCCTCGATAGGTATCCATAACCACTTGAGAGCTGCATCATTTAGAAATGTTTTGAAAATGTTGCACTCCATGACATCAAGGGTAGGGTAAAAGGCCATTTTATAAGACTTTGAGTTTGCTATATATGTGATAATTGCTTACCACTTGGTTCTTATATCTTGTGAATTTCGGGATTCAATGGTGAGATAATCAAATTAATTTGTTTTACATTTCTTCATCCACATAGACTAAGGAACATGGATAGGCTGAAGTTGACCTTTTCTGTGGTTATTGCATTGAAGGAGCTACCTTACTGTTGGAGATGTAGAGTGATTGAGGGGTTGTTAGTTCAGATCCCTCTTAGAAGAATGTGTTACTAATGAGGGATGTTGGGGGCTAGTTCCTTGACATGGAATGGTGCTAGTATGTCGTAGAAGCTGCCACAGCAAGGGGAGAAGTTGGGAAACCCTATTTGGTAACCACCACTATTGTTGTCGTCATTATCAATGTGAAGTGTTGCATCATTTGCTAGAACTTCTGCTTAATAGCATTTATGGATTGGAGGAGAATGTTGATACAAAAAGTTGTGCTAGCATTCAAGAACATTTGGGTTGAGGTGACCTTATAAACTAGATCAAGAGAAGCTTATGGGCAGCCATGACATCACAGACATCTAATGTTATTGAATTTCTGTCTGCTTGTTATTTCTTATAAATGGTGTCAAGAAAAAGTTGATGTGAAATTGAGAAAAAATGTAAGGGGTTATTAAATCTAAGATGGATGAAAGTAAGAGAGAAAATCTACCAAATGAAAAAATAATATAAGATTTATACAAATGATGCTCTATCTCTCACTCTCTTTCTTTGTTAGAAGTAAAATCTTATATCCTTAGAAAATATCAATACAGAATCCCAAAAAGGTCAAGAATTCTGTCAATGCTGTACAAACGTTGTATTTATAGCTATTTAGGGATGATTAAGCTGCTTAACTATCTAAATTTTTTAGCAATGGTTAGAGGATCTAACACTCTGTATTGACATGGCATGGATATCTTGAGGGACTTGATTAATCAGTTAATGACTTCGAAGGTCCCTATTGGAGTAAAGTTACTCGATATCTATTTGTCGAATTATGATCGTAACCTGTTGAGGAAGACCTTGGAATCTTTTTGGGAAATTATTATTGATGCTTATAAAATGGATGGTTGTACTTGAAATTTACAAATCATAGTTGACACATATAGCTCATTATGTTAAACACTGAAATTGTGATAAATCAAAAATATCATCCTCATGATGTTAACTTCAACTCTGTCGAGCAAAGCACTAATTAGCTGTTGTGTTTTATTCAACCTTTCAAGGCTGTGCCTAGTTATCTATTTATAGAAGTATGTTGGTTGTGTGCAAGTATTATAAAGTTTTAAAGTTTTAATACTTAAAAGAAAAATAGATTCATACCCCTAAAACTACTATGAGATAGTTAAGGATAACATGTCTAAGATATGTACCCTATTATTTATTAAAGCGTCAGTAGCTCTGCTCAGTAGTTCAGTATGTAAGAATGCTGAAAATACTTATGATAGGTTCCAGTTTTCGCAAACTCCGCATTATCTGAGGATACCCCAAAATTTACAAAATACAGTGAAACTACCTTACAAAGGACAACTGTAATAAGAAACCAGATTTTGAATTATATTTGTCCCAAAAATGTGTGATTTGAAACAGGAGAACCAGATTGATTTTGCTTGAAATTCGAAATCATGATCTTACCCTTGGATGCTCCAATTCATAGTGAATTTGACTTATTATTTTGACCAAAAAAAATGGTTTTTGCAAAGCATATCAGATTAAGATAAGCCCCTTGTTATTTTATCCATGAGACATGGCAGGTGACACAAAGAAATTGTGGAACATGTGGTGGATCTGGACTTGTTCATAGCGACCAATCCTACGTTCGCTGTCCAACTTGTGGTACAGTTATCTCTCTCTCTCTCAATTGAAAGCTTTGCTACAAGATTCTCATTAGGAAAGAATGGTTAATGCTATGTTTGGTGATACTGTCTCACAAAATAGCTGTCACAAAATAGCTATGTAAGAACAGTTTTTAAGTATTAAAAAAAGACAATTTTTTAAATAGAACTCCTGACTTAGAATCTTTTGATAATGTTGTTATTCATAATAGACTACTTGTAAGCTAGCTTTCTCAAAAACAACTTCTTGAAAAAAATAACTTCGATGATGTAGAAGCTACCAAATAGGATATTAGGTCAAGGGTTAAATCTTGTGATATATTTACCTGATTCTAACTTTGTTTGCAGGTGGCTTTCTACCTTGGCAATCGTGGAAAAGGTTCTTCACTGGCTAGTATGTTCTGAATGAAAGCAGTAGGTTATTGGAACTAACAGACATTATTATGTTAGATGTATATAAAATATTAGTGCTTAAGCTAGAAAGGTGATTAGGTTGGATAAATTGACATTTGTTTGTATGTCGTTTAATTATGTATTTTTGCTAACAAAATACCCATGTTGTCAATTCCTGCCAAACAGGCAAATAGTAAGTTTTGGGTTTTGTTCTAGTTGAAGTTGTGTTTAAACCAAAATTTAGATTGATGAAGCTTATGTTGTTTAGGCTTGAACTATTGTTAGAAAGTTGATCAGATGATTGACTTTGGCTTGCTGAAAGCTCATTAGTCATCAAAAGAACTAGGTAAGTGCCTGGGATTGAGGGAAGAGTTGGGGTTCTTTATTTGATTTGCAAGAATAATGTTGTCCTCTTCTTATATTTAGCTCTTGTTAGTGAGAGTAAATTACTATGATGAATTGGCTTAAGTTAGATTGAGTAAACAAGTGATACTCACTAATTCAAAAGTTTAAATTCTTTGGTTGGAGTCATCACTTTTGTACATCAATATCAAAATTTTTTGTTGAACATCAAATGTACGACTATTTTGCATATATATCCCAATAAAATCTTTCCTCATGAAAGAATTCCCAAACATTGTCTTAGTATTAGCTTATACTTTAATGACATATGGGTAAAGGACTATTGCTCTAAAGTTTCATATATTTTTTTGGTTGTTGCGACTATATCATTAATTGAGCTAGATCGATTTGATGAACGTGTTTCATAGGTCTTTTGTTGGTACTAAATCTATGTTGTGCTTAGAGCAAGACCAATTGCTAAGCATTTAATTAGATATGTTTATTTCATTGATGATATTAGATTTATCTTTAAATGCATTTGGAAATTTAATTTCTTTAGGACAGTAATCTACAATGTAGGAGTTAGAATCATAACTTTCAATAATAAAATCTTCACTTTTTGTAAATATTATCAAGTCAATTGACTTTGTATTTGTGCCTAATTGTTTCATAATGTTGATCTCCCTCATTGAATTATGAGGAGATTTTTGTTAAATCATCTATGCAGATTCTTTTAGTATTCTTTAATAAATATTTTTAATTAGAGAGATAGTTTATGGGCTTTCATGTGACAAATATTTTGGTTAGGGCAGATGCATAAAATTTTTGTTAGAATAGAACATCCATTGGTCTAATAGTGACATTAACAATATTGGTTTTAGGAGTAGTAAACTATTGATTGTTAAGTAAAATAGAATACATTTTAATAATAAATCAAAGAAAGAAATTAGTTATAAAGAATTTTCTCAAGTTTTTTAGAGATTAGTTTGTTTGTTCATCTATAAGAGAGAAAGAGTAGATTGAAAGATTAGTAACCAAATAATAAGAGAAATTTTCCATCTCAATCATAACGCTTAAAAAGATGTCTACTAAAGAACAAAGGTATTTCCTATTTAGAAGAGAGTTGTAGGACTCAACAAGTATTTGATTATATTTTAGCATAAAGATTTTTTAGAGTTTGTAAAACCTTATAAGTGGAACGATATAAGGATAGTACGTAGGGAAGTAAGAAATATTAATTTTACAAAAGCCTAATTGTAGAGTCTTATCGAAAGAACTTGTAATGGAGGATCTTATGAGAAGATTCTATCAATAATGTGAGAAATATCTCTAGAGAAAATGTTTAAAGAATAAAAATATTAAATATTTTGCATGCAAAGAGAAATGACATATAACGAGACATATCCTCAATAATCAACATAGAAAGATAAAAAACTTGGTCTGTAAGTGATCCGTTAGTATGGAGCTAATACAAATGTTTTTGTTGAGCATCGTAGAGGTTAGCTTAATCAAGCAAACATTCAAATAACTCTACCTAGAATATTTAGCACTTATCAACAAGATAATAGTCTTTGTATTGCATAAATTTAAAATTTATTATTTGTAAGAATTTGGTAAGTTATTTAAATTAAAGAAGAAAAATTTTTAAGAAAAAATTATAATATTTTAAAGTTTTAAATTGTATTACAAAATTAAGTGATTGTTATTAATGAAATTTTTTATTTAAGAAAGATATTATCAAGATATATTTTGAAACTATCAATATGATAATGAAATATATATATATATTTTTAATGTGTCATGTGTCATTATTTTTTTTTAATAATCTTTGATAAATAATATTTTTTAGTTTTTATATTGATATCCATTATTAAAATATGAGATAATTTGGAGTGATACTTAGTATTTGTCCCATGTGAATTAGTCTCTATATATAAAATAACTAGGGATGAAAGGTATTGGTGGATTGGGATATATAACATGTTTACAAGTTTGTTGGGAGAGAGAGTCGTACTATGTACATCATCTTCTTATAGTTGAAATAGGTTTTGTCTATACTTCTATGCAAGTTGTTTATTTTGAAGACCTATAGGAAGCCTTAATGGTTTGAACAACATATGTCTTTCATGGTTTGTCATATTTGATGAAAATAGACATTTGGAAGTTAAACTTTGGGTTAGGTTGATAAAGTTATTACAATATAAATATAAATAATCTTTTTAGCAATGTTGAGAAACATAAGAGCATTACTTGTTAGATTCAACAATGGTGGTAGTTGAATCGAGAGGAGTTGCATATTAGATTGAGCCAAGTTGTAAGACGGTAGAAGAATGAAGGAAAATATGCTTGTGTCAAAGAGTAGAAAGTTATTAGAGGTAATGAGATCTCAATATTAATTCCAATGAAAGCAAGAGGTGTGATCCAATAATGAAAGATAGAATTCAATGATGACTTCTGATAAAATCTATTAACAAAATATGATAGAGCCTACTAATAACGTGAGACAATCCAATCTATAAAAGCAAGAGAAGATAAATAAATATAGATAAAAGAATATAAAAGATGATAATAAAAAGATAGAAAAGTAAGACATGATTTATTTAATTAAGAACACATATAATTTATTTTATAATAATATATTATAATAATACTTATAAAAATATAAAATTATAGAATGAATATCTTTGTTAACTATTATTGAAGACTTTTTGATGCAACTAATATGGACAACTAATATAAAACTATAACTTTCGAGAATAAAGAAAATATAAAATTATAATTGATTGAATCAAAAGTGTGAAGTCATTAAATAGGTATATTTTCTCTTATAAGAATGAGTTATGACACATGATAAATATCTAGATATATATATATATATATATATATATATATATATATATATATAATTTTAGTTTTAAAATGTTTGATATCTTTTAAGAATAAAATTTTATTTGATTTATATGAAAAGACTAAAGAAGAATAATAATTTAATCTATGAGATTTGATTATGATATTATAATATTAGAATAAATAATTCTTACAATATGATACTAATAATTTGAAACTAGTAAACTTATAATATCTTATATTAAAGAAAACAATGAATAATTTTTAAAAAATGTCAAAAAAGAGTTAAAATAATTGAAAATGAACAATTTTAAAAACAATTCTACATAAAAAAATAATATCGTTCTTCCTATAATGATTAATCTAGAAAGCCATAACAAAATGCATCTACATTTTTCAAAAAAGAATTTTGACTTGCTTTTTTATTTAAATCATTTATAATATAAGTATTGTACAAAATTAATTTTCTTGTATTTGTATAAACTATGCACAAACTATTTTTTAAAATACATAAAAATATAGAAGCATTAAAAAAGAAAAGCTAAGCTACTTGTGTTGGCAGTTGAATAAGCAATTCAAAATTCGAAAGTCAAAAAAACCTTTCGACAAGGTCTAATTATAATATGAAAATATTCAGCAATTTAATTTTTTTTTTATTTTTCCAAATTAGATAAATAGTATGAAACCTACCACTTAATCCATTAGTTCAAGGCTCATGAGCACATCTTCGCCGCCCTCTTCATCCCAGTTCTTGTCCTCCTCCTCCAGACAATATTGAAAATATCCAAGAAAAACCGACACCAAGCAAGCAGACAACCACCGGGACCATTGAACCTACCCCTCATCGGCAACCTCCACCTCCTCCTCGGCCAGAACCCACCCCACCGCACCCTCCGCAAACTCTCTGCCAAGTACGGCCCCATCATGTGCCTCAAACTCGGTGAGATCCCCGTCGTGGTCATCTCCTCCGCAGACGGTGCCGCCGAGGTCATGAAGTTCCACGACCTCGAATTCGCCTCCCGGCCCATCAACTACTCCGTGGAAGCCATCTTCTACGGCGGCAACAACGTCCTCTTCGGCCCCTACGGCGATTTCTGGCGGCAGATGCGCCGGCTGTGCAACTTGGAGCTCCTCAGCCCCAAGCGGGTCCGCTCGTTCCGCGCCGTGAGAGAGCAGGAAGTTTCCACCCTGATTAGAGAGATTTCAGAAAAGGCGAATTCGGGGGTCGTCGTTGACTTCAGCAGCAGTTTGGCTGAGGTCAGCAACAACGTGATGGCACGCGCGGCCATCGGCGGGCGGTGCGAGGACCAGTCGTTGTTCCATTCGCTGCTCGGCACAGCGGTGAAGTTGTTGTCAGGCTTCAACCTTGTGGATCTGTTCCCTTCCATGCCTTTCATAGGCCGCATCACCGGACACCAGCGCAGGTTAGATGAGTGCCGGAAGAATCTCGACCTCATGGCTGAAAAATCATGCAGGAACACGGAGAAGAACGGAGCGGAGTCTCCTGTGGATTATGCCGATCTAACGGAAGTCCTTCTTAGAATCCAGAGGGAAGGAGGACTTCAGTTCCCTCTGTCCGACGACAACATCAAAGCAGTCATCAATGTAACCAACAGTCTGCTTTGTTTTCCATTACTTCAAAAACCTTAATCATAGATGGCTATAATTTATGCGCCTGCTCTGCTCGTTGGTGTTTATGAACATGTAATCCAAGGACATATTGATGGCTGGGAGCGAGACAACTGCGACAACTATGGAGTGGGTGATGTTAGAGCTGATTCGAAACCCGACGGTGTTGGAGAAGGTTCAGAGGGAGGTGAGAGAGGCACTCGGGAAGACGGAGACAATGCTGGTGAGCGAGGAGAAGATGACGACGAGTACGATGAGCTATTTCCAAATGGTAATCAAGGAGACCCTGTGGTTGCACCCCCCGGGGCCCTTGCTTCTGCCGAGGGAAAACAGAGAGAAATGCCAGGAGATGGGATATGAGGTGCCCGCGAAGATGACGGTGATGGTGAACGCGTGGGTGATAGGGAGGGACTCCAAGTACTGGGAAGACCCGGAGGAGTTCAAGTCGGAGAGGTTTGACAAACTCCCCTGCGTAGATTACAAAGGAGCTCACTTTCAGTTTTTGCCTTTCGGCTCTGGGAGAAGGATGTGTCCTGGGATGCAGTTCGGGTTGTCGACGGTGGAGATGGTTGTCGCCCATTTGCTCTGCTACTTCGACTGGGAGTTTCCCGGGAAGAGAGGGGAGGAGTTGGACATGACGGAGGACTTTGGAGTGACTGTGAGGAGAAAGACGCGTCTTTGTTTGCTTCCTCGGCCTCTTCTTCCTCTACCAGCCCAATGATCACCACTTTTGCATCAAACTTGTTTTGTTTTTTTTTTTTTTTGAAGTGGATATAATATCTATTACATCAAGATGGCCAAGTCATACCAGAATTACAAAAGGATCCTCAAGGAGGATCGAAAGTGAAATCAGATAACATAAGCTTGAACAGGGGCTTAGGGATGGGAACCCCAGGGGCCCAGCTGAATTTCTTAAGGCAAGCAGCCCGAGCAACCCGATCAGCAGTTGCATTCCCGTCTCTAAGAATATGGGATAAACGGACGGCCTCGAGACCCCTAGCGAACCGGATGGCCGCAGCAAAAACACCCGTCCCAGGGGGGTGGGACAACATCTCACGCACCACCTGAAGTGCCAGCATCGAGTCAGTTTGGAATTCCACGGGACGGTGCAAGGGAAGGTATTCCCTAATCGTATCAAACGCCATAAGCAAAGCCTGAGTCTCTATCATGTCCACCGCCTGGGAAAGCATCCTTTTACCAACAACCAAGAGGGGTTTGCCCATGCAATCCCTCACAACCATACCCAACCTGGCAATAGAGTCGCCAACTGCAGCATCGCAATTCACTTTGATCCATCCTGTTGGGGGGGGGGGGAGCCAACCATGCGTAACAAGCAAGTCCGAAGAATTGCCAGGATTCCTACTGGACAGGGAGGAGAGGTTTGAATGCCGGTTGAGAACAGAGAGTACCTCAATCTTAATAGTCCAAATGATAGAGCACGACATAGGCACCGGGATGTTGTGTCTGGCAGCATTCCTCCTTGACCAAATGTAGTACATCGTAGTAGCGAGAGTGGTCGCATGCAACTGCCCGGCACCACGACACGCATCAGGTGAGCCGACGAACCGGAGGACACGATCAATGAACAGTAGACCGGCCCCAGTTGACTGGCCCAACCAGGTCAACGCCGCCCGAACCGTGCGGTCAGCCCAAAGATCTTGGGCACTCGGGCAGCCCCAGAATAAGTGCTGCATGGTTTCGTCCTCCCCGCAGCCCTGCTGGCAGGAAGTAATGCTGCAGAGCCCCCGGCGGGCCAGCCACACTGTCGTCGGGAGGTGGTCGCCGGCGACCCTCCACATGAAGAAACGGACTCTAGGAGTGACCTTGAGCTTCCAGATTTCACGGTATTCCTCCAAAGGCCGGCTGCCATAACACTTGCCGTCCTTCCGAGCATTGCAGATGATGCTCGAGTAAAGCTGGCTGCAGTTAGTCCGGGGCTTCTCGGTATGGGACTGGTGCAAGACATCCAGGGATGACCACAGGGCTCTTGGGAGAAGCATGATGCGGTCCAAAAGCTCCCCACCTACCCAAGAACGAATGACCTCCCAGTTCCAATTCCCGGTGGGCAAAAGACACTCAACGACGCCGGCCGGCCAATGGGAATCCATATTGATGAAGGTTGGCTAGCAGCTCAGAGGAAGGACACCCAGCCAGTTGTCCTCCAAGAACCTCACCGATCGCCCATCCTCAATGCGCCAGACAAAGAGGGAGATGGCCTCCGGCATTGCCCCCATCACCATTTTGCACACCGAGGAAGCATTTCGAGGGGCCTTCATGAGCGGATCTTTCATGGCGTATTTTATTCGCATCAAATCAACCCAAAGACTGGGTTCCTGATTGAGAATACGTCTACAGCCTTCCATGTGAAGCACCCGGTGCCAAACCCAGAGGTCGCGGAGGCCCAACCCGCCCGCAGCTTTTTGGCAACGTGATGCACTCCCAGGCCGCGTAATGCATGGCCTTCACGCAGTTTGTCCCTCCCCAAAGAAACTTCATGATGCGCTTCTCCATGGCTTCAATGATCCCCGCCGGCACCGCACAGTGTCTCAGCACGTGGCAGGGGATGGTGCTGAGGACCGAAGAGGCCAAGACGGCCCTGCCCGCTAGCGAAAGAGGCCGGACCCTCCAACTGATCATCATGGCGTCCAACCTTAGAAACAGGAAGCTGAGATCAGCCTTGGAGAGGCGCTTTGCGGCGATAGGGATCCCCAGATATGTAAAAGATCGGCCTTGCTCCATGTAGAGCTTCCTGAGGAGCAGTCTGGACTTTTTCCTGCTGAAGTTAGAGCTGAAGAAGACCTTGGACTTCGCGAGATTCACTCGCAGCCCAGCAGCCTTCCTGAACTCCCGCATGATACTCCGGATGGCGCGTGCTGCGACGCGGGTGGCAGGAGCGAAGAGGATGACGTCATCGACGAAGAGGAGATGCGAGACACAAGGCACATGCTGCCCTGGCCTGAACGCCAAATGCTGTCAGGATTCATAGTTCCTCACCAAGCATAAGAGATATTCAGTGGCCAGGACATAAAGATAAGGGGAAAGCGGGCAGCCCTGCCTGAGACCCCGCTGAGCCACCACCCACTTGAGGCGAACACCGTTGATGAGGACGCTAAACCTCGGGCTGCTAATGCAAGCAGCAATCCAGTCACGCCAAATGAGGGGGAAACCCATAGCCAGCATCATCTCAAGAAGGAAATCCCAGCAGACACGGTCATAGGCTTGTTCCATGTCGAGCTTCACAGCCATGAGGCCAGACGCAGCATTGCTAGTACGCATCTTCGCGGCCATCTCCTGCGCAATATTGATATTGTCGGAGATGCTGCGATCGGGGATGAATGCTGCCTGCTCACGCGAAATGAGGTCCGGCATTAAAGGCTTCAGCCTCCCGACGAGGACCCGCGCCACCACTTTATACACGGTGTTGCAGAGGCTGATGGGCCGGTAGTGCTCCGGCCTACACGCGTCCTGCTTCTTTGGAATGAGGATGAGGGTGTCCTTCCACTTGTCCAGGAGCTTGCAATCCTCAAAAAACGCCAACATTGCTTTGATAACGTTATGGCGCGCAATAGCCCAGTAGCCATGCAGGAATTCCGCCGTAATCCCGTCACTCCCCGGAGCCCTGTTCCTCTTAATACCCCACAGGGCCACGTTAACTTCCTCCTCGGTGACCCTGACTCCCAGCATGGAAGCCGCTTCAGCGTTCATAGCAGAAGGTGGCGAGATGACCTGCGGCATATTCTTGGACTCGTCTCTCCTCCATTTACATTCAAAGAACTCCATTAAGACCCGCCCGATGCTGTCCGGAGAGTCCGCCACCTTGTCGTCATCGTCGCGGAGCATGGTGATGCGGTTCGTACGGGCCCTAGACGTAGCCATGTTGTGAAAGAACCTCGTGTTGGCATCCTCGACCTGCGCCCAGTGAACTTTGGAGCGCTGCCACCCCCACTGCTCCTCGTGGGCACAACCACGGTGGAAGGCGATGATCAAGTCCCAAGGCGAACATGGTCCTCCTCAGATAGTCCCTCCCTTGATTCTCTGGCCTGCAGCTCGTCAATATCTTGCATTAGCCCCTGATTCCGGTTGACCAGGCTCCCCACCTCCTTCCGGCTCCAATTGCGCAATGCCAGTAGTGAGCGCTTGAACTTCGTAGAAACAATCTCCATGGGGCTCCCTTTCGCGCGCTTGCGCTGAGCCTGGTGCACCACCCGAAAGGATTGGGGGTAGTGGAGCCAGATGCTTTCGAATAAAAGCCTGCTAGATTTCGGCCACAAGTTATTGCCACCCAAGTTCAGCAGCAGCGGGCAGTGGTCCGAGCCGAGACGGCAAAGGTGATGTACATAGCTCTCAGGGAAAGCATTCAGCCCAGCAGAATTCAGCACAGCACGATTAAGTCGCTCCAGAATGCGCGCGCCACCCTTCTTCTCGTTGCACCAAGTGAATTGGTTGTCGGAGAAGCCCATGTCAGCGAGCTGAAGATCCTGCATGAATTCAGCAAAGCTCTGCTGCTCACTGTTGTAGATGAATTGTCGCCCTCCCTGTTTCTCCTCCTGGCCCATGATCAAATTGAAGTCTCCTACAACCAAGAGAGGGGAGTTACCGCAATAAGATGTTCGGATGGTGTCCCAGATCGCCAGACGTTTGTGAGAGTTCCTTGGACCATACACAAAAAACAATCGAGGGTGCAGTCCTGCCGAAGAATGATCGAACAGGCCACCATAAAAGCCGAGGCTGCCGTGATCGCAAGCTTGATCTCCTTCTTCCACAGTAAGATGATGCTAGCTAACATACCTAAAGAGGGTTGGGCCACAAATTCTCATTCCTTCCCTAGGATCCAGTTCGCGTCGTGCCGAGAGAATGTCTGCACCTTCGTTTCCATTAGCACCACGACCTCCACATTCCACTCACGTACCAGGCGCTGCAAATAGGTCCTCGATTTGCCTTTCTTAGCTCCTCTTATATTCCAGGTGATGATCCGCATTTGGTATACACAGATATTATTTGCTTCCCTGCACCCACTCAATGACTGAGTACCAGCCTCACCAACAGCCAGCTTGCCAGCCTCTGCGCCCCATGAAGCACGGACAGCAGAACATCCAAGTTAAGGATCAACCCATCAGGGTTGGAGACACGATCATCCACGATCTCCACGTGCGGCAAGGATGAGTTTGCGTTACTATCCTCAGTAAATGCCCCAATGTCCGAATGCCTCGGCGACGGGGGGTTGCTCTTCAGGTAATTCTGCTTCCCAGCCTGGACAGCCCACCTTACTCTGCTTCTGCCACGATTCCTGGGCGCACTTCTGGTTCCTCGTGATGTGCTAGCCCCATCACGACCCTGAGTTTTTCGACTATCATCTTTACCGGGAGGCAGCTTGGTCAATCCCCCAGGGCCTTTGGGGTTGAGTTTTCTGCGCTGCACGATCATCCAAGGCCCCAACCCGTGCTCCTCACCAAGTGTTACTTTGCCTATGCATCCAGCGTGCGCGGCCTGCGGGCTTCCTCAGGCTCCTCAGAAACGTCACTACCACGGGCCTTGACAATCTCCCCCGGATGCTCCTCTTGCACCACAGCCGTGGTTGGGGGCCCGCTAAGGTCAGCAACCCCAGCCTTTGCAAGCTTGCAGTGGCTCTCCAAATGTCCGACATGGCCGCAGGCGAAGCATATACGCGACAGCCCCTCGTACTCAAAGGATTGATAGACCCTCCCGTAGTCTCCGTTAATCTAAATGCCCGGATTGAGTGGCTTCGAGAGATCCACACGAACACAGACGCGCGCATAAGATGAACGATCTAAGCCCGCGGTTCAGCCATCGAGGAGGAATGGTTCACCAATTGCCTTGGCTATGCGTAGAATATTTTCTACGTCCCAGTAAATGAGTGGGAGGCCCAGGAGCCGTATCTGATAGGAACGCGCATCACAGAGGTGGAGTTAGGGCTAAACTCAGGCGACCACATATCGAGCACTATGTGTAACAGCCCTAGTTTTCTCTTCTTTGTATTTTTATATTTTTTATAGAAAGAGCTCTGTGAGATGAATCCAAATATGTTTAATTTGTAATTTTCGGAGCTCTAATGCATAAATTATGAATTTTTAAAGATTTGGGATAAATTTGTAATGTGGAGGATAGATGCGTAATTCTTAAATGTCGGCATAGTTCAAATTCGATTTGGCGGAGGATATATTCGCAAATACCCAATTTAGAAGGGGTTTTATGCAAAACTGCGGTTCACGAACGGGCAAGTCGGTTCGACCGCGGCTATAAACCCGATCCAGGTGCGTTAAAAAAAAAAAAATAAATAAAACCTCATCTGCGAAGAATTGCGACTGCATGCGACTGCGAGGAGAATTGCCGGAGTCCGAGGTTCTGCAACAGTGACTGCGGCGAGAATTCCTTAGGGACGAGATTTTGGCAGTCGCCGCAGTGCTCTTCAAGGAATTTTCGGCCTGCAATAGTGACGACCGGCGAAGATACGTAAGGTAAGAAAAATTTTGCTTCATCTTCGGGGTTGTGTAAAGCTTTCCGGTGAGCGGCGGAGACCGAAAGGGCGGAAGCCGAGCTGGTTTCGACTGGTTCAGCGCGTGAACTGGCCAGTCCAGCGCCGGCGAAATCTTTCGGTTTCGCCGGACGCACAGGAGAGAGACACGAAGGCGAGAATCGGTCCAAGCCTTGGACTGGGCCGCCCTGCTGAACCGGCGCGCCGGGCGCGGGCGGGACGTAAGAAAATTTTGGGGAAAAATGCCGTTTGGAAAAGCTTTTAGAAAGTTTTTCTGCGCGGGCGGTCCAGAGTAGACCGCGGCCGGTCCAGTGCCTTTTAGGATTATTTTGGGGTATGTTTGGGAAAGCTTTTAGAAAACACTTTTGGTGAATGAATATATTTTAATTTGTGACTATGGCATTGTAGGACATCAAGAAGAATCAGAAGTGGGTAAGACGGTTGGTACAGCAAATTCAGGTAGATAAATTCCTAACCTTGTGATGTAGCACAATATTATGTGTTTGTTTTACATGGTTTTTTTTCAGTTACATGGTGTTTTGGTTGTTCTATATGTTGATGTTTATTTTATTTGTATGACAACTAAAAAGGAAAGAAATAATATGGTACAATATGCTAAAGAAAGAAACGAAACAATATGGCATGAAAAGACTTTTGATATGACATGGATTGATGTTTGGAAAATGGCAACATGTAAAATGAGATTCCCAGAGAACATTATCCTCACCACTAGGCTCCGCATGTGTTGCAGGGTATCGATCTTTGGATCAGATATCTGCCTAGTGTTATATGTTATGTGCTATGACTCCATGATGATGTACACCAGGCTCCGCATGTGTTGCAGGGTATCGATCTTCGGATCAGATATTTGCCTAGTGTTATGTGTTTGGTTGGATGCCGGCTGGAGGTCATTTATTGATGATGATTGGATCCAGAGGATAATGCGTCAAATGGAATTGGGCCCGATAATAACACACTTATATAAGGAATTGGTATTTCGTTATGGTTTTCATTTGGCATTACCTTATATATGACATATGATATGGTTTAGCTTGATGCATGTGATTCATCTTTACTGTTCATGGTATTTTAATATTTGGTTAGATATTGTGATTTATCTACTGAGATTTGTAAATCTCATTTAGTGCTAACATCACAGGTCATGAAACCACTGCATCGAGAGATAGAAATGGTGCTGTTACAGAAGAGTCATTTCCAAGAGATGTGTGAGAGGGAAAGTTTTAGTGTGATTAAATGTTTTCAAACATGTTTTCTTTATATATATACTTTGGATATGTGAATTGGTGTTTGTCTCATCGTCGGGTCCCTACCTTGGGTTTTGTTATTTGTCTTCACGTAGATGATGTATGTGGCGACTCTGATGTTAATTTTGTGATATAATGATACTGTTTTAGGTGGGGGCTTGACACCATGGCTTGGCCGGCGATCTGCCATGGCCTGCCAAGCCAGACGTCGTTCCGATTGCTAATGGACTCAAAGTGCATGCAGAAGCAGTTGGCGGATAAGTCAAAGATCTTGAAAATTCTTGATGTGGCCCTAGCGCTTGAGCAGAACTTGCGCAATGACAGAAAATAGGAGATTATTCCCATAGAGGCGGCTGACAAGATCGAATTTTTGGTATTCGAGGCGCCGTTGACATGCGTCTGAAGACATAATAACGTCCCCGCCATCCACGTAGTCAAGGATCTCTGCTGCGTGCTCTTTGACATCAATGTTCGCCAACCTCACATGCGAGGTCACCTTGTTGCTGTAACTGAGAGCATTGTTAGCGTTTAAGGCATCCCGGAAGCTCACCTTGTTCACAGTGGTTGCGCGATCCACCTCCGAAAGGATAGGGTCCCCAGCGCCAGACATGACCCCAAGACCCGCCTCCCCCATGTGCTCTAGTTGCTCCTACACGATCTTGCTCACAGAGCCACCATCCTGGACAACCTCATCAGCAGAACCATGAACCTGAGGCCGAGAGACGAATCCGGAGGAGGCATGCACCTACGCTGTCCCTGAAGAAACACCCTCCTCATGCACAGCTGATGTGCCTGAGATCTTCTCCCCCTCAACGTCGGAACCCAGGGGAAGTTGCAACAAACCGCTAATAGCCAACGAGCCTCCTTCAGACGTGGAAGAGGACCCCTCCCGTATAGGAGAGTCGCTCTGAGAGGTTCGAGTTCTTCTGCTGCTCCTCCTGGTCTTGCTCCCTGTCATTTCCACAACGTTAGGGCTGCAGGTGATGCAGCTCGAGCTCGGGGGCGATGCGGTATAATGAACCGCGGAATAGAAAGGCAGTTAATCCGGTTCGAGCGCCCCCGCGTAAACCGGGTTTCGTTCGAATTCAAATTCGTAGCCCCACCCGCTGACAAACCGCAACGGTCGGGCTGCCACGTGGTCAACGCCCGAGCGACTTAAGGTCGGCGGCCTTTAATCGCTGAGTTCCGCCGCCGCGCCACCACCAGACCTCGCCGCCCACGATCCGACCTCACCGGGTAGCATGAGGCCCCACGCACCGGTTGCCACCACGGCGTCCCGCACGTGCACTCCAGCCACACCACCGCGCCGGGACCGGTGAGGTCCCAGCAGTACACCACTCGGCCGCAACAACCGTCAACCACCCCCGACAGTCACTCCGTCGCTTCGCCGCTTCTTCCCGCCGTTCCTTCGCAGCACCTTATCGTAAGCTCCATCGTTTGTTTTGGTAACCTTGGTTAAATCTTTGTTTCTATGTGAACGCAAAGCAAGGACTTCAATATTCATGTATTACGATAGAAACAATCAAATCTTTGTTTAATGTCATGTTGTTGGTTGTTGTAAACATTTATCAATTAAGATTAAAAATTGAATTTATGTTTAATTTGAACTAATAGGCAATTAGTTGATAATAAATACATAATTTTAACATATATATATATATATATATATACATACATATATTTATATATATATGTATGTATATATATATACATACATATATATACATACATACATACATATATATATATATATATACATACATACATATATACATACATACATATATTTATATATATACATACATATATATACATATATACATATATATATACATATATACATACATACATACATACATACATATATACATACATACATATATACATACATACATACATATATATATATACATACATACATACATATATACATATATATATATACATACATACATATATACATAAATACATACATATATATATATACATACATACATATATATATATATATATATATATATATATATATATATATATATATATATATATATACATACATACATATATATATACATATATATTACAATTATCTTAGGATATAACAATGGAAGCAAACATATAACTAAAAAAAATATCACACACTCTTCAAATTATATCTAAGTCATAAATGAATTGGACTCTATCTCATGTTCTCAAGATAAATTTATGAAGAATATATAGATGAATTTGTGATACAAGTTTATTGTCATTTTTGACATATCATAATATAGGTACATAAATGTTCTAGTAATATAGAGAAAAATGCACCTGTTAAATAAAAACTAAATTGAAATTATCATTATGTAACATGAACATGTTAGATAAATTAAAATTTTTTTATAACCTTACTTATCGAGATGTATTTCTCTATAGATTATAATAAAACTTGTAATATTAATAGTCATTAAAGAAGAATATCATCTTAATCATATGATATCAATGCATCAAATATATATTACAAGAATATGAATCAAATATTAGAAAAAAATACATTATATTATATTTTTGCAAAATCTCCATCAATAATATCATATAATTCAAGTTGAGGTAAGTATAATAAAAAAATAAATTCCTACATTTTGTTGAAATAATCACAAAAATAAACCTTTTACATAAATTTGAATATTTTTTGTTTTCATATTTTAAAAAAAGAATCTCAAATTACAATAAATTATTTACCTTCAAATTTTGCATAATTCTTCAAATTTTTCACAATTTGTTGTGAAAAGATGTTATAATAAATTTATTTTAAAAATGTAACTTCTATTATTTTTATAAATCTTTGAAATTATTTTTTATTTGATTGGAACTCAACTATTCAAATAAGAGAACATACTTATTGATCAATGTTTTGCTTCTCACATGCAAATTTTCTAGTGGGTCACCAAGAGAATAGAGATTGTGCACAAAACAATGAATTAACAAACTGAAAAGGTTATTTTTTTAAAATCCTTATTATTATTTTAATTTGAAAATATATTAATAATTAATTAATGAAAAAGAAACATAATTTAACTATAATAAAGAAAAATAAAATAATTTGAGTGTTGTTCACAAATACATCAAATTGAAAGACTTCAGCCATTAGTGTTATGATCTTAAGATCCATCACAACAAAATATTACATGCTTAAATCCTAACGAATGCTACTTCAAATATACTTTTGAGATATTTTACGGTAAATATTTAGGAATAATGCCTCAAAAAGGGTCTGCAAACAACAATTTTTTTTTTAATTTTCATTTTAATAATTTTTCTTAAAACATTATTACTAAAGATTTATTAAATATTTTTAGTTTTTTTTTTATTTTAGCATAATTATTATTATTTATTTTCATTATATCAATGTATTGTCCATTTTTTATGTCATCTTTTATCCCTGTGCAAACATTGCTCTTTATATTATAATGTTATAATCTAGTTTTGTTATATTGAACATTATCATTTTTTAATTATTTGAAATAAAAATAAAATAAAATTTATTACTAAAAAATATATGAACATTTTTATCATTATAGTCTCATATAATATCTTTACACCTACAAGTTTTATTATCATCCTTTTTTTCAATATAATTTAATAATTATTATTTATCTTTTTCAATCTCAAATATTATAATAATTATTTTTTAGACTTCATTAATGAAACTCTTGTAACTCTAATTCATGTTCCTAATATCTCAAAAGCTGTTCAAAAGTTTTAACTCAAAATCCATGAAGGTTGTAATATTTTTGAAAGTGGATATAGAAAAATAATTTTGTCATATACAATCTTAATTATTAGTTATATTTTAAAAAAATTAGAATCAAATGTATTTAATTTAATTTGAAAATAAATTAACAAATAACTTCTCCTTATCTTAATTTATTTTTTTTAAATCTATTCGTTATCTCTCTGCATTTTCCTCAGCCGCCATCTAAAGTCACGATCTTTCCCCGAAGACTCCATCCGCTTCTTCCAGAAACTGTTCATAGAAGGCAATCTCGATGACTGCAGTCGCCCACAGAACTATATTCCTTTTCCGTTGATTCAAAATTTCAGATTTTTTATATCTTTTTTGATTTGTTTTGCGGATTTCCAGGAGGAATATTAGGACTTTTGGGTATGATAAGGATGCATTTTCGTTATTGAATCCTCATCTTCTTTTAATCAGTTGAATCCGTTCTTTGTTTGTCGATTTGAACTACAGCCGAGGAAAAAAGAAATCTCCGTTGGAGTAATCTTGTGCAAACCGAGCATCTCTTCAACCTCCCGGCAGCCGTAAAAGGAAAGGTAATTGAAGCGGCAGGTTTCTCCAATTCGGCAGTCGTTCCATGGACAAGGAAGGGGACGATCAGAAACAAGTTATCCGTCCGCATGACGGCGGTTCAGGGGAGGAAGCGAGAGACGAGCACGAGGTGGTCGAAGCCGTTGAATTAGTCCTCTTCCACGTCAAAGAGTGCTATGTCTATTTGGTACCAATCTTAGTTTCTACAGTAGTTCCTTCTTTATTCGAATTCGAAATCTTTAGAGCGTTTCATTCCATTTTTTTTACGATTGGAGTCTTAGTATTTGCTTCTTATTATTACTTCACAGATACCGCCGAGGAAGACGGCAGCTTCTTACAGGTTTGTTCTCTATTATCCTCATCTTTCTCCATGATTTTGTGCCCTAATTATATTTACGTAAGATTTTGAGTTTTGATGTGCTTTGTTAATGATTGCTTAGAGGAGTATAGGATTTTGGATCGATCATTTTATGAATTCTCGGTTATGCTTTACTTCGTGTGTTGATCTTGCTTTCCCGTTTATTGGTTTATTTGCTTAATTTTGTTATTCCTGATCTTTAGGCATAGGGAAGTCCCCAGTTTTACTTTTTTTGTCCATATATGATGGCCTTGCTTGAATTGCGGTTGTGTTAATTCACTTGGTAGGCTAACAAAGTATTAGTTGTGTTAGTAATGTAAATATTAAATTAGGTTTGGCTGGTAACTTGAGTTAGTTCATTTTAAATGTGAATCGTGTTTCGTTTGATCTCAATCAGTTAGTTTTAATTTAATTTTTTTATTTCTTGTTGACTCTATTTCATTCATTTCACAATCTCCTTTTATGTACACAAAGTTACATGCTTAGATAATTCCATAAGCTCATAGACCACAAACAAAAAATAAGCACAATATTGTTTTACAAACTTTCCACAAAGACTTCCTAGCACGAATATTAGAACACGTGTATTCTTTTTCTTCATTTCATTTTATTGTACTAGAGGCCTCACCCTTGGGACATGTTGGCTCCTTTGCTGTAGACCCTCAGTTATTTTGCTTCTTGGTCATGATATTTTATAACACTCTTTTTTGATCTTTTTTAATGGATCCTTCATCTACTACTTTGTCTTGTTTAGTTTACTGGTGGGGGGTTTACATTCACTAGGTTCCTAGCAAGGTATTACTCTTGAACCAATCAAATGAGAGCCGGCATAAGTTTTTCATGCCACATTTTAGCCAATACCCTTAAGGTTATTTGGAGGTTGTGACAGAAAGATCTTGGTACTTGCTCTGAAGGTATGCTTGATGGGATAATATAGCTTGAGAGAGGACTAAGAGTTTTGACTAGCTAGTTGTCTACATTATACTTATAAAAACGTGTGAGTGCACATTATTGCTATGGCTCACAAAAAGAAAAAGCAAACACTAGCAAAGGGTTAAGTTTCTTTATTATGATAATGATATCGTAAATGTAGTTCGAACAATGTTTTAGGAGATAGGAAATTGTGTCACCTTTATCGAGAAATTACTTAGTTACCACATTTACAAAAAAAATGGATTTAAGAGTAGCAAAATCTTACACGTAATCGTAGTGCTAATGCATGGTGAGTATGATATGATAAACACCGTTGCCATATCTTGTACTTAAAACCATTGCATACTGTTGAAAAAAAAAATATATGAATGATATGCAAACGAAGAAGTTATACAATGTTGTGTTAACTAAGCTAACAAACATAGATATGCTACACGATATGCACTTACCAAAGCCTATTGCTTCAATTCCTGAAGGCACAACACTTGTTATAAAACCTTTTGGCACAATAATAGATTGCTACTTGCCTGACTGCCATCTAGCAAGCATGCTTTTGCATTCTTAGCATCCCAAATGGCATGCCAGTTTTTAAGAAAATTCATTGCTAGCTCTACCTACAAAGATGAGAACTTCGTCTTGACGAGGGTAACCTCAACATTATAGAGAATGGAGAAAGGCATATGGTTAGTTGCCATGCTGGGCATGGTTTGCTATATCCAAAGCATATCAGATGGCTTGTCTACCCATCTTGACTTCTCATGAACTCAAGCACAAGGTATGTCCAGGGTTCTTCGATTAGTTTCTTCAACTTGACCATTCCATTGTGGGTGGTACATTGTGGCATTTTTTTAGGAAAATCCCATTTTTCTCCTAGAAAGCTCGAACCTTGGTTTGGTGTAACGGCTAACCATTGTATGTGATGATTGCTAGTGAAAAGATGAAAACTTTTGCACGTGTCAGCCTAAAAAAATTCATGTACTCGGAACTTTTTGATGGTTTGGAATAGTTGTCCTAAATTCAAAGTGAAATAGTCAACTAAGACAAAAGAAAATAGTGTTCATAGGAGGCCCTTGGGAACCGACTAAGGAAGTTCATTCTTCATAGTGTGAATGGCTAGGATGCATTGATTAGATGCAATGTGATAGTAGGATAATACGAAATTGGCGTGTGCAACTAACATTGTACACACTAATGCATAAGTTCTTTGGCATCACGCTCACTCTTATACTAGTAGTAGCCTTGGCAAAGAACTTGGGCAGTGAGTATCCTCTCCTTAGCCATAGTCACCATTTTGGAATTGATGCAGAATTTCTTGGTCTTCGTTTGAAAGTGAACACTTCAATGGTGGGACATTGAAGGAATTGCGATATAATTGGCTGTCATTCAACCTATAGTGCTTAGTGTTTAATTAAAGTTTGTTCACCTTACTAGATGTGCAAAGAATAAAACTGCTACTTTAAAAACTTACTAATTTGTCTATTTAAGACAGTTTAGGTTGGTTGATTATAACCTGTGGGACGGAATTGGTGGGTTTGTCCAACTCCTCAATTGATTTTTCAATATTATTCTTAGAAAGGTAGTTTATTTTATTACCCTCATAAGACAACTAGATTGGATCAAATTAATCGAGTTTCTCATGTGTGATGCTGGCCTCAAAGTTACCCTTGACCTAGTTGATGACAAGTTAGGAGTTATTGAAGATTTAGACTGAGTACAATTTTTGTGCCCTAGTGAAATAGAGGCCACTGAGCAAAAGGATTGTACTCGACTTGATTGTTGGTGGCTGGGAACTGGAGGTGTAACACACGTCTTAGAATCGCATCGGACAAGCTGACTAAAACAATACTTTCCTCATAGTGCTCATCGGAATTTCCATTGATGAAGACTAGTCATACAAAAGGCTAGTTTGGTCAAGGAGTAGCCTTGGTGGTAGATAAATATGTGATGAAGTTTACTACAACTTGAGCTTTGATCGTGGTTATCTATAAGTATTGAATATCAAACTTGCTCAACTTAATGACCCACTTCCAGAGAGTTCGGCTTATGGAGAGTATGCCTGAGTGGTTGGCTTGCTATTAATTTGCTTGAGTGAGACTGGAAATATGGTCAAAGCTTTCTAACTATTGTGACAAAGTCCATAACCAACTTTTTGAGGATTGAAACACAGAAACATGGCTCGTAGGTCATAGAATGGTTTTGGGATGTCTCCTTCTTGGACGAGAATCACATTGGCCACCTCACTGCTTGTGCTGAAATTAAAAATGAGTTTCATCTAATTAAGGAGAGCTTAACATAAGGGCTGTGGTCAAATTTTTTCGAGTTGTTGGAAAATTGCCTTTTTTTTATCTCCATCTACATTGATCCTCTCTAGCTATACAATGCTTTGAAGAATGGGATGCATTTAGCTCCCAAAGGTGAAATAAAACAAGCCAGAGCAGCTACTCCTTAGTTAGCTTTTGGTAGTCTTCGATGATTCTAGATGAAGATGAAATACTCCAAGAACTCCTTAGATGAGGAGTCAAATATGCACTTGGTCAAATTCAGCTTCATTTGACATTTCCTATAGTTGGGTAAAAATGTTCAATAACTAATTCCCAAAGTGTCAATTAGGAGAACATGTAATTGGAGCAAGGAAAAAGTTGTGTACAATAAAGAAATTGGCCAAATAACTCTATACTTGTTTAGGTTGAGCTAGGTACTAGGTCAAGTTCGTCGGCTAGGACTCAAAAAGTTTTTGCTAATGCGGGATTTTGACTTGGTCAAGCATGAACTACCATTGATGATACACAACTAAATTATGTCAGGATAGATTTGGATTCATTAGTTTGGAGCTTTGAAAGTTTATTAGTATGTGAGATTGATGGGTTAGTGCTCAAAGAGAGTTGGTCAAAGAATCTGATTGAGAGATTTAATTGAGCCAAACAGGGATGATAGATTAATATTTTTGACACTCAAATTGGGGTTTGGTACCTGAGATTTGCTGGCTTTGTCACTAACAAAGGAGAATTGCGCATTATTTGAATGAGAATTTGAACCAGGGGATTTAGGCATAAAAGTTATGATTTCCTTAAATGGGTATGGCTTACTTTCTGTAGCATGGGGCATGTGGGTATTCATCTGGTTAGCATAATTTAGGCAATGAGCCACTCATTTTGTTAATTGCTAATCACATGCGTAGGAACAAGCATATATTAGAACGCTTAAGCAGACAAAAAACTTGGACTTATTGTTCATTTTTGAGATCATAACAAAGAGTTACGATGTTGCCACGTTCCTTGCAAATGATGTCGCCAAGTGCAATGTTAGAGTTATTTGTCCTCACTATACACTTTTTTCCAATTGTTCTGAAACCAAGATGGGGGATATGCACCAATACGTTTGAGGAATGAGGCAATAGAGTGACACATTGAGATTTTTGCATTCAACTCTATGCATTGCGCCATGTTTGAACACAAAGGCTGCCTTCTGATAAAGAAATCTATTTTGTTGGTGCCTCATTTAATAAATCTTCCAATTTGTGCTCCATCACCATGACCAAAGGATTACAATTCATCTTACTTGATGCATATACGATATTCCTTCAAGAAGCCATGTCGATTGCCAAATCGAAGAACTTTGATAGAGTGAAGTGAAAAGCAGAAGAAAGAGCGCACATAAAAAATGTAATGTGGAAAACCCTCAATGGCATAAAGGTCTCATCCACAATTGGAATAAAAGGCTCCTTTATCTCTTGAAATTACAATGCAAATGGTTTCTCTTTTAAATGGATCTCAGATAATGCAAAATAAAGTAAAGAATAAAGAAAAACATAAGAGTACAATGAGCAATGACTCCTTAGAGAGTGCACAAGGAAGCACAAGAAGACAAGTATACTTTGAATTATATTTTTTAATTAGTATTGAAGGTGTAAAGCTAACAGATTTTTTGTTTTTAGGTTGATGATGGGGTTATGTAAGGGAATGAAAGATAAAGCTTGTGAGGTGGATTTGTTAATTTTGTGTGATAGTAAGTGGGCTGTGATAATAGGGCAATGTATTAGCTAGAGATTTGTCAGCATTAAATAAACATTGAATACCTTTGATTATAAGGGGATGTAATTCTAGTCTCTCTTTATCCTCTTGGTTTCACCATTTAATGGTAACAAATAGAGTACATTAGCCCCTTTCAAGTTAGAGGCATATCAAAGGTTTGTCCATTGGGATTGCATGTAGAAGCTTCGATTGTGTCAGCATTGATGAAGACAAAAAAAAAAAAAATCCCATTGTATCATGAAATCAATGTAGGATTCAAGATCAAGTTTAGGATTTGAGTTAAATGGAGATAATAGTCGGGCGAGAGAGTTGACTAGCAGAGTGCCATTCGAGTATAGGAAGTGCACCCACCGAGGTTTAGGCAAAAGATGGTGATCTAATTGAGCTTCTGTTGGGGGGCTTGAGCAAGGTAGCTTGAAAATAATAAAACCAAGCAAACTGATAAAGTTTAGGGGAGATTGGTTAGTGGCCATGATGGAAAAAGGGGACACATGTGGGGCATGTGTTGGTCAACAAGAGGAGGACGAATATTTGGGTTAATAGAAGTGATTTATTTTCTAATCTAAATAATCAAAACTAGAATAAAAGAGTTTGTTATTACACTACATTATTATTTGGATTGATTAATTTCTGACTAATAAGAAAGCTCTTTTTAATCAAAATCCTATGATTTAATCATGACAAACAACGAATTTATTTTCGTTTTTTTAAGATTGCTTTTTTCAATCATGTAAGTGTTTCCTAGAACAAGCATATTACTTTTTCTGATCATTGGATTTTTAAGATTTTGCTTCTAATGAATTATTTTCATTTTAAGATATTGGTTGCAGATATTGAATATTCATTTCACTACAAAAGTTAACTCTACTTTAGCTTGATATTTTTTTTTTCAAATTTAATGATTGAGTTGTTAGTGGTAACTCTCATCTTCAAATGTTTGGGCAAAAACATGTAATCCTTTACATTAAATGGCTTTGTTTACTTTAGTTAATATTTGCTAATCCATATGCCAATACTATTTTTAAGTGTCATGGTGTATTTTGCTTGTAGTTTAATTTCATGGTTATCTAATTTGTACATTTGCAAGCTTGTTGTTTTAGGGCTGATGAATGGAACGTCAATAAATGGCATTGGGAAGGTGCATTAAAAGTTGTAAGCAAGGGGGAAGAGTGTATTATTAGACTGGAAGATAACAAGACAGGTGTAGATTGTGAAGTTATATTTACAAATGAGTAAATATAGAGGATTTTGAGTATTAATCATTGAATATTTTGTATTAGGGGAACTATTTGCCCGAGCATTTTTGAGAACGGGAGAGCCACACCCCGTGGAGCCTGTTATCGATAGTAGTAGGTATGTTTCTTTCTTTGTATAAAACTATACGGCCAATAAAGGGTATTTATCAGAAATATCTTTTGAAGATAAAGATAGACAATAATTTCTTGCATCATCTTCACATCTTGTATGCTCTGTGAGTGTAAATATTCTTCAAGTTGTAATTCCTTTTCTTTCCATTGCCAGATACTTTGTCCTTCGTGTTGAAGAAAACTTGGGTTAGTTTTGAATACTTTTATTCTTATGATTGTGATACAGCTAAGGCTTTTTTTAATCCTACCATAAATTTGTAATTTTGGAAGTTTGGAATTTTCTTCTTCATTATTGCTTTTTATTAATATATTCCCATTGCTATTAGAAATTTAAGAAGCCTTTCATCATGCAATTTTTTCTTATCATCATGCATTTTATAAAGGGAAGTAATGATGTTCAAGAGATCTAAACGTTTGAACATTCGGAAAGAAAAGCATAACAACCATCTGCCATGTATTCTCTAAATCTAGCAAAGAATAAATGTGTTGTGGTTTTTATTATTTTCAAATCATTTCCTTTCAATTACCAAGGAATAGGTGAACAGAGGAATGGTTGAAAAGAAAAAATAGTGTCAAAAGCACAATGGGAAGAGGTCGAAGATAATTAAAACCATCATTGTTGGACAACAATGAGGGGAAAAGTAGGTTTAGAGAAAAAGTCCATGGGAAGACCTAAAATGTCCAGTTATTAGGATGTGTAGGTGTAAGGGTTGAATTAACTACATGGGTGAGAGAGGAGGGGGTGTAGGGAGTGAGAGAGAGAGAGATCCCTAACTTTGGAGGAACATAAGGCCCACAAATTCTTGCGGTGTAGAAGGGAGATTTGATACAAAAGTTGGGGTGAAGACGCGACTACGAGGGAATTGTGATTTTAAGAGAATTCTAGCAATCTCTTATTTGGGATGAGAGTTACACGATGATCTCTCTTCAAAGAGGAAAAAAATGAGCACACGATGAGAAAGTGAAAGAATGCAATTAGGGTTTTTTGGACGGAGGGTTTGCATCTATCCAAGAGGGTGATTTTGAGAGATAAAGAAAAGAGAAACCCCAGCCTCTTTGGAAGAAAAATTAGCAAACCTCCTTCCTCCTATTGTATAATTTGAAGGATAAAGATGGCAGAGAGATAACAATAGGAAAAAAATGACACATGTACAATTGAGACGAGTTTGTTAAAATTTTTGGTTTGCACAAGCCAATGGAGGGTTTGAAGGATTTCTTGGAGAACCTATGAATGCTTGTATGTTTTGAGATTGCACGTCACTCCTTTGTTCCTTGAAAAATTGTTTTCATCTTGCATGGTTGTTTTCTCCCTAAGATGATACTTTTTTGGTTATCCAATATCTTTGAAAAAGTTGTTGCTAATGGATTGTCATATGGCAATAATTGTACACAATTTTAGTACGATCTACTATAATAGCTCATGGATTGATTGTTGAAGAATAAAGCATTTTAAATACTTGCATAATTTGCATGGGTTTTTGAAATGAGCTTTGAGATAATTTTAGAGTTTCATAAATAAATTATGAAGCGATAAAGACTACACAAATTTCATATGTGTACATGTGAGATATGTACTCCTAATTGTTGAATGAGAAATTTTGAATTTTTCTTACAACTTTTAGACATTTTGGATAAAAAGATTATTTGATCATTTTCTAAAAGAAAATAATAAAGTAAAAAAATAAAAAACAAAGAAGGTAAAAATATAATAAAAATAAATGAGAATTGTTTTGCTCTACAACCTATCTCTTATTTTCTCTTGCTTTTTCTTTTTCATATTTCCTTCTTTCTTTCTCTTATTCTCATCTTTTTTAATCTCCCACCCCATTTTTGTCCTTACCAATCATTCCATTTTATTGTCTTCTTAATTGCCAATACTTATTTTCCTCTATATCTCTTTTATTTGTAAATAGGCCATTAAGTATTACCACTATCCTAGAGCTGGCACCCTAGCTCTTCCTCCTATCTCTATGACTAGCTATGTGTGCTCCCAACATTCTTCCATATCATCATTCCTAACCTCTCTTAATTGGCACCACCTCTCTCATTTACTTATCATAACAATCTGATCCCACCTTCAACTTGCACAATTTATCATGTTATGGAGCTTGATATGAAAGTATTAGTTCATACAGAGTAGACAACACAATCTTTGTAATTCTATTTTTATTAGGCATAAGTTATTAGCATGATGTATACATTATGGATAAGTGTAGCATAATATAGATGTTTTTCAAAGGAAAATAAGTTTATCGACACAAATGTTTACAATGTGGACTAATCAACAATATTGATGTCTCCTTTTGATAGTGTTTTGATAAGCAGTTATGGTGCATATATGCAACGGGGTGGAAGGATTATTGTAGCAAATCATGCTTTTATATGAAAATTACTTTAAGGGATAGAAGGAAAAGATTACGGGCTTGATGAACAAGTGATGTGTATGCACAAATTGCAATCATAGTATTCTTCCTTTTTTTTGGGGCTATTTTATGAGCTTTGTGACAAACAATTTATGAGAAAAGCTGTGAAAGAAGATTTTGTATTCTCTTTCAAAGTTTTAGTTAATACCATTCTTTAATTTGGTCATGGGTTTTTTCAAAAGTTTGAGTTTCCACAACACCTTGTGCTAAACTTCTTGAGTCTATCTTCCATCTTGCATCTATTTTATGAGGCCTACATCAGTGCTTAGCCTTCTTCACTTGATAGCTTCAATTATCTCTCGAGCTTCCCTTGAGACCTTTTAGTATCTTCTTAAATCATATTACCTGTGTAGTAGGAGTTGATTGCTATTATATGACAAATCCAAGATAACAGCATTAGGAAGAGATTGGGTGGTTTTTTGTTATTCGAGGGAAACATCAAATGCGATCTTATGCTTTACTGGGAGTGATGTAATTTTATGGGGGTACATTATCAATGATCTTGGAGATGTTGATTATCGTAAGAGTATCTTCAGTTATATTTATTTCTTTGTGTTAAAGCAATAAGCCATATATCATTACTTTAGAAAATGTTGCTCTCTCAATCATAGGAGTAGAGTACATGGCCATTTGAAATGCTTGTAAGAAAATAGTATGACTCAAAAAGTTTTTAAAAGTTGAAAACAAGTAGTCGTATTACGCATTGTTTAGTGACAATTAAAGGGTGGTTTGTCATGCAAAGAATTTTGTATTTTATTCTAAGACCAAGGACATTTAACTCTAAGAACATTACATTGAAAATTGGATTTATTTATGAGTGTTGTCATTGAAAAGAGTCCTTGGTAAAGAGAATCTAATAGATATATTAATCGAGGTTGTTATCATCAATAAATTTAGGCTTTATTCCATTGTATTTGACTTGTGTACGTGAGAAAGTAGGTTTTGCTATATTGAACATGCTTAAGATCTATAAAAGTAGTCTTACTCTTGGAGCATGACTTCTTTAGAAGCAATGAATCATTTATTGGAATTGTTATGGTATGGTATGTGGATGTATAGGTTCATCTATAGTGTATGATGCAATGTTTGTATATGTTGTTGTTAAGTATAATTTATAGTTGTAGTACATATATTACTATTGAGTATGAGCATAGTGTAATTTTGTGGACATCTTTTGAAAAGCATAAAGTTTATTTGTTGGACATTTACAATACATGCACTAGGTGACAACATTGAAATAGTTTTTGAAAAAGTTATATGACACATGATTATGCCATGCGAGCAATGTAGAACACAACTTATTGATTGCATTCAGAGTCTTGCTTAGCTTATTGCATCTCATTTAGCCCTTTGACCTCTTCCTCGTTTAGTCCATACCTTAAATGCACTTAGCCACCCTGCAGTCAAGCCAAAACTCACCTAAACTAAGCCAATTGAACTTAAAAAGAGATGATTGGTTGGCAAATTTGTGTACAAAATAAATTATACTAAATCCCTTTGAACCAATTAGCCAAATTAAGCTCAACTTAGGCCCAATTTTAGCCATGTCCAAGCCAATTTGAATTGACTGGATTTAAGTTGAGTCAAATCACACCCAAATGCATGCTATTTAACAAGACATTAAATTCTAAAGATGGTGAACAAAAATGTACTTACCTTTTTTTAGTTGATCTAAATTGTTCTTCAGGCTTAATAAATTTCTAATAAGGATTTGATTGCCAAGTAGAAGTCTTTAGTAAATGAATTCAAGGTAAGTGCTTGGCACATGGTTGGGTTTATTGAATTGTGAAGAAGAGAAGTCTAATAGGCATAGCCTCTGTTGTAAATTTCCATTTTCAAGGTTTTCTCATACTTCTCAAAAGTTCTAATTTTATTAGGAGGCTTAGAAATATATAATAATTATAATAACAAATATGTAAGTAATAAAAGATGAGAAAAAAAGAAAAATGCTAAAAATTAGATTTTGAATGATTGGAGATGGTTAGAGCATTTTTAAGCCTCCAAAAGTACAAAAATGCTTTTAGTCACATAATTGTCATAATATCCATATAAAAGTTTAAAACAAAATAAAAAAATTAGAATTAGTCTTAGTTATTCGTATAGTTTCTCTAATAAAATTCATTGAAATTATAAAATTGTTATTGAGAGTATAAAATGGCCAAAATTACTTTAAGTGGAAAATCAAGTATAAAGCTATTCAAATTGCTATCAAATTATCCAAAATAAGTCTAGGGGTTCTTAAGACATTTTGGAGTTATTTAGCTCTTTTGGAATTACCAAAATATCTTCAAAGATCAAAATAACCAAAAAACCCTCTCTAATGTCAAAAAGGCTCAAATTGTTTTTAAACAAGATGTGTTTTTAGAGACAATTTCTAAACACTTTTCTTGGGCTTTAAAGATCTATATAATGAGGATTCCCCAAAATCTACATGTAAAGAGAACGTAAACTTAAATCATTCAAGTTCTAATTTGGCAAAACACTATCAAATTATTGATTGAGGAAATAAATTCTCAAAACATATTTAAATCAAATTGAGAGTAAACCCACAAAGTTGCAATTGAGTGGGAAATAATTCCCAAACCTTTCGAAGCTAAATTGGGTTAAATTTCATAAAATTATCAATATATGAAAAAAAACATTTATCCCTACCTCATATTTAAACCCAACGAAATCCTTAGAAACCCACAAAATATTTAAATTCAAGTTATGTTTATTCCTGTAAAATTATTGATTGAGAAAATAAAATTTGAAATTATATTTACATCAAATAAGGTAGAATCCCTTAAAGTAGTTGGTGAGGAGAAATAGATTATATCTAAACAAAGTTTTGTGCGATCCCTTAAAACTAATAACTTTGGAAAGAACATACATTCAAACCTCTTCTTTTTACCTAAAAAAAATCTAATAAAACAACTATATTTAAATTCAATATGACAATCTCATCAAACTTTCAACTGTATCACGATTTATTTCATTTCCAAAAATAATTTGTAGACATGCTTGACACAGCAAATCTATCTTAAGTTTTTCCCACTTTGACCTTTATATGTGCTTGCCTTTGATGGTCCTCCTAAGATCCTCAAATTGGCCTTTAAATTTGGTGATCTTGATGACCTTGCCTAAGGACCCATAAATTAACTTTTTGATATGGTTGATCACATTAGTCTTAACTAGGGTTTTTTGCTTACCATCAATCTATAAGGATAAAAATTGCTTTCTACAATCCATGTTATGATTGCAGCTATTCATAGGATTTATTAAATTTAGAAGTATTATTTCTTATAAAATTTGGAATGATTGTTTGAAAATACCATTTGGTTTTAGAATTGTGGATTTGCCATGAAGACGACATATCCTATGGATGCCTTTTTTCTGGTTGAAGTGGATAGTGATAGTTTGCTATCTATTTTGTTGGTTAATCTCGAACATAAATTGTGCTAAATCACATATCAAGATATGTTTAGCACACAACGATTCACATAAATTAGTTTTTGAAATAGCTTTCTTAAACAAAGAAGCCTACAACTTTTATCAAGAACTTCTTTACATTACTGGAAAGACTTGTTAAGAACCAAAGGTTAATATTCAATCTAAAGAGTGTTGGTAAGATTGAATCATGCGACATTTATCAAGTCCCATTTCCAAACCTAATATATATCTATTCGTCCTGCATCCTGTATTGCATCTGATCATTGTTGAACCTTTAATAGGTTCATTACAATTTGAGAAGGTAATTAAAAGTAAACATTTGTGCTTATTAGAAGTGTGAACATTCTAAATAAAAAGTCCTCATTTAATTGTAAAAATCAATAAATGTCATTCACAGATTAAGTTCCAACTTGTCATATCCATCTGTGTTGCAAAATTCAATCTAACAAAGATGACTTGTAGAATCAATTGATTGCACCTAGAGTATTATTTTGATTGATTGGTTTGTTAATCAAAATCATTTTCTTAGTATTACTTCTTATCTCTATATTTGATATGATAAAAATCAGGAATGTAGGATTCTAGTTAAGTTTTGTTGCATTAAAGCATCCAGTTTTTTTGTGGAGTATGATGCTATGCTATTGATTACATTTCAACATTTGTGTTTGTGTGCTATCATGTGATTTCCAACTAATTTTAGAATTTATATATATATTTTTTGCAATAAGCTTTCAAGCAATATCATGGTGTGATGAATTTCTTTTTTGTAAAATAATTGCTCATTATGCTCTCAATTTATCATATCGTTTTTGTTTTCATAGACTATTTTACATTTAAAAAACTCCAAATTCACTTTCAGGTGGACGTCTTCGACATGCTTTTATTGGTATAGGCTTTCGAGAAAGGCCAGATGCTTATGATTTTCAAGCTGCTCTTCATGATCATATGAAGTATCCTTCCCTTTTCTTTATTTGAGAATATATTCACTTTCTTGTTTGTTTATATGTCCAATATATTTATTAGATAATGTAAAAACTAATCACCTTACATTGTCATAATGAGGTCACTAGTATGAGTTACAGATATCTCATTTGGCAACAATAACTATTGAACAGTGAAGCTCACGATAGGGTTATGTGGTATGATTGGATAATGATATGATTATATTTATCAAGTAGTGTAAGGACTGGTTACCCTCCTTATAGCATTGAGCTCATTGGCATAAATATTTATTAAAGCATATTTTTATTTGTTTGGCAACTCGTTCTTTTTGAACCCTATGTTCTTTCTTTTTTTTGACAAAAAATCTTGTTTCTATCTTGTCATTATTTATCGTTAATCAATAACCCTTGTATTTATATATTGAATCTGAGAGAAGAATATGTTTAATGTTGTTTTTTTACATTAGAAAGAGCTAAGGATCTAAGAGTTATTGATTAGAAGACAAACAAGTAAGAAAATAAATTGATACTGGATGTAAATTGAAAGTTAAGAATGAGGGAAAGATAGAAAGAGAAAGGATCATGTATTTGGGTTAGTGATTAGAAGGAAAAACATAAGAAATGAAGTGAAATTGATACTAAATGTGAACCAGAAGTGTAGAATAAAGGAAAAGTCAAAGGAGGCCATGTATATAGGGGGCTTTGGCCTTCATTTGGTAACATTTGTTTGTTTCAACTTGATGAATGTTTGAAGGTTTGTGACCATCAAAATATTTATTTATTTGTTGACATTCAAACATACAAAAATTGTTGTATGGCCTATAAAAGAGACTTATTTATAAGTCTACAATCATAAATGGTCTTGTTACTTTTGGTATATCATGCAAACCTCTTAAAAGCATACAACACTTAAGCTTATATTTAGTAAGTTTTTCTTTGGATTGTTAGTTTTTTGAGTTTAAAATGGTATATGATATTAAATCTTGATAAGTCACTCCAAAAATTAAATAATGTATTTTACTAGTTCTAGATAGTTAGAGACATGATCTTAATTGTGAATTAATCCGAAGTGATGATGGTTTCAAATTAACAATGTTTTCTTTAGTTTTCGTGTTATATTTTTATTTGATCTTCTATATTACGATGTTGAGAGTTTGTTATTATATTAATTAAATTTTTTTAAAAAAATGAGTCTTGTGTTAATCTCTTATGGAATAATTGAAAAATAGGTAGAAATTATAAGTAGTTAGTAGTCATTTTAAAGTATTAGATTTTAAATTGAATTTAAGTTTAGAGGAAACTGGTTGATTACTTTTGTGTTAAGAATTGAAGTTGGCAAATTTGTGAACTCACATCGAAAGGTATTTGAAGGGTTGTTAAGGCATTTTATTGTAGTCTTGTAAATAGATCAATTCTTGGCTTGACCAGATCTGAGATTTGATTAATAAAAATTAGATCAATCTTTTACGCAATCTGATCCGTTTTAATTAAATAGGGTGGGCCATGAATTGACTTTAATCCAATCCATTTAAAACAAAATAAAATAAAATTTTGGCACAACTCATATGCACATAAATATATGAATGCTTGTATATATGTTAACTTGTATTTATGTATAATACTCACACACGTATACATTATACAAATATATATATATATATATACTTGCAGTCATTTATACTTATATATATATATATATACACACATATCTATGTATACATATATGTGTACATAGGAATTTGTGTAATCAAGTTAAACTTCAGATATAACTAGATGTCTAAAGAGAGAAATGTATATCAAGTGATGAGAGCTATTAGTATCAATTATGATAAAACATGATTCTCTTTATTCTATATATATATATATATATATATTTGTATGAATATATCTAAATGTATATACACATAAGCTTCAAATTAGTAGATAC
This sequence comes from Vanilla planifolia, assembly GCA_023846275.1. Classification (NCBI taxonomy): domain Eukaryota; kingdom Viridiplantae; phylum Streptophyta; class Magnoliopsida; order Asparagales; family Orchidaceae; genus Vanilla; species Vanilla planifolia. The sequence continues at coordinate 38,384,592 of CM043870.1, read as the reverse complement.
TTCTAAAGGCCGTGGTGATGCTATACGCAAAAAGGAAGAGACTTATAGAATGACAGAGGCAAAGGATGACCTATTCGGAATCTCTAGATCTATGTTGATTTTCTACTCTTCGAAGCATTCTATTACTTGTTACACCCTTCCTCTCTCTTTCTCTCTCTCTCTCTATATATATATATATATAACTTATATTAATACATACATACATATATATATATATACATACATATATATATATATATATATATATATATATATATATATATATATATATATATATATATATATATATGCATATATGTATATATAGGAATTTGTGTAATCAAATTGAACTTAAGATGTAATTCGATGCTTACAGAGAGAAATGCATATTAAGTGATAAGAGTTATTAGTATCAATTATGATGAAACTACTATTCAAACCAAATATTTTTTATGCTTTTAATCTCAAATGATTCTTTTTATTCTATATATACATATATATATATATATATATCTGTATGTACATATATAAATGCATACACACACACACATATATATATATTCAAATACATACACATTTGTATTTATAAATATTGAATAAGGCATTCATTTGAGAAAGAAGGTTTAATTTGAATAGATGTTTCATCATAATTGATACTAATGACTATTTACTTTTATTTCTTTAGGCATTCGGTTAGATTTGAAGTTTGACTTATTACACAAACTCCTATAGATATTGGTTTCAGATTGGAATTAGATCAAGTTAGATCTGATTTCGGCCCATTTATAGGCCTATGTTAAAAGTATTGAAGTGATCTCATATAATGTGGTTGAAAAATTTGTTAGCTTATCGCAAGTGCTTTGCCCTCATTAGGAGGTCAAACTTCTTGGTTGAATGCAAGTTTAAACATTGTAGTATCTAGCCAACTTTATTCCATCATTGGTTTCCACAACTCCAGCATTATTGTTGATCACTGAATTTTTGCTATGATTTTTAATAAAACCTCAATGTTAGTTTGGAAGATGATTGCTTCAGGTGGAAGACAAACGGTATTATTTATCCTTAACAAATGGGAGATATCTAAATAAAAAGCATGCTGCTGAAGAGATGGAGCAACGTTTTTTGGAATCATCATCTGTTGATTACAGTCTAAAAGAAGGAGAAACTCTTGTACTCCAGATAAATAACGTAAGTTCATTTTTTTTGTTACTTAGAATTCCAAACGTGGGTTCATTCTTAAATTCTTCAGTAATGCATGTTTGTTAATGACTCATGATAATGGTAATGCATTACTGCAGTCGAATTGAAAAACTTCATGCATTGAATTATTAATGCCGTAAAGTTGTTGAGAACATAACACCATCATTGAATGATTGATTTTGATGTCATATTAGTTGAGAGTGGAATTATTCTAAAATATGCCATGGTCTATACGATTTTCCATTTGTTTCCATCCATATCTATGACCATGATGTATTATGCATGGATAATGGAAAGAACATTATTAGTTACGAAATGCTTTCATTCTTTATAATAGCTTAATCCTAGAAATTTTTATATTATCACGAATTTGCTTTTCAATATTTACACATTTTGTTGTAATTTTTGCTTTCAAAGGATTGTGCTTGTTAATTTGTTTGCTCTCTGTAAACATTACATACTATTGATGCCAATGATGTTTGCAAATATGCATGTGAGAGTACAATTCCTACATGCGCATGTTTGAAGAATGGTTGTGATTTGCAAGATTTGGTTTGGGAAGAAGAAAGCTGGGCATAGGAATGGCTTCCAATAGAGGAATCTGGCTAAGACAACATGGAAACATTTATAAGAGAGATGGTTTGTGAAGAAAGTCAAAAGGGCTAGCAAATTTGTTGATGTGAAAAATCCTATAAAGTGGGAAAAACTACATGTATTGAGGAAGATAAAGACCTATCTTTGGGGGAGTACAGAGAAGGGTACCTCCTCAAGTTACTAGGATTCTTGACAAAGAGAATAAGAAGAGATGTAATACAAAGACTTAGAATGGGAAGACAAGAAAGTAGAGTGCAAGCTAGTTCCATGGGTCCTATCATTTCATATTCTTCTGCCTTTGAGAGCTCTTTTTACAAAAGAAGCACATTGGTGATATCGATTTCACGACTATGAATGGCCAGCGAGACGACTATTAATTGGCTAAAATAGGTGATGATATGTTGTTGCAGGCTGAAGTATTGAGCTAATAAATGTCGAATCTTGGATGATTTGGTGCAATATATGAGAAGCTATTGTTGGGCATCAAGTTCAGGGCGTTGGGTTTGGCCGCTAACCTTGGAGATGACTGATGAACTCTGAATACAAAATTTCGACCATGGGATGAACCTTGGGCAAGCTCTGGATGCTGAACCAGGTCGCGACTTAAGAAGAGGTTTCTAGTTACCCTGTTGATAGAAGAGATATGCTTGTCGAGAACAAAATGGCTAGGATGGACTCTGTGGCGGACCTGGTCGGGTGGCAAGGACATGATGGGAGAATGGAGGGAAGGATTTTTCTAATAATGATGAGGACAGCCCTCATGGTGGGAATGGGATGCCTTTTTAAGGGAAGCAATAGAGGGCATTGTCGAGTCCTCGTTGAGGACTAAAGGATACATGGAGCACTTGCAAAGGTTGGTGCGAGAACTAGAGCACTTCTGATTGTGCGGCCGAGCTTTGGACCAGGGAACAAATTAATTTTGGATGAATTAACCTGAAATTGGGATAAATTTGTTGGTCTTCAGTTGCTTTCAATTGACTTCCAAGCTGGTGACAATTATTCGTGATCAGGTGATCTTCATGATATTTATGCAGAGACATTCTACCGTGCGCAGCAAAACAAAGAAAAGGCAGTCAATTACCCTCAAGATGTTCATCCTCTCGTTCATATAGCTCTCAAGGATTCATTCTTGAGCATATTAAGGCTGAAGCTTTCGTTCTCAAGCTCATCTAGTTCTCTAGGATTTATCCTCAAGACATATAAGGTCTTGAGATTGTGTTTCCTAGACCATCCATGTCTCATGTGAATGAAAATACTATTAACAGTAGCTCGTCAAAGTACTGTTTTTGCAAAAGGTTCTTTCTTGAGGCCATGCAGGTGTTGAGGGGAGCAAATAGAGATATATAAATTCCTCTCAAGGTACTGTGCTCTTGAGATCCTATGGTCTTAAGATCTTTATATGTTTTCGTTTGGATGAGCTTGAGGATTGTCTTAGTCATCATATTTTGAGGATTAGTTCAGGGAAAATCTAAAATATGTATACCTTTTGGCAACAAAGAAAAGATATCACGGAGAGAATGGAATCATTTCTCAATCTAAATGCTTAAAATTATATCCTACCATTTTCCCTCTCTTTTTCTTGAATGAACATTGTCGATTAATTAGGAGTTCAGAGGCAAAACTAGTTTCCAAATCCACAGAAGTTCAAAGTTCTGAAGTGATATGCATTGTGAAATCATCCAAGGAATTAAGCCTATGTGACTGACATTATTTCTGGTATCTGAATATCTTTGATTATAGCTGAAATCAGAAGGATGATGGGTTATGTGGAGCAATTAGAGAGTGGAAAGCAGATCGGAGAAGCATTCATCATGAAATTTGAAAAAGAAATCCAACCAAATCAATTGGAGGAACAAATTGCCTCATTTGCATGGCAAGTTCAGATTCTTATATAAATGGTATTGGAGAAGTTGAAGTATTAAATTTTTAAAATAAAAAGGATTCTCTAATTAGAAGGGAGATTCAAATTGTCTATAGTCCAAGAAAATGGTGGATAAAGATGATGATGTTGTTGAAATCAGAAGGATGATGGGTTATGTGGAGCAATTAGAGAGTGGAAAGCAGATCGGAGAAGCATTCATCATGAAATTTGAAAAAGAAATCCAACCAAATTCATTGGAGGAACAAATTGCCTCATTTGCATGGCAAGTTCAGATTCTTATATAAATGGTATTGGAGAAGTTGAAGTATTAAATTTTTAAAATAAAAAGGATTCTCTAATTAGAAGGGAGATTCAAATTGTCTATAGTCCAAGAAAATGGTGGATAAAGATGATGATGTTGTTGAATAAAACTTACCTCCACTTCTTGATTCCCAATGGAGACCATTGTAGATTGTAGCAAAAATTTGATAAATATGTTGATAAATATGACAATGAGGTCAATGTGGAGAAGAATCAATTAGAAACTTCTTTCTTCTATTGATAATTTGTATTCACTTGGTTGTTGTTATCATGACTTGTTTGATGGTTGTCCAAAAAACATTTTGGATTCAATTCAAAAAGCTCATTCATGAAGATTTCTACATTATAATTTATCTAAAAGAGAGATGGAATGATACAATCTTCATTATAGATAAGGGCAAACCTTGTAAGAATATACGACGGTTTATGTTTTCAAGTCTTTGCACCAGTATTCCTCTTATGTATTGCTAAAAAACTCAATTTATTTCTTATTTAAACTCTAGATCAAACTAGCATATTTGTAATGGATATCGAGAAGTTAGAATAATGAGTTGTGAAGCCAAATAATGGTTCAAAAAAAATGGAAGGATAAAATCCCTCAATTAAAGAGTATAATCTATCATGATTGTTGTAGTATCTTTTTCTTATATAAAAAAATTCTTTGATCTTTTTTATATAAAAGGACATACTCTAGACAAGAGTTGGAAAGTTCAACATGAGTTATTTCCAAAGAAGTTTAAGAAGAATAGAAACAGCAAGGTAATGGTGATTGTTAAAGATGGGAAGGTTCTTGGACAATGCAGAAAGCAAATGAAAATCCATCCTTAATGGGGAAGCCCAAGACCGTAACTCGAAATTTTGTCTACACATAGAGGAAGACATCTTTACTATGGATAGGGGTTATAGTTTTACTTAAAGATTGAAGTTCACTTGAAGTTTGGATTGAATCTTAGCTCAAATTGAAGCTATGAAGCTAAAATATGGGCCAAATTTATCTCGGGCTACATTGTAAGTCATAGTTGGATTGATTTGACATTGTTTGTTCTTGGATTGTTTATATGTATATGTTTTGTATGTATCTATGTGTGTGTGTATTTTGTTTTTTTTAAGAGTTATTTTATATATATATTGCTATATATATGAACATTCATTTAGTTGTGCATGCATTTAATATTTACGCATGCATGAAATTATAGGCTTATTTTTTGAAAACAAGTGTTTAATATATATATATATATCATTATATATACATACATACATATGTATGTATGTATATATTTATGTAATTGAGCTGAAGGCATTGAATTTGGCTATTGAGCTTAACGAGGGCCTATGAATTATGAATATGTAGATTCTTTGTTACGTTTAGGCTTTTTGTCAGGCTTTGTACATTTGGGTTGTTGCAACTAAAGAAGAGGATTGCATGTGCCTTATTGATAAATGGGATGTTTTATGCCAAGAATTGACAACTAGGATGGCGAGCCAAGGTTGGAAAATGCAGTGTGCTTGGCTGGGCTGCAAGGAGGCACTGGCTTAAATGTCAAGAGGGATTTTTCTATGAGCGATGAGAGGATTCATTAATAGTGCCTTGGGAATGCCTTTGAGGAAAGACCTTTTGAGGGAAGCCAGGGGGCTATGTTATGGATGGCCTTAATACCTAGAATAACTATGGAGGTTGTTGCACTTCTTAGAGAATTGTAACACTTTTGGCCAAGATGAACCTGAATTAGTCTAGGGTTGAAAGATGATGCATCTTGCTAAATTTATTGAAGACAGTGTTGATGGTTCATTGAATTGACTTAATAAGTGTGGATTCCAAAGGAGGTAGAGTTTTTTGAGGCTTGACTTGTTGCAATTACAGAGCTTAGGGTAGTAGTCTCAATCGATATGACCTATCTTATAAGGGAGTAAGGTCCTCATGGTATTGAGAGTTGTGGTTGTTGAGTTTGTGGTGGGAACCTAAATGCAACAATTAGCCTCCTCAAGTCGTGAGGATTATCTATAGAGTAGACGAGAAAAAATATGAACTTTTAGGACAAATGAAGACTTTCAGTATCTTGGGTGAGTATAAAATATGTTCTCCCTCAAATCATGAGGATTATCTATAGAATAGATGAGAAAAAGTGAAGTTAAAAAACTTACAAAAAAAAAAAAAAATATAGGAACACAAGACGGTAAAATATAAGACATAATTTTCATGAGTCTTATCACTTGGTGGCCTTCTACCATCTTAGAGGTACTTTTATTAGGGAAGTAAAATAGTAATATCTATCTATGTGACCATGTGCAACTTTTGAGATCATTTTTTATTTGAAAAGATGGGGGGAAATACCTTGCTATTGGCAGAAGTTCTGGAAAATACAGTTAAATCATGGAAGATCTGGGATAATAAATGCCAAATCCCAGAAAATCCAATGCAATAACTCAGGGCCTAAAGCTACACGTTGGGATTGACTGTGCTCGACTGGGGCTGATGAACACGATGAATGTTGAATCTTTGTTACACGATGGGGCCATGGTCAAGATATGAACCTTTGGCCTGTCTGCAATCAAAGAAGATGACTCCAGGCGTCTTGCTGATAAAAGGGATTCGCTATTTGGAGAGCCTGATGGAAAGCACAGAGCCAAGATTGGACGTGGTTATATACCTGATTAGGTGGTGTTAATTGGATGGCAAGAAGGATTTCACTGAGTTGAGGATGGCATATGATGCACTTCTGTGAGACTTGCAGCATTTTGTACCTGGTAACTAAGACATTGAAAGATTTTGGATGAACAGGAAAAAAACTTGGATAAATTTGTTGCTCTTCTATCATTTCAGTTCATAGTAAAGCTGGTAATGATCATGCCTCATAATACACAAACTTCCATTCGACCCAGGACTTGGTAGTAATATTGGCCTTTCAGCTACACAAAATATCAAACCTGCTCTATTCCTGTTTGTGTTTCTTTCTTTATGCTATTTTAATTTCATTGATACCATATTAAAGCAATGGGTAGTTCGCCATCATCTTTAAATTGAGACATTAAATTTGTATTGGTTTTTTATCATTCTTGCAACAGAAAGGAAGCAGTCGTCCCAAGTCTACATTATTCCAACGCCTCAGCAGCCTTTCACTGGATGAAAAACCCATTACAAAAGAGGGGATGATATGCATTAAACCACCTCCACCGCCTCCACCTCTCTCTCCGGTCAGTCCGGTCGACAAATCTTCAGCCAACTCTCCAACATCAAACTTTGGTCCTGATGCCCAAGGTTCTCCAATGGCGACTACTCCTCAAGCTGCAGCAGATGATGATTTTGGTGACTTTCAAGTTGCTTGAAGAGAGATTATGCTTCCCTCATACCATCTTTTCTGCCTTGGATGCCTTAGTTGAATGGTTTTAGTGAAGTCAGATCTATAGAGTTTTTCTTTTTTTTTTTCTGTTGTTCTCTGTAAATCTTTGGATTTAAATACTTCAATACGAATTTAGTACAAAAATCTGTATCTTACCTGCCTTGCCTTGACTTGGTGTGGCATGCTTGCATATTATAGTACAAATCAATAAGAGGGGATGATATTTGCTGTCTTATATTATTATTTGAACTTGTTTTTTTAATAAATTAAAGAGTAGTTTATTTTTAATATTTTATTTGGATAATAATTTATCAAATATTTCTATATTTTATTTCTGAATTATTAATTTATCCATTTTGCTGCGTTTTTATCTCATTGTATTCTATTTGTCATTGTTCAAAGAAATGAAGCATTCTGTATTGTGTGATGTAATGTAATGATGTTTGGTGGATCATTACATTTGGTAGTTTTAACGATTTTAGAGATTATTTCTGTCTTGGTTTCAGGCAATTATTTAATTATTTGTGGGTTTTAGAATTTTCAAATTATATTTTTTTGAAAAAAAAATATAATTGTGAGAAAGATTTAATTAGAGATGTAAAATTAAAATCTGAATTTATATGTTTTAAATAGGCTACAGATGAATTGTGAGATATTACAGTTATTTAATGTCCCTATTAAAAAGATTAAATTTACAAAATAATACAGCTAAAATTGATGACAATTATTAAAAAATATATTTGTTTTATATTTCTTCTATTCTAGCTTTTTTTTTTATTTTTTCAAGATTATTTTGAATTTATTTATAACTACTTAGATAAGATAATATATTTTTTTTTGTCTTCCTCCATGTTAGTTAAGATTGGTAACACAAGACATTAATACATTTTACATTCATATCGATACCAAATCGATTGACATCAAACACAAGTCATTGTGCTTCTATTTAGTAACACAATATTTTTTTTTTGTAGTTTATTTTTCATTTTATGGAATGTAAATCATTAAGTACATTTCTTGCTTTCTATCAAATTGGAATCTACTTAACACACATTTCTTATTTTCACACTTATAGTAAGTTGGTCAGAGATATTTTGATAATTGTTTTTTAAATTTTATATAAACAGTTGTATTTTTTTAATTTTTTTTTAATATACAATTTTTTTTATTAAAACTTAATTTTTACCACACAAGTTTTTTTAAAAAATTCATTTTAAAATTGATGATTCATTGTCTTCACACAACATTGGGGGAGGTGAGGTTCCTCTGCTACGCACAACAAAGTAGTTAAACGGTTACCACATATGTCAAAACAAAGCACAACAGTCGACATCCATGGTCGGAACACCTCGAGCAACATACCTTACATCTGGAGGCGGGCATCATATCGCGGCGCTCGAATTCAAATTTCCCGATCTCCGATCAAGACGGAGAAGAAAAGAAAGATCCCTCCTTCCATGTTTCAAAAAACTCCGCAATTCCAACGAAGGAAACAAAAAGCAAAGATCCCTTGTTCCTCACTCCAAATCCTCAATTTCCATCATTTCCTTCTTCAATCACGAAATCTCCCAGCCCATCTCCGTCGAGTACTGCACACCGAAAATGGCCGCTTCCAGGCCCTCCTCTCGCTATGCCGCGGTGGAGCCCTTCTCATCCAGCTCATCCCACGGTCCCTCTCCCGTCTCCAGCCTCCATAACACTTCCAAAAGGCTCTCATCCCCGAAGAACCTACCCTCAAATTCCAGCGGTCGTCGAAACCACGCCGATCCCATCTCCGTGGCGGCCACTAGGGATACCTCGTCCCTTGCTCTCGCGAAGAACAACGCGCGGACATTCAGTAACATGGTGAAGAAGTTCATGGAGCATCGCTCCAATTCAAAGGCTGGTACAGCGAAGAGAATGGAGCTCGCCATCCCTGCGGATGTGGTTTCCCAGGATCTGAAGAGGACTGCGCCCAAGGGTTCCGGCGGTGGGTTTTCTGGTCTCCAACACAAGCTGTTTGGCAGAAAGGAATCGGCGGATCGGACGCCGAGAAAGGCATTATCCGAGGCAAATGGCAACACGCGTACACTGGGTATGGTTCTCCGCAGCGAGAGGGAGCTCCTGGCCCAAAACAAGGAGTATAAGGACGAAATTTCTGAACTGCGGCTTCTTCTTTTAGAGAAAAACAAGGAGGTATGGGAATTTTGCTTCAATAAACTGCAAATTGCAATCTGTTTTCTTACATTGATTTCCTGGGATAAGGTGGAGAAGCTAACGGATCTCTGCCTGAGGCAAAGAGACGAGATAAAGGCATTAAAGGATGCAATACTTTTTCCTGATGCCATGAACCACCAGCTCAAGAACCTGTTTGAAAGGCAAAGCTGTGAGTTGGAGGAAGCTAAAAAAATCATCCCTTCTCTTCAGAAACAAGTTTCATCTCTTACGGGACAGATCCAATGCCTTGCAGACGACCTTGCGGAGGTACAATCCTTGTTCTCACTTGACTTATTTTCCTACATTAGATTTAATCATCCGATACATGGCTTATTGACTTTGAAATGCTCTCAAGTTACTAATCTTTCACATATTTCAACATAAAACAACTCAAAATTAATGTGAAAGCTTTATAATAAAAAATTTAATTCATTAAATGTGAAAATCTAGTCACCCATATCACAATTTTCAAGTAGGCTAAATAATGCAATTTGACACATTTTGGTCTCACACATCTCTGGCTCATTAGTTCTCCAAAGATATGTATAAAGTTCTTATTAAAAGCAGCTCACTTTCACACTCATAAACATTGCAATTAAGCATATAATCTATATAACAGCTTAAAGACATCACTAAGAATAAGTTTTTAATATTATATCATATGAAAGGATATCTCACAATATACAAGTCAGATATAATGGATTAGTAAGTTAAACCAAAAACACGTTATTGCATAAGTTCCATTCTTATTAATGTATCGTTCACTAGCTTTTTATCTAGTGATTTTTGTTAGAGGATCTACAAATTTAATTTTTGATTTTACAAAGTAAGAATAATTATCTTATAATTCAATAATTATTTTATAATATTATGTCTTTGATAAAAAAAATATTTATATATAGTTTCTACTAATATAGCTTAGCAATTGAAACAAATATATATAGTTTGCATTAGCTTCTTCTATAAGGAAATATTTGTCAAAAAAATTCTAAGCTATTTCATTTCATATCCTCCATTTTTCATGAAGATACATGCAAACTTTATAATACATCTTGAAAGTTTTGTTGAAAGTTTTTTAAGAAAGTATATCCCTACAAAAGGTTGATGCATAGTCATTAGTGAAATTTATTTTATTTGAATTAGAGATCTAGTTAATTACGTTATGATGCTCAAGTATAATGGATTGCCCATTATAATTCAATGAATAACTAATATTACTTTTTAAATAATTTAGTTATCTACATAATACATGTTAATACTTTTTATTAAGGTTTTGCATGTAATTAAAATCTATATGTTGAACTAGACTGTCTCAATATGAGTGCATGAGCATAACTCATTAGTAAAACCATGTATATACTTGCAAACTCTCTCCTATTAACAATGTGGAGCTAAAGTTAAATGAAAAAAAAAGATAAAAAAAATTATTTTTATTTGACTTGAAATGCCCTCAATTTATAATGTTGGTCTATTCCAATAATTCAAGTAAGCATGCATGCATGTAGATTAATATTATATTTTTTATTCTAATAAAGGTTTTGTTATGGGAAAAGTTTTCAAGTAAACATGCTCGCGTAGAAAATGAAGCTTATAATGCCCTCAATAAATGAGTGATTTATGCAAATACAAAACTTAGTTTGATTTCAAATATAAATTAAAATACTTGCTTTCTTAAGCTAATTCAAATTCAAATAAGAGATAATTAGCTCGATTCAATAACAATTACAAAATAAAATGACAATAAAACTCTTTTGCTTTCTCAAATTGATCTGAACCAACTCAAGTTGAATTTAATAATTTAAATTATTTCGTTATTACAACGACTTATGTAATAATGAATCTTAAGTGATTTCACAAATGATGTCTTTACATAATCTAAAATTAAAATTAACTAAACTCTTTTTGTAATGGAGATTTCTTGTTTATCTTAATGGTTATTATATCAAATTTTACAAAGTAGTTTTTTAGCTTTTCCAAATTTTTTTCTAATAATAATGTTAGTTATAAAATAATATAATTAATAAAGAAAATAATTAATGCAAATATAGAAAAGACATGAGATTTTTAAATGATTTGATAAGACTTTTATCTATATTCATTTCTAGTTGACTCAGTTAAATTTCTATTATCACAATACCTTTTTACCTATCTGGCAAGTAGATTGAAACCCTCAAAACAACAGCTGATTAATCTTACCAATAAAATCTATGAAGCTTACAATAACAACCCAACTTGGGTGTATAGAATAATATCTCACAGCTAAAGTAACAAGATGCACATCATTTTAAACATATTATATAACAACATATATCTAAATCTCTAAGGAAAGTTGTGGCACTACTAAATGAGTATGATAAAGTATTAATGATATATATTAATCAAAAATAAAATACAAATCGAGCTTAGAATCATGTTGCAAATAAATTTTAGTGCTTCAGTCATAAGTTAAGAATATATTGCAAATCGATCAATTAAAGTATTGTAAGTTGAAATATAATCAATTTCTTCTTATATTCTATGCATATTTATATGAGATAGTGAAATAGATACAAATCAAAAATTTGCAATGGCCAAAGCCTTATTCCCAAAAGCTCAAATTAGTTACTATGCTATTATGATTTAAATCATACTAGTATGTCTAGTACATCATGTCATAGCCATATAGTTTATATAGTAATTATTTTGATGAAACGCCTATTCGAATAGTTCATTTATGTTTACGCAAATATATTGTATATATACAATAATACAATTGTATACTATGAATAGAACAAAGCCTTTTGCAAACAAATTCTGAAATCTCAAAAAAAGGTTGAACGATGCATGATCGTACACTACAATAAGTTGTACAAAGGGCTCATAACATTAATCAGCACGAATATATTTAAAATAATGTATTAAACAAGTTTGGTATGACTTTTGTATTGTATGATTCTAATATAATAAGCAACATTTAAGTTTTAATATTGATTGTATTAATCTGAAGGTAGATTGCCACTGTAAGATATATATTTTCACAAAAGTCAAGCTTTTAGGAAGATGCCATACGTTGTGATCGTAAACTATGAAAGCTTGTATGATTCAAAGTTTACTTAGATTAACTCAATTAGAAAATGGGTCATAAAATTATATGTGCAAGACCTATGCTCAACGTGAATCCTAAGAGAAAACAAACAGCATATTTGTACCAAACAAGTTTCATATGTATACAATATAAGTGTAAACTTCACTCTAAGGGTTTGTTTGGCAACAAGCTGGTTTAATTTATTTGGAGTTAAGTTAATTTAATTATAATTGTGTTAATGAGTTAGAAAAAAAAATTATGTTTAGATGTTATCCCAAGTTAGAATAGGTTAAAATGATTTTATGTTTTAATGTTATATTGAATTAAATGGTGTTAAAATAAATTTGTGTTTGATAGTTATTATAAGTTAAGTAACAATTTAATATAACTTAAAATAATATAATAAATAATCATAATACTTTATAAAAAATGATGACATAATATAAATTATTATAAATTAATATATATTTATATATAATTATTCATATAATATTTATATTTAAAATATCATCTAATTAGTTATTAAATATTAAATAATATTATTATTATTACTAATTTTTATTAAAAAAAATTTAACATATTAAATTTTTTACTTTTTTTTCAGACCTAATAATCATTCTTTCCCATCTGTTTATAAATGCCCATCTATACCCTTCTCATCCTCTCCCATCTTACAAACACTAGTATGCAAGAACTCAAGCAATATACAGAACAAAAGAGAGGAATGGGCAACCCATCCTCTCCTTCCTTTACACCCACCACATCTAACTCTTAATTGTTGCATGTTTTTATGACAAGCTTTGCATGCTTGAGGCCAACAGTTTTTCTGTGGTGACCACATTGAGTTCCTGGACATCATCGTTCACTGTGGGTCCTACTGGCTGGTGGTGTTCGAGGACCTCAACACACTCGATGTTGTTAGAGATAAACGGCGAGGATGAAACCATTGGAGAGAAATAACACTGGTTCAGAGTGGGTTGAGATTAGTGGGGCTAATTTTTTCCAAGGGGTTTTGAATTGCACTAACCATGATTCACATTAATTGGTGTTTAGCAGTAAATTTTGGGTTAAATGTGTTATCTTGCTTAACACCGACCTACCAAAAACTGGTTAAGTGATTAGATAACTTTGTACACTCACAAATAATTTATTTAATAGTCATACCTATATGATAGACACATCGTATAGATGAAAATATAAGCCAGAGAATAAATAACCCAAGTATGATACTAAACATTTTATTGTATAGCCAATAGGCAATGCAAAACATGGCTTGAAAACAACATTAAGTGATATTTAATAAAATGCTAATACAATTTTAGCAATCATAATAACACCAAAATTATCTAAAAAGTTTAATAATTTAATCATAGATGAAAATCTCCAAGATGCATGATTTGAAACACACTCAAAGAAAAGCATTAAAAACAGCAACACTTTTGTGTTCATTAAATAAATGGCACATAAACAAGGGCTCAACAGCATGCGTGTAGATTAGTATCAAATGATTCTCTTTTGATTAATAGCCTTTGGGAATATTAGTTTCAAAATTTTGGCATATTTTGTTTAAGGTCAATAGTCTTTAGGAATAAAAGAGTGTACAACATTTGCTAAAGCTATTATACTGAACTAAACTTGTCAAAAGGCCATTGGTTGGAAATAAAATAGAACTTTAGATATGTTCAATTTGTGCATTTTAGCACAACTCCTATTCCATGTTTATTAATATTACTTGGAGAGTAAATTTATATAAACACTTCAAAATTTAATATCACATGATGGTGGACTAAAGTTATATTAAAAAAAATGAATAAAAAACCTATATATTTATTATAATTTTGAAATGATCTCAAATTATTAATCTTTTGCATATTTGAATGATAAAATGACTCGAAATTAATATGAAAGTTCTACACAAACTATGAGGCATAAATAATAATGTCTTTGTCAAAAAAATAATAATAATGTCTTTTGGAGTATGAATTAATGCACAAGATAAATATGAGTTGAAACACATGAACTTAATAAACTAAATTTTTATGAACCTATTCTTTTAATATGAAACAAAATCTAATCACATATACCATTGTATTCAAGCAAGATAACAAAAGCAATTTAACACATTTTGGTTTTGCATCATCCTTGACTCATGAGTACTCTAAAGAATTGCCTAAAATTCTTATAGAAAGAAACCTAGTTTGACATACACATAGGCAATTCTATCAATTGCATGTTGTACTCATATAAAAGGCAAAATATATCATAAATAATAAATACTAAATCTTTTTGTTGCACTTTCATGCTATCATAAGAATGGATGTCTCATAATACATAAATAAGCAATAATGTATTAACAAGTTAATTACAGATTTGTTATTACCCATTTGAATTTAATTTTTGGGATTTTTATTCAAATAAATTAGGTTATCATCTCTCATAAGCATATGTTTTATTCTTTTCAATATACTATCTATTAGATTTTTATTTAGTGATTTTGTTAGATGATTTGTAACTTTTATTTTTGATCTTATACAATTAAACTAAATCAATCCATTATTTGATAGTTGCTTAATAATGTTATGTTTTAGGCAACATATGCCCATTAGTTCCATTATATGGTTTACTATTTGCCTCTGTTATTGTAATTGGATAATCACAATAAATATATATCATTAGCATTAGTTTCTATAGTAAAAATTGTCAAAACATTTCTAAACTATTGAAGTGGCAAAAAGAAAATACCAAAAGTAAATGAAAAAACCATAACACCTATCATTATGAATTGTTGTACACCATGTCTCATCTGCATTTCAACATCATCTCCACATCGGATTAGAGAAGATGAAGAAGGATTCGAGCTGGATTTGGCTCTATTAGCCCAAAACGGTTATAAGAAGACCTTAAGAACCCGAACTCGTCTTCTTCAAGCTTTAGAGTTTGACTTCCCAGAGCTTCTGAGTTCTTCCTCCACTGTTTGAGGATTCTTCTTCCCCTACACTTGACTCTAGCATATCTTCTTCTCTGGACTTCTCAAAAGCTTGCATTTCTAGAGTCCCTGCTTCTTCTTCACCTTAGAACCCTTACTAGTGCCTAAGCTGCTCACACCTCTTGTGTGTTGCTCCTAGCTACCCATGCTTGTAATTATGGCACACTTTGTAATTCGTACAGGTAGTTGTATTATGAGAACATTACAAAGGAGTTGGTTAATATACATAATTGATTTGTATGTAACATACATAATATGAGAGCACAATATGGTATGATATTTGGAGCATAAAATTTTTGATCCTAAACTAACCCAAGCATTTTGTGCACCATATCATGTCATAACATCTTCTTAAGTGCAAAATTAACTTTGACTAAATTAACTTTGTCAAAATGAAAATGATATTCTTAATTAATGTCACTAAATTCAACTAGTGTCATTAGGTAATCCTAACTTATATTGATGTTCACTAAGTTATTCAAAACTATTTTTGTTGCTACAAATCAATGATTGAGATAGAATATTTTCTTATAATATAAAACAAGTTAGTAAAAATATAAAATATTGTATTTTGGCATATTAGCCATTTGGTTTCTTTAGGTCTCAAGGCTTGTAATTATTAATGGCTTACAAGCAAATTATGCCTTAAAGACCTTTGCATTTTGGGTATTGGTGATGCCAAGAATTCTGTTATGTGAATTTTCAAGATTTCACCAAATAATGATTAGTGTTTGGATGCTTATGATTAGCAAGACTTTCAATGTTTATGAATTATTCTTAGTAAGACTAAGGGTTTTGAAAAAAAAAGCTTGGAGTTACAAGGGCATTGCACAATCATTAGCTAAGTTAGGATATATTGTTGGAGAAACAAAAAGGGGTAGGCCCAATGCTTTCCAACTTTTAAATATTGTTGTTATATAAGTCGTCGTCAAGTTTTTGTTAATCAAGTCATTAATCTATAACTTTACAGATTCATTGATGTCAAATTTAACAATATATGATGTTATATTTTTATAAATTTATTTACTTATATGATATATACATATGTCAATGATTTGATTTTGAGTGACAATGACTCAAAATTGACTATCAATATATACTCATAGCTCAGCTTGATTAATTTGACTCATACTCAATTTCAAGCTATAATCCAAACTAAACTTCAAATGATCTTCGATCTTTGGTCAACCCCATTTATAAGTTATTGTCCATGATTTTCATATTATGTTATAATGAAGCTTAAGTTAAAAAATTTGAGTGCTAGTAATTATAGGGTTTCTATAATATTTGTTGAATAAATATGCTTTCCAATGAGTTTTCCTAATTTTCTTTCCAAGGTATGCCTTAATGAGTAACACTTACTGCTATGTCAAGGTGATATTTTTTACTCCAAATAGGATTACTAGGTAAATTGAAAAGGATAATTTTCGTCAATACAATATAACATCACTAAGTGTTGAAAAGGTTTTCTGTCAGGATATCATAGATAGCTATCTTCTTTCTTGAAAGAGTTTCCTTAATTTTTGTGAGAATCTCCAATGTTCTAGTCGATAAGAACATCAAATTGTGTTCAATGTAAAGAACTTGACACGCTAGGGATGGGGATGGGGGAGGACTTTGTATTCATTGAAAAAGAACAAAAATTACAATGGAAAGTAAAGTGTTAAGGACACAATAATTTTCAAATGATTTGGTCGAAAGACTTCAAACCACACAAGGAAAAACTCAAGTTTGACCAATTCATCCTTCATGAAAATTGGATAAAAATTAATACAAATATTGCTTAAAAGAGAGACAAAAGTGGTACCATGGAGACAAATAACAAGATCAACAGAAGATAAGAAACATGCCCAGAAACAAGCAAAGAAAAAGTGTTAAAAGTGGCTAAAATTGTTGGGAGTAGAAAAACAAAAATAATCTTCACTTAAGGTTATTAATGAACTTCTTCAAAAAGTTTTGGCAAGACAACTCCCAAATTGATCAAAAAATGTAATTAAAAAAATAACAAATGACATCATTATTTATGTGAAAAATACATGCTTTGAAAGATCTTTTACTAGAACACTACAAGAGATCACAAGCTAATCTCATAGCTTTTCTATACACCATGGATGACAATTTTTTTAGGACAATATCATAATAACTTTACATGGAGGGAGAAAGAAATAAAAAACTTATAATTTTGTCTTATAAGTTCATATATGTCTATATTTGAGAATTTTATATTGACAAATTGTAACTATTATGCTTATCATGATGTCAATTATTCCTCCTAAGCCATATTAGTCTTTGTTATTTTGTTTTATTGTAAAATGGTTTTTAGTTTAAATCCTCATTAGTATTAATATTTTTTATTGTCGTGCTTTGAACCCATAACATTATGCACAAAATTGCATGTTTTTGTACATCCATAGCATTACTCTTACAATTGTGACCTAACAAATGTGTAAGTTTTTATTCATGTATTAGACTTAACACCTTAGAAACAAGATTTTTTTTGTCAAAAACAAATATCAAATAGTTTCTTATCAAACTAAGAGAAAGAAATAAAAAAAATGTCAATAGAAAATTATTAATAAAGGACTATAGAAGAACGTTATTGATAGCTTAATGTGGTCGCAAAGAAAAGCTCCAAAAAATGCCATACTTAAGCTTAAGATCTCTTAAACTTTGATATAAGATAGTGTTTGCAAACTTACTCAATTGTAAATGCATACCAATGCTAAGTAGTAAATGGATTCTTATAAGTTGTTCGGAGAAAAAGGAGTCCTAGAGGATCTATTTCCCATTGCTCATTTCCTTTCATATAAAAAAAAAAGACATTAAGCTCCAACATTAATCATCTAAGCCATTTTCATATAAATCAAACTATCCATTATGTACAAACCTCTAAGATCAAGGCAACATTACCATAATTTAATCAAGTGATAGGAAGTTCTGAAAAGTCCTCATGCACAACGACCATTATAGTGGCGTACGATGACTTTTGGACTCCAACGCTTGTTGAATTATTCAATATTTAGATTAGATTGTCTAATGCATGGCCTATTGACTTGTTTATCTAAGAAAAGCTAATTTAAATGTTGAATGATTATATTATTATGAAGCTTTGTGTACCACTTCTATAAGATGATTTAAGTATATTTCATAAAGCTAATTTGAAAAAAAATAAAAAGTTTACTTTAAATATAAGATATTTTATTAACGAAATCATAATTGTAAAAATTACCAAAACATCCTCTAGAGTTTGTTTTGTTATCTCTTTGAGTTGAAGTTGCAAGTGAAGCATTTACAGCAACAAAAGAAAAATATTAAGACATTGTCTTCTAGCTTTATCTTTATTGAGTGTGTCCTTTTAGTAAATCCCATGCCTTCAAGCAAGACATGTGATTGATTAAGCTTGATTCTAATCCTATGATTGTTTGGATTACATTGTAGAGCACAAACACTTGAGATAAACCATTAGATAAGCAATTTGAAAATTTTTTATAATTAAATTCATTCAAGTAGGTTTATGGGGCTAAAATTTGGATGTGTGTTTGAATTGTATGGGGTAGAGAAAAAGTGAGCCGAAGAGATATTAGTTGGCAGTATGGACAAAGAGGACTATTAACATTAAAATTGGATAAAAGAAAATAGAGTCCTGGCCTTTGAAATTGGAGATAGAGAGGAAGAGTCCTAGCCCTTGCACTTTTTAGACATCTTGAGTTGTCAAATGAAGAACAAAAAAACGAGAAGAATATGAATTAGGCTTACCTCTATTTTGAGGTAAGGGGCAAACATTTAAAGGATTGTGCTTTGAATTAATAATACTCTAGGATTGTTAATGTCACTCTACATAGGGTTGTAATGTTGCAAAAATAAAAAAAAGGGGACTTTGATTTACATGAAAAACTTTAGTATATGAGATAACCAATAAGAAGATTGTCATGATGAACTTCACTATAAATGTTAACAACACACTTTCTCACATTCAACACTTGAAGAAAAAAAAAAGGATGAAAGGAGAGAGGCTAATCTAAAGTTATGAAGTGGGAGAAGAAATAGGAGATGCATGAAGTCTTCTTTGAAATGAGGTGTAGAAAGGCCTCTAGAGAGAACTTCTTAGCTCTTATTTATATTAAGATAATGTGTATTTTAGATCTCTATTTTTCTAATCCTTCAAGTAGTCTCTTAGTTTGTCTTTTTTGTCTTGGTTCTCTTACTTAGGAGATAAGAAAAATAAAGTAGGCTTTTTTGTCTTGGTTCTCTTACTTGGGAGCTAAGAAAAATAAAGTAGGTGATCGATGTAATTGGACATATTGCTATTATGTCATCATAACTTGTTGAATTAATAATTGCATTGAAGTTGACGTTTTGCATGTACGATAGAAATTAGCCTTATAGGAAGCAAGTCATGCAAGATTAACATAAGCAGATTAAACTACTGGTAATATTTATTTATAAGGTCATTGCTAAGGTTTACTAATAAGTTCACTAGTAAGATGTTAAAAAAATTGGCTCCTTGTAATCACAAGTGAATCCCTTTATGTCCTAACCCTTTACAGTCAAAATCATGCTTTCAAAATTGATAATAATCATGCAGATTGTATAAAATAGGATGTCAATTTGGGGATTAATAATAATAATTATACAACAATAAAAGGCTGCCTGTGTGAAATATTAATGATCACCAATTAACATTTTTTATGTTGAATTCTCGACATTGCTTGGAAAGATATACATGTTTTAATTTTGTTGAAGAAAGAACTTTATGATACCTAGAAACTTGAATGGGGTTCTTTCTTATCCAAATCATTGTCACTGTTATGTCCACATGACACGATATATTAAAAGTATGATACCTAGAAACTTGAATGGGGTTCTTTCTTATCCAATGAATCCCTTAGGCACATGGGATTCATACCCTCCCTCTTTGACTCAGGATGGCTTAGCCCACAACATTGTCTTTCTCTTTATCCTTTCACGACATCATACTCTACAAGTAGGCAGTGCTTTGATACCACTTAGCAGCCTGACCCAAACGTCATGGTACTTGGACACAAACTACTCGGACAAACTTGCTCCAAATTGATTTGAGGGTGTTTTATCACATGGAATGGTAAAAACTAATCAAGTCCAATCTGGGATTTAACATAACTCCCAAACAAAACATGTTAAATCCGAGATCAACAAAATTACAAGTCAAATTAGTCTTCTGTATCTCTTGCCCATTTCCATTTTATTGATGCTAGTTTAGAATGACAGGTAAAGGCGGAAAACTATGCCTCAAAGAATTGTCCTAATGAGCAATTCCATTCTCCAAGAACTCCAACATACAATAAAGCATCTCTTAAAGCCTTGGTAAGCTTACCTTTCCATGACGAGAAACCAATAGATTGCGGAAAGATCTATCGACGATTTTGAATTCCAACTTTCCAGCAGGGGCACAACTATGGAGATCCTTCCCAAATAGACGACGACATAAATCCTTGCCTGACTCCATGCTTTTCGAAGATGAAATCCAAGGTTGCACGACTCTTAAATCCTCAAAGCTTTGACATCGACATGCTCTTGCCTCTGTTGCTTACATCTTTTTTTTGAACGTGTTAGGGTTATGGCGGAATGGGCAACGCCGGCTCGTCCGGCAGAGTCGAATCCTTTCCGGGCTGCACAGCGTTCAGCCCGGACGTGTTTTCCGATTCTTGTGATGGGATGCTGTCAAGGAGCTCAGAGCGTTGCGAGAAGGAAGGCGCGGCGAGGAAGACGCGTAAGTCCGACGACGTTAAATGGTGCCATGGGACGCAACGCTTGTTGTGAACAATGCTTGTTCGACAATATATAGTATTTTTTTTTTTTTTTTTTCAACGTTTTTTCTTCCCCGTCCAGAACATGTGGGGGCGTCGATTAGCTGACTTGTTTCATCTTTTTGATATGACGTGGCTGCATCATAAAGCCCTAATCAAACAAAGTTAAGTTTATTCTAGTGTTACTCGAATCTTATCTCAAGTATTAAACAACCAACCTTCGAGAGGGCTTCTCCGTTCCATGTTCTCGACATGTCTTTGCTTCCCAGCCTGTTTTAGCGTAATACACAACGACAGGGCATAACTCACCACAAATAGATAATACCAAATCCAATTTAATTAATTTGCCTCCTCAATTTAAATACCCAAGTAATTATACAACGACGTCGTTGTATTACTCTACAAGCCCGCCCCGAAGTCCCATAAATGGAGTCCACTGTCTTCCGCCCAAGCCGCGACGTAGCGATCGCTGGCCGCCGTAGCCACCGTCTCCCCTACCCTCTCTCTGAACCCATACAGAAGCTCCCCGTTGGCCGCGTCCCATATCCTCCCGACCCCTCCCCCGACCCAAACCACCACGTAGCCCCAGTTCATGCACCCCAACACCCTTCCCTCATCCCCCCGCCGTCTTCCCGTCGCCAATCCAAATCTGCACACCTCCTCCATCGTCTGCGCCACCCTCACCACCCCCAACCACCCGCCTTCAACAACAACCACCCTCCCCTCGCTCGCCCCCATCCCGTCCACCGCCGCCGCCCTCAGCTCCATATCCAACCCCTCCCCAACCGCACCTCTCTCTTCCACCCTCACCGCCTGCAACCTCGTCCCCGTGCACCCGACCACCAAGCCTTCTTCTGCCACGCCGATCCTCGCCACAGACGGCCCACTGATGTCAGCCAGCATGTGCCATCCAGCTACCGACTCCAAATCGGTCAGCGACCCCCCGGCGAATACCTCCTCCTCTGTCTCCCCATCCCAAACCCGCCACGACCTCCCCGGGACTCCAGCAAACAGCCCCACCCACCACCGCTCGTCTCCGGTGAAGTCCACCAGCGTGCCATCCTCCACCGGATTCCCGGCGCGAGCGCGGCGTGCGGTAACGTTGCCGTTTTCCGCGGAGGAGATGGGCGCCACGCCGATGTCTCCGTCCTGGGAAGCGAAGATAAGCCTCCGAAGGCGAAGGATGATGCCAGAAATGGAGCGGGAGAACCGGCCTAGGCGGTCCCTTTGGAGGTGGAGGTCGTAAGAGCCTAGGAAGGCGGCAGATGGGAGATCGTAGAGGTGGACGTGGCCGTCGGTGAAGCCAGCGGCAAGTTTGCGATCGGATAACGCCAGTCGACGGCACGAGCGAGCGGGCGATGGCGGCGGGTGAACTGGTTGGGAGTGGAGGCAACGACCAGAGCGGAAGTTGGCGGCTATGCGGTGGAGGGAGATGAACTCCTGTCGCCAGGATGGGTGGAGACGGCGTCGTCGGCGGCGAGGAGACCAAACGCGGTGGGTGAGCTCCTCCCATAACAGCTCCGACCACGAAATGGTTCGCCATGCGGAGCATACCTGCATGCATTAGGGTAACGTCATATTCTCGGACACGCAAAGACATGTCTGCATGCTGTTTCAAAACAAATTTTAATGTCATCATGTAAATTAATTTAAAGCCAAATAACTTCATTTGCATTCTAAAAACTTAATCTGGTACCTTAAAAATACATTTTTTTTACATTTTATTAAAATAAATCAGCATCACATGTCAAGGGAATAGATCATGAATGCACAAACAAAGAACCAATCACATGAACAGAAAAATATGCAAGCTCAACTTATGCATAATTCCATAATGGTCGATAAAAAATGAACTAGAAAACCTACTGGTTATAAACACGTGATTGTGTTAAGGGGTTTAATATACCTTTTACAGTTCATAGAAGCTGCGTTATGTTATGGAGATGCAAAACTATAGGAAAGCTATATCTTTGAACATACGTGCAGCATTGCAAACTACAGGAAAGCTATATCTTCCATAAGAACTTCATCTAATAATACAAACACAGGAAATATTACATAATCTAGCGTTTCATTGTCACTTGAAGTTTCATTATCTGTGAAACAATCAATTTCTTTAGCGTTTCATTGTTGTAATCTAGGCAGACACGTATTAATTGAAGGTCCTTAATTGTGCAGTAATTTTTTATTATTTTTTAGTTAATTAAAAATGTTAATTGGAGTTATGAAATTTGGTGCACTTAGAACTCAAATATACCCTTGGATAGGTACAGTTAGCAAAAATTTAAGTATATGAATAGGAGTTATGTTAATTATATATTAAGATTATAATAATATGGTCAACTTATGCACATGTGCAGTAATTTCAATTGCACTTCAAAATCTATATTCAAGCAAATATGTAACTCACATAGCAGGTCACATTCTCATTTAATACACTCTAATATCTCAAGGACTAGGTCATGGATAGCTAAACCATGAAAGAAAAGCGCTGGTTATTAGAATGAAGCCTAATTGTAACAACACCACCAAGTAGGATCAACTAGTTCTAAGCGTTTAATGATATATATTAAGAATTTAACACTATGAGCAAGAAGAAACCACTTGAATTTGATAATAATGCTGCAGTAAAAAGCAAACAATGTAGTCAAAAGTTTAACAATTAAAAATATGAACACTAAGCTAATTGTCACCCCCAGTAATGTTGTCAGTAGTAAAGAAAGTCAGTTTATAATTAACATACCAATGAATACAAAAAAGTTTAATCTTGAGTAATATTATAAATACACATGAAACTTAGTTAACTGTAATTGCAATTTGTCAAGGTAAATGGCTGGTTCACTATAAGGGCAATTTTAACCAGCAGTGAGAGTCTATTGCTTTTGATCATTTTGAGTGAAGTGTTAGTAAATGGATCTTAATACACGAAATCCTGCGGTAGATTACCATAAGTAACTTCACGAATACATTATTAAGACCAAAATTCCCCAGAACTTTTTCAAAGCCCAAGTGTATCATCATTTGATAAGCTTAAACAGTTTTCCACGTAAAAAATTCAAATTAGTAAAAATGATCTGACCTTGACAGTTTCTTTTTGCTTTAGCATTCATTTTGGTTATTCATATATATCAAATATATAAACTGAAAACCTTAGGCAACCCACGCATCTTCATCGTCAGTAATACAGCATGCATTTAAGCAACGATCAAACTCAGCAGCTTGATCGATTGCTACTGCATATATGATAATACCATTCAGTGTAAAGCAGACGAAAAGAAATAATAATACTGCATCAGCACAATAAAAATGAAGCAACTGAATTACACCTCAAAAGTATGAAAGGTTTTAAATTTGAAATTACTTCTACCAAACCAAAATATATACTGAAGCATGCATGGAGTACTATTGGATGCTGAAGAATGAAGACATACTTGCAGGTCATCAAAGCAACACGCTGCCTCTGCATCAGAGCTCAGAAAAGCTCATGGGTATTTATTTCCTAGTAATTGCCTACTCAGACCTTCTAAAGGACAAATTTTTAATATGTACTGCTGCAACAATCCCTGAGAGCACGTCCTCTGATGGGCGTACAGTGTACAAAATATATGCTAAACCAGCCTATCTACTATATATAGTCTAGAGCTATGGCTGCACGATTGCCCTTCAATGAAGGGTATCCTATTGAACTATGTTACTTAGGTTCAGAATTCATGGGGATATGGTTTTGTTATAAATATATATATAGAGAAGGACAAACCTGCTTCAAAGAGTAGTTGGGGCTGCATTTGATGCGTCAGCTGTGCTTCTGTATCCAGATATACGAAACATGCTACTGTTTGGTTAGGAATAGGTGATGAAAGTCCAATGAGGCATAGAGTGATATTTTAAAAAAAAGATATTCGCAAATAGAGTGATATTTTTTACAATGTTTTTCAATTGCTTTTCTTTTAAAGGTCATTCCTAGAGGCACAAATGCTACATCCACGGTCGTGTCATTTAACAAACCACATACATATATATATATAACAATCATATTTTATCTTCAACTTCTGAACAAAAAATAACACACCTCTTTTCTTCCTCGTTTCCATTACAAATTACACAGGCAAGAAATAGACATGTATAGTTTATATACGAATATAGAAGACCACATAAGTAAATTGATATAAAATTGGATATTTTTGAAGAGAGGATGTATTAGGTAGCATTTGAAAAACACTCCTAAACAAAGCCTAAACAACAGATCTTAAAGCTATTGTAACTTGTAAGAAGTACCATATTTTTCTTTAAGCTAGAAAAGAAGCAATTGTTTTTTATCGACGTAGAAACCAATCAAGAACTACAGCTACAGATAAAGGCCAGTTTGGGATTGATGTGAAGAAAACGCTTACTGTAGGTCCCATCTGCGGCCTAGGAAGAAAAAGTAGGTAGAGGTACCCACCAAAACTGGAAAAGTGCAAAATTCCAATTGTCCAATCAACATGACATTATCATTTTTTTACTTTATTTCATCAAAATATCAAATACTATTTTAATCATTCTATACTAAAAATCATTTTAATAATTATTTTTCATAAAAGACTACTAAACTTATAACATCTTCAGAATTTATGATCACAATACAATCAAAACCTATTTATTCATTCATAACCTTAATATTCCATAACATTAGTGGCAAATAGAGGTTATTTCTAGAATGCATAAAGATAATAAGTTTACTCAACGCAAACTATGCCAACAATAAGAAAAACATTGTTAAAAATTTGTGTATAAATTGACATATGGACTATGTTAGTTGTGACATACTTGGTTCATTCACAATGAAATTGATATTAAGCTTGGATATGATTGAAACGTGATCATGAATATGAATTAAAAAAATTATTTTATTTTTTGCAAAGAAGATGAATTCGAAATATAATAAACTTTAGAATATATTTTATTTTACCAAGTTGCAGGAACATGGACAGTGGAAGGAGAACAACCTAAATTTGGTTTTTCAACCACATTATGATGACATTTGACCATAATGATTGTTCAAGAGTCTCTAGAGACAATGATAACAAATGTTATTTTATTTTTACTAATAATTATTCATGAAAAAGACACTAAAAGTAGTTTTGTTTTCGAAGCAATGGTTAGAATGTAGTGAGACAGAT
Source organism: Vanilla planifolia (assembly GCA_023846275.1). Lineage (NCBI taxonomy): Eukaryota > Viridiplantae > Streptophyta > Magnoliopsida > Asparagales > Orchidaceae > Vanilla > Vanilla planifolia. The sequence continues at coordinate 38,358,108 of CM043870.1, read as the reverse complement.
TAGTAAAGTGAAAACATATGCTCAAGATTAAAGATGATGTTTAAAGGAGAACATTACGTTAATGCAAATATAGAAAATAAAATTGCTTTTTATTGTTTTTGAAATAGCAATATAATAATTATAAACAATAGAAATGCAACTTCCAAATGTAACTACATACAATCGTGACTAAACAAGAGAGGATATATAGGATGAAAGTAAAAGGGGGAAATGAATAGTTTAGCTTTATGTTGCATGGCGTGGATCAGCAGCGAACCAGAGAGGACATCAAGCAGATCTACTGCACAACTCTGGAATGAAACAGGCAGGCCAATTGATTTTGTTTGATTTGATTGACCCATATATTTATTTCTATCGTTGGTACTTTAATAGGCTCATATCACACATCACCAAAAAGACAACGCAAACTGCATGACGACAAGACGGTAAATTTGGCACTTTTCTTTTTCCTCTTCTGATAAACAAATAGCTCGTCTTTTATTTATTCAGCTTCATCAATTAAAAAGTTGCAGATAAGTATAACCAGCCCCTCCCCTATCCCAGCGCGGAACCCCATCCTCGCTCAATTTCAGCTCACATGGAAAGAAAGGAGGAATAGACTGAGGTGGGGGGAAAGAGATGCAAACGAATAAAAAGGAAAGATAAAAGAGGGTTGCTATTCGCTTTTGAACAGAGTAATGGTGCCAACTACAAAGAAAGAAAGAGAGGGAAAGAAAGAAAGAAAGCAAGAAAGAAAGGAAGAAAGAAAAGAAAGATGAAGGAAAGTGGGGAACATATCCTACAGCTGCCTCTCCTTCTCGAATATTACATAGACAAACGGCAAAATCCTGTATCGAGTCATGCCCTGAGGGTCCCATCCTCATCCCCAAAAAATCTCCATGGCAAATATTTGTATAAGATTCAAGAATTGCCTATTACACGTTTCTAATAAATCATTTCAGTTTTTAATCGTGAACAAAACTAAGTCCCTAATAACAACACTTCTCTAAGTATTGTGGACCCCATTCTCTGTTTCATATACTAAATTTTCAAAAAAGTTTTCTATGCTTTTAACAAATAAGGTTGTCAAACAAAATAAGATAATTAGTTAAAAGTAATCTTTGGATAGATGAGAGAATAAACTAAGTGTGAAAAGGCCAGAAGAGATGACCGTGGGTAGTGAACCAAATCGTTGGAAGAAGCGAAGCGGAACCCATGCAGGCAACAAAAAATTGGAACCCACTCCAGCCTTTGTTGCTTCTTTTCCTACATTTTCATTTCCAAGGGAGCAGCCACTCAAGCCCGGCTCCTCGTTCCCATAAACCACCAAATCCGGCCCTAAGAGTCTTTTCTCATCTTTAAGTCCTATTGTTACGAACGAGACAGAGGAGGGGGAGAGAGAGTGTGAAGGTGAGAGGTTTGCGATAATAAGCATGAAGGAGGTGGCCCGCAAGATGAGAAGCAGCGATGGCTAGAAACAGTAGTATAGTGGTAGTGGCAGTGATGATGATAAAAGGGACGGGCAAGCTGCGATGCTGCAGCTGCAGAAACAGCAGAGGCACAGCTAACAGTTCTGCAGGGAAGCGAGCAAGCGCTGGAAGAAGCCCGAAAACCTAAAAAACTCATGCCTACCTCTTCTCTTTTTGTTTCTTTCTACATTCTTGACCTTGAGCAGCGTTAGCAAAGAGGAAGGGATAGAAAGCGACGGCGATGGCCGCTGCATCGTTCTGATGGGGATGGCTCGGGGAAGGGCTTTAAAGACGAGTGCCGACCTCTCTGGTTTCCTGCCAAGGACTTACAAGCTGCACGGGTCAAACCCCAAACTCTCTCTCTCTCTCTCTCTCTCTCTCTCTCTCTCTCTCATGCTTCTCCGTCTCTCCTCGACCCAGACCACCTTCCTTTTCTCCACGCCTCCGCATGTCTCAGGACCAGTTGCAGGCGCGTCACTCTTCCTACCTCTTCTGAGAAAAGGCAGAACTTGTCGAGAGTGAAGCATCTCTCTTTCTCTCTCTCTCTCTCTCTCTCTCTCTCTCAGCCCAACCCGCTGTACAGAAAAAAAAAGAACAGCCTAATACCTCTCCATGTCTCGATCATCAGCCATCGCAGCTCCTACTCGTGCCTTTTCTCTCAGATGTCGATTTCGGCGCAAGAAACGAAGGGCTTTCTATTCATATCACAGAAATCACATGATTTCTGACTGTTATTACAGAAGCTAATTCTTCATTCCATTGTTGCAACTCTTCGTAATTTCGGAATTCAGTTCGAAAGCAAAAAGAAAACGGGATTGGAACTTTGTTAATTAGGGTTTACTCGTCGAAAACTTTCGTATCACACGCAACCAAAGAAAACGAGCAGAAAATGGAAAGGTTGAAAACAAATTAGAGAAAGCAGTTCACTGTCTCGCCCTAAAAATAAGTCGCTGCGTCGATTAAAAAGGAAAACAAATCATGAGCACTTCAACAAAACCGATGCCAAATCTGCAGCTTATGTAAACAAGTTGCGACTTATTATGAGTACCTGAAAGAAGGCGACAAGAGCAGGGGCGGCGGCAAGCCTTCCGTCGAAGGTGGCTGCGTTCTCGGCAACACGGACGGCTACGGCCTCGACGAAGTGCTCCGGCCACAGCACATCTGCGGATCTCGGTCGAGAAGACGACGGGTCGTTGGCACGCAGTCGACTTGAATCTCCCGCACCGGCCGCTTGTTGCTGCCTTCTTTGTCCTCCAGTTTGTGACTCCGCCGGCAAAGGCGGCGGCCTACGCCCGCCCGACATCCGCCCTACAAAAGCAACGAACAGGCCGAGAGATTCAAAGACGAAAGTCACACCTGTACCGAAAGGTCGAAGGATTTTACATAAAATGCTGCGTTATATAGACTAAGCTCCTCCAATTTGTGCATTTTTATGCATCTTATGTAAATATTAAAAAACAAATACAAGAGTCGGCATGGCTGCATGGATAGGAGACACATGGAGGATCGCTTTTCTAGTTTATATTTTTTATTTATTTCAAATTTAAAATATAAAACTCATAATTAATTATGCCTAATTCAATTTTTCACCTTGCTACTTACATAAGTCCACTTTTCAAGGCTTCAGGTCAAATCTTGAGGCAATCAGAAACTATACCGTTATTGATTATTATATTTATGTAGTTAGAAAATTATTACTTAATAGACATTATTATAATTCTTGATATGCTTTGATCATCAAGAAGATCAAACTGCCCTTGACATGCAACGCCTCATGGCTGGTAAATTTGTCATGGTGACCCATCATCATTTCATTATTATCGTGTGTATTTGTTTACAATGTATATTGCTTTTTTGTGTTTTGTTAATTCAGAAAAAGTCAAAAAATGATTTTTAAATTATATTTTTTTAGCAAAGGAATTAAAATATTTTTAAGAAAATGTCTTATAAAATGATTTCTATGTAACCTCATTTTTTAATATCAATTATTTGATTGTGTAATATATTCATGATAATAATTTTTAAATAATTATAACTAACACTTACAAAAACATTACATTACATATATCATTTCAATGCATGATTAGATGTGATTTGATCATACCAGCCAAAAAGCTTCTCATGAATCTTCTAATCTCATAGCCAAATTTAAGTGATTGCTCTAATCAATTAATATATTTATTGTCATATTCTAATAAGAGATGATAAATAAATATTTTGAATACCTAACATAAGTTCTATATTGATAACTATTAAATAATATTATCATAATAATTAGATTATTTTTTATCCAAATTTATTAATATTAAATTGATATTTTTTTCAAAATAAACATAAATTTAAAATTATATATCCTTATTATTTATGTTTAATTTCTATTTCTTAAAAATATACAGTTAGGTTAACCCATATTTCAACACACCCAAGATATAGATCAAAGTTAGGTCTATTCATTGTGATCAATTTTTTTTCTTTATTATAAAAAAAATGGATATTATTTAGACTATAATATCTTTAGAATGCATATATCCCATCAGTCAACTTGAAACAATAACTTAGTCGATACAAGAAATGTAATCAAAACAAACAATGACCCTTGCTAATTAATTAGTCATTTTAGTATATTTGAATTCAATTAAATAACTTGATCCTTGGAGAGGAAGTCAAACATATTAAATACAAAAAGCAAGAAATCATTTGTATGAATTTTAGTTTGCAATCTATAAAATTGTGCAGCAAATTTTCTCGACAAGCTGCTTAACCACAATGGCAAAACCCCACTTAAAATAACACAAATTAACCACCAAATGATTTATTGCACAAAACAATATAAGACAAGATGGTGATGATAGGTGTACTAATAAGCTCAACTGCAACATATGACAACATAGGGAAAGAATAATTGTAAGGCAAAGAGAGAACCTTTTTCATCATTTAGATTGAGGTTTATGAGATAAAAGTGTAAAAAATAAAAAGAAGGATGAAAAGAAAATAATTCATTTTAAAGCAAAAAAATTATGAAAAACATAAACTAAAATTTGTGAAAAATTAGTAAAAGAAGAAACTAAAACTAAATATTTAAGTTAACACTCAAGAAGATTGGGCAAAGGGTTTAGTATATGATCAAATTGCTAGCATGAAAATTTCTTGAGAATTAGTCTTAAGTTTGCTTAACGCTTAGAGTGATGTTCAATATGAGAAACTTTTTTGTGATAAAGAAAAAAACATTAAATATTTTCCAAAATAAAAAGCAATTTAAGAGTATGATTTTGAGGATTTACAAAATGAATCTTATAAAAGTATGGCTCAATTAATTATGCATTGTTAAAAAAACATTGCAATAATAAGCTCAAAAATTTCCTTCTAGGATTTTGGAGGTTGTTGCATGGTTTCAGTTGGATCAATTTTGTGATGTTAACATTGGTTATATTGGGTGTCCTATTTTGTGACATCTTATCTTCTTATATTAACTATATTGGTTAGAATATTTCATATTTGTATTTAAAATATTATAATGAAAGTAATAATATATATTTGATTTAATTAAGTATTTTAAAATGATAATTATTTTAGTTTACTAAATGTAAACAAATACAAAAAAATGAAAAGATAAAGTTTGATGAGTGGCTATATCACACCCCACCCAACTATTCATTAAAGAAGTGTGATAATATATACATGTATCTTAAAATATCAACCTCCATTAGAGTATATGAAAAAACTTGAGTACAGAATTCATAATAAAGCAAATGTAAAAAAAAAATACTAAATACAATAATTCTTTTTCAACAATATAATAAAATAATTGAACACTGGTAATGCATATGCATCCCTTTTAAATTGTCATAATGTAAAAAAATCTATATGAATATCTTTACATAGCACCAAATAGATATAAGACAAAAATACAAAACATTTTATCCAATTTTCTCATAGAGCTCAATATATTATAACTCGTTCTTAAAGTCCTACATCATATGCTATTAGGTATGTTCAATTTTACATAAATCTATATTGTGACATGTATTGCAAGTAGATTATGAGCATAAAAATGCTAATTTAACAAACTAATAATTATGAACAATAAAACAACATGAAAGATAATATGTAAAATACAAATAAAGAAAGAGCAATAAAAAATACTCAAAAAATATTTTATTAATGTACACATGTATGTACTTATATATATATCATATCAATCTATACATACTTATATATATCAAATCATATATTATTTATCTTTTTATTATTTCTTACTTATATCTTTTGTCATAATTTTTAGTTTTTAACATCTTTTCATATTTTTACTTATAAGGATCTTAATATTTCTTAATAACCATTATTTTCATTTCACAAGATTGAATATCATAACACATCTCTATAACATCATCACATCTTCATACTTCTATCTATAATTAGATAATTATCTCAAAAAAATACCTCATATCATTATCTTGCATAAATGTTAGTAATAGTAAAATCTCTATCTATCATTATTCTACACAAAGTACTAATAATAATTAATAATAAGATTTGATCCCAACCAGCACAATATAACCCTATACTAATTATTAGCGATGATGATATCATCTTATCATATCAAACAACTATGGGATAAAGTCAATAAAGAAAATAAAATAAATTTTAAAAAAAATAAAATATTTATCACAAGAAAAATATTTTTCTCTTAAATAAGTGTGTGCAAACTTTATAAACTAAGTCCCTATGCAACATAAAATAATTAGAAATAATTCTCTCATCATCTTATCTTTTTTTTTTATTTCACACCTTTATCCATAACCAATTCCAAGCCGCCTCCCTTTCATAAATTCCCACCCTTATAATGGTAATTCCTACATACTCATGTTTACAATGCAACCACAATGGTCAAAATTGTGGTCAGCACCCTACTCCTTGTGTTAACTCCAAGGAGCTTTAGACATATCTCAAGCTGATTGGAGACATCCCATTTTTTGCTTATAAAATGTTCATTTGAGGAGGAGCAAGTGAATTTCCCAACTTTTTGAAATGTCATTGCAATCCGACCCTCCATCAATCACTTCCTTCTTGTAATTCAAGTTTTCCTTAACCTACTTGATTATGATATCATTTTGTTATAATTTAGAATAATCATCTCATTGTATTTTTAATTATGTGATTAAATATATAAATAGACACTAATTTTTCAAAAAATATTTATGTTTTATGCTAAGATAAAAAAATAGCAATATGTTTTTATCCAATTTGAAAAACATAAAATTTTGTAATGATGCTTCGAATGCTAAAGTTAGTATATCATTAAAGAGAACTCATTAAATTGAACAATAATAGTCAAGCCTTTAAAAAGTTGTCCATTCCTTTATTTGCTTAAGAAAGAAGTAACATGACTAACTAGAGATTTCTATAATAAGGATTATAGCCTATAAACGAAAACCTCAAATCTTGTACTGGAGAAATAAAGGATCACAAACGGGAGAAATAGGAAAGAATTATGTCGTGAAGAAGAAAGCTACAACAGGTTAATTCCTTTGTAATAGCAGAATTGGGTTTTGGGTTCTTAGAAGAGTGGAGAGCTTAGATAAAAGTCAAGTCTAATCACATGTTTTCATCTACAAGAAAAGAAAATTAAAAGAAAATGAACTTACTAAGAACCTATATGTGATGCAAAGGCATCACTTGATATTTACTTCCTATCCACATTGGGTATTACAAAGAAGATTATAATAATTTATTAAAAATGTTTTACTTGAGAAATTATTTATCATATATTCATTCCTTATAACTCGTAATGTGGGTGGAGAGTTAACGTCGGGTGATGATGTGGTGACACCTCACTAGCGTTTCTGGATTTTGGTACCAGGTCATATTTTTTGTTCTTTTTTCTCAACATTTTAAAAACATGTAAAACTCTTTTTAAGAATTTATTATAATCATAAGAACATAACGGAAACAAATCTTTAATGTTTTAAATCAACTAGTAGAAATATTTTTTAGTCATGTGGAAACATAAAATTTTTATATTTTTCTTTAAAACATATGTACATATAAAAGCAATGTTAATAATTCTTTTACATACTATTTAGCTCAAATAAAATAAACAAAAAAATATCACATCTAAGGATAATTATAATATTTTTTAAATCATGTGCTAGCTCTAACTCAAACTTGATAGCCCCATGAAGTGTCTCACTTTTAACTAAAACTATTATGCCAAAATAAACATAATCCAATCAACACTAGTTTAGTGGAAAAAATATATAACATAATATAAATCAAGTAATTTTTGGGTAATTACATATATAATAAGCATTATTTCTTTAAGAACTTAGATGAACAAACCTTTATACATTTGTAACATTTTACATTGGATAGCTCAACAATATCTCTTTAGAAACACTCTCAGAGATATGTTAATCTAGATAGCGATCTTATTTCTAAGAACATATTAATCTTAATAACAAAGCTCTTACTTCTAACGATATTAACCAAGATAGTAAATTTGCCTTTGAAACACTTGTTGAAGTTTCATCTCTTGCTCATGTTACATCACTTTATTATCAATATTTATTAATCACTTATTTTATCTTTTAACACATATGATATTATATATATTTAGTATACAACTAATCAAAATATATAATAATATATTATTGAAATAATAATAGTAAACATCTCTAAATAAATCTTTTGTCATATATTATTTAACACTTTTAATTCAATATTTCATATCAATCATATACATAATATATATTTTTTTATTTTCACAAGTATTTTTTTTATTCACATATCATTGATCTTTCTAATCTAGCATTACATATCACATAAAAGCACATATGTTATGTATAAGTTTGCTTACCTTTTAAAATCACGTAATGATCTCACAAATGCTCAAAACTTACTCAATGACTTCATCTATGTTCTTACTGATGTTTATTTTGTCACTTGCATAACTCTTCAAATATTTTAAAAATATTTTTAACTATTCTTTCCTTTACTTACTAACAATAGATGAGTGTTGTACCTCTTAAATTCTCTTAAAAAAATATCTAAGTAATGACCAATCTTTTTTTATATTTATCTCATGAATTTTCATATGCCTAACCTTTCAAATACCTCAAAAATTTATATCCTTTGATATGGATGCCTTCTCTACTTCTAACATTTCACTTACAAATGCTTTCTATTAAATAAACTTACCTTCACGTTAATTTTTTCAACTTTTTATCATTTTTAGTTTTAAGATCTATTTAAGTTCTACAAATCATATAAGTACAATCACTAGATTCATATTATATGTTTATTTGATCTTACTTAAATTTATATTTATTTCTTCTTATTGTACTAGTATGATCTCACAGTCTATAATATAATAGTTTGTTATAACTCATAATTGATAACAATTCAAACTCTTTTGTTTTAATCATATTAATATGATAATTGATCATATTATAAGATCATTCTATGATGTTGCTTCTTAAATCTTTTTAATATTAAGCATTTTGTAATCTTGTAATTGTATGGTTTGATATACAAGTATTTTATTGTATGACATCATATTTTTCGAATTAGTTACACATTGTTACACTTATTCATTTGTTTTATCATACTTGTACTATTAAGTACTCTAAACTCTTTGATATTTAGATATTATTGTATTTTGTATTATATGATTATATATTATTTATTGATTATTTATTCTTACATATTACTACTTAGTATGATATTATGATTATCTTATACAACCTTAACCTACTTTAATGAGCATTCCAACTTGTCACTCATTCACTCTTTCTCTTACACGATTTTATCATTTGATACTTTATGATCATATTGTACGATCAACTCCTTAACCACTAAGCATTTGAGACAAAGTGGACTACACTTTATCACACTGGTGTGTTGACTAGATCATGTGTACAAACGTAATTTAATAATATTAACCTATCCACCTATTATTTCTATCACTTAATCGTATAATAAAATCTGATTCTATCAAATAATACAACACCTTAAACTCTTCAAACAGTTTTAAAAAGTTTAAAAAATTTAATAAAAATTGTTAAGATATTTTTAGATCAAAATTATTATTTTATAACTCTTCCAACTTTAAGATCATAAATCATTCTTTAATATCATTTTCAACATCTTATTATTTGAATTTATTAAAAAATTTTACTATATCTTTAACATGTTATAGATGTATAAAGAGAGTGAGAGAAAGAAATCTCTGAATAAGAACATGGAGTGGCTCCCATGTAAGCCGTTTAAAGGTGTAACAATTAATTATTCCATATCGACAACTACGGGAGAGATCCTAATTTGTATGTGAAATATCATGATTTTAAAATATTGAAGTACCTTTTGATAATAAACTAGGCTTGGATTCATTAGAACTCCATGGTTAAGAATAATGGTTTTGGAGTAGTTTTAAGAAAGATAATCGTGTTGCAAGTGCCCTTATATGAAGGAAACATTACACTTGAGTTAGATGTAATAACTTGATGGGATAATATCTCAAGATAATAAAACTTAGATATTATAATTTGATATCAAAGTTAATTATTTTATTAGTCTAATATAGTTTAAAGATGAATCAAGTAAAAGAAAGTGGGCTTATAATGCCCAAAGAAGAAGAAAGTTCTTACAAAATGATTTCCTAATAAAAAGAAATTACTGAGCAAGAAGTGGTTCATTTGTAAAGCTTTTTAGAGCATAGGATTTAATTATCTGATATTCACTACAAGATGAAAGATTTTGAGCTTTATAAGTTAGTCATAAGCCTTAAAATGATAATACATTTTTTTTGGAGAAAACTTATCTTGAATCTCATGAGAACTCCATCTTGAAATAATGAGGTTCCCTTTTTAGCTAACTTACATAAAATCTCATGAGAACTCTATGGCTAAGCATTATATATTATAGTAGTTTTGAGATTGTTGGCTATGTATGAAGAGCTCTTATGTGAAGCGTAAAACTCACTTGAGTCATGATGGGGTGTCCCAATGGAACAATATCTCAACATATTGAGACTAGGATATCACAAATTTGTATAAGAGCTTATCTTCTATCAGTATGATGTGATTTAAGAATAAATCAAACAAAAGTTGGTAGGCTTATAATGCCTAAAGATGTTGGATAGTGGTCATTAAGTGATGTCCTAAGAGACAAAGAAATCAATAATTAAAAAGCAACACATGTGCAAGGTTTTTATGGGTATAAGAATAAATTATTCATTAGTTACTATAAAGAAGATTATAATTTGTATATGAGATATCATGATCTTAAAATATTAGAAAACTTTTTAGGAATAGTTTAAGCTTGGACTATATAAGGACTCAACCATTTAAGCAAAGATAGGACGACTCAAAAGAATAATATCTAAATATAGTGAGATCAAGTCGTTAAACAAGATATTAATTATATTATATAAAATGCAAGGTTTAAATTTATTATTAAAGTCTAAAATATATTTTCAATTAAAATGAATTAAATTTTCAACAAAGATGGTTAGAATATATCAAGGATTAAGACTTGGAAATCATGTACATTTTTGTGAAGTTAATGTTGTCACTAATGCTTTGAGTAGGAAATAAAACATCAATATGATATTAGCTCAAACTGGCAAATAATAAATTTCATTTAAAACTAACAAATAATAATTTTAAAAAGTTCAAAATGTATTTTTGTTAGCTTAACTATCCATATGGCCTTATTGGTTAGACTTCATTAAAGAAGGTTTGGAGCAAGATGAGGAAGTTTAATGTTTATTTAAAAATTTAGACTAAGAAAAAGCTTAGACTAAGAAAAACCCAAACAAACAAACACATAAAATCAAACAACGAACAAAAATTAAATGATCATGATAACTTCCTTTAGTCTTCTTATACCATTATTTTTTGAATAAATGACTTTCTATTGCACATTTTTATCACATAAAATGCCATTATTAACGGTATAAAATGATACAAAACACCATTATCATGATCTTTATGTTATATTACTTTTTGGAAGTAATGTAAGAAATTTCTTTGTCTTAATATTAGATGTGTGGTTTTATGTCAAATGGCTTGTGGTTATATACTAGTGAGATATGAGCTCTTGGAACCCAATGGTTATTGAAGCAACTTCATGATATACGACATTGAATAGGAATGATGCCCATTTTTATTTGTCATATAAGCAATTAAAATTTTGACATAGTAATGATATTGTTATCATTATTATACTTTATGTTATAAACTTTCTTATCATTGTAAATTTCAATTTAAATGGTTTTATAATTGCAATGGTGCTTATTTAGTTAATCTTATGATTAACTTATTATTATTTTATCTATGATAGGTAAATAAGCTACAACAGAAGCTTACATTGCTCACTAAAAGATGACCAACTACAATTCCCTACATGAAATCATCCCTCATTGAATCAAGGTTTGGAATATTTGTTTTCCCATTAGTATTTTGAGAACCTAAGATTGCCCTAGATATCTATTTTATTATAGCAATCTTATAATTTTATGATAATATTAGCATTTATCCTTGTTTCTTTAGTTTTTTAGACCATTTTTTATTTCAAAATCTATTTTATTTTTCACTTTGAAAATCATTTTTAAAACATAACAAAAGTAATGTAAAACTTTTATTATTTAAAAATCATAGTACAAGCAAGTTGTAAAAATAAATATAAACTCTTATATTACAGTAGAAATACTAAAGCAAATATATGTATTATGTTGTGGTCATGTCTTGCCCAACTTAAATCCAATAAAATTTGAAAAAAATGCACAAAAAAACCAAATTACTAGATTAAAATAAAATATGAAACAATTTTTGTTTACAAAAAAACTAAAAGTAAGCAAGGGTGAAATAGAAATATCAAAATTCACAAATCAATACTATCAAAACAACAAAATATAAGAAACTCTAATAGTTACAAATTGTCATATAATGAAAAAGTTGAAATAATTGTTTTGATATAACAACTAACAAAAATACAACCTGTACTCATATAATATGTGAAAGGTCACAAAATGCATCAACATCTATCTCCCTTGAGGTCCCAAGCTATAAGTTATCATCTTTTAGTTTTATAAGTATTTCCATTCTGACCTATAATATGTGTAAGAAATAAGTATAATATATTTAACAGATAAATTACTAGCTAGAAGTATAAAGATAACATAAACATATAGATATAAATTTAATAATAAAAATTTATAAATAAATAAACTTTATATATTAATCTATATAAAGTGAGCATATAATAAATTACTACATAAATGCTTGTCTATATTATTATCATATGTGTATAGACAACATATAATGTTATTATTATATAGCACTTATATTGTATAATATTTTTTATTTTTTTTCATAATCATATTTATTTTATTTTTCTTATCTTTATTTCTTTTTTTACTAGAACTAAAGTTTCTTATATAGCAATTATCCTCATAACTCGAGATATTATATCACATCATCATCTATCGTAAAGTCATTGCCTTTTTTTATTCTGACCAAGATTGGGCCTTTATTGTACCATAGCCCTTCTCTGAGCACCCAAAGTAGCAAGGTTTGATTTTTCTTCTCATATATCATAAAGCCCTTGTCTTCTATTACTAACATCCTATAACAATGAGGATAATTCATTATCATCTCATGGCCTCATATCTAATTACCAATAATAACAAGGTGTGGTTTTCTTTTTTATACATCACAAAGTCATTACCCACTATTATCAATATCTTGTGCTAAATAGGATTAGACCTCAATCATATCATGGCCCCATTTTTAAGTACCCATAATAGTAAGTGTAATTTGCTTTTCTCATATTGGTTAGTTACAAAATAAGATCATAAAGAAAAGATTTCATATTTGATTTTCTTCTTTTTTGTGATCTTTTATATTACTAGGCTTAAATGACATTTCTTTCTTTCCTTTTTCTTCTTTTTTATTTCTTTTATTTATTTTTATATGTTTTAATTTTCACATCATCAAATTATATATATAACATAAATGAATATTTATTTAATTCAAAATATATGAAAATGATTATATGTAATGCAAATTATTTACATGATATTATATTTCACAATGATATTGTAAGAAAAATAATAATTCTTTTACTTATATAACAATTATTTAGTTTGCTTATTTAATGACTTTGAGAGATTTTTTCAATTAGTTTTTTATATATTTTTATATTTTTTTTAATAATTTTTATTAAATTTCATCAATAATAGTTCATATTCTCTTTTCAAAATTTAAAGAATTTCATGCACTTCTTTTTTCACTTTTTATTCCTACTCATTTCATAATGTTGCTTACTTTCTATAATAAAAGGACTTGAAAATGTAATCTGAAATGGTACTTGAAAACCCTTGTAATTTGACTAAGATCCATTGATTCTTTTTTTGATCTTTCATATCACTAGACTTAAATGACATTTCTTTCTTTTTTTTCTTATTTTTTATTTCTTTAATTTATTATTATATGTTTTAATTTTCACATCATCAAATATAATATATATATATACATATATATCATAAAAAATATTCATAAAATTCAAAATAGATGAAAATGATTATATATCATGCAAATTATTTACATGATATTACATTTCATAATGATATTATGAGAAAAAGTAATAATTTCTTCTACTTATATCATAATTATTTAGTTTACTTAATGACTTTGAGAGATTTACTCAACTATTTTTTCTTTTTTATATATTTTTTAATATTTTTCATAATTTTTATTAAATTTTATCAATAATAATTCATATTCTCTTTTCAAAATTTAAAGAATTTCATGCACTTCTTTTTTCACTTTCTATTCCTCTTTATTTCATAATGCTGCTTAATTTTTATAATAAAAGCACTCAAAAATGTCAACTAAAATGGTCCTTGAAGACCCTTGTAGTTTGATTAAGATCCATTGGTTTATATTTCATATCATACAATCTTGTCTCCTCGATAGACAAAGGATCAAATGAGTGATGGATGTTGTACATTTCTTTTAATCCTTTTCACTTATTCTTAGCTGCTATTGTTAGCCAAGTTAGGCACATAGGATAATATATTTATTTATCTTTTTTTTTTTATTTTAAAACCTTATGGTTATGAAATTTTATAAAATTTTCAATGAATTTGGCCTTAAAAAAAATCTGTAAGCATATTTAGAAATTCTTACTCAATGGGAGCTATTTATTATTAAAATGTTATGTTTTTTATAATTTTATTTATTTTTTAAATAATTTTTCCTTTGTGTAGCTAATTCCTTTTTAATGTTTAGATTCTCATTTTATGATCATTGTATTTCATATTCTCATTGAGCTAATGTTAACATAAACTTTTTTATAGTCCTTATATCATTGTCTTGTTATATAATTTCTTAAAATCGATCATTTTAATTTTTTGAATATTTTTTTTATATCATTAAATTATTATTGAATATCTGAAAACCTCTAATCCTTTATTTTATTATTTAGACTCCTCATATTTTAATCATTTTGGTTGTGTATGGCTTCACATAAATCATACTTAAATTTTGTAAATTTGTTTCCCTCTCTTTCTAATAATTACCGAACTTTTTTGTTTCATATAAGTATTTTTGGTAAATTTAATATTTCAATAAAATTTCATAAATTTTTCATATATCATAATAATTTTCTTTCAATAATTTTAAAATTATTATTTTTTAGGTTTGTTGTAGTATTGTTTTTTACAAGGTGCTTCTAAGATCTTTTGATTTGTTATAGATTATTAGCCTACCTACCCATTTTTTGGAAAGACATTTATTGTTTGTTTCTAGTCTTTTTGGTTGAAGGTGGATATTGATATGATTTTGGTTTGAACTATTTAAATTTTTTGTGTATTATTTTATTTATTTTTCTTACAAAACAAGTTTTCAAAGCAAATAATAATATCTAAAACAAATTTTATAATAGTTAACATAATTAAAAGTATTCCATTGCAATACTTGACATTGTTTAAGTTTATGATTTTCATAATTTGTTTCCTCTTATGTGGATATCATGCTTACTAATTCTTAACAAAACTTACATCTAATAAGAAAACCTAATTATGAATAAAATTTGTAATGAATCAAAGCAAGCTTTTATAATCTCCCATTCTTATGAAAATTGCATCCCAAAATTTAAAATAATTTAAGATATTATAGCATTATATCATCTTTCTCTTTTTATGCTATTTCTATTTCAATTTAGTTCTTTTTGGGTGTTTTTACCATTGAGATGACCTTATTATTCAATCTCTTTTCTTATTATACAAAACTTCTAAGTTGTTATACCTAATAGGATAAGTTGGGTTGGATTTAAATTTATTTTATATCAAATTAGTTCACAGGTGATGGTTAAAGAACATATCTCCTTAATGATGATGCATGGAAAATATTATGTATACTTGACATCTAAAAAGTAAAGCCACTCTAAAGTTAATAGATCCCACTTTTTTAATATTTAGAAAAATCCAATGTACTTAGGTTTCAACTTACTTATGCTAACAAATATGATTATTCATTTTAAGTGATCACTTTAAGGAAAATGTGCTCACCTTTTTAGAATTCAACATTCTATGCTTCTCATCAAAATATTTCTTTGGTTATCATAAGTAATTTGGATCCTATCACTAATTATTCTATTCTTATCCATGGCCTCATCAACAAAATGGGCTTCAATTAGTTGTCATTCCTTGCCTTCTAGTCAACATAAAGGGGATAAGCATTTTCTTTCATCTAAGCCTTCATAAGAAGCAATTCTAACATTATCATTGAAGTTGTTATTGCATTAAAAGTTCATCAAAGGTAAGTAACTCTCTCAATAATCCCAAAATTTAGTACAAAAGGTCACACCAAATCTTTAAGAATCCTAATAGTTCTTTCAATTTTTCATTGATTTGATGGTGAAAAGTTGTACCAAATTTTAACTAATTCTTAAAAACTTTATGCACATTACTTCAAATTTGAAAAATAAATTTAAGACCTTTATGATATTCTGATCTTACTATATTGAGGTATTGTCCCCTTAAGTTATCCTATGCTAACCATAATGAGTTTTTTCTCAAAATGTGTCTCAATATCTTATATGATATATCTCATAAATACAAAAAATTACTCTCTTAATAGGTAATATGGGATAATTCATCCATGCACCTCTCTACCAAGAAGCCTATTAGGAGTTGTTATTATCTTCAATAATCCCTTAAAGGGACAACACTTTGCACTCATATGTTGCCTTCTTTGATCCAAAATGTTACACTTTGACATATAAAACCCCTATCCAACAATCCCAAAAATTGCACATTCATTTTTATTAATTTTCAAGTTTCATTTTATACAAAACCATAGATATTATCTCAGCTCCTATTATCAGCTTAATTTCAAACTCAAATTCTCTATTAGGAGAAATACGAGTTAGCTCCTTTAGAAAATCATCCTGGTAATCGTAAATCAGTAACACATCTTGTGACTAGAAAACATCTAATTAATATTATGATAGGTAATAAAAATCATTTATTGCCCTTCCTTAATATTTTCTAAGCCTTAAGTATAAAAATAATTAGAATTCCTTTCCCTCTATCAAAAAAGATTATTTTCCTTCTATCTAGAGTTATCAATTTAATTATCTTTTCTACACAATCAATAACTTTTTGGAGCTCAAATAACAAATACATGAGTTGAATGATATCAATTCAAATAAAAATAAGACAAGCAATTTAGTAGAAAGTTTCTTTCCTCTCATGTTTATTTCTCCCAAAAAAGACAACTATAAAAACTTGCTCAAATTAAGAAACCTTATAAATAAATGATTATTCATTTGATTTAGTAACATAATCAATACATCCAACACATTATAAGATATGAAAGAATATAAGGCACCATTATCAAATAAAATAGTTACTAATGACTGCTGAAATAAAAGCATACTTATTATTACCTCTATCGAGTGCAGAGTCTCCTACTGAGTGATGGTATAAACCTTGGGCTATCTAGCATGGCATATGGACTATCCTTTGCTAGTTCTCCTTAAAGCTATCACAAAAGGACTCCTCTTACCTTTGCCACTACCACATTTGCCAATAATTTGGAACGAGCCATATTTGATATCACATGAGAACAGGTTCGAGCCAAATGATTAAAAGATTACTTTTAAGTACATTGAATTCAAAATAGATGAAAAAAATCAATGAATGTGATAAAAAGATAAAAAATTAATGAAAGCACAAAATAGTGGAGTCCTATGAGGAGACTTATTATAAGGGTACTGGAATGTGCAGTGTAGCATGATGTCATGTCAGAAGATCTTTCTAATTTAGAATGATGATAAAACCAAAAGTTTTTTTTGCCTATTCATCATAACTATTTATATAAAATATAAGAAAGAAGTTGTAATAGGAAACAAAAAAATAAAAATATCTCATTAAAAATTCATAAAATTATTATAAAAAAAATATAAAGATAAACATTATAAAAATAAAATAATAAATAATTCTATATCTTATAAATGTCTTTTTTAACTTAATAAAAATTTAAAAAATAAATATTATTTGAAAGTTATTTTATATATTTTTAATTCTGATTTGATTCAAAATTAATAATAGATTAATCGTAAAAAAAACTATAGTCATAATCATCAAAATGTAATATATCCTATACAAAAAATAATATTAGATGTATTGATTTGAGTTCTATTACTAAATGATAATATTATAAAAGAAATGATAAATTTTGATACTAAAATTGATAAATAAAATAGCTCTACATAAGGGCATATTCATTGACAATTTTCCTACAATAGAACTTTGTTCATTTTGTAGGTTGCATAAGCACGCGGAACAAAACTGTACTTTTGAAGCAATTTTTTTATTTATTATTATTATATATATCATACAAGAAATTATTTTCTTCCGTTGCTTGAACTCTTTCCTCAAGCTTTCGGGTGGACCAGTCTCCCACCCACGGAAAGCGCGACACATTTTCCAACACCATGAAGCTCAAAATGAAAAAAAAAAAAAAAAAAAAAAAACTCCCTCCACACCATTCGATCGCCATAAACCCACCGTCAGTACGAATCTTAGCTTGATCCGTCCACCCGGTGGCGCCCGCCCTGGCACGTACGACGTACGGCAATCCACGGCGCTCATTGAGGCCAGTGACGGGCGACACCCGAGACGACCCGCGTGCGCGAACCTCGCCGATCAGCTTTGACCAAGCCGGTCCGACTTCCGGATCGTATCGGCCCGCCTTGCTCGACCGGTGTGAACAATCAACAAATGTATGCCAAATGGGACCCACAAAAAGGTACAGTCCTCTGCGAGCTTCGACGGTCCGCCGTATCGTTGGGGGCTTCTCCGGCCGAACGTGCATGAAGACGGTGGGCGGGACGGTGTTCTCAGAGACTCGGATCACGGCGAGTACGTACGAGCCCACAAAAGCAATCCCACTTTACCGCATGCTCGAAACGTTATATAGTTCCGTAGAAAGTCACATCACAGTTTTCTTCTTCCGAAGAGGACGCAGGCAAATTTCCGAGGAGTAATGGGGAGCTGCAATGGGAATTTCTGAGAGGGGCGACGCTGGGAATGCCATTTATAAGCGTATTATTTATCCGTATCGAATGGACATTTCAGGGAAGCAGCAGGAGAAGGATTGATGGGGCCTTGATTTAAAGGCGAGGGTTGTGCAGGCTTTTTGTGCCTTTGGAGAGGCTTATCGATCTGGAGAGAAAAGAGGTGGTGCATGAGGAGATGGAAGAGGAGAGAGACGACGACGCAGGCTTTTGTTTGTTTGGAGAGCTTTGCGGAAAGCCCTCGTGGCGTAAAAGAAAAGCTTCCGCCCGGTGAGTACTCTTCATGATTGGCACCATCCTTCTTCGTCCCCATGGGCTCGTGCATGCACCCATCATTAATTTCCTTTAATATATATATACTAAAGGTATTGTACTGCTTCGTGGGGATGGCTAGTAGGCTTCCATGTCATTAAGCCCTAAAAGTAATTAATCTTAGATAATATATTAAAAACTTCGATTTTTCTTGTAACGTTCACCTTACCTGCTGTCTTTTCTAACGAATTATGTTCCCTTAAGAGTTTCTTTCTAACAGCAACGACTTCTGATCAAATGTGCTATAAAATCAAATCAAAGGTGATGATCCAATTGCTTTACTATATGATTCATTGATGTTTTACTTTGGTCAGAATCTATAAATCTTAAGGCAAACCTAATAGAAAGTTTTCATCCAGCACTTAAGGCATAACGAGCACGAATTGGTACTCTCAAATCTATTATTGCCTGCGATTCTGCACCTTTTGCACCTTGTTAAGAACCCAAAACAACAACACTTCCAAGTAATCAGCCAAAACAAAGTTCTATAAAGCTATATGGAGGTGTATCTAAGACATAAACATAGCTGCACATCATCATACACGAGACTTGTAACCATCACTCATGCTGTGTTTGTTTTATACAACCTTCAATTATAACCATGTCAGGCTTTTACTTTCTTCCCAGTAGGTCTGGTGGCTTCCTCCTTCACAGCATCTTCCTCTTCCCCGCTTTCGCCTTCCTCGTCCTCGTCGGCCATCTTGGTTAATTCTTCTTGGATCATCTGCTTTATCGTTGGTTTTCTTGACGTCAGGTCTGTCTTATAATGTGTGGCTGCGAAGGAGCAACTTCAGAAACGATGCCAAAACAAAAAAAAGAAACAAAGGAATGCAATTACAACACGGTAAGCATACCAAGCATCTTCAAAATATCTGTAAAAGTGGCCTGTCATGTGAAGACAATACAGCAAAGTAGTCAATAAGGTTCCATGCAAACAAATGAGTGAAACAAAAACTCAAAACAACAAGCATAACAACCACAAAGAAAAACCCATCTAAAGCACAAGTCTTTTGGTGAATCAAAATTGCACCAAGGGTTCAATTGCTGTAGATGAAACTTCTTCTTTAGATCTAATACGATTGCAAATATGGTTTTTCAAAACAATAAGATTCAAACTTGTATGACTTTATTCTTGGTGCACAAAGGACATCAAAACGACAACATTATTACCATGTTCTTCAAAAAAATGAAAAATCCAGAAGCCATAGTGACTCTAAGCTTAAGACAAAGAACTGAACCTTAGGCAGCTGTTTGTACAAGAGCCTTAAAATCAACCTATTTTTCATTACAAATGAGAGAGCTAGTTTTAGTGAATTGCTTAGGAAATGATCAGGAATCAATTCAAGTTATTTTATAGTCAATTGCAAAAAAGAGCTACAACCTTAACAATTGCTTAACCAGATCGGTTCGGAGAAAGATGATCTGAACAATAAAACAGGACACCACACAAATTATCTTGCTAGATAAGCAATTCTCATGTTGTTGATTTAATTGATTAACATAAGCAAAAGAACACATACCGTGTTGAAATCAACCTCCTTCAGAATTTCACATATAGTTTTCCTGAGATCCGTCTTGCTCGGACCGGACTTTCGATCCTCCACCATAGCTGACTTTTCTTTTTTACCTTTAGAGGAATGGATATCAACCACGCTTAAGGTTAGGGTTAAATTTCTTTCATGGAAACACATCTTTATTATCATCTACTGTTCAAAAACTGGATATTTTCATAGCAAAAGAAGCTACTAAAGATGGAAAAGCAATGAAAAGTATAGGAATACTAGATGCAGATTATTCACCGAACATAACTTAAGTATACAACAAGAATAGTTAAGAATAAAAACATGTAAAGCAAGCACAGCAACAATAAGAATGTCTCATAACTTAGTCTGCATGATAGTTTGAGCCTCCATTTAATCCCATGAATCCACTCAATTATAGACTAAAGCGCCTAACCTAGTCTTTTCTAATACAAATCGCTTATTTGTAGGTGCATATAGCATTATTTTATTTTATTTTTGTATCTTTTTTTAGTTGGTAGCATGCATATTAATCAGGCGAATTAACAATTTGTAAAGACACTAGTTTCCATTTCCAATTTTTTAAGTAAAAAGCTTACCAGATGAAGCGTCCTTCGGATTTTGCCTTGGTTTTGATCTCTTGGGTGACTCCACATTTCTTTTCTTCCTTGTGAAAACTTTTTCACTGCCATCGTCTTTCTGAACTTTGGATGGTTTAGAAGAAGTTTTTTTCACAGGACTTTTTGCAGACAGTTTTGCTGACAACTTTGAGTTGCTACGCTCTTTCCTAACCACTGGATTACCAGAGCTTTGTTGCTTCGTGTTATTCTTAATCACTGTCTCACCTTTTGCAGAATCTCCGCCCTCAATATCACCCTTTTCTTCTGCTTCCAAGGACTCCGATTCCTTTGCATCGCTCTCTGATTGCTTAGGTGCATCATCCTCATCAGGCATACCATTTTCAGTGTCTTTTTCCACTTCATCATCATCATCATTTTCTTTGTCCTTTGAAATCTTTTCTTCTGAGTTTACTAAGTCCTCAGTTTTGGCTGATTTCTGCAGTTTTTGAAGTTGCAATCAGGTGAAAGATTACAGCAAACCAGAAAAAGAACATGAAGAAAAAAACACTAAACTAAATGCGTTTGGATTCAGTCCAAAAGAATCAAAATAAAATAAAATAAAATTGTGGAATTCAACCAAAATCAACTTTTATGCTGCACACCTTCATTGAATTTTCTGCAGGTGAGCCTTTTGAGGTCTTCGATGCATTGGATTTAGTATCCCGCTTACGCTTTCTAGACTTTGACGACTACACAAAAGCTCACAAAAAGAGAACATCACATCTTTAGTTACCAAAAAACAAGCTGATTCCAAAATAAGGCTAACAAAAATGTTAATACAACATTAAGTAGATTGACAAAACAAAAATAACAAGCATGAAATGCAATTCAAGCATTGCATTCAAACCTGCTCCTCAGCAATTATGATGTCAGTTCTTGCAGAAGGAGCTTCCATAAAATCCAGAAGCTTAACAATTACTTCTTCCTAAATAGGGTCAAAGTATCAACAGAAACTAGAATAAACACAATAAGTTTGTTTAATAAAAATTAGAGAATCTTTATCAATCAGCTTGCTTCACAAACCTTTTTAATGCTCCCTTTAGATACATTCAAATCAAGCAAGTTAGCTAGATCCAATAAAGCATGTTTATGGCATTTGTCAAGCTTCTCCTTTATCTTCACTCTTCGTTTTTCCTGTGACAAATTATTAAAGAATAAAACTAGTATAAACGAAGTGATAACCCTAAAACAGAGAACATCCACAACCTACATGAAGTATGAATAAGAGCCTTACCTCACTCTCATGCCAGGCAAACCCAGAAAACTGTAGAAGATTGTTCTTGAAATCAATCGCCTGTAAATAACAAGCTCAACCATCATGTCAATTAAAAGAGAAGAACAAACGTTTAATTGCTCCTTCCAAAAGCAATGCAAACTCTGCCATATTTAGTCAGTAAAAAAATACCCTGATGCAAATGATCTACTCTACGTGCAAATAAATCTATAATATCCAATCAGCCTAGTTGCCAACAGGCATGTAGATTTAACTCCAAATTAATTAAAAATGAAATGATACAAAAAAATAAAAAAACAAGAGAAGGTCAATGATAAAATATAAAAATAATGAAGTTGAAGTGTAAAAAAACTATACAAATTGAACAGTTGAACTAACGCAGGATCATAGAATAAACATTTGAGCCTTTCCTACACACTTATATATCAAGTTTAAAGGTAAACAAATAAGATGATGTATCTAAGCTCAATTTCCAGCTACTTTCCATGATGCACAACAGTACAGGGGGTGAAGAAATTAAAATGAAAAGCTGCGTTTGCAAGCTCATAGATTATGAAAAATTACTATAACTAAGATTAACTAATATCCAACTTCATGAAAAATCCACCATCCACTTATTTAGTTACCTTTTAGCTCAAAAATTCCACCAATCACCTCTCCAATGAAAACCAGAACAAAGTGAGGCATGTAAAGTATTCTAAATACACATAAACAAAGGGTAGAACTGCACATAACAAGGATCTTTCCAGTTAAAATGATTTCCAAATGAAAATACATTTCAGAAATTCAACACACCTTTCCTTTTCTCCCAAAAAGTGTTTGATGTAAGAATTTCAGATCAGCTGGCTTCTTCCTTGCTAACTTATATGCCACTAACATTGCAATGTAAAAACAAGCTTATTAGCCAGTGATGCAGCAAATGAAGCACCATATGTAAATAACAAAATTTATCAAGGAATATGGTTAAGTTCTGATGTAGGATAAAACCTTAATAAACTAAATTTTAGCAACAAGAAAAAGAAAAAGAAAAAAAGAAACAATGTAAAACAATAAGAAACACTCGTCAGAAAAGAATGAAGGGCTAACTGAAACGTATATAGCAATGGCTATACTTAAAAACAAAACAATAAATTGGCTTCAACTCCAATCACTGAAACCATTACATGGCCAATAGTGCCATCTCTTCCTTTTAATTCATTCAATCAGCCAACATCTGCTGGATGATTTCTAGATAGCCTTACTTATGGGCATCCAAGCATTAAGAAATTAATAATTTTGAATATAATCATAGAAGCCTTTTGGACTTCACTTACAGTTAATTATAAAAGCACTACATTTCGCCTTAGTTATCTATCTTTGAATTATAACATAGACTATAATAGAAAATTCAGCAAGTTATCCAAAGCATCAAGAATGGTGCCTTTTAGAATATTCTAGGAAAGCATATGGCCAGTCAAAGAATTAAAACTATATTGAACATCAGTATCTATTCTTCCACTTAATTTGTATTCATTACTTTCCCTGGAACACAGTTCCATAGTAGACTCAAGGTGATGCTACCATTTGGTAACAAGATTTATAAATACATTTCTTGACGTTGATGCATAGAACATCCAATATGATTTTAGATAAATAGTAAACGAAGATTTCACACAAAATTGTTTAATTAATGAAAACTTCAAGCATATATTATGGGACAACCTATTTAGTGCTCTGCATAGTTCATTTATTTTATGAGCCAACAAACTACTTACAAGATTCACAAAGATGAACAATTTGCACAACATGTGCATTACTAATTGTTGAAATGCCATTGAAAATCTATGCTTGATGTGAAGGTTTCTCAACAAGCATATTATACACTGTTCAAATGCTACTAAAAGTTCATGATAGACCAAGGTTTGTATAATGAAATTTATGTCAAAATAAAAAAAAAAAATCTATTTCAGCCTTTCAAAAAGCCAAAAAGGATAAAAAGTTAGCCAAAAAAGTATTCAAGAACAGAACAGTTCCACTAAGTGAAACTGCAGCCCTCGGATTGAATATTCTCCAGCATCCTTTACAATAAAGAAATAATAACAAATAAACGATAGTTTTGATATAGACATAATAGTATAAATTTTCCATTACAAAAGACAGGATCTCTTGAAAAGAAAATCAATGTACCACATGCATGCAACCCAAAGGCAGTGATTAAGTGAAAAATAAGCATCCAAAAAAGCAATTTTTAGGAGAGAATCAAACCATGCTAACGGTGCCAATAACAAAGGAGTTACTTGAATCATACCATTGGGAATATCTTTCAAAGGAGTTCCTCGGCCCTACAAAGAGCAATAGTTTTTGGAAATAAGTATCATAAGAAAAAGAGCAAAGCATGCTTTTAGGGATAAAATAATAGCAAAATAAGAAAGTAAGCACCTTCTCTATGACAACAGTCCGATTTGGCTCTTTCTCAATAACTTCCACTAGTCTCTCAACAATTTTCCTTTCACGAACAGGACGCTCTCTAGAAGTTGACAAAGGACTAATCGACAAATCCTTAGCATTTTGCTCACTTTCTCTTTTCTCCTTTGCATCTGTATTTTCCTTTGTTTTACCTTCAACATTTCCCCTTTCCCTGCTTCTTTTTCTTTTCAAAGAGACGTTTTCTGTATTTCCATCATTCTCCCTATTAACATCATCTTCCTCAATTGCATTCTCTTCCTCATATCCCACACTTCTTACATTGTCTTTCTCCTCGTGTCTCTCATTAGCTGCTGCATCCTCATTCATAACTTTCATATTCATGGCCATCAAATCCTTGATTTTGTTGACCTTTGTTGTTTCCCCATTGATTTTGGTCTCCATCTCACTCTTTTGTTCACAATCCATAACCTCTTGAACCTCATGCATGTATTTACTATCTTTCAATCTCACCAAAACATTGTCATCTTTATCAACATTAATTTCTTCAATTCCCTTCTCATTGTCACCTATCACATCATTGTCATCACCTTTCTCTTTACCATCATTTGCATCATCTTGTTCATCTTTTTGGTCATTTTTCTCTCCACTATCTTTCACATCATTGATGGATTGCATAGTATTTCTATCTACAATATCCCTCAATCCTTCAGTGACACTATAGTTGTCAACACACATTTCTTCTCCCACGACTTTCTCGCCGTCATTCTTTAACTCATCAACAACCTTTTCCCCTTGTTCATTCTTGGTTTGCCTGAAATCTTTGTTTTCCTCAATTTCTGTATTCACCCCAACATTGTCCTTCTCTACACAATCTTTGACTTCACCAATAACTTCTGTGGCATCAACAGCTTCCGACTCTTCCTTAGCTTCCTCATCATGCTTCTTTTCCACATGCAAAGGTTCACCAGCAAATTTGTTTACTTCCCCATCAAGAGAATCTCCTGCATCCTTCTTTTGTTCCTCATTATACAATAAGTCCTCCTTTACTTCCTCATTCTCAACTACTTCCATATTCTCATTGTTTTCATTGTCCTTCACTTCCCCCACACCATCCCCATCAACTCCATCTTTCATAACATCAAGGTTTGCCTCTTTTAAACTCTTCTTGTCCACTCCATCATGCTTGATTACATCAACCACATCCCCTACCTCACTTGTGATTTCACAAGAAGTTTTTGTGGCATCATCAGATCTATCAAACCCATTGTCCATTGCAGAAGCTTTAAACCCTCAACTCTGCCTCAGCATCAGTTACTCCAATAAATGCAAAATCTAAAAACAGCTCAACGTCCAGCACTCAGTGCCAGCAATTCAAAGACTTCTTCTAAGCCATAAACCTTGATAGCAGAAAACAAAAGCAAACAAAGGACATGTGAATAGAATTAACAATAAACTAAAGAAGAAAGTATGAAACCAATACAAGAACTCCAACAAAACCCTCAGCGGGATTATCAGATACAAGGAAATACTAATTAAATAATAGGAAATTTGACTCCCCTAAATCAACAACGTTCAAAATAGTAAATTTAGTGGAATTATTCAGATTACTAGGAGCTCAGGGAAGAAACTTAGAAATCTCTAAAGAATCAAATTTTCCCGAACACGGAAGCAAATACCTTCAAACAAAAAAAAAAAAAAAAAAAAAATAGAAACATACACTTCGTCAGCAATTCTAATACCAAAATTGAAGAAGAGCAGCAAAGTTCGAATTTTGAAGTCACTCGAACTTCCCAAACAGCAAAAGAGAACAGCAACTCCTAAAAACTCCCAAAACCCTAAATCCCACTCCCTCGAGCTCACCTAGCAGAGAAGTTAAAACTCAAAAGAACTGCTCAATTTAGCCCCACATGTGACCCTAGGCAGAAAGAATATCCAATTACCTGGAAAATTCACCGTTACCGATCACAAATGACCAGCTCTCGCAGCGATTCGCCCGCTCTCTGCTTCCGCTCTCTCGCTCGCTCGAAGGCAAAGCCTAAGCAGGAAGGAATAAAAAAAGGGGTTTTTCTCTTTCCCTCCACGTCGAAAAGTTTTTGGACTTTTTTTTTTTAACCCCTCTTCTTCCGGACGCGAAGTCAAATTCCATTTAGCTTTATCCCCGCTTCGTCTCTCTCCAAGCGGTCTATTGTTGGCCAAGCTGTTTCAGGTGCCAAGTTAAATGCCACGTGGCAATAGTGGACCAATCTAAGGCCCCGATTGGTCTTGGAATAATGAATCTTAACCGTTCATATATTTCTTTCCTTCCGGATCAGAAACCTGGGTGATAGCACGTGGGGAACCGTACAGAAATCCATAGACAGGCAGAGAAAACGAATGGCATGGTGCCACGTAGCATATTAGTCAGCTAAACTCCTCAAGGTGAGGAACAAATTAAAAAAAATCTTTTTATAATAAAACATAAAAAAAACCATTCTAATGAAAGGGTGCCTTTTGACATGCCTGGTAAACAAGACAAGATTGTCTTTTGACTATTTTTGCTAACAAGGGATGAGCTTTGTCGCGAACAGTCTCGTGACCAACACAAGAAGATAGTACCAAGAACAAAGCTTGAGTTGGTAAGGTTTATTGAAGGCGACTAAGGATCTTTCTAATACAATAGAAAAAGAATTGGTCAAATAGTGGGACATTTCTGAAGATAGAAATCTCCCAAAAGGATGCCAAATTTGGATGAAAGAGATTGTAGACAAGCTCAATCGAACGGATGAAAATTTTCAGACAAAATTCAATTGGGAACTTGGATACTGACCTTTGTTTCTTATTGATCTTGGAGTTAGAATGGTCGCTTCTCTCTCCTGTCAATTACAACATGGCTCCGCTCGAAGGAACAGAACTAAATCAAAACCGGAATCAATTCACCGCTCAACTGGTTCGAACGTTTTTTGGGGCTTCGAGGTTCTTGAATGCGTACGTGTAGGAACTTCACTCAACTACCTCGTCACCGTTTCCTCTGGACTTGCAGGGTTGCTCGTTGACTCTGCTTCATCGAGTGCATGGTTAGGGACAAACGTAGTAGGAAAAGGGATAAACTTTCCTTCCGCGAGAGCCAGTAACCAATTGGGATCCATTTCCCTTATCTCGTTCTGGATCTCCAACTTTACGTGAAAGCTTGAATCTTACTGAGATATAACCTTAATTGTACGTTGTTCGCATTTTATATGTCATACCTATGTTTTGGTGTATACTTTCCTTTCAAGTTTTGGATTCTCTATCTAATTTTTATCCCCTGATAAGAAATGCGAATTGCTACAAAAACGGCGTCTGGTTTAGGGTTCTTTTTTTTTGCCTCATTTGAAAGAAAAGGATCTATGGTCATTTTAGTAATATCTGCATCGTACCTTCTTTTTATTGGAGTTTTCGAATGATTTAAGGTGCCGTGCAGGTCAATCATGCAGATGTTCGTAAACTATTTTGCTCAGCTGCTTCTGTGAATCCAATTACGGGCTTGATTTTACCTTGTGATTTTAGGTGTGGAGGAAAATAAGTATTCAGTAACTATGTCTCGATTTGTTCTTTATTGCCTAAAGAATTCTTCGTTTACGTAGTTTTGATCTTACTATTTTGTCCAATGTGCTTTTTTGGACACATTTTTCATGATCTTTCACTGCTAATTTGTAGTACCCTTATATCCGTTTGCTAGGGCAATTTTGCTTGATGAGCTAAAGTGATACTTATGGATTCATAACGTACGAAGCTGCCAGAATTGATCATGAAGAGCTTATTCAACACTCTGGAAAGTTTGTTACTTGAGTAGAATTCATAAGGATGGAACCTATGCATTCTAGAGATTCTTTGAAGTAGGTGATAAGCAGTGATGACATGTTGCCTTGTTTTGGTGACTTTAGACAATGATGCTGCTGTGATGTAGAGAAATATGAGGAACATCCAGTTTGTTGCTATCCTAATACTCTTTTATGTTTAGGCAGGTGTCTTAGAGATTCTAGCTTCATTAGTTAATGCAATGTTAATGTGTTGCTATTATCATACCTTTTGTTACTTGAGATTAATGCCAGAATTGATCAAATAATGATATTTGTCGAATGGTTAAAGTCCTAAACAAACCTTTTTTACTCGTGGTTTGTGGTCTTTCTGGTGACTATGGGATGCCTTTTTGAATGGATTGAGAAAATCCATTCCCTACAATGCATGTGATTAGGAATACTTAATTAGCTTCAATGCAATTTGGGTTGTCTGATGACTGGGCAATTCATCTAATAGCATATTTAACAAAGGATCAACTCTTCGAGATTGAGTTCAACTCCCTACTAATAACAGCCTAGACGAAGCTCCCTAGTGACTAGAGTATGACCCTTGCATGGTTCCTACATTCTCCTTTATGAATTTGTCTAAGAATGTCTTGTGCCTTTGGGAGTTGTAGGCACTTATAGAACAATCCATTGAATGACTTATGATAGAGTCATCCATGTATAACCAAGTATTGATAGCATACTTTTTTGAGTTAATGGGCTTTTCTTCACAAAGAAGGAAAGATGCCACCACTTTGCAAGTGAAGCAAGCCATCAATCTAGGATGGCTATCCTTTTGCTCTTGTGAATTGTGACTAGGATGTGGTCAAGAGGGTTAAGTTTTTAGTCTTCAACTCGTTGAAGCCAAACTTGGTGAAGTAATTAGCTTGTTTGTTCTTGCATTGGATCAAGGATAGTTCGATGTGATAGAGGTATTGCAATACTTCTCAAATGAGATTATTGCACTTGTGGAGGACTTGATTTTTTGCGTACAATGTTCCCATTCACCTAGACAATGACTAGTTGCTTATCATAGAAGTTGTGGGAAAAAAGAAATCTAAGCTTGTGTACAAAGTGTAGATTGTCAAGGATAGCTTTATGCTTGGCTAGTTTTTTTTTTTCCCCCAAAAATATGAGTTTTAGGTTGTGTCGAAATGTTATTCCTATGGGGATTGAACAAGACAATGATTACCCATAGTATTTGCTAGAGCTTTGCTAACAGATAGTTATCATACAGCATTTGATCAACTTTGGTTTGTTGCTTAGAAGTGGAGAGACTTGTGGTGAAGTCAACAAGAGCTTGCACCTTGATGGATGTATTTGATGAAAAGTCTAACATCTAAGCTCAACAGACCATTTAGACAACCATTTGTACACATACAATGAGTACAAAGTCTGCAAAAGCACATGGTTGGTCACAACCACAATTGAATGGGCTTTGAAGTATGGCCTCAGTTTTCTTGTCGAGGTGACCAAGTCTTGCATTTTTTAGACTAAAGAGTATTAAACAACAAATAAAATGTGTTAAAATTGGTAAAAAAACAAAGTATTTTCTTCATTTTATTTGGCTAAAGATCTAATGGTATCTAAGAAGGTGTCGAAGAAGCTCATTGTGGGGTTGCTCATTGTGAAATAAACAAGAGCGTTGATCCAAAGTTGCTACCCTTCAAGCAAACTTTGTTTTTTCTTGTGAAATTCATGCACATGCGCACTATCTATTGTTCTTCTTAAAGAGGACAGCATTTGTGAGCCATTCAAGATTCTAAATTTCTTGAATGAACCCCACCTAGATCAACTTTCACACTTTCTCCTTGATTGCCTCTTTCTTATCAACACAAAAGTTTCACCTCTACTTGACGAGACAATTCCATAGCATGATATTGAGTTTGTGTCATGCTACTCTTCTATCAATATTTATCATGTCTATAGTAGATCATAAAAATACATCAATATACTCATGAAGCAAGCCAAAGACTTGATCTTGTTGTGATTTATGAAGCTTTGTACTTAAAATTACAACCTTATTCTACTCATTACAAATATTTCTAATAGCATTATTATGCCAACTCAAAACCACCTTAGATTGTCACAAGCCTGGCTCTGGTTTGAAACTTTAAGCACACAGGGAAAGAAGAAACCATGATTCTTAAGTGGTTAAGTGATCGTAGTATGAGAAGCCCGTTATGAGCAAAACTGTTACAAACAATGTTGAAATTAACTATATGGGTCCTCCATTTTGGTCCCTTCATTAAGATTGAGTGATAAAGGTGATGGCACCCTCTGGGTTTAGGCTCTCATTGGAAAAGCCTAGTAGGTAACTATTTGGTGGCTGGAGGCCCTCGTGGCCAATGAATAACAAAAATATTAAATTGACCCAACTAATAATGTTGATAAGAATCTATCAGATTGGCAATATTAACGTGATGACAAGGGCATCGTATAAAGGTTTGTTTTTGTAAGATGCCTATAGACTAAAAGAAATAGATATACCATTAGGGTGATGTTCATAGGCATGGTGCATCATTGTTTGGTAGTGACATATTGTTACAACTGTGATAGCACTTGGGTTTATGCCAAAAGATTAACTTGGGTAGACTACTGTAACCCATCAGGAGGGAGGGGAGGAGGGGTAGAGAGACCAACTCATAAACTCGCGAGGTTTTGCTATAGGCAAAGCATTTGTACTAAGGTCCTCATAGCAAGGAAGCTGGTGGTTTAATGTTGTTGGCATCACTACCCAATGTCGACTTTGGTGTAGTCAAATATTAGGTCGTTGCAGACTAGCGTCGGTTGATTACATTGGTTACGAGTGAAAGACTGACTCTACTGGCTCCAAAAAGTTGACGATTACAATTGATTATAGGCCTAGGCAAGGAACTCTTGAAAGTACCTAGCTAGATTAGCTTATTAATCAATTGATCAATTGCTAAGCAATCGATGGCTATGTAGTTGAAGCCCTCATCATATCTATAATGCTTGTCAAGTAACTTGGGTGCTCATTTATTAGCGACGATGGTGGGTGAAGCTCTTGTTCTCTGATGGTTACCACAACCTCGCCCTTTATCATAGCAAGGATGTTTGTTTGTTTGCCCAAGTTACTTCATAGGTGTAGTCATGAATTTGATTGGTGATGATAAACTACAAAATGTATTATTTTTTCTACCTCCAAGAAGATAGTTGGAGTTTACCCAAGGTAGCCTTCAATCATTGGCAACAGGGCCATGAGCTCTATGGGAATCCTAATAGGCTTACATGAATTCCTTCATCTCCTTGAAGGATCTTTGTGAATGTTGGGCTAGCTCAAAGTAGAGCTTACAAGGTTGAAGTCCATATTAGGGAACCAACTATGCAATTCAATGGCTATAGCTGTAAGAGTATCCTTAAAATAATTAATAAAATCACTTAAGGCCTTATCCTCACCTTGCACTAAGATGAGAAACTTATTGTCCCAATAGTCAATGTGGGTTGTGATAGCAAATTGTGCAAGAAAACGGTGATAAAGTTGGGTGTAGTGGTAGACGGAGGAGCCATTTAGGAGACTCTAGTGCCTACATATAAAGGCTTAACTTCGTCGAAAAAGGGAATTCACATCGATGCCTTTTTGAATCCTGATAAATGATCATCTATTGCCTATTACGATTTTCATTTAGCTAACAAAAAGAAGAGATGGGTGATTGATGAAAGGGGACCAATCATTGGTTGGATGCAAGGATGTGGATACTCATCGAGTGGTTCATTGAAAACCATCATGAGCAAAGAGATTGCTTCTGAGGATGATCAATAAAAGCTAGGGGAGAGTACAAAGAGTAGCCTTCCATGGGCCCAGTTGATTTATTCATCTTTGTTCTGTTGCTTTAGGAATCATGTTGCACTCTAAAAGTGCAGCCACATAGTGAAAGAGAATTGGTGAATGCTGAATGTGTCTATGACTATTTGGATAAATCAACTACAGCTAAGACAATTATTAATCTTGCTAAGCGAGGTTGGTAATATGAACCATTGGTGGTATAGTTGTGCTCAATTTATTAGCAATTTTTTCTCAATATCTAATCATCTTGATCATTTTACTAACCCCTTTCCATTTTTTTTGTAGTCTATCTTTTTAATCATAGAAAAAAAAATTGCAGCATCTCATATATCATAATATGGTCTTTGAATGATCTATTTTTAGTTAGTTGACTCTTTCTAAGTTCATTAATTGTTGATAAACTAATTTTCTTAAGTGTACTCACTTCTAATTACATTTTTTTGTAGGTTCATTAATCATTTGTATGACACTCATCTATTTGCATATTTGAATTTCACTAACTAATATTATATATTGCATAACATTGGATTTAACTATAACCTTATAAGATTATTTTTAGTATTAAGTATGATGTTTTGTTCACATAATTGATCTACCTTTCTTTATCACAATGACTTCTATTAGAAAAGCATCATGTTGATAAAATTTGTTGAGTGAGTGATATTGGAAATAGAATGCAAAATTAATCAAAAAAATAGAATTATCCTTGCAAAAGAATTATTCTAGTTGCTTCAACTCCCTTAAACAAACATAATTAAGGAATGTCAAACACTCTCATGGAGAATAAATTCGAAGATTGTGAAGATTTGAAAAAGGAAACATAAGTAGAAGAGATGTGATAAAAGAAAAAGAAAAAGAACTTAATTTTTATTGTGGGTTTGCTAAAATTTTTAAAACCTAAAATAGATTTTTTTTTCTTCTACAAATTAGGATAAATAAGGATACTTGGAGCATACTAATCATCACTTGTGATTTATCTCTATCCCTTAAGAATGTTTATGCCTCAAACAACCCCAAAAGATTTACATTAGCAAATTTAATCTATATCAAAACTAGATGTTTGGAGGTAACTCTAAATCTAGATCCACTTGCTCTTTGATATATCCAATTTTGTTGTTGAATATGCTGAAAGTAGAATCTCATCAAATCAAAGCAATATCTGAAAAATAATCCCATTATCATAGTGATTTGATTTAAGTCGACACGAAACCGTATATCTTGGATTTTCTAAATTGGATTTCATGAGATTAGATGTACGATGGGTCTGATCAAACATCCTTATCAAGTTTTTGTTAGGAGATCTAAGAGTCTGATTTGTCAATTGGATGATCTAATAAGGTCTTTTACTTCAATTGTTAAAAATTCATATTTTTTTTCAAAAAATTTAATTACCTATCAAATAGGATGACCACTAATTGGACAATTCAATGGCCAAAATGGATTGTCCGATCTACTCCTATCTCATTTTGTTGCACCTTTTTTTCATAGAATTGTTTATTGATTTTATAATCGTAGCACTTTGATAGATTTATAACTAATTCTTTGATCATGGGCCTAAATTGCAATGTTGTAACTACCCTTGATCTTCTTTGTCTTTGGTCATGTTAGGTGGAAAGTTCTTGACTCATGGTGTTGCTTCGGTCATGCTTCTCTTGTGTAGCAGTTTGCTCATTGACTTTGGTGATTAAATTACCACATCAATGTTTCCTTCATGTATTATTAGGGTCATGTCTCCTTAGACAAAAAGATATGATTTCTTCCTCTTACTTGAAGATGTTTCTCCTTCAAATTTGGTTTTGCTTTTGCTAGAATCCTGTAAAACAAGGTCTTAAAAACTGAAATATTTACCTTTTTTTCCCATTGTTGTGAGAACTATGCAAAACAAGATAGTGAATGTTATCCTTTATGAGCCAATACTTTTGATCTGTTGATTGCTTTCTTATCACATAGATAAAGACTCCCAAGCAGAATATTATAGACATCAAGGGTCGTTACATTTTAGGTAATGTTATTAATAAAATCTCTTGAATTGTAGACTTGATGGTTACTGTCTAATCACTTCATATTGTATATCATCAGAAATCCACCCAAGTATATTTGGGCTCAAATGTGATTGTGTTGTCAAACTTAGTTCCTTTAAAAACTAGACTGAACATCTACCTTCAATGATTGCCTCCATCAACTTGATTTGAGTTGGAGATAGATGTTGAAAACCTCCTCTCTCTGTTTAGCAACAAATTGCCTCTTTCTTTTCATCATTGCCATGTGAGGTTAGGTTCTATGACTTTTAATCCTTCCAATGCCTTTTCTCCTTCAACAATAAATTTTTTTCTCTTTTCAGATTTTTTTCTCCCTTTTCATTTCAGGGAAGAGGTACCAACAGCTCTATGCTTAGGCGTTTGGCAATGGAATCTCCTACACTAGAAGAATTGGTTTAGAAGACTTATTCTTCATACCATTATCATTTCTTTTATCATTGTTGCTGTCTTGGTGATATTGCTTTTGTCAGTCATTCTATATGTGCTTTTTGATTACCTCAGCATATTAACTTGTATGTCGAATCATTGTGATAGGAAATAATATCAATCAGTGGTAAGATGTTCATGCAAGTTAGACATTGAGATTCACACCAATCGCCACTACTTGTCAATGGGACTGTGTTGTACTCCTGTCCTAATTGTCCATGTTATTAACTCAAAGTTTGCCACCTTCCTCACATGAGATAGAACTCATTATGTTGGAGTTTTTTATAGTTGCTCTAACTACCCCCACCTCCAACTTTGGAGTAAAGAAGGGCATGTAAGCATGTTAAAGCATGATGATTGAGTTTAAGGCACACAAGCGTAACCTTATCACTGATGGAATTGTTATATAGAGAAATAGGTCTTCAATTGACTAATTTAAGAATGCAACTTTTCAGCATTGACTTCGCTATCATAGATTGTAGTTCAATATTGCTATTACCTTAAACGGTCTAGCTTAGGCATCTGCAATTTTAGGTGCAATCATATTGAAGCCATTATTTTTAACATATGGGACTTAATGTAGACCAATGTCTTGGTTGTCATTCATGTTTGTTTCTACTCAAGAATCTCATTTTCACTTATGTGGCTACTATTTTAGAACCTTCGTCAGTAGCTCAACTTGTAGGATTAGTGTTACGAAAGATGCTTCCGACATTGTAGGTGTTTCTTTTCATTAAGCCATTGCTTCGCCTCCTTCGTAGACACTGTAGGTGTCTCTATTGTTGTGCAATTATACCATATGATTCTATGCAAACTCCTCCATATATGTTATGAAAAAAAAGTCTAAATCGATCTAATTTGTTACTCTACACCAAGTCTTTTTAGAAGATAAACCCCACATTGATAAGGACTTGCTAAGGAGTGATATTGGAAATAGAATATAAAATTAACTTAAAATAAAAGAATCTGTGCACAAAAATTCTTCTTGCTACTAAAACACCCAAATGCGATTAAGGAACTCAAACTTATGTAGAGAACAATTCGAAGATTGTAAATATTTGAAAGTGAAGAAGAAATAAATGTGAAAGAAGAACTAGACTATATTTAATCGATTCAACAAAATGGCTAAAACTTATTAGTGCTGTACTAAAACTTAGGATACTTAATAGATTGATCATCATTTATGATTTTTGTGTATCCCTTAGGGAACTCCTTTTTACAAATTAAAGGGACTAAGGGATTTACATCAGTAAATTTTATTTATCTAATTTTAAGCATAATTTAAAGGATGATCAAATTTGGATTTTTTTAAAAAAACGTCAAATTTAGCCCAAATTTTTTGGATGATTCTTAATTTATTATTGGATGTGCTATAAGTAGCATCCCATCATATCAAAGCAACATCAGAACATCTAATCCTACTTAATAATGTTTAGAATTTCAATTGACAAGAAATCAGAAATTCTAAATTCTCTAAATTTGATGCATCTCTTGAGCAGATCTGGTTTGTAATAATGGATTAGATGGCCCCTCAATTAGGTCTTCTGTTTCCATGGCTAAAAACTTTTCTTAGTCAAACAAGTTGATCAATCTTATCTGATGATTCAATTAGGGATCACATTGTGCAATCGATTCTTCCTACACCGGTAGGGAGAAAGGCCTTCTATAAGACAGGGTGATTGCATATCCAACAAGATGATCATTGGATTGGATGGACTGATCTTTTGAAAGACTTTTCCTGCCTATGTTTTGTTTCACTTTTTGATAGAATTGATTTGCTAATTTTATGAATAATCATAGCACTATAATAGGCTTAGGACTGATCCCCCCATCATCAACACACGAAACACTCCATTTTTCAAACTTGTTTGAATGTTATTGACATCACATTGTTTCTTTATTTTGAACTACAAACTCAACATAACTATTTTTTTTTTTTTTTTTTTTGGAGTGAACACATTCAGCTTTAGATCAATTTAGAGGAAACCCATGTCAAATGTTCACAACAAAGAATAAAAGCTTCTTTTACCATTTCTAAAGCTTTTCACATCTTTGTGCTCCATAATAAAAAATGGTTTGTATTGTTTCTGGGAGTTTTGCAAATTGGGTTGTGGGCACAGCTTGCAATAGTGTTTCATCCATATTTTGTTGACAACCATAAGCTCACCTATACAGAAGTTTGCCAACATGCAGAACCTGATCAAGCACATTTGAAGTATACATAAATGGCTGATAATTCTGCAGAGCAAGCCTTGCTCTCAAGGTTAACAGAACCTCCTGAGAGATCACAGAAGATGGGAACTTCCAAAAAAAGAAGATATCGCCGCTGTAAAACTGCTCCCTTTGGGAATGCTCCCATGGACCTAGACAAAGACAATGGCTCGTCCCCAGTCTCAAGTTACATCTTCAAAAACTTCCGCCCAAGCTTCAGGCTGGTTTTTAGCCTTCTGGCCCTCTACCTTATACTTGGCACTACATGTTTCTATTTCGTGAGACATCAAATTGTTGGCAAAAGGACATATGCAATTCTTGATGCTGTTTACTTCTGCATTGTGACAATGACCACAGTAGGCTATGGGGATCTTGTGCCGGATAGTGCTGAAACTAAACTCTTGGCTTGTGCATTTGTGTTCAGTGGAATGGCCATTATTGCTCTCTTCTTGAGCAAAGCAGCGGACTACCTTGTTGAGAAGCAAGAAGTGCTGCTTGTCAAGGCACTACATTACAGAGCGAAGGTTGGCAAGCAACAGCTGCTAAGGGAGATTGAGACACACAGAGTCAAATATAAGTTATTTTCAACCACTGCTGCACTTCTAGTTCTGGCAACTGCAGGGACTGTAGTTCTTGTGAAGGTTGAGAAACTGAGCGTTGTTGATGCCTTCTACTGTGTTTGTGCTACTATTACAACTCTGGGTTATGGTGATAAGAGCTTCTCTACAACAGTGGGGCGAGTTTTTGCTGTATTCTGGATTTTGGCAGGCACCATTGGCTTAGCTCAGTTCTTTCTCTACCTTGCGGAATTGCATGCAGAACAGCGTCAGAAATCCTTGATCAGGTGGGTGTTGACGCGGAGGATGACCTTTGTTGATCTTGAAGCTGCAGACCTCGATGATGATGGGCTTGTGAGGTAAAAGCAAATCCATCATTAGTTTAATTTTGTACTTTGGTATTCTTGTTGGAATTCAGGCAAGTTGGGTTGTTCTACCATGGAATTATTTTAAACAGTCTTGGGTTTACAAATTGTGATTCTTATCTTCAATTTTTCTGCAGCCCTTCTGAGTTTGTGTTGTCTAAGCTGAAGGAGATTGGAAAGATCAGCGAAGTGGATATAGCAATGGTGATGGAGGAGTTTGAGAACTTGGACGTGGATCAATCCGGCACGATATCGAGTTCTGATCTGGTTCTTGCTCAGTTAAATAGTTGATGAATTTTGCATTGAATAGCCATCTTTAACAACATCATCAAAGCTATGTACCATGCTTCAGAGCTTGAAGTTTTCATGTAATTTTTTTTTTGTTCATGCTGTTTGGTTTGTGTTTCTGCTGTGTTGATGTAAAATACACTCTTTATCAAGTAATGTTCAACTTTCCAGTTACTTATCATGTAGTTCTAAGGATGTTGGTTTAAACGATGATACTAATAGTACATGATTTCAGATATTTGAGTTTTTGATATCAAAAATGTTTGAGAAGATGTTGTGCTTGATTAATAAGTTAAATTTTCTCAAGAATATATGTTATTCCCGAACATTTCTTCTTTGTGCATATTAGAGAAGGCATTCCACAAAAAGATTAAACCCATGCAGAGCAATCCAATGCAACGAAATTTCCAGACACAGTAGAGGAAGTAAAACCCAAAATGAAGCAAAAAAGGGCACAATTCTATTTGTTCTCTTGTCAGCTAGTACGCTTAATCTTATTTACAGAAGCTAAAAAAAAATACTCCAGAAAATGAAGAACAAGGAAGCAAGAAAACAAGTAAAAATTAAAACTAAATAGCTCACAGGTACTTCACTCTATCAAGAGCTAGGGCGACAGCTGCATGGGAACTCCAAAAGAATGATGAAAGATGAACTCTTGGCCGCCCTAAGATACTGTACTGTGCCATTCATTATCTTCACAAGATTCTGGCTTATGTATAGACCAAGTCCCTCCTTAGAAACACCTGGGCTTTGGTGAAACATCTCTTGCACAAGAGACTCAGGAATTCCAGGTGGAGGATGAATAATCCTGCATCAAATTAAGCCAATAACATAAAAAGAAAAATCTTAGATCAGGCATTCATGGCACATCTTGCATGTAAAGCACCGACGAGTATGTTTAGATTTCAGAAAGAAAAGTTTGTCCAATCAGCTTAAATTCAAAA
This sequence comes from Vanilla planifolia, assembly GCA_023846275.1. Lineage (NCBI taxonomy): Eukaryota > Viridiplantae > Streptophyta > Magnoliopsida > Asparagales > Orchidaceae > Vanilla > Vanilla planifolia. The sequence continues at coordinate 38,318,541 of CM043870.1, read as the reverse complement.
GAATATGTTTGGAATGTTATGATGCCATCAACAACTTGGTGCATGAAAGATCTCAAATGCACAGATTCAAATGGACCCAAAAAGTTTCATCGTTCAAAAGCATTGACTAACTAATTTTTTGAAACTGTTTCATTGATGGAATGATGATTAGAAGTTACCTGATCTCCAAATGAACAATCTGCAATCCACTTCCTATATTTTTCTTCATCGGAATGATGCGTATAACCACCGATCCCTCTGCTTCTGGGGTGAAAAGAAGAGCATTTAAAAGGAAATCTGACAAAACTTGCTGAAGCCTTAAATTATCTCCATATAGATACAATACTGATACTTCTGTAGGGGAATCATGAACAACGGGCACCTGGCGTTTCCTACTTAGATCCATCGTTTGGAATAATACTGCTTCAATAGCTTCTCCAAGGTTAAATTCTACCATGTTCAACTCCAAATAGCTGAATAAAAGAGGAACATTAGCCATATTTGTAGTGCTATCACAGCTTATCACAACATATTGTTTGAGTGCAAGGCTTCAAACAGTAACAATAAGCACAACATGTGGTGCCAAACACGAATGTCAATTTGTGCAACCAAATAAGATTTAGTGTAACAGTTAAGTTCAACACAAACTAACCCAATTACAAAATGGGGTAGAATTCCAACCCAAATCTGATTTTGATAAAAGCCCAGACACAAGCCAGATGGTAGAAATCAAGCGGATAGAATATATCAAGCATCATTGTTGAATATGCCAGAGACAGTCGCTTCTAAAGGGCGACAACATTCAGAACTCATGATGGTGCCAATGCTATTCCATAGCACCAGAGATCGAACAGAGGGTAAGCGAGCAGCCATCACCAAGGATGGTCACAACCTTTGGCTTGACCGCAAACAAAGATAAGGGAGCCCAAGGAAAACAAACCAACACATATTATGATAATAATAACAATAGTTAAGAGAACTTCAAAATTATTCTTGGATGAACTGTATGAATCTTCCTCTAATACTACTAAAAATAGTGCAAACAATTGTATTCGCCTGCCATGTAATACAAATTAGTGTTGCTGCTGCAACACAAACAGAAGGCACAGACTTCTCCATGCATGATTCCTATAGCCTATACAGTTGTGATGTATTTGCCAAAAAGCTAAGGATTCTCGAGCATGACATAGTTGAAAACATAATACACGATTGAGAACGGTTCGCAATCATGTCTTGAAAAGAAGCTTTAGATTTAATGTTAATTGAATCAAATTAGCATTTAATTGCAACAAAAAATCTAAATATGAAACTTCCTACAGACTACAGCTGTAGATGAAGTTAAGGACAGTAAGACTGCACAATACTTTGCCCATAGTTTACAAATCAAACATCATGAAATGCCCATTAGTTCCTTTGAATTAGTTCTTGATGCAAGGAAGTTTCTTGAGTTCTTAAAACGGATAGCTAGGTTTGTTGATTTCGTAACAATTACATAAAATTATATTGTCATTAAAATACTCTAGTTCATATCAAATGTCTGAAATGTCTTCTTCTTCCTATTCTAGTAAAATTCTAACCCTTGCAAAAACAAAACGCATCAAACCATTTCTAGTGTCATAAATATCAAGATGTCATCCACCTCTCACAATTTTATTTCCATGAATGCCAATGCCATGAACCATAATTTAAGCCTCGAACAATATCCAATTTATGACAATGGTAAATAACCTCAAGCTCAATCTCACCAATGATCCTCTTACTTCCATTCAACTAGGCAATGGAAACCAATTAGAAATTTTCTAGCAATCAGCTTCTCCTTCTCACAAGGTAATGGATTTCAGCAATGGCAAAGAACATGGTTGTGGTAATGGTAGAAAAATTGGCCACAGCAACACCGAAAAAGAGTGGTTGGAGAAAAAATGTGAAAAGGGTATTAAGGAGTAAAAGCCTAGTCTAGCTTTATTATTAAAATAGTAAATATACTTCACAAGAAGAGCATTCCACAGACAAACAAAGGTCAATTTTAATAGTGGTAAAACCTATATACAATTTTATAGAATTTACAAACTTAGCTGCTTATTTTTGAATCTCAAAGGACTACCTATAACAAGAATCTTTTCCTCAAGGGACTACCTATTCAGTAAAAGCTAGTTAAACCATCAAGAGAAACAAATAAGATTAGAAGGCAGTACGTACCACTGTTCAATTTTTTCCAAGTCTCTGTCATCCAAGATCTTCGCCAGTTGTTCCTGGCACAAGGAGCTTGCCCTAATGATACGCTTTTGCTCCTCTGTTAGCTCAGAAGCTTCCATTAACTTATGTGTAAACAAAATTCCTTGAAGGGGGTTCTTAATTTGTTGACGAAAGTGAACCAGCTCCTTTAGAGTGCTGTTGGCAGCCTGCTCAGACATTCTTTGATACTGCAAAGCATGTTGAAGCTCTGGGCTGGCCACATGCAAAAAGCATAATGCCCCCGTTACCTTACCTTCAGCAGTGCTCTTCTTGTTTGCAGAGAGCAATACTTCTACATACTTACCACTTGCATCATATAATCCCAACAGCAGCTTCTCCACAGCTTGCCCAACCATCACTCCATTAAGCACTATACTAAGTTTTGTCAAGGTATCATGATCTTTGACCCTGCAGCCAGAATTCTGAAGTGTAAAGACCTCACCAATAAGCATTTTATCAATTGCCTCCTCTCTTTTCAAACCAGAGAGTTCTTGCATTGCTTTATTCCACTCAGAACAATAGCCGTACTCATCAACCATGAATATTGGTGGGATAAGTGTGCTCGAATTTCTGACTATTGCAATATAATCGCCTTGAATACGAGTGTATTTCTCCATAACCATTTTATGCAGTGTCACATCTTGACCTACAAAGCAAACCCCTACAACTTTATCCATTAGATCATGGCTACAGCATGCATTCACCACCAAGATGATGGGTCCATGTTTTTTTTGAGGGCCAAAGGTTTTGAGCTTAATTTCCACATTATGCTCTTCTTTACCTGTCAACAGAATATGGAAACGTTCATGGCTGATATCAGGAGCCCAAGGAGGTTACAATTTTGTCAGAGGATAAAAAAGGCAACACGAGATTGAAAACAAATCAAAATTACAATAGATGAGCCTTATATTACCTTGCAAGGCCAAGGCAAGGACATTCCTGACAACTTCTACAGATTCATCATCAATAAGGTTGAGGAGAGGCATTCCAATAGCATCTTGCACAACCAAACCCGTTAGCTCAGCAGCCTTTTCATTCCACCCATTTAAGATCCCAGAAGCATCAACAGCCAAAATTGGCACCGTTGCAGTCTCAATTAGACGAACCATTTCACTTGTAACAGCACGCAGTTCATTCACCACTTGGAGTTTTGTTTCTTGATGAGTTTCTGTTTGAACTATGGACTTTGACTGATAATCATCAACCCCAGGTTCGAGAGAGCCACGCAAAATTAGTTGCAATGAATGGATAGCATCCATCTCAACATCTTCCCAAGGAAGGCTTTGTCTCTTCACCACCTCCAAAAAGGCTTTAAAAGAAGCCCTTGGGTGCATTTTACAGTCTTCATTGTTTTTTTCTGTGGGTTCATCCTTAGCCCCTCCCCACTTAATTTCCTTTGCAGTGTGTGATCTGAACCAAAATAAGAAATCACTGGAGGTAATTTTGATCGTAGCCATTCCACAAACAGCATCACCAAGGGCATCACTACCAGGATAACCTGCTTCTGTTAAGCTGTCAGTGCTTAATCCGGTTGAACCATTGTGGTACTCTTGAAGCCATGTGATGATATCCTTTATCTGTGCTTTGGTGGGTGTTATGCCCAGCAGCCAAAACTGATTATGGTAATAAAGTGCTGCACCATTGCACTTGACAAGGTCCATAACATTAGGTGTTTGTGTAAAAATACCAATCGGAGAATCTCTAAGGATCATGTCACAGAGAACAGTCTGTGTGCGGAGTATATGTTTCTCCTTCGCTTGAGCTGCTAATTCCACCTCTTTGTTCAGCTGTATGCCAAAAACTTGAAGTAAAAACTCACATGCATATCTAAGGGGGAATGGCACAAACCTAGGACTTGCATGATGACAAACTATCAACCCCCATAGCTTCATTCTTGGTTGCATTTCACCATCTTGTTTATCAACATCTAGCTCGTGATCATCATCAGCATCATTTATTGTTATGGACAGCACAAGGGAGGCAATAGATCCCATGTTGGCCATGTACAAGGAATGACAGCCATGAGGAGCTCTCAAGGTGGAGCCACACAGGCTTACAGGCTGAGTCAACCTTGGATCTTGGATCACTTTAACTGGCTGAGCAGAACAATCACATATCATCCTAACCTTGTTCTTCATGAACAAAAATCTTGAAGCCTGTGGGATGTCTGTGGCCGGATAGTGCAATCCAATATAAGGTTCTAAATCAGATCGTCGACACTCAGCTACAACTTCACCATGCTCGTCTTGATGAAACTTATAGGCCATTACCCTGTCATAACCTGTGAGCTCGCTCACCTCCCGAACCAAGACATCACAAAGAAGTGAAATGTTTCCGCTAGGCAATGACTGTAACTTTGAAATCGCCTTTGCGGCCAATTTATACGATTTTAGTGCTCCAGCAGCAGACACCGGCACATCTGCAGGATTAACAGGCTCCAAGTCCATGACCAATCCTTCCTCAGCTCGATGAAGAATAGCATAAAATGGCTTCCCAGAGCTCCTGCAATGTACTAGTATGGGATTGAGGAGACTGACCTCCCCAAAGCTTGCAGCCTTCTGCAATGCAATGGAGCCTGGGGACCTGAAAAGTGTGCGAGCATCCATACCAATTGTTAAAGCTTCCAGCTGCTGCTGCTCAATACTTGGGACAGCATGGGGAGCCAAATCAAGCATCTCGGGAGCATTTTCACTGTAAGCTATGATTGCAAATGTCCGACTATCAACCAACACCATGCACCCAAATGGTTGAATGAATTGCCCCCGTTGCATTCGCTGGAGGTAGGCTGAGACCGAGGAAGAGGGGATGCCACTGCTTCCTGCCCCGCTTGTGGGACGGCTGGCAGCTCCCATTGATGTGGAGTAATCAAAGGGCTGCTCAGAGTCTTCAAACTCAGCATCGAGCTTGGCATCTAGGGAGGTCTGAGCAACCACCCTTGCACTATGCTTGGAGCGAGCCAAGCCACTCCGGGAGCCGCTCCCTTTGTTTGATTTGGATGACATCTTTCAATACCCTATATTCTTAGCTTCACATCTACACGCATAAAACAACGTAGAGAAGAGACGGCAGGCAGAGAATGCACCAGAATATACATTGAGGATTCCGAATTACCAATCAGTGAAGGGATTGTATCAATTAAAAGTGTTAATCATAAAGCCGAAAACAATAATTAAACGTCAAAAAAGAAAGAAATGAATCATAACAGAGCACCTCAACAGTGAGCGAAGCACAAGCTACCCTGATTTTTGACCCACAAACCAAACAATCTTCCAAACAAGCTCATGGCTTTGGCTGAGCAAATATCAAAACAGCACCGATGAACAAAAAAGATGACTGACGATTCAATTCTCAACAAGAAAACACGCAAACGGATAAAAGTGGGGAAAGAAAGAAGAACCTGATTCTGCGCTAAACTCAAACAAAAAATAGGGCTTTCCCAAGCTAAAGTTCATCGGATATTAAACTCGGGAAACCCTAAGAAGAACCCACCTAAATATCACCCAAGCACCCTCTTTGAAAGACCAAAACAGTGTTCTGCGACCAACAAAGCACGACGCAAGGCTACCAGTGCTTGACAAAGAAGAAATCATGAACTTAGATGCTTCACCGTAGTAAAAAAAAAAAAAAAAAAATTAAAAGGACGACAGAGAATCGAAGATAAAGAAGCGACCTTTCACGTTTCACGTGATTGAGTCGTTGATGTTCCCTCTCGTAGAGTGCTAACGAATGGATTAAAAACGAAAAATCAAAATATTTATATTATATTTCATCCAAACTGACTGAAGCAGCTCTGCCGACTCGTGAATTGGTAGTAACTTTGCGGACGTCCGTACGGCGTTTCGGAGGCAAGACAAATAACCGCCGTGCATAAGCGGCGTAGCCAATCCAGGAAGGTATTGCACGAGAGAGTAACGTGGGCCCGAAACATGGCACGTGATGGACACGTGGGAAACACGATCCGTGTCGAACTACAGGTCCACCGAAGTAGAATAAGTGTGCGGGCCAACGCCATGTGGTTTCCACCCAACCGGACTGACCGGTTCCACTGGTTTTCTGAACCATACGAAGTTTTGCGGGTGGGATGACATGTCTGCGAGTATCCACAAATTAACATTTCATTCACATGAGATTATACCTGCATTTATTTTTACTTGTTATTGAAATTTTTTTTGATGAATATGATTTTTGGAAAAATATATATTTTTTAATTAAAAAATTATATTTTGAAATATGATTAGATCAATATCAAATTACACTTCCACAAATACTACTATAAAAATTTTAATTTTCAAAAAATATGATTTCTAAACGCAAGTTTTTATTAAAAATATATATTTACAACAAAAAGGGTTTCTTTTTTTCAATTCAAAAAATAAAATAAAAAACACTAATAATAAAATAATACTAAAGATTAATTCTATCTTTATTAAAAATAAATACTAATTAATCATATTATAATACTAATAACTTTAATAAATACTTATTGGCAAAATATTTGTCAAATATATAATTTTTTAATAACACTCAGTAATAATATTTTTAAAATATATCTTTAGTTAATCATATTAATATTTAATAACAATATAATGAATATAATATTCATATAATATCAGTTTTGTTTGATACATTCTAAATGAAGTTTCTCAAATATTCTATAAATTTTTTAAATTCTGTTTGATAGCGATGTTTATTAAAAATGACATATAAAAAAATAAATTAATTAAAAAAAATTTGATAAGAAGAAGTCAAACAAGACCTTAACCTGACTTTGTGGCTGAAGAGCGCTACGATCGAGGGAGATCTTGGATTAAAAATTTGAGAACATTTTTTATTTAAAAAATAATATAAATAACTGTCGTCATCATAAAAAAACTAATAAAAAAAACCAAGTTAAAAAGTTATCGAATATTATGGCTAATTTAATATTTGTTGAGAAATTGTTTTTATTCAATTAATAATTATTATGTTTTTGGTAAGTTATGATTTTGTCGCCTAAAAATAGCTTAGCTAAGAACAGGATGACAATCGATTATAATAATATACAACAAGCATTATAATCATCTAAAATATTTTATTAAAAATATTAAACAAGCATTATAAAAAGTTTAATTATAGAAAGAAAGTCACTAAAATTATGAACCACACTCACAAGTTTTCTCAGTTATATGATATATTCTTCTTAAGATGTCGTTCTATATAAAAAGTTTTTTTACTTCTCTCTTCAATCCTTTTGCAGATAATTAAAGAAAAATTTGTAACGTGACATTATTGTATTCATCGTAGTCATTTGCAAACAATGATAATATACATTGAGCTATTGAAAAGACATCAAATTTGTAATCAAGATGGTGTAATATATTTACATTTTTATCATTTACTATTTTATATGTATCTACGTATTTACTAATATATTTTGTGTTGTGCTTAAGATGTTAATACATTTTTATTTAAAAATGGTGTATACCTAGATGGCGTTTCTAACAAAGTTGATATAAAGCTTGAGAGATGTTATCATATTTATAAATTATCAATACATTATTTTCTCATTAATATGAAGAGGCTTTTACACCAATTCAAACATTTTTTTCAATAATTTGAAATTATTTTTAACATTTTTTTATCATTTTCATCTTGCATAATATTTCGTATATTTTCAATTATATTTGTACTCAAACATTTGTTGATGTGTTCCATTATGATCAGATGTATTTATGTTATTTATCAATTTTAAAAATGTATTATTTATTTGCCTACTAGTTTGAGCATATTTTATTTTTATGCGATTATTATAATTTTAAAATTGACTTACTCTAATTTCAATATTTGATTGTCTACACGATCAAATGAAGACGAGCATAATTTAGATATATGTCACTTTTATGAATGCCAACTAGGCAATATTGTTAGGATGATTTCAACTAACGATTCAAGTTGATTAATTAGTTTTTTAATCATTCATTTTTTTTTGTCATATAAGTTACTTCTCTTAATATGAAAGTATATGCTAAACCCAAATTTTAGATCTTGAATAATTTTTTTTCTATCCTACTATGATACTTGGTCCAATGAAGATGACTTCAACTTTTGGTGCTTTATATTCTCAGTTTAAGTCCAAGGTTGTGAATTGTCACCATTCTTCCTGCTTGACACAACATTAAATGATTCTTAAACCCAAAAATGTATTGTTATAATGTTATCAAAGTTATTATTACTCATAGATTTTATCATAAACTAAATCACAAAATTTAAATGGTCTTAAACCAAAATAATATAAAACAAAGTTGAATATTAAAATGCTTTAACACTAAAATAGTGTGGAACAATAATACTTAGTGAATATAAGATACAAGAGTATATATATATATATATATATATATATATATATATATATATATATATATATATAGAGAGAGAGAGACTTATATAAAAAGCAAAATAATTAAAATTTTGGCTTGATGATTTTGTAACTTTTAAAATACCATGAGAATGACTTCAAATGAAAATGTTTAAACATGAAAATATTATGGTTTGTCAAATTTAGAATTTCACAAATTTTCACATAATTTTAATTAAAAATAACTTTCTATATTTGACTCAAAATAACATTATGTTTAATCCTTTAAACACCATAAAATTCTTTGAGATCTTTTGTTATTTGTTTGTACATTCGAAACAATTCACTATATTGCATGCAACAATTTCAAGTTTGATCCAAATTTCAAAAAACAAATCGAGATTTGCAAAAAGAAAAAAACATTGATAAAAACACAATGATGTAAACAATTTATCCCATCATCAAATCTCTAATATTAAAAGGATTGTGAAGCTTAATCTCTTGTTGCATAACCACATAGAATTCTAAAATAAAAGTGAAGAAAAATACTTCTATATGAAACTTTCATTCCTTCAAATCTAAAATGCCTCCATAATTAACCAAATTAACAAAAATATATCTAATAGTACACTCCTAGAGTTTAAAGGACATCAAAGCTATCAAAGCTACAAAACATACAATCACTAATGATTTGCATAGTACTTATTTTGAGCAGTTGATTAGATTACTTAGGATGTTGATTAGACTACTCCAAATGGTCCATTCTAATTGTCTTAAGCAACTCAATGATTGGATGTGAAATCTAGCAAGTTTGCCAACGAACAAGTTATTGGTAAAATTGTCTTGTAATGTAATGCATTGACTCCAACATGACTTTGCATGCATCCAAATAAAGCCAAACTGCATTGAAATTAACAAGAACAAGTAAATCTAATAGCACAATCGATATCACGTTGTCACATTAAAGAATATTTTTGTTCATAATTTATAATTACAAAGAAATGCATGATTTGCTTACTAATGATAATAAATTAGATTGAAAAAAATTCAAAATATTACATTAAATCTCTTATTAGTCTTTAAATTATACATTAAATATTTTTTGAGATCTAATTTCTATTTAAGAGTTCCAATTATGTTGATTTAGCCATTATTTTTGCCTAAATTTTATTTTCTCACTTGTTTCCCTACTTTTGTATATTTCTTCTATCATCACAACTCCATGACAAATATTATGATACCATATGCAAAAATAGATAACAAATTCATTTGATGCTTATGCTATCTAACAAATGTTTATTCAACTTGCTCATGTACATATACCACTTGGTAAAAAGCACATATACATCCATCAACCCTAAAAAAACTAATTGATACATGAATGCTAAAAATATCATATATCTAAACCTTCGATCTATCGTACTAAAATCTTTCCACACCTTTGCTCTAATAAAAGCTTTTTGATACCATAACGTTTATGACAATAATCTACTCTATTAGATAAGCACATTATAAAGAGTCACCAACTCCTAACCTTCTTAATATCTTAAGATCGACACAAGCCTTATGAGCGATAAGTCATGTGACTTATTTGACCACACAAGAATGTTTTGCTCATGACATTTTAAAAAAAAAACATTGAATACTCAATTTCCTTTTAATACAGAATTAACTGTTATTCATCAAAATAAAACAATTCTTTATATATTTACATAATATGCCACTTTTATGGTCCATTTTATTTGATAAAAAGGGAGAAAATTGATATATTTATTCAGAAAATTATAACAAAAAATATGATCACACGCATCACTTTATTAAAAGAAGCATTTTTCAAATATTATTTTTTCACACATAACTATGATGATATTTGCTAAAAATTCAAATTTCTGGTCTACATAAAATTTATTAAAAATTAGGCATTAATCTGCCAAGATATTATTCTTGAAGGTTAAATGAATTTTTATATTTTTTAATAAATAAAAATAGTTTAAAATTTAATTTTGTTAATAAAAAATCAAATATTATCACACCAACTTAATCATAACCACATTTTTAAAAAAAACTTTTAATAATTTATGATTTTTAATAAAAATTTATTTAACTTCTAACAAAGTGGACCATTCACCCACGATTGTAGTTAAGAGTGGATCCATTAAATGTTCATTGGCTCAACCAATTGTCAAGGTTAGATTTATTTGAGCACATTTTTTAAAATATTTTATTTATTTTTAAATAATTTTTATCATCCAAAATCATCAACATGTTATAATATAGTTTATAATAATTAGTTATCTAAGACATTATTTTTATGTTATTTGGATGATAATTCTCTTATAAGTAACATAACCTTGTATGATAGGGTGAGAATGTCTTTAAGGTGCCAATGCTCTTACATATGACTACATATTGAACCACTAGTGTTTTGTGTAGGATAGTTAGGATAAAGTTACAATTTTATCTTGTTAGATGTGGGTCAAGATCATATAATTTGATTATTGAAACAAGAGGATAATGATTTAAAAAAGTTTGGACTATATAAAAAATAATATATTAAATAATCTAAAACAAAAAATAGATAAGAAAAATATTTTTTATAATTGTGTGTTTGCATTTGTATTATAGTTATATTTTTTATATTTTAAGCAAGTTGTTATTATAACATTGGTTTTAAATCATATTATTTTGTTTTAGATTTTTTTATATTTGTTGCCTTAGATAATTTAGCTATTGAGCTTTCTAGAGTCTTACTAGTGTTTGCATCACAAGTCATGCATCTCATGATATCGAGAAGATGAGAGTTTTGATACTATGGAAAATGGGCCTTCTATTGAGATGTGATAAATAGTAATGTTTTATGTGCAGTTAGGTTCATATATTTTTACTCATGTTGATTTTATATATGCTTGATTTATACACCACACAATTTATGTGTTTGCATACAATTATACAATTGTGGTTTTATTTGATTTGCATTATTTAGTGGGATTTTAGATTTTTATCTCATGACCAAATCCTTTCCTAAGGTTTTTGTGTCCTAACATGCATAATGATTTTCTTTTTTAATTTTTAGTTATTATATTTAATTGTGATTTAGTTAAATAAGGTCATAAGAATATTATATAGAAAAAAAATTAGGATATCATGTCTCTCCTATTTCTTTTCTTTAGTATCCTTCCTCTTATTCTCATCACTTTTTCTTAACATCACCTTCTCTTTCTCTCTCCTATCCACATTATTACTTTTGCTCTCCTTAATGACCAATAACTCTCTCTCATTTTCTCTTATATACTTTTCATTACCTTCTCTCTCCCTTCTCCACTGCTTATAATCCTTTCTTTCTCTTTATTCTTTTCTCATATTATTCTTTTTTCTCCTCTCTCCATCTTCCCTTGATGGCTTCTCCCATTCTCATCTCTTTTCTCTTTCTTAACATTATCCTCTCGTCATTTTTTCTCTTTTCATGTTCACTCATTTATCAGTATTATTTTTTTCTCTTTCTCAACATCTGGTAATCATTATCTTTTCCTCTTTTCATTCTTCTATAGCACTTTCTCCTCTCTCTTTCTTTAACACAATTCTTGTGCTATTTTTTATCCAAAAAAACAATTTTTTATTTTTCTTTCTTTATTTTTTTCTCTCTCTATCTCTATTGTTTTAACACAATTCTTGTGCTATTCTTTATTGCGAAAAACAACTTCTATTATTTCTCTCTCTCTCTTTCTCTTTCTTCGTCCTAAACAATAAGCTAATGCATGCAATGAGTTGTTGTTTTAACCTCATGTAGCCATCTAATCGATTGCCCAATGCTTCCCTTTCCACAATGGCCACTTTTAGACATTCAACCTTCTAACCACACACGTTCCTTCCCCTTACTGATGTGGTTAATGCATTTTTGTTGTTGTTGCCATAATTTAAAGTTAATTTGAAGTTTTAAAACAAATTAATTAACTTTAATATTAGTAAGATGATTACTTAATAACCCATAACCCTCTCTTACTAGACGTAATTTAGGGATTTTTTTATTAAGTTAGAGGTTTTATTTAAAATTTTAACTCCTTGGATAAATCTTAAAATTATTCTATCCAAATACTTAAAATATTCATCAAGCATCCTTTAAATGTTCAATACCTCAAACTTTATTTATTATAAAAAAATTCATATTTTTTACATCATTTGATATTTTTAATTTTTTTTCTAAAAAATTTAAAATTATTTTTTATATAAGTTTTGACACTTTATTTTCGTAACTAATATAAGCACCATTTATAAAAAAATTGATAACATTAAATTAATCAAATGTGCAATGTTTTCTATTTTTTTCTTGATTTAACATATTTATATTATTATTATTTATTATAACTTCAACTTATTGTTTTACAATTGAAGTTTAGATCCCTTGTTTTATAACTCGTATTTCTTTTGTGTAGTATATAATTTTTGAGAAAAAAAAATATAATTTACAAAAAATATATAAGAATAATCCCTTAGTAAACTACCTATCTTTAATAATATTGATGAATCTATTCTCTTTTTTTTTTTAGGTTTCAATTCATCATTTAACATTATGTTCTTTGATAATTTGATTATCTAATAATTTAATTTTTTTTCAAGCAAAATAATTAAAATTTCTCTTATTTTTGGAATATTTCAGTGGCAGTGATTTCACTTGACACTTTTCTAAGGTCACTTTTTTAAAATAAAAAAAAATTATTCTCCTATATTTTTCTTAAAAAAAATTAAAAATAGCTATCGCTTCTTCTCCGATGATCCACTTGTACCAGGTGCCGTTTTGGCTTGAAACATGAAGACCGGGGCCCATTTGTTCGAGTGTTCCATTGGGGACAACCGGGAAAGGGGTAAAAAAGAGATCGCGAAAAGTTTTTCGCTGTGGAGGGAAAGAAAATCGCTTTCATTTTTATTCGTCTGCTAAGCTACGCCCTGGAGCGAGGGTGGGGAAGCACAGCGAGGAACGAAAATCCGGCAAGACTCGTCAATTTGTATTGCGGATGGAGGACTTTCCTTGGTAATTGAGCAATTTCTTTGGTTTTTCATTTACTTCTCCTGTAGTTCGGGCTCTTTCCTGTGGGATTTAGGGTTTGGGGAGTGTCGGGAGTTGTAGTGCTTTTTGGCTTCTTGGAAAGTTCGAGGGGATTGATACCATTGATCCTATTTTAAAATTGCTGCAAAAGGGCCCTGCTCAGTTTGAAATGCTTGGCCTTGCAGGTACTTGTTTATTTAGTTTGGGTAAGCTTGATTCTTCAGAGGTTACTGGAATTTCAGTTCTTGATTTTAGTAGCTTTCCTAGTTCCTAATAAATTAGGTTTGTGATTTTGCTTGTTGATTAAGAAGAGTCGAATTTCCTAGTAATTACTCAATCTTTCCTGGTAGCTGATGAATTCTAAACACGTCCCTCACGTGGTCTGCAAAGCTTTCTCAGAGTCAGGCTGGTTTTATTGTGTTGGTTTAATACTTTCTCCTTTCTTTCACTTATAATGATTTGTTTATTGTTTCACTTATTGTTTATTTATTATGTGCTTAATTTTATTTGATTAAGGTTTTTAGCTTACAAGAAGCCTTTGAAATGCTGCTTCTAAGGGCTGAAGTTTGAGCTGTTTCTTAGCTTTTACATTCACTGGAATGGCGGATGATGAGGCTGGGTTAGATATTAAAACTGCAAATCAAAATGACTTGGAGTTTGTTCAAGCTGATAATGCTTCCGAAAATATTTCTTGTGAACACACAACTGGGTTAGGGAATGTGGTTGATGCTGTCATTTTTGATGGATTGGACAACAAGAGTGGTGCCAAGGAAGCAAACCTTCAGGGTATAATTGCTGGAGTTGATGAGGAAGGTATGGGGGAAGTGAAGGAAAATGAAAACAATACAAATTTAGATATATATAGGAATGAAGAAAAAAAGGACATGCAGGACTATGGGCAACAACATAAGAGTGCAGGCATTTGTCTGGATGGTGAAGTAAACAAAGTTGCTGGTGAACCTTTGCATGTGGAAAATAAGGATTACAAGGATTCTAACGAAGAAGTAGTAACTACTGACACTGGGGAAGCCATTGGTAAAGTGAATGATTGTGGAGAGGACTGTAATATAGATGTGGAAGGTGCTGGAGAAAATATGGAAATCGATGAAAAGAAAGAATTTAGGGATGAAAACAGTGAGAATTTAGAAATAAATGAAGTAGAGGAAGAAAAAGAGAACTTGAAGGACAACAAACTACTGCATCAGAGTGCAGAAGATTCTCTAGGAGTGGAAGTAAACAAACCTTCTTGTGGGCCTTTGCATGTGGTAAAACAGGATGCCGTGGAAGCTAAGGATGAGTTCGAAACAATTGATGCCAAGGAAGTCATTGATAAAGTTAATGATATTGGAGCGAAGGACAGTAATAGAGAAGATGCTGTGCAGTCTATGGAAATTGATGAAAAGAAAGAATTTAGAGATGATAACTATCCAAATCTAGAAATAGTTTTAAAGGAGGAAGAAAAAGAGAATATGAAGGACAAGGAGGAACAGCAGAAAAGTGCAGGGGATTCTCTGCAAGGGAAAGTAAACAAATTTTCTGGTGAATCTCCACATGTGGAAAAGAAGGATTCCGAGGAAGTTGAGGCTGAGTTTGAAACTATTGATGATAAGGAAAGTAGTGGTAAGGGGAATGATTTTGAAGAGGAAGACAGCAATAGAGATGTGGAAGATGCTAGGGAGCTTATGGAAGTTGAGGAAAAGAAAGATTTTGGACAAAGTGAGGCTAGGCAAGTGGAAAGGGTTGTTGACAATTTAAAGAATGGTGATGAGAAACTTGTGGAAGAATGGGTGGTGGATTTTGACAACAATGGTTTCACTGAAGAGATGGAGGATATTGGAGGTAGTAAAAGTTCTATGCAATCCATCAACAATGTGAATGATAGTGGAGAGAAGAATGACCATAGTAATGCAAAAATTGATACAAAAAATATTAAAGGGAGTGTTGATGATAGTCATGTAAAAGATGATAAAGAGAAGAAGGGAAAGGAAGAAGTAGTTGTGGTTAGATTGAACGATGGCAAAGATACGCATAATGATAAGGAGGTTATGGATGATGAGCTGAAAAAAGAGACGTTGGTTACAAATAAGGAGGAAACAACAACTTTCAATAAAATGTCCAGAGATTTGGAGATTTTGGAAGCAGAGATTATGAAGGAGGATGGTGGTGTTAATGAGAAACATGAGGTGAAAGACGATGTAAGAAGTATGGAAAATGAGCAAAAGTATGCAACTAAGGAAGATGGTGTTGATGAGGAGGACGATGTAGGAAATGCAAAAATGGTAATTGATGACAATGAGGTTTCAGATTCCTTGAAAAGAAAAAGGGAAAGGAGAAGAGAAAGTAATAAAAGAGGTAAAACAAAAGAAAATAGTGAAACAAAAGAGAAGACAGAAAGTAAGAAGATCGTGAAGGATTTGTCAAGTCCTTTGTCATCTCCTAGAGAACGTCCTATGCGTGAAAGAAAAATTGTTGAAAGACTGGTTGAAGTTATTGAGAAAGGGCCAATTCGGACTGTTGTTATAGAGAAGGTATATATTTGCTTATTCTTGTATTCTCATCCTCAAAAACATGTTTTTCTCATTTTCTCATGAATATTTACTTTTATCAACTTCGATTCTTGTAGGGTCGAGGAACTCCTTTGAAAGATATACCCAATGGTATGACGAAATTAATTCATCTGTAGTAAATCTTGATAATTATTTTTCTCATGCTATGATGAAATGTGCTTTTTGATTTTCTTGAATGGAAGTACAAAGTTTATTTTTCACCTTATCCCTAATTTATATATTTATTTTCTTTTCAGCAGATCCTCTCTTTTGTAAAGAAAAAATTATATTTTTGTGTCTATATCATAACTGTTGTTTATTTGTCGTTGTTTTCTTCTTTGGGAACAATACCCTGTTTGCAATGAAGAATATAGCAAAATATCCAATCTTATAGCTGCAGTTTCATTTTCTATAACTATGCTGTTCTATGAATACAATATTTGCTTTTCACCTTATCCCTAATTTATATATTTATTTTCTTTTCAACAGATCATCTCTTTTGTAAAGAAAAAATTATATGTTTGTGTCTATATCAGAACTTTTGTTTAGCTGTCATTGTTTTCTTCTTTGGGAAGAATTCACCATTTACAATGAAGAATATAGCAAAATATCCAATCTTATAGCTGCAGTTTCATTTTGTATAACTATGCTGTTCTATGAATACTATATTTGCTACTGTTGTTATCCTGCTTTGCTTTATAAAAAACAAAACATATTGAATTTTTTTATACGAAGTGTGCATATAAACCGGGATATCAACAATGCACTTTTAGTAGCATTTGAACAGAAATACACTTCTCAAGCAAACCATGATACGAACACTCCACTTTTTTTGGCCTGTCAATTAATACCATGTCATCAATGAGTAATAAGCTTGTTAAGCTGGTAAACAGTTTTCATTTCATACAGACAGCTGAACCAAACAGTGAAAAGTGTTAAGTAATATATGCCTGAAATTTCAATGGCTAGACAATTAAGCAATGTGAAACCCTCTTGTATTATCCATCTGAAAGCATGTTATATGTTGAAAACATCTTATGGGAGTTGTTTCTATGGAGCTTGAAGCCTGGTTGAAGCAGCACCTATAGTCTAGTATGAAATTGCATTTCAATGAAATGACAGAAGAAAAATCAGGTCAAATTGTAGAATTAATGCTCAATCTGGTGTTATTCTGCATTCCATATGCCCCTCTAGAGAGCACCACTTTGGATTGGTAATTTGGTGAATTTTTCTATGATGGGCCATTTTTTACTTTTAAAGATAGCAGATTAACGGCAAAATTGAATGAATATTAATCAGTTTCAGAGGTATATTGGTAGTCTAAAATTTTTGCACTAGTATACTAAAGGTTATTGAGTTCTTAATGTTAATTAGCCTATAAATAAGGCTAAGTCGCTTTGCAGTTTTTAACCAACCAAATGAATAAAAATGCAAAGAAGGCATTATTTTCCATTGAATGGTCCAGTCGGTGGTTTTGTTTGTAAGTATAGGCAACAGTATATGCATTTAGGTATCCCTATTTCCCTTTTTGATCAACATATGTTTTATTTTTACTTTGCTTCTTGCTTCATCTTGCTTTAATTTGTAGACCTTGGCTTTGTGATGTTTCATACTGCATCATAAATAAATATATTACTTGATAGATTTTGCCATTTACTTATGGTTCCCCATCTGCTGTTTTATGGGCTAATAAGCTTGTTTTGGATTCTTTTTTCAGTGGCATATAAGTTAGCAAGGAAGAAATCTGCTGATCTGAAATTTTTGCACTTGGCTATTTTTGGAAGAAAAGGGAAGGTGAGTCAGCTTCTTGAATTGTATTTTCATTTGGAAATGTGCTTTATCAGGTTATGTCTATATTGTTTGTAATTTTATCCTTTGTTTGTGTATTTTGAATGCTTAACATTCCTCTATTTGTTTTGTTTATTCTTGGAGATGTGAATGGTTGACCTTTTGAGTTAAAAAGAAACTAAATAATGGCTTTCATATAAACGGTACTATGGTGGCTTTGCGTGATAACTTTGATTTAGATTTTAATGTTGTCAGATATCACTCATTTCTTAGTTTAATTTGTTTTTCCAAATCACAAATTTGTAGAAACATTTTTTTTGTTTTATTTTGTTTGCCTCTTTTATGGTTTATCAATGACATTAGATTGTCATCTAGTTTAGATACAACTTCATATCTTTATATTTGATAGGAAATTATGTTGGAAGGTGTTCTATATATTCTATTGGTTTTTTTTATTTTATATTTTTTTTTGGCATTAGTCATATTTGTTAGTCTTGGTTTGAATTATTTTGATGTGAATTAAGGATTTGAAGTAGTGATTTATTGAGAAAAAAATAAGAAATAAAGAAGATTTGTACTTGCACAAAAAAACAAAAAAATGGGCTATATTAAGTTATGAAATACTTACAAACGAATGGATATGTCCAAAACAATGGGTTCAAATTATTACAATGTGGCATCGTATGCTTTTGCTTGAGTTGAAGGACAAGCTTTATTGAGAATTTATAAATTGATTGTTGCTCCCTTGGTTGCCATTTATCTTTTGACAATTTTTTTGTTCTTTAGGAAGTAGGGAGTCAAGTTGGATGAACCTCATCTAAAATTGGAGTAGAACCTCCACTCTCTTGGGGCTTCTCTCTATTTTTCTCATCCTTCTCTCTTGTGAAAGGGGTGTGGACCTATTTTTATCATATAAAGGATTTATGAAGTTGCATTCTCTCTGTAGATCTCAAATGCTGTTGATGTCTTTGGAAGAGCTCATTTATAGGTCATAGAAATGTTAACTTTACAATCAATTGGCATAATGGCCAATTTTAAAAGCCTTGATGATTATAATCATGTAACTATCTAACCAATTGGCTAATGTCTGGTTCCAAGGTGTTAGTATCTCTTATGTTGGAAACGCAAGTTCGAATGATGTTAGAAGTTATGTTGGAAATTTTTTGTCATAAAAAGAATCAATGTTGTAAATTGATAACATTCCATGTGAGTTTGATCTTACTATTAAAAAAATATTCATGTTGAAAAAAGGTTTTTATTTGATTGGTGGGAGTGGTTAACCTTTTCAAAATCAATAGTTTTGGTTAGAAATTGTATTACCAGGTGTTTTTTGCTCGTCAATTTATCTTGACTTGATTGTTAAGGTTTGATTTCATCCATTTTTGTACTATCATTAAACTATCCGATTTGTCAACCTTTCATTATTTAAGAATAAAAGAAGTTTTCAGAGGGTAAGAAAGCAAATGACATGCATTTTTTAAAAAACCATGTCATTCTTTTTAAATATTTAGAGAACTTAAATAGTTTACATTTGTTGTTTTCGTCTTCTTTCACAGTAGAATTGTCTACACATTATCCTTATTTTTTGAGGAGAGTGCAAGGGAAATATGATGGTGAATGTTATTGCTTACAAAGATGAGGAGTGCAATGTCATGGGGCTGTTAGTAAGGACATAGGTGAGGAGCTCTTTCACTACATCCTCTCTTGTGGTTTGAGCACTTTTGCCTCTTCGTATGTTGTTTTAAGCAACACTGGTCTCAAAAGCTTTTACTTTGTTGACTTTATATAAGTTTTACTATAGTGTAGTCTACTTTTTCTCAGGAAAAGGAGACATTCTTGTACCAATCAATAGAAGTAAAGGTTATTAGGAGTGAGCAAACTAATGCCAATGACTTAGACTTAGTCATAAAAAATGAAACATTTAGAGATATGTGGGAATGTGAAGCACCTTTGATGAATAGGGGCCCTTCTCCAATTAACAAATTTATGGCAATTGTTTTTTTGTCATTGAGTGATGATGATGACATGGATGCTAACAATTGCGATATGGGATAAGCAACATAACAAATGATAGAGAAAATAAGATAGATATTTGGAATTTAGATTTTGAAATTGAGTTTACAAAAGAATTGAAAATCAATATCATTGGTAGGGATTGGATGATCATCAATAATTTATATGAGCAAGCACTTGATAATACTTTTCAAAAAAATGGGAGAAAAGCCCTAAGAGAGCTTACCCAATAAGGATCTTGTGAACTTTACTTAGCATTGAATGTAGTATTGTTGGGGAGATTGATTCCTAAAATGCTATTTTAGGAAAGGTTAATGATTTGTGTGAAAAATTTCTTTGGAATTTCAAGATTTTTCCCATTGACTCTAGTGCTTGAGACTAAAAATTAGAGCGCTCAATATCTCTTCTTTAGTGTGTTGAATAGGCGATTGATGCTAAGTAGACTGAACATTTTTTGTAACAAGAGGAGACTTTATTCGAGGTGGAGCAAACCCTCGAAGAAGTTGTGCGAATCAAAGTCGAATTTATGGTCAAAGAGGTTAAATCTTGATACCAATTATTTTGCTCTTGGAATGGCGTTTATGGCTTCTTGAACATGTGTTGATAACTTAGATGAAGAAATCAATTCTCTATGTATGAAACTTGGGTAGATGGAGGATAAATTTGCTTAATTGAAACCCAATCACTAGACTAACCAAGTTATTGTGAAAGCCTTGATGTAAGAAGCTTAGATTTAAGGAGATCATTGGAGGGAGCTGAGGCAAGGCATTTTAGATATTGTGTATGAGGCAATTAGGCCAGCTCATAATTCGACCATGTGGGATATCCTAACCTTCTTAATCTTCAGTTGCACTCTTTTTTGAGTTTTTGTTGAATATAAAACATATGATTGTATTGTTTAGTTTTAGTGTATGCCTAGTTTGAGGGGTTTGGGCAGTAAAGTTGTTTGCAAAAAAGAAAAGGATGTTTGTGGATGGTTCCATTAAATACTAATACCTCCTTTTAAGAAATCATGAAATGGTTCCATTAAATACTAGTTTTCTTCCAATGCTCATTTTATCCAAATAACCATTGAAAATTTTTCTCTTCAAAGTCATTCATGAGAAAGAGTTGTGAAAATCTCAAGCGTCAAAGACTTTGTTGAGATATTATCATGAAACATATGTATATACAAAATAAAGCCATAGTAGTTGATGCATTCCGGATAGTTTTTAATCCTTCTCATTATTTTTGTTATTTCATTGTGGAGTGTCTATGTTTTCTTGTCAAAATTCTCTAAGATACTGTTGTGTGTTTTCTTAGATATTGTATTTTTTATATGTTCCTGTGGCTTGTGCTGGTGTTATTATTGAAATTTGTTGTGGTGCTTTGTTAAGTTACTTTAGTTTCCCAGAGCCTTGCTTATTTTCGAAACTTTTGAAGATGCTCTCTTGGGTTACCTTAGATAACGCATTTCTCGAAAGGATTCTATGGGTTTCATTGGTTTTATTTTTTAAATTTGTCGAGATGTTCATGTCAGTTACTGCAGTTTCTTAGATCCTTGTACCATTTGCCTCAGTTTCATTTTTAATCATGGGTTGCCATGATAATGAATTTATCGAAATACTCTTGTGGGTAATCTTGAAAATGGTCTCATTTTTTTAATCGACTTTTGTGAGTTGTCTTGATTTAGTTTTTGCACTTGTCAAGGTGCTTTTGCATACGTTGGTCCCAAGATGCTTACATGGGTTGTCTCAGTTTTGAATTTCTTATAATGCTTTTTTAGGCTTCCTTGTCAAAAAATTTATGAGGCCAGACTTTGAGTATTTCATGAGTGGAGAAAATTGATTCCATTTATTTGAAAAATTACTCAGAATTTCCTGAGTATATTTATTGCTTTAAAGTCTTGACATCCCTCATCGTTTTGATTGATAATGATAGATGCGTTTCGACTAATAATAACTTTGATGATGTAGGAATTTTCCCAATTAGATGCAAGCTTTTCAATACCCTCCTACCTTTTGGAGATCTGGAACTGTTTTAGCACAAGGTCCTCAATCATAAACCTTCTTGGTTGCACTCATCTTTTTAAGTATTTGCTAATATTCCTTTTCTTTTACTATTGCTCTAGCATGATGGCATGATTGTTTGATGAGATAGAGATTTAATTGTTGGGCTTGTTTGCTACGTTCCATCACTTTTATGGATCACTTAGATATTTCCATGACATGTTGTACTAGGGAGTGAAATGTTTGATCTCCACGGGAAGCATTACATCTACCCCATATGTAAGGGAGACAGGTGTTTTATCATGCTAGTTCAGGTCATAGTTGAATAAACCCATAGAGCAAATGGTAATTTATCTCTTTGTTTTCCTTAACATTGGTCAAGTCACTAGAAAAACATGCTAGCACTGTATGTTGCATAGGTTGTCTTTAGTGTTGCGGATACCTGACTGAAGTGCACTTCTATTGGTAGCATCTGAATCAACCAAAAAATTGAACGTCAACTAAAGAAAAATGATGGCTTTGTCTGTTATTTTGGTTGTCTGAACACCATATCAAAAGAATATCTTCTACTGGGATTGTTTTTCTTTTTTGCCGCTTTCTCTTGCACCGTTTCGATCAATTTTGTGAAATAATCAACAAATAGTTTATAAATTCCATCGATTTCTTTTAGTGGGAGTTTGAGGTAGCCCATACCAAAAATGAAGAATGACCATGTAACTTGAATTGACTTCAAAGTATTGTTGGTTGGCAAAATGGAGTTAACATGACTTTGCATAGGAAAAGCCATGGAAAAAGCTGATTTTCAAAATAACATAAGTGTACCTCATCCATAATGCCTCTGAACGTGGGAAAAGAGGTTGCTTATATGGTTTTTGATATAAAGCTATGATCAAATATGACATGTCGAAGAGCTTACTGTCGTATTTTTCTAGATTTTTTTTTTGAAGCCTTGGATGCTATCTTTGAGAAAGTTAGCGATTGAAACAATTCAGCCATGTTGTCTATTGATAATATATATATATATACATATATATATATATACATATATATATATATATATATATATATATATATTATAATAGTTGCTTCAATGCTTGATATTGGGTGTTGGACAACTAGCTAGATCTCCAAATTTTGTAAGGGCATCAAGTGTTTGATTTTCATCAGATTACGCTGAATGTCAATGTACTTGAGTTTCTTCATATAATCACAAGTGAATTGTCAACATATTTTGAGGATTAGATCTTGTGTTTCAAACATATCTTAGACTTGATTTATAATAAGATGAAAGTCATTGTAGACAATTAGGCCTTTTGTTTGAGTGTTTGGAATCGAACCTTAGATTCTCCAATAGAGCTATACATTCTGCTTGGTTATTGCTGATGCCAAAGGTTACATGTACTACTTGGCGGAAGTTCACTTCTTTGGGACTTGTCAAGGTAACTGTAATGTTGTTACTTTGTTCTCTCAAGGTATCATTAATAAGCATTTTCCAAACCAGGTTTGGAACTCAATTTCTTTTGCGTGAACCCTATTGTGATGGAATTGTATACAAAGATTATACTTTAATGTTTACTGGTAAGATATAAGATGTGTTGTATTTGTTGAGCTCTGTTATGTGCTTTTGTAATCATGCAGACATTTCAAGTGAGTGCAGGATTTGCTTCAAAAGTTTGTTGATGATGACTTTTATTTCATAAGGTTAAAAGTAAGGTCAATGTCTTCTTGCTATCAACTAATAAGGTTAATGTTAATTTTTTTTGTGGAAAACATCAAGGTCTTACCTTCTTTCTGATATGACTTGTATAATAGATTGGCTTCTATATGTTTGCTTCCTCTCAAATCAAGATCAAGCTAATAGCTTCATTCAAGACAGCTAGGTTTAGGTATTAAATTTTTAGATAACCAAAACCTCCAAGAACTGTTGAGTGAAATCGAATCTCATCCTTCTTTTCTTATTGCCTTTATTTGTTAGCTTGACGTTATATATCCACTGGGGACTGGTCTCTTTTTCCTGATGTAATTTAGCTAATGAATGTGTTTGTTGCTATTGCATGGGATCTTCAAATATATTTTCCTCTCCGTTAACATACATGATGGTTGTACTCTATATTATAGGCTGTCGATTTCAAGAACAACCTTCTACAGTTTTCTGGTTTTGTTTGGCATGAGAGCGAGGTAAGTTTCTTTTTCATGTTTCTGGTAGTTGTGATTATTCTCTGTTTTGGATTTATCTTTTTTCCTTTTTTTGGCAATCAATGGCATAATGCCTCTTTGATGAAGCTGGTTTATTTTATTTTGTTACAGGAAAAACAAAGAATAAAGATAAAAGAAAGGCTTGACAAGTGCCACAAAGATACTTTGTTGGATCTAGCTAACTTGTTTGATTTGAATGTATCTAAATCGAGCACTAAAAAGGTTTTGTGAACCAAGCTGATGAATAAAAGTTTCTCTACTTGTGGCTAATCATGGCTTTTCTAGACAATCTTAGCTGTATTTATATTAGTTTACTGTTGATGTTGTGATATTATTTTAGGAAGAAGTAATTCATAAGCTTCTGGACTTTATGGAAGCTCCTTCTGCAACAACTGAAGCCATAGCTAGTGAGCAGGAGCAGGTTTGACTACAGTGCTTTAAGTGAATTTCATCATTTTAAGCTACTCGATTTGTGACATATTTGTTATACTAATTGTTGTTATTATATGACGAAGCCAGTTTTTTTAATGTAACCAAATGTTTCCTTATTTTTGGAACTTTAGTTGGTAGTATCAAGGAAGCGTAAGCGGGATACTAAAACCAGTTCATCAAGGAGGTTAAGAGGCACTCCGACAGAAAAATCTAGGAAGGTGTGTATACGCATTTTTCTTCTTTTTCTTAATTCTTTTGTTTTAAATCCAAACATCAACTATATTTTTTATTCTTTCATAAACAAGCTGAAGTGTACCAATGTCTTAAACATTTATTGTATTGTTTTAACTGCATTTTTTTTTTCAAATTTGCCATAAATTTCACCTGAATGCTTCTAAAAACAATGCAGAAATCAGGCAGGACTGAGGACATAGTAAACTCAGAAGGAAAGATTTCAAAGGACATGGAAGATGAAGATGATGAAGAGGAAAAAGACACAGAAAATGGCATTCCTGATGAGGAGGATGCACCTACGCAGTCAGAGAGTGATGTGAACGCAACTGAATCTTCGGAAGCAGGTGAAGAGGGCGAAATTGAGGGCTGTGATTCTGCAAAAGGGAAGACAGACGTCAAGACAGTCCCTAAGCAACGAAACACTGGTATTTCAGTTGATAGAAAAGAGAGTAGCAACTCAAAGTTGCAAACACAAGTGGCAGCAAAAAGTCCTTCAAAGAAACCATCATCTTCTAAATCATCCAAAGCTCAGCAGGATTATACAAGCGAAAAGGTCTTTGCAAGGAAGAGAAGGCATGCCAAGTCCCCCAAGGGCTCAAAATCAAGGCGACAAGTGAAGGATAATTCATCCGGTGAGTTTTTTTTACATTAAAAGTAGGGTATGAAACTAAAAACATTTACAATGTTCATTCCGTTACTTTTGTACCTGACTAATTACATAGGATATACTGTGAATGTCATATTCGTGCTCATGTTTAAGTTGGTCTTTGCATGCTTCAATTACTACTGCTAGTAATATGTCAGACGTTTTGAAACATAGTTTTCAAAAGTTGGTTTTGAAAATTAATCTGTCAGTTGAACGATTTTTTTCATCGGATCCATTTCATGGGCTTTTATCAGGTTTTTAAGTTAAAACTGAAAGGGGTCAAGAATCTGAAGCTTGATTATAAATAACTTTTGTGACCACTTTACCTTTGCTTTATGCTTCTCGCACAGCAGAAATTTTCAGTTTGGGATTGTAGAAGAGTTTCCTCCATTTTATCACCATTGAGCGATTGATCATTACCATAATATGATGGAAAACTAGAGCACTGAAGTAATTGCTGGAGAGATTTGTCTACTAGCTCTTTTCAGCGTTTCTGGTGCATCAACTTGCTTTTACGTATAAGAACTACATGCAAGTAATACACAACATATTATATATTAAGCTTTTATTTCTAATCATTGCCTGAATCAGATGTTTCAATAAGACTCATAGCCTTGCACCAAACTCGGCATACTACACAATAATGAGCAACTAATCCAAAAAAAAAAAAAAAAGAATCAATCTCACCATCGAGAATTGAGAGTCCTTCGTCCACTACTACATTTAGCCTCTGAACCCAAAAGGAAAAATGCAGTAGGTTTTGTTTGTTAAACACCATTAAGTTTGCCAAACAAGTTTTAGTATCTTGCTTTTCTTTCACAGAAAACATAGTTTTGAAAGTTCTTTTTCAAAAGAAAAATTCTTAAGCAATCTCTACTACTAAACATCCTAATAGACGCTTTGTTTCATCAAAGTTCGTTAAATGCCTTGTCTGTTGTGTGTCAAAAATTTCCACTACCTCTTTGGAGCAAAAGTTAACCTTACTGGAGCAGAAGTTATTTACCATCAAATAACTAATAGTGCCTTGTTAGCATGCAGAGTACTCTTCTTTGGAAGATATTGAACTGAGCATTTGTTCTCATGGGGCAGTCTTACTGGTGTGTTGCTCACTGTAAAGGTTCATATCATTGTAAATGATCTTCTTGAATTCTAGATTTATGTTCGTTTGCAAAATTTAAACCTGAAGATCTATTGACTTTATTTTATATGGCAATTCTATGCAAATACCTGTATCTATTGTTACTTTCTATTCAGTGCTTTTGCATCCCTTTTGCTATGAGAATGTCTATTTTTTACTCAAGCAAAAGATGATAAAAATGTCAAGTCTCGTGAAATTGACTTACCTGTCTAGTTATTTGTCAAAAATACTTGTCTTCTGTGATTGGAAGTTCACTAGCACACTTGTTGCAAGTACAGTATATTTTTTTCCTGGTAATATAGAGTTTATGCCAAGCTTTACTGATTTTTTGTAATCTTTGGCCTTCCTACTTTAATTATGTATTTTTCGTAAAAAAATAATGGTAAATTTTTAATTTAAGTCTCTTTGCTCTCTCATTTTAGGTAAAAAGGAAAAGGCTGCTGTCCGAGATCATCGACGATCCCGTCCAAGCAAGGCAGATCTCAGGAAGACCATTTGTGAAATTCTAAAGGAAGTTGATTTTAACACGGTATGTGCACTTTTCCTTTTGGGTTTTTGAAAAAGGTTGAGAGTTATGATTGGATTTGAAAGTTTGTTTCCATTTAGGAGGATAACACCTATATTACATTAGCTATAATTTATTGGCCAATTTGCTTAACTTAAACAATTAGGAGCAACAAAGTAACAATTGCTGCTTTGTGGGTATAACTTTTATCCAAGGGATGACCATTTTTTTGATAATAAGGGCACCAAATTTAGGAGCAGTTGCTGGTGTTGTTAGAAATTATAAGTATTGTTTCTCTTGTGGTCATTGCGTTGAAAGGGACCTTTATGCATTTGTTTTTCAATGGATCAGAATTACTTATAGATTGAATGGAATGTAAAGGTAACTATTTACCTGATAATTTCCCAAACAATGCTTTAGATCTAAATATCTGATATAATGATGGAAAACAAGTAGATTTCCTAAACATTGCATTAAAATTAGATTTTAAGGTTCGTTTACAAACAGCTTACTGTATTTGCTTTGCTATAGGGAATGCTTTAATGAGTTAATTAAAGCATTTTCTTGCATTGGAATTTGTCAAAGGTTAAGTTGGTTGAATAAACGCAATTTATATTGGCTTTTGAGAAATTGTTTTGCAAACTTGGTTCGTTTGATTCATGTCTTAATGGTGACAGAATTATATGATTTTGGTGTTACTTCATAAATTTAATGTACAGCTATGCTGTGGTGAAACTTCTTGTTTTTAAAAAAAAAACACTGATGTTGAATTGCCTCTAAATAAGCGTCGTCTATCATAGATTTTTAATGTTTTTGTTATCTTCAATCAACAATTGAACCTTCAAACAAATTGATATCAAGGACAAGGTTTTAGTAAAACAAACTTAGTATACACTAATGAATTTTACTTTCTATTGTAAATTTAGGTATTTTTGCATCACATAAGAGGGGGACTCTGTTTTATCCTTCTTTCTCTAGGGTTTAACCGTTTCAGCCTTTTGTCACTTCCAGAGCTTGCTTGTGTGCATTGTTCATGTTTTATGCTCTTCAATTCATTGTTTAGCATGGAACCTTACTGAATGAAGCTTATTTTGTTTACGCTACAGGCCACTTTCACAGATATATTGAAGATGCTAGGTATGCATACCTTGTTGTAGTTGTATTCCTTCGTTTTTTTAACCTTTTGGGTCTGCATTTTTCTGATTAAAAGATTATCCTTCTCAGGGATGCGCTATAAGATGGACATGACACCGAGGAAGTCGTCCATAAAACAAATGATTCAAGAAGAGTTAACCAAGATGGCCGATGAGGCCGATGAAGAAGAAAGCGGAGAAGAGGAAGTTGCTGGGAAGGAATAAAGTCCTATGCCTGTTGGGAAGAAAGTAAAGGCTTGACATTGTTTATTCCCTTGATGGATTTGATGTATCCATGAGACCATGTGCTAGCTGTAATTTAAGAGCAGTTGGTGCCTACAAGTCTCTGTATGATTATGTGCAGCCATGTGTATGTGTTTTAGGTGTTTCTCCAGTTAGCTTTTTGGAACTTTGCTGTGACAGATAACATAGAAACTGTTGTTGTCTTTGGTTCTTCTGACATAAATTGGAGAAACCTTGGTCAATAATACATTTTAGGATAGCTTTTAGTACCCATTTGGTGAGAAACCAAGTAACTGAAAGGGCATGTGAAGGGATGGGACCTTAACTTTGTTTTGCTCTAATTGAGGATGACTTTGCTTGGTAAAGAGTTCCTTTTGTTTTCCCCTTATTGGTTTATATATTGGGACGAAGAACTATAACTTGTATTTAATTTATGGTTAATCTTTTTTTATAAATGATTATTTGGAAGCAATGTGCTATGTTACTACTTAATAGGTGGATTTTACTAAGGTTTTGCACTTTATTCACTGTTTCATAGTAAGTTTTTTTTTTGGTATCCTTAGAGGATTAATTCATATTATGTAAATTGTGTTCAGAGATTATGTATTAATTAAATATTTAATTTTTTGGATTTTATGATGCAAAGGTTTAATATATTTCATTGATTAGGGTAATTATGAAGTCGAGCTTTAAGAAATAAAAGATTGAGTTTGTCAATATTTGAATATATTTTGAGTGTTTTTTATGAGAGAAGAAAAAGTTATGGTAAAATAATGATTTGAAGCATATAATCATTACTCTAGTTTTTTGTTCTATTTATGATAATTTTTTATGATAAAATTTGATTTGTGGGTCTTCTTATTAAGTGTTTTATTTATTTTTGTTAATTGAAATTGAAAGATCAATGATGAAAAAGTTATAGAAGTTTTTATAATATTTATTAGGTAATTTGTTATGTGGGATTAAGAGTAGTCTATTATGTCATTGAAGTAGAAATGAATTGTTTTTATGTTGGATTGAAATTGAATATAATTGTTTTTATCCAAAACATGACTAAGATGAAGTTTAATAGTAAAAAATTAATTTAATATTGAGTTTGGAATAAACTAATTCTAAATTACATCATTGTGATTGTTATAAGCATTTATTTATTTTTACTAAATATATGTTTTTACAAATATTTTCAATTTTAAAGTTATTTTTTTTAATAATTAATTATAGTAATTTTTATTTTTAATATATGAGACTTTGGGTTTATTTATTTCATATTTTTATATTACTTTTTCATGAACTCATTGAACAAATTTTTTTTTGACATAATTGAGTTGTTATCTTAATTACAAGTGATGGACTTTATGTAAGACCTAAAAAAAATAAATAAATAAAAATAAAAATCATTATCAAACAATTGCATTCTTTGCATTTTAATTTGACCTCACTCTCAAAAATAAAAGAACAATTTCATCTTGATTTATCTATTTTATCTAAAAAAATTATATTCTAAGTTTCAACTATTTTTTATCAAAAATTATTATTTTCAACAAGATATTCTATCTCACTAATCTTATTATATGTTTAACTTGTTTTGTTTGCATCTCCTTGCATCTAATGTGCCATCTTTGCTTCACTAATGTGATATTGGAGCAATTACTGTCACGTGTTATTGTAAATAAAAACTATTAATTATTAGATTAATTAGGTTAATTAGATTGACGTTTCTTTTCTTTTTTTGTATGGGCCCACTCATGCCAGGTGGCATACTCAAATGCTTCTTTCAAATGGTACTTCTGTGGTGAGGGAACAGATTGCTGCGTTACGGTGCATAAATGAGGCAACTGTGAGGGGTGAAGGGATAGAAAGTCTCCAAAAGCTTTTTGGTGTGGAGGGAAACAGAAATTAGCTTTTTTTTTTGGTTTTTTTTTTTTCTAAATTGTTCTGCTTGGCATCGCCTTCGTGAGAGCGAGAGAGCGTCAAGTAAAGCGAGGGACGAATATCTGTGAGGAATTGTCATTTTCAGACTGTGGATGGCGAAGTTTACTTGGTAAGTGGATTTGCTTTCTGTCGAAGGTTACATGTGGTTCCAAACTGAGCAATTCTTTTGGATTTTTTTACTTCTATGCTCGGTGTTTGAGTTCGAATTAGTGGAATCTAGGGTTCGGGAGGGTTCGGATTGCTGTTCCCGTTTTCTTTGTTTGGGAAGTTCGAGTGGCTTAAAGATTTGCACTTTACTGCTCTGCTTGGTTTTCAGTGTTTGAATTGCTGAGAAAAATCTTTGCTTGCATTACCATAAATGAATCCTTTCTTCCACCTTTTAGTTTCGAGTATTTGACCTTGCAGGTATTTGCTTCTTTCGTTGGAGTGACTGAGAAGTTTGTTTTTTTATGTTTTTAAAATTGTTGGTTTGGGGATAATATTCATCTGATTTAGCTATTTGATTAGGCAGAATCGAACTTCCTAGTATTTAATTTAATCAATGTTTCTTTGTTTCTGATGAATTTCGAACGCCAAGGGATGTGTCGGAGTTCTTGTTTGGTTTAATGCTTTCTCCTTTCTTTCAGTTATGATAATCGATTTATTCTTTCTTCTAGTTTGTGATCTTATTTCTTTTGTTTTATGCGTTAAGGTGTGTATAGCTTAGAAGAAACGTGGAAATGCTGGCTTTGAGTGCTGGACGTTGAGCAGTTTATAGTTTTTGCAGTTACTGGAATGGCGAGTTCTGAGACAAAGTTAGAGTCTAAAGCTCCTGCAATGGAACAGTTGTTTGATCCACCTGATGATGCTTCTACTAAGCTGTCTTGTGAAAGCACAAACGGGGTAGGTGCAATTGGGCAGGATGGAGTGGTCAAGGACGGTACTAAGGAAGCAAATATTGGGGATGTAAACAGCGGAGTTGATGAGAATGGTTTGGATGATGCCAAGAGCAATAAAAATAATAAGAATTTAGAAATAGATGATAATGTGGAAGAAGAAGAGGACTTGAGAGATAATGGGAAACTTGAGAAAAATGCACAAGATGGTTTGGAAGGGGAAGTAAACAAATTTTCTTGTGAAGACTTGCATGTGGAAAAGAAGTATTCTGAGGAAGCTAAGGTAGATGAGGAAACTATTGATGCAAAGGAATGCATTGGTAAAGTTAATGATTGTGGAGAGGACCATGAAAGAGATGTGGAAGTTGTTGGGGAGCTTATGGAATTTGAGGAAAAGAAGGATTTTGAACAAAATAAGGACAAAGAAGGGGAAAAGATTGTTGATAATTTAAAGAATGATGATAATGAACTTGTGGGAGAACGAATGGATGTTGAAAACAATATTGTCATTGAAGAAATAGATGATATTAGAGTTCAAAATACTATGCAAGTCATAAATGAGATGAAAGATGGAGAGAAGAGTGAGCATAGAAATACAATAGATAGTAAAGAGAATGGTGATGATATTGATGTGAAAGGTGACAATGAGCAGAAGGGAATTGAAGAAGTTAAGGCCTATAAAGCTAATAATATAGTTGTAGGATTGAAGGATAACAAAATGCAAAGTGTTAATGCATCAAAAGTCGACGAGCAAATGGGAGAGATGGAGACCACAAACATTGAGGAAACAACAAAAGCCAATGAAGAGCCCAACAAGTTGGAGACCATGGTAATGGAAGTTGTGAAAAGGGATGCAATAGTTAATGAGAAGCAGGAGGAGAAGGAAAGCATAAGGAGAATGGAAGATGAGGAAAAGGATGCAACTAAGGAAGATGGTGTTAACGAGGTGGTTGATGAAGGAAATACAGAAAAGGTAACTGATGAAAACAAGGTTTCAATTTCTACAAACGATGAGGAAATAACAAAAGTTGATAAAGAGCCCAAGGCTTTGGAGACTCTGGAAATGGAAGCTACGAAGGGGCATGCAACAATTAATGAAACACATGAGGAAAATGAAAGTTCAAGGAGCATGGAAGATGACGAAGATAATGCAATTGAGGAAGATGATGTTAATGAGGAGGGTGAAGGGAATACAAAAAAGATAATTGATGATAACATGTTACCAAATTCTTTGAAAAGGAAAATGTGGAGTGGAAGAAGAAATGTTGGAAATGTTAAAACAAAGAAAAGCAGTGAAGCAAAGGAGAAGAGAGAAAATGAGAAGAATGCTCCCTTGTTGTCTTCTAGGGAACGGCCCATACGTGAAAGGAAAAGTGTCGAAAGACTAGTGGAAGTTATTGAGAAAGAGCCGAATCAGATTGTTGTCATAGAGAAGGTGCATGTTTTCTTGTTTTCCTTTTCTCATTCTTTAAAAAAAAAAAAAATACTTTACTTATTTTATTGTGGTTACTCATTTCAATTAACCGTTACTTTTTGTAGGGCCGAGGAACTCCTTTGAAAGATATACCCAATGGTATGGTGCACGTGACTCATCTGTAGTGCATCTTATTAAGGTGTTTTGTTACTATGCTAAAAATGCTTTTTTGATTACTTGGATGAAAGTATGAGCTTTACTTTAGACCTTAATCCTGTCTTTAGATTGCAAGCATTGATACATATATTTTCTTTTCAAGTGATCCTGACTTTTGTAAGGTGGTAGTTAGGTAGCTTCTCTATATCAGATCTACCATTATTTGTTGCCATTTTCTTGTTTGGGAAAGAATGCCACATCTCCAATGAAGAATAACATGAATAATCTGACCTGATAGTTGCACTTTCATTTAGTAGAACTGTACAGCTCTTTAAATACTCTATTGGTTACCGTTTTATCCTGCTTTGCTTTCTGAAAAACTTAAATAAGTTGATTTTTGTTTTTCTTACTATAAAATACACCATTCATACTCTATGGACAATGCACTTTTCCAGCATTTGAACAGTGATTATTACAATTATTGAGCAAACCTTGATATTGACTATTCACCTCTAATAAATAGCATTTCAAGAATATACTTCTTGACTAATTTGTTAATCTTCTTGAATTGTCTAAATGGTTTTCCTTTCATGCAAACAACTGAATCCAGAGCTGAAAGGCTGGTCCTTAGATGCATGTCTTTTTCTTGTCTAAACTATTGTGCAGTGTAAGATTCTTATTTACTGTCAGAGCATATTAGACATCCCGTGCATCTACTTAGGAGTGTGGAGCTTGATAACTGGCCTAAGCATAACCTTGAACCTACTATGGAATATAGTTTCAATGAAAAAAGGGGAAAATCAGGCTGAACTTTGAAATTTAATGCTCAATATATCAGTGTTCAGCATTTGGTCATATATCCCCATAGAAATATCCAAAAAACAACTTTTTTAGTGATTAGGATTTGTAACTTGGTGAAATTATGCTATGTTGGATTATTTTTCAGTTTAAATACAACAAACTATGGGTGAAACTGAGTGAATATTATGAAGTTTTAAGAGTTGTGTAGCAAGTCTAAAAGGCTTGTATGAGTATAGTAAAGGTGGTTATGTTTTTAATGTTCTTAAATCTGTAGACGCTATCTAGTAAGCCTCATATCATCTTTTCTATGTGATGGTGCAATTTGTGGTTTCTTTTGTACTTAGAGGGATTACTTTATGCATTCAGCTATTTATATTTTTTATTGTTTCTGTAGGTTTGCTTTTTCATGTTCTAATTTGTAAACATTAGTTTTTGAAGACATCAGATTTGCTCCACTTGCTGTTTTATTAGTTAATAAACTTGTTTTTGCATTGTTATGCCAGTTGCATATAAGTTATCACGGAGGAAGCCAGCTGATCTTAAATTCTTACACTCAGTTCTTTTTGGAAGAAAAGGAAAGGTGGGTTGGTTCCTCGGTGCATTCTCATTTGGAAATGTTCTTTAACTGGAAAGGTCCATGCTGTTTCTAATTCGTTTATGTGTATTTCAAATACTTTGCATTCTTCATTTTGTTCTGCTGTCCTTGGAGAGGAGAATAATGGGTTTTTTGTTATAAAAAGGAATTAAAGATGTTTTAGCGAACAAAGTTACTGTGTTACGTTTGCATGGTAGCCTGGTCTAGATTTTCATAAAATCAGATGTTACATACTCTTTTCTTAGCTTAATTGTTCCTCCCAAATTCATGGTTTTGCCAAAACACCTTTCCTTTTCAACTTGTTTGCCTTTTGTACATATCAGATCAAGTAGACTACAATTGAGTTTAGACACAACATCCCAGTTGCTAACTATACCTTAAAACTCAATAGATATATTGGTAGGGCTGCTAGTTGTATTCATTATCTCATAGGCTTTCGGCTTCTCAATTTGAAATATTATTCATAATTCAACTATTTTATTTTTTATATTCCATTGAGCTTCTCTTAAGTTTTATTTTTACTGTATCATTTTTTATTTTCAATCTGTATGTCTGTTGGTCACTAGGCTTATTGGATGGTGGAGTTTATAACAAGCTTTAGATCATATTATTTGTGCAAGGGTGTCTTTTTGCTGATGTAATATGGCTAACGAATGTCTGAACTTTTAGCAATTGAACCTATTTTTCTTAACTTAAACATGATGGTTGTACTTTTTATATGCAGGCTGTTGATTTCAAGAATAACCTTCTACAGTTTTCGGGATTTGCATGGCATGAAAGCGAGGTATGATTCCAACTCATGCTTCATATGGGTGCTGGCTGTTCTCTGTTTTTGAGCTGGCTGCATTCTTTTTGGTAATCATTGGCGTGATGCCTTTTATGTGAAGTTTGTTTTTTATTAATTTGTTCCAGGAAAAACAAAGAGTGAAGATAAAAGCAAAGCTTGACAAATACCATAAAGATGCTTTGTTGGATCTTGCTAACTTGTTTAATTTGACTGTATCTAAAGCAAACATCAAAAAGGTTTGTAAAGCTGCTGATCGATAATGTTTTCTTCGTTTGAGTCTAGTCATGTTTTTTCTGCACAAACTTAATACTGTTCATGTTAGTTTACTGTTGATACTGTGATGATATTTTAGGAAGAAATAATTGTCCGGCTTCTGGATTTTATGGAAGCTCCCTATGCAACAACTGACACCATGACTGCTGAAAAGGAGCAGGTTTGATTCCAATGATTGAACTTAATTTTATACTTCCATTTATTATATCAAGCTACTTGATATTGTATTGACAATTTAGTTAGTTTGATTGTTATCCTTTTATGATGGAATCAACTTATTTTATCGTAACTAAAAGGGTGGTGTTTTCCTTATTTTTGGTCCTCTATTGTAGTCGGCAAAATCTAGAAAGCGGAAACGAGATGCTAAAGCCAGTACATCAAAAAGGTCAAGAGGCACATCTACAGAAAAATCTAGGAAGATGTGTTGTATGGAGGTTGCCTTTGACTGCCTCATTGTTTTTATTTTCTCGATTCTGTGGATTGAATTCAAACATTATCTTTTTTTTTTTTGTTTCTTGATAAGCATGCTGAAGTATTCCAGTGTCTTGCGCACTATTGTATTGCCTTGGTTGCATGGCTTTCTTCTAATTTGCTTTAAATTTTCACTTGAATGCCTCTAAAAAATGTGCAGAAATCTTCTGAGGATGAGGACCGGGCAAAGTCGGATGAAAATGTTTCGAAGGACATGGAAATTGAGGATGATGAGGAGCAAAATGACACAGAAAATGGTATTCCTGTTGAGGATGATGCACCTGGGCAATCAGAGAGTGATCTGAAGGAAACTGAAGCTTCAGAAGCAGGTGAAGTGGGTAAAATTGACGGCATTGATTCTGCAAAAGCAAAGATAAAAGTTAAGACAACCCAAAAACAACAAAGGTCTGGTATTCCACTCGATAGGGAAGATGTTCACAACGCAAAGATGTCAACGCAATTGGCTGCAAAAAGCCCTGTGAAGAAACCATCATCTGCTAAACCATCCAAAGTTGGGAAAAATGAAACCAATGAAAAGGTTTTCACAAGAAAAAAAAGGCATACGGAGTCACCCAAGAGCTCAAAAACAAGGCCACATGTAATTGAGAGGTCATCTGGTGAGCTTTTTATTTCATTACAAATACAAAATGGAACTAGAAGCATTTAAAAATTGTTAATTTTCCTGATTAAGGCAGATCCTTAGCTTTGTAATTTTTCTTAATTATTCTACCAAAGCTCTTTAAATGGCTTGGATTATTGAGTATCAAAAAATTTCCTTACCCATGCAAAACCTTAGACAGGCTTGCTGGAGTAGAAGTTATTCATTCTTTTTCATCAAAATGAAGCATTTGCGCCAATTGAACTGTGTCTCTATGTTATATGGGTATATTTGTACAAAGGAAGTAATACGTCAGATAAAAAGGGATTAAGCAGGTTACAAACTATTGTGTTTTGAATAGGCTGCTTATTTGCAACTGCAATTTGCAATCTTTTTTTTTTTTTAATATATCAAACCGGTTGCTCTTGTTCAAGGCCTGTTGACGTATGCGTTTATTCTTATGATCTTCTTGTGTTTTTTGACATGTCAATACTATCGTGTCTGATCTTATTGGATAATTTATTATGAACTTGCACATAAGTTCTCTGTGAACATCCTGCACTAGTGTTAGTATGCTCTTCATTGCTTTTGTATTTTTATTGGTGCTTTTTTGCAATGATAATATCCAGTTTTGACTTGAACGAAAGAGGATAAAAATGTGTCATCAAGTGTGTACAAAAAATCTGTCTAGAAAATACACACTTTGTGGCGCATCAATGGAGCATCTTTTTGTCTATTAATATTGACCATGCTCATGCAGCTGATAGGAAGATTAGTTTCTGAATTGCATCTTATTATAGCTGTATTGATTGTTTAGACTTTTTGGCCTTACAACTTTAATTGCATTTTTTTGTTCAGAAAAACTTGATGAATTTTTAAGTTTGCTGGCTATTTCACCCTAGGTAAGAAAGAAAAGGCTGTGGGAGAGGAACAAAAATCCGGTCCAAGCAAGACAGATCTTAGGCAGACTATATGTGGCATTCTGAAAGAAGTTGATTTTAACACGGTATTTTTCTTTTACTTAATCAACTAATCAGCAACATGAAGATTGCTATTCTTAAAGGTTCAATTTTGTGCAGGAGAGTCGAAAACTGTTTTTAAATGGAAACAATGGTAAATTTTAAGTGTTTGCCATAGTTCTTAGAATCGAGAACGTATGCTATTACCTGTTCAGTTGTCCAGGATATGATTCACCTATCAAGTTTGGTCTACTTTGCTTCAGGTCTTCACATTGAAAGTGATTTTTGGAGGTTCAGTTTTGCAATGGATAAGGAAATAACTTAAATTGAATTGAAAAAAATAGTGTAACTGCCTGTTCATTTCCTAAACAATGGAGGGGAATTGAATATAGAAAACATGTAGATTTTAGGATCTATTTACAAGCACATCACTGTTATAATGAGATAATTTAGTAAAGCATTTTCTTTATTAGACTTTGTCTGAAGTTCTGTTCACCTTTGAATGAAGTTCAGAGTTTTGCTAACTTTTGAATGTTTTGCACATTATGTTCAGTTCTTCTGTTTGATGTAATTAATGGTAAGAATAATGTGAGTTCAGTTTTGCTTAGTGTATTGTAAGTAAAGCCACACAACTGCAAAATTAGTTTGTTTCAAAAATCATGTTGAATTTTAGTGAAGGTGTATCTTAGTTGTTTAGGATCAACACTTGAAGTGTTATGATTTTCTTAGGTCATATAACATTGTTAACCAAACATTAGTCAACTTCAATATGTTTAGTTTATTTATGAAAAAAGGAATTGTCATTGTGGATAGAGAACTAATTGTTCTCAAGGAATGTAATGGGATTAGATAACCAACATCATTTCACAAATGGCAATGATCATGGTTTTGTGTTTTGATTTTACATTATTTCTAAAAATATTAGATTGTTTCTATTGAACTCTTGGTCTATGTATTATTAGTTTTAATGATAATAAAATCATTCTCATCTATTACTAATATTTTTTAAGTATTTCTGTTCATACAACTCAAGATGAAATAAGTGAATCAATTGAAAAATTTGGTCATTGACTCAAAGGTTATTTGTTGTGTTTGGTGTAGATCATAAATGACCCTAAAAAACACATAGTTTTAGTACAATTGGATAAGAATTTTGGGAGTTTCTTTATCTTGGTATTAGTATGTAAGATTTATAATAATCTACTTGAGGCAACACGATTACAATGAATTTTTGATTGAGCGTATTAAAGAATTTTAATTCATTTTTTTGCTCCTCTAAGTAAGTTTAAGGCATGCATTTTATTTAAGTTTTTTAATATATAAATATGTTTTAATAAAAATTAAAAATATAGATTTGCATCGACAAGACATTATACTTAAAATGTAAAATCTCAAGTTTGTCCAAAAATTGGTCATATCATACTGTACTCTTAGTTTGTGTATTTGTATGAAAAAAAAGACAATCTAATTGAGCATTTTAGTAGGAGTTTTGACTCATCATATAGTATAATCTCACTTATTATAATGCACACTTTGTTTGCATTGTCAAACACACATAATTGGACAAAGAGAAAAGTTTAAGCAATATATTCGTATAGTATAATTATATTTATTGCATAATATAATCATTTAGTATAATTGGAATCAATAACTAGAGAATTTCGAACAATTTGATCTTCGTTGATTGTTCAATCCGATCTTCGCTTATTGTATAGATCAAGTATTGGCATAAAGATAATAGTAACAGAGAATTTTATACAACATGGTTTTCACTTATCTTGCAGTATAGTATGATCATTTATCAAGCTTGGAATCAATAATCAGTGAATTTCGTACAATTTGATCTTCGATGATCGTACAATATGATATTTTCTTATCGTATAACACAATCAAGTCTTGGTATAGAGAGAATTAAAACAGAGAGTTGTATAGTATGATTTTCACTTATCTTATAGTAGGATCATTTGTAAGAATGAGAGTATGATGCATTGAATATTTAGTTCATTTGTGGGTATCATATAGTACGATCATTAGATTGGATAATATGATTAGTACAGGTTATGTATGTAACAATTAGTTTGATTAAATTTTGAAAAGTTTAAATATGATTATTGTGAGATGTTTGGAACTATTAAAGAATTCTCAAAAGCTTATATAAAGAGATCTAAACATGAAGAATAGGCAAATGATCAATTCCAACTCTTTGAGAAAAAATTATACTTTAAGTTTATTACATATAGAAAGAAGAATTGTGTGAAAGCAAGCTACATTGATAATTATCTCCTTTTATCATTTGCCAACCAACACTTCTTTGTATTGCATTGAGATAAGTTTGAAATTTGTTTTATTTTATTTTCACATGCTTTTAGTGTGCCCTTAAGTAAATTGTTAGGTTGTAGGATCTTGTGTTTGAGCTTTATATTGTATATATTGACCCATTGTTGGGACTTTTGTTTTTTATCTTATATTAGTCTTTTAGCCATTGTTGTAGGGTTTTTGGCTCAATGATCTATGGAATCCTTTGGCCTAGTGTTATTAGCTCTTTTTGGCCAATGTTTTTGTTAAGTATTTTGGCCTAGTATATGGTTTTTTCTATCCATTTTTTCAAAAATGTTTTCGTGTAAACCTAATATTTTGATAGGGAATGGATGTAGAGTTGGTGTTAAATCCAATTACTTAAAAATTGATTGTGTTTTTTTATTACACTCTCTACACGAGGTGTTTAAAAGTGAATAAGAATCTCTAAAACAAGTCTTGAGGAGCAATTAAGATTTCTAAAAGATTTTCACTATTTTACTTGATATCATTGACTTTATAATTTTTATAATTCATCTTTTCTTTTGTGTGGACGTCATATCCACTTATTCTTTAGAGTATTTATTTTTTTTGTACCCAAGTCCTTCATTTATTAAATTTTTAACAGTTTTTTTGCTCTTTCATGTCTTGACTTGTAAAAATACAACTACTTGAAATAGACTTGTTGTCTTTTACAAAGCCATTATGATTAGAATTGAGTATTTAATTTTTTGTTTATTGTAAATCTTTTTGAATTTATCTTATGATACTTGAAAGACTATAGATGAATTTTTTATTTTAGAAGTGTGCGTGTGATGGCTGACACTGTCAAATATAAGGGCAAAATTTGATCTAGATTGTGATGATTGTGAGATGTTTAATTTTTCCAACAAGTCGTACAGACATGGAGATATTTTCAGATATTCCAACATAAGTTTTCACATTGGTGTTAGATTTGTCTTCAAGAATTTTAATTTCTTCAAGTAAGTCAAGAACATAGTAAGTCAAGAACATATTTTCTTTTGGGTAGACCATCTGTTTCTATTGCAGACCAATTCAATCCCAAGTGTATATTTGGGACAACCAAGATCTTTTTTAATGAAATATTTTTTAATATACTATTTTACTTTAGAAACCCATATTTATTACTCACGTTCATCAAGAAGTATGAAAGCAACATACATTGGCAAGATAATGGATTCAAAATAGGTAATCTTAACAAAGATAGATTGATTTACTGCTTATTAATTTTTTGTAAGAGTTTGTAATCCTACCTTGCATTTGTTAATATTGTTTTCAGGATGAAACTTGAAGGTATACCTGTAGGTAGACATTTTGTATCAATTGGCCATTTCTAGTTAGATCTTGCAATGCTTTTTGGTATATCTTCGGAATTTGAGTGTTGAGGAGAGAGCAAAATTTCAATAACTAGTAGAATGTTGAGCAAAAGTTATGTGATTAAATAAGGTGAGTAGTTGTAGATTTGTATTCTTTCAAAAAGTTTATGACAAGATGAAGATCTAAATCCTCACCATGCAAAGGAACCCCATACGAGGGAGTGGTGTAAGATGGCCTTTTAGTTAAAGGTAACATCTTTATGTCATAGTTGGAAGTGACAGGTGTACAATTGGAGGTGTTCGAACTAAATGAGTAAAATTCTTTGAAGATAATATACAAAACTTAACATCTACGTACATATATGCATGTGTGCTAGGTTATAGGATCATATAAGATGCCTTTTTTGATTGTGATAGCAACACACAAAGATGCAAAGTATAGTTTTAGAAAAAAGATTAACTGGAGCACCCAAAAATTATTGGAATAAGAGTTTAACAACTAAAGGTGTAGGTAGAATAGAAATTGTATAAAACTATTGAGGGATAATGGAAACAATATTGATAATATAGCATGCAATTAACACCAAAGCACTTCAAAACTCTTGAGGTATATTCATATTGGGCATAAGAGTTTAACAGTATCAAGTTGATGATGATGCTGTGGTTTAACAATATTGTTTTGTTGAGAGGCGTTTGGAAAAGAAGTTTGACGAATGATGTCGTTTGTGATGCAAAAAAGTTCCCATTGAATGAATTTTAGTGCATTGCATGAATGGTCTTTATATTGGTAAAAAATGATCTTTTGAACTTTGAAAAATTAGATAGAACATGATACTAATACTTTATAAGATTCACCTTAGATCATAGGAAATGTTATTTTTTCTTAGCTCATAAGCATTACTCAATTCACTCGTTGATGGAGTTGAGGCAATCTTGAAAATATGATGTTGAAGGTGGCTAAAGTGACAGCACCAGTGATGAGGTCGAACTATGGATGAAAGATTTGAAGGTTATTGTCTTAACTTGCTAAATGGAAATGAGTCATGTTCTTCATGTTGAGATCTTGGAACAGCACACAAGATGGAAAGAAGGTTACAGAATGGTGGTGTAATTTGGTAAAATTACAAACAAAAAGAATATTGACTAGAAAAATAGAAAATAATAAACATTAAAGAGTAGGATGGTATTTTCTTTTTGAGAACAAGAGAATGGGTATCATTAGAAATAAAGAAAGTGAGAATGATTACTTCTTATGTCAAGAAAAAAAAAAGAGATGATTTCTTGTCAGAAGAGTAGAAACACCATACTCTAACATCCAAGACATACCAAGAGAAGAAGTAACTATAGATTTAGATGTATTTACAACGTAGGAGCTAGAGATTGATTTGTATAAGTGTTGGAGAAGGTACTTAAATCTTTTTGTTATAGTAATGGAGCTAATGATAGAACAGGGTTAAGATGTAGAATCTGTAATAGAATTAAGTTGTAGAATAAAGTTGTAAGGATGAAAGATAGCAAAACTTCACCGGACAATGATCGAAGGGATGATTTGATTTGTCATATTATGAGGAAAGATATAATGATGAATGACCTTGGTCATGACCTTCAATATTGCCATTGCATCCATGACATGTATGGCCATCATGGAAGCTAGCGAAAGGAGCAGTCTAGTTGAAAGTTTTAGATGCATTTTGTAACTTAATGAATTGTAAAATGCAAGATTATATTTTGGTAAGGTTAGGAATCGTGGGCTCAACTATAAATTAAGATTTGACTTGCATTTAGACAAGAAAGAAATTTGATCACAAGAAATTTTTCATTTTATAATAACTATGCAACAAAACTTGTGAAGGCTTGTTGTTGAAGAAGCCTGTTCCATTGATCACAAAGGGTGCTTTAATACTCTTGAAATTTTGTCATGTTGCTATAAAGAGAAGACCTCTAACTAGAGT
Source organism: Vanilla planifolia (assembly GCA_023846275.1). NCBI lineage: Eukaryota > Viridiplantae > Streptophyta > Magnoliopsida > Asparagales > Orchidaceae > Vanilla > Vanilla planifolia. Next base: position 38,275,648 of record CM043870.1, on the reverse strand, counting down.
ATACAATAGCAACGAGACAGGCTTCAGGATGGGTTGTGATGGAGTGTGAGCTGGTATATATATAATTGTGTAGGTGTAGAATAACAATGATATGGCTTTTAAAAAATGGATGGCATTCGTTGAGTTCATGGTTGCGATAGGTGGGGAAGTGTTAGTAGGCAATGTTTGTGAATGTGTCAATGGATTTTATCAGAGATGAAGAAGATGCCTATAGCGTGGATGAAGGAAAGATTGATGGCAAAAGATGGTGTAGTGGTTTGGGCTTGAAGGAATTCTAGGAGTAGAGTTTGGAGCAAAGGGATTTGTATGTTTGGGAGAGGAAAGTTCTTTCTTGTTAAAGATCACAAACATAATAATGGATGAGAGCTATTTGGAAGACATAAGATGGACATAAGATGGTAACATGTTGGGGATGGAGTTGAGGGTTGGTTTGGGTCAAGCTAAATCTTGTTTTGATATCATGTAGAGGGTAGATTTGTATGATTTATTAAGACTCTATTGATTGGATTGATAACATAAACTACTATGAAGGCTTTGGAATTAATTTGATATTTTGAATTAACATATATTAGAGGCAGAAAATAATAAACTTATTACACATTGTGCATTGAATTTGAAATTTTGATCGGTGCTCATTCCCATGTTATGTCTAGAAAAGAAAAAAGATGATGATAACTTCTCATAAGAGTGGGAGCACCATAATTTAAGATCCAAGATATACAAAGAAAAGCACTTATAGATGTAGATGTATTGACAATGTGGGAGCTAGAGATTGATTCCTCAAAATGTTGGAGAAGGTACTCAATCTTGTTACTATAATGATAGATTCAATGACAATACAAGTTTAAGATGGACATAAGCAGGCGGTGGGAAGGGAGTTTAGGGTTGGTTCAGGTGAGACTAAATCTTGCTTTGATATCATGTAGAGGGTGAATTTGTGTAATTTATCAAGGAAGACTTCCTTATTATAAAATCAATATGCATAAATTACTCTAGAGGATGTGAGATTAACTTGATAATTTGAATTAATATGTATAATAGACAGAAAATAATAAACTTATTATACCTTTTACATTGAATTTTGAAACTTAGATTGGTGCCCATTCCCATTGTCTCCCCTAAATCTGCTAATTGTTGCATGCCTGTTGATCATTTTTGTCTAGTATTTTGCTATGCTAGTTTTAAGTATTGTTTCTTGAAATGGTCTGTACAGTCACAACCTGTTGCAGCCTTTTGTGACTCCCAGAGCTTGTTTTTGTGCATAGGTCTTGCAGTAATATGCAACAATTTTAGCTATTGAAATACTCGTATTAATCTTCATGAACCTTACTGACTACGTAGCCCTATTTTCTTTCCTTGACAGGCCACTTTTACTGATCTTCTGAAGATGCTTGGTATGTTGTCTTGTTGTAAGTGCACTCCTTTGCTTTTTGTAGTTTTGGTTCTGCTTCGTCTCACGATTTGTTCCGTCTCAGCGACTCATTATAACATGGATCTAACATCAAGAAAATCAATGATAAAACAATTGATCCAAGAGGAGTTGACCAAGATGGCTGATGAGACCGAGGACAATGAAAGTGCAGAAGATGAAGATGCTGTGAAGGAAGAAAGTCCAGTACCTGCAAGAAAGAAGGTAAAAGCTCGACATGGTTAGAACTGACTTGAAGTCCTGTTTATGAGTCTTGTGTATGATGGTGTGCAATCATGTGTATGTAGCTTTAGATGGCTTTTAGGTGTCTCCATATAGATTTGTAGAACGTCCTTGTTAAAGATAGCTTGGAAACTGTTGTTATTTTAGACTTTTTACATCATAGAAAATAATATGTTGAAGAAATAGTAATGTTCTGATGTTTTAACTTGATGGGAACTTTACGGTAATATCTTGTGTTTTTCTGAAGGATGGCTTTGTTCAGTAAAGACTTATAATGTTTGGGTCGTCACTACCGATTGCCTTTTCTTGCAAATAGTCTGTTGTCTTGGAGTCTTATTGTTCCCTTTCTTTCTCTTGTATTAAGAAGCCATGAAAGATGCTTGTTAATGGGCTTGGATTCAGACAATAGAAGGAGGGATGGTGTTTGGGCTATCCCTTTAACTCGATAGTAACCCACCTTTGATGCTTATGGCTTATTGTTGATACTATCAAACTAGAATCTTGCCTTTAGGTGGGTGTGAGAGCATTCTCTTTGACATAACAGTCACTTTTATCAATGATTCTCATCTTTATGATAATATATTTCTCATTTCATACTTTTGTGTCCTTTGATGTTGGTAAATCAAGGAAGAGGTTATTAATGTTTTCCTTTGGAGTAGTCATTAAATTGTTTATGTGGTTTGAGTGAAAGAATCATCACAAATTTGAGAAAAATCACAACTATTCTTAGAAGATCTCCATTAGAACTCAAATGAGATTGTAAATATTTTGTTTGTCAAGTTTAATTTTTTTTATTTTGTTTTGAAGATAGTTTTGATTTGTTTACATTAGAGTTTAGGCATTTTTTTCAAAAGATAAAGTTGATATTTGATAGTTAACAATTCATTGATAATAATTATCATTGAAAATAATTTTTGAAAAGAAGAATTTGTATTTTAATTTGTACATCTCTTAGTGCCATCATTCAAATAAAAAAAGTTCACCTAAAAATTGTCGAGTTCCTTGCTAATTAGTTCTTTTAAATCTGTCATTTCTTTCTCTGCTTTTCTCAATCTCTTTCGAGGCCTGAAACACAATGCCCTCTAATGGAAACTTGTTATCTCCATTAGAGGTAAAAAGAATGATCTCTTTCTTTCTTTGAACATATAAGAAAGTCACAATAAAAGTGAAAAAGGGAATTTCAATTTTTTTTAAATCGAAAATTTTCCTTAGCTTCTTTATGGCATCAAGAGAATGGGAAGGACTTACAACTCCACTTATAAACACTTTCGTCTCAACCAAGGATAGAGAAATCTCTAACAAAAGTAATGCAATTTTCTCTCTTTAAGTAGAATTGATGATACTTTTTAGAACATTAAGGGATTTGTACAGCTATAGGACCATCAACTCCATCGCTATAGATATAGGACTATCAACTCCATCTCTACCAATAGAATTAAGGTTTCTTTCTCAATTACACTTAAGCTTTCATTTACTCTTACTTCCTATTAAAGGATTTTTTTACATTTTAAAGAAGATAATCCAAAACCTCAAGCATCACACTTATTCAATCCATAGCAATGATTAATCTTCTCATAAGTTCAAATTTTAGTTGGTAAAATATATTTTACTTAGTTGTTTGAATTAAAAAAGGTGGATTAAGTTACCTTAAATATCCTAAGTTAATAATTATATGAATTTCAAATTTTAAATTATATATTATTTTTCATTGTTTTATATACTCTAAAATATATTTATACATTATATATAACTTTTTATTGTAAGATAAATAATAATACAAAGGTTTTGTGAACTAAATAATATATAAATTTTTATTTGTCAGATCTTAATCATTGCTTTAAATCTCAATCGTGTGATAACAATCATTAACTTTAGACTAATTCATTAAAGTCAAACTCTTGAGATTAACACCTTGAAGCCACCACTCATAGATTATTCAATAAGTAAAAAATTTGCAAAGATCATAGAATGATGTTTCATCATGTAATGTAGATTTAGTTTTATTAAATTTATATTTGATATATGAAACTTAGATTCAAAAAGTTACTAATAACTAGTTTAATGATTATAGCTAATTTGATCGTGTTATCAAAGGTCATGTTCAATGCCTTGATGTTTATAGTTGATTCATTCATATCAATAGAAGGCATATGCCTACTTAAGATGATTAAACTATCATAAAAGAATAACAATCCTTCATTTATAAAGCTAAGCTCAACTAATGTCATAATTGTTTAACTATAATAGTCTCAATAATTAAGTTCAAGACAATAATAAATAATTAAGATCAACTAATTAATCACCATCAATCAAAATTAACTAAATCAATTTTGTGGAGAGTTTTTTTCCTATATTCTTTCTTTATCTTCTTATCCTTTTTAGAGGTCTTTTTAGTCTTTTGTAATCATAATCTATAAGAATTCTATTTTGAGTTTGTGTATGTGATTGCACTCTCAATAAAAATAGATTTTTGCTATATTTTTGTGAATATATAATTTGCATAAAAAAAGAATTCTAAAAATATTATGTCATTTTAAGTTTTAAAAATATATATTTTTTAAAAACCCTTTTCAAATATTGTTAACAAACAGAGCTTATAAGTTACAAGAGAAGTGGGAATGTTTCTTCTATCAAATAATAATAAAAATATTATAAAAATAAAAATGATTTGTTATTAAATATTATAAAATAGCAAAAAAGATCAACCCAATCATCATGGCATGCAAGAGTAATCTTTTTATTGTTATAAAAATTGAGAATCTAAACATTCATCGTCATCATTATCATCAAATTATTCTTATCATTTCAACTTAAATATTTTAAGTCTTATTATTTTAATTTATTTAATAAGAAAATGATAAAATTATTTTTTTCAAAATATTACGAATCTATTAAATAATTTTTATCAATATATATAATTTTTTTTTTTTCATTTTTTTTAAATTGTTTTCAATTTTAATCATTATTGTCAGTGCTACGGATTTTATTAGAAAATTAAGCAAAGCTTTGAAACTCCATCAACATCAACTAAGCCGTAGTTAACTTGGACATCTTTGCTTGAAAGCTCAAAATGTTTAATTAAGCATAAACTGATCAGGAAATTAACTTAATTATAATTATGCGAAAAGATAAATCATGACCTAAATCAAAGCTTAAGCTGGAATTTTCGACTTTTTTCTATAATTATGTCTGGCAATTATAATAATATATTGGTCCTCATTACTTGCCTAATATAAATTTTAACACAAATGTGATATATATCGTTGATTTGTAAAATCACACAATAGAAGGTGATAATTGCATATATTCATGCATATTCCTTGTAAATAAAGGACCAGAGTAACAATTCTAAAATTATATACAATTTTTAAAATTATATTTTTGTCTTTGCCGCCACAAGTCAACATTGAGTTAATACTTATCTTCATTAAATTAGATTAGATTTGAGTTTACATTAAATAAATTTATTCTAAAATTTTGGAACAAATTAGCTAATTTTTTAAACATCAAGGTAATATATTTTATCATGGAATAGTATTTTTTTAGTTAAATTAAACACATAACTATTCAACTATCAAAGGAATCACAATACACCTATATTAACATGATGGCCATAGTTTAACAAATCAAATTAGAGATTTGATAAAATATGACCAAGTTTTAACTTTAAATAAAAACACATAAAAATCAATTTATGTATTAATGCAATCTACTAAATAAAATATTCATATTGTGATATAGCCTTTTAAAGATCAAATTTTTGTTCTAATACTATCAATTAAAATGACCCAAAAGAGTTAACTAGGACTATTTTAAGTGGGTCCAATTTTTGTTCATAGTTTATATTCATTATGCCATTTTGCAAACATGAGCTTGGAGTTAGGTTATAATAAAAAAAAATGACATCTTATACAAATGAATTAAAGCAAAATACATCCCTAAAAAAAATATAATATATGTTCATATAATTTGGATGATAGCAAGTGTTACATGCACCTCATATTAATGTCATTTTGTGAATCCCTTGGGCAATCAATGTGCACAAGAATTAGGGAATGATTATTATTTTAATGAATTAAGATTTTTTAAATAAATTTTGAATTTTATAAAGATTTTTCAAGGAAAAAAAATCATTTTATGATATAGTTATATCAAAATCACCCATAATGTTTGAAGTAAGAAAACATGCATTAAAATTTATGTGAATTCATATTTTACATAGAATTTTAAACCTAATTAAACGGGAACATTACTAAAAGAAAATTAAACATTAAAATAAAAGGGAAATGAATAAACATCATAGAACACTAACTTTCTATTATGATAAATTGTTTCTATTGCAAAAGTACATACATGCCTATTTTTTGTGATAAAAATAGTATCATTACATAAAGTCTTGACATGAAGCTTAACACTACCACAATTAATGATGGCTAGTATAGATCACATCTATATGTGATAGAATTCATCTGTTATAGATTGCTTGAAAAAATGTATGAAAATCTAAGCATTTTTTGTGATGAAATTATGTCATTGTACAAAACTTCTATATTTAGAATGTTGAAAATTTTTAGATAAGATGTGTTCATTAATAAATCCTATGAAATAATCAAGAAAAATAATATATACCAATTTTATTAGTATAATAGTAGATGATTTTGTTGATTGAAGATGGGAAATTATATTTACGACATAAAGGTTTTGTTCTAGTATACATCGTTGAATTACTTTTGCTAAGTTATATCTAACATAAGACAAAAATCCACTAATAAGATGAATCTTAACTTTAAATATGGATAACACAGTACAAAATACATAAAACTATTGAACTTAATGCAATTACATACCTTTATTTTGTTTGTCACATAATTTTAATGAAATATTATGGGAAGGATGTGAAAAACAAACTTATTTGTGAAATCATAGTTGTTCAACTCAAAGATAGAGATGAATACGGCAATTTAATTCTTTGATTGAATGATTTAATGAATGAAAGTTTCCACGCCAAACTCGAAAAAATAGTTAAAAATTTTAAAGAGCTGAAAATGACATTAAGATAAACTAGAATTTAGGTGTGTTAAGATTTAAGTTATCCAAATGATTATTTTATATATCATGTGACATTTATGATAACTCAATTTGTAGTATTTTTGGACAAGCACAATTAAAGTCATTAGATAACAAAAAAAAAAAAAATGCAAAATACAAAATTTTACACTACCTTCTTGTAGGTTGCAATGACTCCATATGTCAAGCCATATAATCAAATATATGGCATTACATGGAAAGCTTGCAGATCCCAAACATATTGTGACCAAGCATAAAGTGAAGTTTGGAAATGCTTTGATCAAGATTATAGTAATTGATGCAAGAATCTAACTTAATCCAAGAGGTCATAAAAGTGTAGCCTAGCCAACTCCGAAGCCATTTTCACTTAGGCTCCTTATGAGTGAAATGATCTCATAAATCGTTTGTAATATTTCTAGACCATTACAACATTTCCCCAGTCTACACTTTGATTATATGGTTGATTGCAACATTTTTTTCTAAGATGAACATTTACCATATTGACAATAACTAATTGATCCTATTGATATATATTTTCTCAAAAAACATGGATGACAACACTCTAGCTGTGAGTGAACAATGCATAATAAGGACTATTTCATTATTTGGAGTTTCATGATGATTTTGTACTAAATTATTAATATATATGCTTTCTTTTCTTATAAGAAACTTTTATGATGAAACTAGAGTGTTCTTCAAAGAGAATTTCAACTAATTAAAAAAATATATAGATAAGAGAAAAAGTAATTGGTATTGATGAGCTAAGTTCTAAAGGAGTTTTATGCATTTCAAGGAGAAGACCTATTTGATAAGATTCTATGTATCCTTATATGTTTAATTATTTACATTTAATCTTTTATTAATATTAGTCTTTATGGATTGTTTAGATGAGTCTTTGATCATATATCATTGTATTATCTCTCTTTGGATATTCTATATCAATAAAAGAAAATTTTTATCTCTAAAATTATCTCAACATTTTAAAATTATGATCTTATATAAATAACTTAACAATATTTTTTTTTATTTTTAATATAAGATATTCATTTATATACTTCTCCATTTAAAAGTCTATAATAAACTACTCTTTATTTTATGATTCCACCATTGTAACATCATCGAATAGTCGTTTTTAGCTCTCATCAATTAGAGGTGCTATATTATGAGTAAAATTATGTTTTTTGATTAAACTAGATTAGTTGATGTTAGGCAATTTTAGATTTAAAATTTTGTTCGATAAAATGGGTTAATTAGTGTTAATTTTATTTGTTTGTTATTTTCATTTTCTTCACAATATCCTTTCATATTTAAAACAACTTTATATAGAAAAAAACATATTTCATGCAATTTGAACATCAAATATTACATGGCCCAACTTTTCATCATGAATAGTATAAGAATTATCATCAACTAGAAGAAATACACATAACCACTACAAAGATAAGCAATTTTTAAATCTATAATAACATAAAAATATATCACTTAATGAAATAAACAACAAAATTTAAATAAAGATAAAACTTGGTTGTGACCATGATAGATTCTCTACGTTGCATGTCCAAAGAAGATACCTTGAAAGCGAAAACAGAGGATTCCCGGGCAGGCCTTCCAACTTCTATTCTATATTATTATCTCCTTCACAGATTCACCCCCATTACTAGCTAATTGATATCAACTAATCCATGCATGAGGGAGGAAGGTGACTCACGTACGTTACTCTGCACTCAGGTGTTACGATCACCTAAGTCTCCACGGCAAGCAGAAGACTCGCACATACGTTTTTCCTCCATTACTGGAGGAACAGTATCGTGCTCAAACTCCATCTCTTTCCATCTCTATAAAAGGCCCATGCAGACTTCATCAGCTCCCCAATATTCCAAAAACATTAAGCACGATTGGTTTAATAGCAATGACGAGAAGCCAGTTCCAGTGGACCATGACCCTCCTGCTCTTGGGCGTCGTCTCGGCCTCCCGCATTCTTCCGGCGGAGGTGTCGATGGAGGAGCTGCACGATCTGTGGATGGAAAAACACGGGAAGACGTACGGTGACGCGGGGGAGAAGGCGAGGAGGCTCGAGACCTTCGCGGCCAACATGAAGTACATAGAGAGCTTCAACGCCGGCAGTCAAAAGTACAGACTCGGCGCCAACCGCTTCGCTGACCTGACCAACGAGGAGTTCAGGGCGACTTACACGGGCCGTTACAAGCAGCCCGGCTCGCCCAGAGCGCCGTCCACCAGCTTTAAGTATAGGGATTTCGCCGCGCCCGAATCCTTGGATTGGAGGACCAAAGGCGCCGTCACTCCCGTCAAAGACCAACAGGAATGCGGTATATATATATGTATATATATAATAATGACAATAATAGTTTTTTATTATGGTCATGTTTGGTAGACGAGGTTGAAAAGCACTTTTGAAGTGATATATTCGAAAGTAAATTTCGATAAATACTTGTTGCATGCAGGAGCGTGCTGGGCGTTCTCGGCGGTAGCGTCGATAGAAAGCGCGAACCAGATAAAGAAGGGGAAGCTGGTGTCCCTCTCGGAGCAGGAGCTCGTTGATTGCGATGTCAATGGTGAGGACCAGGGATGTAGCGGCGGTCTAATGGACAACGCCTTCAGCTTCATCATAAAGAACGGAGGCATCACTACCGAGGCCAACTACCCCTACAAGGGAGCCGACGGCACCTGCGACGCCGGCAAGGAGTCCTCCAGCGCCGTCAGAATCTCCGGGTTCGAGGACGTGCCGGCCAACAGCGAGGCCTCCCTGCTCAAGGCGGTGGCCAACCAGCCGGTCTCGGTAGCCATCGACGGTGGAGACTACAACTTCCAGCTCTACAGCAGCGGCGTCTTCACCGGGCCATGCGCCACAGACCTCGACCACGCGGTGACCGTCGTCGGCTACGGGATTGACGATGGGGTCAAGTTCTGGCTCGTGAAGAACTCCTGGGGGACATCATGGGGGGAAAAGGGTTACATAAGGATGGAGAGGGACGTCGATGACAAGCAGGGGCTCTGCGGCCTCGCCATGCAGCCTTCTTATCCAACTGTTTGATACAAATGCTGAGTAATAAGTTGCATAATTCATAGCTTAATTATCTGTATTGTATATGCCATTAATTATAGCCGGCTTAATTATCTGTGAACACATATATGTAATATCATGTTTATACTTAACGTATGTCTCAGTTGCTTCGTCTGCTTGTACTTCTGAAGCTTTCTGTGTAAGAAGTGTTTGGATTATAAAGGATGTTTAGCTTATCTAGTAATTTTTTGGCTTCTTTAGTGATCGTATTTACTACAAAACCTTCTTTTGAGGGCATGCTTATATTGATGGAAATAAACTGAAATAAAAGTAGGAGAAATTTGAAAATGACAACCAAAATCCTAAAATGTGAGAAGACAAAAGTAATAAATTTTTATTTTATTTATACATAACAACAAAACAACACTTACACTTTTTATAAATAACAATAATAACTAATCCTCTCTTTTTGTTCTTAATTTAAAATTTAAAAGTACACCTTTTCATAACACCTTTTCATAAGAAACAAAAACAACTAATCCCCTCTTTTTTGTTTAAAATTTAAGATTTAAAATTTGTAACAAACACTTAAAGTTTGCTAACATTACTTCCTCTCAAACTTGAAATATCTTCAAGCCTAATTGATTTCGTAATTCTTCAGACTTCTTTACTCCAAAATATTTAATGAAAATATCAGTTACTTGTTCTTCAGTATTATAATGTACCAGATTTATAGTCTCATTGTTGACATGATCATGAAAAAAATGATATATTGTCTTGATATGCTTGTTTCTCCTATGTTGAACTGAATTTTTTGTTAATTTGATGGCTGACGTATTATCAATAAAGATAGTTGTTGGCTCTTCTTGTTGATGATGTAACTCCTGCAGTAAATTTTACAACCAAATTGCTTCACAAACTGTTGATGAAGCTGTAATATACTCTGCTTCACAAGATGAAAGAGCAATGACATCTTGTTTAGCTGATCTTCATATAAATATTGATGAACTTAAGAAGAAAAAATAATTAGTTGTACTCTTTCTTTCATCTATATCATCTCCCCAGTCACTGTCAATATAGTTATATAAATCTATCTTACTTTGGTTAATAAAATACAAACTATAATCAAGTGTTCTTTTTGCAACCATCCAATGTGTTTTCTTTGGACTTTCCATATATCGATTAATGGGTCCAACAGAATATAAAATATTAGGTCTTATGATAATGAGATAACGAAAACTACAAACAAGACTTTTGAACAAAGTAGAGTAAATATATTTTCCTTCTCCTTCTCCACTTATTTTTATTCTCACATCAAATGGTATTGCCACTGATTTGCAATCTTTCATTCTAAACTTTTTTAGAAGTTCAATAACATATCTTCTTTGAGAGATTTGCATTCCATTTATCATTTGCTTCATTTCTAAGCCAAAAAAGTATAACATTTCACCACTATCTGTCATATTGAATTCATACTACATAGTTATTTTGAATTCTTGAAACAATTCAAAAGAATTTTTGTATAAAGTACATCATCTACATAAAGACAAACTATAAGAATATCATTATTAGTTATCTTAATATAAAATGCATGCTCAAATGGGGATTTTTAAAATCCTTGTTATTGAAGATATTCATCAATCTTAGTATTTTATGTTCTTCGTGCTTGTTTCAATCCATATAAAGCCTTTTTCAAATGATAGACTTTATGTGGATCACTTATAATTTTATAACATTCAAGTTGATCGATATATACTTCTTCTAAAACTCCATTAAAAAATACAGATTTAACATCAAGTTGACATATCTTCCATCCATGATGCACTACAAGTGCTAAAATTAACTTCATTGTATCAAATCGAGTAACTAGAGCAAATACCTCATTGTAGTCTATACCATATTTTTACTTAAAGCCTTTTCCCACAAGTTTTGTCTTGTATCTATCTACTGTTTCATCTGCTTTATATTTGATCTTGTAAACACATTTCACTAATATGGGTTTCTTTTGAAGAGAGAGATCAACCAACTCCCATGCATTATTCTTTTCTATAGATATTATTTCTTCATCTATAACCTTTTTGGAAATTTATATCCTACATTATTTCATCAAAAGAAATGTGTTCATTACTAACAAAATAACAGAATAAGTTAAAATACTTTGTAGTTTGCTCATATATCTCTTGTAGACTTTTTATTTTTCTTCTTAAGTTAATAGGATATATTTTCTTTTACATAATAATTGTTCTTGAGGAAGACCTTGTTGGAGAATTCAAATCATATGTTTGTTGATTTTGAATTTCTTCTTCTTGCCCAAGTGTGATAGTTTTATCATCCTACTCTTATTTCAACTTCCAAGTATCTTCTTTTACAAACACAATATCGCGACTAATAATCACCTTTTCGGTTAAATGATTGTAGAGTTTATAGGCTTTTGACTCCTCATTATATCCAATGAATATGTATTTTTCATATTTATCATCTAATTTCTTTCTTAATACATTTGGTACATGTGCATATGCAATACAACCAAATATACAAAAATGAGAAACACTTGATGTATATCCACTCCAAGCTTCTTGTTAAGTCATATAATGCATAGTCTTAGTATGACAACGATTCAACAAATAAGTTGAATATGTAACTGCTTCTGTCCAAAATTCTTTTGGCATATTCTTCTCTCACATCATTGTCCTTGTCATATCAAGGATAGTACGATTTCTTTATTCAGCCACTCCATTTTGTTGTGGAGTATAACTTGTGGTAAGTTGATGTCGTATGCCTTCTTGCTTATATAATTGAATAAATTCATTTGATGTATACTCAACACTTCTATCAGATCTAAGGTTTTAAATGAATAGCCCACTCTTCTTTTCAACCTTGCATTTGAACTCTTTAAATATAGAGATAACAACAGATTTCTCCTTAATAAAATATGTCTACATTTTTCTGTAAAAAACATCTATAAAAGTAATAAAATACTCATTACCTCTATTAGATAACGGCACCAATGGACCACAAATATCTGTATGAATAAGCTGCAATGGTCTTTTAGCTCTCCAAGTATTATTCTTTTGAAATGGTATATGACGCTGCCTTCCAAGTATACAAGCTTCACATATATGATTTGGATCATCCAATAAAGAAAGGCATTTCACCATTTCTTTGCCAATAATTTCAAACCTCCAAAGTTAAGGGTGGTCATACCTTAGATGTCATTTCAAAAAATCCTTTAAAAGATGCCCAAGATAACAAGCTTCACTTGTTGACTTTAATTGAAGAAAAAACATATGATTTGTCAACATCTTCACTTTAATGATATTCCTTCTTTTTGAATCTTATAAAAGAAGATAACCATTCTCCATACGTATAATATATCCTTTCTCAATCCATTGTCCAAGGCCTAGAATATTGTTTTTCATATCAGGAATAAAATATGCATATGAAATAATAATTGAAAACTCATTTTATTTATAAAGTTTTATATTACCTTTGCCTTCAACTTTCAACTTTGATGAGTCTCCAAGACTCACACTTGTTTGTATATTTTTAATTGAATCAAATAGATGTCTTTTTTCACACAAATAGTTGCTTGCTCCTGAGTCAAGAAACCATACATCTTCTCTTTTGTTGCCCTCTTTTTCAGTCAATAATGATATTGACTCTTCTTATGATGTTTCAGCATAGTTTGATTAGTTATTCCTATGTCAACAATCAAAAGCATAATGACTAAACTTATGACAATTGTAATATTCAATATTTCGTCCTTGTCCTCGACCTCGAGAAGCATTATTTCTTCCATGCCCATGTTGAGTGTAAGATTGATTGAATTTCTGTTGAGATATGTTCTGGAAATGACCTCTTTCACGTCCTCAATATGAACCTCGTCCACTTCCCATTGAATTTGAATTCTCTTTCTTCAAGGTATTATTTTTTTTTCAAATTCAGTTTTGATTCTAATGCTTGATCAATATGTGCAACTTCAGCCCTTTTCTTTAGTCGTTACTCATGCACTTGCAAAGAACCCATTTACTCTTTAATAGATAAGCAACATATATCTTTAGATTCTTCAATTGCTCTTACCATATGCTCAAACATAGGAGTTAAAGAACGATGTCCCTTTTTGATCACATGTACATCGTTAATTTGTTCTCAATTTCTCTTCATCAAATTCATAATAACAATCAAGCATGAGACATAATCTAAGATAGTCTTATTTTCATTCATCTTTGACTGCTCAAAATCACCTCCAAGGATTTGAAGACATACACGCATCACACGTTCAACACTTTTGAAGATTGTGTTAAGTTTATTCCAAACTTCTTTGCTTGTAGTTGCTTCTGCAACTTTCTCAAAAGTGGCTTCATCAAACCCTTGAAATATTAAGAAAATTGTCTTTTTGTCTTTTTTCTGATTTTCTTTTAATAGTTTCTTCTCTGCTTTAGTAGCATCTGATTCATCAAAGCTATCGATAACAATCTCCCAAAGGTCTTGCGAGCCAAGAAGGGCTTTAAATTGAATGCACCAATTATCATAATTATCGTTCGTTAATCTGGGAAAGGTTTGTTGCACAATTCTAAACATTTTAAATAAAAACACCCTTTCAAAAAATACTTATACTCTTCTTTCTTCGATGCTGTAGCGTTCGATCTTCTTCTTTTTTAAGCTCTGCTACCACTTTGATAGAAATAAAGTGAAATAAAAATGAGAAATTTTAAAATGACAACAGAAATCCTAAAGTGCTAGAAGACAAAAGTAATGGATTTTTATTTTATTCATAACAATAAAACAATACTTACACCTTTTATAAGTAACAAAAATAACTAATCTTCCTTTTTTGTTCTTAATTTAAAAATTAAAAGTACATATTTTCATAAGAAACAAAAACAACTAATCCTCCTTTTTTTATTTAAAATTTAAAATTTGCATCAAACACTTAAAATTTGCTAACATATATGAGCATCTTGTTGAACTTAACAAATAAATTTTCATCTTCTTCTATAAGTAATCTTTTTTTGCTTTGAAATTGTATCGAATATTATGATAAACAAGGTTATCTTTTTTTTATTATTTTTGTGATCATTTGAAGGATAATTTGTTTTGTAAAAACTAAATATGACAAAGAATCTCATGAGTTACGAAACTAGATGAAGCATAGATACTCTAATTTAAATAAAGAACAGAAATTGAGAAAAAACACAAAAAAAAATGGAGATTTTATTCCACATTCAATAATAATGCATGACTCCGTGTTTTAATATTAGAAAATACAAGTAAATCGATATGAAAAATACTAAAATTTGGATTTCAAGATTAGGGAAAACTAATGATTGTGAAACTTCAATATCCTTGTCATAAGTTTAAAACTAAAAAAACTATAAAAAAAAATAACAAATATGTATAAGATTATTTGTATAGAGGTTTTTTAATATATTTTTTATTGACTTCATTTGATGAATCAAATCTTTGAACTCTTTAATTATAATAACCATATGCTCAATTTTAAAAAAAAATATTAAAAGTTTTGTAATTATTACGCTATTAGTAATTTACTTATTATAATATTTTCATATAAACAAATCTATCAAATTTATTATTTTATTTTTTTATTTTAAGATATTATTTTGTATAATTTAATTTGATAAGATTAATAAATTAGTTAAAAATGAGATATGACTCTCAAAAGGTAGGAGATGAAGGCAAAATCATGCTATTGCAAAGATAACAATGTAAGTGTGTGTGAAGGATTAGATGAGGCAAGGATAATACTGAAATTATTCTATTAAAAATCCTTTGTTATTACTATCATAAAGCTTGAATGAACAATGATGAAATCATTATGTAAAAAAAAACCTTTGCATATTAGAGAGAGTGGTTGAGACAACATTAAAGGATTATAGTACACTTTCAAAGGAAAAGGCAAAGCATTATGATGCTTATCACCCTATTTGAAATTAAGAATTGATCTAAACAAAATATTAGACAACATAACCTTGACAAATTCAAATACTTAGTGTTGGGGTTGCCCCAATAGTTGATCGAAGTGTGATATTTACATAAGATAAATCAAAATTAAGATTAATAGCAAAAGGAAAAGCAAAGGACTATCGTCATGAATCTTAAAATAAATCTAAAGATTTTTGAAAAATTGTGAAAGAAGAATCTTATTTTTTTTTGTTTTAAAATTATAATATATATTCCTTTTTATACATATTTACAACATAATGCACAAACTAAAATTTTGACATGTTACAAAAACAATGTAAGAAATCAACAAATTTGAAAAAAAAATAGATTCTATTTTATTTTCCATAACTTTAGGGAGCAAACAATGGCATAAGGTGCTCTATGGAGTGTCAATCACATCACCATTTAATGGCATAGGCTACATCCTAATGGATACTCAAGGAGTTACACTTTCCTCTAAAAAACCATTATGATAACAATTGTGATGGCATGGAACACAAGCAAAGTGGTGGATTGTGCATTTGAGAATTTGTCATTAAAATAAAACATGGAAAAACAATCATGATAGAAATAAGTTACAATAATAATAAAAATGAAAATGCATATAATGATCATGCATTTCTCACTCATGACTTTACAAATAAAGGGTAATGCAGCCTCGACTTTAGAAGAAGCAATTATCCAATATGAGATAAACCATCTCTTGAAAAGGAAGTACACAAATCCAAAGAGTATAATTTTAAACTCAAAAGAGTCATACAACAAAGGCCCAACAAAAGATTATAACAAATATCAAACACAAAGGAACCAAAACAAATTGTTTGCACAAAGTACAATATCTCATTATGCCAAAAGAAACAAAAGAACATAATGCACGATAAACTACAAAAAAAATGAAATTTACATCATAGAAACAAACATTTTATAAATGGCTTGATAAAAATCACAGTGAAACCATAGTTGTCAATTCAACATGCTAAGCTGAGAAATCAGAGATGATTTCTTAATAAAAGCCCTTATTATAGATCTATTTTTATTATATGTAGTAAACTTTTTATCTAATGCTCATTTTGAGTATTTTGGGCAAAAATATTTTCCAAATTTATAAAAATAACATTTCTCACAAAATATCAATTTAATCTTTCCATATGTTAATTGGACCTCCTAATTGTATAATCAAAATGTCTTATTAGTTCAAGACAATAAAGAAATTGAGTAGTTTGATCAACCCTACACACTAACCATTGTTTGAACTATTGATCAAATCATCTAGCTAATCAAATTGTACAACCTCGACAACAAACTAATCAATTTGCAACAAATTTGTAATAAGAGCATTGTAACATTGAAAAAGGTTTTAAATACTATTAAAAATAATACAAATATTAAATATAATGAAATGCAATTAAAAAAATTCAAATAACTAGTACATAGCTTTGTAAATATGATACTTTATCATCATAAAATGAATCATCTGTTGATTCTAAAAAAATAATACTTTTGCAAAAAAAAATTGCCTTGTTTTTAATATAATAAGGTTGAATATAAGATTATCAACTTAATTATTGAAATTCATCTAGTTATAAGTTTCTTTGCAACGTGGGCTTAGTTAATGATGTGCTTGATATCATGAATACTCTTCGAGTAATCTTTTCATGTTATTATGACACTTGGCTTGATCTTGAGCTTTAAGCATAATCTTGGTGTCTCTAATCCAACATCATCTAAGGCTCTAAATGCATCAAGTCATCTACATTTCCTATAACTTATATTATTTTAATATTAATATATAAAAGCATTAGATATAATAGAAACTATATTCTTAAATTTGTTATCATCAACTCAAGTCAACTCATGGTGCTAACGCATATGAAAGTTTGTCCTATCAATGTATTTATGGTATTAATGACAAGTGAGATTCTCCAACATGCTTTAAAAATTTTATGAAAATTATATAATTTTTTGGAATTGTAAATTTTAATAGACCACAAAAAGAAAGGTAAAGCAAACCTATAGATTAATTTAGGTTACCTTAGAAAACATCATATGATCAACCTAGCTTAAAAGTTAATTTGAGGGACTTCGATAAAACTATCAAGATCAAGCAAGTTTAAAACCTGATTTGAGGAGACTTGGGATTGGACATAGTAAAGCTAACCAGGCTACATGAGCAATTTGGCACGAATAAAGACAATTAAGCAACCATGCCACAGAAGTCACTTCGACAATTTTAGTAGAACTTAAAGGGCCACAACACTAAAATAATACATTCATTGACTTGCACGACATTTGAGGGTCCTTAATAACTTTGTAAATACTTTTCAAGACATCAACTCCTAAGAACATTATGGCCATTTTTGCTCCCTATCAGTAATTTGGTCGATTTGGGGAGACTATAGTCAACTAAAAGACCATCCAACAACTAGTCATGTTCCTTTGAAAATTTCTAGATATTATGGAGGATTTTCATAATATTTTTCTTCTAGAAATACTTTGGTCAATTTCATGACTCACTAGCAACTTATCATTCTAAAAGAGAAGAGCCTGTTGTGTATGTCCAGTGACTTGATAAGATCTTGGGCCAATTTTAGATAAC
Source organism: Vanilla planifolia (assembly GCA_023846275.1). Lineage (NCBI taxonomy): Eukaryota > Viridiplantae > Streptophyta > Magnoliopsida > Asparagales > Orchidaceae > Vanilla > Vanilla planifolia. The sequence continues at coordinate 38,257,348 of CM043870.1, read as the reverse complement.
GCATTTTATCAATTTTGCAGTTCAAGCAAATTATGGTAATTTGGGTGACCTACAGCTTAGAAAAGAGCCATCTTTATCTTCATATCTCTGAAGAGACTCTTAAATTTCTAGTTTGGGCAATTTTGTCACTCAAGAGGTATTTACGTAATTTTGATCCTTGACTGCATTTTGATGATTTCGATTACTTTCAAAGCTCAAATAGTAATTGCAGGATGTTAAGACCACTGGAACAATTCATGAAAACTTGAAGCTATTGTAGCTTGATTCTGTACCTTATGAAGGTAGCTTGTTCATTTTTCCTTCTCATTGACAATTTGATAACTTGTAGAGAATATTGAGAGTAGGAAAGCGTGAACAAAAACTTCACAAATCTTTGAGAACAGTCTTGAAATTTTCTGAAACTTTATAAACTTTTTACAATTTCCTGAAGGTCATTTTGGCAAGTATGAAGATCCCAAACGTTCCTATCCTCAGAAGTCCCAAAAATGATTTCTGTACTTTTCTTGATTTATTATAACTAATTTATATATTTTTATTTTTAATCTATTCCCTCAAATTTGGAATTAATCCAAACACAATCAGCGAGTAAGCCGCTACGAGGAGGCTGCAGTAATAGTCGACAACATGAGGGAGGAAGGACACCAGCCACAAGGTAACGTATGGTGGTGGTGGGCAACGCAGGGAAAAGGAAGCTTTACTTTTGACAGCGTTGATGACTAGCAGAGATGTACCTAACGACGAGGAAAGACTAGAGAGCAAGCGTTTATGTATGTGTGCATGGGAGTTTGAGATACATAAAGAAGGTAGATAGAGAAATAAAAAGAAGAGAGATGAGCCTAGAGATAGGAGAGGGAAGGGATGGTTAAAAAGATGGGGCCATTGGAAGAAAAAACAGGAAAAAAAGAGACAGATGAGGATGGAAGACCAGAAGGGTTGATCACCCAAGATTTAGTTTCTTGTTAAGACATAACAATAAAGTAAATGATCATAAGAATGTCGAACCATCAAAATAATGTTATTGTGGAACATTAGAAGATGCTAAAGATTTAATGATTTGTCCATGTATAATTTAATCACATTCCTCCCCACACCTTGAAGATGGAATGAATCCTAACCAAGCATTGGTATACTATCATAGTTTAAGAAGTTAATTTTTTAATTGCATTAGCCAAACTGCATGCTGACATCAGAGGTTATAATAAGCACATTAACAACTGAAGTATCTTGAGAATGAAAGACAACTGAAACATTAATCATAAAGAAGTTCCTGGCTTCCAGCAAAGAGGAATTGTGGAAATCATACCTAATAAGAGAACAAAAACATGGATATAGAAGTTCATCTTTACAGAGAGAACAGGAACGATGTAACACTTGTGACATTTGGCTCGTCTCTGCAGAACATGACAACATTATGCTTCAGAATTAAAAAAAAAAATCAATCGATTAGTTAAGGGAAATTCAAATACCTTAATGCAGCTTTATGCAGGCAAGAAGCATACTTAAAAGCCGGCTTAGTCTAAGAAAAATCAAAGGTGATTCATCATGACCAAGGTCCAGCCAAAAAAACAAAATAAAAAGCACATAGAAGAGCAAAGTCATTCAATGACGTCCCAAACCAAGCAACAAATCAAGATAGGACAAGACTACACCTAAAAATCTTCAGAGAACGCATAATTAGTCCAACATGCCAAAAGAGAACATAAAAATGTGGGATTGTCACTCCAAATTATAAAATAAAATTAAAAACAGGATATTACGCAAAAAAATTAACACATCAAATTCTTTCTGATTGTTGAGCATGTCTTCATGATAGGCTTCAACCTTTGAACATGCAATGGAGACATTGAAATTTATATTCCTTTTGCAAGCTTTGATAGATTCTAGAAAAGAAGAAATAGTATCATATCAAAAAAAGCAAGGATGCTTCAAATTTATAAGAATTGTTATGTATGGGTTTTGCACAAATAAGATGAATGCACGTTCATCATTGTCTAGTGCAACAACTAGACATAATCTCATTCACAACACAAAAAGAGCTCTCAATTCAGAAACAGCAAATGCCTGTGAAATCATGATTATAGGCATTTAGATTGTGAGTTTTACAGCATAAATAAGAGAGTATAAGAACTTTTTTCAAAGCTGCACTTCAAAACCTTTTGGTGCTTTGGAATGGGAAAACTTAACATGTCCTTTTGAGATATCAGCTGACGTCTCATCAGAATCAATCGCTTGATTGTTATGAATCTTATTTTTCGTGGCTTCTACAGCAATACCTGTTCCTTCTCTAACAGCAATAGTTGCCTAAGCTGTAGAATCAGGAGTGACTTCTTTAATTGTAGGTACAGAATTCACTTTTCATTACAAATAGCAACATACTCTTCTTTGCATTTCTCAACAAATGACCTCAAAATGACCATAAAGATGTCCCCGTTGTTCACTAACCACAAAATCAAATAAAAAAATTCAAAAACTTTCAGTGACTTTTAAACAAGGCATTATTGGGGATACAAGAAAAATTATCTCTGGTAAATGCTGACAGTTGCTAGGGATTAATATACATACTCTAAAGGATGCACATTTCCTCTGCAGAGACCTATAGGCTCCATTGACATTGATAGCTATTCAAACATAAAAAGCGTATAACAGCTACATTAGGCATTCAACTGTATAGCTATCATGCATTTGCAAAAGAGAATTCAACTCTATAACAGAAAAAGATGCGAAAATTACTAGCATTTATTAAATTCTGACACTTAAGGAAAGGTAAATGGAGTAAAGTTTTATTTTTTGAGATTTGAATGTAAAATTCAAGAATTTTATGTTTGAAACAAGGTAAAACTGTGTGAAAATACATTTCAATAATCTATCAAACAACAACAACAAATCTTAATTCGATCAAATTCAGCAAACTATATGAATCCTATGGTATTTTATCTATTAAAAACTCTGCATTAATCATCTAGGAATGCTACGTCCTTTATAATTATCTCTTATCATGTCTTTTTAGATCTATTTATTTCTCTTATTAACAACAATAGTAATAAAAAGCCTTGATCCTATAATATGGGGTTGGTTACATGAGTCTTCTTATGTCATTGTACTCAATCTATTAATAACATTTTCTTAACACATAAATACACTACTCCTTTTTCAATGGTACCTAGGCATGTCTTTTTGGATTTATCTCTTCTTTTATTCTTGGAAAAAAAAAATCCAACAATTAACACCTCTTAACAAGGAATTAAATCATTGAAAATGTTTGAAATAATAAAGTAACTCTTTCTAAATGATTAACTTGCACTACATGATAGATGCTTTTTTCTAATCATGACATCCAATTTGAGTCTAAATTATCAACTATACTCTATACCAATTTTGAAAATAATGCTTTTAGAACTGCACTTTCTGTTATAATACTTTCTTAAATGATCGTATGTATTTTAGATCTTTTTCGTAATCAATCAAATTTTATGTATTGTTTTCTATATCAATTCTAATCTTGTTAGTGATTTTTTGATTTCTCATGCCAATATAAGAGTGATTAAAATTTTTATCATAAAGTGTCTCATAATGTGTTATTTTTATATATAATTGATAGCTATTATTATATGTTAACTCAATTAGAGGTAAATATATAACCAATGTTTTACCAAAATTCAATATTCATAACCTAAATATATATTTTAAAGTTTTCATTATTCTCTCAATTTGATCAATACTTTAAAGATAAAATCAAGCTAAATTGAAGTATGATCATAAGTTTTGGCACACTATGTAGCTTACTATCAAATACACATATAGTTGGGCCAACTTCTTTGTTATATTTGTGATTTTGATTGACAAGAAATGAGCTGACTTAGTTGATCCATCTATGACTAACCAAATAACATGAAATCATTGCGTGATTTTAGGCAACAAAATCATTAAATTTATAAATATTTCATCCCATTTCTGTTCATGTATAAGGAGAGGTTATAGCAACCTATTTGACCTTTGATTCTCTCCTTTTATCTGTTGACAAATCAAGTATTTACTAACATAGTCTCAAATGCCCTTTTTCATTCCAATCCATCAAAATTATTTCTTTAGGTTTTGATATATTTTTGTTATTTCGAGATGAATATTATACTTTGTTTGATGAGTTCACATAATAAAATCTGCTTCCACTCTCTATGTGCTGTAATATATGTCTTGTGTCTAAAATAAAGAACATCATTTACTTAATTTAAATTGAAATCTAAGTCTTGACCCTCCAAGAGTTTAGCATTAACTTTTTGAACATCCTTATCATTATCATAAACATTTCTAACATCTTGCAAACCAAGTTAATGATATTTTCAATATTGAAAAATCTCTTTTACAAATTGCAAACAAAGAATTCAATCTTAGATTATTCATTTTCATGCATAATTATGCTTCTTCCAAAGTTGTGATTACATTATTTAAGTTTGCTGATCTAATTAGAGCAACTGCAACCACATTGGTTTTGCCTGTGTGATATATGATTGCCAAATCATAATCCTTTATTAACTATGACTATCGCCTTTTTCTCAAATTGAATTCTTTATGAGTAAAGTTATACTTTAGGCTCTGGCGATCAAAATACAATTGAGTTTTTAACCTATACAAATAGCGTCATCACATTTTTAAGGCAAAAATTGTTGCATCTAGTTCCATATCATGAGCAAGATAATTTTTTTATTAAAATATAATTGTTTAGAGACATAAGCTATTATCTTATCATTTTGCAATAAGACACAACCTAGCAATTGTTGTGATGTATCAATATATACTTGAAAATTCTTATCACTTTCAAATAATGTCAAACTCATGCCAATGTCACCCTCTCCTTCAATGTTTAAAAATTGTTATCAAAATTCTTGCTCCATTCAAATAAAATTATCTTTTGAGTTAACCTTGTTAATGGAACTATAATTTGAGAGAATCGTTTAATGAATTTCTTGTAATAATTAACAATCTTAAAAAACTCTAAATTTATTAACATTTGTAGTTATTGGTCATTCAAACACTATCACCACTTGGCATAAATTGATTCTCTTTTAATCTTAATAGTTTTAAATTCAAGTGCATTACATGTTCCTTAAAACTCTTAGAGTAGTTAGAATAAATATAGCCTTTATAATCTGATTCATCAAGTTTATAAATGTGTTTGGTGCATTAGTCAACTCAAAAGGAAGAACAAAAAGCTCATACCATAGATAATTTTAAAGGCTATATTTGATGCATCTTCTTTCTTTTCTTTAATTGATGACATAGATTGTAGATCAATCTTTAAAAATATCACAACTTCTATAGCTAATCAAAAAGCTCATTTATTCATGATATTAGATATTTGTTTTTATTAAATAATTCAATTTAGTTATTGATAATTTATATATATGCATGGACTCTCGTCTTTCTTTTTGATATACATAACTCGTGCTCCCCATAACCATACAATCAATATAATTAAACATTTGCCAAGTAATTCTTGTAATTGAATCTTTATTTGTTAAAGCTCTATGTGATAACCTCTCATTAGTCTTTCCTAATTTTGGCTTCATGGCATATATTTCTTTCTCTTTTTTTAATATTTTAAAAATATATAAAATTATTCTTTGCATTCAATAAAAATAATAGTATAAGCAAACATTTTTTCTTTTGAAATCAAGTAGTATAATCAACTCTTATAATCAAGTAAAAGTATAAAGTTTTTCATACTTCTCTTTAAAACACATGTGCGTACAATATAAATAGTTAATAATTCTTTTACATATTATTTTTACTCAAATAAAATAAACATACTAATGATAATTAAAGTATATTCTAAATCATTATATGTTAGTTCTCACTCCATCTTAGTAGTCTCATGAAGTACCTTTTTTAAATCTAAAAATATTACATAAAAAGAGATATGAGCCCTAACTTCATGGTAACTAACTATACATATGTATGAAATATTATAATATTTGGATAACCTCATATAAAGTTATTTGCAATATTATAATAAAGCATGAAAATAAATCATGAAAAGTATGATAATTATAATATGAAACTTTTATCACATTTATTTTTAGAGATTTTTATACATTTCTTATGCATCTTTACCTTTTTATCTTTTAAGTGATTGGCTCAAGAAAAAAATATTTTATAAGCAAATTAGACATATTTAGGAATCATCATTCCAACTTTAATAGCTCAAATAAGTGATTCTTTTAGTTCATATCTAAAATATGCTATTTCAAAAGTGATAAAAACCACTCTATGCAATCAGTCATCTTTTTCTTTCGAACATTGTTTTTCTTTCACCAAACTCTTTTTTTCATATTCATTTCATTTCTTTTATTTTTGTTACTATTATCACAATAATATCTTTTATTTGTTTCTTCTTTTTTGTAACCGTTATCATAATAATGTTTTACTTTTATTTGCCTTTTATAAATATTATCACACAATTATAAGATAAGTAACTTAAAAAACACATTATTTATTCTTGAGAATTATATTAATATATAAATCATTATATAAGAGACATTTGCTTTTGATCATCTATTAAATATATAAATTTTAATAAGTATCATCTATTAATACAATCATCTTCTATAAATATCATGCTCATTTCATGAATCACTGATTTAAATTTTTTAATTAATCAATCAAAATGTTTATCACAAAATTATAAAATAAGTAACTTGTAAAACACATCATTTTTGGTCAAGCATTATATTCATATATAAATCATTATATAGGAGACACTTGCTTTTGATAGTTTATCAATAAGTATCATACATCAATGCAATTATATGTGTATATATATATAGTTATCATTTCATGCATCATCAATAATGATACATGGAATATTTAATTTTTAATCAAGACATAAAAATATGTAATCAATGAATGAAAAAACTGGTTAATTCATTAATCAAAGCCTTTATCATATAATATGTATTACAACAATCATATACACAAAAGTATATACTTTTTAAGACAGAATAATGGTCTTACCAAGATAAAAATCTTGCTCAATTCATTTGGTTACTATAGTACTTAAGATTATTCTTTTTTATTTTTCTTTTGTCTCTTGCATAACTCATCTCCAAATCTTTTAAGAACACCTTTACTTGCTCTTCTCTTTCCTCTACCAATTTTGATCAATGTTGCACTACTCAACTTCCCTAAAAGAAACTTTTGAAGTCATGGCTAGCACCTTATTTACCCTTATTTTCATGACATTTTACATTCTTGGCTTTCTAAATACTTTTTAACAATTATGCTCTTCTATGTGGATATTTTTTCCCATTCTAATCTTTTATTAACAAAGGTTACCTGTTGACTAAACTTGTCCCTATGTAAATTTTTCTTGTTGTTTGTAACTTTAGGTTTTAAGTTTTATTCATTTTTATGTAATCATACTTATATGATCATTAGCTTTATACAACACGGTTCTCAACTTTGCCTAAATCTATTTAATTTAATTTTATCATACTTTACGAGATCACTATTGCACTAGTACCCCACTACCATTTCTCTTATGTCATACTGACAATTTTCATTTATAATGCTATAATTTACATCATTCAATGAATTGTATGATACCATTCAATTAGATATTTGTAAGACTTGTATTAAAATATATTGTATAATCTTACTTGTAGTACTAGTATAATCAATTCCTTATTTTGTTTACTATATTATAACTAATAATGATTCTAAACATTACATTCTTATGTCTTGATTTCACTAATATGATAATCTTATTTATTGTTCAATTATTTTAGAGTATCTTTCCTTAGACACTTTCACATTAAGTCCACTTTATTTTCCCATTATCTAATTGTAAGATATGATGTGCATCTGTCGTTTTTGTATGATCAAATACTTTTATGGTTTCATACTTACACATGATCAAATTTATATATTTATCTTATGATATTTATATCATTTGATATTAGACTCTATACTCTATCATATTAATATATTTATTATTTTTATATTATATAATAGTATATTGTTTGTATCAATTCTTTGTATTTATACATTGATGTCTTAATATGAAATTCTAGTTATCTTATATGTTTCTTAATCTGCTTTTATACATGTTCATACTTATCTTATATTTAATCTCTCTTTTACTCAATTATACCATATGATAATCTATAATCATATTTTACAATTAACTCCTTGCTTAATTTATTAGATAACTTCAACTCACAATTGACTATGCTCCATCATAATTATATATTAATATAATCATACTTGTACAATGCATTCTCATCTTATTAATTTTTTTACTCAATTAATTCTCTCTCTTGATTATATTGTATAATTCTATGATATCATATTATATGATACTTAAAATATTGAACATCTTTAGAAACTTATATAAATATTTTCTCTTTAAGATCATTAATCATTCTTTAATATTCTTCTTTTCATCATCTCATAGTTTAAATTAATTAAAATTTATTACCTATACTTTTAGGATATTATACTCTATTAATACCATCTTACAAAGTGTCTTGGATACTGATTCATCTCCATGTACAAAATCAATATCTCTATTAAGAGGTAGTCTAATAAATCCCGTCATAAGATAATTGCATACCTTAGAAACATTTGGAGTTAAGGTGCTTCCTAATGTGTAACTTGTACTTAATCCAAAAACATTCACACCCCTTTTGTACTAGCTCTTTTACTTTTATTTTAGAGGAAACATGTATATTTGAGTTCTTACGAAAGTAAATAGTCCTTTTACCATCTATCATATAGATTTTTACCTTTTTTTCCTAACAATCTATAGTAATTTTATAGGTTACCAACAAAAACATATCTAAGATTATATTAAACTCTTGCAAAATAATTATTCTAAATGAGTATTTGAAAGATTTTTCATTAATATTAATATTTTTGTTATGTACTTTTGGACCTTTATTTTCTCTCCTATAAGTAAAATAATTGATAAAGGTGAATCTAATATATAGTGCTGAAGTATCAAACAAGTAACTGATGAAACATAAATAAAAGAATGAGATAATCCACTATTAAATAAAACCTCCATATGTGTATTTTATAATATTAGTGTACTTATGATAACCTCTTGAGATGTTGAATCCTTTTTTTGAGTGATTGCCTAAATATGTGGTTGAATGTGAGAAACTATTTTTTCCTTTAAAGATAAGTTAAATTAGATTTTTCTATAAAAGAACCCCCACACATAAAACTTTTACCACTAGTATCACCACTACCAATAAAATTTCTTGTCAATCTTGGGCTTTCCTTAACATTGTGTCCTATCTCCCTACAAGCAAAGCATGTGACAATTTTTTTGGTACTCTCCTTAGTGATGCCTCCCACACAACTTTTTTTTTTGTTTTTCTCTTAACAGACTTATAATTTGAGACCCTAACCCAAATGTTAGACTTTTAGAATTTTTTTACCAAATTGAGAAGAGAATGTTCCCTTTCTTTTTCGTACGACATTTCCATTACATTTTGATCATGTTCAGTGTGCCGAGTTGCTTCCACTAGTTTCTAATTATAAGAGAATCGTATCATTGTAATAATACTCTTGATTAATTGCTATAGATCCTTTTTGAACATATAACATTTTTGCTTTTTATTTGTTACCATTTCATGTACATGCCTTATCAATTTGGAGAAAATCCACAAAAAATGTACATGTAATAAGCAATTGGAATATTCCATTGAGACAACTAGTGAGATCATCATTTATCTTTTCTCTTACTAATTCTAAAATATACAATTTTAATCAACTAACACTTTAATCATTCTCTCTCAACATATCTATGACTTGACCTACAATATAAGAAAACAAACTTTACAAATCTTAGGAGGTGAATTTTATATATAAAAATAACGTAATATAAAATAATAGTAAAGAGTAGTAAATAAACGACCATGGCATCTTAATTATATTCAAAACTAATTATACTATAACAAATAATGAATAGCATGATCTATATAAGTTATGTGTACACAAAGATATTTTATATTTGTCATATATTTTTTATCTTATGCTTTTTCACAGTCATACTTTATTTATTCCTTTTCCATTTCTATCTCGTTTCTTTTCTTATTTTTATTATGATTGGTTTCATTTTTCTCAAATAATAATTATGTCATATCAGTGATCACACTTCAACTTATTCTTATTTGATATCTAATAGCATTATACATAGACCTCAACTCACAGGCAAAGCATAATTAGATAATGATATCAATCATTTTAGTTGTGTACATTATATCTATAATACATTAACACTTATACAAAGTATTAGCAGTACATGCAAGCATCTCAATCTTATCATCTCTACACATCAAGCACTATACAAAATACTAATAATAATAAAATATTCTAATGTTATCTTATAATATGATATATAATATTTTTGTCTATTATATCTTATATCATGTGTCAAAGCTCATCATATATATATATATATATATATATATATATATATATATATATATATATATATATATATATATATATATATATATATATATATATATATATATATATATATATATATATATATATATATATCATAAGATAATGTCTTAAGAAACATCATATTTCATTGTTTTTTTATTATAATATCTAACCATGTCATGTCATATTACATCATAACATTAGTATAAGTGTATTGTCTACATATGACTCATATGGCTTTTTGTCTCATTCACTTTTTTTATTCTCTATTAATCTTTTCTTTTCTTATACTTTGATAATTCTATCTTATACAACACTTCATAAACATATAAATACATAGTTCCATATGCTTATAGCACATGTCACACCACATCATAACATATTAATTGCATTCCATTATTATCATAATTCATATATATATGATAAAAGATGTCAAGATAAAATACCTAAATAATAATACTTTTTATATAAAATTTATTTAAATTCACATACTTCATTCAAAAAATTATTTTTAATCATATCCTTCCTTTTTCTTTGATTTCTTATGTAAAAAATATAAGATACAAAACATAACATTTTCATCAATCAATTACTTTATCATAATCTGGTCATAATCAATTGTAATTTACATAATAAGCAAAATTTTATTTTTTTAAATTATTTTTAACATGCTTATAACATCCCAAAGTTAAGAACATATAATTATATAATATTATCAAAATTTTGAATTATCACACACTTAAATTAAACATAAAATCATGACCTCATGGTTGGTTAGGGATCTTATAAGGTTGGAGCAATTTTAGTATAAAAACTATAATAAAAATTTAAGTTTATAAATACTTTTAATTATTTAGATTTTTAAAAAAATTTTAAAGGTTTAGAAATTATAATATTCTCTCCTAAAAAAATTTTATATTATAAAAGGATATATGACACCTCAAATGAAATAGATAAAAGTTAAAAAAAAATACTAGTATCAAAATTATTTAAAAATATATAAAGATATTAGATTTTAGATTGATTATTTAAATTATAGTACAAAGAAAAAGCTGCATACATGACATAATTAAAAGATGAAATTTTGTATCTTTTTATGTATTGATTATTTTATATATTTTTACACTTTAATCACATGCTTTTACATATTTATACAACTGTTTATATCTTGATACTATGATTTTTGTTAAATTATTTTTATATATTTCTAGAAGATGATCATAAGCTCTTATTTAATATTATTCGTTATTTTTAATAGCTTATCTTATTATTGTATTTTTTTCTTACTTTATTATTTAGATGTAAATTTATCTATTGGGCTTTCAAGTTCATACTAATATCATAGCCAAAATTCTAAAACACCAAGAAATAAAAAATATTAACTACACTTAAGTTTGATAATCTATTTTTTTAGGAGAATGTGATATTTCTTTTATTAGAATACTATTTATGTATTTTAAAGGACGAAAGGATGATTGTATCTATTTGTGGGATATAGATGTATGTTTTTAAATTTATATCTTTAAAACGTATAACTAAATTTACAGGTTTGAGTGAATACTCAATTAATCAATGGTATGTTTATGAATTTTGTTATATTAAAAGACAATTGCATTTGTGATATCTTTTAGAGATATATTATTTGGTTATATTGGTGCCTTATGAACTTGATTATACTGAAATTATATTTATATATTAGTTGTTATTGTGAATATTATATATATATCTTATGATTATTTTCATTAATTGTTAACATGTATAAAAAAATATATGCAATTTTAAAAAAAATTATCCATTTGATTTTTAAAACATAATAGTTTCTTAAATAGTATTTAAAAAAAAGATGATTTATATAAATTAGATTAGGTCTTATCATCATTCTTTACTTAGTTAGGTTATTAGTATCCTCTAATTACATTTAAATTAAGATTATTTTAATCCTAAATCTATTAAAACAGATATTACAATGAGATATTAAGTAGACCATGACCTTCTTTTTGGAATGGGTGTCAAAAATTCAAACACGACTTATATTCTACGAATTCCTTTAAAATATTTGTAACAATGTTGTCCTCATCTTTTTGTGGCTTTGCCAGCACTACATAGCTTATTATGTGCTCTATTCATAGCCTTATTCAATTTATGAATCTCCTGAGCAATTTCTTACTAAGTATCATATGGCCTATGATATCTTTTATGTTATTCAACACATTATTTTTAGACAACCACCTATTGAAACTTCTTATGTGCCTTTTGACATATATGCATGTTGATATTACCCATGCTTATTTGGGCTTTTGTCTGATTTATGTTGGATTTGGAGAAATAGTAATGCAAAGGTGCATAACAAATAAACTTATCTTGCACATATCAGCATAGGTTTCACTCATTAGGCTATTCACTATCGATCGTTTTCTTCCAACTTGGAAGACTATGATCCTAATTGCCTTATAGTGATTTTCACCCACCTTGATCTCGATAAGATACCGGCTTCTTTGCTTAATTGAATGTTTATTTTGAAGGATTGGTGGCATGCGATGTCTCACCGGTGCAATTTCTATTGAGAGATGAGCATGGCTTATTCTTTGGGAGCCTTGCAAATGTGGCTTCCCACTTTTTATGACTAGATTGTAGAACTTAGAGGTGAAGTTACAACCTCTCTTATTCAAGGTTTTGCTAACCAATTTAGCAACAACTTAATGGGGTGCAGTCTTCTCTTATGTTGGGGACAAGATTAAAGGCCTTGCTTGTCAAATTGTGAATCCTTTGTCTTCTCTTTGTATATTCAAATTATGTTATGTGCTTAAAACCATGAATAATGTGACTAGATTTTGTTCTTAATAAACAATTTTTATGCACTTTTCTAGAAAAGGAGCAAGTCCTTTGGCCTTGTTTTGTAATGATATAATTATAAAATTTGTATTTATATATATATATATACACATTGCATGTACATCAATTAATCATTCCTAAAGAAACAAATTATATATTACAACATAATTTTTTTAATGGAGCGGACATAAATGTTTGTGTGATGATTGACCCATCATTACAAATTTATGACTAAAGAAAATCATCATAAATATTAGCTATGATAGTTGTAGAGTGATATCTTGTATCGAGTTGAATTGAAATAATGTAAACGCATAATTCAAACTAAATGTTTGACCCAATTAAGCATAACTATCAAAATGCAAAAAGAAGCATATAAGAGGGAGTTTAAGGACTAATCCTATAGAGAACATTTCAACATTTCACCATGACAACTAAATTAAAAAAAAAAATTATGAAAGCAATCTACAAAAAGCACATCATACCAAGCCGGTCTTCCTCACGGCCCATCAGATCAGGCCCATGGCGCTGCACTATACATCAGCGGGCACCGCTTTCCGTGCACGGTCAGGGCCTTTCAAGAGGCCACGTTGCAGTGAGTTGCCGCAAGGTCGCATGGTGTCGTGCAAACCATGACGAGGAGAGCTCAAGATAAGACCAAAGAAAGGGTACTAGCTGACGCAGCAGCCGTGCTGTAGCGAGCTCTGTGATGCACTGTTAATGTCACCAAGCAAGCTATACAAAAGCTTCGTTTCTTGAACATATCCAACTCCCAATAATAGCTTTCAAGCAAATGATTGTCCTCACAGGTCCACATAACCATCCTTCTTATTAACTTCAACCAATGTTTAACTTTTTTGCTACATAAATATCATTAATGGTAGTACCACATCACATCATCAACATGTGGTGGTGGCTTAACACATGGGTGAGGAATAGTTAAATCTTATCCTTTATCTTATCAACAACAGCAACATGTGGTGCTTACTCAAGGGCTTGGGCTAGACATGTTAAGTCATCTCGTGCATGATGGATTGCTCACAATCAAAGATATTACACATGCTAGATCTTTATTGATGTGACAATGTCAATTACTATTGTCAAATGAAGTTCATCATCATAGAGTTTATATCTAAACTCTTTGCTTTGCGTGTCTTGATTTGAACAATTGAGCATTGACGGCATTGCCTCGAGAAGCATGGGCTTTTGCTACTTGATCTCAAGGGTCTAGCCTCATGTGATTTAGTCTTAAAAATCCAATCTCAAACATCTAAATCTAAGTGTCTTAACTAAAGAGGCTAGACCTCAAAGTTCAAGTCTTAAGTGCCTAAGTTTCAAGGTTCATGCCTCAAAAGTTTCAATTTGGGCAATCTATCATGGACTGATTTGTTATCTATTTTTTTAATATGTCTGCATTTCAAATCGATGGCTTATATATGACTTTTAATTTTTGTATATTCAAATACTATGAAAATAGAATTATATAGTACAATTTAACTTAAAAACAAACTAATTTAAAAAATATATATTTTTCCAAAAAAACATTTTTTAATAAAAACATCCAATAATCAATTCCTTTTTAAGGATGTAGTCAAGAACAAATCAAGTGGGAATAGAGTATGGCATGTAGCTCAAATGATTAAAGCATGTGGTTATGAATCATGGTTTCAAGAGTTCAAATCTTTTCTCCTTTACAACTAACCAAAGAAGGAATAACTTTTCCCTTTTAAAGGTAGGAAAGTCATGAACAATATAGCAACCATAATGGCATTGATGTTGGGCATGGTTCCTTGTCCAAATGGAATAATGGGGCTTTTTTATTTATTAGGAATGATTCTATCATTGCATAACTTTATTCGAAATCAACAAATTTGTGCTTAACTATTTATAATTCTTCCTTAACTAGCATGGGTAGCAGAAGATCATGACCAAATATTATTGATATAACAAAACTAAATACTAATTGAATCACTAATTGTAAATCTTTTATGGTTTTTTTTTCTTTTGTTTCTTATTAAGTTTAGATTAATAATTATAGATAAGTAGT
Source organism: Vanilla planifolia (assembly GCA_023846275.1). Classification (NCBI taxonomy): domain Eukaryota; kingdom Viridiplantae; phylum Streptophyta; class Magnoliopsida; order Asparagales; family Orchidaceae; genus Vanilla; species Vanilla planifolia. The sequence goes on along the minus strand of CM043870.1, from coordinate 38,242,014 downwards.
ACTATTTAATAAAATGTAATTTTCTTATTGGATTTTATTTTTCATATTTTTTTATTTTATCAAGTTGATATAAAGCATAAATAAAAAATAATTTATATGTTAGGTGAAAGCATGTATGCTAGTAGATACAATTATGTTTCCCTTATACTATTTTTTATTGTTCTATTTTATGCTTTTTTAATGAAAGGTATTTCATTGTTTAATTAATATTCATTGATATATTTTGTTAATATTTTTTCTATCATGAATGTGAAGAGATTTGACTTTTCATATTAATATTTTTTTTTACATTTTATCTTTCACAAGCCTATATTATAAATGTTTAACATAGGAGATGAGAAAGTTTAATCATATTATATAATATAATATATTAAATCTCTAATGAGTCAATGGTCTAAAAATGGATTTCAATGAATTTTTTTATTACATCTATTGTTTATTATTGTGAAAATGATTGGGGCAACTAATGCTTTGCATTAAATACCTTTTATTGTTATCATCCTAATCAAAATGATTGACTCTATTCAAGAGTTTGAACATTAATAAGTTTAAGCCCAAATCCAGCCAAAGAACAACTTTCATGAGCATGTGATGAGCTTTCATAAGATTAATTAAAAGCATGACAAAACAAACAATAACTATAGTGAAATTAAAGTAATTAGATACTAATTATTATCATAAAGTATATTAAATTATTTTAAATATTATAATATATGTCAATTTACTTTTATTTTGAATTTGGTTTATTTAATTTTAAATTAATTTTCCAATTTCCTTATTCATATTTTTTTATTAAGAATTTATAAGCACATGATATTTTGCTAGTTTAAATGGGCATGAGTAAGCTTATCCAATTATATTATTTGGGTCAATCTTAGGTTTTAAATAATAATATCAAGCCTGTTTTGGACTAATCTATTCAATAATGAGAACAAATACAAGCCAAACAAAATAATCCTTTCATCAATTAATTAAAAATCTTAAAATATATATACATACAAATAATTTTTTTAAAAATTTAAAAAATATTTAAAAAAGACCTTTGAAAGAAAAAAAAAACAATTTTAAAAAAAAAATATTTTGTTTTAAAGAGATGCAAAACAAGAGTTCCAAACTGAACCACGTCACCGTCAAATTTGGTGCGGTCGGGGCTCCACATATGCACACGGAAAGGACAATGGCGACGTGGCCCGCATCGACAAGATCCGACCATTAAGTTCTGTGCTTCGTCCGTTCTTTACTGTTCATAACAAAAATGGAGACGCCGTACAATACCGGACGCTCCTAATTACGCAAAAGTTCTCTTTTCTTCGATTTGACGTTCTTTTTTCGACCGACGTGCATCAATGGATAGATTTATAATTTTAGAATTTGCAAATCTCTATGATATTATGGCATGCCCGCTTTATTCTCTGGGCGTGTCATGTGATGAAAATGGTTTTCGTTGGCGCCTTTTGAATGGTTGTAGCTTGGTTTGTTCTTTTAATTATTTTGCACTCAGAAAATCCTCACAAGGACAAAAATGTAAATATACTTATTGAGATATCATGAACCAAGAACATTCAAGAAACTATTATTATATTTTATTTTTATGTTAAATAATGAAAAATTAAATTTAAAAAATATTATCAAAATGTAAATTTTTACATGTTAAATCTCACAGTTTATAAAAATCATAATCATGTGAAAAATTTAACTACTCGCACTTGGATTCTTGAAGCTAATATCTTACGACTAGATCATTAACGGCTACCTTTAGTGGCCAAATCCAAGATGCTAATCTCTTGAGAACAAACCCTCAAGGTTGGTCCTTTGAGAACTAGTTTTTGAGGCCAACTCTCAAGATTAGTCTCTCACAGTTATATTGTGAAGATCAAATTCTCAATAATATCTATTTAACTTTATTAGATAGATTATAACTTATGAAATTTATATAGATCACTTCAACTTATAAGAAATTGACAATATTTGTTGATTATATCACATCATCAATGCCCCAAGTGTATTATAACCAACTTCACCACATCAAGCCTAGATGTTTGTATTATTATAATTAAATAACTAAATGATACTTTTAATTCACTACTTACAAATATGAGCTTAGCTTATGTCATTAATTTTGTCAACTATAAAGAGACCATCAAGTTCCAATTATTACATTCAATTAAATCCAAAAGATATAGTTATATTCCAATCAAATATAATTTACTTTAGCTAGAATCTACTTATAGAGAGTTCTTTCAATTTATCTTCTTTTTTTAATTATCTTTAATAAATATATATTTTTCTTTTATGGTCATTAGAGCAAACCTGAGCAGAGCTGAGTAGAGCAGAGCAATGCAAGGTTAGCGTAAGCTAGACTAGGTTAGGCATGGTTTGAATAGAGTAGAGTAGAGTGGAGTAGAGTAGAGCCGAGTAGAGTAGAATAGAGTAGAGTAGAGTATAGTAGAGTATAGTTAGGTTAGGCTCGGCTAGGCTAGGTTAGGCTAAGTTTGGCTAGGCTAGGTTAGGCCAAACAAGGGTAGAGTAGAGTAGAGTAGGGTAATGTCAAGAGAGGTAGGTAGGGCAAGGCTAGGCTCGGCTTGGCTAATATTGAGTAGAATGGAATAGAGTAGAGTAGAGTAGAGTAGGGCAAAGCATAACAGAGTAAAGAAGAGCAGAGCAGAGCAGAGTAGAGCATAGCAGAGTAGAGCAGAGTAGAGGAGAGTATAGCAGAGTAGTGTAGAATAGAAAAGAGAGAAGTAAAGCTAGTTCGACTAGGCTAGGTTACAGCAGATTAGAGTAAAGTAGAGTAGAGCTTTATTAGGCTAGGCTAGGTATATTTAGGCAAGAGTAGAGTTATGTAGAGAATAATGGACTAAAGTAGAGCAAAGCAGAGCAGAGCAAAGTAGAGTAGAGTAAAGTAGAGCTATGTAGGCTTGGCTAGGCTAATCAAGGTTAGAGTGGAGTAGAGTACATTAAAGTACATTAGAGGAGAGTAGAGTTGAGTAGAGCAGAGTTGTGCTAGGTTAGGTTAGGCTAGGGCATGCTTGGCCTATAATGATCTTAATCTCTTTCTCTCTCTCTCTCTCTCTCTCTCTCTCTCTCTTTAATCTCAAGCTAAATAAATTAAGCTTTTATTATATTCTTAAGAATCCACCATTCACATTAATATTTTTATTACCATATATGAAATTTTAATAAAAATACTAAGATGAAAATAAAAAGAAGTAAAATCCTTACTCTTAAAGGATAATTTCTTGATCTCTATGATCAAGAGGTGATAGAAGCATTAAAGTGTTCGCCTTTATCGTCATCAATCTTCGAGCTTTCACTTTTTCTTTTAATCCTCGTTTTTATCTCTTTTAACAACAAATAGAGTGTTTCATAACACTCTCTATTTTACATTTTTCTTATCATAAAGCAACCTAAATATGACTTATCTCACTCCAAGACTTTAGAGGATCACTTGTCTCCCAATTCTCCTCCTTTGCCTTTAAATCCAAGGTACCTACTTCAATTGTATTTAAGCCTCACTAACTTGCCTCATTGTATAAAAGGTAAGTTCCATTTATCCTTCCCCTACTTCCTATTATATGCACATCCCTAACTCTTTAGAGCTATATAACCTCAAATTCTAATGTCATCTTTATCCCCTTTTTTGTATGATTATAACTTGAAGGTCTACCAATTCCATCACTTAATCATTTAGCATTCTTTATAAATTCCACCATATGTTGCTCTAACAATACCTTTATATCATTCTTAAGAAGAATCTCACTTCTTATAAGAATATAGATATAATCCACATTTCATAGAAGATATTTTCCACTCTTCAAAAAAAATTTTCAACTCCTCCACCACTAAAGTCATAATTTCCTTCATTTTCAAACTATTAACCATTATATATTTTTAAAGAATTTGAAATAGCTAGTTTGCTTATAACAATAAACATATTAGATATGAAATATTTTGTACTTTGCTCAGTGATTCTACTTCTAAACAATTCTATAAAATGCTTTTTATTTAGCATGTTGTCTTTCTATTAAGAAATTGAGAGCTTAATGTCTAAAAAAGGAGGGTGAATTGTGCAAAATGACAAACTTAAACCAAATTCAATTCTTAAATAATTTTGAAACATAAGTCTTTGTAAGTTTTAGTAGCTCTTTTAAATAAGATTTACAAATTTTATTTAACTTTGAAATTATTGTGTAAGATTACCTGCAAGGTAAAGATACAAAGATTTCAAGTGATTTGATCCAAAAATGGATTTACATCTATCTTTGACCAAAAGGTTAAGCAAAAATACTAAATATTGACCTAAATGACTCTACAAGCTTTAGACTAAAAGTACCTTCAAGCATCAAGCAAAAAAGATCCCACAATAATAGCTTTAAAAACCTACAATAATGGCTAGAAAAGCTTTTAAAACCATCTTAAAAAAACCTACAACACTTACTTGTAAAAGTCTGTAATAAAAAACCTACAACATCTACTTAGAAAAACCTACAATACTAGCTTAGAATACCAACAATACAGTGCTAGAGAATCTTACATATCACAACAAAAAGTCCAATAAAAAATAAATATAAAGTCCCAATAATAGGATAAAAGAACATAACAAAAAGCTCAATATGATGGTTTTATAAATTAAGTATAATTAAACAAGAGATACATCAACGATGTAATAACAAAAATATAATAAAGAATTTCCACTTTATGAATAAAGAAAGAAGGCTTGTTATGAAGATTCAATGCATGTAACCAAGGCGTTGCACTTGACTTCTCTTAGTAATGATGATTCTAATGTGCACCTCTTTCACAAAAATAATCAAGTATTAACCCTTTCTCTTTAATTTGGATCTCTTTATATAGATATAAAAAAGCTCTCCAATAACTCTAATCATGCCTCTATTAGTTATATCAATTTCTAAAAAAACTAATCAAAATAGTTATTACTTATTATTCTAAACTAGTTGTATCATCCAATCTAAGGGATTATATAAGTACAATGTGATCAACGCACATCGTCCAACCTATCGAATTTGTTTAACTAGTTTATTTCTCACTATACAATTGATCATACTTACATAATGATGATAACATATATATACAAATAAAACAAATATTTTAGATGCAATTTTTTTTAGCTTTTAGGATTTTTTAGATGATGCATAATTGTATGCTACAATAAGTTCTACGACTAGCTCATTTCTAGAATATTAAAGGTTTATACATGTATGATATGTGGATTATACTCATATAATATAAATCTATCTACTAAGTGTCTAAGTCCTAGACTAAAACTTCTTAGAAAAATAGTATCATATTAGTACAATGAAAAATAACTCACACATAATATAAGTTTTTAATTAATTTGTAATATATTAAAGTGATCATAATTGTATGAAGTTAATAACATGCATGTATAATAATATAAATTCCAACTCATACTTAACATTGCTAGGTTCAATCCCATATTCGATCCTACAAAAGAATATATTGTATAAATATGATTGGGTATTTTTTACTAATTAATTTATATAATTGTAATGTACTTTTTACAACAAGTTAATAAAGTACGATTTTCAAAAATATGATCATGATAAAATACTTCTAAAGATGACCAAGATAAGATGATCAAAGGTATTAAAAATTTAAATAATTTTTTAAGGTGAGTAATTTTTTATTTTGCCTTATAAGAATGATTTTTATTAATCTTAGCACACTAATCAAAATAAAAATAAAATAACTAAAACTAAATTTAAAATAAAGCTCTTGATGGATTATCATATCAATCAAGATGATCTTTATGAGATTTAATTTTTTGCTCATCTTTTTCATTAAATTCTTCCATGAACACATACATCAACTATCTAAAATATGAAAATTAACTAAAAAATAAATACTTAGAGTTTTTTTCATAAAAAAGTATCATGATTAGAAATTAATAACAAAATTTTTAATAAAAATGATAAAAAATATAATTTTTTTTATAAAAGAAATATGTAAAACAATTAAAGATAAGTTGACCTTCATGTTATGTAATGACTAAATTAATGCAATTCCTTAATTTATACTTTTTTCTTTCAGTTTTTATTCTTTTTATGGATTAGAGATTATGGATAATTCTTAATAACTCAAACCCTCAACAATCATCGCTTAAACAATCACCAATATACTTGTATATAAGTGTATCATCATGTATGACTAATACATCCGATCAATTTGACTTAGATTGCCCATGAATGACTCTCTATCTGATATAAATATTTACTAGTTATATTGTATGATAAGGTCTTTATATAGGTACGATTAATATGAATAATGTATTAAACACTTAGTTTATTCACTTTTTTATTTTAAATTGATTATGCAACAATAACTAATGTAATTTTTAAGTATAAAATATTAAGACTAAGAATATGTATGTAATTAAATCTAGATGAGATGCATGCCATAAAATTAAAATCCTCATGAGTAAAAATGTACTTAAAATCATTTAAACATTTACACTCAAATCTTACCAAATCCTAGTACCTCAAAAAAAAAATAGTATAAGTTAAAATATGATTTAACAAAAAGAGGGCAAATTATTAGGAATAAAAAATTTTGTTTCTTTCAAAAATATTTAGAGATATAGTTTAAAAGTATTTTTAAATGCTTAACCAAATCTCTAAAAATGATTTTATTCAAGTTTTGATTTTATTTTAAAATATATTAATTTTATAAAAAAAATTAATAAAAAATCAATAATAATTAAAATTATAGACCAATAATTTTTAGGTGGTTTGGCTTAAACCAAGTCAATGTTTGCCCCCAACAAAAAAAAGACAAAAATAAACACTCAATATAAGTATTTTGTGAAAAAATAGGTAGATTAAACTTTTGTAACAAATAAACAGATGAGACATGCTACTATGACCTTACAACAAAATCAATGAAAAAAACTACAATAGCCTTACAATTAATAGATAATAAAAAAACTATTCAGTAGCATAAAATCAAAATTAATACGAACAAAATTTTATGTTTAATGAAATAATTAAAGATGATCAAGTATCTTAATTAAATAAATTAAGAATAAAAAATTAACAACTAAGATAATTTGGAAAGAAACAAAATTTTAAAAGTTTGATGAGTGAAGAACGTAATAGCTTATGAATCGATGATGGGATCAAGATGCTAATGGCTTGAACTTTTTGGCTTGAAAGTTTTCTTTATATTGCATAATAATTCATCTTTTTACTTTTCATATAAAACTCTCATATTTATAGACAATTTTCAATGTATAAAGTATTTATCAAACATAAAAAATAGTCATTACTATTCCTCTATTCTTACATTATTTTAATTAAAACTAATTATTTAATTAAAAGTTATAATGACTCAAAATAATGACTAAAATAGTCATTACAAAGGAGTTGTTTGATCAGAATGATCCGTGACAGCTCCATTGCAAAAATTGCATGATAGAATGAATTAATTCAAGTTGTGTTATTTAGAAATAAGTTTTTATCAAATTTGTTAGATCTAAATCCTTATCAGATGGATGGAGGTCTATGCTATGCATGAAAGAAACATAGACCTTACAAACGCTAAATGATGTGATCGAATAGAGGATATAAACAGGTGTTATGAAAAGGCAGAGACGATTAGGAGTGTTCAATGTAAAAAATGTGTGATCAAATGGCTGTGGTTACTCTAGTAATTCAAAAGTAGATCTTATGAAAACAAGGCTTTGGTTTTATCCCACATTGCAAACAAGAAATAGTAATATTTTTTTAAGACTTTTCATGATTTCCTAAGGTAGCCTATTTGAGGTTGGTTGCCCTCTAGTTCGCTCGAGATGTCATTACCCATGTGCTGTCAGCTACACTTAATTTACAAAAGCAGTATTAATATCTTGATATGTGTTCTGGATTTGGGTTCTTGACTCGTTCATTATATGAATAGGTTCAAGATTTGGTGCCTTGACTCCAAGCAGTTTATTGTAGAGAACTTGTTAGCGGGTTAGGTAAGTTGGAATTTTTTTTACTAATTAATAATAAATATATTTTATAATAGATTAATTAATATTTTTAAATATATTATTAAAAAATGATGATTAAGATAATAAAAATTGATAAAAAATATTAAAAATTTAAATATTATTCTAATATTATCAATTTTAATTTAATTTATATTCAGTATAATAAATATTTTAATAAGCTTAACATTCTAATTAAAGTAAAATTAAAATACTTCAAATTAAACTCAAAATATGTTCCTTGATAATTTTCAACTTCAATTAAGATGATTTTCATGAGATTTGATATTTGTTTATTTTTTTCTTTTAATTCTCTTATAAAAATGAGTATCTACTATTTAGAATCCAAAAATTATTTAAATAAATTTATTAGAAATACTTAATATTTGTTATCATCAAACAAAATATCATGATTAGACATCAATAATACAACATAAGTTTTAACATATTAATATTAATAAGAAAGATTAGATAAAAGTTTTCTTCTTACATAGCTAAAGCATATGTTTGTGTTGATATTAATTATGATTTACTCTAAAACACTATTATTAAACTCTTTAAGTCAATTGATTAAGCTTTTTATATGACCCATTTACTCTTAAGATGCATGATTTGAAAACAATTAAAAAAAATATTATTAAAAAAATATAATCATTTTTGTCATCAAACAAATAGTGTAAGGACCAAACGTTTAACGCTTTGAATTTTTCTTTGACTTAAGATAAATTGAGTCTTACTGCATGCTTCTCTAATAATTTAGAGACACTCTTCAAGGGTTCAACCAAAAGAATTTTTAATTAATTTAAGTTGTTCTCATCAAGCCCTTGTGATACTGTGACTTTCAAAAGTCCCTTATTCACTTCTCTCTAGGATCATTATTGTTATAACTTAAATTATTTAATGATTATATTTGTGTATTTGATATTGAATGTGGGTTGTGTAAATCTATAATTAAAAAATTATAATGTTTTAGTGTGCTTTAAAAAAATACTTGTTTGGTTATGAGAGAGTGTGAGAGAAGGATCTCTAAGAGAAAGGAAGAGCTTAAGAGAGTGGGAGGGAGATGAGTTACTAAAATGAAAGATTTGATAGAAAAAATAATTTTATCGAGTATCTATAATGAAGTTCTAGTAACTCTAGAACAGAAGAGTTTCTATAAAGGAATCTTGAATTGAAGGAAAAGGACTAATAAAGGTATGATTTTTTTAGAACTTTCATTTTCTTTAATATACTTATAAGTTGTCTTTTAGATACTCTGGGATTGATTTAAGTTTAAGGGAGGAATCCATCGACATTTGAAACATTACAACTCTTTGTTCACCTTTTGCATGCTATATGTAACATTCTAATATACCATATGTTGGACTTAAACATATCATACTGTGAGTGTTATAGATGATATGCTAAGCAAAGGCTCTAGGACAACGCTTATCATGAGAGAAACAAATAGTATGTTATTTATTTTATATAGTATGCTTTGGTGAGGGAATGATAGTAGATGTTGGCAGCTAATTTCCTAAAAGATTATATGATACTTTATTTTGAAATGAACTCTAAGGTAAGTTTATGAAATATGACTAAGAGAACTATGAATGATGCATTTAGTCTTTAATGCAGAGAGTCATGAATTCTAGCCAACATACCATGCATTAGGCTTATTCATATGGTGCGTACAATCGAGAAAAATCGTTTAGCTGTTCTAGCACATAAAAAAAAATAAGAATATTGCATTATACATTGAGGAAAATATAAGTTTAACTCAATATATGATATATGAAAAAAGAATATATGGTACATTAAAAGGAAAATGAATAGTAATTATGACATAATTTTAGAAAGATTTCTAAGACTCTTTGTAACCAAAACTGCTAGTAATTTTGATAAAAAATAGACTATTTTGAATAATGATGAAAAAAAAGGAAAACTTAAATCAAAGTTTAAGAATTTTGAAAACCTTTATGTTTGATTAGTAAGTAGATATTGATTAATTATTTTTAATATTATGTACGCAATGATACAAAGTGATAAAAGAGAAAAAAAAATTATAAAAGAGATATCTTAGAACAAATAGATAAGCAAATTAAATAACTATGATATAAGTAGGATAAATCATTAAATTGTGTTATAATGTAATGTGAGCATATTACATAACATAGGTTGATTATGCATGTGTTTTAATCTATATGATAATATAATAATATAAGTTATATATATATATATATATATATATATATATATATATATATATATATATATATATATATATATACACTATTTAATATGAGTATCAAAACATAAAACACATATAATAGAACAAAAAAGATATGAACAAGATGAAAATAAAGAAAAGAAAGAGAATGATTGATTAACTAAATAAGTTTAGTGATTTTTAAGGATAATAAAGGAAGATTGAAGTGAGAATAAAGAGGCAATGTCTCCATGTTTAAGATGGCATTTGAGCTCATTATTGTTAGTGTGAGTGCTTTGATATTGGACAATAAAGAGTAAATATTCATTTCTTTAGTACTTAGATACAGGTTGGTGGTGGCATGAGAGATGACTTCAATAGCTTGGTCAACTATTGATGGAGATCCATAAATATAATTACGTTTTAATTCAGATGTTTTTGTATATTATTGGTTATTTATTTTATTATAATATACGTTATGATCATCTTAAGGGGTTTATATGTATCTCATGATAAATGATTTTATATTTTAATAAAACTTTTATTTGCATAAGCATATAATAACTAAAGTGCATATATGGAACCATGCATATAACATGAAAATTTGTTTATATTGAAAAGAAAAATATGGATCTTTTCTAAGCTTATGGAAATATTGGAATCATAACCTCATTTGATAGCCACTAATATTTTTTGCAAGTGACTAAGGTGTTCTTCTAAGGCCCTATATCTTTATGGATGATTTAGAAAGTTACTAATTCTCTATGTTGGATGACTAGAATATTAAATTGAGATCCCATATACTTATATTATTAGAAGTTGATTTATTGATGATTACATTTGTAGGTTATTTTGACATTTGTGTATTTTCTTATTTCTATTTATTTATATTTAATCTTTTATTATAGTGAGTAATTATGGATTATTAGGTGGAGCCTTAACATATATGATTTGAGATCTCATGAAGTAGGGATGGGGATCATGTGAGAAAATCAAGGTACTAATAAAAAAATAAAAAATAAAAATAAAATTGTAAAAAATAAAAGCAAGAAGATGAGTTTGAGTACTATATGATATTAATATTATATGATAATTATACTCATTTTGAGTATGATGCATATGAGAAAATATGTAGTGATTCAATGCATTTTCATACTTTTACATATTATCATACATTCTTACTTATTACTTAATTATTATTTCCTTATTATTTATTACGTTTTCATATTTCTTTATCTACTTGTAGTCAATGCTTTATATTTTCAAGTATATTATGCTCGTTATAGGATAAATGTAGATATTTATAAAGTTTAAGTTTCCTAGATGTTTACTGTAGTATTTCATTTGAGAGATTGTAACACCAACTAGATGCATGAGAAAGGATAAAAGAACTAGAGAGCATCCAAAGTATGAAGGGCATGGTTACTCGAGAAGTTTGAAAATACCACCAGAAGAATTGAAATATATATGCCATGAAGGTGAATAAGTTTCACATCAATAGTAAGAGAAAAAAGAAATAAGTAAAGTCATAATCCTAGAAATAGTGAAGCTTCTTTTGAAGAAAATATGGGCTTAAATCCCATGAGAATTCTATGATTAATAATGTTGAAGTTAGAGAAAATTTGAAATGGATAAACAAGTAAGAAAAGACCCTTAAAAAAGAAAAAAATGAAGTAATTTAGGATAATACCTTACTAAGAAAGGTTGAGATATTATAATATGATATTAAAACTGGCCTCTACTAACTCGATGTGGTTCGAGGATGAACCAAGCTGAAGCAGGTAGGTATGTAACACCTCACTGGATACTTAAGAAGGATGAAAAAACCTGAAGAATATTTAAAGTATGGGGACCATTGCTACTTGAGAAAGATAAAGGTAAAAATCCTAAGCAATATAAGTAAACTAATATGCATGGAAAAGTTGATACACCTTTTTGGGATAACCTAAGCTTGGGTCTCATGAGAACTCCATAGTTAAGCATACTAGAGTTGGATAAATTTAGAGATTTATTAGTGGTATTAGAGTTAATCTCTTCTAATTGAATATAGTTTGAGGATGAATCAAGTGGATGTTAGTTGACATATAATACCTAATTGACTACGTGAGAAGAATGGAATAACCAAAAGAATATCCATAATATAAGGGCCAAGGTTTCTCAAAAAAGACTGAATGATCAAGAGAACATCTAAAGTATGGGGCCTAAGGCTGTCTCAAAAGGACAAAAGGACTAGAATAATATTAAAAATATGGAATCTAAGTGGATGAATAAGTTCTACATCAACTACAAGAAAAAAACTCAATGATACAAGTAAATTTACAAGCCTAAAAATAATGAAGCATATTATGGGGACAACCTGGCCTTAAATCTCATGAAAATTCTATGATTAAGCATATTAGAATTAGAAAATTTTGAGATGGATGACCGAGCAAAATGGTACCCATTGAAGAAGGACAAAACTAGATTAATTATAAAAGATATATCACCAAGAATGGTTAGAATATTATAAAAATTTGATTTACTTTTAAGATATTTTTTAGGTTTTTATATAAGAGTTTTTTGATGTACATGTATGATAGTTTTTGTATTATAATATATTTTAGCTTTGATGTTGTTGTATTGGTAACTTTGAGACATTTGTGGCCATGTATACATTGGTTTATTTGTTGTGCCTTCTCATCTCCTTTAGTTAATTTTTGTTTGTGTCTAATTACTTATTCTTTATGTACTTGGTGAGGACATCATTTTCATTCAATATTTTTTATGCACATGATGAAATCAAGTGTGATTTAGCACTTTTAGATGGTCGAGAGATTTGTTTTTATATGCATATTCAATTTCGAGTTCAAATCTATATTTCTAGCTCAAGTTATATTTTCAGTGCTTATTCACCTTTAAGTGCACACCTATAACCCATTGGGCCCATTTATTGTAGGCAAGCCTTAGTTGTTGCTTGTCTCATACCTCTTGACCCATCTGACTCTTAGATATACCTGACTCTCTTCCTGATACACCCCATTTTTTCCTAGGCTGATTTTTGGCATACAAATTTTTTTTTTTTTTTTTTTTTTTTATATAGACAGCTCAGATCGTCCCATACCAACCTGAGTAGCCTACGAAAACATAGGATATAACACATCATTACACACCTACTTCCCTTAACAATGTAGATCCCATCTCCCGGGTACACCGTCAAATCAGGTTCATGACTCCTGAATTAACAGATGGACTCGCGCAATGTTACTCCTACTAGACCCAATACTCCTAACCCCTACGGGTAGGAGAACCGGTCTATTAGAAGTCTGAACCCCCATGGTTAAGTTCCATAGTCATGTAATGACCTCACCATCAAACAAAAAGATATATAACATCCTCAGATAAAATATGGCACTCCACACACCATACTCCAAGACAATAAGGTAGGGTAGTAAATGGAAACTACATTACAGGAATAAGACCAAGTCCAACAAGTGCAATATTATCCAACCAGAAACATAAGTCAGAATTTCCCTCACATATTACATGACATATGAGAATAATAACCTCATTAAATACATCCAACAGCAACAATCAACTAATCAGAATATCTCAGACAATCACAATCAGATATCCTCCACAAGCCTGCTGACCACGATCCCACCTTATCAGGTAGCGTCAAGTCTGCCGAGCTACTGAAATATACAATACAGGAATGAGCTACGCCCAGTAGGAAAGACAGCTAGTAAAACTCACATGCAAGAGAAGGATAATAGCAAAAATATAGGAATACAGCATAACAATGTATGGTGGATAGGCACTCTCAGTCCCAGACTCCGACCAACCACAGTCACCCCTAGTCACACCAGAGTAGCTCTCCTCTGGGCTTCCAGGTAGCATGCCAGTGGGAACGCCCATCTCGAAACACGCATGGCGCCTAAGCACCCGACACCGCAGCGTCTCTCGTCAATCAATCTCCTGGAGACTATAGACAAATCCAGTCACAAAATCTCTAGCCAACGTGAGACACCCCTGCCACCCTAAGGCGCGCAGGCCTACACACTTGGCTAGCCACTGCGAGACACCCCTGCCACCCTCAGGCGCGCAGGCCTACACACATGGACCAGGAGAGATCGACTCAGCCACCGTCCCAAAGAGTCCTCTACCAACAACTTCCATAGAAGCTCACGCCCCTACAGTCATTGCCAATCTCTAACTCCAAGATCCGGCAACATGTATCCAGGTACAACAAGGCGCATACCAGTCACATGTATACTGTGGAAGCTAAGTCTGAACCGCACAGTTACCTACCACAACTACCCTAAAACATCATATAGGGTCTATAGTAGTCCGGTCCAGTATGCCATTCCATAAAATATGCCAACACTGAGTAAACTGACTCAATCCATGCCGTTGCCATCAAGCAACACAACTGTCAATTACTGACTGTTCTGGTAGCATCCATGTACCATACTTCTGTCTGACTGTTTCCAGCTGTACTGTCATCACTGATAACATTTTTCCCCACTTCAGGAAATTTTTAAATCCCAATTTCAATTTCCGCCCTTTATCCATTTTCCGAAATTCGAAATAAATTTCCGAATTTAAATTCCACATATATCCTTTTTCCAAAAATTCGGATTAATTTCCGAATTAAATTTTTCGCTTATCCTTTTTATTTCCGAAAATTCGGATTAATAATAAATTTCCGAATTTTCCTTCCGCTTCTCTCTCCTCCGCGCCGCGCCGTTCGTCCGCGCCGACTCCCGCTGAACCGGTTTTCGCTGCCGGTTCGGCTTTCGCGCCGTTCGTCCGCGCCGAATCCCGCGGAACCGGTTTTCGCTGCCGGTTCGGCTTTCGCGCCGTTCGTCCGCGCCGAATCCCGCTGAACCGGTTTTCGCTGCCGGTTCGGCTTTCGCGCCGTTCGTCCGCGCCGAATCCTGCTGAACCGGTTTTCGCTGCCGGTTCGGAACTCTCGCGCTGAACCGCGACACCGCCGAACCAATTTCTTATTAATCCGTTAATTGGATTATTTTAATTACTAATAAAATAGCATAAATACCAGTAATTACTTAATTAAATTGTAATTATCTAAACCCTTCTCCTTTCTCGGTCCGAAGCCCGCGAAACCCTAGCCGCCGCCATCGCCGACCATTACGATCCTTCCGTCGATTTCCGGCGACTGCGAACAAGGAGAACAATTTCCTAACATGCTCCTAAGCATCAATAATTTTTTTTTTTTTTTTTTTTTTTTTTTTTTTTTCGGCGAAATGGGAATTTTTCCAGGAAATTCCGAAATTTGCAAAAGACACAAATTAGCATTCAATTAAATCCGATTTTCATCCACATGCTTGTTTTCATTAAGCAAAGTATTTCATGCTTTTAATTTTCTACTAAATCACTAATTTAAACTGAATTTCCTACCTCAACGACGCCGGCGACGGTGAACTTCGTCCGCAGCTCGCCGCAGCTCCTCGCCGAACGAATCCGGTATGAATTGACTCTCCTCGTTCCCGTGGATCTCCAGGCACAAAAAGCCCCTTGCTAGGCCGCCGGAATCACGCGCCGTACGCCGGAAAAACTCTCTCTATCGGTCGGCCGAACGAACCCTAATCGTTTCGCGAGGGTTTTATATTTCTAGCCGACACGGTGAAACCCATTACGCGCCGTTGACACGCTTTCGACACGGTAAGCACCCGATACGCGCTGTCGACACGCTATCGACACGGTAAGCACCCGATCAGCCGGTTCAATCCCAACCGTCGATCACGACCGTCCGATCAGCTTATCAGAACGCACGCGCAAACTCACTCGGCGAACCGTCTCCGCCTCCGCTGAACTGTTCCGGTCCGGTTCACGCGCGGTAAAAACCAATTTCCGGTTTAATTTAAATGGATTTTCGAATTTCTAAAAATCCAATAAATCTAATTAAACAGGGAAAATTACTTAAAATTCACCTCGGTGCTCCGAAAAATCCCTAGAAATTTCAGAAATTCCAATAGCCTCTGATTGAGCTCCTGGCTCATCCTACTGTCGATTTGAAATCATCCAAGCCAAAAATTAATTTATTGAAGATTAACATAAAACTTTTTACTGGGTATAACACTTCCATGCACAAATATCTCATGTTTGCTCATCAGTTTGCATAGACCTACTTCTACATGCAGATCTCCCACTTCTATTGGACCCATTAAGTAGTACCATTTGACTCACAACCTACTCAAACCAATGTAAGCCATCGAGCCACAATTTACAGAAGCCTACATTGACTCGACTAGTATTGCTTGACATGCAACTTGCATGAACTTGCACGAATCTATTGACCTGCAATTTACTTGAGCCAATGTTGATCCAACCCACACATATAGTGCCCATCTAAAATGCATGTCCTACCAATCTATAACATCTATCAAGTATATGCATGGAAAGAGAAAAAATTAAGCAAAATTGCTTGGGAATAGCTTATAATAGTAGATTTTGAGGCTTTCAAGGTTAATTTGAGGTTTTAAGTATTAGAAATCTTGTACTATTATGCTCTTTATAAATTGAGAGGTGTGTCCTCATTTATGTTTACTTTTGTCATGAACAAAAATTTCACTTTTTTTCTTTACATCTTGTTGAGATATGAAGCTTGATTCAGCAAGAACTTTGAAATGATAACTCGATAAGAATTAGATACTCTAAGGAGAGGTGTGTGGCCCAAAAAGTTAGATACCATGTAAGTCTATTGTTAACTCAACAACAATACCCCCCTACGATTGAAAGCATAACTCAACAATTCTTCCTTCTCAATTATCAATAATAGTTATGCTCAGATTCTTCGACATCATCATCTTTACTTTATAATTATCATATGCAAATCTTACATTTCTATCACTTTTCTCTTTTCTATGATTCAATTCCCTTGGTAATTTTAAATCATTTCTTTTGATACAATTTTTTACTACATTTGAACTTTCTATAATAATTTGGTAAGATTGTTCATTACCTTAAATCAGCACTTGTGTGACTGACATTTACATTGCTATTGTTGAGATTAGGAACATTAAACCTTTTATGAGTACCTCATTTGTATGTCATTGAGAGGTTGCAGTTCTAATATATAAACTGACCCCTTTGTTGCTCATGGTCCCCACTTGGTTAAGATTGCTTAGAAGGGTATCTCTTTCATATTGTCCTTTTGAGAATTCTCATATTTATCATTCATGTTTTCTTTGTTCCAAATGTGTGTAGGTTTATACTTTTTATAACTCATTATAGTAACTTTTCACCCGTCCATCATAAATACCTAACAATTTAGAATTTTAAAGTCTTTTATCCTGTTTAATTAATATTAAATTGGATAATGTGTGACAATTACAACCCATCCTTAAATTATCTATCAACTACTTATAAGAGAAAGAATTCACTTTAGCTCCTTAATTTGTGATTTGAAAAGAAAAATGCCATCACCTTAGAAGTACAATGAGCTTAAGTTTCACTTAGCTTCTAAAGCTTGAAAGTTTCTTCATAACTTTCTACAAGAGAATAATAAAGTATACCTCCTTAAACTTTATAAAAGCTAAGGTATAATTTTAGGGAATAATAAAAAAAAAATTATTTATGTTGCATATTAGAATACTTGAGATCTCTTAAATGATGATATAAAATGATAAATTGGGGATGTTGTGTAGCCAAGTTTATTATTATAATGTTGATTAGAAGTAGTAACATAGCAAGAAAAAAGCAATTTAATCATTTAATTTGAGAATGTTATGTTGTTTATTTGCTCATTATGTTGTCGATGTGTTCATGAATTGCATACCAAGTGAAGTGAACATTATTAAATGAATTCATTGATTGTATAGAAAGAATAATTGAAGAATATAATAATTTATATTTATGTTAATGCATGTTAGATGGGTAAAACTCTTAAGAGATTATTTAATAGAAAATTATCGAGATGGTTAATTCTTTAAAAATAGTAACATTTTTTATAACATATTTATTTTCATATATTGCTCGAATACGATATATTGTATTATTTTATCTATTTTCATATTATGTGGCATTATTCATATAAAAATATAAGAAAAGTGATATTGTGATAGTGGTCACAAATTGAAAAAGTAAAAAAAAAATAATTTGTGTTAATAGTCATAAAAGAAAAGAAAAAAAGAAAAAAAAAGAAAAGAATTTGAAAGAAAAAAAGAAAAGTTTTAGTAAAGAGAGGTTTCAAAAAAAATGAATGGATGATTTTTTGTCTAATGTGGTAACTATCATTCCTAAATGATTGTTTCAGATATTAACTAAATAAGCTTTCATTTGAATTGTTTATATTTGTAATGACTTGTTTCTAAACATGTTCAAATTGTTTATAAAATGACTTTTTCAAAACCAAACCTAAGGATTTAAAAAGTTAAAAATAATAAGACAATGCACAAACAAGATGTAAGATAAAAGTGATAACAAGTTTTATAGAATAGTTGTATTTTTTATAGTTCATATATATGCTCACATGTTCTTCTTATTTGTTATATTATTTGAAATTGATCATGCATATAATTTCTTGATATTATTTTTTTACATATATATACATATATTATTATTATGTTACTGATTAGCTTAGGTTATTTTTGACTTAATATTTATATATTACAAATGAGACACATCATTAGATTATTAGAGAGTGTTGCAAGTCAACATGAAATTGTGATGTAAAAGATGCTCATATTGCCACAAAAGAATTGCTTATCATTTTATGTTATTTGATCAAAATGACATATTATAGAATCTCATTTGTAGTGATGTGCGAAACTTGTTGTTCTATAAGTGAATACTGGTGATATCTAGAAGTGCATAATATTTAATTGTATTTGTTTTTGTAATTTATTTAAAATGATTTCTTAAAAAAAGTTCATTTTAATTTCTCTATTAGTTTCTAAATATTTAAAAAGAAAGAACATTTGATAGTCTTAAAATGAATAAAAAAAAGTATATAAAATTAATAGCACCCAAATCCAAGAAATTCCAAGATAAAGTAGTTGACACAAATATGCTCTAAATCAAATATATAAAGACAAAAACATCCTCTAATCTAATAAACTAGTAATAAAAAAGTAAAAATATAAATAAATAAAAAATATTAAATAAAGTAATTCATAAATAATTTATTACAATCCAACAAAAATTAATAGTAATAAGAAAAACATGACAAAACTCTTTTATCAGTCTTTTGTGACCCTTTCTTTTAATTTGATCAATGATTTGTTGCTTATAATTCTTGTTACATTTCGTACTCGATAACATCTTGTGTTCAGAAACATAAAAAATAATTTATACTGTGAAACAATTTAAATATTTTAAATTTTTGAAAAAGACTACAAAAATTTTAATATATTTGGCGTAAAACTATTATTTGTTAAACTTTTATTTTTCTAAGTTTTGTTTTTCGAATCAAAAGAGTGGCTTACTAAATATGGCAACCAAATGAGTTACCATTTTTAAAAAAGCACAGTTACAAGAAAAACAGCTTTTCAAAATGAAAAATCAAAAATAGCCTGAATTGCCGATGAAAAGACGTGTGGTGACAGAAGATGCTTACTCTTTTCTTCCGAATGATGACAAAATTTCAAGCATCATTCAGGGATTCCTTCAAGGCTGTTTAGTAGTTAATATGTTTTGGTCTTTACAATGTAATTATTTTTTTTTTTGTTGTTCAATTGGAAAAATATCTGCTTGATTATCTTTTTTTTATTAAAAAGTCGTATAGAATAAAGTTTTTTTAAAATAAAATTATGCTTTTACTTTATATATTATATACATATTTATTATAAAAGAATGCAAATTCATTGAAAAAGACAATAAACAAATAGACAGCCTAAGCTTTCTCGGCGAATAAAGTGAAATTTGTTTTGTTGATTGGTGTTGACTGCTCTTATTCGATGTTCACAGTCTTTTAATTTTGAAGTTGTCAACGCTCTATTTCTATTGAATAAATTGAAATAGTATTTATAATTTCAAAATATTATTGAAAATAATGGCAACGAAAGTATGGAAAATTAAAAATAAAAAAAAAATTTAAAAAGCGAAGTCCGCGGGAAATTTCTACTCCACCAGCCGAGTAGTGGCAGTATCGTAAATGTTTCTGTTAACTGGCCATTTATTAGCTTCATGTTCTCGAATCCCGCCGTCATAACGATCCGTACGAGGATCGGGGAGCGAGGAGAGAGAACGAAGGAGCGTTCGCACGTGGTCTCGACCAATGGGAGATCGACAGCGATATGGAAACCACTCCGGTATTGCAAAACCACTCATCGCGACGATATTCTTCCGCTTTAATCCCTCTTCAAATCATAGGCTATCCCTCCTTCGCCTCGCCGATCGACCCCGTATTAGGGCTTTTTCGCTCGCCGGGAGAGAAGCGCGGACGCCGACGAAAGGAAAATGGGCAGAGGAAGGGTGCAGTTGAAACGAATCGAGAACAAAATAAACCAGCAAGTGACGTTTTCGAAGCGGAGATCGGGGTTGCTGAAAAAGGCGCATGAGATCTCCGTTCTTTGCGACGCCGAGGTAGCTCTCATCATCTTCTCCAACAAGGGGAAGCTCTGCGAGTACTCCACAGACTCCAGGTACTTCTCCGACAGCTAATCCGTCGTTTACGCCTTAATTTCCTATTCCGTTCTATCATCTGTACGAACAACCTATTAATCCTTTGTTCATACGCGGATTGTTTCTTAGGGAGGAACGATGCATTTTCGGCTGTTAAATCTCAAATTTCCATAAACATGGAAGTAGTTAATTCTTAACAAATACGATTAAAGTGAAATCCAATTTGCTAAAACGATGGATATCCTCTCTTTTTTTTGTGTAAAGCAGTAGGTATCTTATTTTGACTGCTTGAATGCTCTTGGAAATTCGGATTGAAAACAGAAAGCAAGGGTGGGAAATTTTTTTAATTTGAATGATGTTTCTAAAAGTAGAAAAGATTGTTTTCATTCGTCGATTTGCTATTCGTATTTTTCCTTATTTCAGAAACTGCTTTTGTTTTTCCTATTTTGGGTACTGCGATGTGGGAATCAAACCCTCTCAGTTTGTGCCGTCTTCTGCTTTCGGGGTTAGCGGAGGTGTGCATGCGCTTTTCAAGTAGCCCATCCTGGGTTGTCGTGCCTGGCGTTTACTCTAATTCCATGCTCGTTTTAGTAGCTTTCTTTTCTTTAGGTAACATGCTTTTCTTCTAGCATCTGTTTTAGGAATGAATTCTATCTACTTTCTTGTACATGCTCATCAACGTACGTGATTTTTTGTTGTTTTCTTCCACATTCGCTTATTATTCCCATCTTTTTCGTGTGACCTTAGTTTGGGCAGCGACTATCCTTCATTACATTTGCTTGGTAACATTTGTTTAGTTAGCTATCATGCGACGGATTGCTGGGAATCACATGCCTTTTTTCCTTTTAATCTTGATGTGGATATTTAACTTCACCCACAAGGCGTTACCTCATTTCCTTGTTCGTACACTCCTCACCTTGTCTCTCCTTGCTCCCATGCGATCCATTTCATGAGACGTGTCAGAATGACTGGAAATTATAGCCGTTTTAAAGAACACGTAAAAACCAAATAACCATTTGATATATTAAAAAAAATTAAAATAATAAATCTGCAGGGAATGCATTATAGGTTCCGACATCATTTAAATGTTGCTTATAATTTTTGTTATTAAATTTAGCAAGGTCTAAATAGGCTATTATTTTTATTTTTTTTAATTAATATCACATTTATATTGAGATGGCTCCCTAATTTGGTTTATATTGAGATGTTTTGGATAATAATCATATATAATTTTATCATGTTATGTGAAGTTGTAATAAAATTAGATATTTAAAATCTCTAAAAAATATTGTTTGATATAACTTTATTTCAACTAAATCTTTTTTAGATTATTCAAATGTATTGCCGAATTTTTAAGAGCTGGATTTTGTATGCTCTGTATGATTGTACCCTCGTATATTTAAAATTTGTAATGTCACTGAGCTACCTTAAAGTTTTCAGCCATTTTTTTATTTTAACTATTTTTTCTCTTTTAGGTTTCTCCTCTTGCTTGATGTGAGCTGTAGTGATGTTTATTATTGTTGAGTCGCATGATGAAGCATGCTCCCTCCCCCAGTTTCTGTTTCAGAAGCGTTTTGGGGTTTCGGTGGGCATTATGTGTTACTAAATACCATGTTAATTAAGCATTGCAGGCTGCCATTTTGGCAGCCTATGTTGCAGGACTCGGCATCTACTTAGAAGAAAAGAAGACCTATCCTCTCCAAATATTATTATCAATTTCATATGTGATCTTTCGTTGCAAAACATTCGTTTTTTAAATTATACTTAAGTATCATAAACTTTCTCAAAAGCTACATTTATTCAATGAAACCATTAGTAGAACTTAAAAGCACCTAATATTCTCTTGAACATTTTTTACAATCTTTTTTTTTTTTTTCTGTGCAGCATGGAAAAAATACTTGAAAGATATGAACGTTACTCTTATGCTGAAAGAGCAGTACTCCACAATGAAGCTGACCACCAGGTACGGAAGTTTTTTAAGGGATGAGTTATTGCACCTTCTCATTCTTGATACATTTATGAAATATTTAGTATTATGCTCACTTTCTGCACACACAGAATTGTCCTCCTTGCTAGTTGTGGGTCGTTGACCAATGATTCTTGAAATATGTGGACCATTTACTTTCATTACAGTCGCATGCCGAAGATCCTTTATGTATAGTATGTTATTAACGAGGGAAAGGGACTACATTTTGTTTTACTAACCCAATAAAATTCTTTGTACTAGAGAAGTTCTTGTGAGAGAACTTGGGTTACAAGGAATATTCATTACACTTATATCACTAGGGAGATCGAGATGAAAAGTGTAAGAATTAAAAGTTAAAATACCTCACCCTCTCTTCCCTTTTGATTCTCTCTTTCTCTCTCTCTAAATATGGTGAGGTTGTTGTGGTTGATGTTGTTGGGTGTGGAGTCTAATGTTGAAATGGGAAAGTTAGTATTTTTTGGTCATTTCATAATTCACATGATGCAAGCATATCATTATGGGAAGCATAGAGTATCCTCTACATTATCAGCATCGTGAATGACATCACTAGCATGGTGACTAAGCTATAAAGCATGTGGCTAATCTGTTGTAGAAAGGCTTGCAACCAAAATAGGGAAAATATTAAAAATGGTTATTGCCAAAATAAGCTCTATAAAGATAGCAAGTGTTAATAAAACTTTGAAATTCTAATATAAATTATGTTATTAAAACTTTATAAATTATGTAACAAATTGATGTACAAGAATGTGGATCATAGATAAGGTAATGTATGGATGGTAGTGATTCAAATAAACGTGAAAAAGCAAGAAAAGTTCAGATGATTCTTGGAATAATCATGATAGTAGATCTCATAATATGTTGGCAATTATGTAGCTAGATTAATCAAAATTTAATTATAATTAAGGCTTGAAACAACGGAATTCATAAAAGTTCTAGTACTTGGGTTTTCAAAGTTAAAAGCATTTTAGGAAATAAAGTTCATTTCGTTCTCTATCATGCATAAGATACTTTCTATTATGACTTACAAGGAAGGAGAAAGATAAAGATAAAGAATGTGATGTGGTTTATGCTTAGATATTGCTTGTCTTCTTAAATATTGTTTTCAAGATTTTATGCATTTTTTTTCGTTTTTCTTATCCATCATGAATTTTGAGAATAAGCTAGTGATTTCTTCACTTTCAATAGTTTTAAGGAGCTATCATGGCATCAAAGGGTCAATCTAAGGCCCATTTACAAAATTGAAAGCTACCATTGCAAGTACTCTATCTTTTATGTAGGTATAGATTATGGCATTTGTTGTTGATTATAAAAAAACAAAACAATTCATTTTATAACAACACTCAACCACAGTTGCAACAAGCCCTGGTATATCCCATTAATGATACTCAAATGCTAGCTTTGTCAATAATGTAGTTGTTATAAACAAAGTTGACAACTCCAGACTATAATAATATAGTTTTATCATAAGATTAGTCCCAATTAGGGGTGAAAAAGCACTAATATGATTACATATCATTGGTTAACTAGTTTTTAAAATAGTTTTACTTACTAAAACAATATTAGACAACATAAATGAAAATGAATAAACTAAAACACCCTACATGCACTATATAGACAAATCTAGTATAGTTCTAAAAAAAAATGGTTACATATTCAAAGTCATAGTTACACTAAACCTATGGAGCTCATCCATTAAAAGTCTCCACTTTAATCAAGTACAACATTTAGTGCTCATAATGGTTACTTTTCTTATAATGTGCACATATATACCTTATAAAATATAAACATAGATTTAAGTTAGCTATTAGTTCACTAAATAAGACCAAAATAATGAAAAGTGTAATAAAAAACATATTTCAATGATAAGAATGAGATAACATTTAATAAAGATTATCATGTTGAATAATAAAGTACATATTATTAGATACAACATAAGCTTAACAAATGATAATAAATGAACAAATAAGCATTCTTATAATTTGATTCATTTTTCATCTTTTTATTTTTAACTTCCATGTAGTTTCTTGTTCATATAAAGAGCCTTACTTTTAGTCTACAATTATTACACTTTACACCATGTCCATTGAAGGTGCAACCTATCCTCATTGACCTTAGCTTTTATCCCAAGGCTCAAATCACATCATTAACCAATAGACCAATTCCACATCATCCCAAAGGCTCATATCACATAGCCTCATCATGTCACAATTTACCATTCCTGGTCTATTAAGGGCATGTTTATTCACCTAGTGACTCAATCATCTTTCATACACATGAGAAGAGGATAATTGTGTAGATAAAATCCCAAAGTATTATAATAAAAAATAAAAAGCCTTGATGGCTACAAGAAAAGTGACCTCTATTAATAGTGAGGTTGAAAGAAGACTTCGTGCAACTAAATAGATTTCATTATTAAGTTCAAAATGCCACAAAATAAAAAGGGTGATACTAACAAATAATTTTGAAGATTGAAATTTCTATTCAATGTGATCAAAATCTATATTGTAAGTGTCATCAAAACCATATTCTTTATACAAAAAAATCACAAGGGATTGAATGTGCTAATTTAGAACTTCTTATGGTTTTTTTGTAAGGGTTGTTATAAAGAAGAATGTAATCATATCCTAAGAGAAGGCATGCTTCCCTTAAGAGGTTATTTTCTCTAGTTTCCACTTACATCACAAACATTAACATTTCTCATTGCAATTGATATGTGATCTTTGATGATTGACATAATTTTTGCCTATTTTCTAACTTAAAGTATTTAAAAGAAACATTGTCATTTAATAGCAAAATATTATTTTATTGGTTTTTTTTATTGTCTATAGCTTTAGATGATATATTGAATCTTGATAATCAACATGATTATGTTATCATCATCATAGGTTATTTTAACTTAATGATTCAACAAATGCACACTGAGGTTAGCAACTATGCTGACACCAACTTCTTTCACATATTCAAGAAGATAAGAATCAAAAAGGGACTATTGGTGGCATGAAAATATAGAATTTTTTTTGAAGAATCTGTGCTTTTCCCTTAATGGTGGGGATTGAGGAAGTGTTGATGGTGCACACAATCGACTTTGTCATTATTAAGGAACCTGAGCCATCCTCGAAAGTGTCATAATTGATATCTTTTAGATTGTAGCATCGATTATCCATTTGACATTAAAGTTCTTGAGATCATATGACATAATGATTTTGAGAGATGGCATGCTCCTATCTAGCAATTGCTATCTAAATGAATTTTTTTAAGATTGATCTTATGGAAATGCAATCATTTTTATTGATTTAGATGAAAGTTAAAGAGTTTCCCTTATTAATTTTCTGATGAAGTATATTAATGTGTTTGTATGGGGTTTAACAAACATTTTGGTGTTAAGTAGGAAGTAAAATCATTGATAAGATGTAAAATAGGGTTTGTTCAATTACAATAATATAATAGGACATTCAGCCAAAAAATGTTGTTGACTAACATAAATAAAATAGGAAAATAGCTCAAGATATACTTCATTTAATAAATAAGATAATATAACTTGTTGGAAAATGTGATTTTAGTGAAGAAAATAGAGGAAATTGTAATTTATGAATTTACTTTATAATCCTGAATGATAATTATATTAGTTCTTTTTTAAAATTATTGTTTAACTTTGTAAATGTTTATGTAAGAGTGCAAGTAACAAAAAGTATATATTAAAATTTTTAAATGATTTGATCTAATCTTGGATATACATCCACCTTTAGACAAATAGTATAGCTTGTACTAAATACATTCCTATTTTGTCACAGCCACGTGGAGCAAACCTAAACAACTACATTTTTTTCGTAACTTAGTAGGGATCAACTTAAACAAATATCACTCTTTTTTTGTTGTAGCCAAGTAAGAGTAATCTTAACTCAAAAGAGAAATATAATAGTCAAACAAATACCACTAGTTTTTTGCGTTACAGATTTCAATGATTGTTCGTATAACTACATTCAAGAGATCACATTAGGGCAATAAGCAAACGAGCTAATCACCTTACAAATATTTGTTTGACTAGTTGAAATTTACTTACCTAAAATATATTGTATAGGTATGATAAAGATTATTCTATTGTATGATTACCACTCAACATATATTATTAAGAGTGGTATAGTCTTTATACAAGATGATTAGAGAGATCTTACAAGTATAATTATATTATAATTTTTTAAGTGATTAAGTGATTGTACACATCTAACAAGTAGATCATATAAATAAAATATTTTTTATATAATTCTTGGATTTTTTTATACTACACAAGATCATAATAATGAGACAAATTACTTGAGGGAGATAAGCCATTTATTTTGTACTTTTATGATATAGACATAATATTGGTGTGAAGATATTTCAATTAATACATTCTAACTCTATAGGATAATCATATATGATATATGGATCATATTTTTACAACTCTATTTCAATATTTTTTTAAGTTATTTGAACTTTTTTATGATAAAAATAAATTATAAAAGAATGGAACAATACTTTATACTATATGATACTTAAAATTGTTGAATAGACAAAATGTCACTTAGTTTCATACATAGAATATAGAATGATTAATATTATATGACTAAATTAATCTAGAATTGGTACAATTGGGATATTGTAATTCTATGACATGTAATCATAATTATATATGACTTGTGATACAGAGTAAGAATGAAAGAATATATAAATATAATGAAGGATATTGTATTGTATATATATGCAAGTTGAGTATAAGGTTTGTGTCAACATGATTTTAATACTCATTAATTTAATATTAATTTTAAGATTAATTTAACTCTTTAGATACTAATTTTTTATTATTATTTTGTCATTTGTTTATTTTTTAACACATGTAAAGAAAATTGATATTTTAATCAAGCATGAATAGGATGGATGTAAACTTATGTGTCATATGAGTATCAAATGAGAGGCTTAATAATTCTAGTCAAACTAATGTATATACAATGAGTTTTGGATAAATGGCCACTCCGACAAGAACTAGGTTTTTGGCTTCAATATATGAAAGTTAAGAAAAGCTTGAGTAATGTATGAATAATCTATTATTTGTCTTCACTTGTGGACTCTCTTTGAATCAATTGATCAAGTTTTTCAATTGATTTTCTTATTTAATCTTAAGTTATATGATTTGAAACACTTAAAAAAGATCATTAGTAAAAATAAATAATAATTTTATTATCATTAAACTTATGGTGTAAGGACTAAGGGTTCAGTAATCTTCTTCTTTTAACGATGATAAAACCACTAAGCAAATATTGAAATAAAAATATATTAAACACATAAATATATAAATGCTCTCTTTACATTCATGCTCCTCCTAAATATATGTAATAACAATAAATATTAAATCAAGCATTGGGATGTATAGAATTTTTTTAATTTCACTCACTTTTATGTTACTTTTAAATTAGTTGATCAAACGTTTTAATAGAATGATTTATTTGATTTTGAGATACATGATTTGAAATATTTAAGAAAAAATATTAGTTATAATATTACAGTAATTTTTACATTTTATTCACTTTTATTTTACTTTAAGAATAAATTGATCATACTTTCTAATACATTGACCTATTTTATCTTGAGATACATAATTTGGAATACTAAAAAAATATTAATAAAAATAATATAATAATTTTATTGACATCAAACTAGTAGTGCAAGAATTAAAGGTTCAACAACTCATGCTTGGTTGCCCTTAGGAATTGACAATCTAATAAGCTCTAATACAATTTTAAGATATTATTATTAAATTAATCAATTTAGTTATTAACATAGGTTTAAACTAAATCATTAAGTAGATAGATATCATATTCATAGGATATGATTCACTTTCAAGATGCCTTGATGGTGAAATGGTAGACACACAAGACTCAAAATCTCATGCTAAAGAGCATAGAGGTTTGAGTCCTCTTCAAGGCATAATCATAAACAGATAAGATACTCGGCATATCATTTAATCATATACTTGGAGGGGTGCACACAGCATGCACGATTTCCAAACGGACTCCTCATTCATTAGATAGAGAAGATCACCAAGATTCTGTGATCCGCTACCGAAGCTCAGACTCGAATCGTGAGGATCGCCGGAATACTTCGTATCAACATATAAGATTAAGATACTTTTTTATTTAAGATCCGACAAAAATAGAATTTGGTTTGTATTGTATTATATATGTTAATATGTTAAATGTTAAGATATAAAATTCTTACTCTTCTCCCCCTCCTTGAAAAAATCACACACATTTTATTCCATCTAATTCTTTATTTCTTGAGTTTCTCACATGATACATTTAAGTCATTAAGAATATATTCTTTTTTTTAATTTTTTTGTGTTTCTTCTTGTCCTTCTCATCACCTTCAAGTTCTTTCTTATCATACAACTTTTCTAACTCATACTTGTTTTTAAAATTAAGTGTTTGGCATTCGAATTTGCATATATATATAAACACCCTTATTTTTGTACACCTTTAGGAGAAAACAATGCACAACTTTTTAGGCAAGAAAAGTGAGGGTCAGGGCCAAGATCAAAGTACACCCTCCTTTTTGTACACCTTTAGAGAAAACAGATGCTAAAAGTGTACCCACTAGCTTTATGTACACCTCTAAGGAAAGACTAAATCTAGAGGTTTGTCTCTAAAATAGACATACATAAAGACTTGCATTGTCTATGTTTAGAGGGACATATTGAACTTCTCACATATGTTCAAAAGGGTGGGTGGCCATGGCATCTTACAAGGTAGGAAAAGAATTCCTAAATGAGTTTATTTAAGAAACCTTTTCAAGATTTCTAATTCTGGCTTTCATAATTCAAGTGTACAAATTGAATTTTCATTATTTCTTTCTATTGTTCCCTAAAGGGGGCCCCCAATTCAAAATAGCCCAAACCAATAATGTTCAAGCCCTAGAAGGGGACCCCTAATTGCTTCAGATTGATTGGTACCTATTTGGGCCACACTCAGATTCAAGAACAAATAGGAAAGTCTTTGATAGACCCTAAGGGTTTTCAAAATCAAGTATTGACAAACCTTGCCCCTTGCCCATGCTTTTGCGAGGAAGAATTCATCAAGAACTTCGCAAATTCCCAATCAATAGGATTCATCAATTCAAAGTCTTTTTTTGTTGATTAGGTGACACCCAAATTCGAACTGAGGATAAAGGATTTGCAGTCCCTTGCCTTACCACTTGGCCATGTCGTCGAATTCCATAAAATCAAAATTGGATAGAATTTGATATATTTGATTCGATTCTTCTCTTCATTTTGACTTTGTTCCTTCATTTCATTTTTTATTCAAAAGTTTCTCATATTGTGCCCTCTTTGGGGAACTACGAAAAAAGATATTTATATGTCAAAACCCCATACAAAGTGTCAACTCTAGAACATCAATTTGAATGAGTGGATATTGGGCCCAGGGTTCTCTATTATGCACATATCCATATATAAGATCATCGTGCTTTCATTTTGGAATATGAATCGAAGATATATACATTATGCTCGAGTGCAAGCTGACCTATGTTGCACCAAATCAATTATGATCAAAGATGTTGTATATGCATATAGATATAGTTATGCATGTATCAGCATGTACTTCCTAAAGATGACTCCTATTATTATGATGTACGCAATTCCATTTTCTTTTCTCAATTTGACTTCGACTCAAAAAATTGGATGATTTTAGATGCTAAAAAACTCTATTTCTGATTTTTCTCTTGTTCATAGAAAGCAAATTGAATCTTGAATTTATTCATTCATTTTGTCTTTTTTTTGTTCCTAATCTAATCTACATCAATCATCATAGAAGAAGAAAAAAGTTGAATTTGAATTAGGTAGAAATTAGATCAATTTTGATATCTAATCCAATCGAAGGGCCCATCAGCCTAAGTCACACGATTTGGTTTCCCTTTTATTTTCACTTCTTTCTACCCCACTATTTCTTTATATATGTGTGTGTGTGTGTGTGTGTGTGTGTGTGTGTGTGTGTGTGTATAGACACAATATAAAATATTTAAATTTTTGACATTAAGTTGGCTAATGTCATAGATTCATTAGTGAGCTCATATGACATTCATGAGAATGTTGTATGTTTCTCAAATAAATTACACAAGTCAAAACCAGTATTTTAAATTAGCTTTTCATAGAATTTTTTCAATGTAAATTTATCTTTCATAAACCTATGAGGGCATGTTTAGTATTTTTTAAGTAAAATTTTATAATTCATACTAAAATAATGAAATATTCCTATTAAATAATCTCTAAAAGCCAAGCCTAGTTGTAATAAAAAAACAGCTCTACACAAGTAAGAATTTGCTTTAATACAAATAGTTGGCTTGTGAACAAGTTCAAGAAAGTGGTGAGTTGAGATTGATGAATTATTCCAATTAAGTTTATCTATTATAATTATGAAGGTGCTAAAATAAGAAAATATGAATAAGTTTGAATAATGAAAATAAAATATATAAACAATTTTCAAGTGAACTGGTCATCAAACTACATCTACATCAATTACATTGCTTAAGCACTATTACTAACTTTTTTTGCACACATCTAGATGATGGAAAAATAAAATCTTTTTCATTTGCAATGAAGCCAAATAAATAAGCATTAATCAATATTAAGCACAACCCACAAAATAAGTGCCTTTTAACAAAGGACTGCCAATAATCTTTTTTGCTAAGATTCAAAGCAGCCAATCAAAACCCTGTAACATGAAGCCTTGAGTAAGAGAGCTCACTCTTAACAATAGCATAAGCACACAACTTATCCTCAACCTGGGTCAAAGATATATATACGAAAGAATATATATGAAAATAAAATAACTCAATCTTTAATTGAAGATATGTAAGTTAAGAACAATAAAAGATTGGAGGGAAATGTTACCAATCTTATCAGGTGCTTTACTATGTAAAGGTGAATGAAGATGAAGGCTTAGAAGCTCCTATGCACATGCATGTTGTTGTGCCAATATTACATGACATTGTAAGCACTACAATGAAACCCTCACATAAGAAATTGGAGTTAGAATGTTTTGAAATAATTGTTAAAAAAATCAGTGACATAAAAAAAGATGTTTTTTTATAGCTAAACAATTTTCCTCTTCACATCACCTTAGAAAATTAGAGTTAGAAGATTTTGTGATGGCTATTAAGAGATCTATTTACATCCAAACAATTCTCTTCTTCACATAGTTGGTGCTTGTGAAAAATCCTTAGGCGATTATTATATGAACTAAGCTGGTATCATGTTGTTCATCATGATTGAATAATTTCAATTCGTCCAAATGGAATTATCTTAAAATGCCACAATCTATAAGCTTGTGCAACTTATATATAAACATAATAAATTTTGTATATGCATAATTCTTTTTAAATGCATATAAAATTTCAAATAAGTTGTGTCACCTCCTTTAATATTGTTTATGTTCATTATTTTTGTTTTTAAAGTATGATGTCGTGTTTGTTAACATGCTAGAAGAGGTATGTGCGTTGTGTTTGTGTGAAGTCATAGCTTTTGCTTGCTTGATTGTTAACATATAATGATTGATATGGCTTATAAATTTTTAATATAGTCTCACATTTTTTTCTTCTCATATAATGTCTTTAATAAAATATGAAATATGAATTGTGCTTGTATAATATTTGTCCTTTATCTATTAAGTTTGTTATTTGAATTTCACTTGATTAGGCCATCTCATCAATTCATGGGTGCATACAGTTAGAAGAAAATTTCTTGGTTATGTTCATGCAATGCAAAAGAAGCTTTTATTTAATATAGATATACTTTTAAACATCATTTAAAATATATAAAATTTGAAATATCTTAACATATACAGATACATATGAAAATTTTGACTTCTAATTATAAAAAAAATACTTTTGCATTTTGACATTGAAATCTATGATTGATGGCATTAAAATTTTGAGATCAAAATCTTTTAAACCTTAATCAATAAATCTAAATCCCTAAGTCAACCAAATTATGTCAAAGTAAATTATGAGTTGAACCATGACATGGAAATGATATTTTAACATGTCAATTATGACAACCGAGCTTCAATTTTGTAATGGCAAGATATCAATGTGTGTGCAGTACATGTGTAATTAACGCATGCAACATATTCAATTGAACTATTTGTCATTTCAAAGTTCTCATCAATTACTTTATAACTCAATAAAATATATTCAGAAAAAATCTCCCGAACAAATTGCGTTTTGACCATGGGTGGACTCAATTTGTTCGTCCATCTCTAAAATCTTAAAAAAATTAAAAATCCTAAGCTATCATAAATTTTTTGGTTATTATATTTTTATTTTATCATGCTTTCAAAAAATTAAAAAATATTATATTTTTATATAAATATTTATTTTAAATAACACATTACAAATACACTTCACCATGCATTATCATGTTCCAATATTATACTGGAACCTTGCCAATATCACTGCATTTGAACCAAAATTGATCTTTAGACTATAACATCAAAGCAATTATTCTAATATGGTTTATATGCTAGAGATAGGTTTGCACCAAGAATTATGTTGTATTCAATATACTGTATTTTTAAGATGCCATTAAATTATGCTTTAAACTGCAAAGTCCAAATCATTGTTTTTAACTCAAAATCAATTCAAATTTAGACCAATAGCTTATATCAATATTACAAATAAAATTTTTACAAAATTTCTTAAATTTTATTTAAGTAAATCAATTGAACTATTAATGTAGGTTTAATATAAGGAGTAAAAACCCCATCTTACTCAATGATTTTATAATCACACACCAATATATTAGAAACCTAATATGAACTAAGAGTTATCAAGCGATCCAAACCACCACCAATAGAGTTGTGTAACACAACTAAAGGGAGATGATAGAAATGCCTTGCACCTAGAGATCCAACAAAGATGCATTACCATCTAATGGTTTATCAAATGTTATGATAATTCTAACAAAATCCTATGAACATTGGGGTTGTTATTGAAGTGGTCCAAAGTTTTGGTGCTTTGATAGAGGTATAGGAACAAAAAAATTTGGTAACTCATGCTTGTTCCAAAGGATGAAGCTAGCAAAGAGGAGTCTAATGGGACGTAGAGACATTATGATATTAGTCATCCAAAATGATGACACAAGGATAATGTAAGTTTAGTGCACAACTAAGGTTAGTGCAATAATGATAGAACGAGATGCATAAAGGTTTTTGTAGGATTAAGTGGGACGAGACAATCTTGTGACTCAAGCAAGTTAAAAAAATGATATGAAAAATCAAGGAAACGATAAGGCCATAACAAAGGAAGGTGCTTAATTGAGATGGTGTTTGATGATGTCAAGGTTCATGATGCGCTCAAGAGTCAATGGAAGAGATTTGGAGGCAGACATGCAACTACATTGGATGGGATGTCTGAATGCATAGAGACAAAAAAAAGGGATTGAAGGTGGCAAACAAAGTTAAAGATGATAAAATAGACAACTATTATGATGATGACAATGCCAACAAGATTGAGTAAACATAGTGTAGCAAAATAAATCCAGATCATAACCCAATTTGGGAGATTCCTAGCATATAACTTTTCTGAGGAAAGTTTCGATGCATACATGCATCTTATTAATTCTTCATAGTAAACTATTATAAATTAAAAGCTCTTTCATTCAATAACAAATTTTTAAATAGAGTTATTAGATCGTTAAATTCCTTAAAGTTCTAATTTGATTAACAATTTTGACATATTTTGAGTTCCTAGTTTTAATTTGTTGTATTATTCTTTTGTAAATTATAAAACTATTTAACAAATGAAAATACAAAACTAGAATAAAGTTAAATAAAGACATACAATGTCAAAGGATTTTTATCATAGATAGAAATAATATTTGTTAGTCTTAAAGAAGATGCTACTGAAGACAAATTCAACTATGGGCAAGAAAAAATCTCAATTTTCAAACTTTTTTCAACCAAACTTCTTAATAAATTATTCATCTCCTATCAATGATCTCAATTTTATCTTCTATTTCAATGTGGAATGCATATGACAATTATAATTTTGTTTTAAACAAATTTCATAATAGTTTTTAAAGGTATAACATAAATCTCACATCTCTATCAGTCGCTATTGTATTTTATTGCCAATGTAATTTTTCTTTTACTTTTTTATTCATGACTTTGGTTTATTATCAATATCATTTTTCTTTTTTTTTTATTCATAGCTTGGTTTATTATCAGTGTAATTTTTTTTCTTTTTTAATCAGAACTTGGTTGCCTGTTTGTTCTTTTTTTTAACCATAAAATCCAAAATTTGCTTCCTTATTCATTTTTTTGTCCAATAGCTTATTTAGTTTGCTCTTATATTTATTTTATTCCTCTTCTATTCTTTTTATTATTTTTATTTTTATATTTTCTTTTGCATGATAAGAAATTAGCAATACTATATAATCATAATGTCATACTAAATGCATATATTGATATTTTTTTATTTAAATTATTTTTCTGTTGATATATCGGGACATATCTATCTACCTAAATTCTTAAGAATAGGCTTCATTCCCGTATTTGCTTCCCTTTTGACACCTACATCATATATAAAATGCATTTAATGACTACCAAATTATTTCTTAACTTTTTTTTGTTATTCTTATATTTTATAATACTCTGTCCACTTTTCTTCTTAAACATATCTACATTAACAATATGATATTATATATTTAGAATTTTTTTCTATATGGCAAATCATTTGATCCTTCTCCTAAGCTATCAAAATAGGGTCAACGCATTATATGTTATTTATAATATATTGCATGTTAACCTCGAAAAAATACATGTTAGCTAAGCGGACATTCTCTTTTTCTAATGTATCGTGCTTTTGACGTAACTGTACTAGACGAAATAATATTTATGTACAATATGATTTTTTTAGGAATCTTATAGTCTACTTTATTGAGTTGAACATATCATAAGTAGAATATTAACATAAGATACATTTCTCACAGGAAGACTAATTTTCTTTTCTTT
This sequence comes from Vanilla planifolia, assembly GCA_023846275.1. Classification (NCBI taxonomy): domain Eukaryota; kingdom Viridiplantae; phylum Streptophyta; class Magnoliopsida; order Asparagales; family Orchidaceae; genus Vanilla; species Vanilla planifolia. The sequence goes on along the minus strand of CM043870.1, from coordinate 38,206,228 downwards.
TGAGATTAATGTATAACACATTGCATGACAACATACTATAAGAACATAATCTTATGAGTTAAAATACAGTACTTTCTTACTATAATTTGACTTTATTTTCCAAAGAACAACACCATAGTCTCACATGATCTTTTTGGCATCAAAACACCCTCCATGGTGCTCAAGAAATCAAAACTAAATTCAAATATACATTTTCCATGATCTTTGCTTTAACCCATTCATCTTCTTTCTCTTGCATTCTCTTTCTTTTGCTCCAGCTACTTCCAGTGTGTTGTGGTCCTCCTATTGAGCTCCTCTTTCTCTCTCTCTCTCAAATTTCTTTTCTCTCCAAACTCTTATGCTAGGATTCTTCTAAAATTCTTATAGCAATTATAAGACCAATGAGATAAAGATGGAAAGCTTTGACTCCTTAATATTATAGATATATATGATATCTTAAATCTTTTTCTTTAATTTACAATTAATTTGATTGAGTCTAAAACTTACAACTTAAGAATCAATTAGTTATTTTAAATTAACTCTTTTTAATATTATGCTTACTTCAATATTTAGCATAAGTTTGTCAAATTTATATTTTTTGAGAAAATATTAAAATAATATTATTATATTTTAAAATCAGGGCATAAGTTTAACATAGTCAGGCATGAATTAATTATTCTTTTAGTCTTATAATTATAGACTTATATAATAATTATATTTCAAAGATGTTATTCTGTTTTTTTTTTGGAGAAACTGAGTTCTAAAATTTAAAGTGTTCAAGATATTAGATCATCATATTAGATTTCATCTTAAGTGGTTTCTTTTTCAATTTTATTTGATTATAGAATATTCATCATTGGAATTTTCTTATTTCTCAACACATTATTATTAAAGCCCAAAACTTGGATTGGTTTTTCAATATTTGTTATATTTTGTAATAAAATAAAATTTTTAGAATCATATTTGATAATATAAGAATGATTAGAGATATATTTTCTCAAAGATGAGAAATAAAAAAAACATGATAAACTCCAATTGGTTAACCATTTGATCTAGTCTTATTTCGTTAATTTGACAAGGTCCAATGTACTTTGTTATCAAGTTTTTTATTTTTTCAAATCTAAATATTCTTTTGAGAATTTACTTCACAAAAATGTGACCACACTTTTTAAATTTCATGTTCTTATTTATTTACAAAAACAAAATCAATAATTACCTTTCTTTCCCTTCAATCCAACGTAAAATAGGATTGATATTTTTTTTCATATAAAACTTTATAAGGTGTCGTGCCAATATTTAATTAAAATCCATCATTAAATTTTAATAAAGATAAATGACTTTTTCAATCACCCCCAAAACCTAGAATGTATATTTATAATAAATCTTTTATAATTTAGATTGTTTTATCTTTCTATGCAACTATTTGTTTGGGGATCAAATGCAGTGTTGAAATTTAGTTTTTCGTCTGAAATTTCATATATTTTTTTTTCCAAAAATAAGAAGTGAAAGTTAAATCTCTATCTAAAACAATCATTTAGATACATTATGAAGGAACACAACTTGATTCATATATAATATAGCTAACATTTCTACAAAGTCATTTTGATAGCCAAGAAGTGAGCTGATTTGGTTATTCTATCAATTATCATCATATAAAGTCATTTTTTATAAGGGATCTAGGTAAAACAACCAAAAAATCGAGATGTTTTCTTATTTTCATTCAGAGATTGACAAAGGCTACAAAGTTAAATCAATTTTTATTATTCTCCTATTATCTGTTGACATATTAAACATTATTGGTCCATTCTATCACATGCTACTTTACTCTTTTCCACTAATAATTCTGTTTCAACTCATAACACGTTTTTGTTACTCTTGGATGAATAGAAAATTTAGAATTTTGGTTTTCATATAGTAATAATTATTTTACTTGTTCATGGTTTGGAATACCATTTGATTTGCAAGGGAAATATTTTATTGGTATTGAATTATAATAAAAAACTTAGCATTTTCTTTACATTTTGATTCACTTTACACATTTTTTTTTATCTTATTATTGATCTTCTTTAATAAAATCCACTTAATCAGCTTGCATTGGTAGTGGAGATAATAAGAACATGTTTTGATATGTTTCTCTTTCTAGTTGATTCTACTAATTTTAAAAGAAATACGTTGCTTATTAATTTGAGTTGATAATAACTTCATAGCCACTTTATGGCTTAATTCATTAGTCATAGTATTAGCTTTACAAGGATGATTCAAGATATTCAATCATAATCTTTAATGTATTCTAGTTGTCTTCTTTGTCTTAGCTTTTATTTATTTATTTTTTTTGTAAAAATATATTTCAAACTTTGATAATCAATATAAACTCATATTTTACTTTATGTACATAATATGTTCGACTTTTTAGTGAAAAGAATATCCACCCATTCTAAATCATAAGCTAAATTGCACCTTTTTGTGTTGTTTCAGTTAATGAGATCCATACACAATTACTTGTCTATTTTGCTCTAATATATAACATTTTAACTCAAAATTTCACTAATTTTGATTTCCAATTCATCACAAGTGACTTCTAACATTTAAAGAATATGATAATTTCAAGACTGATACTGAAATCATTAAGACTTTAATTTGAATAAAGACTTTTTCTATTCCATTGATCTATAAAAAATTATCATTTTTCAACAAATCAGTCATGAGGGCTCTTATTGTACTAAAATCCTTATTAAATATTCTATAGAAAATAGTTAGCCATGGAAACTATGAATTATCAACATATTTTAATTTAAATCCCCTTTTAATTGTTAGTGCCATAGGTTCAACATACGAATTAAAACTATCTCATATAAATTTCTTTCTAAAGAGTTCACCTTAATGTCTTTTGAGCTTAATATGTTTAGTAGAGTCCAACCTATAACATGGTAAACTTTAAAATTGTGAACTTAAGATGAGGTCAATAATAATATAATGGGTATCCCTCGTGAGAGATGGCTTATTTCGAAGCTCCACTACAATAATATTATTGAATTCCTCTAATAATTGAGTACACTTTGGAGAAATATAATCTTTACAATAGTCAATTAGAATCTCTTAAATAGAAAGAAAAGTATTAAACTCAATATTTACGTGATATCTAAAAAAAGATGAAACAATACCTTAAAATTCCTGAATCTTTGGATATTTATTCAATTCTTTCTTTTTTTTTTTTTTTTTGATCAAAAAGTGGCCTAAGCCTACATTATACAACCCATTATGGGGGTTTAAAAGCAAAGTCAGCTAGTAAGAGCTTAAGTAACGGCTTGGGTAAGGACATTCCCCTTTCCCAGGACATATCAAACGAGCATGCAAATTTTGCCACCCAATCCGCAGGGGCATTGCCTTCCCTCAAAACATGAGTGAGGCGAAAAACAGACAGCTTTCTTACAAAGTGAAGAGCATCAGAAACAATACCACCCTCCAAAGGGCAACGAACTTATTGCATTCCCTCATGTAATGCGAAAGTAGAATCAGTCTGGATCTCAACCGCAGGATATTCCTTTAGTTTAGTCATGATAAACACCATAGCCTCCATAATAGCCTGAAACTCTGAGGCGTCACTTGCCTGTGAAATGAAACCTCTCCCCACAACATGCATGGGCCTACCCTCATGATCGCGAACGACCAAGCCAATACCAGCCTTCTCGTTTCTCACTGCAGCGTCGCAATTGATCGTTATCCATCCCGTTGGAGGGGGAAGCCAAAAACGGGTTACCAGGGACCCCAAGGGGTTGAACTTCCCGTTGGACGAAGAAGGATGATGATTAATGAGCTTTATAGTGACAGTACTTTCCAATTTGATCCCCTGAATTAGCATGTTATTACTGAGGGTGGACTTCTTATGCACCCTGCGGTTCCTATTCTCCCAGATATGGAACAAGGTAGAGGCCACAATGGCCAGATGAGTCGCGGAGATGCCGCGCATCGTGTCAAGCTGAGCGGCACGGGAAAGAACATCCTTCAATGTTGTGATGATTTTCTAGGTGTATGCTCTAGTAATAAGCTATTACAAGTTATGGTGATGTTCAATGTTACTAATGTAAATGGCTTAAAAAACACACTTGATAATGTACTCTATTATTATAATAAGTATTTGTAGAGTTTGTTATTATAAAATATAGCCAAAAGGATTATTGAAGCTCAACATCCTAGGTACTAATTAACTTTCTTGCAAGCAGTGCAATTTTTGAGACAATGGATAATGAGAATTTGACGTTTCATGAACCCTTGGGGTCAATAATGCATTGGAGAACACATCAAGTATGGATTATTGGATATGTTTTGTTTATGAACTAGAAGTGAAAAGGGTTTTAGAAAATGGTAACATCTTAAAAAGAGATTTCGAATGCTTTGCTAAGGAGATTTTGATGGGTTGCTCAAGTTCTAAGAGGTTCAAGCACATCATAATTAAGCAGATATCTAAGGCAAAAGTAAGGCTATGATTTATTGATCAATTTCATGAATGAAAGAGATGAATCGCAGACTTGACTACCAAAGTATTGATCAAGCATACGCCATGAAAATGTAGGTCTTCCCAAATTACATGGATTCAATCTTCATGTATATAAGAGTAAAAAATGCTTGTTAAACCTGGTTATTGGTTAATAGGCTCAATCTAGACTGAGCCAGAAGTCAAGGTGAATGAATCGACCATACCCACTTGTTATATGACATAGAAAGGCTGTGTAGGCTCACAAGGATTATTTTGTGACAGTTTGTAAGGGAATGGCCTACGGGTGATGCAAGTTGATGGGTGGTTAATGATGACAAGGGATATGGGGCAAGGAGGGTGGCATGGACTGGTATGATGATGGCTGCCATGGGGTTAGAAAACTAATGAGGTTTTGACAACTTTTAGAAGGAAAACAAGGTTGCTGAGTGGGCATCATTAGGGAGGGCTGGTGATCGTGAGAAGTTTGTAGTGTTGTGTGGGTTGATCAATTACATGATAAGGAATTCTGATGTTAATGGTAAGGGTTGCAAAAGGGTGGTGTGAGTTATGTGATTTTCAAGCAATCTAAAACTGTTTAAAATCATGGTACACATATTAGGCCCTTTGCCCAATGGTTAGGTGTAAGCCTTTTCCTTGGCATGAGGAGAAGGGAAGTGAATTTATAAAGAAGCCAACAAATTCACATCCTTTGTTGAGGTGCCTTCTATCAAAGTAGCCATATTTAGGTTGTTATACTCATGCCTGCATGGAAGTCCTTCATATCAATCATTCTTCACGGCCACTATTGGCCCATGCTCCATAAAAGCATTGTAAGATTAGATAAGAGACATCACAAAGCGTTAGATTCAAGAGAAGATGGATGGGAATATATTTGGCAGCATATAGAGATGATGAAAATCTATCAACATATTCTGTCATTTATCCTCTTAGTCATTGATTGCTTCATCATGTGGATCTAGGAGAACTTGATAACCAAGCATGCAAATGTTGTTTTATGTATTAATTGGTATTTTAAGCAATTGTGCAATCTTGTTTATGCTTGAGGAACTCCAAAAGTTTTGCTAATTTTTGGTTGCACCTTAAGTATATCTTTGTATCTCACCCTTGAACAAAAAAGTATTGGTGAGCAAGAAGTGCTGAAAATGTTGAAGCCTAAACTCAATGAAAAGAAAGGGAAATAGGACGACAAGCTCTTAACTGCCTTGTGGACATATTGGATAACCCCATTAGCGTTTATCACAAGAGAAACCATTTTACTTTATGCATCATAAATATTCCTTTCTAGATGCATTGTTCAACTCATTGCCAGGATTACTCAACTGAGATGGTAACATATAATGCATATGGTCAAAGTTTAAGTAGGCTCAAAGATCAAAACGTGGTGTCCTCGAGAATAAGAAATTAGGCAATCCTCAAGCAACAATAACAAATGCACATGTTTCCTAAGAAGGCATACGGAATGTTGCATTTCAAAAGACAAATTGGACTTCTAAGTTTAATAGACTTGGAAAACCAGAATTTCGTTCAAGTGAGGTGGTTATTCCTATCGGCAAGCCAGCATAGTCACTTATCCTTTCAAAAGATTTTCAGAGAGTCCTATTGAAAAATGGGTGCAAACTATTAAACAATATTGTTTTTCTCATTTTGGTTTGATGAATTTGTAGTTATTTGTTGACAAATGGATGCAATACTTTTGCAATACTTGTAAATGGGTTTCATTTATTTTGATTTGATGTGGATTTGTGAGAATTTGAATCCCAACCCAATTTAGTAGGTAGAGTTCCTCCTATTTTGGTTTGGTGTAGGTTATAAGTATTTGTGTTCCAACTTATGTGCAAGTTCTACAAGGTCGTGCCCATTTTGGTTTGATGGATTCGTATTGAAGTCAGGATTCTAGTGTTGCTCTTAAGGGGTTTCAACCGCTTTGGCCTTGGTATTTGAGTCTCAACACAATTTAGAAGCTAAGGACTCCCATCCATTATGTTTTGGTGTATGTTTGTGAATATTTAAAGTTTGACACCAAGTGGTAGTTGTAAGGGTCCCTGCTCAACTTGGTTTGATTGATTTGTGGATAGTCTGGACCCAAGAGGTAGTAGTGTACAAGACTTTCATTTAGACTCTCCATGGAAAATATTTTTTCTCGTGAAGGCGTTTTACATTTCTTGGCTGCTGCATGACATTTTAAATTCAAACCTTTATTTCCTCTTCATGCGGTTTAACTATCTTTTGTACAATTCAGTAACATTTGACTGAATGTAATGTAGGCGGATTGGTGCCTTGAATACCGTAAACATAAGGCCAAGGTTGAGAGCTTACAAAAGAGTCTCAGGTGAGCTCTTCTATATGGGAATTGCAAAATAGCTTTATTTTACAGGTTCTGTATTATGACATTTGTGCAAAATATTCAGGCTCCTAATGGGGGAACAGTTGGATTCCTTAAGCATCAGAGAACTCCAACATCTAGAGCAGCAGCTTGAAAATTCCCTGAGAAATATTAGGTCAAGAAAGGTAAAATCTCATATTTTGTGCAAGGAATATTACAAGATTTAGCTTACTGGGCTGACATTGGAACGTTAATTGAAGGATGAATACAAAACCCTAAAACATGGCGATGAATGCCATCATTTTCTTCTATGAAATAGATATCTGATGATGTCAAACACATCTAAATGCTGCTAAAAAGAACGCATAGTCCTTATTCAATGCAGTCTTCTAATTACGTTCACCTAGAATGGTGCTTACATTAGTTTGTTTTTTCTCCTATTTTAAATTTAAATGAATGATGGATTTTGATATTTACATGCCTGAATCTTTAATTACTTAAAACTTTTTTACTCTGTTATTCTCTTGCTGAATGTAGTTTTTTATTGCAGAGCCAGATCATGTTAGATTCAATCGCTGAGCTACAGGAAAAGGTATTCTCTGTTGTACTTAATTAAGGTTGCAGATTAAGGAATAGGTTCTTAGCATCATGAGTACTCAATTATCTAAAATATATCCTTTTCAGCACCTAATACGTTAATGAGCTTGTCGATACTTACCAAGAGGATTGCAGAATCTTGAAAAAAATCAATATACATTTGAAATATTTAATGAACCATTTTGCCATAATGGTCTTGAATATATTGTTTAAGATGCATATTCAGGAAATGTTGTGGTAGCTTATTTTTAAATATCTTCTAAGTAGTTTTGTTTTTATAATGCTGCTAGCATTATGCTTGTATTAATTGCATTTCTACATTTAAACTAAATCACTATACATTTGATAAATTTAATGAGCCATTTTGGTATAATGGTGTTGAATATATTGTTTAAGATGGATATTCAGTAAATGTTGAGGTGACTTATTTGTAATAGCTTCATAATTTTGATTTTTAATGCTGCTAGCATTATGTTTCTATATTTCCTGCATTTATACATTTAGACTTCATATTTCTACATGAAAATCTTATGGACGTTGTTATTGTTCTATTGACCATAAATCAATAAATAAACAATGTGATATACGACCGAACATAGGAGACTAACTAAAGATAATTTGCAGGAAAGTCCTTTGTCGTGGTGGTGTAAGTAATTAACGTAAAGTTCAATTAGGTAGGTCATATGACTTTGGCATGCATCATGATTTATCATAGAATCTGGTGGATAGTATGTCACCCCTATAATAAACATGAATGAAAGAATGGTTGATGCTCAAAAGGACAGGGAGGAGAAGTGCTTGTCATGATTCATCCAGCAGATTTTGAAAAACTTCAGATTGGTGCTCCATCCGGGAGAGGACAATAGGAATGTAGTCTCTACTCACACAATTGGCATGGGAGTCCTCGGTTGGAGAATTACTTTAAAATGATGGTCATTATTACTAGACATCTTTAAATGAAGACATACCTCCATGAGTACAAAAAATGTTAATGTTAAAAATGATAGAATAGCAAATCATCAAACAATGGAACTAGAAGAAAATCACAAAAATACTACAAGAAATGCTAAAATTAGATGACAATGGTTTTATTGTAGAAAACCCCATAAATAGCAAGAAATCACAGTTTGGTGCATCAACAAAACTTTTACTATTATGTTGTTTGGTGAGTGATAGGTAAAACTTTGAGAAAGAAGGTTAATAGATAATAAAGGGGATTGTTAATAACAAACAAAGAGAAAGAAAAAAAGTTGACTCAAGAAAATATAAATTAGAATTATTGATTTAGGATCTGAGTCCTATAACAAGTATGAAACATCTGTTAAAATAGGAAAAACTATCTTAATGAATATAAAAAATATACATAAAACCTAATTAGCTAAGTGATAGTCATTATTTACATTCATTACAACACATCTAATTACACACTTTTACCTTCTTGACATGTTTGATAAGCAATTATAGTAATTTATGGTGACTAGAATGACTATCTTATATTTATCTTTTAATCTTAGATATTCTAGAGTTTTTATAACCTAGATGATTAGATAAGATAAAGATCATTGGTACTAATACACTAATTATAGTATAACAATACCATAATCAGTAATAATATAATCATCAACTTTAAGTAATACATGTGCGACACATAAAATATGAATCATATCATTACAATGATATGTTCCTACAATTCACATAGCCTTTTTCTTGTGTGTAGTATGAGCAACTTATGATTATTTATTGTTTCATGTCAGTACCCTTAGTCCACAATTTTAGATGTATCACATCATATGGAAGTACATGTTATTCAGGCTATTAAGCCATATCAAATTCTTTATGACACAAGATTTTATATGCTTAAAATATTATTTATTTTTTGTTTACATTATAAACCTTCCAACAAATTATATGATATTCTCAAAATCTTCAAAAGAAACGCTTTGTATGCAACTTACAATATCTATGATCCTAATGCTTTCAAATGACCTCCTATACAATTTATTTTTTATTTAATAACCTTAATAGTTTATTTTGGGTATTTAAATATATTTAGAGAATAATCTCAATAGTATCAATATTGATATTGTTGAATAATGTATGGTGGAGGAAGTCAGTATAAGTAAATCAATCGAGAAAAGAACAAAGAAAGGTACTAGGACTAATAACCAATGTTTTCAATCAAAAGTGTTATAGATATCATAACAAATGTAGCCCACATTCATGATCATTACAAGAATAATGAACTCAACAATAATAAAGCATTATGGTTATCTCAATAAGCATATCACATTATCATTATAACATCTTTGGAATTCTTGAAGAGGTATTGTTTTGACCACTAGGGTTTTGCTCTTTTACTCTCAAAAGATATCTCTTATTTTGTCATTTTCAAGAGCTTTACCACCTAGTCATCAATACCCATCCCAATATTATTCTAAACTAAACATATTTGAATATGAAGTTCTTATGAGAATCAATGTCTTCATGTTTATATCTCATAAGAATTTTATAGTTAAACATATTTTATTGAGAGTGACTTAACAAAAAGAGATCATTGTATAAGAATAAAATTTGAATAAATCAAGACAATATCTCATCAAAAGGCTAAAATGTTACAAATCTATTAAAAAATAACAAAAATTTTTGTCATATCTAATTTAACTAAATCATCATCTTCAAATGTAAACAATTGTAACTAACATAATCACAATAAATCATATAGTTAATATCTCTTATCTCAACTATCATCGAATATTTTCAGTCATTTTGTCAATAATTTAAAAATTATATTTATGTAATTAGAATAGTTTTCGTTTAATTTTCTTTCAAATATCATAAATTTTGTTTTCTAAGAAAATCCATATGATTTTATTTTCAAGTCCTCCTTTTTCTTCAAATTTTTGTTTCATTAAATCAAAAACAAATTTTAACAAAAAATTGAGTAGAAACTTAGGAAATCAATGCCTTAACACTCCTTGAAGATGAATATAAGAAAATAACTGCAATAGGTTTGAGGATAAAAAGATTGTTATGAAACCCCAAAAAAGTTAACTATTTATCCTTTTTCCTTCTCTCTGTCGTTTTCTCTCGAAATCTCTGTTGTCTTCCTTTTTAATAGGTTCATTGTCTTTACTCCCTTATAAGCAGCATCATTTTATTATTACAAATTTTATATTTTGTTTTAATGAATATTATTTGCATTTTTAATATCAAGTGATTTTAAAAATTATAAAATTATTTTCGTCTCATTGTATTCTTTTAAAACATGTCTTATTTAAATTTTTGGTTTTTTGTTTAGTATTTTTAAAACTTAATTTATACAATATTTTTTAAATTATGTTTTACTACTATTTATAATGTTTCAAGAATTTATTAAATTATCAAGTTATCTTTAATTTTCATAAAACAATAATAATTAAACTCAATGAACACATTCAAAATATTAGTATTTAAAATTTTAAAAATAGGATCTAATGCACTCATTTAGGTTCAATAGACTCTTTAATTTGTTCTATACAAATGACATTCGGAAGAAAAAATATTTGTTTTGTGAAATAAAATATTCAAACGAAGAATGTAGAAGAATACAGATATTTTAGTGTGTCGATCATTCGCTTTTGTTTTCCTACAATGGTTCTATCATACGTAATTGGTAATGCCTTCCTTGACTTCTTTGATGATCATGCATTGATGTCGAGGAGGGCCTCTTCATGGTTGTATGATGAATACTCTTCTGTCAATAAGATGTTCAAGCAATATATAGTGCATCCCAGAAAATCTAGAATTCCATTAAGTGTCCAATTGGTTGAAGTCCTCATGTTGTCGCTTCCCACTCGTTGAAGGCATACCACTTGCAGACTAATCTGAAAAATTTAATTGAACATTAAACCTAGTGGGAATAGTCATAATCCTTGGAACTTTCTATTGGCCAAAGTGAACTATTCACTGTTATGAATAGGCAAGTCTTTGTCTTGACATTGTTCTTTTTTATGTGGTGATTTCTTTTCACATTGACATGCATGTTGGCATTCATTCTAAATGGTTATTGTGCTTGGTTTTTTATTGTTATGCTATGTGTAATCTTATCGTAATGCATTACATTGCATTATAAGGGGAAAACTATAGCATAACAAATACAACTCTAACTAAGCATGGTATTGTAACTATATAATTTGGATGAATTCTTATTATTTATGTGTTACAACTTAGTTTAGAGACATCTAATATATGGTATGGTCTAGCCTCAAATGTCGAGTTCACTTTGGTTGTCTCATGTTGGCTTCATGGTTTCATGTCAATTATGAGAATTCAAGGTCCATTCAATCATCCACAGGGAATATTTTGGATGGCGTTTGACCATCCGTTAAAGGTAAGCCTATAAATGAGTTGAATTTTGACTAAACCTAATTCATGATTCCATTAGAAAGTATAATTAAATTTTTTGAATTGTTTACTTGACATAAATCCAAACCGATTTGCTTTAATGAAATGAAAAGGATCATAGATCAATCTTAACTTGATCTATATATATATATTTCTCAATTAAACTTTCTTAACTTTTGTCTCTCTATTCTATCAAACCGAACCAAAGCCTGGCCCGGTGGATCTTTGAACAAACTTAGACAGCTACAATCTGATCAAATTGTCCGTCTGACCCAAAATTATTTTTGACTGGATCTAGGTCGAGGTCCATCCAATTCAAATTTTAATCAGCCAAATTGGGGGTGGAGTTGAAACCTACGGTTTTACAATCATTGTCACCTGAGTTCACAAGCTGATTGTGTTTCCATCGATGGCTTCTTTTAACAATGCATCATGCATCCTGGTTTCCTATTTAAGAACAATTTCTATCTTTGAATCGCATGTAAAGAGAACTTACCTAATTTCATCTTCAAGTGTTCCGATGTCAAATTGAGGCCTGAAAGGTCCTTACGAACGTATATGTTTTCATACCTGATAACGCAATTTAAGTGGGAAAAAAAAAATGTAATCTCTCGTCTAATATGTATGTGCTTGATCATCCTTTCAGGAAAAATCATTACAGAAGCAAAACAAGAGCTTGGAGAAGGAGGTAATGCACAAACTGTGACTTTGGCATGTTTTACTTACTGACGCATGTTTGAAATTTGATCAATCATGTCCCATTCTTTAGCAGATCATGGTGAAAGACAAAGCCTTGTCTTTGGCTCAGAGTGGCCCATGGGAGCAACAGAACCAACCACAGCATAGCTCCTCCTCATCTCATGTTCTGATCTCTGACTCCCTTCTTAATCCTACCACAATGTATGCAAAACACACTCCTTGATGTTCCACTTTAGGGTGTATTTGTTTGCATGCAAAGAGGAAGAAGGAAGCGATGCCTTCCGTGCATTTACATGCAATCAAATGAGCCCTTAAATAGAGATAAATTGGGATGTTTTAAAACTACAAAGCATGAAAAAGGATTGATCAGTTATGTACTTTCCTTGATTGATGTAGAAATTACCAGGCAGGAGCCAATGGAGAAGGAGCCCCACCTCAGTTACGGATGGGTAACAGTTCGCTGCCTCCATGGATGCTAAACCATTTGAATGAATGATGTGGGACATACCCAAGCCCTTACTGTCTGATTTTTGTATATGTGATGGTGACGACTTATATTAAGCCTCATAAACTTTGCTGTGGTGTACGAATGAAAAAGACACCATGGTCTTTTTATGAAGGTATAATCTTCAAGAAGAAGCCAAGGGTCCTTGTTTATTATTATTATTATTATTATTTATCTGGGTTATGCTGATGTGAATTACTCTTTGCTTTGTACTCATCTCTTCTTGGCTTGCATGTGAAAAGTACACAGCTAGGGCAGACTTTTTTCAGGTGCTTTTTTATCTCTTTTGTTCTTCCTTTATTTTATTTAAACATAGCAGCACTCATTGAAAAGCTGAAAAGTGGATGTTTAGGTACTTGATTGGAAGTACCAAAATCTGTTTGCATTTTTGGAGGATTAAGATTAATCTTAAAAGACTAAATTGATTTTTTAGTACGGAAAATTATGTCATATAGCATTTTGTTTATATTATCAAGAAAAAATATATTGTAATTAATGATAGATAAAAAAAAAATGTTATGATTAAAATATTTTATTCATGACTTATTATTAGATATAAAAAGAGTATGTAGTATATTGAGATAAAATTCTATTGAATTAAATAATATTTCACATATCATAGTCATATCAAATACATTGATGTATGTTATTATTGGATACGTCAGGCCAGTTATAATGACATGAAACTTTTAAAAGCAATATCGATAAAAATCCATCAAACATGATGATAAAAACTATTCCTTAAAAAAAGTAGGAGTTGTGTAGAAAACTAGCATGGATGAATTCCAATTCATTATTAGGTTTAGGTTTGGCACCTTAAGATTTAGAGAAAAAAATTGTTGAATATCTACCTATTGTCATTTACCTTTTCATGATTTTTGAATTATACAATGTCTTTTTTATCCAATAACAATGTAACAATATATAAATCTATACAATAAAAATATAAATGTAAATAGATGATACTATTAAATCACTTAAGAGTGAAATGATTATAAAACTTATCTTTTAAAAATTATTACTCATAAGTAAATAAAGTTATCTCATAATATAAAATAAAAATATTATATAACGTGCATATATAATAATTATAAAATCTCAATATGAAAATATATTATCTTTAATTTTATAATATATTAAAGTTGTATGAATAATTCAAATTATATATATATATATATATATATATATATATTAAATATATTATAAAGCATATCAAAAGTAACTAAGAAAAAATATTTTAAATTATAAAGATAAAAACATTATCAAATAAAACCATATAAGATGTGTCTTATTGTTTTTGTTTCATATTGATCAGATCTATTTTAAAAACTTATAAATTATTGAAGTAAATATAATAATTAAATTAATTAGTTAATATATATGACAAAATCTAATTCCCTACCAATACTTTTTAATATTGCATAATCTTTTTTAATTTTTCCTTTCACATTCTCGAGAAAACCTTTCCCTTGAGAAATTCTTAACCCATAATTCCTTTCCTACTAATATTTGTTGTCACTTGTTGACTTTTTGCAAAATAGAAGAAAATATAGTAACATTCAATCCAAGTTCCCAGTTAAAATTTTTGCAATGAGTTTCAAAGCCTAGTTCTTGGTTACCATCAAGTTCTCAATAGGATCACCATGGAAAAAGAGAGAGAGAGAGAGAGAGAGAGAGAGAGAGAGAGAGAGAGAGAGACTAAAGGGGGTAGCTAATTAGGCTAATTTAGGTGAACCCAACGATGACTATTGGTAAGAAGCACATGAATAATGTTGTGAGGAGAGAAGAAGATAAGGGTTTAAGAAAAGAAAAAAAGGAGAGAAAGATGGGGAAGAGAAAAATGAGTGGAATGTTCATGTTCAAAATGCAAAATTGAAAACATATGGTTATCAAATAATACATTAAGCCTAATTGAGTTAATACATTAAAATTATAATAAAATTGTGATGTATTCTCCTTATATGATTGCAAGACAAAAAGAGAAAGAGGGTGTTGATTATCAGACTTTTATTAACTTGAGATAAGAGTGTGATATTTTTATATATACATATGTTTGATGTATTGATGCATAATAAGCATAATCTTATGTAGGCATCTTATCACATTAGACGTGCATGTGCTTGATATTGTGATTAATGACTAAAGATTTATATATAAGACATGTATACTTTTATTTTAGCAATACTAGTGATAAACATGTAATATACAAGTGAGACAAATAATGAGATTCAAAACTCATAAGATAGGTGCATCTTATCTAGATGAGGGAAGTATGTGAATATTACCTAATGAGATTATAGTTTGTTGTTGTATATGAAATAAGAAATCTGTACTTATGCAAATAATATCTCGCGAGGTGAGTAATGTGATGTTTTAATGACAACAATGCATGGTGAGGTGAGTAGCTTATTGCTATGAAGACCATAAAAAAGTTTAGGTTTATGAGTAGTGCCTAACTAGGTGAGTAGCTTAACATTGTGGTAGCAATAATGCCTAACAAAATGTAGCATATCGTTATGAAGGCAATAAGAAAACAGAGTTTTATGTAAACATTATTTGGTGAGGTCAATGGTTTAACCTAATAAAGATATGTAAATATTGCTTAAAAAGGTCAGTGTCAGTGTTTTATCACCGTGCAATTAGACAAGGAAGAGAAACAAGAAAAGAAAAATAAAAAATACAAGAAATATGTGATTTTTGTATATGTTTGTTAATGTTGCATGTATAAATGATTGTACTTAATCATGATTGGCAAGGTCTCAAGTGATTAATCTACAATAACTAATAAAAAATTAAATATTAAATAAAAAAAATAAGCATATTTGTGCACATTGACCCTCAGTAGTGATTTGATGATGAAAAAATTATAAAATCCATCCAATGTCAATATCAATCATATAAGTAATCGAAATAAAACTTTTGATAAATAAAAACATGAAAAAGGATCATAAATACACAGCTCAAAACATGACAACTACTAAAACATGCTATCGATATACATATGATATTATAGTCCACAAACCGTCATAGTACCAACACTATATAATACCCTACTAATTAAGCTAATTTATAAGTAAGATCTTATTTATAGCATCATAGGACTCATCTATTCTTGAAGTAGATACATGATTTATGATATAAATACTAATAAGTCTAAAATGTACAATAAATAAAGTATATATAAGATAACAAAATATAAAATATGATATAGCAAGATAACTAATATATAAATGATAAAATGATAATTATTAACCACTAGTAATCTAAATCATATATAAAGATGTTTTTCTATGCTTATTAATTTATTTCAAATTTTCTATGCTTTATTTTACTTAGAACCCAATTTTCTTTTTTAATAATTATCTTCTAGATCAAAGCTAATATCCATATGATCTTATCTTATAGGAATAATAAGCTGGCATCAATTTAAATAAGATTATTCTCATCTTAGTACAAAATATTAATGGCATTATATGTATAATGATATCCTAATCCTATCAAAAAAAATCATGACACCAATAAGAGTTTTATCACCTTAACTATCTTGCATAGAGTACTAGTGGTCTTTTATCATGTGATATGGATAATGTTTAAAAAAAATACTAATTAGTTTACATGTAACCATTTAAACATAAGTTCGTATCTCATGCCATGTATTAATTAAAAAGTTATGTACTTTTTATTATCTATATAATCATATTCTATTTACATAAATACTTCCATGTGAGCACATTTCTTTCTATATAAATCAAATAAACATATAATACTTAAAAATAAAATCATATGTAGATAAATCCCATTAATTTTGATGTAATTATGCAAATAAAAATATTAGAGTAATTTAATACCAAATCACATATGAACCCATTTAATTTTTTAATATTATATTTGCATCATATTTGCCAAATTGACTTGAACTTAGATGAAGATTTTTATTTGACATCTTCCTCTTTAAGATTTCTCGTGATGTCATGTTGACACATAAATGATTATATGATTTTTAATAACATAGATGTCTAATATTCTCTTAGAACTATACAACCTTACATATTCTTTTTATCTTTCCTTTTGCCACATGGACATCGTACTACACAATTCTTTTTATCATATAATGTGATCAACATCACTCTTTTTCATCAAACTATTTGAACCAACTTCTTTTTTGGTCTCCAACTAATTGTACAATACGATTAAACACATCATACAATGCAATTCTTATGACTTCTTCCATGATGATGTATGTCATTTATCATAAACTATTTAACCAATTATTGTATTGTATGTTTGGACCTTTTTTACAATACGATCGACTCTTATGTTTTGCTCTTATTGACTTATACTCTTAGTATAATATGTTGAGTTCATTGTATAATATAATTAATTTATAAATATTGTGTAATATATTAATATGCTATCTTATTTTCTTGCTTTTAAATTGATTTAAGCTTGTATTATATGATATGTCTAGATGGCTACAAACAACAACTAAATACTCCTAACTTTACATAAATCCCAATTAAATTCATTTAAAATATAGTTGAAATCCTTACCATTGCTCATTTAGCTCTCATTTTTTCTATTTTCTCACTTTCAATAGTTGTTCTTAGCACTTCTTCTCCTCCTCTTGATGTTTGTCTTCCTCTTTAAGTTGCAACAATGAGCTCCACACCTTCTTTACAACTCTCCTCTCTCATTCTTACTTTTTGTTTTTTTGGAGTCGATAACCTTCTCCCTCCTTCACCTTTCTTCTTCTTCTGTCTCTTTTCCTCTTCCAATTTTGTTTTTCTCAATACAATAAATTGTCTATCGTTATTCATTTGTAATTCCTTTTAATCCTATCTTAAATAAGATGATAAGATGATTTGATAAATTATAATTTTATCCTAAAGAATTTGAGTAAATGTCATTTATGTCATCTTTTTAAAAATTTATAACTAATTATTTAAAAATTTAAAAATTATAAACTTAATATTTTAGATTTTTTTAAAAAGACTTTCTTAATAATATACTCATAAAATTTTTTACTTCATTTTGACCATAACATACTTCCCAAAATACACCTAATATATTAATATTTTAATAAACAAATATTATAGTTTATAAAGTTAACTTTATTATATTAATATATATTCATAATTATATTGGCTTGATCTCATGACTAACATAACAAAATTTTAGGACGTTATAGTATTCTGTCTTATAAAACTTTCTTCTTAAAGTTTAGAAAAGTTCTAGATATTTATTTAGCATCTCATCTTTCACTTCTCATATAACTTCTATTTCTATTTGTCTTTATCATTTTATCATTAGAATAACTTTATTTCTCTACACCTCTTCGCTTATATTCAAAATCTGTATTTGTAATTTTCGATAAGTTAAATTTGAATGAATTTTAATATCTTAAATGTTATAATTAATTATATGAAAGATTTGATATATATTTTCTCAAAAATAAAATATAAAATATATTATAAATCTTTTATAACTATGATAATAAAGTTATTTTGTAAACCATTTGTTGATTTCTTTCAAAAATTTGAAATGACCCAATAATTTAGATTTCAGTTTTCTCAATCTTTCAAATCTTATAACACCTTTTATTAGATTTATTTTTATGAATATATGCTTATATTCTTGAAACACAATTGGTCTATATTTTACATCAAAATATTTTTCTATTTGTCTTGAACTATTTTCAACTCATCTTGAATAATCTTTATCTTTTATGTGACATTTTCAACGAATTCAAGACTTAATATAATTTTTTTTTGTTTATTTCAACATAATAATAATTAATGTTTTCTTTTATATAAAATTTTATAAGGTACCATTCAAATACTAGATTAATAATTAATAGTAAATGATTTTTTAGTCATCTCCAAAAGCTTGGTGCACATTTTTGTAAACCTAAGTAAATTTATGATGCTTATTTGACACAATTACATTTGATACTTTATATAATTTAACAATCTAATTTATATAAATTTGAGCTTTTTTGTTAAGTATATTATTTTAATGACTAGAAAATGAGCTAACTTGGTTAGTTAATATATAGTTACTCATATAGAATCATAGTTTGCTATTGATTTAAGTAATTTCACAACAAAATTCATAGCATTTTCTTCTCATTTTTATTTAATAATAGATAAATGTTGTAATCTTAATGTTTATTGTTCTCCTTTAAATTGTTAATATTAAATATCTCTTGGCACAATTTGAAATATTCTTTTTCATACTTGGCTATCAATGCATTTTCTTTAATTCTTGATATTTTATTTTCTTCAAGATAAGTAATATATTGAGAATTATGTGTTTTTTAACAATAGTTCTCTAAACTATTGATGCTAAGGTATGCAAAATCCATCTTTAAATTTTAGTATTTCATTCTAATTAAATTTAAAGTTTGATTCTCATCCTTATTTAACTTTTTAAATTAACTTTTATAATTTTGAGTTTTTAGTTTGATCTATTTCTATGGATTTTAACTAATCTAGTCTTACTAATAAATTATATAATAATACTATATTCCTCTTCATAGTTATTTGAATTTAATTCAAACCTATCAAGTGAGGTAATAAGAGTTTAAATTAAAAATCCTCAACTATTTAGAAGAATTATATTTATATTATTTTAACAAAAAAAATTATAAATAATTATCTAGATATCTAAAAATTATAAATTCAATATAATTAGATTCTTTTTTAAGAGCTTTATTTAGTGGTATACTTGAATAATATTTTTAAATATATTTAAAACTATGACATGCTTGCCAAATATTATAATGAGTTTATATTATTTTAATGTGCAAACATACAATTTTAATAATTTTACCTTATTTTCTTAAGATACACATAAAAATAACTATTCTACCTTAATTCTAAGGTTTCCAATATATTAGACTTCGTAAAAATATGATCTATTATAATTTAGTTCTTAAGGAATCAGCTTATGGGAGGTGTATTTAGGAATTATGACTCAATGGGACTAAATTGAGTTGCTTAGCTTCTAATGATAAATATTGTATGAAGGTGATCCTCCAAATCAATATGCTTGCCTAGCCATATATTTGATACATCAAGTTACACATACAACATTAGAAGGATCTCATCATACTAATGCCTAGTATGCTTACTACATTGAGATGACATATACTTTAAGTCATTCAGCTAGAAAGTACAAAATAGGTTCATGGAGTCTATAGATATACAAAATATGTAACTCAAGAATTCACTATATGATGAGTAACCCTTCTAATATGTTAGGTAATGTGCTAAACTAGAAATTTAAGCAATCAATTAATATAACAACAATGCAAGAATCAACATTAATAAAATGAAAATAATCTAAATTCACTCTAATGCCAACTAGGTGCAAGGCAAGTAAGAGGGAGCATATGCTTAAATTAAAAAATCAAATCCTCTGAGATTGTTTGCAAAAAAGTTTAAACCAATATGAATGCTCAATCAACAAAAATATTCATGAAAAAATTGTAAAATATATTTCTAAAATAATTATGTTCTTAAATTTTGATCATTTTTATGTTAATTTTAAACTTATGCGAATTCATGACATATCACATTATTTATGTTATGGTGTTATCAATACAACTTGAAATGTGAAAAAACTTCATGTGCATGTTCCTAACAACATAATGCATTAAATATGCTTATCAAGCTTTGAAATTTATGCAACTAGAACATAGTGTGTAAGATAATTAAAGTTCTAAGATGATTACTTTGTTTGCATCCACTTAACCAATATATAATAAAATAATGATTAAATTATAGCACTTACAACTTCAAAACCTTTTCTAAGCATATAATTTATTTCAAAATATGGGAAATAAAAATAATAATAAATATTTTAATTTAGTAACAATATAAGCATGACAAGTTTGCTTAAATTTTCCTTCACTTCTTTCACTTAGCCGTCGACTCATGCATGTTTTTCCAATTATGCATATTTATTTAAAATTAAAAAAATTGTTTAAATAGTCGTATTAGGTTTAAGATCCAACTATTTTATGCACATTTGAAATAATGCACATATAAACATTCTTTTTTTTTTTGTTAGATAGGATTCTATTTTTTAATAGCAAATACACAATTATAATGAATGGTTTTATGCATACAATTATAATCATTATATATATATATATATATTTAATAATCTTATAATTAATTAAAAAATTAAATAAAACTATGAAAGCATAACTCGGAGAGAACATGAAATCAACTAAAAACAAACAATACAACGATTTTCGAATACGATATTACCAAAGTGGGCATGTGACAAAGTTATACCAAAATAATACAAATAAATATTAAAATAATACCATCGTTTTCCATCACTTCCTTGGGTTAAAGGCCCATCAAGAGGCCGACAAAACTCAGTTCCGTCGGCAATGGCCCGTTATTGTTTGCAAGTAATCGTGAGCAAACTTCTCGTTCACCACCTCCCACCGTTTCTAATACTCGTTTTCTTCCCGGTACCAGTAAGTTTAACTGTCGGCGAAGAAGAGAGAGAGAGAGATTCAGTTCGCTGTAGCGCTTATATGCACACAGCAAGCATTTAAGGATTTGTATAATCTTCTCCCGCAGTCCAACTTCAAATCTCATCTCTTCTTCTTTGGTCCTTGCATGACGCCCCCGGCCGTCGTTTGTTCGGACTTTGGTGGAATTGACATGTGTTCGTCAATTTGGTGAATCTCGTTGGGAATTTCTATCGAGAAAGTGATGGCTCTAGGATTTTGATTTGTCGGTTGTGAGAGGTGGATCGATCGACGTTGGCATGAGGCGGAGGGCGTTGGAATGGTGGAGATGGACGCCGCTTAGGCTCGTGGATTGGATCTGGTCGATTCTTGTTGTCTTCCTCGTCGCGGTTCTTGTCCTCTTCGTCGTGCAGCACCATCACCTCATCCCTCGCCAGCTGCCAATGCAGGTAAGCACCCTCCGCGCTCATGTTTGGAATGGTAAATTGTGGATCGTGGTATACTATTTTATATATATATATATATATATATTTATCTTTATTGGCTTGTTTCTCTTGGGTAAACTGCTGGCTAGAGGTCAGAGGGGGTGACAGTAATCGTTAAATGTTATTGAAATATAAAGTGCACATAGGTTCTTTTATAGATTTCCATTCTGAGGCTCTTAGGAATTATGCGCACAAAAAAAGGTAGAAGTCTAGTGGTAACATGAGTGATGGAGCAGAAGAAAAAAAAAACAATGATACCAACTTTATGTAATTTGGCCACCACTTAGGCTTTGTTTCATAAAGAAGAAGACGAAAATTTACCATCATTAATTCATGACTATAAAGTGTGATAATAATAACCACAAGGTTAGAATAAGCTTTTAAATAATTCACTCTCACAAGCAAGAGAGCCACAAAACTCTCTCAAAGTATTGAAGGACTACTGTCTTATTTTCTCTCAAGACTAGGAGACGTTTTAGGATCTCTCAAAAGGAACTCTTGACTTCCTTCACTTGCTTCACACTGCTTGATGTCTTAGTCACTCCCTCATTATGCATTGGGAGTGTTATAATGATTTATTTGGTCTAAAGTTGTTAATGAGCCACCATGTTAGTGATGATACCTAACAGTTTTTGGGCCTTCAAGCTACCTTGCAGCTATTCCAGCCTTCCTTCATGGAGCCACTTTATTTGATTTTTAGAAAGATATATATGTAAAACTACTTGGCTGTGATTTGCAAATGCTTGTTCTTTTATTGCTCTAAAATATTCATAGTGAAGCTTTAAGTGGCAGAAGTGGCCATTTATCTTTTATTTTTTGTGGTTTATTTTGGTTTTCAGCATTTCAAGAATGGAACTAATTGCTGAGTGCTTAGAACACTCAGGTACAGTGTACACAAGAATTGAGGTGTAAAAACTATAGTCTTTGAATCAGTGACTTCTTTCTCTCATAAAAATGCTTGAAATAGAGCTTTGAGGAAGCTGATCGGTTGAAGAACACCATCTTACATAAAGTGTGCCAATTCAAGTTTGCTTAGGTGCAAGTGCTTGAATTGCAAGTGTCACAACTCCTTTCGAAATATTTCATTACATTCTTAATAGTTTAGACTTCAAAATCAAATGGTTCTTTGATAATCTCTATGGCATAATTAAAACTAATTTTCTAGAAATTTGGTGGATACATGGTGCACCATTTAGTTGGATTGCTTTTAGGTGTGTCTTAGCTTTTAGGCCATGTACATCATGGAAAAGAAAAGCTTTGGATGCTTTGAAATGTGATTCAAAGTAGTTGCCAAGTAATTAATTTGCTTAAACTTGGTTTAACAGGCATTGACGAAGCCTTTAATTTTAGGATAGCTTAGAGTGTGTAAAAGAATGAAGAGGATGGTTAAGTTCATAACATGAAATGTTATTATAACTACTTCCATGAGCCTTTGTTGTTAAAAATATGTATGTCACCTCAATGTTATTATCAAGAAACTCAATCTCTATTGCAAGCCACTGACATTGCTAAGTTGGTTTGTTTTGACAACTTTTGCAACACCTTTCTATGATAATTTGAATTTGGCATTACCTTTACAATAGTTTCTACAACAATCAATTACTCAAACAACTTTAGGTTTCATTTGGTAAAGCTTTTCTTTACTTTATTTTTTGAAAATCGTTCATAGTAAGATTATTTTTGTGGAAAACACTAAGGAAGGTTCATGATTACACATGCACCCCTCCAAGCCTTCATAATTATCGGATATTATTTGTTGGGTTATTTGCTCATGTTTATGAGACTAGGGTTTATTTTGTATTATATAGATTTGTGTTGTACAAGTACGACATAGTTACTTAGAAACAAAAGCTTAATCCATTTTAGCCACATGAACTATATGAATCAATGTGATCTTGTGGTATTTTATGGAGTATTAACTCCTTGTTTAGCTCTTATCTAAATCCTTCTAAAACTAGTTTGCTATGTTTTTGAGTTGCATGCATGCTTTTATAACTTTTTTTAATAACTATTTTATTAATTGTAGAAAATATAAGATTGCATTCAAAATTGTATAAAACAAGTGATCAGGAGTGACACAACATATTATACCTAAATTGAAACCCCATAATGTTCAAAACGATTATCCAATGCGTTAACATCGCACATATACGAGAGAGTGCAAACCCATTTGCTTCGTTGTACGTGTCTGATGCGAATACAAGTCTGCATCATATTAGTCCAAATAACTATAATTTGAATATTAGTAGTGATATACCGTTGGAGTACGATGGTGACGTCGTCTAAGTCCTAATAAGTGGCCAAATGGACAATGTTCAAAATTCATAATATACTGATATAGGATAAGAGTGTTACGATGAGCTCAGAAGGCGTTGGTTGAATTGTTTGAGTCCAGCAGAGTGCGTGTGATGGCGTCATATCATTACAGTTGAATATTAGAGTAACAATAACTTCAAGAAATTGTATGAGGTCAAAGTCAGAAGCATCCTCGTTCGATGATCCATTAATGTGAACAATATCTGAAGAGGTGCTTATGTATCGAGTTGAACTACTAGTGTATTGATATGAAGGGAACGATACTTTGAGACAGGGTGCCCAAAATTGAAAAAAAGTAAAGTGCAATGGTAACTGATGTACTGTACGAAGACTGGACATGCTAAGGTTGGTCATTGATTTTGAAAATCATCGTTTTGTTTGTCTTATACAATTATGTTTTGAATCTTGTATGATGTTCTAATATAGGGTATTTTGACTTTCTCTATTGTTATGATTGCTATGCATCATCCATAGATATTCCTTCATTTGCTTACTTTACTTACAGACTTTGTAAGGGCCCTCGTAGCTTTGTTTTCCTCATTTATAATATTATTCCAAGTAATTTAGAGATACTTAACCATCATCTTTATCTACTAGATGCTATTCGCAATACCATAGTGTAGGATTATGATACTTGTTATCATTTTGATTAAAGCAATACATTCATGATTAATGAATATCTAAAAATTGATAATTGAAGCACTATTGCATACTTTTGATCATTTCAAAACCTATAGCTTTCAATACTAAGTTTAGCCCAACAAGTTGAGCAAAAACTTGAAGCACATTGAAATTCTTGTTTTTAATGATACCTGTCACAATGGTTTGGTTTTGCTTATAAACCCTGTGAATGTTCACTTTGATTGTGTGCATCGAGGGAGGATTCCAGTAGATCTTTTTACAAAGCCTAACTTTCTTAAATTTGAATGAGGTAAGTCAAATTGGCAAAGATTTGATCCATCTATTGTGTGTGTATCAATAGGAAGGCCTTTAAAATGCTTGAGTATTGCCAATTTATGTTTTCAATTACTCTTATTTGTGATTCATTTATTTTCTCATATAGCTTCATATTTCTTGTTTTTCATATGTGCCAACTTATTAGGAGAGATATTAAATTATTAACTTCACAGTAAGATGGGTTGCCACTGATACCTTATTATCATTGGCTTAAAAGAGAACTAATTGTTTGATTCACTTGACATGAATGTCTAAAGTTTTATCGTAAAAGGACCAAAGATGTTGTGTTAAATGACAATTAGTAAAAGTATGATCAATAGTGTCCTCATTAGAACAATGAGGGCACTTTGATGCATATTGAAAGTGCAATATTTTTAATTGATTTGAGAAAGAAAGTGCATAATTAAGTATTCGTCAAACCAATACTGATATCTTAATAAGAATTTTCTCATTCCAAATTTTGTTCCTTGAGAGCTTCTCAGAGATCTTGCTTCTTGTTTCATTCCAAGCAAATTTAAGAGTGAAGTTGCCATCATAACTTAGTGTTCAATGGACTTTGTCATTGATGGGAGATTTGTAAAAGTTGATACTAAATCTCTTGTTTTTTTCATGCTCCTATATGTGTCAGATTTGTTTTGTTTATGCTTCCTATTCAAATATTTAGCTTTTATGAATTCCACCCAAAGGGAATAGTCCTTTAACATCTTCCAATTTTGTTTTGTTGAGAAGGTCAAAGCAATATCACGTAGTTTTCTTATGCCCAATCCATTCTCCTTACATGATTCACTTATCTTGTCCCATTTCATCTTGTGATGTTTATGATTGTTCTCTGTCTTAAAATATTTATTATATTTTTTAGCCTCTTAATATCTGCTTTGGGGGATGTGTAGACATTAAACCATAAGTTAAAATCGAGTTTAAAACATATTTTACAAGTATTGTTCTACCAATCATTGATAAATATTTCTTCTTTCAATTGGCCACTTTATTTGGTAGTTTTTCACTAATTGTTGAAATTATATTGACTTTTTCTTGCCATTATATGTTGGACACCTCAAGTAAGTTATGAGTAATGAATCTTAAATCCTATAATCTTAGAATTATTACTTTTAATTGTTTTTAACTTATTAGATGCTAAAATTTACATTTTCTTGCTTGATTAATTGCATACCTAAGGTTTATTGGAATGTATCAAGATGCTTGTTGATGCCTTTTAAAGATATTAAGCTCCCTCTACTGAAGATAATGATGTCATCTGTATAGTTGAGATTGGTTATTATTGGAGTATCTCTTGTTATAGTATAGTGCATGATTGACCTTTTGTTGAAGTTTCTTTTTAAACTTCTAGTGAAAACTTCCATTACAATGATGAAAAGTAGTAAGAAAATTGGACTAACTTGTATTAGACCTTTTTTTGGTTACTAATACCCATATGAAAAACTATTTATTATGATTAATATCCATGTGCTACTTATAAGATTTTTTACTAAATAGTTGAATTTAGCTAAAAAATTGAATTTGTCTAGAACTTTAAAAAGAAAGTCCCAAAAGAGAGTGTCAAAAGCATTCTTATATTTAATTTTATTATACAATTTTTCTTCCTGATTTTTCTATTCAATGAAGCACGAGCTCTTGTGTAATCAAAACATTATCTACAATCTCTCTTATTTTAGTAAAACCAATTTGTACTATGATATAATCTTATTTAGAAGATTTTGTAATCTACAAGCCAAAATTTTACTAAGAATCATTCTAATAAAACTATTGACACATATTGACCTAAAATCTTAAGAAGTAAATAGATTGTTGGACTTTAGTATGAGGATTACATGTGAGCTAACATTCCCATTAGGAATAGCACTCCAATAATAAAATTTATTGTAGCATCCATAACATTTGAAGTAATAATATTCTAATAATTGCTAAAGAACACATTATTAAATCCATTTGAACTTACAACATTGTCTTTATCCAATTGGAAGACCACTTGACAAACCTCCTCCAAATTCACATTTTTAACAAGAAATTAGTTCTCTTTCTTAGTGATTAGTTAGAGAATACAATTTAGAGCTTCTTTATCAACAAAAACTTGCTTTCTAGAAAGGATCTTCTTAAAATGTTGTATAGCAGCATGTAATTGCTTTTGACCAGACACCTTAAGGCCATTTTTGTCTTTATCTTGCTAATGTAGAGCTTTGTCCTTTTTGTCATTCACTATAGGTATAGTTTTTTCACCTTTCAACCATTTCATTCTTGCTTTCTAGCACCAATAAGTTTCCTCTTTATTCAGTTCTTCCATGAGTTGTTGATTAGTCATGTTAAGTCTTATCTTATTTTCTTCTGAGCTACTTTCTAGAAATTATTTTTCTCAAATTCTCACTTCCTCTTCTACTCTCTCAATATTTTGAAGTATGTTTTCAAAGTTGCTTCCATTTCACTGCTTTAGATAATCCTTTAAATGTCTAAGTTTGAAAGCTAAAACCTGCTTTCCAGTTAAATGTGTAGGGATTGTCATATTGTTTTCTACCATTTTATAAAAACTAAGATATAATATCCTCATGTTTTGAAATTTAAATTATTTGGGACTAAAGATTTGCTCAGTTAATTGATGAAGCAAAAGAGATGAATGATCAAACCCCATCCTATATAATTACTCAATAATTATAGTTGAGTTATTTTTAAACCATTCTTTATTCTCCATTACTTTATCTAAATGTTTTCATACATATGCTTCGTTCCTTTTTTCAGCCTAGGTAAAGGAAGAACCTTTGAATAGAATTTCAAATAAGCCACATTAACTTATACAATCTGTAAACTTATTTATTGTGACAAGATTAGGAGTTGAGGCTCCCTTTATCGAAATGAGCTCCTTTCTTGATCATTGCATGATCCTCCACTAATTTTGTTTGCAATGTTCTTTTAATATTACACATCATATTTAGTTTAACATTTCCCCTAACCAAATTCCCTCTTTGCTTCAACTATGCTGGCAAGTTGTTTATTTCGTTTCCAAACTGTAAGATAACAAGAAAACCTACTTCTACATGTTCCTCAGATTCATTAGTTAATTTGCTCATGGCTTGTGCATAGGTACCCTCTTCCCTTATTTGGTCATGCTGATTGGTGGGAGTAGTATTAGGAATTGGTTTTGTTTGAATTTCTGGTTTTGTTGTGTTGTGTTTACAGGTTGATTTCGTATAATCCTGTTTGCAAACATTAGCTACAATAAAGCGGTAATTTATCGTATTGGATCTTCTGCCAAAATCTACACAAGCTACTACTCTTTTGAGTAATTCTAATATGTTTGGGAAGTTCCTTAAGCAAATTGATTTCCACACAAACTCTTGCAACACTTGACCGAGTTAAATTCAAAGTAGCAGCATCCACTTTTAATGGTTTCCTGATAGCGGAAGTGATTAAATAGAGTGTTGTCTTGTTAAATATGTGTATAGGTAAATGTTCCAACTAAATCCAGACAAGAACAAGCGATAATGTTGAGGTGAAATTCAGGATTCCATTTAAAGAATCTCATCCGAAATTCACCGACGTTCAATGATCTAGCTAGCAACGAAGGAAATCATTCTCCTTATTGAATCGAAGCAGAATGTGTCTGTTGTCAAAGGAGCCAATTTTAATCTTGCTCTGGAAGCCAATTATCGAAAAAGCGTTATAGATTCCATGCTTGATATTTCGTATGAAAATTTGCTAATTAATGTAATCTTGAAATTAGCTGTCATTTGTCTAATTTCCCCCTCTTCAAAAATGATTTCCAGTTCTCCCTTAAACATGATAATTGTCTTTGTCTTGATTGGGAATTGCTCACTTGAGCTGCCTAGTACCTTAGCAAAAGATTGATTCAAGGGGACTCCTCTTGAACATGGAGTGAAGTTTTAAGCATACTTGTGATCTGTTTCATATTGGATTAACAAAATCCTCTGAGGTTTCTCCTTCAGGTTTTGTGGGGGAAAGTTGCCCGATTTGCTTTGTCCTCTTTGAGACACAGTGATTACCGTTAGTCATCCGATGACCGTCTCGCTGTAAGCAGTTGCTGATCTTCACCCCATTTGTCTTGCTGTACATAGCCACTAAGCACATTAAAGCAATGGTAGACTTTCAGTTGTTCGTTGATCTTGTATAGCTTTCAGATCTTTTTAGTCTATGTTTAAATTGTTTGCAACACTCCAAAGTTTCTCCTTTTTTCTCCTCTATGATACTATCTAAGATCCACTTGTTTCTAATGTTAATTTTTTCTACACTCAAGCATCCATATTATCAGCCTCATCTTGGCAACTCGTTCTTGTACAATGCCAACTTACATTTTTTTGAGTCATAAAGCATTGCTGGTAGCACACCCTCTCAATCCAAAAAAAAAGTAACAAAAAGAAAAATAATAAGGAAATCAAGCATGTTCCTCATGCTTCTTGTTATAAATTTTGTTATATTAGTTACAATTATAACTTGAAGAAGTGTGTGCAGTGGATCGATAGTTTGGTTTATGGTATCAATAACTTGTTAACTACAAATTGTGTAATCCAAAAATGAAATTCTCTTGAACTTTAAGTAAATTTTAGAATTCTATATATATATGTTTATTGTTTACTTATGCATAAAATGTTGTGATTTTGGGGCTATTTGCTTTTCATTGCTCTTATTTGCTTAATGTTTGTTTAGTATAATGTTTAAGGTTTACATCCTCAAGATTTTCTTTTTGTAGTGATTTAAGGTTGGTGATTTGACATCCTGAATGGTTTCGTGTATGTGCATGTAAACCAGAATACCTCATTTCTTCGTTTCTAATAACATTAAAAATATTTGTTTATGGATTTCTATTAATACTTTTGAACATTTGCATATTGAATAACAATGGTGCATGTTGTCAAGTCAAAGTGCAGGTTGGGCTGGTTGTTATGTTGTTAGCTTGTATATGAAAATAAAAAAAATCATCTTTTTTCCTCCCTCCAAATTAAGCTTTTGTACCTTACATGGTCCCTTGTCCTAGCAATTGCTGTTGTGCCCAAAAATATTATACTTATATTTATTGTGTTTAAAAGATTGTGAAAGTTCCATCTCAATGAATTAGTGACCAACGTTATAAAACTTCACAAAATAAAATTCTCATTTTACTTGTCAGGTAATTACTGAAATTATTTTCTAATCATACATAGACTTGAAAGGGAGAGACCTATTAGGCCAATCAATAGCACTTTATGTCTCTTCTGAATAGCTAGCTGTTCACAGCCATCTCTGCTTTATTTTCTAGTTTAAAACATGTTGTGGTGGATGGAAAAGCTCAGTTACTAAATACTTAGGAATTTGTTATCAATGTGAATCCCTATTATACCTTTTGAATCCCTATTATACCTTTTGAAATTTTACCAATACTACGAAAAAGCTTTGTTGTGGGTTTCAATCAGGCCTTTGAGAAATGGTAGAGAACAGTTGAAGGATGGTGTCCTAAATGATTCTTAAGATACATCGTATAGGCCATTCTCATAAGTGGTCTCTTTGGTATTGTTCACATCTACTGGGAACCATATTCTATGCCTGGTGATTGATTATAAGGAAGCTAGGACACTTGAGATATCAGGTGCAGTGGAGCAAACACGAGAGAATTATGGTGTACATTAACCAGATAGCTATGGAATTATCTTCTCAAAAGCCACTTAAGGTTCTTGAAAAACATAGAATTTGCATGTCTAAATGTTTTTTATGATGCTAATTCAATCTTATATATATATTCATGTAAGGTTCACACGGAATTGTCAGGGCCACAAATTCTATAAGCATACAAGGAGCATTAATATTACAATACGATAATATTTATTCTAATTAGTTAACCCAGCAATTTTTTTTCTAGCTTCACCGATATCCATTTTGTCGAAAAATAACAATTTTTGTGTCTGTCCTCAACGCAAGTGCTTTGACAAGTGTGGTTTGAAATGTAAATTACATTACCCCCACTAGATTTTGTTTGATAAACAGGTGATTGGGAGTTTTTTAATGTTACAAACTCCAAATTTTATGCATGATCACTCAACTATCTAACTTTTTTTTATTACATTTAACATAGGTCAAAGGCACAGAGTTTGAAGCAATTCAAGCTGAGAAGTTGAACTTTACAGAAGAACTGTTGAGTAGCAGATCATTTGCCAGGCAATTGGTTGATCAGGTCTCCCTAGCAAAAGCTTACTTAGTTCTTGCCAAGGAGCATGGTAACCTTGATTTTGCTTGGGAGCTTAGCTCACATATTAGAAACTGCCAAAGATTGCTTTCTCAGGCGGCAATGAGTGGGAAGCGCATTACATTTGAGGAAGCCCATCCCGTTGTTCTTCAGCTCGCAAAGTCCATCTACAAAGCCCAAGATTACCACTATGATATCAGCACCAGTATTACAACTCTAAAGAAACATGCACAAGCTCTGGAAGAGCGTGCCATTGCTGCAACAGCACAGAGTGCAGCATTTGGCAGATTGGCAGTCAACTCCTTGCCAAAGAATCTCCGGTGTGTGAATGTCAAACTCATAACAGATTGGTTTGAAGACCCTAAACTCAAACAGCGTGCGGAAGAGCTGAAGAACTCCCTCCGGTTGACAGACATCAACCTATACCATTTCTGTCTCTTCTCAGATAATGTTCTGGCGACTTCAGTTGTGGTGAATTCTACCATTGCAAACGTAAAGCATCCACGACAGCTTGTCTTCCATGTGGTCACCAACAGCATCAGTTACAAAGCAATGGCTACCTGGTTCTTGAAGAATGACTTGAAAGGGTGCACAGTTTTGGTGAGAAGCGTCGAGGAGTTGTCCTGGTTGAATGAAGCCTTCTCACCAGTGTTTGAACATCTGGCAAGCGCGGGAAAGGGAAGTTGGGATATGGGTTCGCCCTCAATACTTGAATACCTGCGATTCTACATCCCAATGCTTCATCCATCTCTGGAGAGGATTGTGATTCTTGATGAAGACATTGTGGTTCAAAAAGATCTGACTCCTCTCTTCTCCCAGAACATGCATGGAAGTGTCATAGCGGCCGTGGAGACTTGCCTCGAGTCGTCCCATCGGCTTTACCATTATGTCAACTTTTCTCATCCTCTTATCAGCTCGACCTTCGATCCCCAGGTCTGTGGCTGGGCATTTGGGCTAAATGTGGTGGACCTTATAGCATGGAGGAAGTCAGATGTCACTGCCAGGTTTCATTACTGGTTGAAGCAGAATGCAGATCAAACCCTATGGAGGGATGGGATTTTGCCAGCAGGTCTCCTGGCATTTTATGGACTAATGGTTCCTCTTGATAGGAGATGGCATGTTCTTGGCTTGGGATACGATATGGAACTTGATGATAGGTTGATAGGAAGTGCAGCCAGCTTACACTTTAATGGCAATATGAAACCATGGCTGAAGTTGGCAATCAGCAGGTATAAGCATCTATGGTGGCATCACGTAGATTTGTTCCATCCTATCCTTAGAGATTGCATGGTACAGGCCTAGATGGCTCTTATGCTGTTGAGTTGTAGTCTTGTTCTCATATGTCGAGTTCTTGATTGGGTAGAGACGAATGCACATCACAATGCAGGCGTCGAGTGCGGTGGCATTGGTTTTCTTGTACCAAATTGCAATAATTTCTTCTACAGATCTTACAGGTTAGTAAATTTTTTTCATGTCATGTACATAATTTAATAGGAATTTTCTTGAAGAAGGCAATTAACTGAGCATTCTTAGTTTAGAAGTATTCGTGAAATCCTTTTCTTTGGACTTTGAAACTGGCTTATGGTACATGATTTGCCTTTTTCTGTATTCATTCTGGAGATGTAATTTTGATTTTAGTTAAAAAAAAAAATGACATTATTGTGCCCACCCATGTGCATGGCTCACATGTTAAATTGTTTGGCCATTGATTTCATCTAATTGGTTTGTCATAAAATTACATTACTATCATTTAATATTTTCTAAAAAATAAATCATTTTGTTATCATTTTCAAGAGTTTCTCATTCTGTAAATGTTTTATCATTCAAATCTCAGCAATTCTAAAAAAAATGACAAAACTTGACGTTGTTATGGATCTGAAAATGTAAGATTTATATGCTATTTGAGTTTGCATTAGCCAACGGAGATTATATTTGTAAATCATATTTCAAATATTTTTTAAAAATTTCACTATTTTATAATCAAAATTATCAACAATTTTATAAAATAATTTTAATAAAAACCCAACTTTTACTCGCATAAAACTTCTGTTCAAAACTTCGTCGAAACTTCGTCGACGCCGCTGATCATGGGGCGGGCGGGAAGACGGGAAGCCCTAGCGACTTGGGTGCAGTGTATGGTTTAATTTCCTCCATACGTAGAAGGATGTGGAACAGGAAGAGAAGGCGGGAAGATCCGCCGTCAATCCATCCTCGTAACCGTTACGCTGATCAGCCGCCAGACTTTGGTCTCCTTGCCTCCCTGTACCCTTCCTTCAAGCAATTCGTCTTCTCCTCCCGTTCGGGCCGCCCCGCAATAGACTGGAAAGACTACAATGCCACCCGCGAGCTCACTCGCGTACTCCTCCTCCACGACCATGGCATCAATTGGTATTTCTCCTGTTCTTCCCCTTGCTGTTTAGTATTGTACCTCTCGTTCTGTAAATTAGAAGGGAGATGTTCTCTTTGTTTACATATTCAGAAAGATGGATTTCTCTAGTGTATATTTTATAATGAAATAATTTTGGAGGAAATTCAGTTTTGATTTTGGTATCTGGCAGGTGGATTCCTGATGGCCAACTTTGCCCAACGGTGCCAAATCGTTTAAACTACATTCACTGGATTGATGACCTGCTATCTTCTGACCTCATCCCGAAAAGACAGACTTCGAATAGCAAAGTCAAAGGCTTTGATATCGGCACTGGGGCTAACTGCATATACCCGCTCCTCGGTGCATCTTTACTTGGTTGGGAGTTTGTTGGCTCAGGTAGATTTTTAAGTTGCCATTGGATAACATTTTTTTTTAAAATTCGTTTGATAACTTTTCATCATGTATAACGCACTTGAGGTGTTTGTCTAAATTCTTCAGTGGCATGGTCGTTTCCATTGTTCTTTTGTAGATGTCACAAAAGTAGCCCTTGAATGGGCTACAAAAAATGTTGAGAGCAACCCTAAGCTATCGGAACTCATCAAGATTAGGGATGCAACTGATCCATTTAGTTGTAGTGATGCTACTCAGAGTACAAGGGAGCTCGTTAGTGAGCTTCCTTCAAAACTGTTTTTTGTAGAGAAGGATGAGTCCCAAGGTCAAGAGCTGAAGGAGTGTGGAACTGTGCAACCGCCTGTACTTGTGGGTGTTGTTAAAGAAGGCGAAACTTTTGACTTTTGTATATGTAACCCTCCATTTTTTGAGAGCATTGAGGAAGCAGGTCTCAACCCGAAGACATCATGTGGTGGAACAACTGAAGAGATGGTTTGCCCTGGTGGAGAAATAACTTTTGTTACACAGATCATCAAGGATAGTGTTGTCCTCAAGTGTTCATTTAGGTGAGCCTCTTGATGTGAAATTCATTTCTTTGTAATCTGTATAACACTGTATTAGTGAGGTGCTTTTCTGTTCTGGTTGTAGGTGGTTCACAGTAATGATTGGGAGAAAGATTAACTTAAAAAGTCTAATGTCAAAGCTACGTGAAGTTGGAGTGTCTATAGTCAAAACTACAGAGTTTGTCCAGGGTCGTACAGCTCGATGGGGGCTTGCTTGGAGTTTCATGCCACCATGCAAGGACTTCATTTCATCTACTGTAGCTTTGAAAAGCCATTGTTCATTTACACTTGAGGTTATTCCATCATGCTTGTTTTCTCTAGCAGATCTTATAATTCAGTTTCTTGCTTGAATAACTATTCATTTTAAGAGTTTTGACTGCTTTAAAGTTCTGTTCTCCAAACTAGATTTAGCGATTTCCTTTCGAAATATGTTGTTCAGAATAAGCTAGTCATATGAACAAACATCATATTCAGAATACAATGTGTATTTTTTTTGTGTGTAAGCATGTTTTTGCAATCATGCACACCCTTTTGGATAGCTTTCTTTTTTACGTTGTCTTTAGTATTTTTTTAATCTTTTATTTCATGTCACCTTTAGGATCAATATAATAAATCTACTTGTGAAATCTTACTTTCAGCCTTAACAAGTACATTTTATGTTGAAGGAACTATTCCAAGAACTATTTTACTTCAATCGATGTTTTTTAAATCCTTTTGTTTATATGTGCATTTGACTATTAAGGTTATTACACTACATATCCTTAGAATCTAGGAATGTTACTTTCTTTTATAATTTATCTCCTTTCTTAAATGTTTTTGCCTTCTTTTAGTTATGTTATCATGTAACTCCAAACTTACTCTGTTGTAGCTATTACATCACTTCGATTTATATATACTAATTTTTGTTTAGTCTATCTAATTTTAGTGTCAATGTATATTCACATATAGTTAAAAAAAATTTTGATTTTTTTATAATTTTTTGCATTTGTAGTTCGCAAAAACTCCAAATGATGCAAGATGGAGATGAAAAACACTTTGTTGGACTCTTTTTATAGGTTCTATCTAATAAAATATTCATTTATATATTCTTAAAAAAAATTCTTCTAAGATTTTTGCTTGCTTTATAATACATTTTAGTTTCTATATTATTTTCTGAACAAGACTGCTACAATTAAAGCCCTTAATATCTTAAAATGTCAACCCTCTTGTACAATTTATCACATTTCATTAGTTCTTAGTTTATTTTATTATATTACTATTTTAAACTAAATCTCCTCAAATGTGACCCTTACACCAGTTTGATTTGGTAATACTACATTACATCACTTCAATTTATCTCTTACCAATTATTATATATAATTACTTAATATTTAAACAACTAATTGTTTTTTTACTGTTTAATTTTCTAACTCATAGTAATTTTGAATGATGTATGAAACAAGTTAAATCAAACATCATTTGACTAATCTTGATAAGCCCCATCAAATTAAATTACTTTTTATGTTTTCTAAATAATTTATTTTCTAGGGGTTTTGCATATTTTATAATAAATTTGAATATGTATCTTATTTAACAATTAATGATGTTACAATCGATCCCCTTAGCATCATGTTTGTTTTTGCTGCAGGGCCTGAACCGCCAATGTGGTGCATTTCAAGTCTTAAAAGCAGTGGAATCATTTTTTTTAGACAAGGGTGCTCCTTGTAAAATTGACTCTTCATCCTTCTGTATCAATGTAGGTCTTTTCATTATGTTTCTTCCTGTAAAAAGTTATTACATGTAATGTTTTTCCTGTTGAAAGCGGATATATTTTGTAGGTAAATTTAAACAATGTTCAAGATAACACAGCAAATGAAATGGGCTTGAGTGATTTGTTAAAAGATGCTGAAAATCACTCCACAAAAGTATCAAATGGATCATCGTGTGCAGCACTTGTTTCGGTTTGCACATTTATATCACTTTAAAGTATGATTTGTCTTTTATTTTTAATATTTCTTGTTGAATGGCTTTGAACTCTCTGCGCAGGTATTTGAACAAATTCCTGGTACGATCCTAGTCAGGTGTTCGCCATTCGGAAAAGATGGAACGGTTTCAGGTTTCAAACTTATCTTGCAGTATTATATGTTCTTTTATGTGGATATTTTTATGATTGAGATGGAGTATTTTATGCAGTTTGTTCTTTGGCTAGTTAATTGTCATCACATTATGCGTTCCTGTTATATTTTCATTCATATGGAAAATTAACTTGATCAGCATTGCAGAAATACAACATTCTTTCTTTTTCAGTAAATAAATTTGACTGTTAATGGATATAGGATCTAAATCAAAATTTGAACTTTTAATCAACTCATTGCAATATTTTTGAAATATGAACTGATGATGTTCAAAATTTTCCATTGCATACTAGCTCAAAATTGATTGCTAGCTGAGGCTGTAAACCTACTCGCATCACTTGTTTTATAACTCAAATTGTGATTAACTGAAGCTAAAAGTACAAATGCTGGCAAATTAACTATCGGAAACATGTACAATTCGACTAAGAAGTGTTTAGAAATTACATGGCAACAAATTACATATTATATTCTAAAGCTAATAAATGAATACGGGTTTAATTCTTGGTTTTGCATTAAACAACTTGCTCCTGCACAAGACCTTAAAGCCTTCTATTTTCAGTACCTCAACAACTTCATTCTCATCGAAGTACTAAATCTGTATAGTAGTTAACATTGAATAAGAACCCTTAATTAACTGTGCGAAGAGATTTTTAATCAAACTCGTTTGTTAGCCTCTTAACGAGACATAAACTGAAATGTACTAGTAAATTAAGAAACTGAAAGTAGTTCCATGTCTATGAATAACAGCACAGTTTTTAAGAGAGAAGCAAATCAAGGAAAAATAAAAGGTGTACATTCAAACCTTGAAACTCTAGATCTAGAAGTATGTCATGGAACTTGGTTATGTGATGATCTTAAACATAGAAACACAACATCTAAAGAAATGAAGGATGCTGATGTGAAATTTGGGAATTATACCAAGATGTACTAAATCCAAGGTAGAGAATAAGTTGGTGAGAAAAATTCCATTAAACGAGTGAAAAATACAAGGGGTTTGAACACAAGTATGCTCCCGAAAAAAAAAAGTACATTCGCAAATTGCAAGAAATTCTTGTGTGCCAATTGTCCATTTCTCAAAAAGTTCTTATAGAATTTTAACAAATTTGGCATTTATTGTTGTCAAGAGATAACCATAATATTAATAATTGGCATAGCAATGCTTCTAGAAAGATCGGTACTCTTTGACTTGGTTTGGAGTTTTCAAGTGACTTGGCCAAATGGAGAATTGTTGATCAAAAACAAGTCTTGCAAGTTCCTTTACAAGTCTCATTTTTGTTAGTGGCTAGCTCAAGTCCTTTTGTTGTCGTTGAGTGATGTCTCTTTCAAGGCAGTATGGAATCAAGCTAAGTTCCTATGATCAACATTTAATTTCATAACTCCCTTTGCCTTTCAATTGAGCTAAAGTTCCCATAAAGGGGGCCTTGGACTAGAGGGAGGCCTCTATGTGGAACTTTTTTATTGAGGGATGTGGCCCCAGGACACTCCCTTCATTCTATGCTTTTGTGTTAATCGAACATCCCCTCTTTTTGGCTCCCTTTTCAAGGTTTTGGTAGAAGTTGATAACAAAAGTTCTGCCTATTTTTTTGTGGGCAAATTTGAAAGAACGAAAAATTATGATATGGCACTCTGGATTGCTTGGGTCTCTCAAGAATATTAGCACGACTAAGAATAGTTGGGAAAAACACATGAAACTGTTTTGATCAAATCCTCAGCATCCTATGGGAAAGGTGTTCATTGGGGATTGCTTCTGAAGTTTCTTAGGAACAATAATGCAATATTCCTTCTCTTTGATGAACTACTGTAACAATTTTTTTTATGGATTTAAGGCAGGATTTACCATGGCCTGTATAGGGACTAATCCAAGCCAATTTTGTCAAGCTTTTTTGAAGTAGAAGTATGGGCGGCTACAATGCCCAAGACTTTCACAGTTATAAGCTCTACCTGGAAATCAAGGTGGGGTTAGCTCCTACATTTTTACAAGATGAATGACTTCCAAGTGCAAAAAATGCCCCAGACTAAAGCTATCATGAATGTAAACTAAAAATGGAAAACACATCCCACTGTTACCAAAGTTCAGACCGTAATGATGTGCAACATATAGTTTGAAGAGGTTGCTTTTATGACCCAAACCAACACACTTCGAGATACATGATGATGACTTATACCATGCCTGGAAGGCCCTTCATATAAATTCAATTGTTACACTACTATAAGATAAGGCTACCATGAATCTATTATATTTTGAGGAATTGTGTAATCAACCCAAATAAGGCCTTTTTGAACTTAAAGAATTTATCATAACATGTGTTGTTAAAGAATTTATCATAACATGTGTTGTTTAAAGTTGTGCATTTGTATTGTTTTAAGCTTCAAACAATCCATACTATGATAAGCTCATTGCAAGTCCTAAAGCAGCTTATTGTTTCCACAGGACTATTGTCTTCCCTATTCATCCATTTGGAGGAACACCTCCGAAAGGAGTTCAGCGGCAAGTCCCACGGTTCACTTCATAAACAAGAATCTAAGAAACCATCACTTGATGAGACATCACATTAGAGTTTGACAAGGAAAAGCATTAGTTATAAGCAGATATAGAGCCACTTCAGCTTAATAGGTTTGCCAAATGTATATTTAAAAATTTTGAAACATAATAAAGTGTAACATGTGTTGATCACATTTAAATCTCTTATTTGTTTGCTTGCTACCTTCACTGCTCTTAGATAGAACAGTAAATGGTGACAACATTTATCTTCCAAAGTCTGCTCCAATTTTCTCCATCTTTATTTCAAAGATGCTATTGTGCTCTATGACATGCATATCTATGTACTTATTGATAAACCAAATAAAATCTAAATCAAGACAAAAGAATTGTTTCTCAAATTTTAATGGTTGTTCAATTTGAGAGAGAATTTTTAGACATTATCTTATGTTAGAGATGTTTCAATCATTGGCAGTGCAAGTATTATGATGTATAAATTAGTGTAAGTTAGCTTTATGAGATTTGTTCTTCAAATGACAATGTCTTTGACACTATATGTCTTGTATTTTTTTTGTAAGTGTAGAAACTAATATTGGGCATGCTATTTTGTGAAGTTAGGATATGGCTAATGAACATTTGTAGATATCATCTCAATAATTATTTTGTATAAATTTTACAATTGTTGACATGCATAGCTATGAAATATGATTGAACAAATTTTTTGCAGCTTTAAGGAAACTTGTTGTTGACTTTTAATTATGTTTGTATTATTATGTTATTCAATTTCATTAAAAATTGGATTATATCTTTGGCCTAAATAAATGTATTTTTTTGTGTGGTTTGTTGAACATATCAAAATTATTGTTGTGGGTCCTTTATGTTGATAAAAGCTTTGTTATTAGTAAGAACTATTGTTGTGGTCCCTATTAACAATCATAATTAAAATAAATTTTATCCAAATTCAAATGTCCTATCAACCACTATTAATTATGAATTTTATTAAACATTTTGATTATTCAAGCATAGAATGAGTGGTTTATAAATTAGACTATTTGTATTTTATTAATTTTATTAAAGTTTTGAGAGCTTTTATTTATTGGTTAAATTAATTGAACACAATGAGTTTAATTTTTAATCTATGTTAAATATATTTTGATTCTTAATATAACAATCTTATATTATTTTTATTATCATTTAATATAATGGATCAAATGTAAACACTCTTTCTGAAAAAATAACTATAATTAATGATATGATTATTATATTATAATATTTTATATTGATGAAGAATGTATGTAAGACATTGATATATATAGGTCTTGAATATTTTATAAAGATATTTGAATACTAATTATTATCAAACAAAATTTAAAATATTTGAACTTTATTTCAAGTTTATTTACAATTTTAATAACAATACAAATCTTAATTTTATTTAGTTCCTTATACTCTTCTTAAAGAGTATTTTGTGCCTTAGGAAATAGATATATGCAAATACTTGAATAATTCAAATGTCATTCGTACACTTTAAGAACATAGTTTATAATTTTATTTTGTATATATAATAATTTTACTTTTCCGCAATACTCAAAACTCATTCTTTTCTAATATATAAAATATTCGAATATCTTTTTAAATCATACCTAAAAATTATCATTTCCAAGATAAGTTCGCAAGTACATTTTCATTAAGAAACCACAATACTTCAATTTTTAATTAATATTAAATATTTTCAATTGTATTTACGCAATTAACATATTCAAATATCGAATCATCAAAAAAATATTAATGTGTTAATAAATGGTGATGTGAATATATTTATAAAAAAAAATAGAACTTAATCGTGTGCGTGGATCAAACATAAATGCAACGTTTTGCTAAACAATGTTAATTCCACGTGGAGCAATAGTATTGAGTGTATTATTCTATTGTGTGTTGCACCCATATAGCTACTCGAACCACATAATTATTATATTAATAAATTCCCTTATTTATTTCCAACTCCCACATGAAAATGAAATCATATTTTACATTATTTTTTATAAATACAGTTTTTAACAACAATATATTTAAAAATTCAAATAAAATATTTGTCTAATCATTTTTTTAAAAATACTTTCACAATCCAAGCAAACAAATAAACAAGAGCAACAAAGGACTTTAACATCCACGTAAAATAATATTAAAAAATAATTTTTTTATTAAATATTTATTTCCAAAAAATAATTAAGAATAAAATTGAACGCAATTTTTACTATCCTTTATTTAGTCAATATAACTCACTAATTAACTTAATATTAAGTAATAATTATATCAAATCAATGCTAGTTTTAAACGTTAATGTTATGGTGGTTGTTGAGAAGTTGCTGTTGCTCCATTTAATAAAACATTCGTGAAAGTCTTCTTACCGGGAAATTTATTACCATTAATAAATGCATGTTTAATACGTTTATTATATTATTTATTTAATTTGACTCATTATTGATCCTTTCGTTGATGGTTCATAGTAAGCCAAACCCGAAGACAAAAGTTGGAAACAAATGGTTTCATGACACTAATCACTACCTAATTCAGAGTTAGTTGGAGTAATTAGTCTTATTGTTTGTTTATGTATCCATTTTTGTCCTTAATTAGTTTATTTCAAGACACACTTTTTGACATGGATATGTTATTAAGTTCATTGATAAAAAAAAACTATCAAAACCTTTTTATAATATGTGATAAAAATAATTAATTAAAAAACTAAAATAAAAAAGAGAGACAAAAAAATAGTTTTTATTTTCTTATAGTTGTCGTTAATTAAAATATTTTCCAGCCATATTCCAGAATTATTACCAGCCAATAGCTGGCTGGAGATAATATAAATAGATAAAATATATCACCATCAGAAATTCCTAACACTCAAATAATAAAATAAAATAAAATACGAACTAAATATTAAGTCAGCGATGAAAAATTAAATTAAAAAAAAAAAAACTACATCCATCAATCTTTCGTATATGTTCGCTTATCATATGCATCCAAAACTATCGTTTACCAAACTCGATTGCTTATCAAAAATATAGGATAGAAAATTGGGATTAATGAAAAGATAAAATATAGAAAATAATTTATACAAAATCATATTTTAAAATGATTTAAAAACTATAAAAACATATAAATAGTTATATATATGTTATTATTATAAAAAACCACTAATATTGTCATATAATGGCTTTCAATTTCTTTAAAAACTACTCTTTTATTATGATTATTATGTTAAGTTATTATATATGAGAGACTATATGCAATATTTGAATGAATCAATTAATGTGAAGTGTTGCATATGCATTATGATTTATGCAGATTGATGTGTTATATCATTGAAGAAGAATTATTTCAAAAGAAGTGATTCTTAATAAGTTTTTAGGTGAAGTATTATGAAATAATAGTCTCATATATATATATAAGATAATAATTTTAAATTATCAATATTTATTTTCTTGAAAGTATAATTAAAAAAAGATAACATATCATCATAATGAGGTTAGATTGTAATTTCAAAAAAGAATTGGAGCAAAAAGCTCTTTTTAAATTTTTTTAGCTACTTCAAATATATAAGATAAATATAAACTTCTATAATCAATTTGTTAATACTTTATGTTTATTGAATTCCTTTGAAATATATACAAATATTGAGGATTAAAACTTGAAATCATTTAATTCTTCTCAAACATCTCTAAATCATTCCCATAGTTTTCTTACTTAACCTTTCTTTGAAGCAACAAGCATCATCCTCCTTTCTTTTGTAACTCAATTTTTACACTAATCTCCTCATAAGTTAGGAAACCTTATCCATTTATAGGGAGGACAAATATTATAATCATGTTAGAATGAATTTTAAGTATGTCTTCTTATGTAGTTTATGCTAACCAATTCTACAAAGTAGAATTAAAGCATCATATAATGAAGTATATTATTTTTTTTTCTTTTTGAGTAATCTCTTTCTTCAATAGCACTTCCTCTTACACAAAAAAAAAAATTATTCATCCTCATTTTACTTGACTTTCTACAACCTTCTTAACTAGTTTTTCTTTTGTTCTCTAAGCATGATTATAGTTTGTATCAATCATGTTTCTACTAAAGTTTCAAATAAAATAATGGGGTATTTAATCTTTCCACTTAGCATGAATTATCCTTCACCTTCTACCAATTATTTTCACGTTTTTTTAAGTCATGCCCTACTAAATCTAAATAAAATATTTACCTTATATTTGTTTTAGCAAGAGTTTTCCTTATTTGTTTTTAGTTTTGAATTTTAATCAAATTTTGATGGACAAAATTCACCATGCACTCATAGAAAACCCAAATATCACTTGTAATTTAAGGGGATTTAGGTATGTTCATTTCCAAAGCTTTAATCTTTATTTTGTTTATTTATTTTTTGTACAAATTTCTTTAAGAAGTGATTTTTATAGCTTCATTCACTACTTTTTAAAAAACAATATATATAATAACAAAATAATTTACTTTACATTTTATAGCAAATATCAATTTTCATTTAATCATTATATTTTATTATAATATCTTAACCAAAACATATTTAACAAAAAAAATATTCATGACATTAAATATTCATACATAATGTATTTTTTAATCAAATAATATTAAAAAAATAATATAGGCCAATTTTAAGATT
The DNA here is from genome assembly GCA_023846275.1 of Vanilla planifolia. Taxonomy (NCBI): domain Eukaryota; kingdom Viridiplantae; phylum Streptophyta; class Magnoliopsida; order Asparagales; family Orchidaceae; genus Vanilla; species Vanilla planifolia. The sequence continues at coordinate 38,162,225 of CM043870.1, read as the reverse complement.
TTACACCCTCATTTAATTCGAGTCTCTTAGTACTCTTTTCCCTATTGCTTCAAGAAATACATCATTTTTCAAATCTTATAACTTTTACCTACAAATTTCGACCAATGAGGTCTGGTTTAGGATCCCTCTTTGATAATCTTGGTGAGGATTCTACCATCTCCCTTAAGGACCCTACTCAAGGGCCGCCCATTAAGCTCCTCCCATTTGACAACAAGCCAACTTGTCTTGGTCAACCTCGAAAAGACCTCCTCTTCTTTCTTAACTTAGTAATCTTTGTGATATGTAGGTGTCATGTGAGTCATTGCTAAGTTTAAGTGTCTCCTTTAGTGGCATCCACCAACTTTGTGCCAACTCAATATGGAAAATCTCTATTCACAAAAAATTATGATCTTTTTATCTTCTCTATCTTCTCTAAGGATCTACATCTTAGTTGTGTTATGATCTTTATTTTTAATTATTTGATACTTGTTTAATTGATTATGAGATTCAATCATTCAAAAGTATTATCATTCTACTATTTATTGTCTCAATAATAATAAAAAGTTTTATATTTCTTCTATAAATACCTATAGTGTGCATTTAATAAATTTTTTTTGTAAACATGTTCAATTTTTATATTTTCAAAGAACCCTTTGTGTCCTAAAACTAAATTTTGTCAAATTTTTTTCAATTTTTTTTATCCTCTCTTATACCTTGTCTATGAGCACCAACTTTTTTATAAATAAACAAATAGGTTTCATTTTTTTTATGAAGAAATTTTTAAAAACTTTAAAAAAATTGATTAATATAAATAAAAAAAATTAATCTTTAAAAACAAAAAAAAAATTGAATATTGGTTGAAATGGTCCCCTTTCGCTTTCCACAAAAGTGCCTTTGTTTTATTGTCTTTAAAATGGCGAATACCTTCGAGTTCCGTTTCATTCACATCCACTAATAGCCGTCACTTTCCACAATTTTTACTATTTTAATTTTTTAACCATAAATAAGAGTGAAAATAGCGAGCTTTTTCTCGTGTCGTCAAACAGGCCAACTTCTGCATATGCTCGCTAACCCACCGCCGGCAGACGCCGGCGAAGCTAGACGCTGGATCTGCCGAAGGAAGAGCTCGCGTCGGATCTCCGAAAGGCGGCGGCGGAGGGTGGCGAGCTCTGCCAAGAGCAGTTTGTTATCTTGAAGAACAGCGGCGCATCGGCCGGAGATAGTAGAGAGGTTGCTCTTTAGGAAGCTGTTCTCGTGGCGGAGGCGGCCGACCCGGCTCCGGAGGTCTTCCAGGTAGCGCTGTTTCCGCATGCGAGACCTCCGGGCCGACTCCCGATTCGAGATCTTTCGCCGGAGACGGCGGATGCATTCGTCGGGGAAGGGTGGGATTTGGCTGGCAGTGGCGTCCATCGGCGACGTGGGATTGGGAAGAGGGAAAAGGGAAAACAGGAGTGGGAGGGGGAGCGAAATATATAACCCTGGCAACAAGAGTTGTTGAAGGCCCTTTTGGCACGTGGCGTGAGCCGGTGTTTTGGGCCGGCTGGTTGTTTCGATTTTTTTTTTGGTTTATTCTGACGTTGACCTTTTACTGTTAACATATACGTTAAACTAAGAATAACTACTACGCGAAGCTAACTCACAGAGAATCCCGAAATAAATCAACGGGCTGGCACTCGAGCTTTCCAGATGGCACAATCGTGTTAAATTTGTACCTTTTTTTTTCATTTTTTTTAAATTTAATTATTTAGAGAAAATAAAATCAATGCATTTTAAACTTTGAATCGTAATTTATATGAAAATAATATGCTTCTTTAAATGAAAATATTGAAGTTTATTCTTGTTATTCACGAAATGTGAAATTTTGGTGGATAATTATCATTTTTTAATACATAAAAAAATGAAATTCGTGAAAATTGCTCTAATGTATAGTCTTTGATATAACAACTAGAAATTAAATATTTTGAAAATTATTTGGATTAGTGTCTTTTGTGAAGTTGTTAAGCAAATTGTTTGAAGGTGTTTGCTAAAGATGAGCTTGCTCATGAACTTATAATTGATAGAATACTTTTATTACATAGAATTAAAATAAAATAAGGTGATACTGAACGCATATTGTATGTCGACAAAAAGGAGTAGGTCTCAGTGGCACGTGAAATGATAATGATGTCCAATGCATTATTCAACGATGAACTAAGTGAATGAATGATTGTAGCAATTGAAGTGGAAGATTAGTTGGTTAATAATATGACACTTTTAACGATACTATGAGAGTAGCAGATGAGAATGCATGGAGACCAAGAATGATGAGAAGAGTGATGGTGATCAATAATTAAGAAGGAAATGATGATTTGTGAGATTAGTATAGAAATTTGGAATGAGGAAATAGGAATATATACAGGATAAATAGTACTGTGAAGCAAAAGACATTGTGAGAGTTTTGTATAGAGGGTTGTTTTGTTTTAGGGTGCTTGACCAAAGCAATTAGGATGGTTAAAAATATAAAAAATGATAAGAGAGCAACACTCTAGATAGTGCTCTATGATTTAGGAAAAGTTTGAGACAAAGTCATAGGAATGTAGAGTAAGATATGATAACAAAAATTTTGATGATGGTATATAACGAGGCAAAAGATGTGTAGGTTTCAAAGGTACATGGGAGGAGGTGTTGGGTTTTGTGTGAAAAGTGGAGATTGGCATTGGTGAATAAAGCGTGTGGCTAATGTGGAGATTAAGAGACATGGAGGATGGTTAAGGTTGAGCACATAACTAGACATTATAGAATTAAAGGAAAAGTGAATTTGAGCATAGGGGTATTAGTTTAGGTTTTGTAATAGTAAGATTTAAGAATATAATATTTATATGATTTAGAAATTTTCCAAAATATTTAGGATTAAATAATTAAAAAAAGATGGAAATAACAAAATAAAAAAATATTAAAAACAGAAACTAACTAAATATAGACATAGGTACGATTTTCTTCTTTTGAGACTTAGCATCCTTCAAGTTTGCATCAAAATAACTAGTGATAGATTATTTATTTTTTAACTTCAAAAGAGATGAAAGTGTGACAATCAAACTACTATGAACAACTCACTTAAATGATGGAAGCTACTAAACAATATAACACAAGAAGTCTATTTATTTTTCAAAACCACCAAAAAAAAAGTCAAATCTTAGAGGCCAATTTGATATAGGTGGAATTATGAATTATAATAATACATTGTTTTAAAGAAAAACTATAAAAACAAAAAGTTCACATAAAAAATTTAATTTTTATGTTTTCTTGAAAATTGAAAAAAATTATATTACAATTCAAAATGTATAAATTTTTAAAATATAAAAATTCATGAGAGTTTAACAAAATATCAAGTAAACAAATAATAAAATGTAAGTAAAAAATATATCTTGAAATTACATAATTATTAAAGTAATTCGACAAACCAAAAGTTTTCCATACTAAACACGAGTTGGGTTGCCCAAAATGTAGACAATTCTTATTAGGGCTAAAAATTGCTAAAATACAATGTAAAAGTTAATCTCAATTAGAACAACAAAGTTGTAGAGAATTTTTAACTCAATTCAAATTTCAATAAATATAAAAATGTTTGGTACTTGAACAAATATAAATCCAACAACTAATATTTAAATCTTTTGAAATCGAAATAATATTTAATAAAACAAATAATTACTCAAATTCAAAAATGGCATAGAATATGGCTGCATATGAAGCACTCGAATAACTTGCATCTTGTCCTTCTTAATGACCAAAGAAATTATGACATAATTATTTTTAAAATAAGATGTCACTTGATTTTTTAAATCATTTTTAAATATTACTTATTTTGCAAAATTCATGAGTTTGAAAATCTCTTTTATTAAAAAAACCTTTTTTTGAAAAATATACAATTATATTTTTTTTTTCTTGAGATATGATGTTTATTAATAAAAATATTGTTAGGTTGATGTGATGTTAGAAAAGATGTCATTTTTGAAATGAAAAAAATTTTATTAGAATATATCATTAAAAAAACTCCTAAAAAAGAATCTAATAATATTTATTTTATAATTTTTTAAAATTTAAATAATTAATTATATAAAGAAAAGAATATGAATATAATTTTCTAAATTATTAGAATGCAAATTTGTAATTTTTGTCATTTAATTCTTACTACATATGAGATTTGTATAAAAAGAGATAGCTAATTAGGTGAGATACTCATTTAGAGAGAAAAAAAAAAAGAAAAGTGAGAATGTTGTTAGCTTAAGAGGAATAGTAGAGAGTTTTGAGAAGCTTAGGAACAAGAAGAACAAAAAAGGAAGTAGAGATATTGGTTGTAGAAGCCAAAGGAGATTGGTACATGTTAATGAACATGGAGAAGTTGGTTCTAGCCAAATAACATTAAAAAAAATAAGACAATCAAAACTTATTATTTTGTATTTTATTTTTACTTTTGTATGGATCTTTGGTAGAATTTAACTTTGAAAAATAAAGGGAGCATAGTTTTAGTAGATGGAGAAGATTTAGAAGTGATTTGGATGAGAAAATGATCAAATTTTAGAGTATATATTCCCATCTATGAAGGATCATTCAAAATGTTGGAAAAGAAATTGCATCCATTTCAAAGTATATTAGTCCTTTAAGTCGATATAATACAGATGAAAAATAGGTACATTGGTTCGAGGGGATTATACGTTACTTGATGATTGTGATGGAGTCAAGGATAATCTTTTTTTTTCTTTTGGAGTGTTCATGTAACATCCCAAATTGTTAAAATAAATAGATTTTTATTTTATTATATTTTTGTTAATTTTAGAATTTTTTTATTTTGTTGAAATTCATTTTAAATTTTTGAAAAAATTGTAAATTGTAAAAACGATGTATGAATCTTAAAGGTGGAAATTGAGTAGAAAAATTTATTAATAAAATTATCTAAAAGTCTAGGGTATAAGGTTAGTTAAATTTTGATTTCTTTTAAGAATTTAAAAGAAATATTTGGAATTTATAAGAATTTATTTTAGTTTTAAAAAAATACTAAAAAGTTATAAAAAAAATATTAAATGGATGCAAAAAATGATGAAATTTTATCAAAATCCAAGAATTGCTGAGATGAACTTCTTGAACTTTTTTTAATACAAAAGAAGATGAGATTACTATAGAACTAAAAGTCAAACGAGATTTAAAGGAAAATATTGAATTAAAGTGGTGGAAAGTTAAAGAGTTGTCCTCACAAAGTGTCGGTTATTTGGAGGAGATCAAATGTTAGGATGTGAGAAAGTTGCGATGGAGGTTATAAAAGAAAAATAAAAAAAGTTGATTGCAAGATTTTTAGCAAAATTGGGTGAAATTGATTGGTCAAGGGTTAGAAAGAGAGAAAAAGGGAAAGAGGTGTTGTTAAGGTGATAGAATAGAATTAAGTGAAATTGCACAAGAAATATGAAGATTTTGAAGAGATTTATTGTGTGGGTATTGTAGCAACCATGAATGAGAAAGAAAATTACACCATTTGAGAATCTTGTTTTATGATATCATCACTACTCAAAATTTTTTAGGCAGATTTGTATCGACACGTATGTGCTTGATTTGATATTGTTTAAACCTTAGTGACCTCATTAGGAAAAAAATCAATATAATTAACTTAAGGTTGGATGCTTGTATGTTTGTCATGATATATTACAAATACTTGATTTGACATAGGATATGTATTAGAAAATGTTATTATTATAATTTTTTATGTTAATTCATAACATGTTATATAACAATACGATCATGATAATGACCACAAAAAAATGAAAAGATAATGATATGAATGGAGAAAATTAAAAATAAGAAGATAATAACAATGGTTGATAAAGAAAAAAAAAAGGATTTAAAATGTGAAAAAATAAATAGTTGTCCAAAGTGTCAATCATTATTCTGAAATTAACATGTGATACAGATGAGTCAAATGAGTCATTTATTAAGACTATTTATTCTAAATAACATATTTTGAGAGTATGTTCAATTTGTTATGAAAAAAAATCTTATCCTAAACCAATTCTAGATTGCAATAAAAAATAAACAAACTAAAAGATTTTACATAATCGATACTTCTTTTATGTTACTCATTTACATGTTATGTTATATTATGTTATATGTTTGTAATTGGCTTAGCATACGACATGAACCAAAGTTGTATTATTTTACATATATATACATGTTCTTACTATTATGCTAATGATGCTCTACATAGCTTGTTTTTGGCCTAACTTAAATCAAGATGAGTCATACTTATAACATCCTAAACTTGTAAAATAAAATGTCTTTGAGTTAATTATTGATTTTGAATTTTAAAAATAGTTAGAATTTTTTATGAAAATGTTAATCTTTGTAAGAGCATCATATATTACAATCATTAAAATTATACGATACAATAGAATATGTAATTAAAGTAAAAAGCTAAAGAAAATCATATAATATGATTTGAAAAGTCATATACGTATGACAAAGTGTTAAAAAGTGCATTGTTACAAGAGATCAATAAGTATAATAAGAAGAAGATTTGGATCATAATGTATGACATTATAAATCGTACAAGTGTGATCAAGTGAATAAAAATTTAACTAAGTACAATAAAATGAGTAATGGATGAATAAGTCTAAAATATATTAAATAATATGATTAAGACAATCATATAAGCAAGATAATTTCAATTGAAAAATAATACGGATCAAGAAATTACTATATAATATCATGAGAATAATTGAGCTAAATTGAACAAAATAGTATCATACAAGTATGATTAATATCACGCCCTACTCGTTTTAATTGAGCTAGCCATCTTTCTTAGCCCAATAGACACCACAATGTAGTTTACTATACTCTAGGCATTGAGTTATTCCCCAACTAGATTTATTATATATCTTACTACCATTAACACCAAAATCTTATCATCTTGACTAGAACTGATGAAACTATTTTCCTCATTTAACCTTTTGAAAGATCTTTTTAAAGGGATTTAAACTTTTTGTTAGCAAAACTATTTATTTCTTCTTTGTTTTCACTAAAACTTTGTGAACATCAAATATTTTCAATTCTTCCCCATCAATATAGCTTACTTTATAAGTTCAACAAAATTAATGGTCATATTGAGAATCAAAACAAGCTTACTTTATGCAGACTAAGATGTACTTGCTTGAATGAGTAATGGGATGAGATCAACTGGGAAAGTTTGTACCTACTATAGCCTTCAAAAGGACTCGTTTTTATAAATCTATTAATTGAATTATTTTATGCTTGTTCTGTACATAGTAATAATAAATCTCAATTGATTTATATTTTTTCTATTAAACATCATAATAAATTTCTCAAGTTTCAATTTATTATCTTAGTTTGAATATCAAAGGGACTCACTCCTAAGACGTAGCCTTCAAATAGGCTCATTATTATAAATCTATTAATCAAACTATTATATGCTTATTCTACACATGGTAATAATAATTCTTAATTATTTTATATTTTTCTTGATTAATCATCGTAATAGATTTTATAAGCTTTAATTTATTACCTCAATTTGAGGGTCATAGGTAAATGAGAATTTCAAGTTCATCCTTATAAAATGTCAAAGATGTTTCCAAGATTATGAAGTGAAATAGACATCTTTATGCATGATTATGATATTGGGCAACCCCTTAATCTTAAAACACCATAAAAAAGTAATTAAGCGATGTGCGAAGTGCTGGAGTTTTTAAAGCATAGGATGAACCTTCCCATTTTTGTAAATTGATCAACTATCATGAATAAAGCCATATCTTCAAAAGGTTTTAGGTAGTTCAAGGATATAATCCATACTAAGGTCCTTCAATGGTCGTGATGATACTAGTAATGGTGTATAAAGTCTAGTGTTTTGGGTACGTTACTTGGCGACTACACAAGTCTTATAATCGGAAACTAACTAAGTGATTTTTCATTTTAGTCCTAACTAATAAAATATATCTTTAAGGGCCATAATTACTTTTACTTGTTTGAAATGACTTGATATGTCTCATACTAAGAAATCTCTAAATGATGTTTAAAGTATGCATAGTTGTTTGTCACAAAAAGACAGTCATGTTTAATCGTATAATCATATATTGCTTTGGTATATAGACAATTAGTTTTTTATAAATGGGTCCAAAATTAGGTACATGTTAAGTAAAGTTTCAAAGCCATTGATTGAGAGAAACAATATGATTAGTAGGCTCACTCGTCTATTAAGGGCATCAACGACTTTGTTTGTCATATCTGGTTTATGTTTTAAGATGAATGTGTAACTCTGAAGAAACTTTGTCTACTTAGAACATTGTGGTTTTAACTTTTTTATGAGCTTAGATATTGTAAAGCTTAATGGTTAGAATATAATAAAAATTATTGGGAAAGAAGATAATATCTTAATTGTCTGAGAGTTTGGACTATCACATAAAATATTTTATCATAAACAAAATAATTCTTATAAGAGTTATTTGACTTTTATTAAAATATGCCATTTTTCATCCTTTCTAGCTAAGAACTCATACTATTCATACACTTTAGGCATCAAAAGATACTTTAAAAATAATGAAAAAGTTTGAAAGTCAAAGTATAAGTGATTGGCCATACTCTCTTTAATTTTTTATAATGTCTTCTTAGTTATAAGAGTCTATTCAAAATTTTTCTTTCTAATATAATTGGTTATAAGGGTAATGATGATATTAAAATATTTAATAAATATTCTACAAAAAGTTGCTAAACTATGAAAATTTCTAATATCATGGATGGACTAAGATTTTGGTTATTCAACTATCACTTTGATTTTGTCAAGACCAACTCATACACCATCCTTTTAGACTATAAAACCTATAGAATTTACATGAACGATAACAAAGACAAATTTTTTTAAGTTGACATAAAGATGGTGTTTAAAGTGTATGACTAAATATCAAGATATCATTAAAGTAGACTACTACAAATTTTCTTAAGTATGGTTAAAATATTTGGGTCATTATCTTCAAGAATATACTTAGAGCATTAGATAACCAAAGGACATGATCAATCTTTCATATAACTAGTGTCTTATATTAAAAGTAATTTTTTATTATTCCTTTAGTCAAATCTTAACTTGGTAATAACCATTTTTTTAAGTCAATTTTTGAAAAAAATTATGATTCCACTTATTTGATTAAGTCATCCAAACATAAGATAAAAAGCCTATACTCTTTCTTAGGAGCTAAGAGAGCATAAACTATGTAAAGGATAAGGTTTTCTCATATGAAACTTTTTGTTTAATAATTCTTGAACTTGTTGGACAAGTTTCTAATGTTAACTGGGGCTTATCCTATAGTGTGATAAGTTTGACAAACTATCTCCTAATACTAAGTCTATAATATGTTAAATGTTATGAAGTGGTGATAAGCCTTGGTGTTACTCAATAAAAACATAAGAAAAACCAAATAAGGTGGTTTCATCGATAAACTCCTTGTCTACTTCACCCTAGGACATAAATTAAATTTTTTACTCTTAGTTGCTGATGGAACAATTTAATTTTTTTACTCTAAAATGTGAATTTACAATTGTTAATTTTACCACTAAGAAAGGTTTCATCGTCATACAACCAAAGTCGTCATAGGATAATACTCCCAACTTGCATGAGAACAATACAAAAAATCCTTTAAAAACTTGGATTACTGTGTCTTAGTGATATCTCATGGTCAAGATAATCGGCTAAATCTTGTGAACCATTTTATAGAAGCTAATTGATGTATTATTTTTATAAATCATATCGATTTCAATTTTTATTGATTCACATCACTTTTGATTATAATCTTTTCTTAAAAAATACATTACATTACCTTCATTCATAATAACTGAAAATATTTTTTATATTTTATTATTTCAATAACTCAAGTAATAGAAATATTATAAACAATAGAATGAAAAAATTTACTTTTTTCATTTTATTTTATTTGTCTTTATGAGTTTTGGCCTCTTTCTTCCTCGTTATGTTCTAAAAACATCAATAAGATGCCACTTTGAGAGAGCTAAAGGATAATCTTAGGTAAAAAGTTTATGTTTGCAAAGGCTTTCCAAAACAAAACGAAGACATGCATAGATTTCCTGTGGTCAAATAGAAATGCCCTCAAGTGTAAGGGATAAGAGAGATTGACTACAAGAGTCACTCATCGATCAAAGGCAAAAGTTATCCATGGTGATCCAACAGATAAAAATATAGATGAAGCTTAGGTAGTATGTCAAAACGAGAGTGCTAGCTGTCGGATACCTGTTAACCTGCCAAAACTACAGCATGATATTGAGTAAACATACAATCTTTTGTTCTGCTTGGCCAATGGATCCCACCATAATGAAAAGACTTCAAGAAAGACAATACAAATGGAAACTATTGTGTGGCAAACAAATAATGGAAAGGCCATTGTTCATGCACTCATCTTTGCATGCGCGCGAGAAAGACGATGGATCTACGATCCTTTCATAATCTTTCCTGGATCCATCTATATATTTAATTTACTCTCCAGTGCTTCATCTACTTCCAGTTAGTTAGCCGTCAATTTTATTCAATATTAAATTCATTAGAATTAAGATTCGAAAGATGTATATTAATAATATATTATAGACAGAAAATTATTTTTAAAAATATTTTTTTCTTATATTCTGTAAACTATGTTTCTTAATAGCATTTGATATTGAAGATATCATAGGTATTGAATGATGATGATGATATGATAGCACAAGTCGTGATGAATAGACATATGATATCAGTGGTAGGCATGAAGAAGACTAGTTATGATGTGATGAACAGTTCTAAAGTCTAAAAGGTGATGTCCAATGGTGACAATGACGACTTAACGATCGAAGATGATGGTCCAACATGCAAAAAAGTGTTTGAAAGGGTGGAAGTAACTCGGGTCATTTGAGAGACTAAGTAGAAGTGTTGAAATGGCTTGTTTGTAGCAATGATGTGACTTTTATTGCTTATACCTAACCAAATATTAGCAAAAAGGCATCACTTTGTTAAGTTTGTGCTACTTTTCTCCACTTGGGCTAACAAAGATTATTCAAACAAGTATCTGAAATAAATATACAATTATATAATTAATAAGGTGAAGTCTCTATCTGTTGGAATTGTTCCCACCAAAAAGTGGTTGCATTAGTTTTGAGGGTCATCAGTACATAATAAAAAAAATTTAAAATAAAGTAAATAATATGAAAGATTTATAATTATTGAATGATAATTAGAATTTTTAATTTATTTAAAAAAATTTTGTAGAACATATTTCAATTCTCTAATTGCATTCACAGGTCATTTAGTGTTTCATGCAACCCTGCATTGCAGCTTGTTCTTCAAAGCAGAAGTGAAATAAACCAGGTGAGGCTCAGTTATGGGGCTTAACAAAGGAAGAGCTTTATAAATAAATTTTTAACAAAAAAAAAGTGATTAAATTGGCTTTTTTTTTATTCTTTTTTATGGAATTTACATTTTAAAACTTGGGTCAGACATGAACTCGACCAAGTCTAACCTAATGATCGAGTCTTATTTATTTGTCACTTATTCGACTAATGGCATGGCTAAGTTAGCCTAAGAATTAATGCCATCTCTCGAATTTAGCTTGAGAAGGTTTTCTTTGCAAGTTAAATATGTAGTTGTAATTCTACAATAATGAATGGATCAAGTTTTAGTCTATTGAAATTCTAATTATGTTTTTATTTTTAAAAATAAAATAATTAATTAATTTAAGCTGAAATAGTATGGCCTCTGTTTTGTATTTAAATTGACCGACATTGCTTCATTTGCCTGGAGTGAGAATTAAATATTTGATAATCATTTGAATTTTTATATGTTTTTAAGATCTATTTAAATTTATCTGAGTATATTATAGTAAAAAAAAATTGTAAAAGAAATTAAAAGTCAAATATCAAAATATTTTTTTTATCAGCAATGAATATAGCTTAAGATCAAAATGAAGCTTGAACCAAAGGTGAATATGACTTTTCTCATTGTTTGCAAATCAAAGGTGAATATGACTTTGCACATCGTTGACTTGCATTACTTGTTCTTGTTGTCATGTTTGAATTATTTGGTATAAAAATTGGTATATAATAATTATATAAAAATTAATTATTTTAAATATTTTAATCAATAATGAACGCATATGAAATACCTCTTAAGATGGATATAATACTAAGAGATTAAAACATAACATTTGACTCTCAATCATATAAAAATATAAATTCTATTCTATAAAAACACAAATGTTCATATCAACCTTTAATTGGGTACATTTTATAAAAAATAACTATTATTTAAAAGAAATAATGAGAAAAATGTTAAATATATCTATAAATCCAATTTAGTACTAATATAATTATGCATTATTCCTCTACGCAACACTATCCAAATGTTATTCATGTATATTCGTGTACATTTTAAGTCTTTTAATTTTTTTTATTTCCAATCATACAATCCAAAAAAAAATCTCAAAAAAGAGATTTTTCTAATATATAGAAATTTATTTATGTTACGTCTTACTTTATTTTGATGCTTTAATATCATTTTTATGAATGATTGATTGTTCATTCATGATCTCATTCTCATATAAAAGGACAAAAAAAAACAGTATAAATTTTTAATTCGATTATATATATATAATGATCGCGATAAATTGAACTGAAATGACTTCTTCACTTGACCTCACTTGACCCCGGTTGCAGTTCAAGTGAAGATCTGTGAGCTTTTGATGGAGCTGACGGCGATTGAATCGGCGATCAGTGGCTTTCCATTTGTTAACAGAAGCCCCTTCTCAAAGCTCCCGCATTTTTCTTTTTTTCGTCGTGCTCTCCGCTTCAGTCTAAATCCATTTGGTTGGTCTCTGGCATCTCAGATCTCCACTTCTCACTTCTTTAATCTCCAACCCTATCTAACATTTGTCATTTCGGTCTTTCTTTCATTTCGTGATGGATCTTCTGAGGCTTTCCTTGGCTCAACATTTGCCTGCTATATGGAGTTTTCTGAACTGTGGGATTATCTGCTATTGGAAATATTGGATTACTTGACACGTCCCTTGTTACGCGTCTTCTTCATGCATGTCAATGCCCTTCGCCCTTTTGCATATTTGTTCTGAAGTTTACAGCAGTCGTTAATCCTAATCTAAAGTGATTATTTTCTTTTATTTTGTTTAATATATGTTTGTTCTGCCATTTACAAAAGCCATTATTACTAATCCGAAGTCGCGTTATTTGATTGCATAAGCAAAAACGTTCTCTTCTTAGGGACAGGATCTGATTCATCTTCTTGCCAGTTGGGTTGACCTGAAAAGAAATTTTGCTTGATCTGAACAAATAAAGAGTGGAATGTTTTGAACTTTTCATCTGCTCAACTTAGTCAATATGGTTATTCTAAGTATAAGATAGAACAATACATATACTAACGATTTTGTTAATTCAAAAAGCAACTCATATAGTCCTGATCATCCAGTTATTATACTTGTACAGCCTTTCTGCCACCAAGCATATACGAGCTGAGGAGGAGCATAGTGTGGCCCATTGTTGTGCAACATAAGCTATGAGGCTTGCTTAAGGGTAAGTAATCAGATATCTGGCGTTGACAATTTGTTAGGCATCTCATGAATGTACCCCACCTTTGCAGTTATGGTACTATAGTTAATTACTATGGCCATGCTGAGTGTTGGTAAATACATATCAAAAAAGTGTCCTCATGCTTGTTAGACGAAATGGCTCATCCTGAGCCATCAAATGGCATCGTGCATATCAAATCAGCACAATCTTTGTTGAATTTCTACATTTTGTAATGATTTCTATTTTGTTCCCTAGTATTTAGGTTTATCCTTTACAAGAAGGAACAATTGTGCTTATAAAGAGATTCGAGAAAGTAGGAGATTAAGGAGAGTAGTGAGAAGAATGTTTAGTTTCATAATATCTTTAAATTGGATTGTTAGCAGTTTTTTTTTTCACCAAAAAATGGCATCTAGATGTCCTTTAAATCCAAGCAACATATAATTGTCAGTTATTATGATGATAAAAATAGAAATACAAGATTACTTAGATGATGTTTCGTCAAACAATAAAATATATCAACAAATTTTGGATGATACTAACTTCTAGATAGCATTATTATTTAGATGGTAATTTTTTCTAAATAATAATAAATAAAATACCACCTAAGACCATCCTCAAAAGATTGTAGGATCCTTTAGGGGAATTAAAAATGAGGTGCTTGATTCAATAGGTTTTATATGACAAATTTTTTGAGTTTATATCTATGTGTTTTTTTCTCGCATTTTTTGTGTACATATTTTATGTGGTGATATCATGTTTTATATTTTTTATATTAACATATTCACTAAATAAAATGAATTAAGCTTGTTGTGATCAATGAATCCCATGATAGTTTTTACATGAGTGTTCTTCTTTGACAACCATGACAATAAATTGACTTTCATATGAACATCATTTACTCAGAAGTGGTATAAACAATTTGCATTACTTGTAGTTTATACTATGAAGGAGGGCAATCTATTACATGCTTTTTTCTTAAGAAAACCTATAAAGGGTACGACATCAAATAAATTTAGCATACAATCATGTAATCGTAAACAATTAGTTTGTACTTCAAGCTCTCAGTGCTCATCTTGTCTTGTACCAAATTGTATTTCTCATTTTTTTAATCGACACAACCATTCCCTTTTTAAGTCATGAATATTTCTCGAAATTTGACTAGCATTTGTTCATACTTTTGGAAGCTTGTAATTCCCTAGACCCAAATGGGACATAATGCAATGGACACCAAATGGCTATGTTGTAAATGAAGTTTAAAAACAACTCTCTACTAATACAAATCTTCTTTCACTCATGTAAACTTTCAGGCTGTTGTAATTATGAACAATTACCAACAATATCGCCACATCCAAACTCTGGGATGGACATGAGCTAAGCAGGAGTTTATATGGTCCATGGTTGGTGCACGGACCAGAGCAGGGAGACTGCTCAAGATTTGAGGGAAACATTCCCCATTGCTGCAAGAAAGATTCAGTAGTGGTTAACCTCTTGCCTGGAACCATATAATATGTTGATTGCCAATTGTTGCAAAGGAGGGGTGATTAATTCATGGGTTCAGGTCCAACAAATGCTGAAGTGCTTATCAGGTAAGTGTGGGAGTTGAAAGGACAACCAACAAGAAGGTTGGTGTGCCTAAGAGTTTCACCCTCGACGCTCCTGAGCCAGGGTACACTTGCAATGCTGCAAAGATCGTTAAGCAGAGCAAATTCGTTACACCCAAGATGGTTGAAGAAGAACCCAAGCACTGTGTGAGTATAAGCTTTTGGATAATGTTTTGTTTAGAGATCTGTATTCTATTAAAACTTAAACTATTTAATACCTGCAATCATTATATAATTTGGTTGCTTTCTAAAAATTAAAAGATAATTTTGTTTTTATAGATTTTGACAACAGCCTCCTACCTCATTGTGTCTCCAACCCAACCATCAAAACAAATCAACTTAATAATAATACATGAATTTCACTTTGAAATCTCTCATTTGTTTATTTCTTCTTTGATAAGGATATCTAAGAACCCTTATGTTGAGTTATGTACTCTTATTAGTGATCTTTTCATCATTCATTATTATGTAAGGAGTTCACAACATTAATGTGTTTGAATGGATGATGTTTTTGTTTCTTATTCATTAGACTATATGACAAATTACACATGTATTTATTGTTCTACTCTTCTAATGATCGACTTTTTGCTTACACTTGAGATTCATTAAAAAGTATCGAACCTAGTACTGCTTTTACTCTTTTGAAGAACAACGGTGCAATGTCTCAGGCAAGAACAGTCTATAGCCCTTAGTTCAATGCTCCTAGCCCATGTGCCCTGCCATAATTCATTGGCATGTGAAGCTCAACTACAAATCTTCAGCTTCAAGCACAAGGCTCTCACTCCTTATAGAGCCATAAGTACGTAACGAAACGAAATGGTTACAATGAACTTCGTCTTGGATGTTACTGCAATTGTTTCTATGGTGTGCTATCACTTAATAATGAAACATGTTTTTTTCCTTGACAGCTTTGAGTAAACATTAAGTAATGTTACATTGTGCATAATGCAAAATAGAATTAAACGTTCCCCTCACAAAGGTTTTTTTTTTTTGTTAAATACTTCAATATTTTTTTATTATTTGATTTATTAAACTAATTTTTATTCACGTAAAATTTACTTTTAAAACTGTTACTTTTGACTTTTAAAAATTATTTTTTGTCAATAATCATTGTAAAAAAATACTTTTTGAAAAAAATTTCTTTTCAATCACAGTCACATCAAACAAATCATCATAAAAGCATACGATGATCCACTGTTCTTATCTGGATTTTAATGCTTAATCATTATGTGAAAAAAACATAACAACCCAAGTCCAATAAATTTCTTGTGCCAAAACTCCCGTGGGACAATAGTTTTGAGATAGCGACTTCTTTAGGGTTTAGAAGGCAGAGGTTTGAAGACGAAGCGACCATTACTGAGGTAACACAAAGAAGGCAATGACCGTCGGTAAAAACAAACCATGGCAAGATTACCAAGGCCTCGGAGAGAGTTAAGAAAACGAAAGAGCTGTACAGCTGTTTTCTGATGTCCTCTTCGGGCATGAACCCCCCACCTGACCCTTCTCTCCAGTCTCCTCTATTCTCCTTGTCCAGCTTTAATCCCATTGCCGATTTTGGGCAACGTCCATTCTCTTCCTCTGTCCTTCCCCACATACCCAACTTCCTTTCTCCCTTTTCTTCTTCGTTCTTTTCTTCCTTCCTCTGCTTTATCATTCGCTCACCTCTCCCTCGTGTTGACAAACGGAAGGGGGTTTTCCAATCATCCCCTTCTTCAAATGAAGCTCCAATCCAATTTCAGAAGCTACAGGAGAAGACTTGTGTTCTCAATCTCGTTTCTTCTCCTCCTCTTGGCTAAGTCCAGTAAAGGAGGAGTCTTTAACCAAGGTCAGAATTCTCTTCTTTCAAGATTCTCTATGTCATGCATGCTGACACAGTTGCATTGCAGGAAGATGGATGCTTGTGGCCGCGGAGTCAACAAAGGTGGGATTTTGATCATGCCCATCTTCTCAGAAAAGACCAATTCCACAGATTTAACTAAATCGGCATTGCAGGGAGGAGAAGGCAAGGATGTCCTAACGGCGAGCGCCATGGTTGGCTCGAGACCGCCGCGGTGCTCGAGGATGTGCTTGAAATGCGCCCACTGCGAGGCTGTTCAGGTCCCCGCAATCCCGCAGCAGATAGGCGCTGCAGCTCACACCTCCATGAATATTGAAGCAAGAGGAGACGACAAGTCTAACTACAAACCCATGAAATGGAAGTGCAAGTGCGGAAACTTCCTCTTCAATCCTTAACGACGAAGAAGAACCAGAGCAATTCAGTCAAAATGTTCATCACTTCACCTCCTCACTTATTAAAAAAAAGAAGTGATCTTTTACTTTCTGGATTCGGCTATGAAAGGTCATGTTAAAAACAAAAAGGTACGATCTGAAGCCCAGCCTTCCAAGCAAACGATGAAGAAGAAACCAAGCTTCTGAAAGAGAAAGAACTGTTTGTTGGGAGGAGAGGCTGATTGATTGAAGTAATAGCATTGATTTAGCTTTTTCTGTTCACGGGGGAAGATATCAATCATAACCACCTGTTCTTCCTCTTGTACGAACCTATTGGCCATCTTTATTGCAGCGAACTACATCTCTGCACGCAACAGGTGCATCTTTTAGATAGGAACATATAAAGGTCACTTTACAGATGCACGTCAGTCTGATTGTAATTCTAGGAAAATTTCGTTAGGGTTTCATTACTTCATGTAAGAACAATAGTGATTATATTTTTATGATTTAATTTTCAAAAAAATGTCTTCTGAGTTCTACAACGTTGGATTATCAGAACAACCGGAAATCAAATGACATATTCTAATCTTAAAGTCATAGCATTTGTTTTCAAAATTCATCTTATATGATAATGTATCATTTTCTTTCAAATCATTTTTTCTGGTTTTATATTATCAAACTTTTTACACTAATATTTCAAAAAAATATATATATGTTAGCACATAAAAACCACTTGTGTTCATAAATGTATTATGTGATGGAACAGATGATATAATAATTGAATAAATCATGATAATAATTTAATGATTTGATGTAACTTATAGTATATATATCATAATCTCAATAAATAGAACATATAAATGTCTATCTTCAACTTTTAACTTGCAAACATTTGTAAAAACATTATTACATTATCTCATAAAAATATAATTAATAATACATTAGGTCAAAGTTATCTGTCATGATTCATGTCTCAATTTTATTTTTTTTATTAATTACATGAAAATATTGATTTCATAATCATTAAGGTTTCCCATTAATATAATAAAATGATTATCAATAAATAATTTTTTTCGTAAACATTTTTTATTTAATAAATAGCACATCTTAATCTATATAATTTCTTGAAAATTAGCTTTTATATAATGTGTTATAAATAAGAAATTATGTGTCCAAACTTATAAACATTTATATTTGAATCGATACGATTTGTACTTTGAAAATTTGATGCGTTAGAATAGCCTAATAATGTTTTGATAGCATATAAAAAAAATTGTAAGTTACAAAATAATCTAGAATTTAAAATTGAGTATACAGGTGTGTAGAAAAAATGCTTATGAAAAGAAAGAAGTAAGAAGTAGAAGAATTTTCATTTGAAAAAATCATTGATTATTATAACTATGGACTAATAATTGGAGAATAATCAACAATAGCAAACAAAGAAGCAAATAGAGAAAAGAATAGTGTGACAATAGCAAGGATTATAAGAGTTAAGAGATTAATTTGGAAAAAGGTTATAAGTGGCTACAAGCATGAGGGGATCAAATAAGTTTAGTTATTTGTGATTTTTTAATCTCAATTTGCTTTGCCTATCTTTTTCACATGCTTAAGGATCTCATTTAGTATAGATCTTTGTTTTAGTAATTAAATTGTTGTTAGAACCTAAATCATTGAGGATTTGGTTCTATTTGATATGTTTTTATCAAGTTTTTATTATTCTGAGATCATATATTTATGATTCATGTTAAGTTTTGAATCAAATTTAGTTGAAAAAGAAGAAAGTGTTGTGGTTTTGCATCTGGAGTTGAACTTATTGTATGTTGCCTTTGACAAATAAGATGTCAAGACCATATGTATCATACGTCAAATTGACAAACGATGCTTAGGCTAGATTGCAAGGTACATTGATTGGTTCAACCAATTTAAAATTTTGAAAATTTGGGGGATTTTGTAAAATAGGCAATTTCGATGAAAAAAGAATTTGAGAAAATGCGAGATTTGATGTTTTAAGGGAATTAAAAGTTAAGGATTATGGTGTATTAGAGCAAAGGAATATTAGTACAACAAGTGAATGATTTTGTATGCCAGTCAATATAATTTTTATATTTGTGCTTATTATTGTAATATGTGTTTCATTACAATATCTTCTTTTAGTATTTGATTCTATAATCATTAAGGGTGAGATTTTGATATCCTTGAAAATTATGATAAAAAACTAAGCTATTAGGCATTAATGAATGTTCGAGTTTTTGTGAGCTTGTAATTTTAGATCATTTTTGCAACTATTTGGATTGGAGTAAGGATACGTGAATTATGATTGGAAGAAGTTTGGAGACCTTGGCTCAAATATCGCTAAACTTTTAAATCATTGAGCTAAGAAGAAGTTCTTTGTGGCATAGATCATTCACATTGAGCTGGTCATCACATATGTGACTGGTTAAAATATACTTTTATTCTTTGCAATGTTGCAATTAAGATTATTGAACTTTTCATACATGTATTGGCTAATCATACACAATAGTTAATAATAGAGTATCGTATTTGTATTAGTTTTTCTACAAAATCATTATAGTAATGCTTTGGAGTCAAATTAATCATTTTGATAATGAAATTAGGTTTAAAATAAGCAAATTTTATTATAGCCCATTGAACATATAATATGACGTATAATACCATACTTATATGCTTTTATGTTCTGGCTTAAAATACTAACTAGAGTCTTAAGTCATTATGACATCTTATGGGTACGATGTCTTCATCTTATGGATGTGAACACTGATTAAAATAATGGTTAGAAATGTGAACAAACTCATATAAGTGTCATCCTTGTATGTGTATTATTTATATCTAGGAGTAGAATTTTCACTAACATATTAAGTGTGTAGGCTTAGTAGGAATAAGATGTTCCATACTTTGAAGCTAAACTCACATTTATGAGCTTTGTTTCACTTTTAAAATGATTTAATAATAGAGTCATTAGCCTATTTTTTGTCAAATCTTATTATATTTATAAGAATTAAAGAAACATATGCAAATTAAAAAGTTTAATGCCTAAAATATCATTCTTTAAATGATCAAACTAGTCATTATACTTTTGAAAAATGATTCATATTATTAAGATTACACGACCACATAAAATGATGTGTATTACACTTAGATAGGTAGCATGATGCTCCCATTTGATCAGTTCTTAATTTATCATACTAGTATAATAAGTAATTTGTTTCATACAATACAACTTAAATCTTCTAAAAGATTAAAGACTTGAATTGGCCTCTTTGTTAGATTGATTGCACTCATACAAATGATTTAATGCACTAGTACGACAATACACGCTTTAGTTTATTAACTTGATTATACTAATATGATTGTTGGATTATACAAGTATGACATATTTAGCGCTTACTTACATACAACTCTGAGATATAATCTACTTATACAATACTACAAACTTTAGCAGCATACTAAATACACTTGGTCCAATCCTCCAATGACTTCATCATATTGTACAAAATATTATATTGTGCAGTACAAAGCTCAAATATTTTATATCTCAATATGGGTAACCTTTAACTTATTGGTATGATATGTATATCATACTAATGCAAAATCATATAATTGATGCAAATCTTTTTATATTGTACCTGAGAAATATACAATCTAATACCTTACAATATAGATCATTTTGTACGATAATATGATCATACAAATATAAATAATACAAAGGATGCATTACTTAAATCATTTTGTCAACTATGAAAGTTTATCAGTTTAACACATGCAAATCTATATAATTAATATTTATTCTTGCATATTTATATGTAAATAAAATCCATGCATAATGATCTCTCAAATTTAACTTACATGAGTAATATAATATCAAATAATAGATATAATAATTCTAATCTAACATAAAGTATAGATGAAGAGCTCAGATAAGCAATACTCACCAAGCGATAGAACATTGGCTCCATGATTTGCAAGTAAAACCACACTTATGCAAAGTCATTGACACTCTTTAACATTTTTTTCATATGTGGATTGTTTCATAAAATGCTTAATCAAGTTCTTCAATTAATTAATCTCTATTTGATATTGAGATTGATGATTTAAATATTACTCAATAAAAGATATTAGTAATAATAATACAATGATTTTGTGCTTATCAAATAAGTAATATACAACCAAAAGTTTAATAGAAAAGAGTGATAACTAGTTTGTATTTGATGACATAAAAGATTCTATATTTCCACTATGTATGAAAAATTATGTTTTTATAATTATAAAAAATAATATTGTAATAGATTTGTCATTCAATTATATTATATGAAACATACTATTTGTAAAGAAAATGTGATTTAAGAAGGTTGTACAAAAGATGGTTTTATTTCCCTTTCACAATACATTTAAATGATTGGTTGAAAGGATTTCAAATGCATCCTCTATATGCTTTAAAAAGATTGAAAAATGAAATTTTCATTTATTGTTTAAATGATTTTCAAAATGAAGAAAAATAAAAAAAAGAGGATTTCGTTCCCCAAATAAATCTAGGAATAATGAGGTTGTAGAAAAGATGGATGCCACATTTATACGATTCATTTATCATATTGTGTGATCCTTCTTGGTTAACTTTTTGAATGCATTCAAATTTTAGCTTACTTTATTTTCTTTTATTTATTTGTACGTATAATATATTTTTATCGTACTATACAATCTGATTTTTCTACTGTGATTATATTTCTTCTTCTTCGTTTGATTGTACCATATAATTTTTTAATGTTGTATAATATGACGTTCTTAATAAATCTTTTATTCTTATTACTATCCTAATTGTACTATATAATTTGCTCAAATATAACGTATGGTCCATTTTTATCACCCAAAAATATCCTCAATAAAATTCAAAAAACTTATAAATTCTACAAAATATTTTTTAATAAAAAATTTATGATTATGTTTTTAATTTTTCAACTCATCTCTCTTTACAGTCATAAAAAATTTCTTTATTTTAATATTTCATAAATTTTAATTTTCTTAAAATTGTATACTCACACTCTGGGGATGTTATAATAAAATATTTCTAAAATTCAATTTTGACACTAAATAACTTAAAAAAAATTATAAAAAAATTCTATTACAATTATCTCTAACCAAATTCTTAAATGTATCCCTTTATTAATGCCAAGAAATATAGCTTTTCTTTAAATCGAACTTTTCTTATCTCTTAGTTCCTATATATTAAGAAAGTTATATAATAAAGACATGAGTTAAACCTAACATTCCTTTATATAAAAAATAAATAGTTTAAAGAATTTAGCTTATAAATAAATATTTTATTAATTATATGTTAAACCTTCAATTTTTTACTTAAACAATGCAAAACTTATTCAAAGTGTCCATCGCTATTTCTTTTTAACTCTAAAATCTTTTAATTAACTAAATTGAGAGTTGTGTCCAACATTAAGGATGATAAAGTACTACATCATGTCTACACAAACATGTAGATTGCATCAATTATTGTACCTTGGATGGCCAAACAATAGAATCCAAGATATCATTTTTGCATCAAGTGAGGATTACTAAATTCCTACACTCTTAATGGATAAACAATCAAATCCAGAAATATCATGTATGCATTGTATGTGAATTACATCAAATATTTTATTTTGGATGATCAACCATAAAAACTACAATCAAATACCATAAAACATCATACACACCAACAATCACTCAATCATATGAATGCATCTTGTAAGTTCACCAAAGCTCTTGTTTAACCGTGATAGAACTGTGCTAAAGACCCATTATAGTCAAGAACCATATGAACCACTTAATTCTAGAAAAACTATTTTCTCTTATATCATTGCTAAAAAAGTTACATTAATAAATTTAAAACTGAACCTAATATATCATTATATTAATATCTAATAATCAAAAGGGTTAAGTTTCAAATAGAGATTACGTTAATTATATGCTAAACATTCAACACTATATTCAACTCATATCATACTACTAAACCTATTATCACTTACATTCAAAATTATGACTTTCTTTAAACAATAAAACACATTTTTTTCCCAAATCTTATCTTCTCGTCTTCCCCCCTCTCTCTAGACCAAACACTTTTCCATTAGCATTAAAAGCATGGGTAAAGCCTATTGCCAAAATGGAATCGAGAGTTTTAGTATTAAAATATTATATTATAATTTTATTTATATTTCATACTCTTTTTAAAAATAATCATAGAAAATTTAATTGACTTTAGATTTTAAAGAATTTACCTCCATTTGGCTGTGGCAAGGATTAATTGCTTAAAAAATATTAATTTTAAATTTATAGATACATCATTTTCAGTTCATTTTAAGATGCAAATTACAAAATAATCAAATCACATTAAATACACTTAAAACATTTATTTTACATTCAACCCAAAACTATTAGTAATTAATTAATCATGTAAGTTTCAACTTTTTGAAGAATTATAATTATACTTGATAAATATTATAATAAATATAAAATAAGTAATTAATTTGAGAAAGTCACAAATGATATTTTGACATATCCTTGTATTTCCAAAATCTCTCGTGACAAATGCATATATACATATGTTCATTTTCACACCTCATTTGGTGTTTCATGTCGTTTTGCCTGTAAACAGCTCCATTCGTCTTTAGGAGGCTCTTGAGTAATGCTCCAATTTCGCTCGTCTCCGATCGCCCTCCCACAGGTATCTCCGTCGTCCCATCATCTTGCTCTTGGAATCCATCACACAAAGTGCATTTCCTTAGAACCAAAGGGAATCACCTTCCCTTCTCAAAGAACACCCGAATCCGTGCGAGCTTCGAGAAACGGGCACCGGATGATCGGCCCCGTTTGCGAGAAGATGGATGATGGGTTTTACATGAGGAGGTGTGTGGAGCTCGCCAGGAAGGCGATCGGGTTTACTAGCCCTAATCCGATGGTGGGCTGCGTTATAGTGAAGGACGGAGAGATTGTTGGCAAGGGGTTTCATCCAAAGGCCGGGCAGCCTCACGCCGAGGTCATCGTCTTATTGTTATTTTCTCTTCAGCTTTCCACCTGTAACTTTTGTTTTTTTTTTTTAAGCTTTTCCCCATCGCTGGATCGTTTATTTGAATTAGTTTTATATAAAAAAATGCAATGCTTCAAATCATGGTATGCGCATAAATAATGTCTTTCCTCATTCATGAAACCAGCTCTGATCCTTTTTATCGGATGTTTATTTCACCGTGTAGGGTTGCTATTCTACTAATTTTTCTTTGTTTTGGTAGCGTAAGTTAAATTAAACTAAGGGGATATCTGTTGTCATCCACCATCAAATTTTGATATTTTTGTTTTGTAAGTTTCTAATTGAAGTATTTTAAAAATTGGCAATCTGGTAGACGTTTTAAAGTCAAACATCTCAGACTTCATTAATTTATGGTGTTTAACTCTAATCATCACCTTACATGCTTTCAGTCAGTCCTTGCCCATTGTTGACAACTGTCTCTGCCAAATTTTTGTTGTTGTTGATCATCAACCATTGCCAGCCACCACTATCTTCGCTTTTTGTTGTTCGGCATTGATTACAGACTGCCATTAAATGTCAACCGCCATTGTCAACTTCATTGTCCACCAGCCACTAACCATTGACTATCACCACTGCCAACCATTGCTGTTAACCAATATTATTAACCTTTGAAACACCCTTGGGGTGTGTAGTTGGCCTTGATACAAATGATCTTGATGAGAAATTATAGCCCTCGAGAAATGAAGGCCAAGCCATGAGTTAATAGGGCCAAAGAGGCAATTATAGTTCACCAGAATTGAAGTCAGGTGTTGAAGAGCATCATTCAATACTAGGCAAGCTATTTAGAGAGGACAAAAAGTTTGAAGAGAAGATTCTTAAACAAGTTTCACTGAGGTCTTAATATATTAATATAGAAGTCATGACTCGAGTGACATGTTGAGATAAAGGATGGATGGATATCCTCAAATTGGCCGAGTCCTTGATGAATGGCGAGCCTTGAAACTTCAAGTCAAATCATGTCACCTATTTTGGCACTTTTTGGACTTCTTTCTATTGAAATTCAAAGAGGTGTTGTCTATAGACTTTTGTTAGCGATTCAAAACTTTTTGATTTGTTAAATTTTGAGATTTGTGGGAAAAAATCATACTAAAAGTATTGCAAACGTGTAGGAATTTTTTAGATAATCATAGATTTGAAATTTAAACTAGGGTTTGATTAATATTTGATTTTAAATAATCAATATTTAGACTTGAGATGTTAAATTTTTTGGGTTAGATTTAAATCTACATCTCCTATTTCTTCATTGTTCCCTAAGCTCATTGACTATGAAAGGGATCATTATAAGAGTTCTTGTGTCAAAAGAAGTTACTTCGCCATCATTGTTATCTACCAGAGATAAATCAAGATGGCAGACATCTTATGGGCTTCGATCAATCTGATGGTCACACCTCTTTCCTCTTAGATTTTTTCACTTTCTTTTTTCTTGGTTATATTAAGCCATCAATGTAGTAGCTAAGGAACACCAGAGGTATCAAAATTGACTTTCTTGATAGGAGGATTTATGATATGCCATACATCTTACTTGGATGAGCTGCAAAATAATTCGAGCTGGAGATTTGAGGTGCTTGAATCTCTAAAAAAATGATGAATGTTTTGAAACTAAATTTTCTTTCATTTTTTTTTATATTAGAGATGATATGTTTGGTCAACCTGACTAAGAGTTTTCAAAGTATGACGAAGAAGTGTGATGGCTGAAGTCATTAGAGGTGAAATACTAAGAAGTGTAAAATGTGAAGAGATGATGTAACAAATGAGATTAGCAAAGATGTCATTGATTTTGTATTTAGAGATTTATTTTAGAAGGTTTTAGACGCCAAAAGAGTCAAGCCTTAAGATGATAAACTCTTTTAGTAGAAGTCTAGTCAATGAGGTTGTCATATACATAAATGTCATGAAGCACAAGCTAAAGATCAAGCTGTGTGGAATTGATAAACTCAGATATCGAGCCATGTTGATGGACTATTGAAAGCATAGATTCAATGTGGCTTGCATCACCTAAAGAATGTTCCTATGATCCGATCATGATTTGGGACAATAATAGCTATAACAAATTGTTTGAAACACTCTTGAGGTATGTATTTTGTCTTCAAACAGATGACCTTAAGGAGCCATTATGGCCCTTAAGCAACAAAGGTCAAGCCATGAGTAGAGATGGTCTCAAGAAGCAATGACATTCCTCTAGAGAAAGAATTGTTCCCAAGAGGTGATTACAACCCTTGGGAAGTGAAACTTGAGTTTCAAAGAGCGATATTCGACACTAGGCAAGTTATCATTTAAGGAGATAAAGTTATATCAAGAAGATTCCATGATAAATCTCTTGGAGGTGTTGAGTCATCAAATAGAAGAGATACCATATGACTGACACATGAGTTTTTCAAAACTTGATGCCTTTTTGCTTGATAAGTTTTGAAAATTCATGATAGACTATGATGCACATTGTAGGCGATTTTTGAATTCTTTGCTGTTGGAATTCAAAAAATTATTGAACAAGAAAGTTCTAGAGCATTTTGTAAATGATCCAATACTTTTTGAATCATCAAATTTAACGATTTGTGAAACTTATGCTAAAACATATTGCATTATGTAGGACGCTTAGAAAGAAGTGTGGGTTTAATTCAAGGTTTGGTTGATATTTGATTTTATTGTCGAGGTTTAAGCTTTGTTTATTTCTTAATTTTCTTGGATTATATTTTTAACATCTCTTTTTTCTTCTCATTATTGTAGGGGCCTTTATTTTATAGAAGTGACACTTGGGGAGATTTTAATTAATATTAGTGTTGTAATTTGTAGCTATTGAGTTGAAGGAACCTATTTGCCACCATTGTTATCCACTAGAGAGAGTGAGAAGGGAGTGACCCTTATTGGTTTGGTTGGTTTCATGACTTACATTCTTTGCCTTTCTTAGATTTCCTATTTTTCTTTCTTTTCTCTAATTAGACTAGGCTTATCAGTGCAGTCGTCAAGGAACATGGAGCAGGTCCTTGGTTCATCTTTATCTACAAAATTTTGACGAGAGTGCTAGCATCATCACCATGCCTCATTTTTAAGATGTGCATCATTGATCAAAACAACAAAACATTAAAATATAAGTCTAAATTTTAGAAGTTATTGACTTGCACGAATCTATGACTCTCAAAAGGAAAGAAAACAAACCCTAACCTCTTTTATCGAGAATTCTTGTTGTGTGTTGAAGCTAAAATGGTAGATCAATGGATCATTATCAATCCAATTGCTAAACTTAGAAAGAACATAAGGAATAATAAAAAATGCAAAAAGTGACATTTTTTATCATAGGAAAGTCATTAAATTGGAAGAACCACATTGTTTATGCATTGGAGAATCTTCAATTTTTTTTTAAGGTATTATAGGTATACTCTTGAGTAAGGCAATTAATAGTTCATGAAGCAAGTTAGGATATTGATTTTAGCTACACTTCTCTTTATAAGTATTGAGTCTCACTTCAAATAAGTAAACCTACTTAATAAGTATAATATATATATATATATATATCATGATCTAATATATATAAACTTTAATTAGTGAGAAGGCAGTCCTGATTTGTGTGATTGGTGCTGCATGTTTTTGTTTGATTGTGTATTGTCATCTTTTTATATATATATATATATATATATATATATATATATATATATATATATATATCTTGATCTAATGTAAACGAACTTTAGTTAGTGAGAAGTCATCCTTCATTTGCATGATTTGTGGTTCATGATCTTCCATGACTTCAAAAGTGGTTATTATATGACCATTTCCTTATTTTTTTTTTTGATAATTTTATGGTATGAAAAATAGGATAACATGAGAAACCTTAATACTTGTGCATCAATTATAGTGTCGATACTTAAATTGGATGCTTTAGGTATGTGTTGGGACTCGAGCTTAAGACAAATATTTATTGGACACTTGAGTCTAAATAGCCGTGAGAAGCAAAAATTGAAGATAAGAGATAGAAGCCTACGAAGCTATCACGAATTATGGTTTTATTGATAATTGGTATAAGGTTATATATAACTTTTTCCAAGACACCCTAAGAAAAGTATAGAAGTGAATGAGAATGGTGGATGATTTCATGATGATTACTAATCAATGTGGTAAGCTTTTTCTATCCTTCAAGATTGAAGCTATAGGAAAGCTTGATGATCTAAAAAATTTGAGGACCATCAGAATTGCAACAATAATAGGGGGTCATCCAAGCTATAAAGCAACCCTTAGGATATGTTAAGGTCATCTCAGATGCTTATAAGTTGTAGATTGGTAAGATGGAGGAAGTGTTCAAGCTAATTTAGGTGCATGTAAAAGAGGACATTGCTAAAGCAAAATATTTGATGTTGGGTAAGAGATTGGATAATTGTGGTTGAGGATCAAGGTGCTTATGAACCAATTATAACCAGTCTCAAATAACCTGACAAGGTGTCAAATTGAAGTTCGGGCATGCTATATACTGAGTGAGGCTTTGCTTTGTGTCGACATCTACCAAATTGATGTGAAGAAGATTGTAGAAGTAGTGAAGATTGTACACACCCATGGCCTTCGGCATTTGACCACTTGTCAAAATGTGTTTGAGGAACTTTTAGTTAAACATGTAGTGGTTGGTTTATACATTAATGACATTGTAGGAATTTTAACTAATTTGCTTGCTAAGAATTCTATCACCAGGAAATTTGCAAACAAAATTTGCTAAGCTCTGAAGTTTTGTTGTCAAGAATAGGCTATGTCCTAAGGTAAGCTATGCTTGGGTCAAGGAGAAGGCCTATTATGGAGGTCAGTATATGAAGAAAGTGCAGCTCCTTAGATAGGTTAATTCTATTTCTTTACTTTATTGGTGTCATCTTTGTTGAGATAGGTCTTAAAGACTTTGTTCTTTTCTTATGTTTAATTGTATTCTCGAGGGACTTTGTTCTTTTCTTATGTTTAATTGTATTCTCGAGGATGTAATTATTGAAACCCTTGGGTTCAACTCTATTTTGTTACTTGGATATCAATTGATCTAATACTCTCTTTGAATGGTTAAGAGAATGATTTGAGGGGAGTTGATATCTATCTTGGAGGTTTAGAGGGATTTAGAAGAATGTAAATTATGATGACTCAAGACTTATGAAAAATGTTTGGAGGGTCTTGAGAAGAACTAGCAAAGGTCAAGAGTATGAAAGAATTAAGAAGGGGTTGATGGCACTTGAGGATCATCCTCTACGCCTCATGTAGGATGATTGAATAGCATAGAAGACAATATAGGATGCCAAACTTCAACTTGAGATGACTCATTACTTGAAGCAAGAAGCAAGTTATATAGCTATCCATGAGAGCAGTCTTAAGGATCTTTCGACAATTCAGTAGTCTTGAGTACCTACCTAGAAGTGGTGAAGGAAGTCTTGAAGACCGTTAAGTCAAGAGATATGGAAGTCACAATTGTCGTAGATAGATCAACTTATTTCTACATTTGGAGATTTGGAATCCCCACGATTACAAGTTTATCGTTACTTCAGGAAACTAAGTAGTTTTAACTGTTGTTTTAGTTCTCTCATTTTGTGTTTATCTTGTATGGTTATGTGGATAAAATAGCTCATTGGAATTGAAGTTAAAAAATAGAATGCAGTATTCTTGTAATCTTATCATGTGGGTAGGAGTCTTGAAACTTGGTCGTGGAGATTAATAATAACTAACAAGTGTTATTTTGGATTGAGGCACTAATTTTCTAAATGGATTTTAGCGCATTCTATAGTTGATGATGCATATGAACTTGAAAAGGAGTACCACTTTGCACCCTTAGAAGATTAAACAATAAGTTAAGATGGTATAATTCACTGATTTGAAGGTGTAGAATGAGAGTTTGTCATGCATTCAGTTCTCCTACAGCCATGTAGTTCATGGTTTGATAGAATAAAGTTTATTTGAAGTGTGTTTTAGGATATCTTTTGCAATTTTTTTATGACTTGAATTTTCAATTAAATACAACTTGAGAAATTGAATGAGCAAAACAATAGAAGGTTTGGTGATGCATCGAAGATTCAACAATTGCATCAAACTTTTCAAAAATAAGCGGAGCTCTCAAAAAATGTTATAAAGTAAGGCATGGCAAACATTGTGCCAAAAAGGTGGAGATAGGATATGGTTAAATCTTGAGAATGAACACGTGAAGGGGAAAGGGAGAAAATTAAAGCCAATACGATAGATATTTGCCATTCCAAGTGTTGAAAATGATTAATAGCAATGTGTACTAGCTCTGCTTGTCAACTTTTATTGAGACATATTCAATGTTGAATTTAAAGAATTTGAAATCATTTGAACCTTTCATGATCGATAAAGAACCATACAATATCGTATCTCTAATGGAAGATCTTATCATGACAATCACTCTCAAAAGAGACTACCTTGGAGAAGGAGACAACCACTAGAAAAGAAACTTGTACCATAGATCACATTGGGAGAAAAGGGAAAGTTTCAATAGTAAAAAATGGTATAGTTTGGAAACACGTAAATATGAGTTTTGTCATCTTTCTTAAGGTGAATAAGCATTGAAGATTATTACACATTATTTCTAATAATAAGATAGACATAATAGGACTTCTGTCCTTAAAGATTTGATGCTTGCCTTGAATTGTTAGGAGAATGGCTCATGGAAGTCTCAAGGGATCTTCAAGAATAATAAGAGTAATGAGTATAAGAGAGTTTAAGGGTGATAATGGATTTTCAAATAAATATGCTTGTTAATGAGCAAGAAAAAAGAAAAACAAGAAAAATGGAATCCAATAGGTGCCGTGCCCCCCTTTAGGGTGACTTATAGAGGTAAATTGTTGATGAAACCAATTGAGGGTGTTGCAAAATAGATTGATTAGCTTGCATGAAACTAAAGAAGCGACAAGAGTGACAGGAGCTTGGTGATGCTTATAAATGATTCAAGTAGGGAGAGATGATGATGAGGATGATGAGAGAAAAAGAGATGATGATAGTATGAGAGATAGTGAGAGGTGGTGGCTATGAGAAAGAGAGAGGTGATGATAATGATGATGAAAGAAATAATCATGATGAATACAATGATAATGATATATTTCTAAAACAATCATAAGTTGTAGTATTATTTTTATGTATTACTTAATCCACCTCATAGGATGTATAAAAGCACATACTTGGCTAAATCCCAGTAACAATATGCAATTAATAACAATCAGGGAGTTATGTCATGGTAAATCAAGTTTCTCTTTGATGATTGAATTGTCACATGCGATTTATGATTATACTTTAGATGTGTTTCACCCCTATGCTTGAGAATGAATCAAGAGATTTGGGTAAAATAATCTATGCCATCCAATCTTTAGACCACTATTGCCAACTATCATGATTTCAAATCTGGGATTGTTCAAGAAAAAAGTTGTTGCATTGATGAACCATCATGTTTCACCCAATGGAGGGCTAAATTGCTGATGGTGAAGATTAAGGTGTTTTGGAAGCTGTTGTTGGAGTGAAACCAGAGTGACCACATCCAGGCCTTTTTTAAAAACTCTTAAGTACTGTTTTCTTGTCACTGGCCTCTAAAGGGTGGTTGGATAGTGTTTGTTGGGTTTTAACAAGCATAAACGTCTTTTGAGTTCAAGTATAGCATCTTTTTTGAGTTCATATTACCTGTGCAATGGACACAAAATGATCCCATCCTTTTGTCAACTCTTCTCTTCCTCTTTACGTTTCCTCCCCCCCCCCCCCCCCCCCTTTCCTCTTTCCTGCAGCCATTAACCACAAGATAAGCATAATCTGCTGTTTTCTTCATGCAGCTATGATAGGTCTCTCCAGTGACACGATTTTCCCTCCAGCTAGTATAATACTCTCCAGCAGCCATAGCGAGGCCTTTGTAGCAGTTTATCGTACTTCTTCTGCTGTTTTAGCTGGAAAATAACCCTATTGAAGCTGTTCTGAGACTCTTTGAGGTTTATTGGAGGCTAAAAAATTGAAAGGTTAAGGTGAAGGTTGTAAAAAGTGTTAAGCTTTATAGTTGGGTTGTCCAAACGAACAGCATGGATGCTCCAAGTTCCTACCTTCTGCAGCTTTGGAGAATCCATTCCACTTGGAAATTATATATATTACAGAATTAACGATGCTGTGGTTTTACTTTGCTTGGCATCAACACTGCCGCTTGAGTTTACTGGCAAAAATTTCCTTCAATACACCTAGGGTCAATTAGGTTGCCATGGACCTGATATAGTTGGTAAGTGCTAATTCATGGAGGAGTTCTGACTAACTAATTTATTTCAGCTTATAAAACTTGATTCAATTGATTTGGATGTTCCATGGTTGGAAATTGTTGTCTTCAGTTTCTAGTGTTGTTCTGCTTTGAAACACAAATAAATAGTTTTGAGAAATTTGTATTGTTCTTCAATGAGCATGGACAACCTAATATTATTCTTTAGTCTGAGTACCTTGGGAATTAGTACCAATCCATCTATTTGAAAAGCAATTCAACCGCTAATTCTGATATGTTTTTGTGAAGATTTGGATTTCTATAGGTTTTTGCTCTAAGAGAAGCTGGGAATTCGGCAGAAAATGCAACAGCCTATGTTAGCCTTGAACCATGCAATCATCATGGAAGGACCCCTCCCTGCACTGAAGCATTAATTAGAGCAAAAGTTAAGCAAGTTGTTGTTGGCATGGTGGATCCAAATCCAATTGTTGCTTCAAAAGGAGTGGAAAGGCTGAAAGAGTCCGGTATTGATGTTGTTGTTGGTGTGGAGGAATTGCTGTGCCAGAAACTAAATGAGGCTTATATACATCGAATGCGTACAGGAAATCCATTTGTGGTTTTAAGGTAAAGCATGAACTTCTTACTGTTTTATGGTTAATGAATGGTTGTACAATATTTTTCTGATTTGGGGAATGCATGTCCATAGCACCTAATGTGTATGTAATTATCCATATAACACCTAAAATTTGAGTATTATCTTCATTCTGCTTAATTTGCATGTAGCATGCGTTTATCAACCAAAACAAAGTTTGTTTACAAGAATTCATATCAATATTGTTATTTCTGATATAAGTGCCCTATGTTTTAAAGTAATTAATGAGATTATAGGTGGAAAATTCAATTTGAATATCTTTTGCAATTTTAAAAGATTTCATTGGGAAAAATCTACATCATTGCAGAGGTGGAATAATTGGTTTAAGGGAAAGAAGCTTTATGATGGTCATTTCTAGTATTTCAATCATTCCACACTCTAGCTTTTTGTTGGCACTCGTCTTGCTAACTCCTTTATGTTTTTTCTTCCTTCCAAGTTTTGGCAGCGCATTGTGATATTTCATTTTAGCTAAAGAGCAAATTATATCTTTTGTAGGGGAAAGCACATTATAATGAACTTATGCACTGCTTATCTATACTTGGTACGTCTCTCATCTTCATGTTTTGTGGGAAGAGGAATGGGAATTGTCATTGAGGAAACAGAACTAACAAAGCTGTATTTGAAATATTATACTTAAATTGAACAGCACAAACTTTTAAATGATATTGAACCAATCAACCATAAAGTTAATAGAAATATCGATATGATATCATGCACATGCCCATTTGCATAGATTCATGCATTCTTGATATGTGCCAAATACTCCTAGTATAGACTGACAAATGACTTAATAAGATGTAATGAATCTTTTCAGTTAACGGGTATATGTTGCAAGGGATGTGTTAGCTGATATGAGAAGTGTTTTGTCTTTACAAAATGATATGCAAACTTAGAACAATATTATTAGCAAAATTTTAGGGATTCAATTTTTGAAATTACTGATTTGACCTAATAGTTAAGTATTACAACCTAATGGTATATGCAAAAATCCAGTTTTGGAACTAGCATTAGAAATAGTGCTGTGAATGCTGTAGAATACGTACATTAAGAGTACTTGATGTTCATTCAAGCCCGAAGAGTCATTCATTACATGTGCAATTTACAATAAGAGCATGGGTGATGGGACAACGGGAAAATGGGAATCAGCTTGATGAAAGAAAGACTCATTGACTTTTTTCTGTTATGAATGGTTTCAGCAGATCGCTTTCTGGGTTTTATTATCATAATTTTCTTCTGTTTCCACAGGAATTGTCCAGACAACATCACCCTGATCGACATAAGTCTGTTTGTATCTATCTCCCTCTAATCCATCCATCTCCTTAGGGGTAGAAATAGAGAGGTGATGAGGGGTCTTCTTTCCCTTGTGGGGAGGCAATAAGTTAATTCATGAGGATACCTTGAGATTGCAGGGCTCAATTGATTAGAATTAGATAAGTCGAACAATACATAACATTCTACAGAGATGAAGCTACATCATGTTAGTGTTGGAAAGTTCGATATAGGACGGTCCAACCACATCATTATTTGCAAATTGTTCATCGCGAGTTGATGAATAGTCGATTCCACTTGAGAATTTTTCATCAAAGTGTAATGGTATTCCCATAGTGTATTGGTTCAGTGATTACATTTTTTTTTCCATCGCCTGAGCTTCTATGTGTGCTTGAGAGCATCCATCTAATTATCATGTTACTTGATGTCAGTATTAGCGAAGTTCATCATTTTTTTCATTGAGAATTGAACTTGATTGCAGATACTCCCTCACAATGAACGGTAGAATTTCAAGTCATCTTGGTAAAGCGGCTCATGAACCAGGTGGATACTACTCCAAACTCCTGCAAGAGTATGATGGCATTTTGGTTTCTGGCGACTGTTTAAGCAGAACAACCTCTGCTGAAACTGGAGCTAACCAGCCTTTACAAATTATCATAGCAAACAACATGAATTCGTTGCATCTTCCCATCACCACAATTGAATCAGCATCTCGGTTTGTAATCATTTCGGATAAAGAGATCGAGGTTAAACCAAGTTCGGAGAAGGTCGAAACCATGGTGATTAAACCATTGAAACTAAAGACCATCTTAGATCACTGCAGATACCTGGGACTGTGCAGCATTGTGGTTGATCTCAGGGAGGAACATGGGGCTATCACAGAGCTACTTGGAGGATGTCTCGAGGAGGGCTTGGTGCAGAAAGCTGTGGTGGAAGTCTGCCCAGTTTGGGACGAGAGCAGAGAGGAGTATCTTCCTTCAGTTGGTGTGGAAACAAGGATACTTAAGGATCTGCGTTCGTATGTTACGAATGGGAGTGTATTGATTGAAGGATATGTTTCGTAGTTATGATGGGTTGAATTGCTTTGATTCGTGGAAGCCTTTTGTTGAAGCTAATGTTGCTTGGTAAACGATATTTGTTTGGTTTTGGTTAGTTTAGATAAAGATTTATGATCACTTATACATTAAATCTGAGCCAATTTGATACTTCGATGATGTTAAAG
Organism: Vanilla planifolia; assembly: GCA_023846275.1. Classification (NCBI taxonomy): domain Eukaryota; kingdom Viridiplantae; phylum Streptophyta; class Magnoliopsida; order Asparagales; family Orchidaceae; genus Vanilla; species Vanilla planifolia. The sequence continues at coordinate 38,126,441 of CM043870.1, read as the reverse complement.
GAGTGGAAAGTAAGAGAGCATTTCACAAAATCCATATATGAATAAATAATTTTACATTATAAAGTGGGTAATATTAATATGATTTTTTTTTGGTGTTGGATTGTTGAATGATGCAGCGGTCGAGAACGAGATAAGGGTCAAGCTATCTCACCGTCGTTCCCGCCCCGAGCCGCATTACATACGCACGCTTCCCTATTTTTGGATATAATTATCTATTTTGTTAACCATTTTCTCTAGTTTCTGAGAGTTTGCCGTTCTCTATTTTTTTTCTTGAGAAACCCTGCTTTTCATCTGTTTTCGATGGAGAAGCAACAAAACTACGAGGCGTTGCAACGCATCTCAAGGATCACAGCTCATCTCGCCCCTTTCACTTCTCAGGTTTTTCCCATATGCCTTTCTTGTTTTTAAAAAGATAATTTTTTTTTTTTTTTTTTTTTTTTTTTTGTTGAGGATTGCTCGTTTTTGTTCTCTACCCTCTTTGATTTCCCTTGAGGGGATCCTGGAGCGGAAGTAGGTGACATGTTGCTTTCTTGCACAGAGGTTTTCTTTTGGCTCTGGGCAGTTAAAGTTTGATCGATGGAATGAGGTTCTTTATGTGGAGAAGTCTAGATTCACGTTTTTTGCCTAAATCGCTTGTTCGATTTCTCTTGTCATGTCATGGTGGCTGAAATATATGCTGAATTGTAACTTGTGTTTTGATAATAACGTATTTAAGTGATCGTTTTTTTTTTTTTTTTGGCGAATTGAAGATGGAAGAGGCTGATTTGCTTCGTGGCTCGGTCTGCCGCTCGAAGGGAGGTTCTTCTGGATTCAAGGTCGCGATTTTGGGTGCTGCAGGGGGAATAGGACAACCTCTTTCACTGTTGATGAAGATGAACCCCCTTGTTTCGGTCCTCCATCTCTACGATGTTGTAAACACCCCTGGAGTCACTGCTGATGTCAGTCACATGAACACTGGTGCTGTGGTAATTTACATATGTTCATTCCTTAGCTATTTGTTATTTGTTTTCCTTCAATTTTTTTCTAATGTCAATCGTAACTTGGCTTTACTATGCTGAAACATTGTACCTTTGTATCCATCTCATAGTGGCTAAAACAGGTTTTGTCTCAAAATTCATCTCCACACACACACACATAGGATTTTTGCAGAGTTTAGAATCGTTCTCATCTTTTTTAACATGGGACTATCCATTCTTATATTCTACACTTAGATACCTTTCAAGAGTTATAACATGACTAGTGTCTTTTTCATTTGGCAACACTCATTTCCCTCTTTGGTTTAGTATGTTACATAAAGTCCCTGATGATGGCTGATGTTGAATGGTGTAATTAAAGTTCTTGATATTTGATTCACAGTGGTGGAAATCACTTGCCTTATTTTTGTTTCAAAGTGCTAATTTGTCGTTTGGTTGTTGACCTGCATTTTGTAAGTCAAGAACAATCATTAATTGAGGTATTTTTGGTCGATGTGTTTCTTATTTGTATTACTGCTAGAGAATACATGATGTTTGCAGAAATAAGCAGGAATTTTGTGAACTGAACCTGAAAAATCAAAATGGTGCTATTTTGTTTTATCTGTTGCATATCTTGTTATCGCAAACATCTGCTATCATTTTAGTAATTTCGTTTTTTCATCTTTCTTCTCATTATATATAGATTTAAGGATTACAGATGTATAGATATCAAAGAGATCGGTGTTTTTATTTGGTTTTAGTACATTACAAATGCTTTGTTGTGATACACTCCCTGGTTTTAACAGGTGCGTGGGTTTTTAGGACAGCAGCAATTGGAGAGTGCACTCTCAGGAATGGACCTTGTCATCATTCCCGCTGGAGTTCCAAGAAAGCCTGGAATGACTAGGGATGACTTGTTTAATATCAATGCGGGAATTGTTAGGACTCTCTGTGAGGGAATTTCTAAGTCTTGTCCCCATGCCATCGTGAACTTGATCAGCAATCCAGTGAACTCAACTGTACCAATAGCAGCTGAGGTTTTTAAGAAAATGGGTATGTATGAACCAAAGCGTCTATTGGGGGTAACAACTTTGGATGTTGTGAGAGCCAACACATTTGTGGTATGTATGCAGTTAGTGAATGAATTCTTTTGGCAACATTTATTGAAAAAAATGCCTCAAATATATACTTTTCATAATGTTGAAACTTAAAGCATTACCACTTTGCTATTAAAATGATTTTTAAATTTTTAATTAATTTGAAGTTATTGTTAGTTCTAGCTTTTGGTTGTTTATTATGGTTGATTGATCATATGATTAATATAATTTGAGGGATTCTTAGTAGTCTATTTTGTGGAAATCTCAGGCAGAAGTTCTGGGACTTGACCCAAGAGAGGTTAATGTTCCTGTAGTTGGTGGTCATGCAGGTGTTACTATACTGCCTTTGTTGTCACAGGTCTATTGGTTTTTTATCTTTTGTTTGAGCTTATTGTTTCTTTTAAACTGCATTACCAAAGTTTCTATATTTATAGAACTTTTTTAGTTAAGAATTTTTCTAGGGCTTGAAGTACCTTTTAATATGCAGGTGAAACCTCCCTGCTCATTTACCACAGAGGAAATAAGTTATCTGACTGAGCGAATACAGAATGGTGGAACGGAAGTTGTCGAGGTAAAATAAGTGTCTTGGGATCAAACATCAGTTTATTGACTGGCCAATGAATGTTTAATACAGATTTTGAATTTGTCATTTAGTTAAGAATTTTTTGTGGTATGCACGAAAAAATATGCTTTTGTTCAGTGCAAAAATGTATGTAGCGTTATATTGAAAGTTGTGTAGTGTTGGAACTTTAAATTGTTATTATAAAACATGTGTATGATTAAAGAGTTTTGTTAATAATTTCTAATTCAAGAAATTTGTCAAATAATAAAGAGTTTTGTTACTTTTAATCTAATATCAAATAAGAATCACATCTAAATTTTGACAAAAATTGATTTTTTTATTTCCCTTTTTCCTTTATTCCTATAAATGATTGTCTTTATATTTTCAATCATGCGATATTATGAAGGCCTATTCTTGAAGTGTCAAATTAGTATTTAGTAAATATTAAATACGTATGAGATAGTATCTATTTATTTGATGTTATTTATTTTTTAAATCCAATACATTTTGGGTAATTAACTAGTATGAAATAATATATTTATATCCATATTCAAGTCTTAAAAAGTTTAAAAATTTTGTAGTTATTCAAACAAGTGAATGCTACTTATAAGATCAACTTTCTAGGTTGATGAGTTCATATGATGTTTGAATGGACTCAAATGTTAGCCCATTGTCACTCTAATTCTTTCAACAAATGGCCTGAAAAAATATGATTTTGATTCGAGTTATTCGTGTGGTTTGTGGCTTTTATCGCTTTTTGAACTAATTCATGATGCCTTAATGTGAATGAGTGGGTCTTGGTGTACATGCTATCTAATGATGTGTTTCTCTTGAACATGATTCAAATGACCTATGTATGGTTACCATAAAGGTGGAACAATTAGAGTATCTCAAAAAAGGAGATTCATAGTGAAAAGAGAATTAACAATATGAATGAAACTTTCATTTAAGAAGAGAATGATTTTTTAATACAATTGAACGTAAGATTAATCCCAAATTTAAAATCGAACATAGTATTATAATGGCAATTGGGCATAACCATAGGTTAGTAGTCGTAGCCCTTTTAAAATTTTTTGCCAAAGGAAGTTGATAGTGTTCTACCAAATATATAGATGGAGATGCATAAAAACCATGCTTCATTAAATGTGACATAAACCTCAACTTGTTTTGAGAATTCACATACTAGCACCAAAGGCAACTTAGTAAATAATTGTGAGATTGTAATAGCACATCTTTGCAAGCTAAAATGAGAAAGTAACTCTGCCGAATATGCATAATTTTCTTTTGGAACTTATTTTAGCTTACACTTGAAGACCATGTTACCATTAAAATAATCATCTCTGACAATTGAATGAGAACAGCTTTCATGAGATTCTGATGTGATAGTTATAAACTCTCAATTTATGAAATGCCTATGTTTATTTTGTTGTTGATGAGTTATAGTTCATGTGGTTTTGATCTTGTCTTCTATGGTCGGAATCTGTCTTCTTCCTATATTTTTTTTTCATAAAATTAGAAGTTTTGCAAAATTAAAATTGTTAAGCTACTTTGCTCATGATAAGCCTTAAAATTGTTGTCTTAGCTCATAATTCCTTTCTATATTATGTAAGTGTTAAAAAAAGGTCCATCACTGGCTGCTGCTTTGACATCCTTGAAATAACAGTTGGAACTTAAGTTGGGAAAATTGCTATATGAAAACAGGAAACGATCGGACCCAAAAAGTTTTATGTACGCAAGCTTACCTTGCATTCTTGTAAGAGATTATTTCTAAGACTTGAAATTGTGACCTTTAAGTTGCATGACAATAACTTCACTTCTATCCATGGCTCTCTATATTCAAATAGATGTTTTGTTTCTGGTGAACATGTTATGCATCTGTCTTCACATTCCATTTGTGTTCCAGTATTAGTTGTTGAATCCAACAGTTTAATGGCTACCTGACTTTGTAGTAGATCATGAATTCCCTGTAGTTTTTTATATATGTTCCTTTGTGGGCGTCTAATTGATAATGTAGTTCTCTAATACTATTTATGCATAACACATTTATGAATAGTGTTCTAATGGAAGTTCAATGTTTGCAGGCAAAAGCTGGAGCTGGTTCTGCAACACTATCCATGGTCAGTCTTAATTTGTTTGTTTGATTAGTAATGCTTTCTGCTAGAATGTTAACTTGTACTTTTTTTTGGGTCCTTTGCTCATTGCAGGCATTTGCTGCAGCTAAATTTGCAGATGCATGCTTGCGGGGATTGCGAGGTGATGCCGACGTTGTAGAATGTTCGTTTGTTGCTTCGGAAGTAAGTTGCATTCCTTAGAGATTTCTTACTCACCATGTTCCTAATTCTACTTTCTTTTGTTGTATTGAATGTGCCCTGAACTTGCACAGGTTACAGAATTGCCCTTTTTTGCTTCGAAAGTGCGGTTAGGCCGAATGGGTATCGAAGAAATCTTTTCTCTTGGACCTCTGTCCGAGTTTGAAAGGTGAATTGAGAGCAAGTGAAAAGCCTTAATGGTTTTTTCAAAGCTCTTCTAAAACAATGTTTTGAGAGTTAATATTGGATAAACTAGATTAAATTCACCCCTGTCAACGTTTTTACTGCTCTGTTTTTAGACGTTTAAACTGTTCTTTTTATGTTTCAGGTCTGGACTAGAGAAGGCAAAGAAAGAATTGGCTCAAAGCATTGATAAGGGTATTCGTTTTATTAGGAAGTGAGGTAAGGTTTTCTTGCAAAAAGGATACAACATATGTTAGTATTGCACCTGAGGAGAAACTTCTCCAATACTTGCTTTAATGGAATAGTGTTTTATAGAAGGTTCATGAGATATTTGGATTTCTTTCTCAGAATTTACTCCCCAGAATATCTACTTGATTATTTAATGTTGATTAATTAAATAAAATCATTTTCTTATGTTCACCCAAATAATATTTTTTTTTATTAATTTGAGAATTTTAAGTTTTTCGATACGTTTTTGTTTTATGTTAATTTATTTTGTCTATAAGCAATAGAGTTAGCAGAGTATGATTACTGTTACTCTTTTATTTTTGTTCATTGAAGTGAAGTAGGCCTGATGTGAGTGAACAAATAAAAAAAATGATTAAAGTATCAATAGTTTTTAATCCATGAGGATTTGATGCTATTTATTTTATTATGTCGTAATTCTATCCTTTCATAGAACTATAGAGGTTTTAGATTATTTTGTTGGAAACCTTTCTTAGCAGGTAAGCTAAAAGATTAGTTTCAATGAATTTTATTTTCTTTTAGTATATTTTATAAAAATCTTTCAAAAATAAAAAATCAAAGAAATCTGTAGAGCATAGTTATTTTGATTCATTCTTCCTCTTCTTTAATAAGTAAAGGAGAAAAAGGACAAAAAAAAAAAAAAAAAAAAAGGTTATTATATAGCTGAAATCTATTTCATGCTCCAACTATTAAACTTTGGGAGCTCCATTGTTGATCCTTGTGTGTTTGCTTGTTATTATGAAGGATAGGTTTTGTGTGTGAGAGAGAGAGAGAATAATTCCATAACAATCAAAATGTAGAAGTAAATTCTCTTGGAGTTATAAATTATGTGACATGTTAATAGGTTTGTGAATATGAGTGTGAGAAATCAACGATTTGGTGAATAATGTTTTTAGAAACATAACTTTTTCATATCATTATCATCACAATCATCTTCTTCTACTTCTTATTTTTCGTATTTTTTGTATTTTTTGTATTTTTCATCCTTTTTCTTCTTCGTTTTATTCTTCTTCTACTATGACTATTATTATTATTACAACTACTACTATAATAACTATTATTACTATCATGACTATTACGACTATTACTACTGCTATTACTATGACTACTATTACTATTACTATTAGTATTACAAATACTACTACTCAAATGCTACTACTATGACTACCATTACCATTATTACAATATTGCTACTACAACTACGACTACTACTATGATTCCTACCATGACTACTATTACTATTATTACTACTATGACTACTATTACTATTATTAAGGTTACTACTATGGCTATGACTATAATTATGACTAAGACTACTACTATTTACTACTACTATTGCTACTACTATTATGACTACTACTACATAACTACTACTATTACTATTATTATTATTATTATTATAACTACTACAGCTATTACTATGACTATTATTATTACTATGACTACTATTATTATTACGATTACTACTAGTATGACTACTACTATGATTTTTACTATAACTATTACTACGGCTACTACTATTACTATTAGTACTACTAGTACTACTATGACTAATACTAAGATTACTAGTACTATGACTACTACTTTTATGACGACGACTACTACTGTTGTTATTATGGCTACTACTACTACTACGATTACTACTACTATTATTACTTCTACTATAGTTACTACTACTATGATGACGACAACTATTACTGTGACTACTACTACTACTTTTACTACTACTACAACAACTACTATAATTATTTCTACTACTATGACTACTACAACTACTAGTATTATTATGATGACTACTACTACTATGACTACTATTACAACTACTACTATGACTACTACTATAACTACTACTATAACTACTACTATTATTGCAATTACTATTTTTACAACTACGACTATTGCTTCTACTATTACTACTACAACGACTACTAATACTATAATGATAACGACTATTACTACTACTATTACCATTACTATTATTATTATTATTACTACTATTGTTGCTACTACAACTATTACTATTATTATTATTACTATTGCTGCAACTACTACTACTACAACAATGATGGTGATGAAGACCATGATGACGTCGACAACGATGATGGCAATGGCAGTTGCGATGGTTGTTGTTATTGCTATTATTACTTTTTTTCTTCTCCTTCTACTCCTTCCTTTTCTTCTTCTTATTCCACTTCTTTTTCTTCATTTTCTTTTTCATGCACAAAGGCCTAACACATCTAAAGTACTATCATGAATAACATATGATAATTTGATCATCACAGAGAAATATGATTTATTATGATTAACTCCTTGATTATTATTCACTGCATTTTCTATCTTGATTAAATCAAGGCTCTGTTATACATCTTATATGGTAACTTAGGTAAACATTTTACTCAAAAGTGATATCATGACTTATGATTGTCTGTCATCGTCTTTATCATCACCCCTCTCTTTCTTATAGTCATCATCTCTCACTATCTCTCATTATCATCATCATCTCTTTTTTTCCCATAATCATTATCAACATCTCTCCTTTAGAATAATTTATAATCACTATTTTAATTTCCAAGCTCTTATCGTCTCATTGCTTCTTTAGTTTCTTGCTTCTAAAGCTAAACAATCTGTCCCATAACTCTTTCAATTGGTTTCATTAACAATTTTCCTATATCTACCTTAAAGGGAGCATAGAACAAATTGGATTTCATTTCTTATTTTTCTTTTTTTTTTCTTACTTATTATGAGCATATTTATTTGACGATCCATAGCCACCCTTAAACTCTCTTATAATCATTACTCTTATTATTCTTGTGGATTCCTTGAGATTTCCATGAGCTATTCTTCTAACCATTTAAGGCGAGCATCAAATCATGCATCCTTTGTTTATGGACTTTAAGTCCCATTGATTCTATATTATTAATAAAAATATTGTTCATTGATCTTCAATGCTCATTCATGTCAAGAAAGATAAGGAAACTTATATTTTTATATTTCCAAACAATACCACTTTTTGCTATTGAAACTTTCCCTTTTCTCATAATATGATCTATGGTGCTAGTTCGTTTCCTAGTGGATGTCTCTTTCTCCAAGAGATGGTCTCTTTTGAGAGTGGCTGTTAATTTCTCTTGATAATATATTTCATTAGAGATAATAACTCACATGGTTTTTTGTCAGTCATGAAGGTTCAAATGATTTTAGATTCTTTACATTTACTATTAAATATATCTATATAAAAGATCACAAGTAGAATTGCTACATGTTGTTATTAATCTTTTTTTGCACTTAGAATGGCCAATATTGTATTCACTTAAGTTTTCTCCTATCTCCCTTCATGTGTTCATTCTCCCATCTCACTTCATGCACTCATTCTAGAAATGTAATCACATCTTATCTCTACCTTCTATTTTTCATAGTGTTTGCCATATCTTTCTTTATAGCATTTTATTAGAGGTCCAATTATTTTTTGATAATTTGATGCAATTGTTGGATGACTTTGATGTATTACTAAGCCTTTTAATATTTTGAATCTTTGAAGTTGTATTTAGTTGAGGCTTCAAGTCAAAGAAAATTTGCAAAACAAATCCTAAAATGTACTTCAAATGAACTTTAGTCTATTGAACTATGAACTAATCAATTGTAGGAGAACTAGATGCACTCTCATTCTATGTCTTTAGATGTTGAGAATTATATCATTTCAACTTATTGTCTAGTCTTCCAAGGGTGCAAAGTATTAATCCTCTTCAAGTTCATATGCATCATCAACTATAGAATGTACCAAAATCCATTAAAAAAAAGTGTCTTAATTTAGAACAACACTTGTTAGTTTTTATTAATCCTCTCTGACTCAGTTTCAAGACCCTTACCAATAGAATAAGATTACGTGAATACTATCTTTTATTTTTTTTCTTCAATTCCAAAAGGTTATTTTATCCATATGCTCATACTAATAAACATAGAATGAAATATTTGCAACAATGATTAAAACTACTTAGTTTCCCAAAATCAATGCTAATCTCATCATTGTGAGGATTCTAAATCTCCAAATGTAGCATAAATCGATTTGTCTCTAACAATTGTAGGTTTTATATCTCTTGACTTAATAGCCTTCAAGACTTCACCACTTTTAGGTAGGCATCAAGACCCTTGAATCATCAAAAGGTCCTCAAGTCTGCTCTTGTAGATAACTAAATAACTTGCTTCTAGTTTAAGGTAACGAGCAAACTTAGGTTGAGCTTTGTCATCTTTTATAGCCTTCCATACTGTTCAATCATCGTAGCTCGAGGTATAGGGGATGATCCTCAAGTGCTAAAGATGTTTCACAAACCTAAAATAGTCTTCTAGATTTCTTCAATTCCTTCACAATACCTTCATATTCTTGACTTTTGATAGTTCATTGCCTCTCAAGATATATCCTATTGGCCTTGAGACAACATTATTTAAATTCTTTTAGATCTCTATACCTACACAGTAGGTGTCAACTCTCCCCAAGTCATTCTTTTAACCATTCAAAGTGAGTATTAGATCAATTGACATTCAATTTAAAAAGTATAAAAGTAATTCATTTGAACCTAAGAGTTTCAATAATGACATCTTTGAGATTACAATTAAGCATAAGAAAAGCAAAAATTCTTAAGACTTATGTGGGAAAAGATGACATCAATAAGGAAATAGAGTTAGCCTAAGGAGCTACTCTTTCTTCATATTCCAACCTCCATTAAAGGCCTTCTCCTTGACCCAATCATGGCTTGCCTCAAGACTTAGCCTACTCCCAACAATGCCACTCTATTATTGCCTTTAGTCAAAGCAATCATATTAGGAAATAATTTGATTGTGACTAAAACTTCTTTAGGGTTGATAAACCTATGTACTACCATTTTTAGGTCTAGGCCAGGCATCCTGATACAAATGAAGCCAAGCAAGTCAACTAGTTCAGTGACCAGGCCTTCTCCTTAATAGTTTCAAAAAGGAATTTGAACTTCGATTGGCTTTGTGTGAAAAAGGCCAACAACTAGGAGCATAAGAACTCAATTAATTTCTCGTCTCTCTATCCTTAATTGAACTCTTGTCGAACCTCTCATTTTAAGGATAGTCTGACCACTAATGCAATCCACTCAAGCAGCTTAGTTTGCATTTTGAAACCTGAATATCAAAGTGTTGCATGAAACATAGTGGATTTCTTTCAATTTAGTGGTATGATTGCCCAATGGAAGCCCTTAAGCACTTGATTCTAACATACTTCTATAACATAACAAATTTTGCATGCAAATTTCTAAATGATAGAATTCCTAGCAAATAGATTGTTCAAAATTCCTACAATGTCATGATTGTATAACCCAATGACTATTTACTAAACTAAAAGGTCCACAAACCCATTATAATAAGTGTTTGAATCCCAAAGGCCATGGGTGTGTACAATCTTTACTATTTCTACAATCTTTTTCGCATCAACTTGGTGGGTGTTGTAGTAGACTCGAGCCTCACTTAATATGTGACATGCTAATGAAGTAATTTGTGCTAAGCTAATGCAGAAGAGAGAGGGTGAATTATGCTTTTAATATTTTTGTTATTTTAAAAATTTTTCTTAAATTAAAATTTGATAATTATAAAATTATTGAATAATAAATTTTTAAAATAAAAAAGTAAAAAGAAAATAAAATTTTTATGATTTTAAAGTGTTTTTTAATAAAACATTTCATGTTTGATAAAAATAATTTTAGAAATTTTTATATATGTTTTTTAATTAAATATTATTTAATAAAAAATATCATAAATTACATAATAACAAAAAAAATAAAAGTGAAAAGTTTTTAGATGATTCATCTTAACCCATGCCTACATCCACCATAGTTAACCCGATCAGGATTCTACTAACAAAACCACTCTATTTTACCATAGCATGCAGATGTAACCTTTACAAACCACACCTTTTTGTTGCAACAGGTAGGGTTTCATCGACATACTTTCCATTACAAAAGTATTCAATATTGAAGCACGATATAAAAGAATAATTAATCACAATATTCTATTATTCACTTGTAAAAGCATGTATGGCACAAATCTATGTATTATGAAGTTGAAATATGAATATAATTATAAAACTATTTGTAATACCTAAATAACTTAGTTTTAAAATATTAAATCAAAAGGTTTATCAATATGCATTAATGTTATTAAAAAAATCAACAAAGATTTTTTATGCTAATAAATTACTTCTAACTCTAAGACTCATTTATTTATATTTGAATATTTCATATTAAAATAAATTTTTTTAATGGCTAGGAACAATCTCAAAATATCTGTCAGCATTTCAGCACTCAAAACAAACATAAATAGCTTTCTAGAATGCTGATTAAGAGTGGGAACAACGATCATCGTCTGATTTGGGTGGATGAAACAGCAGCTGCCTGATCAAAATGTAGAATAAAGGGTTTAGATTTAATTCAAATAGGATTTGATCTAGGCTGTTAGATTTTGCATGCTAGAGGGATGATAATGATGCGTAGGAGTATTATTCACAAAGACAAAGACAATCATAATCGTTTGATTGATCTTTACAAATAGACAGTTAAATGAAATATACTATTTACAAATGTGAAAAAGATCTCAATAGTTTAATCAAATTTATGTATGGATAGTAGGATAAAAATTATTATTCAAAATGGTATAACTAATCTCATTCATTCTATCAAGCTTGTTAGATGAAAAATTAGATGAAATATATTGTTCACAAAAGTGGGCGTGATATGAATCGTTATATTGCAAAAACACATAATCAGATGGCATTGAGTTGTTTCAGCTTTGGATATAATAGGTGTTGAAATCTTAGTCCTACATGCTCTAATTTCTATGAATTTTCACGTTATAAGGGTTCCTCACGGGTTATAATTCAAGCTATTACATTTAGTTGGCTCCCCCTTGTGTGCTAAAAAATTCATCTTTGGGGCCACTATAGTACTTACAAGATTGTATGTTAAATAAGATAATGGGTTTGATCCAACCCATTGCATTACTCAACAATTCACAAGTCCGTTCTGACTTGTTATGCCTAAGTTGATTTATAAGTTATTTTCTAAATCAATTTAACCCAAGCTTATAAGGGTCTGATCGGGACTTGGTTATAACCCAACTCGATTCATTCTATCTCTTAATTCATAGCTCCCTAAGTCTTATTGCCTAATATTTTGGGCCACTTGACCTGAGCCTTTAGGCTTGGCTGTGTGTTGGGTTTTTTAGCCAAATTTTTTATTTTATTTCCTAAAACTATCTTTTATATATTTATTATTTTTAAAAATATTTTTGTAACTATTAAAATAGAAAAATTGTTTTACAATTACTAAAATACTAATGCATAAAAAATCAATATTAATACATGTGAATGAATAATATTATGTAACTTAATTGTATTATATGTAATCAAGTGATAGGAGAAACAATCAAACCAATAGATATTTTAGAAATGAACTTCCGATTGTTAGCTTTCTATCAAGAGTTTGATCAACGACTCTTTGATATGCCATTTAAACCACAATTAGAGCATAACCACCAATTTACTTATGGATTGCTCCACGAGACATCAAGTCAAAGTTCTCTAATTGATTGATTCTATGAGAACTTGAGATGGATGACCTAAAATACACTTGAAAAAATATTAGAAAAACTAATACAATGAGTTTGTTGTCATCAAACAATTGATGTCATGACTAAGGATGCAACAACTGGAACAACTTCATTCCGACACCTTGTCAAATCATTCAAGCTTGGTTAAAATTAGTTCAAGAACATGATAGTATTTTACGACAATTATCTAATACCCTTAAAATCAAATATTTTTCTTTGGCAATGCTCTTCTCTTTTATAGGCACTTAAGTTAGCTTGATCACTTCAGATGACCTTAAGGAATCCTCATGGTTGTTAGACAACTTTGATGATCCCTCTATTGTTGCAATTCTGATGGTCCTTAACTTCTTTTTCCTCGTGTATTTTAGACCATCAAGCTTTCCTATAATTTTAATCTTGAAGGATAGAAAAAAGTCTACCACATTAAATAACAACTATAATGAAATCACACACCATGCTTATTTGCTTTTACACTTATCATAGGGTGTCCTAGAAGAAATAATATATAAATTTATACTATATGTGATTGAATCATAATTCATGATAGCTTAGTACTATTTTATTCTTTATCTTTAATTTTGGCTTTTAATAGCTTTTTATATTCACTTGTCTAAAAAGTCTTTGTTTTAAGCCTGAGTCTCATAACCTACAAATTCTAAAACATTATATTTAAGCATTAACACTATAATTTGTGCATAAGTATCAAGGTTTCTTATGTTATCTAATTTTTCATGTCATAGAGTGATCAACTAATAAAAAATAAGAGAATGCCCATATAATAATCTTTTTTGAAGTCATAGATAGCTATAGATGTCATCAAATATATAAAAAAGATGGAAATATATAATCATACAAAAACATGTAGCACAAATCATATAAATGATGGTTACCTTTTCATTAATTAAGAGTATGGACGTATTAGAACACTATATATATATATATATATATATATATATATATATATATATATATATATATATATATATATATATATATATATATATATATATATATATATATATATATATATCTATATATAGTATACTTATTAGATAAGTTTCTCAATTTTTAGTGATGCTTAAAATTTATAAAGAGATGTGGATCCAAAATCAATAACATTATTCCCTATTTGCAAGAGAGATTTCTTCTTTCTTTATTATTATTCTCTAACATGTTTCATGAGTTTTTAATTTCCTTGTTCCTCATGATTATACATATAACACCCTAAAAAATATTGAAGATTTCTCTAATGCATAACCAATGTGGTTCTTCCAATTAATAGACATTTCATGATAAAAAAAATGGTCACTTTCTAGTTTTAACTTTTATTTTTTCTTATGTTTCCTCTAATCTTAACAATTGGATCAACAATGATCTACTGATCTATCATTTTTAGCTTCAATACACAAGAATTTTTATTTAAATCATGTCCAGGTCTTTGTGATGGTAAACAATTATTGACAAAAAATGTTATAGGTCATTGTTTTTTGAAAATCAAATATTTTCAAAAGTTTAAGATTTTCAAAAATTAGACTTATATTTCATTAATTTGTTGATCCAATCACAAATTATCATATGAGAAAAAATATAACAATGATGAACCTCTTAAAAATGAGACATGGTGATGATGATAGTTGTAACAATCTTCACTTTTATCCAAATTAGGATTAAAAGAATCTTAAAATCAAGTTAAAAAAATTATGATCATATATAATGAAATTTTATTTAAGTTAATTTATTAAAATATATTATTTTTATTAAAGAATATGTTATAAGTTTAAACTTAAATAAAAATATTATTGGAATATATCAATAAAAAATTATTTAAGATAATCTTAAAGATATTAAATTTATAATTTTTAATTACTTAAAAATAATTATAAATTCTTGAATAATTGGATATAATTGTAACTTTAAAATATCATATAAGATAGATTTATAATTTCTAAAATTTTAACTTAAGTCAAACTGATTAATAAATAACGAATCTACAAATAAAAGATGTCGATTTGAGTTAGTGTGAATTTATAATTTTTGAATTATGACGTAGAATAAAAAAATCAAAATAACTAAACACAAAATTTTAACTATTAAATTACAATGTGTTTATTGAAAATCTCATATTAAAAACTATGTGAATGAGATCTTCAGATTTCTCTCTGATAGTAACAATGTGAGTATATTAACTAAATTAATTTTTTTTAGTATTTTTCACTTTTCAAATCTAATTCAGTCAAGATCTTCAATGAATTTAGATGGTTAAAACTTACCAACTCTTTGTCGTGGCTTATAAATAAGTGAAGTTTGGATTATTCTAATAAGCCATCTTTTGGTCAAGAGAGGTGTTACCATGTCCACCGATAGGTTGTTATAAATTTGGGAAAGTCTCATCACTCTGCTCTAGGGAAAAATTTCGCACGTTTTGACGATCCATAATAACCAGACGATTACCTCGGCGCAAGGCTTCCCAGCCTTTGGATGAAACCCCTCGCCAACAATCTCTCCGTCCTTTAACTTAACGCAGCCCACCATCGGATTAAGGCCGGTAAATCCGATCGCTTTCCTGGCGAGCTCCTGACACCTCCTCATGTAAAACCCATCATCCATCTTTTCGCAAACGGAGCCGATCATCAAATTCGCTCTGATTTGGGTGGTATTAGGGACGGGAAGGTGATTTCCTTTCGTTGGATTTCTAAGGAAATGCTATTTGTGTGATAGGTTCCAAGAGTGCGACGATGGGACGGCAGAGATATCTGTAGGAGACGGAGCGGAGACGAGCCAAGTTGGAACCTTATGTCTGAGGAGCGAACAGAAAGACGAGATCTCTCGATTCGTTGCAAATCGCAAACCTAACTGTGGTCGGCTCTGGAAATGGAAGACGATCAATCAGAGGCAAACAAGCAATCAAAGGAAACACAAGATCTTGCAGCACATAAGAAGCACACGGAGATGCTCCAGCGCCTCTCTAATATGCACCACTCCCGTCTTCAGCAGACCGCCGCCCGGAGATCCGCCGCCGATTCATCATACCCCTCCTTCGAAACGGTTCAGTCGTTCCTTAGCCGCTTCTCCGACTCCAAGATCTCCGTCGAGGCCGATCTCCAACGCTGCCGCGCCCTTGCTGCCTCCGATCCTGATGCCAAACCTCAGATCAAGGCGGAGCTCGACAAGGTATCCGCATCCATAAGCGATCTCGAAAGGCTGGTCGCAGAGACGTCCTACTTCCTTCCTCCCTATGAGGTACGTTCCTCCCTCAAAACGATCGCGGGACTTAAGGAGATCCTTGACAAAGCTAATGCTGACATCTTGCCAAGGAAGAAGTTTTCCTTCAAGAGCAAGGCTTCCTCCAATAGGGACCACCCCTCCCCTTTGGTAAAAGAATTCGACGATCTTGTGGGGGTAAATACTGCGCCGCAATCCAAAATCGTTGTGACGGCCTCGCCGGGTTTCAGAAACAAACAGGGTGAGATTTTGGTAAAGACATTTAGTCCCGAAGAGCGCGATGGAGAATTCAGTCTCAACGATCTCGATTCCTGCGACGTATACCTCAAAGGGAGATTCAGAGCTTTGTTTATTCACCGCCTCAATAACTGCCATATCTTCGCTGGTCCGGTGTTGGGATCGATCCTCATAGAGAAGGTGAATGGTTGCTCGTTCATGCTTGCATCTCACCAGATCCGGATTCACGAAGCCGAGGAGTCTGATTTCTACCTTAGGGTACGAAGTAAACCCATCGTGGAAGATTGCAAAGGCGTAAGATTTGCACCTTATAGGATGTTCTACGAAGGGATTGAGAAGGACCTTAGGGATTCAGATCTTGAGGAGGAAACGGGAAACTGGGCTCATGTGCATGATTTCCGATGGCTCCGAGCTGTCCAGTCACCCAACTGGTGCGTAATACCCGATGAAGAACTCGTTGCTCTTAGAGATGTTTCAGACGTGAAGGGAAAAAGTTTTGATCAGGATTAGCCTTCTCCATTCCAGGCCCGTTGGAATGTCACTTTGCCTTTTAATATTTATTTCATTTGCTGCAGGGAAAGCAATAGCTAGACTTCTACGTTCCAATGTTTTCAACTGGTTCTTAATTCATGTGATGATTGTTAAAGCTGTGGCTTTAAGGTTCTATTGCTGCAACACTATATCATTTTACCTTCAAATTTGAAGTTAGCTCGATGAATAATAATTGATTATATATTGAGGCAACGAGTTTTCTGCACCACTGTTTGTAAACTCATTTCTTTTGCCACAAAAGCACAATGGCCTTTTTACTTAACGGATTGATCATTCATTTGTGAAAAATAGATGTTTTCATCAAGGATAATGAAGAATCAAAAGTTGAACCATATAAAAGACATTTAGCTGAAGTAACATTAAGTTTAAAAACTATTTATAAAAGACAGAAACCACAAGAGAAAGAGGTTATCAAGAACCAAAGAAAACATCATCAAGAAGTGTCTTCTTGCTTTGAAATATCACAAAATTACAATACAACAGATTTTATTGGGCAGTTTGCACAGCAAAACGTTTAACATCAAGTTTAACCAATGGATATCAGTTTACTTGGAGACACTAGTTTCAAGAGCCAACACACTAACGACTCCTTCCGATTCAAACTGCCTATCTGCAACAACCTTTGACATCCCAAACATCTACAAGAAAGACATCCATGGCAAATTAGAAGAGACTTGTATATATTTATTACATAAGCTTATAAAGTTTAACCCACTTTTTTAATGGTCTTCTGAAAGCAAGATTTGTGTTCATCCATTGAAGCATGGATGAACTCATCAATGTGATCCCTCAGATCCTCCAAGAAAGTTGCATCATCCGATTTCTTCTTTCGACAAGATGTATGGATTGGATTAACTGTTTGGTTTTGCTTAGCAGAGTCCGCTTTCTGGGCCTCCATTGTAAGAAGTGCAGGCAACTATAAAACGCATTAAGATCTGTATTATTCAAAAATAACCAATTAGTTATCCTAACATAATAAATTTAGTTCCATAATTAGAGAAACTGTAACGTGCCCTCAAATCTAAACAACCTTTCCTTACCAAGTTATATGAAAGAATGTTTTTACAAAGAAAACCACACAAGAAACATCAAATATAGGAGAAAATTTAGGGTTTCAAGACACCCATTTTGCAGTTGAATACAAACAAACCCTATGATTTCCAGAAAGAAGGTGGACCAAACTTTGATTCCAATATCGCTCCGAGAGCAAACTAAATGCATGGAAGTCAACTTCAATTCATCACTTTGCGTACTGATATCATTTTACTTCATTTATAACATAAGAAATGAATCAAGAAACCAACCAATGTATCCCGTATTGTATAGATTATGCAACCAATTATCAAACAGACATCAGCTCAAACATTGCACCTCAAGCAACCATACTGAAACCCAATTAAAACCAGAACTTACGAAGCACCACAATAACAAACACCATATTTTGTGAAATTTTGTGATAGAAGAGCGATCATAATGCTAGTTATCTTGCGTGAAGGCAAGGATCTAAGTGTTTGCTTTGCATAGTTTCTTCTGGTGTCCATCAAAGATTATTTCTCTGTTTATTCCATCAAAAAATGCTTGAGTTGCGGTAGAGCTCAAACTATTTAGAAATATGTTTACCATTGATAATGCGTTTTCATCATCAAAAAATGTATGTCAATCATCATTTTGCAATTAAAAGACTAAGGTCTCTATCATTGACATGCATATAAGCTCAACTGTTAAAAAGTTGAGTTATTACCAAGTTCCTAAAGATCAAAAACTCATATATTATTCAAGTTATATTCTTAAATTATTTCCAAAAAAAATTACATCTACAAAAAATTAGAACTTCGCCCAAAAAGCTTAAATCTTAGTCAATTTTTGAACCAATAACTTGATTTTCTATCCTCTTTGAATTGATTGTACAAATCACACTTACAATATCGATAAACTGCAGCTAGTTGACAACCATAAGTTCCCTTGACTAACATGCAAGCCAGTATATTAATACTTTGCCCCCATCATATTCATCTATCAATTCTTGCTCACATACTATTACAGTTATCTCCTTACATTATTTAAAAAAAAATTATATCTTAAAAAAAAGTACTTTATATAGAAGCTTAAATCTAAAGTGCAAATTTTTTAATGAAAACGTTGCTCACAATTTTGAAAAACAATAACTTGGTTTTTCCATCCTCTTTGAATTGAGTGTACAAAACACGCCTACATATCAACAAACTATGGCTAGTCAACATCCCTAAGCTTCCTTCACTAACATCCAAAACACTATATCAGTACTCTGCTCCCACCATAGTCCACCCACTATTTATTTCACTAACGGTAACATCACCACCACTTTTCTGATAAGAAGTTTAAAATTCTAACAACATCAAAGTTCACCAAGCTCACCATCACACCATAGTGAGCTTACTTCCTCTAGCCTTCCACATCGGTTAGGTAAAGTGTTAACAAAATACTTTTTCTACCTCAAATTAGTATCAAAACCAGTTTCCTTTTTTGTTCTAAGTAACAAATGATCCTTTCTTCCTTACCTTCATCAGCCACACACAAGTCAATTCAAGAGCTTTGGAGATGAGTTAGAAAAGGAAGATCGGGCTATACTTTTGATGGCCAAAAGGTACTATGAATAATAATATAAAGAATGATAACATCAAGAAGGCATTCTTTGAGGAAGCTACACTAAAACCCATGCAATTAGACAAAAGTAATTTCATAAATGTTACAAAATAACAAATCAGCTAAAGATTCAAATAGTAACTCGCCAAGCACAAGTGACTTGCAAAATAGACAATGACATAGAAATTTAAATTAAAGTCATACCACAAGTATGAGTAATTTATACAAAATTAATCCCAAGCCAACTCCTATATGACATAAATATGTAGTTGGTTAGACATCATCAAGGTTTATCCATATCTCAAAACAATAAATTAGAGATTTGGGAAAATAATAGATCCGTGGGATCCCAAATGAATTGGTTTGTTGTCAAACGGTTTTCTTTTGTGTAAGATCTATTTGGTATTTGGTACTCCATCTCCGAGTCATTCTCGAGAAGCTCATCCTCTTTCTCTTTATCTTGATGATAAAGAGAAATGTTATCTTGAGGAAAAAGAGAAATGTTATCTTGAGGATAAATGCTCGGAAGCTCATCCTCATCCTCTTTATCTTGATGATAAATGTTCGGAAGCTCATCCTCTTGATCTTGATGATCAATGCTCTGTTTGCCCCAAAATGACCCAGCCAAATAGGGAAATCCCAATTCAGTGGACCTTTTGATACAATCAAATAGATTGCCACAAGAGCGCCTTAAGATTCACATGTGTCATGAGATATTCTCCAAGGATGTTAAACATTTATTATTAAGAGAACCATGACTAATTGACTACATATTAAGTCATGATGTGATCAATAGTTCACCGAACCCAACACAAAGAAACTTAGCTCTGGAGGTTGAATGCCTTGAGATGTATAGTTGGACATCTTGACAACAATTACCATTTCTCAACTCCCAAAGTAATAAAGGGTCTGTTTGGCAATACTTAAGAGTTTATTTACTTGGGATTAAATTAACCTAATTTTAGTCGTGTTAATGAGATTTGAAGAAAAAATATGTTTAAACGTTATCCTAGGTTAAAATGATTTCATGTTTGTCTATTATATTAGGCTAGATGGTGTTAAAATAAATTTATATTTGACATTTATTATAACTTAAGTAATAATTAAACATAATTTAAAATAATATAAGTGTATTTTAATATTTTAAATTCAGTACTATAATCGTTTGTCTAAATTCAAATAATATAAAAAATAATTATATTATTTTATTAAAAAAATAATAATTTAATATAAATCTTATAAAATAATATTCATTTAAATTTAATTACCCATATAATAATCATATTTGAAATTTTTATTTACATAATTAATAAATATTAAAAAATATTATTATTATTACTAAATTATTTGTTAAGTTTTTTAATATATTAAATTTGATATTTTTTATTATTAAATACATAATAGAGTATAATTTTTTTTACAACTATTATTATATACAAATCATTCGTAAACATTATATTTGATACAATTATTACAAAATGATAAAGTAATTAAAAATATATATATTTTAAATCTTTATAAAAATATTATTTATTTCTTAAATATTAATAAACTTTAAATAAAATTGATAAAAATGTGAAATTTTTTAAAATGTCTTTCAAATATTTTTATTTACAAATTAAATTATTTTTTAATATAAATTTGAATACAAATTTTTATTTGTTTTTCATTAAATTAGTACTAATTATTTTGACTAAAAAATAAGTCGCAAAATCTAATAAGATAATTGTTTAATTGTATTTTAAAAATGTATTGTTGTCAAACAATAAATATAAAATATTATTGTAAATATAAAATTATTAATATATCCATATAATAAATGATAACATGAGCAAATTTTATCAATCCATGAACTTGTAAAGTGTAACATTGAGCAGTTGCAATAAAGAAAAACAAGAAGTCAAACTATTTTAAAAGAAAATAAATTAGTGCATAAAAAAAATCGTTATAAATTATACAAACGTGCAATTATTGAAGTAAGCAAAGTCATTGTTGTTTCAATATCATCTTATAGTCTTCGATGTTGTTCTTGCAACGTAACAATAGTGATCAGAGGCTTGAAAAATCAAATTATATATTTTCATTATGACAATATAAAATACCTGAGTAGTTCATATTTATTATATGATTATTGTCCTAATATAGTCCTCTGTAAATTTATCTCCAATCTCAACACAAGTAAAATTGCTTTCTTATAATAATGATTTATTATCGTTGTGATCTGGTAGTAGTTCTTGTGTTTTCAAGTTAAAATATATATCATACTCACTACGTTTACAAATAAAATTATGCAATATATAACAAGCCAGTACTATATCTTCTTGTACATTGAATATGAGATTTCATATCTCTTAACACTTTAAACCTTCCTTTCAAAATACTGAATATTCGTTCAACAACATTTGTACATGACGATGATTGTACAACTCTTGAGCATTATCATATCAATATTGTTGTGTTGTATAATATTCGCTGAGATGATACTTAAAATCTCTAATAGATGCAATAAACTTATTGATGTTTGCATAGCAAGAGTCAACAAGAAAATATTTTTTGCAATGCATGGTAAACTTATCTTTTTCTACAACACACCTAAGTACACGCATGCCTGTAACAAATCCTTCCCATCTAGAAACAACATAAACAAATTGTCTTTCAAAATTCACTACAACTAAAACATTTTGTGATACAAAATCTTTTGTATTTTTATATATGTATTGTTTGTCTACTAACTATTGTTGACATATGCATCTCATATAATACAGCAATAATATCATTAAAGTATAAGTAAAAATTTGAGTTGTGTCATATATAGGAAGGACAAATAATAGTTTTTGATAAAAGAACAATTAAGTTAAATAAAAATGCAAGAATGACTTACAGCACATGATAAAAATTTTGACTAGCAATTTCAAAAGAGAGTTGAAAAAACTCACAAACACTTCTATCTATCAGCTTGTGCAATAACTCACGTGAAAATAACCACTTGTTCTATTATTGGCATATACTTTGTGTCAAGTATTAAATCATACTTTGTTAATAAGTTAACTCATCATTGAAAAGCTCGCATCGACATTCGAAAGAAGTTATACGATATTCGCTCATGTCCAATCATTATCTCAGCTACGTACACATGTCTTGACTAAGGTTTATCATACATTTGATTTCTAGATACATTTGATTGAGCCACAATAATTTTCTTAAATTTTGTCTCCTCATTATCAATTGTTTGCCACAATAATATTCTCTCCAAAGAACTTTGTCAAATCCATTCTTAAAATAAAATAAAATTACTTCAATAATTACAAATAAAAAAATTATATGCTATAAAAATAAAACAATTATTATATTAAGCAATGTAATACTAAAATATAAAGTATTTGCATATAACAACAAATACATTATTAAATGTAAAATTATAAAACTCCATACATTCTAGTCTTCAAAGAAGCAAATCGATATTATTATATATCAAATTTCCATTCCCAAGTATTATAGTTTCCCTACTCATTGTGATGTGCGTTTCAATCCAAATTTTCAACCTATCTCCCTAAAAAACCATCAATGTAATTCGCTTGTATCGATAAGCCTCAATGAGGCCTTCCATCACCATGAAAATAATTTGTGATAGAACTTCAATACTTTGTAATTTTCTTATTGCATCAACATAAGTATATTCAAAAGCTCTATCAAGTGCAGTTTGAATATATGTGGAGCAGTTTCTTAATTCTTCAATTATCTTTTCTCCATCAGTAGCAATAAACCCTTTTTTATGCTTTGATGAAGATGCACCAACTGTTGGCCGTTGGCCACAATAAGTATATTGTGGAATATTGTGTTGTATTTTCTTCATGAAACACCTTTCTAAAAAATTATCTTCTACATTAAGTTCAAATATAGCACAATTATTCATTTCATTGTCCTGAAACTCATCATTATGTGCAGACTAAGTTGGACCAACATTTCCCTATTTCGCTGAGAGGATTGACTATGGTATCCACATCTAAACGTGTTCCTTGTCAGATCATTAATGAAGCTGGAAAAGATTTGTAACATAATATACGTATAGCTGAATTCATTTATATTGTATAGTTTCATAATTAATAACAATAATAAATAAAATTATATACATGCTATACAATAAAAGACATACCTGTAATAACTCCTCTCAAATATCATCATTTGCTTCTAATAATCCGGTTTCATAATTCCAACCCCAACCACTTTTTTTGGGAACTTCATAGTATTTTTTGAACTCTCGTTTTAATTTTTTCCACCCACCCTTAAGTTGTATTGTTTTTGTAATACCGATGGATCTCTGAAATGCATGTATTATTTTTTACCAAACAATAATAATTGAGTTTCTATTTACTAGACGACTATTTACAGATTGTTCATATAGTAACTTAAGGTTTCTTTATTAGACTCCAATTTTTTACTCAAGTCTGACAATGTTTTGAATTATGTTGATCTAATAAAAGTTTCACTTATAACACATCATCATTATCAATATGATCTATTGATGTCATCTCTCGAACATAAACATGAGATTTAAAAGTACTACAACATCATGTAGGGTTCATCAAATCAGCTATTCATTTTTATTATACTGATAAAAAACAATTATATCTTCAATAAAAAAATATGTTAAATAAATTTAAAAAATAAATTTACAATAATTTTTCATAAAAAATTTAATGATTTAAAAAACATATTATTAATGCAAATATAGAAAATTCTACTGACATATAATTTTAAATATTTACAAATCTAACAAGATATTATCACATTATTATTTTATTATTATTAACATAATTTAATATATATAAATATAAATATATGAAAAGTTGTCCATAATTATTTGGTTTTTGTTTGTTTTTAAATTTATAAATATATATTATTGTCATATTTTTTACGATAGAATATCATTAAATGGAAGGTGATTTTTCAACTTGCTACTTCCAAACCAAATCGATTTGATAGGTGACTCTTTTCAATCCAACTGGAACTTGTTTTTTGTTTTTAGGTTTTTTAAGCTTTCATTTACTACCCAAATCTTCTACTTATTACTATAGCTAAATTTGGTGGATTTACTTTGTAGTTTGCTAAGATAGATACTAAAATTGATTTGTGACTTGCTCACTTTTCCAAATAGAGATTATAGCTTTGCCATTTTATTTTTCTGTTATAACAACATCATCACTTGCTAGTTTAAAATAGTAAAATTATATATTAAATATAACATTTGTTATAACATCATTTCCAATCATATCACTTGTAAGTTTATAATATAAAAAATTAAATATTAAATAAATAAAATGTTGAATATTGTTTTTAGCATGCTATAACAAAGAGCTGACATGACAATATTTGAAAAATTAATAAGTGAAATAACAATGCATTGCATATGAAATTCAAAAAACTACCATCAACGAAGCTCAAAAAAACAAAATTCCTATTCGTTTGAACTCGCTTATAGTTTATCGAGAAATAGGCTATCGATAGGATTGGCAGTGACGAAGTGGTTGGAGACATCGTGTTATTAGTGGAGATAGATTTCAATTGAATGCAAACAGCTAGTATTAGTGGAAACTTGGTCACGGGAGATCATTGACCATGACTTTGCAAAAACGTCAACTTTGTGCCACGGAATGGAAAGGGAGATGACAACAAAAGGTGACTGAGCAAGAACGTACCCATCTCTTCTTATAAAGCTCTAGATCGAGTGATTCACAAACAAAAACATCCGATGCCAAGAATCTCGCAAAATTTTCAACCATTCTCTTCGTTACTTTTTAAAGGGGGTTGAAATTGACGGATTTGACACCACAGGACATAAATGGCAAGGATGAAACCACTTGAGATAAATAACATGGCTTCTCAGTGGGTTAATATTAGTGAGGTTAAATTTTCCCAATAGGTTTTTAACTGCACTAACCCTAATTTGTGTTACTTGGTTTTTGACAGCGGATTTTGGGTTAAGTGCGTTAAACCGCTTAACCCCATCTTGCCAAACACCTACTAAGTCTTGAGGAACATTGTCTAAGACAAAGGTCTCAAAAACCATTCCTAGGTCTCAAAGAAAATCACCACCACTCAAGGATTACCATATGAACTCATGGAAGCAACATTTGGCAAATCTAAGTAAACAACCAATTTCCAGGTATGGATTTAAGCATCACGAACGTTGTATTATGAATTTCAACATTTATAGGATATCCTTCATTGTAGGCATAGTAATAACAATTTGCCATTATGCTTATCTCATAAGATATGTCATCAAAAACAATTAGATGAGAGTTATGGTGTATGATTCTTGTTTTTTTTTTAAATTTTTGTCTTAAACTCTATCAAAGTAAAACTATGATATTCTACTCTCTCCCTCTCCGTCTCTTTCAGGTTATTAACACTCGTTTGGAACAATCCATCCTACTTTTTTAGGAGATTGAAGAATGCTTTTCTTCAAAAATCCAAAGAGTAATTGTAAGAGAATCGAACATGATGGTATGTCAAATATGCATACTATAAAGTTAAAAAATATTATCATAAACCTACCTAAAAACGTTACTAAAAATAAAGCTAAGGAATCCACCAACACTCCGCAATAAGAGAAACTCATTTGAAGATGCAAAAATTTACAAGAAAAATAAAAACAATTGGTCAAGCATGTAGTCGCACAATAAACATCAATAACAAGCTGCTCAAGTCGTTATCATTTGAAGTTGGACCCTTGAGACTCAACCACTCGAAATCAAACCCTCAAAACCTTAAGGAGATAAGAGATAAGGTCCAGCCATCCCTTTCGCATGGCTTAGCCTACCATCATGAGCTACATTGTTTACAATGCTACCACCAAGGAGATAAGGGATACAATCCAACCACTGCTCCTGCACCACCATCATGAGCCACTATCGTGTACAATATCACCATTAAGGAGATAAGGAATATGGTTCAACCATCCCTTTTTCATGCCTTGTGCTAACATCATAAGCCAACACCATGTGTGATTATCTCCTGCAATCATCATTGTTAAGGAGATAACGACTACGGAACAATGTTGATTTGCCCTTATGTATTTAAAAGTTCATTCTTACATAAAAAATTAATTCCTTTATCAAAACACAAGTCACAAACAAAGCTAGGACCTAAAAACAAGCTTTAACATTTATTCCATTCTCACAGAACCATTAATCATGTCAATCTAACATCTTATAACACACTTGAAGTTAGTATCTCCCATACACTACTATAAAAATCCTCTTATAATAACCTAATATTGACATACAAAGAAATTAAGAAATGTGAGGATTCACATTGCCTTTCCATTTCCTCAACTATATTTGAGCTACTCACTTCATCAATAATTATAGAAATATTAATTTGGATTTCATCTCTCTATTTAAAAAAAATCTAATTAATTAGTGCTTTATGATCCAAAAAACTCTTAATTTTTTCATATAGAAATGTAAATTATTAGAATTTGTCCTTCTTTATATATTTCTCACACCAAACTCTTTCTTTATTTTAGAAGAATGTCATTCAAATTTTTTTTTATAAAGAATTTAATTTTAATCATTATATGAAGACTCATACAACAATATACACAATTAGTCCCAAAAACATCATCCCTATTATCACATTTTTAATACCTTATTGGATTGTAACCGGTTATATATAAGATATTTAAAGTATTTTTAACTTTTCCTCCATATTTTCTTATTTTTATACTATTTTTATTAGGTATGAATATTTTTTCTAGTTTTTTGTTTCTAAGATAGGTTAATCTTCTTACCCTTATAAATATGTTGCCATTAAATGAAAAAAGAAGAAAACTAATTTTTGCAAACTGTCATATATCAAAAATTATGGTTTCTTATCTTGCATGCATGCATATCATCAGGTTATAATCTAGATTTTCTAACCTTCAAGTTGTGATCTAAAATTTATTTGGGTTACAATTTAATCCACCACGTTTTCATCTTCATTATTGTCATCTACTTTCACCCATCCAGCTATAAGATTTTTAATCCTATACATCTTTTGCCAAGTTTGAAAATTTATGTTCGAGGCTTTAGCTTGCAACCTAGATGAGTAATAAAACCCAAATCACAACCTGGGGTGAGAAAAGCCAAGCTTCTACCCTCTTGTCATGTGCATGCATGCACCACATGACCCTGCCATAAGCTTAAATTGATAACTAAAAAGTATATCGCTTTTTCTATTCTAATAGAAGCAATTAAATAACTTTCAATAGAAAATCCTAGTCCAAAACTAGAGTTGCAAAAATATTCATACCTAATAAAATGATATAAAAATAAGAAAATATCTAGAATCGATGTGGACCCCATACATGACTTATTATAATGAAATAAAAGCTAGACACGGTAAATAATCCAAAAAAAATATTTATATGAACACAATGTCAACCTCTTCATATAATTTGTTCTATATTAATACACCCCTCCCCATAGAGAAACTATATCTCACATATTTACACTCCAAGTGTATCCCTCATTAAGCTTGACATCATTCTCCACAAGAAAAAAAAATCCATCAGGAAGCTTGTGATAAACATTTCAAAACATCGCTCCCAAATTGCTCAATAAGCAATGATTTTGATCAGCGTTTGACTAGCTTCAACAATGAACCAATTCAGTCAAACCAAGGCTGTTTAGAGCCACATTAAATGTTAGCTTGAAAATAGAGTGACAGCTAAGGCAAACTAAGGGAGGAGATTAGATTGGCTCGATTGATGCAATTTGCTAGAATGCAAACAAACCAATTCGGGAGGCATGTAGCTAGGGTTTCTAAGATGCCCAATTCAGTAAATTGGCAACGACTTTCACACAATAAGGTGAGCAAAGGCGATTGTAGGAGTAATCTTGGTTATGTACACACCTGTTTGTGATTGTAGAAGCAGGAAGAAGCATGGCAAGGCATAAGAAACGATGGCAAGGCATAAGAAACGACGGCAAGGCATTTGGATTCAAGTGGCAATTGGAGCAGCAAAAACCAAGGAAAAAGGGCCTAAATCAACAGTAGAAATGATGAATCTTCATAGTCATTGAGGGACAATGTGAAATAAATTCTGATAACTAAATTGACAAAGAATAAGCAGGATTGAAAATCTTGCAATCAAATGAAGGGAAGGATGCGATGATGAAGATAGTAAAAGTAAAGGTAGATCCAAAAAGCAACTCAAATAAATGTTGGATAGCAACCCAAGGGAGAGAAAATCTAGATTACAACCCAAAGCTGTTCACGCATGAGCGATAAAAAAACATAGTTTTTGATAAACGACGAAGTCAACAAAAACTATTTTTCTCCTCATTTTATTCCATGACAACATATTTATAAAAATACAAAACTAACTCTGACAAGAAAAAAAATGATAAACATACCCTAGCTAATAAAATAATGTAAAAAAAAATAAGAATTTTATATATAACTTATTACAACCCAATAAAAAACAAGAAATTTATTAAACTAAGAAAAGTCATATACAAGCAAGATATCAAACTCCCAATGTAGCTTAACATGTATAATTCTCTCTCGTTGAAGTATAATCTCTCTTTCAACTTCTATTAAATCTTTTAAACCCACATTTTTCATCCATATTTTCCATGTTTTGGCATTATTTATGGGAAAATGAAAAGCAAGCTAATATGAAAATTGCATGACAAAAAACTTTGTTTTCTGAAGGAGAGCCTCTTGGTCCCCCCTATGATCAAGAAGCGACACAAATACCTATGTCTCTGTCTTAGACATCATCAACCTCCAAAGCCTTCTACATTTTTCAATAATCCCCTTAATCTTTTTCAACAACAAATGAATTGCTTTGCAAAAAGTCCTCTATTCTTTCTACCATGATAATAGAGCATCTAAAATTTGAATTAGTCACCCCACCAAAAGATCCAATATCAAATCCCCCCTCTCAAATCAAAAAGCCTATGAGATCACTTTTGTTGTACCTAAGCCTATTTCACTAATCTCCACTTCTAAAAATTCTCTTAGGTAGGACCATATCTAATCAAAGGTATCATCAAACAAAAGCCCACCTCAATCATGGAACAGAGATCATTTCAAGAAATCCTAACTATGACAAGTAAACCCCTTGCTTTTGGTTCATTCGTCGAATGTATGGCCATCTCAAAAAATTTGTACTTTGCATCAAATACTTGCCTTCTCAAGATCTAAACCTTGGATTTCTCTTTTCTAAAAGAAAACAATCTCAAGACTCTTCAAGATCACCCAAGATCCTATGTCTTCCAAAACAAAATCAATAGACTTCTTTCTCAATTAACCTCAACAAATCAATTATTAGAAATAATATTTACTTTGTCAAAGTTATCTCAATGATTGCTCTACCTCATCTCTATAATTCTCCAGACTCTCTCAAGATAAAAACATACCAAGACAAGTTTATATGTTATTAAAGTTCTCAACCTAATCTTGTCAAAACGGGTCATCACTCAAGATATAAAATTCTCTCAATTAAATGCAAACCAAATCTATATAAATGGACTCTAACTTTAGACATGAACCTTATTAATCAAATCATGTACCATACAAAAACTCAATCCTGCACCAGAACTCAACTCAAACATGCTTTGGAAACCCCTCAAGTGGGTCGCAATAACTCGAGATGTGAGAAAGTTAAGAAATTCATATGTTACAGTCTCATGCAAACAAGACGCAATTACTTGTGACATATTTATTAAGATAGCTACATTCTATATGTCAATAAGCATCGAGAACGACTTAAACAATAGTTCCTAATGCAAATAAACCATGATTAGCTACATTTCGAGGCTTGTTGAGCTTGAATTGATATAGTGATAAAAGTATCTATTCATCACTAGAATCATTTGCTTCCATTTATTATTTGATTAACATAATTAATTATTTGAGAAGAGAGATTCACTCTTAATCTTTTTTACTTAAGACATTCATAACTAATATAAAAATCTTCTTCTTCTCACCTTCGTCATTACTCTATTGCATGAAGATCTTTTGAAACATGATCCTAACTTCCTCTCATTGATTAGCTTAATTATTTGAGATGAATGGTTCACTCTCAATCTTTTTTACTTAAATACTTCATCAATAATACGTCGTATAAAAATCCCAAGAGATAGTCTTTATTTTCTCCCCTTCTCACTTTCACCGTTGCTTTATCACAAGAAAGTTTCAAGAGCCGCAATTTTGACTTCCACTCCTTCTCACCTTCATCGTTGCTCTATGGCATGGCGATCTCTTGAGGCACAATCTTAACTTTCTATCCTTCTCACATTCATCCATGCTCTATCACATTAAGTTCTCAAGGCTCAATTTTATTGATTTCATCTCCTTCTCACCTGCATCATTTTGCTTTATTGTATGAAGATATTAAGAGGCTCAATCTTGACACCTTTATAGTTATTTTATCATATTAAGGCCTCAAGAAGCTCAATCCTAACTTTCTCTCCTTATAACCTTCATCACTACTTTATCATATGATCGCAAGAAGCTCATTCATCACTTCTCCTCCTCACCTTCATCTCTATTCCATCATTTTAAGGTCTTGGAAAATAAAACCCTTGCTTCTTTTCCCTCTTCCTCTACAGTATCACTTATCAGTTTTATTTAAGTCTTTCTGACTTAGCTGATTTTTCCTCTTATCGACAACCTTTGGTCCCTCCAACAAAAATCTTGTCTTGAGATTGGCCTGATGAATTTGCATGCCACCATCAAGCTCGAGTCATTCTCTTAAACAATCCATCTATAACAACTATTGTCTCAATTGAGGGTGCCATTGGAGGTAAGAAATTAGTTCTGTTTTGAAGATGCAACAAAAACTTCTGCAAAAGTTTATAACAATAAACTCTATATGATTGTCGACGCTAGTACAAAATATCCACCATCACCTATTTCATCTAGGAAACATCCTCAATAACACCCCTCTTTTGAATGAGAGATTCACCGCCTTTCATCGGAATACAAAACACTCAACATGGCATCCAAGCAGCCAATGTTGGCAAATTCTTTTATTCTAGAAATAAAACAAGTAAATAAGGGTTCAAACCTTAGTCGACTGGATTTAAAGAGGCAAACGATAAGCCAACCATCATATTAGATGATTTATTGTTGTTCTAAAATTTTAAAAAATGCATATTACTCTTGTCAATTAATTTGCTTGCAAGAACTTACAAACAACTCTTCATTACAATAAGAAGAATAATATGAATAGTTCATACATCAAATAAAAATGCAAAATTTGTAAGCTTAGCCAATGTTTAACAAGCCAAGGTAAAGCAAGTTAATGCACTTAACCCAAAATCCATTGTTAAACACCAATTAACAAGAATTAGGATTAGAGCAGCTAAAAACCAATCAAGATAAATTAACCCTAGTAACCTTAACCCACTGAGAAGCCATGTTATTTCTCTTTGATGATTTTGTTCTTGCCGTTTATCTCCCACAATACCGAATCAGTCTATTTCGACCCCTTTCAAATAACAGCGAAGAGATCAGTCGACGAAAAGTGTTATCTATGCGGGATTCTTGGCATCGGATGTTTTTTATACTATTTCGATCGACCTCGAGCTTTTATAAGAAGAGATGGGTACATTTTTCCTCATTCACCTCTCGTTATCATCTCTCTTTCCCTTCCCTAGAAAACAATCGACTTTCTGTCATAGCCATCATTGATAATCTCCTGTGACCAAGATTCCACTAGTACTGCCCTCTGCGTTCAATTAGACTTCGTCACCAGCAACAACTCGATGTTGTCGGCAACTCTGTGACTACCTATCCCCTCGGTAGCATTAAACCTCACTAAACCATAAGCCATTTCATTTGTCTTCTCAAATAGAAATTTTTATCTTCCTCTCTGCTTCGACGTCGGCAACCTTTTCTGCTTTGATGTGCAATGCCAGCCACATCTTGTTGATTTTGCATGTTATTTTATTTTTAAGCAATATATTATGATAGTTGAAGGGTGATTAATCTAGTTTTAAAACTTGAAGCTCACACCATTCCAAAACAAAGAAACATAAAAGTTTTATATTATAAAACAAAAACAATAGCTTTGGTGTCAACCTTTTCCCTTCGTGTCAGCCCCTTGCAAGAATAATAGCTTTGGTGTTCTAAAAAAAATAGTATGCTATCTATTTTGTATTTAACTTACAAATTTTATATTCTAAAATTTAGACCTCATTTAATGATATTCTATTTTAAAATAAACATAACAATCATACATATTTATAAATTTAAAAACAAGCAAAAATAAAAATATTGGATATAATTCTTCAAATATTTATATTAACATATACCAAACTATGTTAATACCAATAAATAAATAATATGACAATATTTTATTAGATTCGGAAATGTTTAAAAGTATGCTTATTATGCACAATAATATTCAACGTTATTTGAACTAAATGATAAAGTTTATTTTATTATCATATGCTTTTAAATACATCTTTCATAATTTATTAATTTAATTCCAAGGTTGATGAGTGTTGCTCTGTTTTGTACACCTTAAGAGTTAGTTTATTTTTTGCTTACATAATCATTTTTTAAAAAGTATTATTTTAACTAATACACAAACCTTATCAATGTCCTAATATAAGTTTTTTCGATGCATTGATAATATGGTTTTTTTAATTGGTTCAATTTTTTATGACAAAAAATGTCAATTAAATTTTCAAATTTCATGTGCATTATTTTTCTTTAATCAAAACATTATTGTTTTTTACCATCACAATAAAAATGAACAATAGATACAATGAACCATATATATTATATCGTCATCTTTTTAAATCTTCTATTTATGTTCAAGAGATGACATCAATAGATTCTGTTGATAACAATTATATAATACAAGTGCAAAACACACGATCAACAAATTTCAAAAAATTGTCGAACTTGAACCCAAAATTGGAGTAAGTCTAATAAGAAAATTTATATTAGTACATGAACAATCTATAAATAGTCGCCTAATGAATAGAAACCCAACTAGTATTACTTGGTAAGAAATAATACTTCTATTTAAGATATCAAATGGTACTACAATAACAATATAACTTAAAGATAGGTGAAGAACTTAAAACAAGAGTTTAAAAAATACTATGACTTTACGAACAAAAATGGTTGGGGTTGAAATATGAAATCGGGTTGTCATAAGCAAATAAAGATGTTTGGGATGAGCTATCACAACTATGATAACTATTGTAAAATAGGTATATAATTTTAATCATTATTGCTATTAACTGTAAAACAATATAATGTAGATGAATCTAGAGATAAGGATATTATGTTACAAGTTTTTCTTATATTATAGCTTCACCAATGACCTAACAAAGAACACATTTGTATGTAAATACCATAGTCAATCTTCTCAGCAAAAGCTTATCCAACTCAACATCTATGAAATGAGGAACATTTAATGAATACCACGACTATGCAATAAAGAAAGAGAAGCATTAAGCAATGTAATAATAAAATATAAAAGTTTGTATACTTTGACAAATATAATACTAAATGCAAAACTATGAAATCTCATACATTCTAGTTTTTAAAAAAACACGACAATATTATTATATATAAAATTTTCAATCTCATTACATTTCCACCAATCATTGTAACGCTTAATATGTATTTCTATTTAAATCTTCAACCTATGTCACTCTAAAACCATCAATTAGTTCGCTTGTCTAGATAAGTCTCAATGAAGTCTATCATCGTCATGAAAGTAATTTGTGATACATCTTCAAAAGATACTTCTTTCTTATACTTCTTTCTTATAAAGAGAGGCATTGCATCAAGAAAACATGATACAAAATATTCCATAATCTATTAACTATAAGAAGTGGCCATCAACTGGTGCAACTTCATCAAAGCGTAAATAAAGGTTCACTACTGCCGATGGTAAAAAGATAAATGAGGAATTGTAAAATCACTCCACATATTCAAATTGCACTTAAAAAAGTTTTTGAATATACTCATGCTAATGCACAAAAAAAAAATATAAATTATTGAAGACCTATCATAAATTGCCTTCATAATGATGCAGACTTTATTGAAACTTATCTAGACAAGCAAAGTGATTGATGGTTTTAGAGTGACGCAAGTTGAAAATTTAGATAAAAATACGTGTTAAGCATTACAATGAATGGGGAAAATGTAATGAGATAGAAAATTTTAAATATAATAATGTCATCGTGCTTCTTTAAAAACTTGAATGTATAGGATTTTATAATTTGGATTTAGTATGGTATTTATCGTAATATGCAAACTTCTATATTTTAATACTACATTGTTTAATGCATTAATTATTTTATTTTTACAACGTATAATTTCATGCATATATAACTATTAAATATATGATAGACCTTATATAGGACATATTACGTAGCTGAGATAATAATTGTACAAGCAAAAAACGTACAATATTTTTTCAATGTTAGCAAGAGCTTTTCAATGAATAAATAACATATTAACAAAGCTTTATTTAATATCTAACGCAAAGTATATGCCAGCAACAAAACAAATAGTTATTTTCATGCTAATTATTGCATAACTTGATAACTATAGAAGTGTGTGTGAGTTTTTCTAATAGTTTCATGAAATTGTAAGTGAACTTTACATCATAAACTCCATGTCATTCTTGCACTTACACCTGACTTAATTATTCTGCCATCAAAAAATATTTCACATCCCCTCAATATACTACATAATTCAAATTTTTACTTATATTTTAAGGATTCTATGGGTGTATTAGTTGGAACGCATGTACTAGCAATTGTTAGTCAACACAAAAAAAAACAAAGAAATAGGAAAGATTTTCTATCCCAAAACATTTTGATTGTAATGAATTTTGAAAGACAATTTGTTTATGTTGCTATAAGATGAGAAAGATCTACCACAGACATGTCTGCATTTAGGTGGGATGTAAAACAAGATATATTTACTATGCCTCGCAAAAAGAATTATCTGAATATTTGTGGCACCTATTAAAAGTTTTAGGTATCATCTCAACAAATATCATACAACACAATAACTTAGATATAATAACATATAAGAGTTGTATAATCACCTCCATGCACAACTCAAAAATATTGTTAAACAAACATTTGGGATTTTAAAAAGAAGGTTTAAAGTGCTAATAGATATGAAGCCCTTCACATTTAGCATACAAATGATAAAATACTGATTTGTTGTATGTTGTACAATTTTATTGACAGACATTATGAGGATAATATATACTTCAACATAACAACACAAAAACTAACACGAAAAGACAACAAGTATTAATGATTATGACAAAAAATGTAATATTTCTTATGTTGGATTAGAAACAAATTTGTAGGGGACTACATTAGGAGAATAATTATGTTGGCTACTTAGGTATTTTAGGTTCTTATAATGAAAATGTACGCTTTGATATTCTAAGTCTCTGATCACTATTATTACGCATTTGCAAAAACGAAATCAAAATAAGATGATATTGAAACAACTATGATTTTGTTTAATTTAATAATTGTACATCATCATAATCTATAAGGATTTTTTAGACACTAATTTATTTTCTTTTCAAATAATTTGACTTCTTAGTTTTTGATATTAAAATTACTCAATATCAAACTTTACAAATTTGTGAATTAAAAAAATTTGTCTATATTTTCATTTATCATGCGTATATATTATTAATCATACATTTACGATAATCTTTTAGATTCATTCTTTTACAACAAGGGCTTTCTAAAATGTAATTAAAAAATTATTTCATTAAACTTTACAAAACATTGTTCAATTGAAACTATCAATACTATATCAATAAAAGAAAAACAATTTATTATCAAACTAATTTTAAAAAATAATTTAATTTTTAAACGAAAAATATGAAAGGTATTTAATAATTTTACATGTTCATCAATTCTATTCAAGGTTTATCAATGACATATTTAACAAATAAATAATATTTTAATAGAGATTTTTAAAAATATTTTCTTTTTAACTATTTTCTTGTTTTATAATACTTGTATTACATTCAAGAATGACTTGTATAATATAAAAGTAGGTAAAAAAATTTACTTAAGTCATAAATGAAATAATAAAAAAATAAAAGTTTAATATATTAAAAAAATTAGTAACAATAATATTATTTTTTTAATATTTAACAATTAGGTAAATAATATTTGAAATATGATCATTATATGAGTAATGAAATATAAATGAATGTTATAATATTTTATATTATGTCACACTTTTTTAGAAAAAATTTATAATTATTTATTACATCACTTTGAATTTTGCTAAATAATCGAGACAACAAAATTTAAACTATTAAGACATACTTAAATTATTTTAAATTATATTAAAATATTATTTAAGTTATAATAATTGTCAAACAAATTTATTTTTACATCACTTAAACCTAATATAATAACTAAACACAAAATCATTTTAACCTATTTTAAATTATGATAGTATCAAAACATAATTTTTCTTTTAACCACACTAACAAAACTATAATCAAATTAATGTAACTCCAATTAAACCCAAGTACTATCAAACAAGCCCTCAATCTTAATCATTTGTGCAAAATGCAGCCACACGACAAGCACAAGCTACAAAACACTTGAAAACCAACAGCTGAAGGCTAGACCTTTGAGACCTAATCAATCAAACCCTAAGGACTCAATCTCCTAAAGCAAATAAGACATAAAGTCTAACCATTCCTTACCTATGGCTTAGCCCACAATCACATGTTGTGCTACCTAAATTATCACCGTCAAGGAAATAAGAGATACAGTTCAATCATCCATTACTAATTCCTTATGTCACCACATGAGCCACCATCATATATTATTGTTGCCTACATTGATCATCGTTGAGGAGATAAGAGATAAGTTATAGCCATCTTTTGCACATCCCCTACACCAAGTGCAATGCAACAACTACAACACAGCCATCAAGGAGATAAGGGACGTGGTCTAGCCATCCTTTGCCATGACTTGGGCCACTACCACGATTTGTCGTTGCTAAGGAGATAAAGGATGAGGTCCAATTGTCTCTTTCCCATACCCATACTCAACTATAAGTAATCCCCTAAAGGATTTTTTTGAGGAAAGTAGTATGCTCACAAAGAGACAAATATTTCTTTCTGAAAGAGAAACCTTTAACTTCTCGTTTGGTCATCCTCAACTTGTGAAAATCCAAGCTTATTTTTTTGACTCTATAACCCACTCTTTAAGTTCTCTAGTAAGTAAACTTTTATTAACCTCTCTTAACCCAAATTCTATATGAACATCCTTCATGCTCTAATCTAAGCACAAGTGATCCCATGTATCTATGGGTCATATTTACTAATGAAATGACTTCCAAAATTCCATAACTTGTTAATAAGAAGGATAATGTGAATGCAATTAAACTTCAAAATAATCACCAAAAGAATCAAGTAGAAGAGCAAGAAAAGAAATGTATCTTATTAAAACTTCATTGTGACATATGCCCCATCATATTCAACAAAGTTTCTTATCATTGCTAGATTAGAGAGGATTTTTTTCATTTCTTGTTGCTAGTGTAGACACATCATTTAGAGATCATTCATTGTCAATCTCCAAATTAGATAACTTACTTGAAAGATTCCATTATAATTGCCCCTAAAGATAGTATACCCAAAATTGAGATACAGATCTAGAGCAAAATGAAACACAATTTCTATGGACTATTTAGACTCCAATATAAATTATTGCTACTTCACGATCCTGGCATCCATATCTATTTCCTTAGGAAAAATTTAAGTGCTAATTCTATGGGTATAAACAATCTCCTATGTCTCATCAAAATGTTTGAAATTTAGTGAATAATATCGGGTAAGTTATTTGGTTAATCAACACAACAGAAAAAGAAGGGTTGGATCATTGATAAGCTAAGAAACTTTCTAGAGACTAAGACTTACGCACAAAATTGAAACACGGTGGCATTATGCGATTTATACTGTGGCTAAGTTTTGCCAATAATAAATAAACATAAGAAATTATTGCACGAGCAACTGTCACACACACTAATAATGAACAAAATTTGTAGCAATCAATATCAATCAAGTATTATCATAACTAATCTAAGAGAAAGAGGTACTTGCAGCAACTGGACAGGTGGCGGTGCTACCGTGCTCGGCGGATGGGTGGTTATTTGAGCTCGGCTGTGCCAATTGGGAAAGGCCGATGGAGGGAAGGCGGGAGACAGAGGCCGGAGAGCTCTGGAAGGTGGAAACGCCGACTAGAAGGGCTCGCTCAGGGAAGAGCGGCGACGGAGGACGGCGACTCAGACACGCCTAGGAATACAACTGGCCGTGCTGGCGGCGGCCCACAGA
The DNA here is from genome assembly GCA_023846275.1 of Vanilla planifolia. Lineage (NCBI taxonomy): Eukaryota > Viridiplantae > Streptophyta > Magnoliopsida > Asparagales > Orchidaceae > Vanilla > Vanilla planifolia. Next base: position 38,087,478 of record CM043870.1, on the reverse strand, counting down.
CTTCGACGGGAAAAAGAAAGGAAGGATAGGAGAACAGCGTTGCCGTGGGAGTCCGTCGACGGGAAGCAGGGACCGGATAAAGATGGCGGTGCTCCGGGATGGAAAGTTAGAACAGTGAGCGTCGGCAGCGGGATGTGGGGTGGGGCCGGAAGGCGATAGATTGGCTCGATGGATGTTTAAATCGGAGAACGCCGGGGAGGAGTGGCGGGCTTGCCGGGATGTAGAGCACCTGTAGAGATTGTGCGGGTAGCCGAGAGGGGGGTGACGGGACAGAAAAGTGATAATGGTTGGCAACGAAAATAAGGTATAATTAGGGTTGGGTTTAGTTTTAGTTTTTTTCTTTTAAGGCTTTTATTCATTTTTCAAGGAACAGGAAAAAGAAACTTGGGTTGACATAACCGAATGTGCGGAACCAAGTAATGGACTGTATTCTTGAAATTTGAATTTAAACAAAATAAATAAAAAAAAGGTCATAAATTAATATTTTTTAACATATAATTAGTATTTTGAAAAAAAAAGTTAAAATTTGACATAAGTGAAGGTGATATTTGCATAATTTTGGATACAACTTTATTATAAAAAATTTAATGATAAAATTACTTTCAAATATTAATTAGCATCATAAATTAATAACTCTCACTTATAATGTGAGACAAAAATATGGGTGATAATTGACATCAAAATCCTATTAATCTTATATATATGTATAATGTTATCTAAATTATCTCATATATAAATAAGTCCTAAGCAATTTAGATTCTTACATATGATTGTATTCATTAGTTTAAATCGAAAAGTCTAATATTTGATAGAAGATTTCTTGATATTTATTCAATTTCCTTACAATAGAAGAAAACTGATTTCCAAGAAACATAGATCATGTTTTAGAACGTTTTCATTATTGACTATATTATATCTCATTATAATGATCTTGATCTTTAGAGTTAATATATGCTTATCATAATACTTATCTCAAATAGTTATAAACTCCAATAGTTGAGCTTGACACACAAATATCTACCTAATATTCACTTTCTTAATCACATTAAACTAGTGAAATAAGAACTCACAATAGAAGGATAAGCTCAATAGTTCATGAGATATAATTAGTGATGACTCATATACAATAAAATTAAGAAGTTTAAAGGTGATACAAAATGCTTATTCAAATTAGAAGCATTTAAAAAAACCTATATGATCTCATATTATCTCTTGATCACCATCTATTTAAAAGTTCAAAGATTTATGACAAAAAATAAAATGAAACATATAAGCATTTATAAATAATCTCTCCTTAATACACATGTTATAAAAAGTAAAAACCTTAATACACATGTTATAAAAGGTAAAAAAAACTTAACATACATGTTATAAAAGAAAAAAAAATGATAGAATTTAGGTCATTCATAAAATGGCAAACAAAGACATTCCATGACACATATAAGGAAAAAAGTTAGGAGAAAAAACTATTGTGATGTGGGTATTTAATAAAATTGCACAATTATATGGTTGATTACACCAAAAAATAAGATTTTTGATAAATATTTTTATCATAACAACTAATAGGAAGATTAGAAAAGATATAACAAAAAAGATTTTTATTTATCATCATAGATCATAGAAGGACTAAGGGTTCAAAGGACCAACAAGCCAAGATCCCAACCTGGGATACATCGAGGAAGAAAGATTGACTAGAGTGGAACCTAAAGGTAAGGGTTGGAACTATGTCACATCTCAACTCCCAACTAGCATTTACTAAGGTATGTTAAACTATTAATTTAGCATTATCATATCACCTCATTAAAACAATGCAAAAAAAAATACAAATAAGACAGTAGATTAAAATATGCATATTATTCTAATTTTAATTGAAAAATAACTAAAAATTTCAAAGCTTAGATAATGAAAATAAGATATTATGACAAAATGAAAATATAAAAACCCTTATGTCAGTCCTATATTCTTTTTTGTAAGATGCTATTTCAATTAATCACATTGAATGAAAAAATTAGAATACCACATGTACTAGATTACAAGCTATTTATATGCATAAAATTAACATGCTAAAGTAAGAACCACATGAATCGAGTCATAACATTTATAATTTGATTGACAAATATGAAATAGCATGAAATACCCACATTTGCCATTGTTTGTCACAATTTATAACAACCATCACCCCTAATCTTTAGCACCCAATGTTATCGATCACTAACCTTCGACACCCATTAGTTGCCAACAACTATATAACATTACTATCTTTCTTACAATTATTGATCACTATATTCATTATTATTATTTTTACTTTGCCACTTCCATTTACCAAATATGTCAAAAGAAGCAATACTTTCTTAATATACTAGAAAAAAATATTTATGTCTTATTTCTTAAATTTTGTTTTAGAAAAAGGTAACAAAAATATTGCTTCTCTACAATCACAATGTTATAAGCAATCAAAAAATAAACTACCTAGATATGTCCATGATTAATGTGAGCTTGATAACCAAATGTGTTGTAGATGGTGTGAGCAACTCGTGAGAAATTGTGGATAAGTATGCTACCATTATGCACATATTATAATTATTGATCTAGAATTTTTTTGAAAGCACCATACTATAACAAAAGTAGAGGCAAACTCAATGTCATCAAGAAAATAATAGAAAATGCATGCAATATTTAGTATGATAATGAAACTACAAAGATTTCAAAGCTTCACTTTTGTTTTTATGGCATACTTAGCTTGCATAACATAAGAAATTGATGGTGTGCAAGTTCTAATATTTCACATATATATCACAACTCAACTCTCCAACAATCAAGACAATAATCATAAAAAATAATTAAAATAAAACATCAAACACAAGAAAAATACTAAAATTAATCTAATAAATCCCAATCCAATTATCAAAGTGGGAAAAACAACAATTCATTATTCAATAAATTTGTTGATTGCAATGGTGCATATCAATCCCATCATGAGTTTTGCACATAATTGGAACTCAATTGGTAGTTTTTAAGATGTGTACATTTCCATCAAATATTATTTTACCTTTGAATGCATGTTGGTGTGGTGACCAAGCTCCTCTTTCACTAGTTTGGTGTTATGTCATTTTCTTCTTTTGTCTTTTCTTAATCCTTTGGTTTTGAAGCTTTTTTTAAAAAAAATAAATTAAATCAATACTATTACTTTTCAAGACCTTTGACATGATAATGAAATAAAGCACCATGTCTAACTTTGAAAATCAATTTTAAACTACATAAAGCCAATATGTGAAATGACAAAATGATTACATTATCTTTAAAACATGAGTTCTTACATAATGATAGAATTTCTAAACAAATACAAATAATGACAAAGCTCAACTTAACTAAACCACAATACTTAATAATAATAAAATAGTAATAAAAAATAAATATACATGTAAGGATACATAAACCATTGGTTGGCACCGAATAGGAGGACAAAATCCAAAATATACCTAAACAATTTAAACCAAATTTAGAGCCAAAATAGACAAAAAAAACACAACTATTGAATAATATACAAACACTGATATGTATGTGATACATGCTGAACATATAAAAAATCAAAGTATGAATAAGATATAATAACTTAACTTCACATAACATTACCCTTTATTATATTTCAAGAGAAAAGCTTTCTTTTTCATACTGTCAAAACCCTCATCTCTGAGTATTATGAATGCATAACATACAATGAAATCACTAATAATATTTTAAAGAGCCAACAAATAAATCAATTAAGGTAACAAATATAAGTAGTAATAAAAAAAACTAAAAGAATACAAACAAATTCTAGAATATTAAGTTGCCTAAAAATCATAAAAGTCTAATCATAACATAAATGAAAACATACCATTGTGGAAACTTTTTTCATTATTTTTTTTATTATAAATGTTCTAACGTATTTATAATAATCTAAAATTTTGTTATAAATAATATATTATAAAGTATAAAATTAAGTTAATAATATTATAATTATATATTTTTTATATAATAAAGTTATTTTCATTAAACATGATACTTATGAATTAATATATTAATTAATTAATGTGGTATTGAAAAGTGTATCATGGATTAAAACAAAGTCAAAATTTAATTTAAGTTTATCATTAGAAATAGCTCACCAAGAGAAATTTACTGATAATGAGTTTATGATTTTTGAATATCTAAATAATTTGTTATGAATTTTTTAAAGAAAAATAATATAAAAATAATTAGTTAAATTATTTAAGTGTAAAATTATAAGTTCATTAATTGAATCCTTATCACTATTAAATTGATAAGAATTAATATGATAGTTAAGCATGAGGTGGTAAGTTAGAGGTATAAAATAAACAAAGAAAAGGAAAAAGAGAAGAGATGAGAAGAAAGAAGAGGTAAGAGGCTCAACTAGAAGGAATAAGAATGAAGTACACAAAAAAGGTAAGGAATGATTGTTGAAAAACTTATAATCACTTATTATGACTTTGAGAGGAAGATAGAAACAAATAATATATAAGAAGAGTTAAAAATAGCCTTAGAAGAAGGAGGATAGAGAAAAATAGGGAAAACCAATAAATGTGTGGATTGAATTTCATTCTTTAAATTTGTTTTACCAATTTTATGTAAATTTAGATGCATTTAGTTAGTGTTTGAAGTTAAGAGAATTATGAAAATGAATTTGGGAATTGTAAGATGTGTTTGGTTTGAAATCGACAAGATGAGGAAGATTTTAAAGCTGTATGAGCAAGATCATCCAAGTACAATAATGCTCCATCATATTATATGATTCATTTAAATTGATTGAATAAGGGATCAAAACAGTTTGATAAGATGTTGTACATTTAGCAATTAGATGATCAACTAGAGAATTATCATGATCGTATAAGTGCAATATGTTATAAGTCAATAAGAGTTGGGTAGACAATAGGGTTTAAGTATGATGGGTTAGATCATTTTATATGATCAATCTACATCTATTAGAATAGAAGGACCAGACTAGTCTGTTAGAGCATCTATACATTCTAGATCTGTTGAAAATAAAAATCTTTTAGTTGTTCTTATTTTTTAAATTTTTAGAAATTTATTAATATTTTTTAACAATTTTTTTAAATATTATATAATATGATAGAAGTGAATCATACAATATGATATATAGAAAAGTAAGAAATGAGATTTAACTAAGGCTATCATATATTATAATTAAGGGCATCATACAATACCATAAAATATGAACAAAACAAGTTGAAATAGATCATATAATACTAGATAAATTATATAAGTTTGATCATATGTGTGACATTTTGGCCTTATAATATTGAGTTATTATCTAATTGGTTCATCTCATATTGACCAAAGAGAGAAAAGTGTCTCAATATTTTAAAATTATATCATCTCATATAAATATCATAGTTACTCTTTTAGTAATTAATGTGGAATAATTTGTCACTATATCCCTCTTCCTAGAAATATGTGAAGAGTCACTCTTTGTCCAATGATTCTTTTATGAGGATATCACTCGACATTCATTTATTATCCTCTTTGGTCCTAGATGTTACAAGCCTGCTAACATTTATTTGGTTCATCTATAAATTATATTAAACTAATAAAGAGTTAACTCAGATATCAAGTATGATATCATGGCATCACTATATTGAGGTGTTGTCCTATTAGATATCCCATGCTTATATTAATAGTTTTTATCTACAAAAGATGACTCAATATCTTAAAATCATAGTACCTCGTATGATCACTATAATTATTTCTTTAGAGTCAATGTAAGACAATTTATCTTCATACTCTAAAAGTCTATTAAAATTACTCTTTATTTAGTTATTCTTCTCTCGAGACATTACTTAGCATTCACTCTTTATTCTTTTCAATCTCAAGTGTAACAATATGTCAAATAGTACATCACCATGATAATTGAACTAGTTTAATAGGGTTGGAGAGAGAAATATGTCTCATTAATATAATAAAAATCATCATATAAGTATGAAGACTTCAACTAAAAAAAGAACTTGGTCATATAATTATGACTACAGACATTGTAAAGTACGATGTCATGAGAACACTTGAGTTCAATAACTTAAAATGAATCATACAAGCATGATAAAGAGATCATATAAGAATAATCATCACCCTTATTTGCCAAAAAAGATAAATATCTTTTATCATATTATACAAAGTTAAGGGAATGTACAATATAATGTTATATAATTGAAGTCTTCTTAAAATTAAAATAATACTCGACTAAAGGAAAGACTTGCAAAAGAGTCCAACTAATAATAAATCATTGAATATGAGAGGGAAATAAGGTGATGAGGCTTCCATTTAAAAAGACACCTAATTGAATGAAGAGAAAAGGTTGGGAGTGTGATAACACAAGAGATGCATATAAATAGGGGGAGGTCATTTTTTATAAAGAATTTTTGAAGAAATATTAATAATTTCTTTAGCGTCAATTGAAGCTAATGGAGAAAAAGTGTAAAAAGAGTAGGTACTTCTAAGGGTTGGTATGGACTTTGAAAAGACTTAAGCAAGAAAGAAAAGCAAACAGAGAGAAGTTATCCATACACACTAAAAATATTGTAGCAACCAAGAAGAGAATGAAGCATTTGACAAATTACAAAGTCTAATCCAATGTGTGACTACTAATTTTAAAACAAAGTATGAAAACTTGTATATATATATATATATATATATATGATTTGATGTATTGTTATTTGATTGTTAGAGATCAGTAAGTGCATATATGAAAGACTAATTTAAAGATGTTTACATAAGAAATTATACATATGATTATTGATAATTGATGATATGATTTTTAGATGTTAGGAAATGATATCAAATGGATATATTAAGAATAATTATTATCCTTTTTATGAAATGACATTTTTATGTGTTTTTTTTAATCATCTTTTATTTGTGCATGTTATCATTGTGATAACTTATTATTTTTTTAATATATCCATGTTATTGTGGTAATGGTCAGAAAAAAGAAAAGAAAAAAGTTAAAAAATATTTTAATGTCTTAAAATATATATATATATATAATTGATGGCACCAAAACTAAGGAAATTTGTATGTTTTTCTAAATTACAAGAAAAAAAAGTTAAAGGAATTAGACAATGTAGCAATGAATTGAAGAAAGACTAAATAAAGAGCATCATAATATCATACTAGCACTTATAAAGGGGTCGTATCAATATAAGTTCAATCATATATTAGTCTAGGTCGGTTAAAATAAAGGATTATATTAGTTTGCTAAGATATACGATGACTGTTCATATGGGGAACATACCAGTAAATGGGTTTGATTATACTAAAAAATCAGGTTATGTTAGTTGAAAATCTTGAGAGGATTGTACAATTACGATATATATATATATATATATATATATATATATATATATATATATATATATATATATCTATGTATTTGTATTATATGATTAAGTAAATGTTGAGAGAAGCTAGATCAATCAAGTCTTATAAGAAACAAGATGAGAATCATATCGTATGATTATAAGGATGGTGTAGTATGATACATTTTCAACAAAATAAGAAATGAAATGTAAGGAGTCACAAAAATAATATAGTATGATAAGAATGATTATAATATTAAATAAAGCAAGATTAAGAAATTTTGGAGAAAATTATTATATTAATTTATGTACATGTATTTTATTACAAAAATTCTAAAACATGAGAGGATCACGCAAGAGTGTTTCGCTTCAACTCTACGTAAGTAAGTTAGTAATTGTGATGTAAATATACTATTAAATTAATTCATGATTTATCCTCAGATTATAATATTCTTGCATGTTATTTTTCCTATACATTATGAATATTAGACATAATTATTAGATTAGGAATGGTAGATATGACATTTGATTCATGTGTCAAATGATTGTATTTACATAGTTAGAATATATATGATACATAGATAGTACCATAGAAGAAAATGGAATTCAAAAATAAAAAATGTTTTTGTTGAAACATTATCTTCATCTTATGAGTCGGTACAAGTTTAGAGATCATGCCTTATGTGCAACATGACTTCATTATATATATATATATATCATTAATATTTTTTGTAATGTGTTAGGGAATAGTTTTGAGATTATACTTAATAAGTGATTATGGGTACAAAAGGATACTATCTTGGGCAACATTAAATCAAATAAAAGGATGCTATCTTCTATAAAATAATAGTGATTCAATATGTACTTGTATGTAAGAAAACATTTTGCCTTATCATATGAGGTCACGTCACCTGTAAAAGCATCATCGCTTGCTTATATTAAGAATAATGTATTTGAGAATTAGTTATTAACTTTTATTCTATTTTTTATATGTATAACATTCTAAATTATAAAAATACTAAGGTCATTAGTTCTTATCTTTACCATAACCAATGCACATTTATCTCTTTTAGATTTTATGTTGATATCAATTAAATAACATCATAATATTAAAATAAATACATATAAATAGAATTCATGTCAAATCATATCTGAAAATAACTACACATAAATGAAAGACCATAAATCATGTCATATAGAAATATCATGAAATCCAAATGAAACTATTTGAAACATATAAAAACATATTATTTTATTTTCATAACTAGTTATTAAATTTATTTACTTAAATACGAAAAGAATTTCTCTTATATGATATTTTTATCATCTTATTTTCTTACAATAAATACATATATTAAATTATTATTTGTTTCTTTATATGGTACAAAATTAATATTATGTTAAGTTAAATAAATCATAAAATTCTTGTTTTTCTATTTTTAAATGAATTGTACTGTATGATTTTTCTTCATCGTATAATATGATCAATGCTCCCTCAAACTCTTATTAACCTCTTTTGAATCTCTACTAATTATATAATATGATCACCCATATTATACTCATATGATATTCTTATATGCTCTTTTTCTATTTCTTATCAAACTAATTTGATTCTTTGACCCAAACCCCTTAGATTGACTATATAATATGATATTGGATATTATATAATACAAGCTCTATTGCTTAACAAACTTGTCTATTATAATCTTAATCCTTTATTCTTCATTGATCAAACAATATGTCCTCACACATCATAAAATAAGATCAATATCTTTCTTACTCATTGTGTTAATTGTTATAAGGTCCATGTGATTATGTAATAAAATCAATGCTACCATATTTGTATAATCAAAACAATTACTAAAGCATAACTCACTCAACCACAAAAGGTCAGCATGGCGAGGTTCATCATACATGCGTGATTTGTTACAGGAGTTTATATAATAAATCATCAGACTAATGTAATTCCTTATACTTGAACCAACTAAAATTGATCACACATGTATGACTAAACTCATCATTTTCTATGATGTTATTGCATCTTCAATCTTACAAACTTACAACACATTATATTTGTATGATTGATATAATCTTCCAATAAAATCTTACTTATAAATCTTTATATGATGCCTCACTTAATAGTTTTAATATCTTATTTCATTAGGTTTAACCTAAATGTACAAGTATGTTTAGTTTATCATACTTGTACGATACTGCTCAGAATAGTTATGCCCCCATTTGAATCCTCATTGTTTTAATTCAAAATTTTTCTTATCAATTTCAAACTTGCTTTTATAACTTTCTTAACTCTAATAATGACTAAACATAACTAAATTTTGCATATAATTGATTGCACGAGATTAAAAAAATGTAAGGATGGTCTATACTTTTCTTAATTTACTTCTTTCCTCTAATTGTTATCCTTACTTTCCCATTTTGAAATTATTGTTTATAGCTCTTTTCCTCTTTTTAATTGATTATGAACTCCTCTTTTAGCTGCAACAAGGCTATCTTATCTTTTCTCATTTTCTTGTTTTCTTTCTCTTAATCAAACTTTTTATTTTTTGTTCTTTTTTTTTCTTTTAGGTGCTCTCACACACTCCATTTATTTTCTTCTTATTACCTTATTAACATGACCAAAATTGCATTTAAGTCTATCCCCAAATGAGATAGTTAATTAAGGGATGCAAAATTCCTCTTATAATTTTAATTAATTTTGAAAGATCATTTATTTTTTATTTCTTTAAAATTAATAATCAACCATTTAATTGTCTAAAAAATTAAAAACCGAATATCATTGCATTCATCTTAATAAGCTCTTTTAGAAATAAAATTTTTAAGTACGTTTAAAACACGATATGCTTCCAAATATCATATTTATTTAATAATATTTTAATTTGTAGCCATCGTATTTTAAAAAATTAATTTTATTATATCAAAACATATATAATTATAATTCTATAACTTAATTATAATTCTATAATGTGTTTTGATCAATTTCATAACATTTAATAAATAAAGTCCTAATAGTCTATTTTATATATAATTATTTGACTAGATATCATTTAACTAATATAAATAATTAATATCAATATTGTACGGACATTAAATGTTTAATAATATTTTAGTCTCTAAATATTTTTGTATTCTATTCCTAATGAGAAATATTTTATATTAGTTAATGAGTTATAATTCATGTTATATTAACCTAGTCTTTAAATTATTATATTTAATCCTTGAGTTCTTTACGAAAATAAATTTTTGAAGAAAAATCATCTTGCCATAAAGACAACAATAAAAGCGCATAAAAAAATAACTATTAATACATATGTTTTATTTTTTTCTTTTAAAAATGATTATTATCAAAGTTATTAATAGTGTAGTATTATTTTGTTATCAAATTTATTTGTTCTTTAACAAATGTGATGAAATTAGGTTATGGGTATTTTCTTTTTTTAAGTGGATATAAATATATTATATCAAAAGTAGCAAAGCCATACAAGTGTTACAAGAGGGATTCTTAAGGAGAATCAAACATGAAGTCAGACAACGTGAGTTTAAGTAGGGGCTTGGGGAAGGAGTCCCCAGGAACCCAAAAGAACTCATTGACGCATGCAACACGAGCAACCCAGTCAGCAGGCGCGTTCCCCTCTCTGTGAATATGGGAGAATTGGATAGCCTCCAGACCCCTGGCATACTGAAGAGTCTCAGCAAAAATCCCCTCCACAGGAGGGTGGGAGATCATCTCACGCACTACCTAGAGCGCCGCCATCGAGTTAGTTTGAATTTCCACAGCCCGGTAAAGGGGAAGGGATCCCCTAAGCAGGTTGAGGGCCAAGGGTATAGCCTGGACCTCCACCATGTCAACGGCCTAAGAGAACATCCTCTTGCCGGCCACCAAGAGTGGCCTTCCCATACAATCTTTGACAACCATGCCAAGACCAGCAATGGAGTTACCAACTGCAGCATTGCAATTAACTTTTATCCATCCTGTTGGGGGAGAAGCCAACCGTGCGTTACAAGCAAGTCCGAAGAGTTGCCAGGATTCTCGCTGAACAGGGATGAATTGAAGAGATGCCGATTGAGTAAAGTGTTCACCTCGGTCTTGATCGTCCGAAGCAACGAGCACGGCAGAGGCACCAGGTTGTTGTGCATGATCGCGTTCCTCCTTGTCCAAATGTAGTACATGGGGGTGGCTAACTAGACAGCATGCCTCGCATCGTCACCACGACGCGCAACGGGCAAGCCCACAAACCGGAGGAGCCGGTCTGTGAACAGTGACCTGGTGCCCGCACCCGTGGACGGGCTAAGCTCGGTCAGAACCCCGGGGGCCTGGCGGTCAACCCAGAGATCCTGGGCGCCCGAGCAGTCTCAAAACACGTGCTGCAAGGACTCCTCCTGTAACAGCCCTAATTTTCTCTTATTTGTATTTTTATATTTTTTATAGAAAGAGCTCTGTGAGACGAATCCAACGATGTTTAATTTGTAATTTTCGGAGCTCTAATGAATAAATTATGAATTTTTGAAGATTTGGGATAAATTTGTAACGTAGAGGATAGATCTGTAAATTTTAAATGTCAGCTTAGTTCAAATCCGATTGGCGGAGGATATATTTGCAAATATAAAATTTAGAGGGGGTTTTCTGCAAAATGCGGTTCACGACCCTTCCATTGAGTCGGTTTCGGCCGCGGCTATAAAAGCCGACTTTGCGCGTTTGGAACGTGTTTCTGCGAACGCTGCGGCGAGGCACGGCGGCGAGGAAATTTTGTGATTTTCGACACGCGACGACAACGGCCAACGAAGGTGAGAATTTTATTTTCTTTGTTGTTTTATAAGATTTTCGGGGAGCGGCGGTCAGTTGGCCGGCGAGAGACGCAAGAAATTTCGAAGTTCGCCTGCGAAATATTTCGGTTTCGCCGGACGAGAGAGAGAGGGGCGGCGTGAACCGGTCCAGGCTTTGGACCGGGTTACGCTGAACCGGATGTCGAGCGCGCGCGGTCCAGCCCGCCGAGCACGCCCGGTCCAGCGCCGAGAGCGCGCGGTCCAGCGCGCTAGGAGCGGGCGGTCCAGCACCGCGAAAAGAAATTTTGGGAAAAATGCTGTTTGGAAAAGCTTTTAGAAAGCGCCGAGCGTGCGCGGGCGGTTCAGTGCTGCGTAAGCCCATTTTTGGGATTATTTTGGGGTGTGTTTGGGAAAGCTTTTAGAAAGCTGTTTTTGTAACTTAAAACCTTTTTATTTATTTTAATTATTTTTCACATATGACCTTGTAGGGACTCCAGAAATTGAGAATAAAGGTCCTGCAATAATAGATCCAGGTAGATAAATTCGTAACCTGTGATATAGCACAATAGTATTTATTTATATTTCGATACATGGTTTCTTACGGGCTGCATTACAGTTTTTCTTTACATGACTTTTATCTCATGGCTTGATATATGTTTTATGGTGTTATTTTCTGATTGAACTGAAAGCATAAAAGATGACAAAAAGGAAATTGAAACAAAAAGCATAATATGAGATAAAATATAATTGGTTGGACATATTGATATGGTTTTGGCATATTTATCACATGTGTGACATGGTTGGAAAATAAAAATGAAAATTGGATTCCTGGAGACATTATCCTCACCACTAGGCCTAGCGGATGAGATCGCAGGGTATCGATCTTCGGATCAGATATCTGCCTAGTGTGTATGTGTACCATGACCTTCGTATATATTGATGACACCAGGCCTAGCGGATGTGATCGCAGGGTATCAGTACTATACCTGCCTGGTGGCACTAGGCCTAGCGGATGAGATCGCAGGGTATCAGTCTTCGGATCAGATATCTGCCTAGTGTTATGACTGGATGGATGCCGGCTGAAGGTCATTTGATATGATGATTGAATCCAGAGGATAATGATTCAGAAGGGAATCGGGCCCAGTAAGTATATAACATATAAAATAATGGAAATGGAAATTTGGTATACATGTTTATCTGGTTTACTTTTGATACTGCATGACATTTGATAAGAAGGTATTCATATGGTTTATTTTTCATCGCTTATGAGATGGATTTTGTTTTATCATGTTTCACGACTTGTCTTTTATATCTGGAGATTTATTTTACTTGGTTACATAATGGATTTATCTGCTGAGATATATATGTCTCATTAGTGCTTCATCACAGGTCATGTATCCACTACACCGAGAGCTGGGGATTATAATAGTACAGGAGAGGACTATACTCCTGACATGTGAGAGGGGATAGATTTATGGTGGGAGTGGATTTGGTTTCATTTTGGTATTACCTTTTGGTACTTCAGTTTTGTGGTTTATTGTATATATATGCAGTTTAATATACACATGTTTTCATTTCAGCTCCATAGTATGGATTTGGTTAAAATGTTTTCAAAATATACCAGATTGGTTTGAGGGTTAGAATTGTCTCACCGTCGGGTCCCCACCTAGGCATGGTTTGTCCTCACTCGAGATTATTTCTTATGCAGCATCCTTAATTTACTGTAGTTGGTAAGGTGAGGTGCCTGACACCTCCGCCGCGCAGCCCAGTTTGCAATTGGAATTCCGGCTTAAACCCCTGCGGGCCAACCACGCCGCCATAGGAAGGAATTCGCCGGCGACCCGCCACAAGAACATGCGAATCTTTGGCGTCGCTTTGATCTTCCAGATTCCCCTTATCACCTCCGCGAGGCGTCGGCCACCACGCCTGCCAGAATTCACAGCACAGCAGACAATTTGCGTGTAAATCCAGCCACTGTCAACCCTCGTTGTCTCGGTGTGCATCTGGAGCAGAACGTCCTAAGCAGACTCCCGAGCTCTCGGAAGGTGCAGGGTCCTGTCAGTAAGCTCCTCGCCCGCCCAAATGCGGATAGCTTCCACATCCCAATCCTCGGCAGCCGTGATGCAATCAGCGACACTAGCCGGCCAGTTTATAATGTGTTTTGATATGTAGTGCATGTTTATAATTCAGGCTCTACTTGAAAAGCATAAATAAAAAATTTATTTTTTAAAATATATTAAAATATATGAAAATATCTATATGAATAAACATTTATTTTGCCGAAATATGTCTAAAGAATATATTTTTTAAAAATTTAAGAGTTGATTTAAAAATAATTAACCAACGACGGAAGCAGTTTCTCGTGTTGGTCACTCGAACCATTTGAGCGTGAAATCTGTTAAAATTGGCTGACGGCGCAATGTGCGTTTTAGGCCAGCAAGTTGAAACACGTTTACAATATGTCTTGTCATTGCTTTTGATGCCGTTTGCGCTTCGACGTCGGCGAGCTCTTGCTCTCTGTATAGCCCTTCCTGGCTGTCAATCCCACGCCAGAGCCCTACACTCATGCTTGCGCTTCTTCCGTTCAGGCCTCTTCCTGATTTTTGTCTGTCGTTTCCTTGACTCGGTGAAGGGGAGGCGCAGTTAGGGCTAAATTCGTGCTTGATTAGAACGCTTTTGGATGGCCTTTGTCTAAAGTTTTAGGACCATTGCTTATAAATGTCAGTCGCCGAGCTGAAGGAGAGGCACGTGGCTGCGACGGCGACTGTAAATGCGCTTCGAGAACGGCTGAAGCAGAGGAGGCAGCAACTGCTTGACACCGACGGTGCGTATTTTGACTCTCAAGTTCATTCTCTCTCTCTCTCTCTCTCTCTCTCTCTCTCTCTCTCTCTCTCTCTTTCTCTCTTCGGTGTTTGAGGGTCTCATAGTGCGATTTCGGCGTTTGCAGTGGCTACCTATGCGAGAAACCACGGGAAGACTGCGATTAGCTTCAGTCCTACGGATCTGGTTTGCTGCAGAACATTGCAGGGTCATACGGGAAAGGTAAGCTTAATTAAACGTGTTCGCAAGGTTTTTGCTGGAGACTGCAGTTGTCATATTTTTGCCTTGGATCGATCTTTTTTGATTTAATTTTAACCGATCATCACAGTTTAACGAGTTCGCTGCTATAAGCTCTCCCTGTCCGAGTAGTTATTTCTTTGAGCACAATTAGGTTAAGTAGCATTGATGCGAGATTGGGGAATTAAGCAAGGACTTCAGAAATCCAGGCAAAAATGATGAATAGGAGAGAGAAAATCAACTATTAGTGAAGAGTACAAAATACAACTAATAATGCACATGATATACATACACATGCACTCTCTTTCTCTCTCTCTCTCTCTCTCTCTATCTGAGAGAAGTGCAATCATTGATTCCTAGGTGGGATGGGTAATCCTAGAAGTTGAAAATATCTAAAATGTCTCTTTTAAATCCCATGGATGGGTTATTTATAACTCGTAGAGGATATAAGAAAGTTGATAGTTGGTATAGTCACTAAAGTTTCTAGAATGATCGATGTTTTGGAGGTTTAGCAGCCCTTGTTGATGTGAATCTGTTTTCCTAAACATCCATATTCGTTGAAACGAATATTGGCACCAAGGAACTTCCTATTCAAAAAATGATGTCGGGATCTGGTGGTGAAGAAGCAATTGTAGTTGGTGATATTTCAGAGCTTGATGGAGAAAGGACTGGGGCATAGTTAGAGGAAGAGTATAATTGGTTGAAATATGGTCAATTGTGCTAATTTCATGAATTCAAAAGGACATGTGTCATTGCTTAACAGGCTGTTGTGGAGATTAAATGGTCTAGATTGTGGCAGACAAGTTATCTTGGGGTAGTGAAGTGGATCTAGCTGTTGTATGAACAACATTAAGGAAATTGGATGAATATAGTGAAGACATGGTTCTTCAAAATTTGTTTTAGGTGATAGTAACAAATAATGTTGATTGGGATGTGCATTCAACTTCTTTCAGACCTGCAGGAAGGCTCCACTGGAAATAGTTCTAGCATAGCTTTTCTGATTTACAAGCCGGCATTAGAGGGAGATATTTAGTGGCTTTCTTGTGTAAATAAAAACTTGAGAAATATAAATGATCCCTCATGGCTTTTAAACTTGTCATATCATTATGTATTGGGAGGTCCATTACATATTTACCTTATCCTGATGATGGCGTGGTTTAGCAAAACACATCAAATTAGCGTTAAGGATGTTTGCAAATCTAGGGATAAACATTCAGCTTTGATGTTTGCAAATATTGTGATGTTGACTTCTTTATGATGGTTGTCATATTTATGATTGAGACATCTCTTTTTGGTATTGGATGTGTCAGGACATAAATGCTTTTTTTTTAATATTGTGGAAGAATTTGCAGCATTTTTTGATTTTGCAAAGTTTTGTCACCTTGTATTGGTTTTCTCAAGCAAATTGCTTGAAGGCCCTATGCAAAAAAATAAACTCTTTTCATATTAAGAAATAAAGTTTGCTGGAAACTCTGATTATCATTGAAAGCCCATGATCATGAAAATGGAGGTTTCCATATACATCACATTTTTGGTAATCAGGAGTTGATGACTTTGGTAGTTGAGATGAAGTTTTTTTCACAATTGGAACAGAAAATCAGAGGTGCAAAAGGTTTATTGAGTTTGTTATTTGCCTAAATTTACATGTTTAAATACAAAATTTGGGAATTGCTTTTAGATTTGGTAGTATTCTTGCATATTATAGTATGATCATGAATGGTACCATTAAATGCTTATGGTGTTGCCTGCTGGTATGCATTAGTCCAATAATTGTGCAAATTAATTGTGAGGTAATAACTTTGTATGAATAATTTTTTTTTTAATACATGCACAAGTTGTTAAGTCAAATTTTAGGGCAAGATAGGGACTTTGCTACCCATAGCTGATGCAAACAAAGCATATTGTTTTTTGAGAGTGTTTGGTCTTTGGAATGACCTCTAACGTTCGGGCTTGTGGTGTGGTGATCATAGTGGATGGTAATGAAGATGAGTGGTGTAGGTCGAACATAATTGGTATGGAATTGTAATCTTTGGGAATTACCCATTCTCCCATGGTGCTGTCCTTGTTGATAGGTTGACTAGGACTTTGGCTTTCCCTTGAATCTTCAACAGTATCTGTAGCACTCTCTTCTCTTATAGAGAGTCTTTTGTAAATTATAACTGAAGATGCATAGTAGTATAAACTTCAATATTGATTTAGAATAAGCTTAACATCTTTCCCGGGGCTATCTTTTTTTTTTGAAACATTAGACATAACGTAAGATATATAATCAACAAGCGATAAGTACCAAAACTATCCTTCATGAGAATCACACCAAAACTATCCTTCATGACTAAAAAAGCATGAGAATATAGATAGAAGTGAAAGTTGTCGACATCTTCATGCATTCCTCCAATGTGGTATTGGGGTACTTATGGATAAGAGCACGGGAGAGTTCAGCTAGTGTCATAGAAACATTGCCTTCAACCCAAACCTTATTATAGTTATCAAGAGAAGCGGCTAGATAAATGGCAAGAAGTGAGGCACAAAGCTCGACTTGTGAAGGCAAGAAGGTGACTAGACAGGTACTTAGGACCAATGCATGTGCCCCAATTATCTAGAGCAACTGCAACACATCAACCAGAACACCACCATTGATAGAGCTATCCAAGTTGACCTTCATCTATCCTAAAGGTGATCACAATTGATAGAGCGATGGGAAAGAGAGTCTTAGGGAATACTAGTTTTCCAAACTAGTAAGGCCAATTGGAGAGGAAGTGTTAGACAAATTTGAGTAGACAAGGTTGAGATGGAATAATTTGATTCTCCATGAACTTGGCATTTCTGTTTTTTGTATATCTAATAGAGAGTAGATGTTGCAATAGAAGACATAGTTATCGATCGATCCCAAATTAGGGCAACTTGCATATTAGACAAGAGCACATAAAGGTTTGTCAATCAGTGGTTGGTGAGAGCGACATTAATAAGATTGTAAAACACCTATGAAACTCAACTATATGAGAACAAATTATTATCAAGAGTTTCTAGGAAATGACACCTCTATGGCCAATGGTTGTTTGAAGCAACATTTTGTTGATACAGAAAGTTAAAGGTGGGAATGACATTATGACAAACTCTTCATAAGAAAGCCCACACTCTTATGTAGGTTTTGAGTTTCTGCACCTAGGAGCCAACAACCCCTTTGATGCTAGTTAGGTTGTATTATAAGAGTGTCATGGAGGCAAGAGTAGAGTCCATTAAAAGTAAAGCTTTATCAGTAAGAGATTCATTAAACAAGAGAGTCAGGTCGTTGTGTCTCCAATTCCCAATTTTATTGTATAGACTAGACAAACATTTGACCATTGAGCATTACTATTGATTATAGTGGAAGAAAGATTAAGAGGGGTAAGACCACATTGGCAATTGTTGTTGAAGTACATGTGCTCATCCTTTGCAATTTTCCAAATGTTGTTATCAATGGTAGTGGGACCCTTAAGACAAATGATTTTCTAGACCATGGAATCCCTTTTACACACTTAGATAGGCATGCCTTAATCCCCATACTTGGCATAGAGGGCAATCAACCCAAAGGGAGTTAGTCTTAGCAAGAAATTGGCTAATGAGCTTGACCACAAGGATACTTCTACACTCCCGTAGCTTATTTATGCCAAGTTCCCATGGAGTTTGGGTTTGCAAACAACCTCCTAAGGGGGGTAATGGAGGGAATGCTTGGATGGGTCTCCTTATCAAAATAAGCCACGAATCAAACGTTCAATAGTCTTAAGGATGTTTAGAGGGACAACGGAGTGGGTCATAGATACATGGGAAATAAGGCATGAATATGATTGATGATTGCGAACTTTCTCAAGAGAGAGGGTGAGATCTCACTCCCCACGAAGTGATTCTAGATTGAACATTAGAGGCACCATGTTGGAAATCATGAAGGACATGGTGTCTTCTTAAGATGGGAACCTCAAGGTAGACACCCTTTCTGTTAGCTCTTGTGCTTAGCTTGTTCCCCAATATTGTTTTATATTTAGGAGAGATATTCTTGTTGAAGAAGACAAATAACTTAGTTTTATGAACATTTTGACAATGCATAATAGGTAGTCAATATTAAAGTTATTTGCATTGCTTTAGAGCATGAGGTTGGATTGAAAAATAAGAACATATCGGCCAACAAGAGATTGGAAATATGAAGGGTAATAAGAGAAATGTGAATGTCAATGAATGTTTCTTTCTTGATTTGGTGATGAACAAGGAGAGAGGGAAGTTTAAAAATAATGAGAGAGGGGGACAAGGGACACCCCTATTTAGGGCCCCAAAGCGCATGGATTCTTTTGTTGTAGCTTCAATGGTAGAGATAGAATAATGAGGTTTAGAGATAAATTTAAAGTTTTAGATGCTACACTGGTTAGGGAAGTTGAAGTGGTGGAATATGGTAATGAGAAAAAGCAAATTGACTTCATTGTAATTTTACTCTGTTTATTTTGAGGGCCATGATACCGTTGGTTAAGGTGGAGGTGTTTAGGCATTGAAAGATCTCTTGCATCAACTGACAATTTTTAGTATGCCTCTTGTAAGAATAAAGGGCCCTTGTTCATAAGCCACAAGGGACCCAAAGCAGCTTATCTTGTTAACCAGAATTTTTGCAACAGTTTTATAGGTACTGGGACAAAGGCTAATGGGTTGAAAATCATTCAACTTGTTTAACCCATCATTTATAGGAATAAGCACAATGTAGGTTACATGCCACACGAGTCGTCACTTATTGACTAGTTGGTTAGAAGGTTGGTAGACAATTGCTCAACATGTTTAGGGTAACTAATGTTTGTAGCACTATGATTCATTCATGATGATTCAATGCTGTTCCCAAGAGATAGTATGGGTGAGATGAGTATCTTGTATGTTGTGGTGGTTAGCCTTGAGGGTAATGTGAAAAGTCTTGTATTCCATGCTTGTAAAAAGTACATTGTAACAAATTACAACAAAAGAGTTAAAAAGGAATTTAACTTGAGAAATTGCAGCAAATAATAGAAAGCCTTATGCATATGTTAGGAATTTAACAATTATATTGGCATTGTTGATTATAAGTGTACTTTTGCTTCTCATGGGTTGTTTAGTTTACATCCTCATGAACATGCACAGATTTTTATTTGATAGAATATGGGCATAATCTTGTTATGATGGATTTCCTTACATTTAATTGTCAATTCACAAGATGCCCTTATATTCCCTTAAGTAATGTGTAAAACCTCCAATGGTACAAAGAAAATGATCACATTCCTTCTCATTCCAATCTAAGGAGATGAATGTTTTCTTCAAATTTTCTTATTTTTTGGTGTGAAGTGTATCATGAAGGAATTATTTGGGTGTTGAGTTTTCTGCAACTTCGAATATATCATAATTTGCAATCTTATTCATGTCATGTAGGCAAATGTTGGCTTTTTCCTTTTAACTTTACATGAAAAGACTATTTGAATAAGTTGGCCAAAAAGATTAAAAATCAAGAACTAAAACTTGGATCTTAACCTAAACCCAAACTATGGTTTTAGGTTTCACCCAAATTTGGTTTGGATTGGAAGTTTCGGATCAGTTTTGGTCGAAACTGATTCAAATTCAGCTTTGGAGCTTGAGAATTGGTTGAAATAATAAGTATTAGTTTTGTTTTACATTTTTTATTTTAACTTATATATATAAAATTTTAGAAATTCTCTGGTGTAGTGGTAGAGTGCTTCTCATTGGTTTTTTCTCCCTTGTGTGTTGGGATAAGAACACAATGCCCACTATTTTTGTCCTTTATTTTATTTCTTTTTTATAAATATACTGTAAATTTGTTATACCTTAAACTTGACTAAGAAATCTATGTTTGAGATTTCTTCTAGTCTATCTCTTCATTTGAGGGAGGTTTTCTAGAAAGCATGGTAGACATCAAGCTACACTCTTCTCTACTACCAAATTATGGATTCCCCTGAGAAGATCAGAGCAAACGGCTCACTTGATGCACATTTGATCATTCATTGTTTCTCATGGATTGAGAAAAGAAATCACTTAAAGGAGAAGTTTGAATAATTCATGATGCATTGGTACCAATGGACATGTTGAAGATATTCCTTCATCCAATTCTTGAGTAAAGAAAGATCACTCTTATTTGGTGAAGTGCTTCAGTTTTTGTACTAGGCATGGGATAAAATCTTAATTACCTTTATTTTTTATTTTTTTAATATTTTATTTTATTTTTAACTTAATTTTAAGTAAAGAAAATGCAAAAGTGGTGTACCTAATGTGGTAGAATTCTTTCTTTTATAAGAATATTGTTAATTTTGATGTATAGCACTTTGTATTGTTCTACTTTGTTGAAAGAATTATATTATTTTGTTTATATAACTACATTTTTAAGGTGCATGATAAGTAAAGGCAAGCTTTGAATTTTTTAAAATTGCACTTCTAGATTGTTGAAATATTTTGTTTTGATTTTTATCTTTTTAAATTAAATTTATATGATTTAATATTTTATTTAGTATACAAATACAAAAGTTATATAATTTTTATTTTTTAAAAGTATAATTTGCCTTTTTAAGGATATTGAACTAATTAATTTACCTAAAGCAAAATTAAAATCACTTAAGATAAAGCAAAACTACTAAAGCTTGAACTCGAAAGGTTAAAGTAAAACTAAATTAATCTTGAACCTTGACCTTGATGAGTTCAATCATAGAGAAATTTTGTTGGTCAATCCCAATGATGGCATGACTAGCCTTAAGGATCAAATATGACTTAGGGCACTCTATCGTGCTTGAGATTTTCTTAGTGGGCTTGCTTAAGTGTAATATTATCAAAAAAAAAAAAAAAAGAAAACTAAGGAAAGTGGTGTCACGAGAGTGTCCAACCTTCACATTGTTTTTACTTATAAATCATTTTGTAGACAAGAAATATTTTTTTCTATGCAATTGGTACTCTTTACCTTTTATAGTAGGGGCTTATCTTATAAATCCCACGAAGGGAGTATTTGATCCCACTAATCTGTCTAGGGGCACTTTTTAGTGCTTCTTAAGGTGTTCTTAGTCTTTTTTGCTTGGTCATAATTTCATCGAAACAGGAAAATAAGGTGGTATAATTCAGAAGAGCGCAAATGACACTTACAAATAGAGACATTTTTTGACTTTTAGAAATCATGATGCAAGCAACAAACATTTTTTCCTCTCATCTTCCATTTATATATATGATTGTTTTTAAACTTTTGAAAGAGGGTTGGCCCCTAAATCCGTAAAATGGGGATATTCGACCCAACGTCTGGTATGAGATTCTAAGATGTGATGGTAGACCTCACTAGTTAGCATGAAGAAAATCGTTCTAGCATGGCATGTTGAGATTTTATCATCATCTATGTTATGATGGAAGCAAAAGGTGATATTTGGTAGTTCCTAATGTATTACTCTTTTTCTAATTTCTTTATTGAGAAAATCCATAATTTGCTTTCAACGCTTAAACCATATCGCTTCAACCTAGTTTTCCAAGAAGAGAGAAAAGCATGAGTGAGAGTGGGAGGAGATGCCCTAGTGGAGGGGAACATAAGAAGAATAAAATAGACATATAGATTGTTTGACTTTTTTATAGTGATGAGCTAATGGACATTGATCTCATTGAGGGAGGACCATTTCGTCTAGGTAGAGCCTACATTTATGGTTTTGAGAAAATAAAGACAAAAGCAAATATTTTTTTCCTTGCATGTTCCTTTCCCCTTAAGTGGAGGCTTAGGAGCAACCTTTATTCTCTGATTTAATTCTGAACATGGATGGGAATTTGAGGTCTAGAATGTCTTTTTTCGTTGGTAGACATTTGTTGGGTCTATGGATGGATCCTTTCAGATCTAGCTTGGCCGTTGACACGAGGACAGCTAATATCTACTCGAACTGTTTTACTTGGCCCATGAGAAATCATTCATGTCATCTGTGGCCTGGTTGTTTACTTGTCTGTGTGAATTCCTTTGCTGAGCAAAAGCAATGTTGTCTGATAAAATTATGATTTTTTTTGTTATCCTTTGGGAAATTCCATTTGACATGATTGAAGCTATTTAAAGGAACTATGAACCTCTGCATTTGTGTGAAATTTGCTCCAACTTTTTGTTTAAATTCAAGATAAATATGATATTCATCACAAGGACGATTTGGTTGGTCACCCTGCAATGAGCCTTGGCCGTAATTTCAAATTGCTGTATTGATATATTGTTGGAATGGATCTCACGTAACATGCATGCTGAAAGAATATGCCAATATTCTAAATTTTTTTGGTATTATCTTTTTGGCTGAGCCCAAATAGTATGTGAATAGAAGTGGAATAGAATACTTTATATTACTATGCTAGTAGCCACCCATTGAAAAACCATTTTGATACCGGTCTAGATTTCTATTACATAAAGTCTTTCAAAAATAGGTATATCGATATTCATGAATTGGAAATTATGCACAGTTTTTCTTGCTTCTGGAAGCATCTTTTTTGTTCTATGCACATATTTCTATCTAATAAATATCTTCAAATGTTCGTGGAAGAATGTTTCTAAGAAAAATTTGAAAATGGGACATTCTGCATTCTTCTGAAGGAAAAGCCTTCTATTTCTTTGAACTTCTTAATATATTATGATGTATTACTTATTCATTAATTTCCTAACAATTCCATCAGGTGTATTCTTTAGATTGGGCCCACGAAAGGAACAGGATTGTTAGTGCATCTCAAGACGGGAGATTTATAGTGTGGAATGCTCTGACGAGTCAAAAAACACATGCAACAAGGCTTCCTTGTGCATATGTCATGACGTGTGCTTTTTCTCCCAATGGCCAGTCTGTTGCTTGTGGTGGCCTTGATAGTGTATGCTCTATTTTTAATCTCAATTCTCAAGTTGATAGAGATGGAAACATACCTTTATCAAGAGTTCTTACTGGTCACAAGGGATATGTATCAAGTTGTCAGTATGTTCCAGATCAAGAATCTCGCCTAATCACTAGCTCTGGTGACCAAACTTGTGGTTTATGGGATGTTAGTACGGGGCAGAGAATTTCTGTTTTTGGAGGTGAATTTCCATCTGGCCATACATCTGATGTATTGAGGTACCGGAATGTTTCTCAATTTTAATGTATGGGTATATATGAATATTTTTAGTTAAAATTGGATTTATTTGATGTATCTATTTCTTTTCGTTTCCTTGTGCTTTGCATAAGAAATTTGGGATGCACAAGAAAATGAAACACAATATAATGTTTTACTTATTCTAAACAAATTGGCTTGAACTAATGATATAAAGTCTATTTTTCCTCTCATGTTGTTTAGGCATTGCTTAGTCCAAAAATAAAAAGAACAATTAAGTTAACTGAGCTAGCTTTTGTAATAGCTGCATGCTGTGCGTGTTACCTTTGTTTTTCTTTGTTATAGAGTAAAAGGTACAGTCTTGTATGTAGTGGCACCTTGTTTTTGCAAAGAGTTTTTTTGAAGTACTTGTTTATACTTTAGACTATCATAAAATATTTATTCTTTTAATTGTTTATCTTTGAAGAACTTGCTTTAGAAGAGTCTAATTGAACTTACTAAAGATAGATTTTATCAGGTATTATTTATCAAGTTGTGTATTAAGTTGTTGTATAGTTATGAGCTTATATTGTAAAAATTATGACTGATGGGATCAAGGCTCATAAACCCTTTTCCCAAGTCAATATTGTTTGTAATACCGTTAGTGGAATGCAAGAATGAGCCAACAATAAGCATGCATGGACAAAACTTGTAGACATGTGGGTCAAGTAATTCTAATGGCTTTGTCAATTGGATGGGTGTGGACGACAACACATTGGTTTCAATGTCTAAAAACAGGGTGGCAAGTTATTAAGGAATGCTTATAACTTAAGAAAATTTTCTTAGTGTCCTAAAGCCTAATTTCCCCTTAGAGTGACCTTGAGGGTGACTGCAAATTAGAGAAAACTTTGAGTTTGACTTGTAAAAGATGCATATCTTATTATAATATATTTTTTTTAATTTTTGTGGAAGATTTTTCTTTTGTTTGTGGCTTTTACTGGGATTTGACTTCATGTAAAATTTTTATGTTTTGATTTGTGATTCTTCTACATACTTTTATCACTATTTTTGAGGAAGTTTTCTTTTTTGCTTGTGTAATAGTTACAAGAGCTAGATTCATTTATAATCTATTTGGGTAGTCATCTCATTGATTACACCTTAAATTTTGTTGGTAGATTCCTCAACAATTAGTATAAGTTTGCTAGATCAAAGTTCTTATGGTTTGAATACTTGTTTTGTTTTACTAAAGAAAAAGATAATGGACCATTCTCAAGATTCCTAGATTTGAAAGAAAAATTTTGATTTTTGAAAGATGCAAATTGAGAACTTTTTTTCTCATGAGCCTAATAGAGTATTTGATAATAAAAAATTTAATGTTCTTATATTCTTGTTTATCTAAGATAGGTCATATACAAATTAAGATGACTCAGCATTTGTGGACCTTGGAGGACAATCCATGATCTCCAAGAACTTTTTAGTTTTAAATTGAATTCCGTGATGCTTAAGATTGACTGGTAAGATGTGCTACACCATACATTCAAAGGCTTCAAACTCAAAACTCAAGTACATTAAAAGTTTGTAATGCTAAGTTAGAAAGTTGTATTAAAATTCGTTAAACTTTACAAGAATTCTTTTTTTTTTTTTTCAAATTAATGTGCGAATTATATCGAGTGTTTCGTATTTCATCAATTCATCTTTTAATTTTTGTGTAATGCCCTTTGCAAGTTTGAGAAAATTTTAGATGAGCAAAAAGTCTCATTTGATCTTCCAATTAGGCCCTTTAAACAATGTGTTGAGCATATCGAATGGTTTGATCTATGAGATAGGGCCAAGTGATTGAGATCATAAAATTTCTTGAACCTTATGTGTTGGAAAGCTCTGCTGTTGTTTGAGTCCTCTTTTCCTTCCATTTGAAAGCCTTCTTTCTTTGCTCAGGCTACCCGAGTCCCTCTTCTCTTTGCTTAAGCTTCAAGCTTGAAGGCTCTCCTTTTTTCTCGAGCTTCAATTTCTTCTTAGTCAAGCTGCCTGAACGACTTCACCTCTGTCAAAGCTTTAATAGTAAGTTGCCTAAAGCTCTTTCAAGATACCTGGAAGGTCATTTAATGAACACTCTATATGCTGCCCAAACTATATATAAAGTGCCTTCAAGCTCTTCGAAGTTGCTTGGGTACGTTATAAGCCTAGATGCAGTATAAGCTATCCAAAGGCTTTGTAAGCTATGCAAAAGTGTCTTCTTTGCCCAAGCTTCAACAATAAGCTATCAAAAGCTTTTTGAAGCTTCTCAAAGGTGTCTCTACAAGATCAATTTTTTCGTTTTGCATTTTAACTAATACTATATCTCCAATAAAAGTTTTTATCTAAATTTATTGAATCCTTTCTTTTGCATCAATATTTTTGGTATCATTTCTGAGAAAAAAATGAACAAATTGAAATGAAGAATTAGGGGGGAGTCATTTATTTATGAGGGAGAAGCGCTTGAGTTGTGCAGCAAAGGTCTTCGTATCTTTGTCTCAAGCCTCGCACGTCGCAAAACTTTCTCTCTCGTGTAATAGTAATTCTTTCCATTTATTTCAACAATAGGTAGAGCAATTTCTAATTTCTTCTCCACTCTCTCTATGCTCATGGGACAGCAAATCATGACTAGCTTGACCGTTGGCCATTTTAAACATCTCTCCTTTTGAGCCACTTGTAGCTCTCCTTACTACACCTAAAATTTATTACATTGTCTCTACTTCTAAAATCCCTCCATTGTTTCTCCTCTCATAACATCATCCCATCAATAATCCCCCATTAACTTAATGGTGTAGGGATCTCTTACTCTCACTCAATTGAAACCCACTTCTACTCTTGATTGAATTTTGAAGCACCATTAGCACCTCCTTTTGATGCACCTCAAGAATCCCTTTATCACTCCGATGAGGTGTCTCATTTGCTTTGGGCATATGGGTATATTCTACATGTTCTTGATGAGGTTTATCCATTCATTGAATATATTCTTTCGATACCTCTATCTTCTAAACTTTAGTTATTCAATTTTTCCTTTAATTATTCAACTCAAGACCTTACTTTTTCTTGAGAGAATTTGAGACAATTTCTTTATTGCATGTCATGATTGGACATGTATATCTTAGAGTGGTTTTGGAAGTTGACTCTAGATCAATTTTTTCATTTATTTAGTTTAAGAGATTATCCATTTCATCCTTAGCTAGTTTCATAAGATCCAAGAGTCTCTAAATCTTTTCTCGATTTTAGGTAGCATCAATCTAGACCATTTTGAGCTTGCCTCCAATGCTTTAAGGAAACTATTAAATAAGTGAATTAGGATAATTCTCAATTTGAGCAATCCTCATCAGATCTCTTTAACCAGAGGTCTTTCAAAATATATTGTTAGATGACTTAGAGGTCTTCACAAAAAATTTTAAATAGAGTCATTTGCTTTATCAATATTGTGAAATTCTCCACGAACTTGTTTGGAAAATTGAAAGGATGGATATTTTTGACTCTTAAGACAACTATTAGGAATAAAAAGTTTGTAAGATGATAAGAGATTACCCTCTAAAGGCCTCTTAAGGCATCCATTACGTTTGAGGTTACCAAGCTTAATATTTTAGTACTCTCCCAAGTGTGCAATCCAAAGAAATATGTAAAATGATAAAAAAGTATGCATTATATTAAAAGCTTATGGCACTCTCAAAGGATAAATGAGAAATAACAAATTTTGCAAATGTCATGAGACTATAGCTACACAACTTTTGAGTGTAGGATTCTCAAAGCCTTAATCAAGCGTGTTGTAAGAAGATTGTTTCTAAGAATATTGAGTAAAGAGTTATGTGCCCATCTCTATCTCTAATAAACTTATAGGGTTAAATGCTATTATTGTTCAATTTCAAATTAAGAAGGATGGTCTAACCTTTTAGTTACATTAAAAGACAAAGGTAAGATCCTTATAAAAATGGTCTGTCATCACAAGTTGAAGGTAGTCTAATAGCTCTACTTTGAAGTCTTTTAGGGAAACATTGGTTGCCTTTATGACAAATTGATGAGAGGATTTAGTTTTGATATCTTTTAGACTGGAGGATATGCCACCTCTTGGCAACCTTTACGATGACATCATAGTTGTGTTATGAAAAATTGCCTTGAGGTTTGTCATATGCTCATCAATACTAGAAGTTCAACAAACATCCTTTGCCTCTATATTTTAAACAAGATTGGTGTTAATTAAAGCCTTATCCTCTTAGTCATTGATTGACTTATGGGCTTCTTAAGAGAATTTATGAAACTAGAAGAAACTACCATGTTGATGCTAATAAGGGAAATTGTTATGCCTTTCTATCTTTGCTAGCTATTAAACAACTCACAACTATATTCATAGGAAAGAATTGAAACATTTTTTTCTTCACTAGTTTACGATGGGGTAGGGTACTATGTAAGAAAAGGAATTCTTTTTGGATGTCGACAAAAACCAAAAGGTTGAAGGTGATGTTGCAAAAGCTTACCTTTTTCGATCTTATCCCCTTTTCGTGTTTCGAATTGCAGTCACGATGCTATTCTCCCTTGATTTCTATCATTGAAAACCCATTGGCTTACTTGATTGGGTTTTCGTGCGATTATTACTACCTTAGTTTTTTTCTTATGCATCTCCTCTCTCGATCGTCGGCTCAAACTTTGTTTTCCTTCCATAGGAAATCCTTATTGCGAAATCCGAGTCCCCTCATTGATTTCTTCCTTAGCTCTTGATCGGCATGTTTCGAGAAATTTCCTTAGAGATGACCCTTAGCAGTCCTTCCCATGTGTTGCGAGGGTCCTGAAGCTAATTTGGGTTTTTAAAAATTAAAAAATAGTTGCTTAATTAAAAATCTAATTTATTGATTAAAAATTAAATTAATTCTATTTACTTTATTAAAATTAAACTAAAGCTCAGAAAATTATGTGACAAGAATCAAAATTCATCACTTAAATAGATGTTTTCAAATTTATATTTTCATCACAATCTCAATTATGTAGTATTTATTTCACATAATATCAAAATTTGCTACCTAGAAATGCTTATGATCGTCACGATGTTACAAAACATTTTGTTTCAGCTATGCATATGATCAACTTCATTATAATTGCTACTCTTGCTTATAATATATATTTAAAGCTCTATGATGAACATGTTTAGAATGATAGCCTTAACACTACACCTTTGCATAGAAGTTGATACCTTTGTAAGTGTGGTTCAAATATAAGGGGATTTTTTGTAGTTAAAGAGATGTCATCTCGACACTATAAAAACTATAGTTAAGCTAGCATCCTTAACTATTGAGCTCCAAGATAAGGATGCTGTTGACCCCATCTCTCTGTCTTTTTCTCTCGCGATTCTTTTGAATCGACAAGATTTGTAATCGTTTATGTTGATTGAGATGAAGAAGAAAGGGAGGTCACCCTCAAACTTTTGATTTAGTATTTTGATGTTTTTGCATAAGTTCTCTAAAAAATGTTAGGGATAGATCCCTCAATGGTTCAACACCTCTCTATATAGATCTTAGTTATTCTCTACTTATTATTCACTTCTTTATTGATTGACATTATAATATATCAAAGCATTAAAGCATGATGTGAGGACATAAAACCATTATAGATGGGTGTGATGAAAATAATGAAACAATTTACCTTGATAATAAACTAATTTTATTATAGAAAAATGAAGTACATGTATATTTGTCTTTTTTTAAACTCAGAAACACGATAACTAAAACAATTATAACAGCATGTAGAGGATATCAACTCACAAACATCACATGTCACTTTAAGTGTTTTCTTTATGTGAATCTGTTACATGTCTTGTGATTTAAATAGGGGGATAAGTATAAAATATCTAGTAGGTTAATTCTACATTAATAAATAACAAGGTATAATGAAAGAACAATATCAAATGTAATAAGCATAATATTTACTTAACATATCGAAAATATTCATATATATAAAAATAGGAATAACAACATATTATATAAATCAAATGTGCAAACATATTTTTTTTGTTCTTTTATTATATGATGTACATCTTTTCTTTTTCATTTCTCTTTTTATATTTCTTTCTTTTTTTTTTAATTAGACTCCAAATGTTTCTCATAAGATTGTATCTTATATCCCAATCATCTCTCATCTCATTTATGACATCTCGTTCCTATCATCTCTAGATCTTTGCCTATAGGCATAGTTGGCCAGCTATATCAATCGCATATTATCTCCGTCTCTCATCTCTGTACTAAGTGCAAGTGGTATCAGAAAAGGTCTCTAAAGCCATCTCATGGCCCCGGCATCAAAGTAGTGTCAATCATGCTTAACATCTTGTGTTAGTACTCATCACATATCATAAAATTTCATTGTCTGTTCTCTTTTCTTTTCAACAGAGTATCATGCATTATACTTTATGTCATATGTTTATTTTTTATTCTTTTTTTTATTGTATATCATAATATCAGAATATGTAAATTATACATCATGAATATTATGTTATGCTGAAGATAAAACATACCTCATCATGAATATTATGTTATGCTGAAGATAAAACATACCTACTTACATCATAAATAATTGAATTCACTTCTACTCATCACATATCATAAAATTTCATTGTCTGTTCTCTTTTCTTTTCAACAGAGTATCATGCATCATACTTTATGTCATATGTTTATTTTTTATTCTTTTTTTTATTGTATATCATAATATCAGAATATGTAAATTATACATCATGAATATTATGTTATGCTGAAGATAAAACATACCTCATCATGAATATTATGTTATGCTGAAGATAAAACATACCTACTTACATCATAAATTATTGAATTCACTTCTTGATTTCTAATAATTTCTCCATTTTTTTATTTTTTTTCATTTTCTTCAAAGAACTTATAATCTATTTTAATTATTGTAGTTTTTAATACTGTACATATATCAACATCAATAATGATCATATGAAAATACTGATCTTATGTATTTATCCTCGAATTCAGTCACAATTTGATAGCATTGTTTAGTTATTTTAATTTCCACTTGTTGAAAAAAACAATAGCAAAATATTTTTCAAATAAACTTATCTGTTATATTTAAATGCTTTATTGAGTAATATTAAAATTAAACTCACCTTAGATAGAGCTTATTATTCCCTACTGACAAAAGTTTTTCTTATCTAGTTTATAGTCTTCAAAGTAGTCTTTTCTTTGCATGAAAATAATCTATAAATTTTCTTTATTAGTAATAAGGTTGTACAAACAACTATTAAACTACAACCATTATTGTCATTTTTTTTGTAAAATAAAAGCTCTGCATCGTATTTTGATTGTTAGTTGTCCTTTTTTTTGATTTCTTCTTTTATCATCATTTTTATTTATATATTTATTTATTCTTCTTTTATTATTATTTTTTCTCTCAACTCTTCTCCTTTCATTTATAGAGTTGCTTTTTTTTTTTCGTATTTTTTTCCTTCATTAGTTCATGGTAGTGAGGGTTCCATGTTGACGAAAACCACAAAAACACAAAAACCCCAAGTGATGCATGTTGGCAAAATTCTGAAGACCGAAGGAGAAGGTGCTTGCGAACGCTTACCTTTTGTGGTCTTTCTCTCTTTGGTGCTTCAAATCGTCGTCTCTCTACTTTGATTTTTGGTGACGAAAGACCCTGCGACTGCTCGACTAGGTTTTTGCTCGATTATTGCAACCGCAATTTCTTTCCCTTGTGTCTCTTCGATCGTTGGCTCCACCTTCCATGGTAGCCGTCCAGTGACTAGATTTTGTTGATTCACCTTTTGGAATCATCGCCTCGTGAAACCCTAGCTTGCGTCAGGGATTCTTCAGGAAAATATCGAGGGCTTAAGAGGAATTCAATATACATATATATATATATATATATAATATTCTGATTTTATTTATATATTTATTTTATTATTATTTTAAAATTATTTTTCTAATAACTTAGAAAATTAATTAAAATTTAACGAAGGCTCTGAAAATTATGCGATAATGACCAAAATTTGTTGCAAAATTTGTTTTATTCGAATTTACATTCACATATTAATTTCAATTATTTGATATTTATTTTGTAAAATTTTAAAAACTCGTACCTTCAAGTGCTTGTGAAAGTCGAGTTGTTATATTGGGGTTTCGATCATCCAACCGAAGAAGTGTTTAACATTAAGAAACAAAAGACAATACAAAGGGGGTATCTGGACTACTCGAGGCCAAATTTATTCGACCAAATCCGAAGTGGCAAGAAAATATTGTACTTGTGGAAAATTGAGTAAATGCATTAACTACACTAACTTCAATAATGCCAATCTCAAATACTTTTATTCTTTACTATGCATCGACGATGTTGTGAATTTGGCCATTGCTTTCGCTTGTTTTAGCTTTCTGGATACCTTCTCAAGATACTATTAGATTAAGATGGTCGAAGAAGATAAGGAGAAAACTTCTCATTACAAAGTTATCTCCTTTAAGCTCAATATTGGGGCAACTTATCAAAGAATGATTAACATTATGTTCCAAAGAAAAGCATGAATATGGAGGCTTATATGGATGATCTCTTGATAAAAAGCATTTCGAAGGACATTTACAAGAATTAAGGGAGACTTTGAAGGCGTGCCAAAAATTCATCCTTAAGCTCAATCCCTTGAAGTACACTTTTGGAGCTTAAGAAGATTTCATGGCTATATGATATTAAAAGATGGGATGTAAGCTGATCCTTACAAGAAAAAGAATCTTCTAGGCATGCTTTCGTAAAGGATCCCAAGAGATATCCAATGTCTTACTGGACGCATCTCTAGACTCAACAATTTTATTTTTCAAGTTGGAGGAAAAAGCTTGGCCGTTCTTCAAACTTCTTCGTAACAAGTTCAAACTTTAGTGGATTGAGAATTATGTGAATGCATCCTATGAGCTTAAAGCTTGTCTATTTGACCTCCCTATTTTGAGTAGTTTAGTATTTAGAGAATCATTATTCATTTACTTAGCAACATTGAGTTCTATTGTCATGTTATATTGATTCGATAAGATAGAGGTATTCAGTGCCCCCTCTTGACAAGTTGGTCTTGGCTCTACACATGTTTACCCAATGATTATGATGATACTTCCATTCCCATGCCATTAATTTCAGCATGGATAAACCTGAAATGCATCCTCCAATCAACCAATATCTTAGAAAGATTGCAAAAATAGGTCATCAAGCTTAGTGAATTAGATTATCTTTGTACTTCACTCTTTTCTTAAATCTCAAATTCTTAATGGTTTCTTGATTAAGGGGGTTGCTTTTGAAGTCGGGATTGAGTCCTCACCATTTGACACATTGAAGCTTTTTGTAGATGGGGCCTTGGGAGAAGAATCATGTGAGATTGGTTTTATTATTGTAAGTCCATAAGAGATTAAGCTAAAATGAGGTATCAAAATCAATTTTTTGGCCACAAACAACCAAATCAAATGTGAGATTATGATAGCTAGGCTAAAGTTGTTTTGGGGTTACAAGTTATACACTTATCAATTTTTAGCATTTACCAATTAATTATAAGCCAAGTCAATGGCTTATTTTAGACTAGGGATACAATCCTTATGGCATATCGAACAAGGGCTCATTCCCTTCTACAATAGTTCGATATTGACTTGGTCTCACTCAAATCTCTTGTGAACAAGATAAGGAGGAAGTCTTGCTAGTCAAGCAAGGGGGTCCTAGAGAGGATTCCTCCCCCCCTCGAGAGGCCATGTATTGAGATTATGGAGATACCAATCCTTAGAGTTGAGAGGCCCACTTGCTGAATAAACTTTTTAGAATCTTACCTTAAGATAAGGGGCATGGCCTCACCTAAAATTAGATACAAGAAGAATCAAGTGATAGACCTAGTGTTATGTCTTGGTTGAGGATTAGTTTTATTGAAAATTGTCTCGAGCTTTTACTTAAATGTGTCACTCATTCTAAGTTCCAAATATCATAAAAGAAATATACTCAGGAGAATGCAACAACCATGTCTTTAGAAGTAATCTGGCAATGAAAACTATAAAGTGAGGACTTTTTGTCTTGCAATGTAAAAGGATATAGTAATATTTGTTAGTAGATGCAAAGGGTACTAGTTTTATTTTTTTCTTTGACGACCAACAATCTTAGTGAAAGTCATCAACATTTATTGTCCTTTTTTAGATTTCTTTGAACCTTTCCTTGTAGCTAAAGATAAAAGAAAATTACTTCTCATCATAGTAGACCACTTTTCAAAATGGATCTAGGCTAAGTTCTCATTAGCCAAGCGATTGTAGTAGTCCTTAACTTTGGATAGACATATTCACTTGATTTGGAGTTTCTTCAGCCATATTCACTGACAATGTTATCAAGTTCTAAGCCGAGATATTTCAAAACTTCTACATGAAATATGATTCACTTGAACAAATAGTTAAGCCGTGGCAACATACAAAATCTTATTAAAGATTTAAAATCTTTGCCTCAAGAGAAATGGGTTTAGGTTGATGAGCTTTCCAGTGTACTCTGAGCATATCGTACCACTCTTACTGTAACAAGAGTCTCTTATTACAATGCGAGTCTCTATATTCTATAGTTATGACATTGAGCTATGCTTTTGGTAGGGATTAAACACTCTACTCTTTGGGTCTAGAGAGTTCAAAAGTGTTGAGACACTTTCAAAGAGAAGCGTCTCAAGACTCAACCAAGTCAGCTCAACAGAAAGTGAGGTATGGAGAAATACTTCGAGAAGCACATAAAAGGACGTCATCTTAAGATTAGGGATCTCGTTATCAAAAAATGCAATATCATAAAGTGTTAAGGGCTCGATAAACTTGCTTTAAATTGGGAATAGATTAATTTTCATTCATCAGGTTGTAATAAAAATTTTTGGGAGATTTTTTCAACAAAAATCTCTTTTATACAATTACCAATGATTACTTTCAAGAAATATCCATGATATCATCCCTCTTCTGTTTCAGAGACTTGTCTCCTTATAAGCACTCATTATATCTTGTAGACATTTAACTTAATAACTCGACAAGTGGATTAGATAAGTTCATCACCTTTTAAAAAATTTTAAATTGCATATTGTTTTATCGATTAACTTCATTGTAGAAGCTTATGACAAATTTTGCATTACAACATAAATAATAACATGAAGAGCTTGGAGATCAAATGAAGAGGATAAAATAAAAAAAGGGAGACAATACCTATTGCTCATGGCTTTGTCAACCTCGACCATTTGGTAATAAAGGATTGAGGATGCTATGTATGCACTTGATAACCTCAATCATGTAAGAATAAAGGGTGGAGGAATCTATTTGGATTTTGTTTCCCTTAGCTTGCAATGTTTATAAGGGACACTCCAAGCTCAATTGAAAAGGATGGGACTCATGATGGGGGAAGATGTGGGGTTCTCTGCTTCTTCCTTCTCAGAAAGACCACTCGAGAACTTTAATTCGGTGAGACGCTTGTGTTGCCTAAAGCCTTCTTTGCTTGTGCTTCACTTAAACTGCCTTAAGTCTCCACTACCCGAGCCTTAGGCTCTCAAAAGCTTTGCTGCTGTTTGAGTCCTCTTTTCCTTCTTCTCGAAACCGTTCTTTCACTTCATAGGTTGCTTGAGTGCTGCTTCTCTCTTCCTGAACTTTAATCCCAAATGCTCTCCTTTTCACCTAGGCTGCATAAAGGCTTTCTTTTTTGCTTGAGCTTCAATTTCTTCTTTGCTAGGTTGCTTGAAAGCTTTGTAGCTGCTCAAACGACTTCACCTCTGCTTAAGTTTCAATAATAAGCTACCAAAAGAATTTTTAAGCTGCCTGAATGATCTTTATAAGCTGCAGAATGCTCTATTAGCTGCTTGAATGCTCTAAGAACTGCTCACAAGCTCTTGTAAGTGTATTGGATGTTTTATGAGCTGCTTAGATGTATTATAAGCTTCCTAAAAGCTTTATAAGCCATGCAATAGTCACAGCTTTCCCCATGCTTCAACAATAAATTGCCAAAAGCAAGCTTGTCAATTGTGCCCCTTACAAGATTAACTTCCTCACTTTGCATTCTATTTCCAATAAAAGCAAATTTTTATTTAAATCTCTTGAATACCTTTTTCGCTTCAATAGGATCAAACCTTAGCGACAAAGCAATCTTTTGAATGATATTGTGTTGTTCTAATGATTCAATTTGCATTGGAAAAAGAAAACAACTAGTTTATGAGAGAAATGTCTTTTTTTGCATAATTGGAAATTGTAATGGAAAATTGACTATGTGATGGATCCCCTGACTAAGTTTGCCAATAAATAAATTATTTTTGTTGTTTGAATTGATTTGATGAATTTTGAAAGTGTGATTATGCTCAATTTAATAAGTGGCCTTTAGAAAAAAAACATGCTTTCACCTATTGAGGTGGTTGATCATTTACTTGTTCATAGAATATTTACTTAGCAACATCTTTATTCCTAAATTTGGGATTTCAAGGTATTTGGTTTTGTATAGTGACTATTGTTGGACATGTCATCATTTGGACAAATTTATGTTAAGAATTTACGAGGTGAATTTCTTATCCAACAATTACAATCTTAGTTTTTGTTGTCACAAGACATAACTTTGTCCATCCCTTGTGAAGGTGTATTGTTTTGATTTTTGGATGAATACTACTTTATGATAATAGTGATAGTTGTTTTCATTAATCGTTTGGCATATATTAAGTTG
The DNA here is from genome assembly GCA_023846275.1 of Vanilla planifolia. Lineage (NCBI taxonomy): Eukaryota > Viridiplantae > Streptophyta > Magnoliopsida > Asparagales > Orchidaceae > Vanilla > Vanilla planifolia. Next base: position 38,050,543 of record CM043870.1, on the reverse strand, counting down.
CATAACCTCACACTAAACTTCTTTGATGTGGTGCTAGTTGATCTCTAAACAAAATATGCACTCTTTTAATTTGAACTCTAGTGGTCATTTGAATTCACCTTCAAGGATAATACCATGGGTGTGGAGTTGTCTTTAATCCCAATCCACCAAAATCAGTGCGATAAAATTGTTTTAGGGTTTGGTGTCAATGATGTCTGCAATAAACTCCTTGACCTGAATGTGAAGCTTGAACCACTATTCTCTATGATTTGGGTCATTGTCATTATTATCTTGGAAAGGTTGTGGTTGATGGGTTGCATCTTCTCTGTGTATGCCACATTCGATAATTTGATTGGTTTTCTTCTCATTTCCTCATATTTGGGTCGTTTTTGGCTATAGGTGAGGGTATAGTACTTATACTTTGGTTTTTCCTTCTGCAATTCTTACCATTTTTTTCATTTTTTTGTGTTATTTTTTGTATTTTTGATGATTTTCTATAATTTTACTTCTTTCTTGTCAGTTATTATGAAAAAGGAATAAGCTGACTTATAATTGAGTTAGAAAAACTATTCTACTTGATAGCAAGATATACGTGTATGTTGGAGAGTGTATTTTAATAAAATATTGTATTTTATGATATTTTCTCATATTTTACTTATTTTCTAGATTCATCTCAAGTTCTTATTCCTGACCATGAAACTTGGTGGTATTTTTGTGAATTATCTAACCTTGATAATGCCTTAGATTATGCCATTTTTTTTTTTGTATTCCTTGTACCCATGATTGAACTTATGTTGGGGTTTCTTGAAGTTGCTTTAACTATGCCCTTATTTTGTGCTAGATTGTAGAGATGCATTCCATTGTGCTAGGATATAATGGTTAAATTTTATTCTTGTAAAAATGATCTTCTCTTGAACGAAATACCTTATAAAAATAAGATTTTAATTGATCCATATATGAAGCTATGCTCTCGACATTTATCTCCACATTATAGGTGGGTAATTTGATCATCGTCTTCACGTTGAAAGACTTCAATTTTCGATTAACAGATTAGGAAGTAATCTCTAAGTTGATGTTATCGACATGCAGATCTTCATTGGTAATTGTGTCACTATTTCTCATTGTGTTTCCTTCCACATGGTTAGGAATCTTCTTATGTTGCCATTGCAACACAAAAGGCTTCATTGATTGTTTATTTTTTTTATTATATGCATTTATGTTTGGAACTATTAGTTAAGTGTTCTAATGATGTTTCTCAAGTGATCATAACATCCTCTTTTTGAACCATGTGCTCATCATCGTTGTTGGTAGTGTTGCTATTCAAATTTCAATCTTCCTATGTTGCTACTTCAGCATAGAAGGCTCAATTGATTTCTTGTACTTCAATAACTCTGTTAATATCTAGAATTGTTTGGTAAGTACTACAAATGATGCATCCGAAATGGTCAAAGCCTTTTACTCATCTTTGTCTTTGTTGGTAGTGTTACTACTTGAGCCTTGGTCCACAACTCTTTTACTTCTCAAATATACCTTATGATCCCTTAGAAACTTTAGTGTGCTTATCTCAAGCCCCTTTAGGAGATGTACTCTATGCACATTGACATTGAGGTGGTAAGGTGTGAGATGCTGAAAACATGATGAACAACTTGGACTTGCACAAACACTAGAGTCGACTAGGGGTGCAATCTCTTGTTTCCTATGAGATTTTGGATAGGGACACTATTTGTTTAATCTTCTTTCTTGAAATTTCTAGCATAAAAAAAAGTAGATTAAATTTATAGGGAAGGGATTTGGACTTTAGAGGGGTGGGCTCTCAATTGCTCAATGTTCCAAGGGCCATCAACACAAAGTTGCTTAGGCACAATGATTGGAGCATCTTAACCACTATTATAGAAAAATGTCCAATTTTGTTGTAGTAGTAGAGATTTAGGGATCCTTAGGAACATCTACCTATCAGCCCCCTAATCATTTATATACACCCCACTTATACTAAGTTAGCACCCACAAAGGTGGGTCTCATCTACAAACTGAGGAAGGGAGAAATCTCTCTAGCATTGCTGAAAGACATTGAACCCAAAGGAAGGATCATCAGCAACAAATCTTGAGTAAACTTGATCAGTGGGGCCATTCTCTAGAGGGGGAGATTTTGCACCTACAACTTGTTAGCACTCCAATGTTTACAAGCGTCCTTCCAAGCACCATTTTTTGTTGTTTACTGGGAGTGATTATATATTTGGTTTGATTGACCCTCTATCCAAATCAAGTATAGTATTCCTTAAAGTGTTAGAGATAGCCATAATGACTACACATATTATAGTTGCAAACAATAATATCATTAGGATGAAGGAGGTGAGGAATAAGGGAGCTTGAATGAGAGATCTAGATCTCCAATAAGGGCCTTACTAATTTGCTTAAGGTAAGAGGATTAGGAACATTTCTATTGATCCCTTCCCAACCCTCTACTCCTCTTGATAAAAGCTAAACATGATGGCCCCCTTTGAATTATCTACTTTGTCCTCTACTCATCTAGTAGATAAAAAGTCTTTTGCATTAGGATTGGTTAATGACAACCCTTTGGAAGAATTGTTCTTCACTCTTGCAACAAGCTATTTGACCTTTTGCTCAATGCCACTAAAAATGCATAATGTAGGATAGAATAAGGTGCATTTGAGTGATCAACTAATGAAATGCATAATCCAATTGAGCGATCAACTAATGAAGCTGATGCAACTACTCATTTGATAGGCCACCTTCCATTTCGTCTTTGTTGAAGTTCACCAATCCTCCTCTCCAAGGATTGATTGGAGGTAAAGAGATTGGCTAACTTCTCCCTGCTTTGTTGACCTAGGGCATACAACCTACAAGCATACCTTTGGTTGAGGAAGGACGAAGAAGAGTCTTTGGTGGGCCAACCCTCAACCGCAATGCACCTAGCCTCTTCAAAATCAAGCAAAACATACTTGAAACTTGTAATATCATCTTGCCTTGTAAAGTACAATTCATCAGTTATAAAAAAGAGAGGGTAGTGGTAAGAGTTGGTAGCTAACTTAGAACCTAAGAAACCTAAAGAGAATTCAAAAACATCTATATTTTGTCTGGTCTTCCCCACATCCAAGCATGACTATCTCTATTATTACACTAGGTGTAAACTGGTTAAAAAGTATAAGTTATGATGACAAACCTAAGTCATGAAATCTTAAAACTCTAAAGCAACACGATTGTAAGTGAATGGCTTGCCACACGACTTCTCATCTTATTTGACAATGTAATTAAAGCATTCTTCCACTATTATAGGGATCATATCCTCCAAAAGCACACAAACAAAACCACATATCTTTCAAGATAAACACAACAGAACAAATTAGGGAGGATCTCTCTTGACATCCAACATGGCAACAACCACTTGCTTTGCTAAATGCACAACGTGAATTCAAATATTGTGAAATAACTACAGCTTAATGATCCCTTGAACTTTGCCCATTGACAAAACTAGATGGTAGTTCCATTGCTAGCTCACCTTATGGTAGTTGAAAGAGTACAACTAGTCTAAAGTGGAAAAATGAAAAGATGATGCATGGTCTTAGATGATAGATTGGAGGTATTTATGGGTGAAAGATTTCTGAAACCTATAACAATTCTAGAAAACAATACTATTTATAATGGATAATGGGGAAAAAGGAAGTGTAAAGAGGCTTACAAAAGGAATTGTTGATTCTTATAGAATGGAAGATATGGATTAAAATGATTAGGAGGTAATGTTGACCCTTTGTCCTTCTTCTTCTCACACTTGGACAAATTCGTCTCAAGTTGGTTCCTTTGATCCATAATGCTTTGCTGCAAAATAAAGGAAGGGTTTGTGTTTGTTGGGGGTTGGAATGAGGTCTGGGTACACAATGGTCAGTGGGTGGCACCAATGCCTTTAGTAAGGCTAGGCCAAGTAGGGGAGGGGGGAGGATCCTTTGTAGATTTGAGGAATGCATTAGGGGAGCTACATCTGTTTGATGGCCTAATAATGGCTTTGCTAGAGGTTTATGGGTTCAGCACATTTTGTTGTATTTATTTGAATCAATGGAGCAGTAAAAGTAGTGTATATAGGGGGAACAACAATGATAGAACTAGCTACATTATGCAGTATTGGCACACCATGTTGAAGCATCAATGGAATGTGAGGGCCCTACGGTCCACTTGAGCTTAGAGCAAGAACAATACCGTTGATTGTAATTGCATCCGATATTGTAGAAAAAATATTGGCTTGTGTATAGAATCACCAGTTACAACAGATGCAAAAGTGGCCTTAACGAGTGATGGGCCTTCATAGTCAACCACTCGGTGGAAATCGCCATATTAGCCTTGCACTAAAACCCATTCTTAAAGGAGTTCAATTACATCTATTTTGACGCATTCTTGAGCGAGGGCAACTTACTTTAATTTCATTTAGGGGATCAATCCATGGAGTCCTAATGAAGGTGAAATCTAAGCCAACTTGCTCCATTCCCCTTAACAATATCCCGGAAGGGGAAACTTGTTCTACAAGATGACTAATGATCATGTAGTGGAGGATAGTGTGATGCCCGGTATTCCTATGTTAGGGTCAATGACCTGTATAGCTACAATCGTGAGGGCTACTATGAATAAACATGTTTCTATTCTCTCTTTAATCAAATTTGTTGATAAAGTAATAATTATCCATTTCCATGAGCTTGAAATATGGTAACTATCCCCACCAATTGGACAACTCTGAAGCAAGGACTTGCTGCAAAATTTGTCCCCCAAATAGCCAGCCAACGAAGGCATTATCAAACTTTGCGACGTGCTTGAAGGACTCCTTGTCTATAGAGTCACCACCATGTAATTCACTAGATAGAGAGGCCTTAGAGGTTGGATTCCTTGAAGATGACATATCTTTTTGATGCTAAACTTTGGTAGTTGGGGTTGATAGAATGCTCCTAGGTTGCAGTCCCTCAACAACCATAATGGACTAACCCTCACAGCTTGTCTGTGTAGCATTGCAAGCAGTGTGTACGGAGCTAAAGCTTGTCGCATGAATTTCACAAACAACAAGAGTGAAAGCACCCAAGTTAGTTGGATCATGATGATGCACCGAACCTTCAGCTGTGAGCTGAGGTAAAGCTTTTTGCATGAATTTTACAAACACGAAGAGTGCAAGCACCCAAGTTAGTTGGATCATGAGGATGCACCGAACCTTCATGACATCCAGCACATCCTCTTGTCCACTGCAGCCAGGAAGAAGTTGTTCGTAGCTTGGAGGGGAGTATGGTCTTGCACACAAGATTGCTTCTGTTTATCAAGTGCAGAACAGCCCATGGGCATGGCCCGAACATTTCCAAAGCCCTCTGGTCTAGCATACCTTCAGTCACACTATTGCACAACCCTGCAAACCCTCCAGAGGTGAGCTACTTGTTGCCCTTCCAAGCATGTATCCTTACAGTTGCTAAGGTTCAATTGTTGAGCACTAGATCTCTTTTAGTACATGCTTTCAACCAATTTCACTAATCTGAGTGGCCACCGTATGTTACAATACTTTTAAAAACTCCTAAGTTTAATAAGGCACTCAGCTTTGACAAATCTGAAACCCTTCTGGCACCGGAGAGGGTGAAAATGATCTTGAAGGGTAACGACCTCGGAGAGCACCAATATTTACCCCCAAATTTGATTTGGGATTAGGGGACTGTGTTCGTGGTAGTGCGGCCATATATAACTCTTAGTTATACATGACTTACAAAAGTCCATTTTTCCTATGTTTGAAATAGTTGTCCATTTCTGTCTCTTCAGATGGGATAGAACTTCAAGCTTAAAGAAATTTTTTTCTTTCTAGATTCTTTATGATTATTTTGTCAAATATGCAATTATGGATTGGAGATTGGGAGAGGGTATACCCGGGAAATCCTAGGGATGAACTAAGTGCTTTAAATGCTATAACCATAGAATTGTTATATCCAAAAAAGAAATAATTATAGGATCTACAGATAGAAAAACATAGGGGAATTGATAGGAGCTCCAAAACCAGGCATGGCCTTGCGATTTGAAACCTTTAGTTTGCTTTTAAAAGTCAAACATTATTCAGCACTATGTCTTGATGTTGTTTTCCCATAATCATATGAAGTTAATGAAGTCCAAAATGCAAGTACCATCAAATAGGAAAGCATATAAATATTTAAAAAAGAAATTGTAGTTTAAGACCCATTGAATACTTTCTTAATAAGTTTGTAATGATACATGGATGTTATGGTCGAAAAAAATGACACTATCCCAAGTTTGTAACTTATTAGTCTACCGTGTAGGGTCCTTAATGATGTACTAGCATTACTCTTTTATTTTTCCTTGTTTATGAGATCATCACATATTCATCTTTTTATCACTAACGTAATATTTTATAAATATGTTTTGTGTCAGCAAATGTTTAGCCAATCATATTGCTTATTCTTTGAACAATGTTCTTTATCCTGTTTAGGAAAACTAATTTATCTTGTATTTGTTTTCATTTTAAGTAACTTTTTTTTCTGGTCAGCGTATCAATCAACTCCTCCAATTCGAATATGTTTGTCTCTGGTTCATGCGATGCAACTGCTAGAGTTTGGGATGCAAGAATTGCTAGTCGGGCAGTTAGAACATACTATGGTCATGATGGGGATGTTAACACAGTCAAGTTTTTCCCTGACGGGCAAAGGTTTGGGACTGGATCTGATGATGGTGCATGTATGTTATTTGATATGCGGACTGGGCATCAATTACAAATTTATACTCAGCAACATGGCGATGAAGATGTCCCCTCTGTTAAGGCCATAGCTTTCTCCATGTCAGGAAGGCTACTTTTTGCTGGATACTCTAATGGGTACTGTTATGTTTGGGACACTCTCATGGCTGAGGTATAATCTGCATATTTTCAAAAGAAATTTCATAACATCAAATTGAAATGATTCTCTGCATCAAAGCTTGTACTATGATATGTGGTACTGGCAAATAATATTTAGCTGGAAGAGAGCTATCAGTATGTTGACTGAATTTTTTTATAGCTTTCTTTCATATTATATGGATTAAGTTTTTGAATTTGAGCTTTGTCTTCCTTGAGTGAAACTTGAACGTAATCAGCTTTGCTTGACCATAAACCATTTTGAAGATAGTTTCTTTTGTTCGAGACAGCACTATGCAGAATTCTTTCAGTTCCCGGGAAGCTTGAAATCGGCTTGATTAACCTATAGAAAATTATCTTAGGTTGGAATAAAATATACAAAAGAAACTGTTGTGTGATACAAAACATCTTATTTTTTTAAGCTCGTTGTTTCTTGGTTTTAGTCTGTATTTCTGTGGGTGCTTCTTCTATATATGAAGAATGATTTGTTGCATATTGATTTGATTACTCATAAGTTGAGATGATTTTTGCAGTCGCATCAGCAAAGAAAAAAAAATCTAGAGTTGTTGTTATTGGTCCGTCTCAAAATGATCTTATAATGCAGTTCTAGTTTTGATCGTTGTTTATTTAGAATAATTCTTTTCTTAGTTTATGTGTATATTCAGTTGATCTGAGTATGATAGCATTACAACAATCATGCCAAATGTTCCTAGTAGAAAATTATTGGTTGATGAGGATTTGATGTTTTAAGAGTTGTAGAGTTCATGTTGTATTTTCTTGATGACGTGCATGGAACATCAGCTCTTCAATTGCTTGGCTTTCTCCTCTTACCTTCCTTGACATGATGTCATATGCATAAATACTAGCAAGAGTTGTGAATCTTACAGTCAGTTATCCAATGTTCTATAAAGAAAATACTCATCTCTGGCTAACCATTGTTTCTCTTATTGTCTCAGGTAGTTCTGAACTTGGGGTCTCTGCATGAGTCGCATGAGGGCACTATTAGCTGCCTTGGTTTGTCTTCTGATGGGAGTGCCTTGTGCACTGGAAGTTTTGACAAAAAGCTGAAGGTCAGTTCTTGGTTCACAGCTTGTTATTTCTAACCTTTGTAATTTATCCTAAATTCTTTATTTCATTATGTCTATTTCAAATGTGGATTTGAAATTACTAATGGTAAGATCGAATTCAATTTCAAGTTCTGTAATCTATGGATTTGTTTATTCTTTCAGATTTGGGCATTTGGGGGACACAGAGAAGTGATTTGAAGGTTGAATGAACTGCAAGACCAAATGCTGGAGTTACGGTTGCATTTCCCCTTGTGTAAACTCCAATCACTTCAATGAATTGGCTTAAGGTCTCTATTTCCTTTGAAATGAAACTTGGATTCAGTGCCATTTTCAGGTTTTAGCTTCAGAATTTGTATCTCTGGAGAGTGATGGCCAAGCATCCAGCAGTTCAAGCTGCTTTAGAGCTGTGCCATCCATGTTCCTCTTGCAGTTTTCCCTTGGATCTATTTCTCTCCATTTCTCTGCATCTGTAGAAATCGTGAAGTTGTAAGTACCCCAGCGTTGTGCTTTGGATGAAGGGTGTTCTTTAATTTGTGTACTCCAGGAAAACTTTCTATAAAGTTATGACGAATTTGTACTGCATCAATCTAACAGTCCACCATCGCGCTTCCCTGTCTGTCAATGTGATTGGCTCTCAGCGAATAACATCTTTAAAGTATTGCAGGGTTCCTGAGTTCTTGTTTGATTAATCATAAGAGACATATAAAAAAGTTATTTTAAAATGAATCTCATATTTGATTAATCTCATATTTTTTGTCACTTTTGTTTATGACCAACGGATTAGCGTCAAGTTATTTTAAAATTTCCTTGTTGGAAGATGAAGTTGGACATGTTTTTGGTGTTTCAGTGATGATAAATACAGTAAGAAATTAATAAAAACTTTCCCAAACAGTCAACAAACTGCCCTCTCATATGAGTTGTAGCTTGTTACTTAATGCTTTGGCAGTGTGCTAACATCCATTGTTTTGTTGGCAAATGTCTTCTTCGCAGTGGTCGTATCAGTTGTCAAGCACGGCACCATTCTTGGCCTTGGCATGCGGTATAAGTTCCATGTGGTGAGTAAAGTTGAACTGTAAATTTTTTTTTTAATATTTTGCAATTTTATTATTAAAATAGAAACAAGTATGCCAAATGTTTTCCACTATACAAATTGTTCTTATTCAAAACCCTGCCTTTGAAGCAAACAAATCCGTTGCTTTAGTGTTGACAATTTGTTCTTAATGGAAACCAAACAATTTATAAATGTGTTTTTGTCATTACCATCATCTTTTCAACGAATATGTATAATTATATATTCATATTAAAAAATATATATTTTTTTCAAATTGTTATAGCTAATGGGCCCTTTTTGACATTTGTTGTGCAAGTTAGATTAAAAGTAGACCCAATAAAAATTACTTATAATTTTAGACTTTTGCTATGTCATTCATATGGTTTTATTAGAAAATTTAAACATTTGAAGCAATTCTATCAACAATTTATGTAAAGTTTGGCTAGGATGACCTAGGTTGATTAGAGAATAGTGGACAATGTGAGTAAAAATCTTGCTCGAGAAGAAGGTTCATAAATATAAGCAAAATTAAGTCCAATTCAAATTAGGAGTTGAAAATGGAGTTGAAATTTTAGCATGTAATTTATATTATATTTATTCATAGGTTTAAAATTTTAAGATTATTATTAATCTATTTAATATTATTTTATTTCTATCTTCTCTTTATTTTTTTATAAGAATATTCATATATATAGGGAAGAGAATGTAAGGGGATGATGCCTTGTGAGTTAGTGTCCTATTTTCATATCTATAGGGGAGAGAATATAGCTGTTCACATGAGGCAAGACAAGTTTTGTATTATGATATTCTGTGGGTTAGAGAGTGTTCTTATCTTATGAATTATGCTCTATTTTGTGTTCTGATGTCTTGTGTGCACTATTGCAAGCAATGAGTTGTTACTATAAGTTCCGATCATATCTTTTGATAACGGCAAATGATTAGAAGGTGAAAATAATATTAAATTCTTAGATTTTATTTGTTTTAGAGAATATTTTTAAAAATAAAGAGTGAAGTGAGAATATAATAATGTTATAAGGTTAGAAGTCAAAATACAATTATATTTGATGAAGTATGATATTAGAAATGAAATTATTGTATAAATATTATTGCAAAAAAAGATTATAATCTTATTAAATTTTGATGTAAAACACCACCTAAGGTGGGTAAGCAATGGGTGCTTATTTTAACACAATTTTAAGATATCAAAATGTTACAATCTAATCCATCAAGTAAATAATATCTTAATTTATAATTATCATTCCATTTACGTATAAGGTTAATTGTGTTATCTCATTAGATAATCATGCAATAATAGATTATGTCCAACTTGAATCATATTTAATGCATCTTTCTTCACGAATTAAAATCTTTGTGATGATATTTTTTTTATAATCAAAATTAAAAATGAATTAACCATTTTTATTTCTTGTAGATGTGTGAGAAGGTATCCGTTTCTTTAATTTGAATTTGTTCCATTTCCTCTCTACCTAATTTGGAAATTTGATTAATTTTTATGCAATAATTAATAATACCCGAACAAAAATCTTCGTTTGACATCTTAACTTCTAATCTAACGTGACAGCCCTAATGGATACCTATTCTTTATTTGTCTTGCTTTACTTAAATAATTTGCGAACAAAGTGAGCTCCATTAACTTTGGTTTGATGTGTTTATTATAGTTAAAAAATAAATTATATATATTTTTAATTTTTTAAAAGTGATTGATATCAATATCTAAGAGGCTTTATAAAGTATTTATTTGCAAAAGAGTTCTTTAAAACAAAATACTTTTAAAATAGATTTTCTTATAAAGTTATTATTTTGTAAACGTCATCCAATTAGTAAAACAAATCGACGGTTGTAGTTGAAAGTTAAAATTTTGGAACCATGTTTCACAATAACTTAGAGAGTGTTTATAAAAAGAGTATTTATATGATTAAAATAAAATTTTGATGTTAGAAATAAGTTTTTTAAATATTTTTTTAAGAAAATCAACTTGAAATATTATAGACTTAGGATTAGGTTTTATGTGATTGTTGTCTAAATTATTTTTGTATTAATGATTGATTTATTATAAATAGATAAATTTAATTTATTTTTAAAATTCTTGAAGTCAATTTAATCATTTTGTCATCTACATATAGAGTACTAGTTGATTGGTTTCTGTTAGAGTGATGACTATTGTCATTGTTAATGCTTGGCCAATAGCTATGTGTTGTCGATTATTGGTGACATAGACAATTCTTTTTATCATATGAAAATTGTTTATGTTTTTTTATTATTATTTTTAATCAAACATATAAATTATTTTATTGACTTCTTAATGTATAATAAAAACTTTTTATGATAATTGATTTTTAAAACATTATTTTTACATGAATGGGTAAAATACTATTGGGCTAGTTCCACTATATATTTTAAATTTTTATTTATTAAAAAAATAATTACATAAATAAAAAACTCCCCCTTTGACAAGAGTTTCTATAGACCAATATAGTGTCTCAAAACAATTAAAAAATGTCCTATTTGGAAATGTAGGTTAAAACATCCTTGCTTTGGAATTATTTCATTTTTTAATTTTTTTTAAAAAAATAAGAACCACATTAAGATAAAAAATAAAAATAAAAAAAACAAGTCGTCCAACTCCAAAAGACTCAAAACAAACATTGCATATCATCCATGGACTTCAAGCCGGCCCAATAAAAAACCGCTCACAACGTAGCTGTCAACCTGTACCTTTCACATGTTGAACACGAAACCAACTAACTCATTTTGGGCTTATTTAAGAAAATCCATTGTGTTACTTATAGATATAATAATTAATTTTTCAACAACATAAAAACCAAAAATCAGCTTGGAAAAATTCTTGCAATATTATTTTATGTATGATTACAAGATTTTACAAAACATATTTATACTCTTATTCACAATATTTTTTTTATAAAATATTATTTAAAAATGATCATTTGTTGTTGTATATTTCAGATCCATCTTAGTAAACGTTATTGATTTGAGTTATCTAGATAGAATTTGTTCGACCTAATATGCTTGCAATATTGAGAAAATTAATTTGCAATCTGATAGCTACCAATGACCCAACCTCTCACGTTTGGCATGAGTCCAAATAGTGATCCAACAAAGAAAGTCCAATGTCGAACTTATTAAAATCGTTTAATTTTTTTAAAGGATGGAAATCTAAAATTGATGTGAGACCCTTTGACATGTTGCATCAAACAAGTATAAGTTAATGCAAATTAGGTAATATTGCTATGTTTTCTCTCATTGTTTTAAGAAACGTTCAAAAGAAGACTTATTACATTTCATTCAACGCAACACTCCAAAGAGAAGCCATTCCTCAATAAGAAATTTTTAGTAGTGTTTGAATCCTAATGTTAATATAATCGGATGAGATGTAAATAACTCAATAAATAATTATAACTGATTTTTGAGATCATTTGAAAAGAATATTTAAAAGTATTTGATAATTTTTTTATTTTTATAATAATATGAGATGCAAATGTTGTAATTATATCTAATAACTTTTTTTATAATCAATGATTTAATATTATGTAAACATCTTTTTATAAAGTTTTTATATTGTTATTATTTTAAAATCATTATAGGAATCAAGACTTCCAAAATTTCTCTTTGCCACTCCACATACATGTCCTTTTCAAGGTTCCCCTTTGGCCTATTGGTTTAATGATCAATAATAGCCAAAATGATGTATGTTTTGCATTTAAATATTGGTTCCACATCCTTGGTGGTGCTTTTGGCTTTGAATTTATTAGTTTATCATGGGAAATGAGTCCCCACATGAATTATTTAATTTGATTTGGTATTGCTCCATCTTGGTCTTATGTATCCCACTCACATGGCATTTGTAGAGTAGATGGGGTCCCCTCTCCCAATTTGAAATGATGAATTCCATTATCTAAAAACCAAACCATGGTGGTTCTTATTGCTTGCTTTAAACATGGAAAGGTAGTATTATATCAAATGATGAAGAAGATATGTGGGGTTGTGTGGACATTAATAGATGGATAACTTCTCCAACACCTATTTGCTTGATTGATCGAACTTATTGTCAATTCAAATAGTGAGATCACATTATTTATTTTTAAAGCCATTGGCCACACCCTCATCTATCTTTCATTCTCCTCCTTTTTTTGAGTCTTTCAACATTTATTTGAACCTTTAGGGCCATTGCTTGTGTCACCTAAAGTTGGCTCAATGCCTTATATTAATACACATTGGATTCTCCTTTTTGTTCTCCTCTCTCATCACTCTCCAATTTCTAGCAATTTCCACTAAATGGGCATTTATTTGTTTGTTTTCACTTATTTGCTTATCGTTGTGATGTGAACAATAGAAAAATGGGTAAAATTGTTAACAATTTTGTTATACATATATTTTAAAAACAATAAGAAAATAGAAATTGTTTGATCCTCACACTTGGCAAACTCTTTTATCAACAAAAAGTTTAATTTCTTGTCCATTTTGATAAATAAAAAGTTTCATTTTAATGGTTAAGTCATTATAGTGAGACCAACTAGCACTAGATATTATATATACAAATAAGGGCTATTTTTTATGATTTTCTTTCAAGAATTTAAAAAAGTAAAGAGACATAGAGATTTTCTTTTAACAAACCACAACTTAATAACAAACAAGTGACATCTAATAGATTTTTTCTAAAAGTTAGATAGTCATTGGATTTTTTGGATTACTACTAAATAATTGATACTATAGCTTGCTAGATAACTAATTAACTTTAATTTCTTTTATGCCTTATTTTTTACCCATCAACCCTTTTTGCTTTATGGTAAATCATTTCTAGGTTGGTAATGCAATTCTCAAAGCAGCATGAAACATAAAATGAAAAATCATCATAAGATTTTTTAAAAATTATTTTTAACAATATGTTTCATGTAAAAATAGCATCATAAATGAAAAACTACAAATAATGCAATATTCACTCATGAGATTTAGTAATATCATAAGAGACAAGAAATTTTATTAAATGGTAGTTTTTATGATTTTTAAAATTTTTATTGAATTATTAAAATTTAAAAAAAAGAGGTATGACTCTTAAAGAAGAAAAAAATGTTAGATATAAATTTTTAAGATAATACCAATCTTACAATACAAAATTATAAAATTCAAATTTAAATTAATCATATAACATAAGATTAAAACTATAAGAAAATATGATTATAAAGAACAAATTTTATTTAAAATCTATTGATATTAATTTTGTGAATATTTAACATGTTTAAGTGATTGTAATTATGGAAAAAGATATTAACTATATGATTTTTAAGAAATAAATTATTAAAAATATTAAAAAATATCAAAAAAAAAAAATATAAATATTTTATGGATGGTAGAATTTGATGTCCAATTTTTTTCAAAATTTTTTGAGATCATGTAGTTCAAAAGAGTTAAGAAATTAAAATTAGCATAAGTTTTAATGCTTTCTTTCTTTAAAGGAATGTTGAGTAAGAGACGACTTCCACTCGATTCAAGTTTGGTGCAATGAGGTGAAATAAATCAATGATTTGGATGAATTGGGAAAATTAAATTGATGGGAATGGTTACAAAAAGTAAACAGGAAAAATGAAAACTTGATTATTAAATGATGACTACGCATTACTTGAATTTATTCATTTTTTGATTTGTACAATTGACAACTATTTTTCAAACTTAACTACTATATGATGCATGACATAAGGTTTGAGATAATTGTTTTTGAAAATCTTGTTAATTAAATTAAGAGACTTAATGATGTTGAAAAAAAATTGGAAATAGCTTGGGATCATTATTGTAGAAGAATGACTAGATCAATTAGGATTAGATAGGTAATGAGACTTATGGAAGATGCAACCTAAAAAGGTAAAGTTTTCAAAAGGATACAATTTGGTGTAATCTAGAGGGGAAAGGTTTTGGAAGGATACAACATCAATTGTGTCACATCTTACTTGACTTAAAAACTTATTAAAACTTGATTGAATGCCCATAATGCTAAATATTTTTTTAAAAAATAGAGTGAGTAGCATGTCATGAGGGCATAATAAAAAATTGAGTAGGGTGATGGCAAAGCATCTCAATTCATGAATAATCTCATAAAGAGTATCAAAATAAAAATATATACAAAATCTCAAACTATCATATATTATAAAAGTTGGAAAGAACAATGGATACATCACCTTTCAAATAGCACAACAAAGTCTTTATTATGAATTTTTTATTTTACAACATTGAGATATCGTCCCCTTGAGCCACCTTACCCTAACTTGGGCAGGTTTTTCCTTTCAAATAGGGCCCTTCCTACATGATCACCCATCTTAAAATTAGTCATGCTTAACCATGATATTCTCATA
This sequence comes from Vanilla planifolia, assembly GCA_023846275.1. Taxonomy (NCBI): domain Eukaryota; kingdom Viridiplantae; phylum Streptophyta; class Magnoliopsida; order Asparagales; family Orchidaceae; genus Vanilla; species Vanilla planifolia. Next base: position 38,035,192 of record CM043870.1, on the reverse strand, counting down.
AGATCTTTTCTAGGTTTTCTCTCAAAAGATACCTCAATATTTTAAGGTTGTGATATTACATATATGGAACATGATCTTCTTCTCAGTAGTCGATGTGAGACAATTTATTTTCATACCCTTAAAAGTTTTATATAAAAGTTACACTTTTGTCAATAATTTTTCTCTTTTGAGACATCACTTGATATCTACTCTCTATCATTTGGGAGAATTATAAGTTCATTAGGTTCTATTTGATTTATCTTTAAATTATATTAGATTAATAGATAAGTTGGCTTTGAAACTAAATTGTGACATCCAAGTCTCACAATATGACAATATTCTCCTATTGGGTAGCCCTATGCCTACTTGAGCAGGGGCCTCATGCTTACTTGAGTAGGTTTTACCCTTTACACAAGGGCCCTTTCTGCATAGTTTACCTGTCACACCTAACCATTTTAACCATTTTTTTAAAGTCAACGATTGCAATACTTATATCGAACATTGTATTTGTTGTTAGACCACCCTTGTGTTCTATGAATCAAGTCATAAACATTTAGTATTTTATTTTAATAGGTTTATTTTGTATGAATCAAGTTTAGTTATAAAGAATAAATCATGTATTTTTGAATATAGTGAATGAGTGATCTTCAAATTGAGTGTCTAATGAGTTTTAAGATTTTAAGACATGTGCATCAACTTTGAAGAGATTTTTTTTATTATAAAATATAATGTTAGCTTATTGATTGTTAATCATAAAACACATCTCTTTTTTCAAATCTAATTAAGCATCTAAGTATGTTCAATCCTTTCTTTGCTTTAAGAAATATAAAAGATTCTTTTTTTAATCACTTAATCTATTCCTTCATTAAATCCTACTTATACATCTTTATCAAATTTCATGTGAGATCAATTGTTAAACTTTTAATAAATTAAAAAAAATCACTTAATTTTTTATATTTATAAAAGAAAAAAAATATCCTAAGCCATGCCCTAAGTACAAAGCACTTAAGGTTGACCAAACTTGAGTAGGCCTAAGAAGCCTCAAGTTAAGAGACTAGTTGTAATCAAGTCAAATTAGGCCAAAAATTGGTTAGTGTGTAGTTCTAAACCAATTAGGGTAAGATAAAGGAATGATCAAGCCAAGCTAAATTAAGTATGCAATAGGTAAGGGTTGGACACATAATTATGTTAATTCTGTAAGCATATGAATTGCCCATGTGATGAAATCCCTATTGCACATGAGGGGAGCTAGTCACAATTTTGGCTCAAATTTTAGTGCACAAATGGTAATATAAAGCATAATGAATTATGAATTTTGGCAACGTGGGACTAAATTTTGTCTAGTAGCTGGTGCCTAAAGCATGCATTAATTCCCATCATCTGATCATTGATCAGATGGTTAAGAGCTTATCTGCCTGCAAGTGTTGGTTCAAGGCTTAGTTTTGATAACCAAGATCACGTTTGACTTAATTAGATGGTCTTGATTGATTTCACCTTTTCACATAATCTATTCTTGAATTAGATGGCTCAAATCTCTCTATATTTAATCCTATGATTGAGATCATTCATGCCTTTACCTTTGATGAATCAAATGATCTATATTTCATTTGACTTGATCAAATGACCTAGATTTTATTCACTTTGAAACAACCATTCATAACTCTTTCTCTCTTACAATCTTTGGTTTAATGGTCCATATTCTTTTTGATCAAATCCAATGGCCTTGGTTGATTTTGCCTAATGGCTATATTTCTAACAGTTATTTGAGCTATTGTGAAGCCATTTTGGAAGAGTATTTTAAATTATTTGTAAGAGCTTTTTAATCTGTTTATCAATAACTTATGAAATTACTTTTTCTTGATTTTGTAATGGCTATGATCAAACTTTTTTTTATATAACCCAACCATTATGAATGAAATGATTAATGAATGTGAATACGATTTTAAGAGCTCTACATCATATTTCATTGGTATAAAATTTATTAGCAACACATTATGGCTTCGTATTAATCAAAACTCTAAATTTTTTTATCTAAGCCTAAATCTTCTAAGCTTTTATTTTTTTAATTCTCTTCATAATTTTGAGCTTTTTGTATTTTTCTCTATTCACCATTAAGCATAAAAAAGTATACATTCTTTTATCAAATTATTTTTCTTATTATATTTTTCTTTTCTTTTGGGTTGGGCGACTTGACATTTGCGAAATTCTAAGTTCAGTTTGATCTAGTAAAAAATCAAGTTGGGATTGAGCTCACGAAAGCCTAAGTTATAGTTGAACCTACAAATGCTTGTAAATTAGAGGTGAATTATAAAAAAAATCTAAAGTTATAACTTTTTTAATAGTAGAGTCTTTTTTTTATCTCAATTAGTGATGAACATAAGTTTATATTTTAACCAAACTACCTAAAATATTTGTTATACTTTTCTATTTTTTATTTTTTTTTTTGTAAAATTTAAAATATATATATATATATATATTAAAGTTTTCTATAAAAATAAAATTATTTCTATAAAAAATATTTGAAAAATAAATACGATAACAAAAATAACACAAATATTTTAAAACTCATAATTTATTTCCTCTTGTGGGATTCACACATACTTATTTTATTTAATTGGCCAAATCTTCACTCATTGGACTTGATATTCAAATTGGAAGTTATATACCCCAATTTGATCACCAAGCCTACAGTATATTTCCCATAATGAACCAAGCTCTTTTACTAGATGATCATTCGCATGTCTTAGGAACCGATTCATCTTGCGTTTGGGTAACTTCCTAACTACAATGGTATCTATAATTTACCAATATAATATGCAACATATAATTAATTAACAAACACAAACTATAGTATCCAACATCTAAACCAATAAAGAAATCACATAAATTTTAATGAAGTATCTGATAATAAAGTTCACCAAAATAATTTTGATATAATCAGAATTCATCAATAAAGTCCAATACAATATAGAAGTTTGATTATTACATCATTAAATCAAAGGAGCAACATCGTATTACTAAGAAAAAATAAATAATTAGAAATACTAAGTGATCAATAGTTGCCCAATTATAAGATCATATACAATCTCTTACCTTCTTGATCTTACATGTAAAAAATAATGAATGAGTTAAAGCCCAATAAAGAATCTTGAAGTTGTGCAATAAAATTCACATATAATCTAAGGTATTATAATAAAAATATATAAGTATAAATCAAGATCAATTTAATATCATAATCATATATTTTATGTAATAAACAACTAGAATAATAAATCTAATTAGAGAAAAGCATGATGCGACCAATTTAATATCTAATCACCAAGACATGGAACTATCTCCAAGCCTATACAAACTAAGTCAGGGTCTATCACAAGTTAGCATCTACACTCTTTTCCAAGACATGCAATAACCATATAAACTAGCACTTCTTTTCAAAAGTGTGACATAGCCAAATAAACCAATATTTCTTTTCCATGATGTGTCATTACTAAGTAAACTAGCACTTCTTTTTTAAGATATGTTGTCACTAATTTAAATGTTCTAATCTTAGAGCTTACTACATCAAAAGACTATCTCCTACTAAAATTATCTTACTTAATATATTATCATTAATTCAAATTTTATTATCTAATATTGGGATATTTTTATGCTTTCTTTAGAATCCTTAAATTACTCATTTAGGAACCTTATTATTATCTAAAACATTTTATGGTTAACTCTAAGCTCTAGCTATTTGGATAATCTAATAAATCCAAAAATTTCTCCTATTGATTAGTCTTTACCTTTAACCTTATGTAGAGTATTATTCAAACCATCTTATATATAAATTTCTCCATCCTATAGCCTTATTCTGCCTACTCTAATACAATTTTATATTAACCTTTGATCACAAGATATTCAAAATGTATATCACTCTGAATTAATCTCTTAAGAGTCTCCTACAATCTATAAAATTTATATATAAGGATTTACTTTAAATCATATACTGGTTATCAATTACACATTAACCTCACTTAACCCTCACCCTATTATATTCCACCTAATTCTTAAAAGCCAAAATAAATTCACATCTAACCTTGTCCTCTTCTAAGGCATCTAATTGAGTCTTACTAAGTTCCTCCACTAGAAATTATGAACTTCTCTTAAACTTAGAAGTTATCTAGGTCATTCTAAAGTCCAAGTTGTGTCTCTTCATAACTTAACCAAGTCTTGTTGCTAGCTTGTCAAACAAAACTAAGACATAACAATACTTAGCTATAAGAATACATAAGGTTTTGGCTAAGTTTAGGTTTTATGCTAGTGTCTAAAGTCTTAGTTTATGTTCAATTACATAGAGTTATTTTAAAATTCATTATAATGATTTCATACATGAAATTAAGGATTCTCATCAAGCCATAGATCAAGTTGAAGCTCATTATATCTAGATTAATAATGTCTTGATAAACATGTAAACCTTTAAAGAAACACCTAGTGATTTATCAAGAAAAATGTTTCATATAACATGATATCCTTACAATAATTGGAAAATAAATAGAACATGTTTCAAGCCATTTTTAGTTCATGAGTTTTCTTAACAAAACTATCAAGAACATAAGTCCTTAATAACATATATTTGATTCTTACTTTCATGCTCTTACTTCATGACTAAATCATCAATTATAATAATTTAAAGCATCTCGATCTTGAGTAAGGTGATCATGTTGATTTAAATCATCTCAAAATCAATAATTTAATATATTGCATGCGTCAAAAATATATCTCAATATTAACAATCATCTTAGAATAAAAACTTAATAATATCCTCACATGTATAGGAAAAAGTTAAACATGCATTACTTCTAATAAAATTTCATGAAGAGATCCATTAAGAGATATTTAAAACATTCTGTTGAAGATAACTAATAAGTCTCATTTAAGAAAAATTTATCAATTTATTATTACAATTCATAGAAGGTGAAAATCATTCAAAACATAATATGTTTCCACATCAACCATGAGCAATTACATAGCAAGGTAGCTAATTTATTTCTCCTAAATTAGTTATATTTAATTGTGAGATCTTGAGGTTCATCTTATCTTATGATTAGAGTAGATGACTTCACTAAGGGTAAGTTTTTTTCTTCAAATCTAAAGATTTTAATATTTTAAAAGTAAGGATAATAAATTTTAATCTATTCAAATCATGAGATGTCAAAAAACTATTAAAGAATAATTAACGATCTTAAGGAGAAAAGAATTATAAAATAATGATTTTGATTAAAATATATTTTGGAAAAAATTATAAATGTTTTTAAAATTTTTTAAGGATGTTCAAGATTTTATGATGTTATCTAATATGATTAAGTAAGAGAATCAATCAAGAGAACATATTCATAAGATGGTCTTGAGTCACACAAGTATGATTAAAATTATATGCACGTACAGTACAACATAGTCAGTTATGGGTCAAAAAAACCAACAGGCTTAGTAAAGAAGTTTGATCATATAGTATGATAATAAACTAGTGTATGATATGATTAAGGGAGAAACTGAACATGGGAAAACTGTGAAAATGCATAAAAATAGGTTAATGATCGTGCAAGATGACCAAGATATTGTATTAGATGATTAATGCATAAGAAAGATCGATCGAGATAAACAATATAATATTATATCATATAAAAGTAGAGAATATACAAATATGATAAAGTGTAGAGCCCAACACTAAGTTATATAAGTATAATAACAAAAATATATGAGAACAATCATATATATGTATGAATCCATAAAAGTTTTGGATTGTATAGTATTAATAGAAGTACATCATATCATATGACTAAGTGATGATAAAATGAATTGGGTGTTCAGTGAGAAAGCATTAAAGGAAATATACCTTAAAATTATCATATAATATGATAAGATGATCATAGCAATATGATAAAGGACATAATGACATAACACATATGATCATCATCTGTTATGACTTAATAAAAGATATAGGGAATAAATCATACGTACACTACAAGCAATATCATATAATAAGAAATAGTGATAATTCTTGCAAATAGTCAATTGAAGGGTGTCGTACAGTATGACTATAGATAATATACTATATGATAAGGTGAAGACTGACATCATAAATAATCTGTATGATGTAAGAAGAATGAGAGAATTATACTAATATGATAGTGATATAATAATAACATGATAGAAAGAACTTAAGATAAATTTAGATAAAATTGAGTAACATATAATATTAATTTAGTTATTATACTTGTATAATTAGTAGAAATTAAAAAGATCTTTGAACTTGAAATAATAAATGATAGAAAAAACTCATATGGGACAAGTTTAGCTTATTAAAAATCTTTATAAATGAGAAGATAGAATGTAAAATGGTATTCACATGAAGGAAAATAATTTTTAGAGACATTTGGAAGGTTATGAATTTAAAAAAAATCTTAAGAACAAGTATAAAAGGCTTGGGCATGACTTATATAATTTTTTTGGGAGAAATTAGGAGGTGCAACACTTGACCATAATCAATAGAGGAAAGAGAATAATAAGCAAAATGTTCTAAGAGATTTAGAAAATAGTTGTGCAATTGAAAAAAGAAAAATCATTAGATAAGACTCTCAGGTATTATAACAATCAAGACTTGGAACAAATGTCTAAACCTTAGTGAGACTACTCAGATTTAAGAGATAAGAAAAACATGTTTATGATGTATTATGTATATTATAAGTTAGATGCCTAAATTAATATAAAAATATTATATTTTTATTATCAAAGTTTATCTTAACATCTTGTTCACGCTTGTATCATGAGTGTTTATTTTGCTTCGTTGTATTGCATGATCATCCAATATTATATAATATAATATTTACAACTAAAGTTTTAACTAGATTTCTTTCCTCATCATACTATAATCTTTACCATTGTACTATTTGATTCTCATTATGAGCATGATTAGCACCAATTAACTTAATTAAGAGGAAATTAACTTACCTTGGATAATAGAAAAAGAGATGTAACATCACCCATTTCAAAGCTACTTTAACACAACATACTTAAGCATGGATTGCCTCTAAAAGACTCCTTAATATTTTAAGACCATTGTATTACACATACAAAATAGGATCCTCTCCTATTCCTACACTCTTAAAAATCTTGCACAAGGGCTGCTTCTTTTTTAGTGATTTCTCTCTCTTGGGACATCAACCATCATCCACTCATCACCCTCTTCAAGTGTTACATATATATATATATATATCATCTCTTATAGAGCTCATAAATAAAACACACTCTCATACCCAAGATCTTAATCTCTCATTTAGGAACCCTTAGCTTTGTGCATATTTACATCTGAACCTCTAATATAAATAGGTGATGAGCATGACATGCTTAGTAAATAAGCTATTAGTTACAAGCAAAAAATCAATATAAAAATATATTAAAGTAGCTAATAAATAAAATAAAGTAATATATAAAATATTATATTATAATCTATAATGATATAAGATATTGATGTGCTACATATATGCTAGTATATATCATAGTTATGTATGCATAAAATTATCATAGTATTAATATTATCTAATTCTTATATCATATTATATTATTTCTTATGTTTTTTTTTCTCTTCTTACTTTCATATTTAATTCATTTGATGTTTTCTTATTTTTTTTACATCTCTTTCTTTAATACCATGATTTTTTCAAATAAATATTATTTCTACTTCTTAATATTCTATATCATATCATCATCTATTATGAAGCTATCACCCATATCACCTAGTATATCTTATGCTCATGATGGCAAGGCCTCTGCTATGTCATAACCCTAATCTAGGTACTAATAACTATAGGGATGAATTTCTTATATATAATGGAGTTATAACCCAAATCACTCAACATCTTATGCCTATGATAATGGGGCTTCTTTAGTGTCATGACCTCAATCTGGTTACCATCTAACTTGGTTAAATTATCTAGCTTATTTGATCACATTTGTGTGATCTTTAGTTCGTACTTGTCAAATAATGCATTATTTAGTCAGATCCATATGATATACACTTAAGTACTTATATGATGTATGATTGTCTTTGTACGAACAATAGCTAACTTTTGTGTCTATTCATAATTCTCTTAATTTAATTTTCTCATTTACTTAATCATTTCATATGATGTGCTTTTTATTAGAGTGCATGATACCATCATTGTTCCTTAGCCTATCAAACACATGTGACTCATAATGGTGATACATTGACTACACATAATCACATTGATACAATTCTATAGTTATACTTGTACAATTAAAATCTATATAGAGAATTTGTTTACATTGCATCTCAATTGCTTTTCTTGATCATATATTTCAATTATTCAATATTATATTGTACGATATTCACAACTAGACCTTCGATTTTGCTTCTCTCTTCATCACACCGAATGATCTTTTATCATCATACTTTATTATTTTTTTCATAAGCTTATAATTTTCTCATTTATTTTTCAAAAAATTTTAAAAATTTCATAAATTATAATTATGATTTTTTATCACTTCTATCTCCTTAAAATCAAGTTTTTAATATTCTTTTTTTAACATCCTAGGTATTAAATTTATTAAAATTGTTTAACTTTACCATTGGGATGTTACATTTCTCCAAGCTCTTCTTACTCTCTCTCTCTCTCCCGAACTCTTCTTCACTTTCTCAATCTTCCTCATATGTCGATCACAATTGAGTGCATAAAAAAGGTGTAGAGCTTATCCATTTATATTAATAAAAAAATTTATATAATATCATTTTCTTTATTTCTTTTGAAATTTCACAACAAATCTGAACAACACCTAAAAACATCACATTGAGACATCCTCAATGGTATGATCAATTCTCAAATTTATTTAGGAGACATTGCATGCTTTTTGAGATATATCAAAATAAACAAATTTCTTGATTCTAGATCCACACAGCTCCAAATCATTATTAAATTCACCATTAATGACCAAATTTATAATTAAGTTTGGGATATAATAAGTTTCTAGAAAACATATAATCAATCTCAGGTTATTCATGTAATCCAAAGGTCAAAATAAAAATAAAAGTCAAGGGACCAATTATGAAAATAAAAAATAAATAAATAAAGCGTGGTATTTCATACTTCCAACAAGCATGATTATTGCATGCTTTATTCTTCAAATTGTTACTTATGTGCTATAATTTTGACCAAGCACACAATTGGCAAAAATATGTAATGATTTGTATTATAAGTAGATTGTCTATTTAGTCAGTGTCATGTATAAATACATATTTTTGCACATAATAAGACTTAAGGGGATTATTGAGTACATGGATATTAGTACATTGATTGGTTCAACATTTCCAATAAAAATATTAATTTATGAAAATTTTTAAATTAATTAAAATTTATCAAAAATTGGCTTAATTTAAGATTAATTTTCCAATTCATAAGGATTAGATTTCTTAGTAAAATATTTTGCAAATATTGAAGTCCTTTATTAATAAATATATATTTATCTTATTTTAAATATTATTTACCTTTTTCAGTATATATGCTTTAGTTATAAAGTGTGATTTGATTTCAATGAACTATTGAAGTGAATCTCCAACACAAATATAGGCAATAGTCATGTATAAGAATATTTTGTGCTAAGTTGATAAATTATGAAATAGTAAAGAAATCAAACAAAAAAGAGACATTCTATTTGATAATATAGAAAATTTCAAAACAATAATCATATTTGAGAATAATAAAAAGGTTCCATTATGTCTAGCAAATTATAAAGGAAAACTTGTTTGATCAATAAATCTCTAGTTATGGTCTAATATGAAAAAAATAAAAACTAAAGTTCTAGCAACCATAGTGAAAAGTAAGATTTTAGCACTAGAGAGTCATTAGTTTTCATCCTTATGAAAAGGTACTTGTTTTTTGATAAAAAGGGATCCATATATGGACAAAAGGAAATTATAATATATGTATGATAAACTTGAATAGTTAGTGGATCAGATAATAAGCTTAAATAAGTATAAATTACAAAATGATAATTAGAGATCCAATAATAATAAATAAGTATTTGATTCCTTGAATCTTAAAAAACTACAAGGTTAATAGTTAAAATGTAAGCTAATTAAAAGGAATGTCCAAAAGACGAAAAAATGGACTATCTATGAGATAAACTATGTCAACCTCTTTGGGTGATCACAGTTTAGAACAAATCACAATGATCTAGTAAGGAAGACAAAGGTAAGAGAAAGAGGACTAGTAAAAACCTATTAAGCTAACCAAACTTTTCTAAATGAAACTGTTATATTTCAATCTTATCATATGAAGATATTATTTTCTCAAGCCTTAAGTTGCTTCATCCTAATCAAATAAGTTTTTCTTACATGGTCATCCATTTCAAAACTATTCTAACCTTTGTATACTTAAACATAAAATCTTCCTAGGATCTCATACATGCTTGCTAAAAAATATGACTTGAAATTTTAAGATCATAACTCTCATATACAAAGCATGATCTCGTTTTTAGTAACTAATGTGAAAAAATCCGTTCTTGTATCTCTAGAAGTCTTGCACATGAGTACCTCCTTATCCAAAGAATCTACTTTTAGAACATCTCTTGATGTCCACTTCTTGTTCTCTTCGAGTGTTACAAGTCAACTAACTTCTTAATTTGTCCTCAAAGTACATTAGAATTAATGGATTCATTTCTAATACTAAATTGTGATATTACAGTTTTACTATATCAAGATATTGTCTTTTATATGTATCTCATCTCTATCTGAGTAGGTTTGTCATTTATATAGGAATCATTTCTATATGATCATGGAGTTCTTATAGGATCTTATATAGGTTTATCCTAAAGTTTTGATATTTTAAGACAGATATTTTATATATAGATTAAGATCCCTTGTTGATAGTCAATGTGGAATAGTTTATTCCTGTACTACTAAAAGTCTTGTATAAGAGTTACTCCTCATTCAATGATTTCTCTCTCAAGATATTATTTGACTTCTACTTCTAACATCTTCAAGTGTTATAATTGCTCTTGGGAAAAGTGATCATATGATAGCTAAAAAAATAAATTAACAAAATCTAATAATAACAAATCAATAAACACATAATAAGAAAGAGACACATAGAAGACGTACATCCAATTATGAAAAAAGGACAAATAATTTGTTTAATAATGAATATAATATTTCTTAATTTATGGTAATCTTGATTTATTAAATTTCTTATGTTATTAGTTGAATATTATTTTATTTAGTACATTTTAACTTTAGATTTGATAAATATTGATTTTGTGATTAATTACTTTTGGGTTTATTATCTTAGATTGAGTCAATTTTTTAAGTAATTGATGTTTAATTCTATCAAATATTTTCTCTAAAAATTCAATCTATTAAATTGTTTGATCAGATTACGTTTACCAAGAATCGTAAAAATTGTCATGATACTATTCATTCGTGCTGTATTTATTTGTTTTGATTATTGTTGTTGTTGTTCATCGTAATTTGTCTCTTAATAATTTTATATTTCTAAATGATGCTTTTTTTTCATAGTGGTGTTCTATTCATCCTTTCAAAATATTTGCTCTTTCTTAATAATCATCTAGATCTTAATTACTCGTATTTATTATAATAAATGATAGATTATGCCTATTAATTAGTATTGTTTTTATTTGTTTTGATTATTATGATTATTTATCTTGATGATTTATCCTTAAATGTCATTTTGCTTCTAAATTGTGCTTTTTGTCCTAGTGATGTTTTGTTGATCCTTTGTAATCGGCTGTCTTTCCTAAGTGATTTATCAAATTCTTGAATATAATAGTGGTACTATACTCATTTGATTCTTGTCGATGTCTAGATCATATCAAGCATTCTCTCATCTACTTAATGTTGATCTAAAGCCTAGATTGTTGATTATTTAGGTTTAGATTGTTTAAATGACTCATAGTACTCATTATCAAAACCCTTAGTTAATTTTTTTGTTTAGAAAATGATAAAAAATTAATATTATTTTTCCATAAAGACTAATTACAATATACCCTTGTGATAGAGAGAAAAATTACTGTTTAGCATCATTAAATTTAATACTTAAATTTTATAGCTTTATATTTTATTCTAATAATCTTAACATTATGAGACAATTTCTATGAGTTACAAAGTTTTTGATATCAGCAAATATTAATACATGAATATATAAGAAAATATCTCAAAATAGTCTTATTAATTTTTAGCAAATAATTAAATACTTGGACAATACTCTTAATTTCTTTTTTCTTTTTTGCAAAAAAAAAAAAAAAAAATCAACTTATGTGAGATAAACATTAACGCTTCCAGCTTTGCAACCGTTGCAAACAGGACAAAGATCAGCCAACGGACCACAACGAGAGCAGAGGGACAGGTGACGGCAGGGCAACACCAACACATCCGCATCTATTTCCCAGCAAACCCGGCATGCCCTCGTCGGCACCGCGGCCTTCGCCGAACTCTGGCCTTCGCTCTCGCCGCAGCAGCACGACTCTGCATCTTCGACGGCGCCGGAAGCGTCCGTGTCCCAAATCCTCTGCTCTTTTACGCGGAGCTGAACCGCAAGGAGATGCTCGAGGTTGCTGCGGAGAACATTGGCGGCGGCCTCGTTGGTCTGGGCCAGCTCGCGCCATATCTGGCTCTCAATGGAAATCTTGCGTATTTTCTCTTCCAATGCCCAGTTGATCCTCTTCTCCCTTTCAATCTCCTCGTCCTTCGCCTTCAGCCGCTTCGACACCCCTTCCTCCACCGCCGACACCACTTGCTGTGCGAATCTACGCCACCGCTCCACGAATTCGGTATGTAGTTTCTGTCTCTGCACATAATCGTATTGCATTAGCATCGGACAAATTTGAGCAAATTATCAAGTTGAATGCATGAAAAATGAAATTTTTAGGGAGCTCGAAAGCTGAAGCTCACATTTTGAGCCAAAAGGCGATCGAGGTCGAGCAATTCTTGATGAGGATAGCCGGAGAGGTTGTCGGAGGGCAGGAAGGTGGGATCCCTCGGGCGTTTACGGAAAATGAGAGTGTCAGTGGCAGCAGAGACACCACTGTTGGACGGGGCGGTTCCCCCCCGCGGGTGGTCGAAGCGTGAAATTAGGTGGCCGGCGAGCCCCGTGAAGGCGTTATCGAGCATAGCCTGTTGGGTTTCTACTGTCTTCGTCGACACCCGGGAGAAGAGGTGAAGATGGTGAGCTTCAACCGCCATAAGGGGGAGAGAAGGGGAGAGTGTCATGCAGGAGAGATGGGCATGGGAATTTATTAGTGCACCGCAACGGAGGGAGAAGGCGTTAGATGAAGATAAAGAGCCGTGTGTTCTTACACTTGGTAAAAGATTTTTTTTTATTTAGATAAAATTTAAAAATACTTTTGAAAAAATACATTTAATTAAATAATAACAAAAAATTGTTAAAATCAATTATTTAAGTTTTAAATCGAAAAAACACTTTTATAAAGTATTTTTTCGTATATTTTAATGGTAATTAATTAGCATAAATAAGATGGACTATTTCCAAAAGGTCACCATGAAGTTGTGATCACAAATTAATATGAAAAATTATTTAAAAGGCCTAAAAGGATGTCTTGTACTCCAAAGCTTTTTTGGGCTATAATGTAGTATTTATTCATTGTTGTTGTGATCATTAGTTGTTTACAGTCCTAAGCTCCTTTGTCCTCAATCATAATAAAAGTGCCTAAGCAATTTTGTTAGTTTATTGGTCTTATTCTTTATTTCCTTCATCATATATGTCCTAATATTTAACTCATTGTGTATTGTGACCTAATCATGTATGCCTTCTAAATTATTTTCTTGATTTCACATTATATATGAAAAGAACATTATTTTCTACATGTCAATTCCACATAGTCTAATCATAAAATTATTTTTTTTATTTATAAATATTCTTTCACTTCAAAAAATAGTTTAAATTTTCTATTAATATACAACTATATGACTAAATTTTGTTGACAATCCTAGAGTTCGACAAACAAATTTAAAAATTTATCAATCCTATTGAACTACTCAAGTATCGAGAGATAAAAGGCTTCAAACTTTCATCATTTAAGATAATATTCAAATATTTTAAAGCAAACGATATTAACACTTATAATCATTACTATTACTTGCATAACTATGAAAATGATAACTATTATTGCAAATCTTTTTTTTATATAATAATTAAAAATTATTACAAAATAATGTTTTTATTATATTTTGTTTTAGTGTCAATATAATTAAGCATATTTATATTTCATAATGTATATCAACTTTAGCTTTCTATATGACATCTCATGAGTTTATCATGATGTACTCTTTACATGATCATGATGGTGATATTGTTGAGCCGTTATAATAAGGTGTATAATACATGTGTGAGTCATGTGTATCTTACATCCATATTTATGATGTTATATTATGTTATAGGTTTGATTGTCATTATATTAAGATCACTTTTTTTTTCTCATTATTGTAATTTTCACCTAATATATTTAAAATAAATTTATAACAAACTTATTAAAATGAAAAAAAATCATGATAAAACGATTCAAATTTAGAAAACTTAGAAAATAGATCACATATAATTACTTTTTCATATGAATCATTTGACAATATTTATATAAGAATATAGAGACAAGTAATAAGTGCTTTTGAAAAGCACAACCAAACGGATCATAACTGAGTCAAATACGGAGGGCATGCTTTTGTTAGAGCAAAGGAGATGATAAGCTTTGCCTCTTCTCCTTGTGTCCAAATTTCATATTAGTAAAATTTGTAGAGTTTGTTTTTATTAGCTAAGCCATGTTGATCTCCATAATGTTTTGCCTTATTTCTCCACCCTTTTGTGGTCTTGTATGTATGGTCCACGTCAAACAAAATTAAAATACTTGTTGATGATTGTATCATTTGTTTTATTAAATAATAAAATCTCACTTATTTTTTGTTAATTATTTAAATTTTTATTTAATATATTACTTTTTTATCATATATATATATATATATATATATATATATATACATACACACACATACATAAATATATATATATATATATATATATATATATATATTATTGAGAATCTTCCACAAATTGGCTTAATCAATACTTGAGTGGCAGTTGATCCATTACTTAAGTGAGTTATCCTCAATTAGGCTCTCTTATTCTCGCTTGAGTTGTAGTCCTTGCCAAGTCCAATAATTTTACTCTTAATTTTTTTGTGCACATTTTAGGCATCATTTCAACTTTCTTGAGATATTATGCAAGATGTCCATCTCATTAAACAATACTCTATTCTATTTCATGCATGATAGATATTTATTGTTTAGGTTTTAGGATTAGAGATTTTATTTATGAAGTATTCAATTACCTATACTTATCTTTTTTATTCTTGTTTTTAAAATTTCTAAGTAAAATACAAGTCATGCTATGGTTTTATTTGATACAGACATTTTTTGTTGCAAAACTCTTTAATAATGAAAACATTTTGACTCTTATGTTTTTAACAATAATTTATCATGAAAACAATAATGATTTTGTTAAAATCATATTGTGGGAGAAAACATAATAATATATAATAATTTTTAAAAACATTAAACAAAATATTGATTCAATATCTATGTAAATTTCTTTTGTATAAATTTGTTTTAAAGTTTATAAAAAAAAACTTTGAAAGTAACATCAGTTATGTAGAAAATGATCATATATCTTATGTGAGAGACCTTGGGATGTCAAGACATCCTTTGAAGACAAAACTTATTTTGATCTAAATAGGATATCTAAATACATAATACAATGACATGGTAAGAATAGGTCATGACAATTTGAAATAAAAATAATACCTCATATAATTTGATGTGGTTTGGGAGTAATTTGTAACACTAGGGACTTAAAAGGGCAAAGAGTTTGGCTTTGAGGGGAGAGGTATATAAATAAATATTCTCACATCAATCATAAAAAATTGATTCTAGATTTTATATGAAAAATCATGATTTTAAAATACTAAGATTTATTTTGAAGATAAAACATGCTTTGACCAATTTTAGTGAACAAAAAAAATCTCAACAAAGTGAGATTGCGTGACAATTTAGTAGAAAAATAATGTTAATTTCTTCGAGTATCTATCTTTCTCCTTTTTTTGCATAGTTAAGGTCTAACTTTTAAGTATTGTCACTTTTTCATATAATATTTAAATAAGTGTTAATATCTCTCTCTCTCTCTTTCTCATCTTACTCTCTCTACTCTAACTTCATGAAAATGTGATGTCTCTTGCAAGAACTCTACCAATGTTGTTTTGAATCAAAATTTAGCATCAATAATTAATAAAGAATTTTTGTCATGAAACAACATTTCTAAAGTTTATGCCAATGGTTCAGCATCACATCAACAACCAAGAAGAGATTACAAAGTGAAGTGGAGTGTTAATAGGGAGGAGTAATGTTGTGCAATGATAAAGAGCAAAATATTACTTTTAGCTTATGGGATTTTATCTAAATGTTGAAATAAACCTAGTTAAAAAATATAATTTTCTTTCTAATTTCTTGCAATTAGGTTAAGTATGACATGCTATCAAGGATAAACACTATAAAAAAATTACTCCCAACATTATTTCACAAGAGTAAATTTTTAAAAGAATTACAATAATACTCAAGTTTTCATAATAAAATAATTGATCATAGTATGCTGATCAATCAACTATCAAGTTTCAAAATTAAAAAATTCAATTACCACATTATAGCAAAAGCACATGAAGACATTAATTAATCTTATATACCCCTTTTTTCAAACATATTAACTTTTCTCAAATTAATAGTTACTCAATTCTCTACGATGACATTGGAATCCTATATATAATTGTTTCTAAGTACCTGTTTGTGTTCCCACTCCATTTGCACCAAAAAAACAACAATAATCATTATATGCACCCTTCACCTTCTTATTGCTTAATTATTAATGTTTATCACTAATTCACCTGCTCATGGCTCTTAAAATGACTTTCAACAGTAATTAGTGATTAAAAATTTTAAGAATTTAGAAAATTAATTTAATTTTAATAAAAATTTAGACACATTTCTTAATTTTATTTTATCCAAATAATCTTAAAAACTTTGTTAGCTACTTTTCCATGAAACTATTTAATAAACTAAGCACATAATCCAATTTCATATTTTTTTTAATATTTATTATTATTTTTTATAATTATTTCAATTAAAAATTATATAATATTTTTTTTGAATTTTTAACCTTTTATTTTATGATTGAAATACTTCATATTCCCACTAAGATAATTTTATCTGAACTATTTTTTAGATCTTTATATTAGCCTAATTGTATAGTTTTTTATCATCTCATTTAATATTTATTTAAATTTTTAGTGCACATCAATATTATATTTAAGTTATTATTAAATTTCTATATTTTTAATTTTTTCATTTATATTTTATATATATTAATTCTA
The DNA here is from genome assembly GCA_023846275.1 of Vanilla planifolia. Classification (NCBI taxonomy): domain Eukaryota; kingdom Viridiplantae; phylum Streptophyta; class Magnoliopsida; order Asparagales; family Orchidaceae; genus Vanilla; species Vanilla planifolia. The sequence continues at coordinate 38,017,720 of CM043870.1, read as the reverse complement.
TTAACTTGTTATTATTGATTTCTTAATAAATTACTCTTCCATTTTTGGATGTCATGCTCATTTTAGTAATATACAAGTTTTCTTGAAAAATTTTAGCAAATTCTAAAAATTGAAAAAAAATATTTAATAAAATAATTCTCATGTCTTTGAGATATTACAAGTATACAAGACTTGATTTTGCAAATGCTTAAGTTGTTGAAAATATATGTTTTAAAGGTTATGGTCTAGTTGCTTAAATGTTGAAATCGTGGAATCAAAGTGCATAATGATTTTTATAGGATTACACATTTACTTGAAAACATAACCCTAAAATCAAGAACAAACCAACAAATATCTTATCTAGAGTTGCTTAAGTAAATAAGGAATATTTATTTTATCATGATCCTTATATAATTTATAATGATTTAAGAGACAAAACTACACTTTTGCAAAACCTTTTCCACATTATAAATGCGTATCAATATATGATAATTGTTTTATATATTCTTGGGATTTTATTACTAAATTGTTTTGTCATGGAATTATATTATGGAGGAATAACATGTCACAATGACTTGATAAGGTCATTAATTTATTCGAATCAAGATTTTATTACCCCTCATTAAATAAGGATAGAGATCTCATTTTTTCCTTAATTTCTAGTCTTTAATCTAACATATATGTAACACACCCAACTAGTTGCTCAAGAAGGATGAAAATATTAGGAGAATATTCAAAATATGAGGGGACAAGGCTACCTAAAAAGGATGAAATGACTAAAAAACATCCAAAATATTAGACATAGAATAGTAAATAAGTTTCACATTTGTTATATGAGGAATGATCCTAAGCGATATAAGTAAAATCGTAAACCTTAAAATATTTAATATACTAGAGTTGGAGAAATTTTGGGATGAGTGACCAAACAAGAAAGAATCTCCTTCAAAAAAAATATAAAACTTGATTAGTTTGGGATAGTACTCACCAAAAAAAGATGAGATATTATAATATGGTATCAAAGTAGACATTCTCTAGTTTATTATGATTCGGGAATAAACTAAGTGACAGATAATGAATATATAGCAATCAAATGATTGCTTGAGAAGGACAAAATAATTAGAAAAACATCTAAAGTATGGAAGTTAATATTGTCCAAGATGGATGACAAGACTCGGAGAGTATTTGAAATATGGGAGTTATGAGGTGAATATGTTTCACATAAATTACAAGTGAAAAGATCGTGAGCATGTAAGCAAATTTATAAGTCTTGAAATAATGAGATGACTTTTAAGAGCAACTTGAGCTTAGATCTTAGAACTTCATCATTAAATATATTGGAGTAGGAGAAATTTTAAGAATAGTGACGAAGTAAGAAGGGATCCCCTAAAGAATGACAAAATTTGATTAGTTTAAAATAATACTTCTCCATAAAATATTGAGATATTATAAAAAAGATAAACGTAAATACTTATATTTTTATGACAACCTAAGCAGATTTTGTTATTCACACGAGAGCCCTTTCTACATAATCATCGATCCCAAAACTATTTTAATCCCAATATATTTAACAAAAAAGTTCTCATGAAATATTGTGCAAGTTTGTCCCTAGAAGATATCTTAATATTTTAGTATTATAATATCTCATATATATATATATATATATTAAGATCTTTTTATTAGTAGTCTATATAAAATAATTCATTCTTATACTTCTAAAAGCTTTATATATTAATCCTTCTTATCAAGTGATTCCTCTTTTAAGCTATCACTCAGCTTTTATTTTTATCTTCTTTAAGTATTATAGGCTCATTAACTTCTACTTGATTTATTCTCAAATCACATCAAACTAGTAGAGAGTTTTGATCTAATACCAAATTATAACTCTCAATTTCACTATTTCAAGTTATTATCTCATTAGATAATCCAATTTTGACCAAAGTAGATTTTTTTTAAAATATATTTTGATATTTTAAGATCATAATATCTCATATATAGATCAAGATCTCTCTCTCAGTAATAGATGTCAAACAATTTGATATATATTTTTAGAAACCTTGCATAGGTGCTACTCCATATCCAATAATTTTTTTCTCATTTTATCATCTAACATTCACTCATTTCTCACTTTGGGTGTTATAATTTTAGATTTGTCACCCAATATTCTTATTAATAATTTCTTCAATATAAAAAAATTATTATAATATAAGTAATTTGTAGGAACAAAACTTGCAAGCTAACTTTTTTACATGACTCAACTAATGACTTTGTCCTATGATACTAAGTTCTTTGAAATTGATAATATCTTAATTTATTTATCTTGAAATTTGCATTTTCCTTAAGAGTTTTTGGTTTTTGTCTAGATTAACAATCATTAGATGATGCTTTGTTAACTAAGAAGGACATAAAGACATTATCATTAAACTTGTTCTAGGGTTATGTAGAATTTAACCCCATGATATAAAGTTCTTTCTAGTTAGGTGAAGTTGATTCAACCCCTAAATTCATCACAAGCCTTGGACGAGAGTAAAATCAAGGGAAAACAAATTAAAAAATTGGTTTAGAATGCTTTTTTTTAAATTAATGAGTCAATTTAGATCTTAAACAACTTATTTTTGGGAGTTGTAATGCTTTTACTTTACTCCAAGTAACACATGCCCCTTCTTTAGGATTCTTCCTGTTGTTTTTTGTTTTCATATTCATTCATTATGTTTTAGGTTGTATGATTATTTTATTCACTTTTTTTCATTAAAGATTATAACCTTGAACTAGTTAAATCACTTATTAATATGAATGAGATGTGGTTATGGATTTTTATGTCCTGCAAAAATCTTTTATTATTGACTTTATAGTATGTGTTCACATAAAAAATTATCTCAAGAGAGCTTAAATTAATTTTTCTCCTTATCCTTAATAAATTCTTCTCTCTTTCTTTCTGTCTATCTCTCTCTCCTCACCCCATCAAAGCTTTTCACTCCATGTCAATGATCCTTCTTCCTAAACCACCACTAGTTTCTCTTTCTAGTTTATTATCTCTCCTCTCTCAATAATTTAAGCATCATCCTTAGTTTCTCTCTATACTAGTTTCCCCTCTCTTCTCTTTTATAACTACAATTTTTTCTCTCTTTCTCTTTCTCTCTCTCTCTCTTTATCTATCTCATCATTATTAGCTACCTCCCTCTCTTCTTCCTCTGCATCACCACAACTATCTCTTTTCTGTTTCATCATCGAAAAGTTCTCCCTCTATAATTGTTAAACACCACCCCTCCTCTTCTCATGGTTTATTTCTTTCTCTCTCATCACCACTGTTGTTTCCCTCTCTTCTCTTAATATATTATCAACCCTCTTCTCTTTCCCTCTCCAACAATCATTCTCTCTCTCTCTCTAATGTTCTATATAATTTTCAATGACATATGTTACCATCAAAACAACTTAACTAGTTGCCTTGACAAAAAACATTCAATGGATAAGCTTTCTTGCACCCCTCCAACCCTAGCAAGCATTCTAAAATTTAGCAAACCATACACTCCTCTTTGGTCTTCACCATAAGTCCAACCAAATTGTGAATCAAAAGTCTCAATAATGTACCAAGGCTCTCCACCACCACAAACGTCCTCCTCTACACTAGCAAAATTACAAGAGAACAAAAATTCAATAGTATTAGACCACATCTAACAAGCCAAACAACATACAATATTCAAAATAGAGTATTAAATTTTCTAGGATTAGAAAAACTTTGTGGTCTTTATATGATAATTGTGTTCTTTTTTCATCCATATCTCCAAGGAAGTGAATTTGCAAAGAATTTTCGATGCATTGATAAATTAAAAAAAACACGATGGAGACAAATATATAACATTCTTAAAAAAATAAAATAAAAAATAAATATATAAAAAGACCAAAATACTTGTTAGAAAATTTTGTAAAAGTACATTTTATTAAGAACAAATGTGAGATATTTGCAATACAGACATAAGACTATATCAAGATAAGCAAGATATCTAGAATAATCCGTAATTAGGAAATATGCTTTTGTTTTTTAAAATGAAATTTAGATTAAAATTATCTTTTAGCTTCATGGCTTGACAGGAATGCCATATGTCTAATGTCTTCGAGGACTTATTCTTAATTGGCAACTTAGATAGATTTGTATTTTTCTAAATTAAACAACAAATGATATATAATAATCTTTGTATTATTTGAATCAAAGCAAAAATGGTATTCTAATGGGATTAAATTAATACATATGTTATCTTACTTTGGAGTATTTGGGAAATATTTAAATTTGATAATTTTGTTAATTATGTATTTTTTTTCTTTTGGCCAAGAATGAGTCCACATTGGGATTGTCTTCCACTTGGGCTATTCGTGTGGTATACTTTGACATGGTGTTGTCTTGCGTTTGAATGAGTTAAGTGGCATAATAATTTATGCATAATGCTAGTTGTTAACAATCGTTTTCTTTGACTATGCATTAAATGGTTATGTTTATCTGTTGGTGGTGATTAATCACATTATAATAGCAAATATAATGTTATGTGGGTTCTATTGATGGATGAAATTAGGATCAAATCGATCTTGACCTAGATCCATTTCAAGTATACTCGACTTGAATTGAAAGTTTTGTTGGTTTGGGATAGAGTTGTCATGGACCCAATCCACAAAGAGTGTTGGAATGAGTTTTCAAATTGAATTTAGGTTCAATATGAAGACCTTTCAAAAGAGAGTTACTATTGTCAATGTAAAAATCTTTCAAAAGACAAAAATATCTTTTTAATTCTTCTAGATTGCTCATACAAATTGTTCTAACTCTTTCAAGTAAACATAATATCTAGTCTAGTTTAGAAATACATTTGTTCCCAACAAATAGAACCTATTTGTACAACTTTCTTAGAGCTCGTCCTCCATAAAAAAGGCTCCGCTCCTCTATTGTTATCTTCACTTCGCTTAGCTAAGCTCCTTAATTCCCTTAATGAGGCCTCTTCTCACCCATTCAATGCAAGTACTCATTTGTTTGCTCTCATCCAGCTAACAAATCTTTATCATTCATCCCGACCTTCGTATTCATGATGAATCTTATCCTTCTATTCAAAGTGATTAAAGACCTCTTCATTATTCAACATAATGTGAATCATCAAGCTCTTTATTAGAGAACTATTATATGGCCTAAGTTCAGCATTTGGAGCATATCATCCATCATCGATCGTAATGTTCAGTCCAATGCACATAACCCAATGTCAAGTTCCAACATTTTGTTTACCATTGGGATTCAACATTATTGTCTTGGATTCTCCACCACATGTTAGATCATACCAAACATTCCAATCAATTAATTATCATCCTACTAATTATAATTTCATTTGAAGATCAAGATGGTTGTTATACATATAAAAGTTGTTAAAAAATGAGAAATAAACCTTTAAATTGAAATTATAACTATATATTAGCTAAGACTTGTTGACTTTTTTAGATTATATTCATATTCTCTTTTTCACACTCATTATTTTGATATATTTTCTTATAACTTCTCTCTCTCTCTCTCTCTCTTCAAAGTTTTTTGTAACTTAATAAACATTCAGCATCTATATTGGTTTGTGAATAGTGCTAAATCTTTGTTACAACCCAATAAGTTAATAATTTTTAACACTTCAATAAGCACTTATCTCACATATTTACTATTTGTACTTCTCAATCTTTTTTGACAAATTTCGTTCCTTTTACTTTTTACCAAATCTTACAAATCAAAAGTACTTTTTTCCTATACATAAGATCTACCAACAAGTATGTCTAAAATTATGATCATTCTCAACAAAAAATGATAAAAAATTAATAAAAAATATTATTAACAAAAATTATAGATTCAATTTTCGTAATTCGATCTCAAAATCATACAAAATAAGGCCTCATCCCAAGTTGTTTGGCATTGAGTATTTGGTTAAAGTTAAATGATTTCAAGTCTTTGTTGTAAAATCAAAATTTATTTATATAACATGATAATTTTTTGTGTGTGCTGTTTAGCTTATGCATTTTATTTCAAACGCACATGCATCCAATTTTTTTTAAAAAAAATGTTATAAATGAATATTTAAAATATAAGGAGGAAAGAGAAACTTTTGGTGTTTATTGTGCTTGGCCTTGCAACTTCTTTGAGGCAAGGTTGGTTAATTTGACTTTGTGGACACGCATTCACACGTATTTGCTCTAGCCCATTCAAATACCGAGAGCTGAATATTATATAAAATGTTACATTTTATTATTATTATTATTATTATTATTATTATTATTATTATTTTTAATTTTTCTTCCTTTCTCATTCACGTCTTCCTCTTCTGTTGCTTTCTTGTCTTTTTCATTGTTATCCATGGAGATAACTTGCCATGAGTCTTCATTCTTTGACCCGTGTTTCTTTTTGCTTGGCTACCTACTGCTTAAACAAACAAAATATTAGTTTTATGATTTATTTTAGATTGTTTTAAGTATATGTTTTAAGTAAAAATTACTTATTTAAGTCAAATCAAATAATTTGATAAGTTTTGTTTATTTTCTAAACATTGGAGTTGAACACTTTTTTATTATATCATTTTAATAATTCATAAAAAAAGTTTTTTTTTGTAGTCACGGTTGTCATGTTCAATTTAGGTATGCTAACTTAAAAATACAATTGTGTTTTCAGTTTTTGCATTTAAGGAGTTTGTTTTTAGTTTCAGCTAATTATTTGATTACATCTAACTCAATTTTGATTAAATTTTAATTATTTAAAATAAAAAGTCTAAAAGACATTAAAAATTTGTGAAGAAAAAAAATTAAAATTGGCCTCATGGACCTCAGAACCCCTAAATCAATATTTTTTAAAGCTGTTTTAGAAAAGGTCATGGCTGAATTCAAAGATACATCCATTTTAGCCAAATACACAATGCTAAAGTTTGATTTTCAATTTTAAACTCAGTTTTCATAATTTATTCTTTTTCTTAACAAATATATCTTACCAAAATTACATTTTTCATCTATATAAAGCTCTATTTTCAAAATATCTTTTTAAAAATTCTTTTTTATGGCACCTTAAAACTCTCAAATTGTTACCAAATAGAATCATCTTAACCACATTCTTCATTTTCTAATTACCCATTAAAATGACTCACAACCCTATGCATAGAATTTTTTTCATGCAAAAGCTACATCATGAAGGTGAATGTGCAAAAACAATTGACTTAAACAATTGTAAAAGGGTTAGCATATATTACAAAAGAATAGTATTAATTTCAAATAATAGAAAACTAGATTTAGGGTATGATACTTTTCAATAAACCTAGTTGAATTATTGAATGTGTTATGGATATACATAATTCATATTCATTATTTATGAAACTAAAAGTTAGTTATTTACATTTTACAATGTGATAATTTAAACTATTTTTTTATTACAATATGAATGAAGTTTCTATCAATTCAAACCAATAACTTATTTGACTGTTTTGAAAGTTAAGCCAACATTAATCTGGTGTATTGAAGGAATACTCAAAAAACCTATAGAAAGAGTTCTAGTCATAGGAGAGGGATTGCATGATGTCAAAGAAGATTGGAGAAAAAGAAAAAAAGTAATTATAACATAAAAAAGAGAATCTATTTAAATGGTAACTAGTAGGAACTTATACTAATCTATAATGCACCAACAAATATAATGAGATCTTCAAGCATACCAACAACATGGTTCTTCTCATTTCCCCAATTTTTACAATTAATTTCCCTTAATCAAACGACACCGAAGAGAATAGGAAATCACAAGTCAACAATTTAGAGTTCGCATTCATAACCGAGCTCAAGACCACTTTCAATCATTCTTTCATCCAATGACAAAAAGTAACAACGACATGACTAATGGTCAACCCTTGATATCACAATTAGTAAGGCAATCGATCACGCTAACTTTATAACCATCCTTGACTCGATGCAAAAGTTGATCGATGAAGTTCAGCAATTGTGAGCTAGTTGTAATCAACAATTAGTTATTCAACCACAGTAATCTCCTGCCATTCAGGCTCAATCTTAAGTTTCACCAATGCCATCATCACCTCTTTCCCTCAAAATAACTGTTGAAGCTTATGTGTTATATTACAAAATTATTGGAATCACTTAAACCCCTCAAGCATCTACAGGATTTCCATTTTCTTTTGAGTATAAAAGGGTTCGACCATGTTTACAACCATTGCCACCAATTCCTTTTTTGAATTATTCCATTGTTCATCTATTAGTACTAGTAACTTTGTAAGTTTATGTTAGCAAATATCCTCTTAACCCTGCCCTATCTCAGTCAGCTACTTCTACCTTTGCTCCACCCAAACAACCTACACCGACTTCTCACACCTCCATAAACTGAGAAATCTACCTCCACTAGAGAATGAAATGTGAAATATAATGATCTAGATAATGAATTCAGTTCATCAGTCAATGAATTGATTGACGAAGACTTGCCATCAACACATTAGAAATGCTAGCAAATCATGTCGTCGATATCCAAAGAGTGATCAGTGTCTGTCGCATCTTAGTATGGATTAAGTATCGATTATTCAACGCCGCCATTGAGGGATGCTTCTAGGATTGATTTAAGAGCATGGAGCTAGCATCAATTTGTTCATATCTTCAGCCCAAACATATAAAGGAGAAGTCATACCATTATCATGGAGTGATAATGACTTGAAAAGTTTTAATATCTAAAAGATAAAGATAAAAAAATGGCCAAGGTAAATAAATATGATACTTTGCATGTTATCTCTGCACTTCTCATGTTTACATTGTAGGAAAAATGTATACTTCACACAAAAGGACTAATTAATGCATGTATGCATGTAGAACACAATGACAGTTAGGAAGTCAATTACAATTAAGCTATACAAACTTGTTAACATAAGCTTATCAATTTACACTACACAAGTAACTATACATGAGAACGAACCATAGTTCTGAGGGAAAGTTAAAGAATTCAATACCATATCATAAAACAACGAGGTACCATGCCATTAAAGTTTCCACCTTGCTATGAGAACGAATTAAAAAGATAAAAGTGCCAAAAGTTCTATATATTTAAGACAAGCATCATACATCGACTTTCTTTTCTAGCTTGGAGAGCTCTAATTGAAACATGAACTTGAAGGATCTTCATCACAAAACAGAAGTCTGGGTTTTGAGGGGCTTCATTCAATCATGATGGATAACACCATCATTCAGTTCAGGTTTTCCAGTTGGGTTTTAGCAAATTTTTTTTCTCTCTAACATTAATGTTACACAATTTCAAAGTCATAATTAATTATGTTCAATCATTTTAAGGTGCAGATCGAACAACTCCAGGCAAATCCTTTAATGTCATCCAATATCTGACTCGTGGTCTTAGAAATTTCCTACCCCATTGACTCCACAAAGTAATTTCTATTTTTTATTCCTCATTCGGCCAACTATAGATTTTGCCTCATTGAGCTCTTTCTCCAACATTCTTATTTTTTCTTCCAATAATGATGAGTTTTTTGATACCCTAGTTATTTCATCCTGCATACAAGAAACATTTTCCTCTGAGGAACATTTTAATTCTTCTTTTTCTTACCCTCAAGTTCTTTTATCTACCCTACATTTTTGCTTTTCTTGTTTTGCTTTTTCTAATATATCTTATATTTTCTCCAAATCCACATCCTCGCCATAAACTTGCTCAATTTTTTCTGGGAGTCTTTTTCTACTGCCTTCAATTCCTCGATCTCCCCTTCTTGGAACTCCAGTTTGCATATTTAATTCAATGTTAATCTTTCTAAACTTCTCCTTTGCTTCCATGGTCATCATGACAACTCTATACCCCGATGTAAGACATGGAAATGCTTTTGGATTGCCTTATTTGCAACATGAGCAATTACAAAGTTTTTCAAAGAAAGAATTTAATAAATGTTCAGTGATATAATTTTGAATTTAATATAGCGTCAAAAAAAAAATTACCCTATATGCCTAAATCAAGTTTTGGCAAATCGAATCTTTAGAGTCGATTACCAGCATTTGCTTCGTTTCATCTCAGTGGATGATCAGCTCCTTAATGCTTAAAGCATTAGTCTTGGGGTCACCTTCTCAAAAGATTCTTATATCTGGTGGAACTATATAGTCTTTCCTCCTACAATCCTATCGTCCAAAATATGGTAGTCCAGCAATAAAGTGGAACTATTGGTATCTGTAAAAGATATCTCAGCTATAAGTTCCTATTAGATAATTAGAATTACTGACAAAATCTTTTCCTTTCTTCACTTCATCTCCTTTCCTTCTCTTCAGTTCTTTTTATCTCCTTACTGAGAGTTGCCTTCTATAATTTCTATGTCATGAATGGTTGTTCTTTCTTTTTCTAGAAACATTCATAGGTGACTCTTCTTCTTTCTGTTCCTCTATTTTCAACTAACCCGAGAGAGCTTTTACCTTTTCTCTCCCATTGGTCGGAGATTATCTTTTTTCCTTCAGCTTTCTTCTTCTATCCTTTCAGCTGTTTGAAGGAAAAAAACTAAATTTTATAATCCAAGGAAAATAAAGATAAAAATCAGTAATTGAAGAACCATAACATAATGATTTTTAACAAAGAAACACTAAACTTTTATATATCTATATATATATCTTCAAGGATAGTATCTTTGATGTTCTTATTCTTTCCAGAACATCCCATGAACTTCCTTCTTTCAGGTTGTGAAGTGATTCCCAGGTATTTGAGGACCTATGCTTGGGTTCTATCCTTTTGTTTATTTAGTTTCAATAAAACAATGTACACTTTCTTCCAAGAGTTAGATTTCTCAAAGAAGAAAAATTTGCCATTTCCTCTGGTAGGTTAACTACCTCTATCAATTTTCCTAAAGCCATAAAACTAAGCAAAATCTTAAGGACTATGTTTCGCTTGTTCTACGAAATTTGCACCACTTATAAAACATAGATCATTGCGATTGCATTCTGATTAAGTCCTGAAGGAGCTAAAACAAAACAAAACAAAAGATGACTACTATGTTCAAGGGGATACCACTGAATTTTGATTGAGTTGTGAAGGAGCTAAAACCAAACAAAACAAAAGATGACATATATATTCAAGGGGATACGAGGAAAGTCTGACATTACTAAGAAAAGCATAGTAGATATAAAGGAAAATTGTAGAAACAGAATTTGGGTGATAGTTAACTGAAAGGGATGAATAGGATGCACTGGAAGAAAGAAGGTTGTCAATAATTCTCTCCGTAAAGAATTCCAAGTTAAAGGGTTTAGCTTTGTGAAAATTGAGGACCATATGGAATCGGCCATTTTCATAAAATTACCCATGAATAATTGAGAAAAAAATGGGAAAGAAAAATAACACAAAGCAATATAATTTCTTAAACCTTTTTTCCTTACATAAGTGTAGGACAAAGCCATTGTTGAGAGAATTTTTTCAAAAGGTTCAATTAAGACAACATGTATGACAATCACATTTATTATAAGAAAAAACAAAGAATCCCACTAAAATGGAGTTGAAGAACATAAATTCTTAATTTAACTATTCCTATCAGTCTATGAACCCTCTCATTAATTACCGAATTAATGGGTCGGATCATAGTGTAAATATGATAAACTCAGTTGTCAAGGGAAACAAAGAGAACATCGCGGCATAGTCCACTTGAGTTGCAAAGAGATGGATTGAAATTTAGCTATTACAAAATTATGTGGATGCAAGGAAAGTACTAATAATCCCCTTTTTTGATATTTATAATTTTGGTGCATCATCAATTGCAAAAGTCTTAACGACCATACATGAATAATAGTGATCACTAAGCCCATGAACTGATGACTATACCTAAAAATGACACAATATCACCATTCAATTGGCTAATAATGAACTATTGAGAAACTTCACTTGAAAATAACTTACAACTTCAAAACACCATTTTTTTTCTTTTAAAACAATTGATGACATACAAATAATACATAATATCAAACGAATAAAACATGTTCATATGATATAATATTACAACAACAATACTAAATCACTCTATTACTAAAATATACAATACTAAAAATTATAAAATAATCAATATCATACCATGACTCTCACAAAACCCTTTAACATCACTTTATTTCATAACTTGATCTTTGATTCCTTGTGATAAATGCTGATGACCCAAAATATAAAAATAAGATGAGAACCATCTACCAACTTATTTGGCAAAACTCAAACAACATAATATTGCAACAAAAGCATGCTTTAAATAGTAAACTAAGGATAAAATAAAACAAGTTATATAACAAGAATATTGTAACATGCATAACAAAAATATCAAAAACCTACAAACGAAACAACTTCATATTATTTACTTTATTTGCATTTTCGATCTTTTTAATGAGGTCATGTTTTATACCATAAGTACACGTCCTCAAAGGTGATCTACAACTACAACTATGCTCCTCCACTAAACAACTCAAATAACACCTATACACTGAAGTTGTGCTTCTTCAATCATAGACCTCTCCCTATAGACATATCTCATCATAGCAGTTGAATCATAGTGATCAAATCATAATTGCTCATATCATGTCACATCAAGGTTACTGGATAGGCTCATCCTCCTAATGATTAAAAGAGACATCAAATTATAGACTCATTTTACATCATAATAGTCAAATCACATCTCAATAGCATAAGCTAAGGAGTAAATAACCATAAAGGTAAACTCATAATCTCAACATATGCCCATAATAGATCTCACATCAATACAAGATACTCCTTTTTGAATAACTTTCTCATACAAATAATTGAACATAATTGTCATGTTGTTTGTAAGCAAAGAATCGCATGACCTAACACATGATAGAATCATAAATATCATATTAGGACAACATAATTGTACAATAGCACAAATTTCACATGCATAGTAATCACAACAACATAGATCTATGACAAAGCTTATTACAAGTAAATATTCATAACACATTCTACTAACACATCATAATGCATTTTAGAAAATTTAATTATACCAAGAAATAAGAGAACGAACATGCTTTCATACAAAACAAGCAAAATATGAGTGTTCATGATTTCCATGTAGAAATAAAGACTAAAGTTGTGGTTTACTAGCTAGCAGCCTTGGATGTGGCATATCAGCTGCATTCACAATAGTTTTGCTAGTAACTATAGCCTTTCCCTAAGATGAATACAGTAGATATTCTATTGCAGAATCAGAAAGAAAGTGGTGCAAAAGGGTTCAACAAAAATTATATATAAGTGAGAGAAGTTTTAATCATCAAATAGCCAATTTACACTAAATCATTGACAAACATTTAAGTCAGACGAAAAGCTCCAGCAATGTTCCAGCACACAACTGAGAGGAAAATAAAAAAGCACACAATCGAAATCACAGCACATTTTTCATTCAAGCCTTGAACTACTAAAAGAACCATGGAGAACCCCATGGAAATAAAAGGGGACCAAGCATAAATTTTTAGAGTGCCAAAGATTGCAAAATCTAGCAGTAGCCTTAAATAGGCCCACAAACAAGATACGAAAGAAGTAATTTTGTTTGACAAACTAGGTGCCATGGGCAGTCATTGCACCACCCTAAAAGTTCTCCTAGGAATCTCCCAAGACAATCCCTAGATTGTCTTGGGCAGTCCATGCTACCCTTGTCCAATGAGAGTGGCAAAAACTAATGTGACATGATATATTTTGCCTGACCACACAAAGTCGTCCAAGGTTCTCCTAGGCAATTTAAGGAAAATTCTAAATCCTCAAGAGACCCTAGATGGTTGCCACATGTGATCGAGCTACCAAGGAACCAACCAAACAGTCCACCACAATACATACACACATCTTAGAAACCACATTACACCTTTATTCTACGCACTATGATAACAAAAAATATAACAAAATTGATCATATATGTATGTCCTACGAAAATGAAAATTCATATTTTAAATATTGAATAATAAAAAATGTGCCTTTTGATGTCGATTGAAAGAAATTTTGTAAAATAGTCTAACAATCCTATAATCGATTGCTAGACATCTAATGATCTCATTTACTATATTTATCTAACTGACATCTAGTCCATCTAAATCTCTTAAGCTTTGCATCATAAAGTTTCACTTCCTAAAATGTCCAAATTGGTTGATATAAAATAGAAGTGAAAATGAGAAAAATCAACTTTTGGAGGACAAAGGTTAGTCAATCGATTGATGATGATGACTATCAACATCTTTCAACGAAGGTTGGCCAATCAATTCATGACAAAGATGATGTAAGATAACAATTGGTGTCGACAACAATGAGTAATGATATGCAGTTATGGCCATCTGTTTGCAATTATCATTCAATATGTGAGGAACAGAAATGTTAAAAATGATTTCAACAATTTAATTAAAGTATAGAAAATTAAAAAAAAAGTAATACCTCACACGTACGAGGTAAAATGGCTTTCTTCACTTTTTTAGAGTCAAACAATAACTTGAAACTTAATTTACTCCAGTTCTCATTTGCAACTTGCTATTTATCGTATTTCTCATTTCTTACTTATACTAACCCCAAAACAAATGGAACATTAATGACACTTCTAAGACCCCAAAAAGAACGGGTTATAACTTTTGTGCATAATAAAATATGCAATGACAACTCCATTACTAGCAAAAACAGCTAGCCAGCAAACTAGTATCGCCGTAAAATACCTCTTAAGGGAACAGAAGCAACATAAGATTAATCTCCTATCTATAAACCAAAGCATTTTTTAATTCATTTTTTTAACTGTATGACTAAAAAAATTTTGCCAAACAAAGCACACTAAAAAACACTTGTTCGCCACATCAATAATATTTGTAATAAAGATGTTTTCAATAACAATTGTCTATCATATCATGCCAATCAAATATTGATCCAATCAGAACTACAGCAAGTTTGTGGCACGATGTCAACATAAAAAATATCCTGCATGTAATTCTGTAGTATTATAATTTTCAATCTTGCCACAGAATTGCCCATTTACCCATTGAAAAGGTGACGTGACGTTAATGCCTCATCCCATTTATCAAAGAAAAGCTAATAATGTCCACTCATTATTCTCTACGTCTACATTTTTCTGATGAAAATGATAACCATAATCTTCATAAAAAATCTATTCCATTTGGACTAAACTTCATCTAAGTGCTTTCCCTTTTTCAAATCTTCACTCTCCATCTCACCACTCACGACTTGTTGGGAAGAATACGTCCGCTGTGAGATAGAATGCTTTTGTGGCAAAAAAGCACAACAGCAAAAAAAGTCCGATAAAGACAGCAAGAAACTTGAATATTAAAGGTGGAAATCATATCCTTCGGTGCCTGTCATCGATGAATGGAAAGCAGGGAATCAAAGTACTTCATAATTCAAAATATAATCCAAAAAATGGAAAATAAAGGTTAATATATGATAGATGTTAATTAAACTCTATACAGTTCCTTTCAACAGGAAGCAAGCTTTTGTCCTAAGGATTGCAATCAGATTGCATGTGAACATTAAGCCACAGAAAGCATTCAAAATATCAAAACGCTCAACTCTTAAAAAGTCCTCTATTAATCAGCTTAGAGCACATGAAATATCAAATGAAAATATAGATGCATCCAATTTACAAGTAGCAATGAGACCACAAACTTCCATCAACATGCGAGCCATCATGTATAAAAAGTGCATATACATTTATAGCTAAATTCAACTTCAGCTCTGTTTAGAACTTGTACTTAAGAAATGTTTTCTTTTAAAAGTCATCAAAAGAACAACCACCGATTTCCACAAGTTTTACTGTTCTACAATCAAAAAGATGCATTTTCAAAACCACAACTTTCATTTCTCTTTTTCAAATGATTTAACTACACAAGTGTTAGACAAACTAATGATCGGACTACCAAACTTTCAATTTTCAACTCACAAAAAGGCATTTTCAAAAAAACACATTTTTCATTTCTCACTTCCAAAAGGTTTTTCAAACAACACAAGTTGAAAAATTAATTGTTCAGAACTTTCAAAGCATCAGCTATTGTTTGGATTGTCAAACGTAGTGTGGGTGGATCCCATCTCCTTTAACATCTCACCCTCCACTTGTTTCCCCCTCTAATGTTCTTTTGATTTCTCAACTCTACACATTTATTCAACTACACTGTGCTCTTAACAAGTATATCATAGGACTAATATGCAATGTTAGAATAAAAAGAAATCCAATCATTAATAGGCATATGGTACTTTGCCAAAATCTCATATGTATCGTCAATGGCTATTGTAGTCGTCAAACTAAGAAAAACATTGACAAATTTCCAAGCATGACTGATTCAATTTTAATACTTCTAAACATTTTCCAATGATTGGCATACCTGTTGAAGACAAATGATTTTTTCCATTCTATGGAAGATGAGTACCAAAACAACGATGGTTTCCTAAAGGCCAAAATAGGTCGCCTTTAGGCAAACTATTACAAGGAATTAGGCAGGCTTGATGCAATCAAAGGCAGGCCCAAAAAAAATTAGTCATGACATTCATATGGTTTTTATTTTCATATGTTAGCCATCTAGAACCCATGTTGATATGAAAGGGCCCTTGACTTGTGGAGGGAACTCTGATTTCATAGATTTTAGAGAGTACATCACGTGCAAATGAATTTAGTCTCTCATTATCTAGTTTTTCATTATTAGCCTTGGTGAGAACCCATATATGTAAGGCTTGGGACTCTTTGTTCTGAGTTCATTTTGATATATCATATCTTGTTTTTTCTATAACTGTGGCTTTAAGGCTGTAAATAAATTTCAAATTTGAATGGGAGGAATTAACATTAGAAGGCCAAGCCAAATGCTTATTTGGCATACTAGAATTTGGTTTCAGGATGGAATATGGAATTTTTTAGCAAGGTATCCGAGGTATTCAAAAACATTAAAAAAATTCTTAGCATTTTCTTCTGGTTGGGATCATCCTGAACGATTAATCCATTGCTTTGAAAAACAACCAATGATCATTCAAGCAATCATCCAATCACCCCAAACGATTGGGATAGAGAGCTTAGTCAGCCCATATTGAGGCATTTAAATTTGTTCTCCTTATTCGGCACTTGTTAATTGGTGAATCATAGAACTTGGTTACATAGTTCAATCTCTTTTAAGTTTTGCATTTCTACGATTGTTGCCTAGTGCCTAATGCTATTACTTGCTTTAACTGCTAATTGTTATTTGCTTTAGCCGCATGTTCGCATTTACATAGACCTGATTAATTTGAAACATCACATGAATCTATCATTTCTGATGTTTTCTAGAAAGATCTGGCAGCCTAAAGGGCTTATAGGTAAAAGTACTTGTTTTTGTGCCCTCTTGCTAATTATGATGTATTATTATGGATGAATGTAGTTGCATTATTCTTAAGAGGATGACACTCTAGCTGCATCTATTTCTTGCAACAAACAATAGAAGCTCTTTTGCACCATTTATCAAGTTACTTTCTAATCTCAAAAGATCAGGACACGAGTATATAATTTTGGAGAGCTTAAAGCTGCAAAAGTTCAACCCAGAATTCACAGCTACCACAATCTCGAACTAAGATTCATAATGAAAATTTAACTGGTTTCCTATTTAAACTTGACAAAAGCTCCAACAGAAGCAAAATTTGTGGACCTTCTTTCATTAGACCTTCACCTTGAACTTGAAGCAGCAGATTTTAATCTGAAAATTGATAAGCAACCCAATTCAAGATTTGATTTGAAAACATAGCTAATTGGATCTTCTTTACAATGCAATAACCAGTCTAACAATCCAACCCACTCCAATTAGAATTGTCAGATCAAATTTCGGGTTTATCCCAATCTGATTGGACACTGACCTGACTCGAAAATAACATGTATGATTTAATTAGCGGTTGCATTCGACCCAAATATATATTGGCTCAAGTTGCTATTGATATTCAAGCAAGTACTATTTATCTTAATTTTATGTCTACTTTGAACTCATTTACTTTTATTTTTAAGTATAATTTTAAATTTGCTGGGATGACATTTGTGTTCAGAGAATGCCAATAACATATAAAAAAATGTTTACTGAAACTAATAAATTAGTTTGAATCAAGTCAAATATCAAACTCAAATTTTCAAATCAGTTTGAATCTTGGCCAGATTGGCATCAACCTTAATTCAATCCGAAAACCAATCTAATCAAAGAACTATTGGATCAGATTCTAGATTGAGGTCAATAAATCTGTATTCAAACCATTTATAGTCCTAGTTAATTTTGGCCAAATTCTAAAAAACAATGGGACACTTGTTGGGGAACCAACTTAGTGAGAACTAATAGATAGGTTTTCACATGATATAAGAGTTTTAGTGCGTCATTGTGCAAAACCAACAATGTAGGAGACAAAAGCTACTTCATAAGCACGACAAATAAAAAAACAAAAGCAATTTAGCTCCATACAATTCTATGTCAATTTTTAATAGATGTGATTAAGAAATTATTTGTAGCACTAATTACATGAGAAATATGAACTTTATTCGATAAGGGCGTGATAGCTCAATTTTGAAAAAATAGAATTGAAAAGAAGGTTCTCTAGTTATTATCAAAATATTTGAGTCCAAAGTGAGAATTGTTGAGTTTGACTCAATTTATTATTAATCCAACATTTAGCTTAAAAACATAATTTGTGAAGATAGCAACCACAGCCCATTGAATGTTCTCAACTTCAATTACAATAAATTGAGTAAACATGATTTATTTTGAATTAGGATTACAAAGAATTTTTTGGAGTTTATTAATTCCAATTGATCTTGATATTTCAATAATAATATCTTTAATTATTATGTCTTGTATGATTAACCAAACATTAATTCAAAAATAGAAAAAATAACTTCATTTGGTTATTGTAATGAAAAACTAAAATCAAATATATGCTTCACATGCTAACAAAATCAAAGAAGTAATACAATGGATGCTCAAAGAGTTTAGGTTATCAATAGTTTTAAAATTAAAATACTAAAAGTAATTGCATCGTCTTCCAAATGAAAAATGAGTAAAAATTAATATAATTAATTTGATGTGATGCATCTATTTCCTTGAAAGTTCTTCAATTCAAACTAAAGTAGGGTGAATTACATAAGTTCATATATTGAATCTTATTTTGAGCATTTTCATTAACTAATTAATATTCCTACAATCTTTTAAGTGGCTAAAGTTTGTAAAACATTCTTTGTTGTGTTGGAGGTTATCAAGAACCTACAATGCTTAAATGTACTATAAGATTTCAAACTTAATTTAAAACATTTTTAATGTTGTTAAAACTTTAGTGAATTTTTGGAATTATTTTAAAGAAAATATTAATTAAGCTTGTTTTCTTTCATTGTACACGAAAGCATTTAACAATTCAAATCTAATTCATATTAATGAGATAAAAATGAAAGGTATCGAAGCAAACATGAGCTAAGCCAAATTAGTTTAAAATCGAGAATTTACCATTAGCATTCAATTGGCAAGTTTTTTTTAATGAGATTTTAATAAAATTATTTTTTTAATTTAGCTTTTATATTTTAAAAAGCTTACATTATTGTCTTCCTTTGTAGGATATCATTCAAGTGGTGGCTAATCATAAATCATGTATTATAGATGACCTAACATACATGCATCTTCTCTTTGCCCAATATGTTTTCTCTCTTTTTCGATTTATCGAATCTAGTATTATTCTAATAAAATTTCCTTTTCAACTACTATAGAACACATGCAAGTACCACAAAATTTCACATGCATATGGGATGCATTATTGTATTTTAGAAAACTACTTCCAACAACTTTTACATCGAGAGATAGTTTCTAAAAGAAGAAAACAATTCTCAAGGAAAATACTTTTGCACATCTCAATAAGAAGCTTCCTTTATCCTTTTAATTCTTGACTCTTGCAATATCTATAAATATCCAATATTCAACAATCTTAAGAATTATTAACATTATTACTATTTATGAACCTCTCACATGTTGATGTGTTTAAAGGAAATAAATTTGCAACAAACATTACAAAAATTGAATCCTTCACATAAGATAATGTTAAAAGATGATAGAGAAATTATGTTAGTTGGTTGTTTTAATTCATTCAAAATGCATGCATATTGAATTATCTAAAATTATTTTATTAAAATAATTACATGCAATTATGTTAGCAAAATATGCAAAAACTTATTTTTAAATGCATTAACAAATGATTTGTTTAATGCTAATTGTAAAATGAAGTATGCATATAATATTTGAGATGTCTTTATTAACAAATCTATTATATACATGATATGAAGAAAAATGCTAAAAGAAATATTTTTGAATCTTAAAAAAACTATCTTTGTTCAAAATCATGAATACCATATTTGGTGGTTAAAATGAATAATTTTATTTGAACTCTTTAAATCTATTGTCCTTAATGGAATGTTACTTGATTTATGGAAAGACCACAAAACTATTATAAACACAAGAAGAAATATATGAAGAAAATTTTTGCATGTTAAAATTGAGTAAAATGACCAATAGAAACATGAAGCCAAAAGATATGAAGAGATTGATTATTTTATTGGATGATAAAACAGGTTCGTCTTGCTTCTCGACGCATATATGAAGAAATGGCAACTCTTCTAAAGGATAGCCTATATGTGAGAAACGCTATTGTGAAAGTCGTCATACAGACAAATAATTAAGAGGCTAAATTTGGTAAAAAATCCTAGAATTTGTTGTGTTGGAGGTCATCAAGCACCCACGATGCTTAAATTTGTTGTAAGATTTCAATCCTTAATTTTGAATTTTTTGGATATTATTGAAATTTTAGTGAACTTTTTGGAGGCATTTTAAAGATAATATTTTTTTTACATTGTAAACTAAAGCATGTAGCAATTCAAATCCTATTCATACTAATGAACTTAAAATGAAAGGCATCAGGACATACATAGGTTCGGCCAAATTAGTTTAAAAATCCAGAATTTTCCATTAGTTGTCAATTGCCAAGCTTTTTACAATGAGACTTCAAAAAAATTATTTTTTTTAATTTAGTTTTATTTTCCAATAAGCTTATATTATTATCTTTTTTACAAGACAATATTTAGGTGGTGGCTAATCATGAATCGTCATATCTTCTAGATAGCTTCTCTTTGTGTAGCATACCTCCTCTCTTTTTTTATTTCTTGAATCTAGTATTCTTCCAACAAAATTTCTTTTCACCTATTTTTGTACACATGCAGGCTCAATCCCAAAATGTTTCACATGCAAATGCAAGTCGCATGAAAGGTATCATAGTATTTTAGAAAACCACCTCTAGTAATAGTGTTCTAGACATCTCAATAAGGACCTTTTCATATATCCACTTGATTTTCAAATTTTATAATATCCATAAATATCAAATATTCAACAATCTTTAGAAATGTTATCATTATTACTATTATGGGCCTCTCAAATATTGATATGTTTACAAGTAAATTTGTAACAAATATTACAAAATGTGAATCCTTTACATGAGGTATTAATGTTAAGAGAAGTAAAGAAAAATCATATTAGTTTATTTTTTTTTCTTATCAAAGACATGCTTATCAAATTATCTGAAAATTGTTATGTTAAAATGATTACAAGAAATTGTGTTAGCAAAATATGCAAAAATGTATTTTCAATTGCATTAACAAATGATTTGTTTTGATGCCAATTGTAAAATGAAATATACATATAATATTTGGGATGCATTTATTAGGGAATATATTATACACATGATATGAAGAAATATGCTATAAGAAATATTTTTAAATCTTAAGGTTTAAAGAAAATTCCTTTGTTCAAATTCATGAATACAATATTGAGTGGTTGAAATGAATACTCTTTAAATATATTGTTTTGAATGAAAAATTACCTGATTTATGAAAAGACTACAAAAATATTATAAACACAAGAAAAAATATATGGAGAATATTTATGCATCTTAAGATTGATTAAGCAAACAAATAGAAGCACAATGCTAAAAAAAATAGAAACATTACTTCTAAGATTGAGTTAATGAAAAGTTTAAAGGATATATTAAATAACCTTTATACAAAAATCTTATGACCTAATAGTCAAAGTGTACAAAGAAATGTGACTATTTTATTTATGATAAAACTAAGTCATCATGCTTCTTAATGCATACATGAAGAAAGTGGCAATCTTGCCAAGTCAAGGCTTAACCTATATGAGAGAAATGTTATTGATTTCAAAGATAAATAATATAGCAAATAATAATATGTAAAACATTAGAAGGTTTAATTAGTATATTTATTATTTTCTTATGCATAAAGAATATTTTTAAGTGATAATATGTGAATTTCATATGAATATGATTGAGTAAAAAATGTAACTAATTAGTTGGATTTTGAGAATAAACATATATTCAAAAAATATGTCAAAATGAGCCCAATGATTATTATTTTGTTACGATTAGAGTTCATTTCAAATTGTTATGAATATTGGAAGAAACATGATATATACATATGAAGAACACATTTTTTGGGTTGATGAAGAGAGGTTTAGAGAATGGTGAAGAGAAAAGAGAGAAAAACAGAGTGGGAGAGAGAAATAGTGCAAAGGAAAAGAAGTAAGAAGAGGGAAGTTATTCTAAAACAATAAGGAGAATAAAACATCTGTTGATGTTGAATGAAGTAGAAGGGAAAAGAAGCACTTCAAGATAGGATTGAATTTCATAATGAAGTAGAAGGGAAAAGAAGCACTTCAAGATAAGATTGAATTTCATAATTCTTCTTGATTTATTAAAATTTAATTTAATGATTTTAAAGGCTTATTAGATGGTTAAAAGAATAATTAAAATAAATTTTATAAAAAAGAAGTTTAGAGAATGGTGAAGAGAAAAGAGAGAAATAGTGCAAAGGAAAAGAAATAAGAAGAGAGAAGTTACTCTAAAACAATAAGGAGAATAAAACATTTGTTGATGTTGAATGAAGTAGAAGGGAAAAGAGGCACTTCAAGATAGGATTGAATTTCATAATGAAGTGGAAGGGAAAAGAAACACTTCAAGATAAGATTGAATTTCATAATTCTTCTTGATTTATTAAAATTTAATTTAATGCTTTTAAAGGCTTATTAGATGGTTAAAAGAATAATTAAATTAAATTTTATAAAAAAGAATCAATTAAAGTGAATTTTTTATTGAAATCCAAAGTTTGCATGTAATTATCAGGATCCTTACATATTTTTCTGTGAAGAATGAGTGATCCTATTCTCTAGATTAGATAGTTCGATCAAGGCAATGGTCCACTGACAATACAAGGTCGATCGATCAATTGAACAACCCAATCAACTAATTGAACAATCCATCTGGCCAGCCATCCAATTACAAAGAATCAAACAATCCAAATTCAAAATAAAAGATCTTTTATTATCAAAAGGTCACACAATTCGATTAAGGATCAAATTATTCAATCAATAAGATCAGATGGTCCAACTATGGGTCAAATGGTCTTATTCCAAGAGAAATACAAAAAATGAGAAATTAAAAAAAATTGATATTTTGGAAAGATGAACAAGAAAATGTATGATAACTAAAATGGATTAATTTCAAATAAATTTGATAAAAACAATTATGCAATCAAGATTTAAAATAGATGATTTCGATTTAGTACATTATTGTTGATTTAATTGCTATGCAAATATGCTTTTGAATTTGTTAAGGAAATATGCTATTATTTTTTATCAAAATATTAACTGCTTGGTGCGATAATAAAGTGATTTATCACCTTGATTGTAAAGATGCAACTATGAGAAATGTTATAAAATGTGAAAAGATGTGTAAGGATAAATATAGTATTATACAAAGAAATAAATATTAAGAATGAGTTGAGTATGATGTGTTTTTTTTCCTTTTAGAGAATCAAGCAAATCCCTAATAAACTTGATATGATGGGATATAGTATGTGCTACTAAGAGGATAAGTATAACACCAATGTGCCAATGAGATATAACATAAAAACAAGAACCTATAAAAAAAATATAAGTTGAGCCATTAAAAGTAAATTATCCTTTGAGTAAATTTGATCACTAAATTTAGAACATATCTCATGCTTCTGCTGCATTGGCCTTTATGATTCTATAATTAGAGCATAGTGATTACTACACTGTTTTACGTCAATTTACATCCTTATGAGCAACCTTTATTATTACAATATTTTATTGTTCAAAATATCATCCAATGAGCTAATAATTGGCTCACACGTTCATATATTTTTTTAGTTCAATCATTCACCTGCCTCACACGAGAAGGAAATATAGAATTATGGTGGTGTTGATGACAACAACTGGAGTGTTATATTATGATTATGAAGTAATTGTTACTTCTGTATCATTTTGATAGTAGAGTTATTTATTATATGTGGTATTCAGCATTTACTTCATATGGAGGTCTATACCGCCTAGTTAACAATTAGTTTAACTAATTAATTATATATTAGACTAGACGGGATGTAACATAATGTCTTGCTGGTAGATTGGGAAGCAGCACTACATATCTGTGAAAATACAAAGAAGAGGACCTTTCTCGCAGAATTCAGGTTTGTAACTATTGTTAGTAAATAAGACATTACTTTAAAGTTGACTTAGGACTTAGGAAGAGTCTCACTCATTAATATCCTGCATGAGGTTCACTGGAATGTCGCATCTGTTCTTTCCTTCGAAACTCTGGTGTAAAGATGAAGACAATGTTGTATTAACTAAAAATGGCACTTTTTGCAAATGGATTATTTAAATAATAGTTTGTTTGCTTTAAATATATTTGAAAATAATAATACAAGTTCATATGCCAATAATTATTTGCTTGAGTATGCTGCTTTGTGACATAATAGATTTGCATGTGTACTCATAGATTAAGCTTTTTGGTATTCAACTTGTAAGCATACGCAATTGGCCATAAAGAAAAGGAATGAAACAAAACAATGGTAAGCAAGAAGGTATTTTTCTTCTTTGATGATCTGCTAAATGATACACTATGTTATTTTGCTACAACACAAGTTTTAAAGATAAAATCATGGTGCAAGGAATACACAAATTCTTTGTCAAATACAGCAATCCATTCTTTCTTGTGAATACAAACTTCTTAAGTAAAAAATCTGGGAAAAAGAAGAAAAAATCATCTATAGCTTTATGCGATGCTTCATTGTTGGCTCATTATTGTAATGTATAAGGTGACAATTTTAATGAACCCTTGGTAAGCTTCTGCGTGCCTTCGATGAAATAGCTTTTGAGTCCTTGATCATCAAAATAACAAACAAATTACAAATTGAGGAGCAAATTGGCTACAGGTCAAGAGTCATGGTGTCAACTTGTAGGCCGTATTCATCTTCATGCATGATGATAATACTCACAATGTTGGAATTGCTGATGTTAAACATTCTCACTATAACAAGGTTTTCAGTTCAGTAAAAAAGTGAATTCCTTGATATGACAATTTCAAAATAAATTATGAGTATAATCCATTCATCTGATGAGATATAACATGTAGACATTCATTTATAAGCAAGTAACACATTATCTTCTTCTTAGACCTAACTTTTATGCTCTTCACTTTGCCCTTATTCTCAATGACAAGGCAAGAGATCTACTAATTCCAACATCTTTCTTTCTTGTTTATCCATTTCAAAGCTATAAACAACTTTCCATTGTAAGAACCCTATCTAATATGCAGTTGCTTAAGTGTCAAAATTAAGTTTTCCCAGCTGTTTATAATGGATCTTATAAGAAGCAATTTATGAAGTTTATCCTCGATTATCATCTTTACAGCTACCAACTGACTTATCAAATTTCGAAATTCATTCAAGTGAATTGCTTCAGAGGTAGAAATTATGTATTTTTGGAACAAGAACTACTTGTTACCCACCGACGTTCTTTCAAAATAGTTCTCAAGATTTTTTCAAAGAGAATTAACAAAAGCTCATTAAATATAGGATGGGATGCAATATCATCCAATCAATGTTAAAAGGTTGATAGTTTTTTCATTTAGTTCAATTCAATTTCAGACGTCTTGAAATCATCTCCCTTGGTAGAGCATAGCATTGCAAACTAAGACATCATATATTTCAAAATTGACTAATTTTATCCAATAAAATTAATCTTCCTTCTTATTTATTCTCAATTTATAAGAATAACTATGATACCCTTTGTTTGACACCACTTACTAAGATAAAATCTTAGTGGAATACCACTTGCTCATGGTTTCAAGAAATGATAGATGAAATGAAAACGAAGTTACTGATGAATTCTGATATGAATTGAGAAAAAGAATATGATATAATTAAAAAGATGAAAATAGATGTATAAAACATTATGATCAAATGTTGGATATTTTGTGAAAAGAGATAAATAATACTGCTAATACAAGACGAGAAGAAGTGTCAAAATTTATAATCTAATATGAGAATTATTGTGACGATTATGATAAGAAGATTAAATAAAACTATTGAGATAAAGTTATTAATTAAGGTTTGACATTGATATTATAAATATGATACTAATATGAAATGAAAATGATAATAATTAATTAGAAAAATAAATAAATATTGATGATAGATTATTATGATCATAATAAAAAAAAGAGAAGACATGAAGCATAGAGATAATACTAAAACAAAATTTTGAATAATGGTATTGATGATATATTGATAAAAAAGACATGCCTATTTAGTGAATGAATTGATAATTGTAAAAGTGATTGAAATATATATACATATATATAGAACATGATGTAAAGGATATTTGACATACTATAGAGGATAAATCAAAGAGATGAGAATAAATAATTGATAATGGGATGTTGGATGATAAGGAATGAGATAAAAGATTAAGAAATTGAAGTATAAAAAGATAAAAAAAAAGATAATATTATTGAAATTTTGATATGATAGAAGAAAATCTCTAACTTGTAAAAGAACCTAAATTAATCAATAAATAGCTAGATAAAATTTAAAAATGATATACATTTTAGTGGAAATGATAAATATTGCTTAGCTATGATATAAAGATAGTCATAATGAATGAAATTGAGGTGATAATTAAAGTTATGTTAATGAAAGAAAAAAGCTAGAAGAATTAAACTTTTCAAATATAATCGAATGTAATTGAATATTAGCAAAGAGATGATTGATTGAGAAATGAGATTTGATTTGATGGATAGGTGAAAGATGATGAATGGATAAATGCATAAAGTAAAAATTAACAAAATGTTAAGAGATGTTTATTTTAGAACCTAAAAATAGGAAGAGTCATAACTGAGGTCTAATTACAAATGATCTATGAAACGATTCTTGTGCAATATTTGATAATCAAAAAGAAATCAACAAATGAAGTGATCCCAGTAATTGAAACCTAAACACCAAAATCATTATGAGCAAACAACTATCTAAAAGCTCAAATTAAATTTGATTTCGAGATATTCAAGATAAAATTTCTATAAGTGAAGAAAATATCTTAAAATTTGACCTCCAATTGTAATATTCATATGAATGTACTAGTGCGAATTATTTTAGTACATGAGATTTGACAATCTAAATATAAGGAAATGGTCGATAGAGTTAAATAGCAATTGTAGTGATGTATCTTCTAATACCAGCCATTGAGCAAATGTTTCATATTCTCAAAATGATCAAGTTTTTAGATAGAGATAATCAAGATGAGTTTAATTATACTTGTTTCGTTTCAACCAAAGTTTATTTGAATTTAATATGAATTTTTAAAATTTTAAAATTTATTATTATAAATTTTTTTTTTAAAACCATTCCTTCTGGGTTAATACCTGATGCATACAAAATTCCTAACCCTTCCCTTCCCTAGTAGGATGCTACAAAGCACTTTGGTCTCCTTCATTCAGGTGATTGCCAAAAAAAAGGGTTGGAACCCTAATTTCTTACTTCATCATACTATTAAGACCCCACCAAGGATGAGATTGGCTCACCTCCTTGTCATTGAGTTGCCATGAGCTGTATGTACCAAGGCAATGGTCTTGGTGTTTCCTTCCTGATCACCTCTTGTCACTATGACCACAAGTGGCTTAAGAAAGTCTCAATTCTACATAAGGGAGTGAGAGAGGAGGCAGAATTCAACAAAGTTTGTTGTTTAAGTACAATCAATAGGGACATTTAGGGTTGGGAGAGAGTTTTGGCTTGCAATTTTGTTGAATAATTTTTTTGGCCACAAGTTAAAGTGGGAAGAATTAAGAAACCTTTTGACGAAAGAGAAAGTTGGGAAAAATATTATATCATTGAAAACAACCATTGGTTGTAAATGGGAAACTGGGTATGTCTTATTTATTTATGTTTCTCTGATATTGAATTCCAATTCGTATTTCAAAATTGTAGAAATATAACTATATGAAATTTTATTAGACTAACCTTGAAATGAAAAAGGATTGGTTGTGTCTTGAGTATGATTTCATAGTAATTACTTTAGAATCATAATAATTTAATTTAAGAAATACTTAAAGCTTATGTTATATAAGAAAGATATGACAATAAAGAATATGGTGTGAAAGGCAAGATTTACCAAAATATGAAATTTACTATTGTGTAGAATCACAAAGGAAAGTCCAGCCAAGAGTTTAACTTTAAGCAAACTAAGTGAGTAAATTGAATAACTATAATATAAATATGCTTGATTATTATAATATTTCTTAAGCATATTGTGATAATTAAATAAGCATATCTACAATTCTGATATATGACATTTACATGCACATCTAATTTGTCAACAAAGCTTTTGCACTATGGTTTATATAATATCTGCATGACTATCAATTAGAACTATTCTTGAAATAAAAATATCTACATTTATAAATGAGTATGACTTTATATGTATAGTATCAGTTATCTATCCTATTTGGGAGGATAAAAGATGTTGTGGATATTATGGATTTAGTTAACTATGAATACTATGGATTTGGTTATTGTAGTTTCAACATCGTTTTTAATTTAAATGATTATGTGGTTATTGGATAATATTATACAAGTTGTATATCGTGTACAATTTTATAATTATTGCAAATATTGTATATGAAAAAAACGAACAATTTACGGAAGAGATTCTATCTATTTGATTTCTAGATCTTGTTAAACTTTGATTTAATCTTAAAGTAAATAGATTAGCAAAAAGTTGTAGTTGATTTGATTGTCATTCCCCCACCTAAGACAAATGGGCTCGTGATAGAGTGCGATATGATAACAAAAGAGCATGTAGATTTAATAAAAGAACCCCTCACTATTATAGAAAACACCCCACATCCTTATCTATAGTTACAAAGAATTCACAACGAGAAAAGAAAAATACAAAAAATGCAAAGAACAATTTCAATAAAACAAGGTGGGAATATAAATAAATAACCCAATATTTCATTACTAGCTATTTGTTCTTCAAACTTTTTTTCTCTATATTTTCTCTCTCAAATGAAGAGCAAGATATATTTTTTATTTGCCACAACGACGAGAAAGCCAAATCGGCCTTATTTGGTGTTACCTTATTTGAAAAGAAATAAGTCACCTTAATTGACATGTTTAACATAAGATGAATCTAACAACTTTATTTAGATAACCAATTATAGTTGTGCCAAGGAAATTTTTCACATGCTTCAAAGATCAATTACTCTTAACAAAACAATGGCGTTAATGGGCCCATAAGGGATTGAACCCATAACACTTCCCCTCACTTAAAAGAAATAAATTGGTAGAAAAATTTCTAATTTTTTATACTCTACTTCGTTATTTATTAGGTCAATTGATAAGAACAACAAAAATTATTAACAAAATACCATGACTAATTTCTGCTCACATACTTTTCAATTTCAATCCAAAACAAACTTCAACAAAAGAAAAATATTGTTTAAATCCTTAATACTCTTCATACAATTCACACCAAATCAGATTAGCCAAGTTTTTTTAATATGTTGCTTTTAGAACCATCATTATCTTTCAGTAAGACATCCCCCCTTCATCTCCAGACCAAGGCTTAGATAGCAAAGGTAGCAGTGCTTCAATGCATAGTAAAAAAGGTTAGTAAGCCTTCAACCTTTTACATATTCAGATCTATAACCATTCTCTAATTATTTCACAATTATTTCTATCATCCAAGATTGAAACAAAGACAATATAAATTATTTCAACAAATATTTCTTTACAACAAATTATTGAATAGACTATTTTCTAACAGCACTTTTCACTTTAACTAATTAATATTTCATAACACCCATCCCAACCGAATATTAAACAATGAGTGATGTCTAAAGCTATACCACTTTAGTGTACGCTTATAGGACATGAGCTGAAGAATCCAACTCACCTTCAAGCTCAATTGACGTGGAGCTACCTGATCAACCAGTAACAAGAGTTTTTTAGCTAAAGAGGGAAAATAGTGTTCCTTGATAGTGCTAATTCACATTATCAGCAATGACACCACGTGGTGCTTCGCTTTCTTAGTTTATAAAAAAAGAAAAAACCTAAATATTGAACACGTGCTCACAGTTACCATTCAAGTGATTCAACCAAGTAGTTATGTCACGAATACATGATATTCTTTAATAATGTCTTGTCCACCATAAAATTTTAGCATACAAAAATTATTTTGTACAAAAAAGATTTAAAAAGAACATTATTAACCTAGCTTGCTTTAGGGGGAATTACATTTTCCAAAAGTTATAACAATTTCGTCCATTCTGATAACTACCAAAAGCACATACTAATTTGAATTATATCCAAGTCAAATGGACTAAATTTCATTCAAGGGGCAGATTCACGAACCCTCTCAATGCAAGCAAAATCAAATCAGATAGGTTGACGTTTCATTTACACCAGTAGCAGATACATCACAAAATTAACTTAAAAATGTTGTACTGTCTCTCTAAAATTACAACATCAACATTTCTAATGGAAAAATAAATTACTTGATGAGAACAATACTGCTGATTCTGGAAAGATCAAAGAGGGCATGTGTTATATTTGTATTCCTTGATCATCCAAACCACAGTAGTGTTGTGAAAAGTTCTAACAAACAAGATTGACGAAAAGCTTTTCTTAATAAAAAAACTTTACTAGGGCTTGATGTAACATTTAGATCCATTCTCTCCCAAATTCTCTGAAGAAAATGCTAAGGAAAAAGACCTATCCAAAGATTGAGAAAAAAGGGAAAAATCCTCAAGAGGATCAAAAGATGATAAGAAGACAATTCTCCCCCTAATTATCAAAAAGAAGCCCTAAAAAACAAGATCCTATGAAAGATCCATAGAATGATCTCTTTTGTTTCTATTTAAAAGATAAATTGAACACATGATATCATTTCCTAACATGTTTATACAGCTCATGTTCCATTCTAACCACCGAGGATGTACCCACGTACCTACTGATGTAGCAAAAGTGGTTCCAATTGTCTAGCATGAATGAGCTATCAAGAGAACAGTTTGAAAAAAGATCTTTGTTGTTGTCCCCTATTTGATTGACAAGTGCCCCTCAAGCCTATATAATGTAGTGAAGAGTGCTTAAATCCATTAAATGCCATCATAGACACATGATAAGCAAGGACACCTCGAGAGATGATGGCTCAACGCAAAGGCACTAACTAAACGAGGCCTCAAGATATTGTCTTTCCTATTAATTGCCTTGTAGTAGACTCCTATGACTCGAAAATTGAAATATCTATCTGCATTCAAGATTGACTCAAGAATTTCTACATTTTCAAAAAATAAAGCAAATGTAACTTATATGGAGCAAAAAAAAGCCTAAACGTGAAAAGATCATGAATCTTGTCCTATGGTACACAACTAATTCAGCCTCACACACATTTCCAAGCTCTAATGATTAAACGTACTTTTCAACTAATTTTGGTTGTTTGAGTCGCATATGTATTTCAACATTTTATTTTGTATTACTTTATTATATTAGAGTAAACTTGCAATGAGGTATAATTGTATACTTATATTTTGTCTTATTTGATTCATATGGGTCATACAAGACAAGTGGCTTATTATATAGCGTTTATATATAAGAGTCATAATATAAGCTTCTGAGATCTTTAATTTATAAATGAAAAGCGAAAGCTCTAGTGATTTCGTGAGATCTCTTCAAATGTGCTATCTATGCAGAGAAGGACATCAAAAAAGTTTAGGTTCTCCTTTCTCATCTTTGTCACTACCATCTTTATATCTCATCATTTAATATCCATACCTTTGTTTCATACTCCTATTTTTGTTAATTTTGTCAACTTTTGTATTTGTTCTATCTTTCCTACATTTTTTTTTATGTACACTTTCGAAAAACCCACATTTCAATTTCATGTCATAATATGCCTGAATTTTGCATTGCATGACCATGGTATCAAAACATGCTCCTCTTTGCTTTCTACAAAGAATGATCAACTTTGATACCTACTTTTCGTCTTCATTTTCTTTTCATTTTAGAATTATTTTCCATCAACATCATCTTATATTTCTCCCAACATGATTTTTTTTTTCAATTTTTCTTCATTTGAAATGGTTTTAGGATTTTTTTGAGAAATAACATGAGAAAAAACATAAAAAATAAGAGTTCATCCAAAAATAGAGAAAAATAATTGAAAAAAATCAAAAACATTGTGTAACAAATGTGAGAAATAAAAAAGTATTTAAAAAGATAAAAGTAATTTAAAAAAATTCAAAGAAAATTATAAAAAAAATTCACAAAAAAACCATCCTTCTTATAACTCCAATCTTTCACTACTTTCTAAGCCGTCTCCTCACTTTTTAACAAAGAATGATTAATTTTGATTCTTACTCTTTGTCTTCATTTTCATTTCATTTTAGAATTATTTTCCATCAACATCATTTTATATTTCCCCCAACATGATTTTTCTTTTAATTTTCCT
Organism: Vanilla planifolia; assembly: GCA_023846275.1. Taxonomy (NCBI): domain Eukaryota; kingdom Viridiplantae; phylum Streptophyta; class Magnoliopsida; order Asparagales; family Orchidaceae; genus Vanilla; species Vanilla planifolia. The sequence goes on along the minus strand of CM043870.1, from coordinate 37,984,864 downwards.
TCATTTGAAATGATTTTAGAATTTTATTGAAAAATAACATAAGAAAATAAGATAAAAAAAGAGGAGTCATCCAAAAATAGAGAAAAACAATTAAAAAGAGTCCAAAACATTGTGTAACAAAATTAAGAAATAAAAAGATATTAGAAAAGATAAACATAATTTTAAAAAAAATCAAAATACAAAGAAAATTGTAGAAAAATTTCACAAAAAAAACCATCCTCCCTATAACTCCAATCTTTCCCTATTTTCTAAATAATCTCCCCACTTTTTAACTAATTTCCTACTTTTATTCTACAACAAACAACTAACCCACTAATTATCCATTAGCTTACAATTCCTCTCACCCAAATTTTGCTCAATATCTCACCCCAATTCCAATTGGTAGCCACCACATCAACTTTTCTAAAAAACTTCCCATGCCATCAGCTCCTCTAACCATTCCCATTTCAACTATTCATGAACCCTAGCCATAATCTTGCAACAACCCACCAAACACCCCAGCTCTTCTAACTACTGACCAAAAGAATGTTCGCCAACCACAGCCTCTGTTCACCCATGCCAATGTCTCCACCATGCTAAACCTCATGGACCATTGCCCTTACCATCTCCCTCTCTCCTGTACTATCCACTAGAAGCTTCAATATCCACCTAATCTGGCTTTCCCTTCACTATCCTCCAGGCATCCAACATCCCTAGCCTCTCGCCAAACCTCCTTTCCCACACCGCCACCTCACAAAACCAATAGATGCTCCACCTTTTCTTTTCTTAAATCATCGAACCTTATCAACTATATATTTTCACCTCTTAATGTCCTCTAGTTGACCCCAACGTTGACCTCGCATGATTGCCATGCACTTCAACAATCACCACAACATTTTGCCTTTTTAGTCGCGTTCAATCCTCCACATGGACAATTCTAACAACTACCATCTTCCCAGACTTCACTTGCCTACTACTTGCAATCTCACTACTTCAACCAAAACCCACAACTCATCTAGGAAAACATTACTTCCACCTTATTGATAGATTGCAATTACTTGGATGCAATGCTCTTAACAGAATCACATAAGCTCTCCAACAACTATGCACATGGCGCCCACTTAGTAGCTCAGCCATAAACCTCACAATAACTGATCATTGGCAAACACTCACACCCAAATCGTCATACCAATGTCAACTTTTTGCTAAAGAAAACCTCACAACCATATCATTTGCCTATTGTTGACACTGAGAGCTCATCTATCATTGTCACTTACATCAATTGCATAGACATCCATCATTGATAGATAATTTTGTGTTTGACCATTTTCGACGCCACTGGAAATTCATTCACACCAATAATTCATGATCTACAGTTTTACTATTTAAAGTCGAACTTTGTCTCTATTTATTCTTTTAGGTATCAATGTGATTGCTTAAGACCCATATAATTTGTTAACTCATCGAAGTTGTAATACTTTAATCTCCAAGTGAGCAACATTTCATTGGCATTTCTTTGTCTCACAAGTTCATTCCATATCCAAATTTGATTACAAAATACGTCATAATCTTTTATGCTATCTTAAATAAGATCATCAAATGATTTTTTAGCATCATTTTTACTATATCAATTTTTTCACATATGATGTAATGCATTTATCTGTTTTGAAACATACTTTAGATATTTTGTATTCATATGCACTATTATGAACATCAACTTATAGTACCATCAATCTAATATCTACCATATCCAATCGTAGGCTAGATCAAACCATAATAACTAAAAAATCCATCAAAAAGCCTACATGTCAGGAATCTCCTTCGATTTTTTCTAGTCATGAAGTCAAGTTAGTTCGACTGATTAAGGAAGACAAAGATTCCCCATTACTCTCTTTAAAGCTTAAACTTGATGAGTATTCACTTGGGTTTCCACCATAGTTTGTCATTATTCCTATTGTGCCTACCCTCATAAACCTGAAATACTTCTAATTCTCCAAGAATCCTTAGTCATCATACAAAAGCACATTTTGTTCACATGGAAGCATCTAAATCTAAAATTATAGTTTAACCCAATCCATTATTTGACTCAAGTTTTTCTCTTCCCAAGCCTAAGCTCTAGCACTTAGGGATATTGCTCATGTTATTGTTGTTGGTGATATCTTTCCACCATCTATGATATCCCCATGAATAAAGTTATCAATAATTTTCTATTTGTTTTAAAGTCAAATGATTCAAAGATTATTGATGAGCCTAATCATCTTAAGCTTATTATTTAAATTCTAATTATTTCTTCTATAACATCAAACTCAAATATCACAACTTTGTATCTCTCATTATTTCAAAAATTAAAATAGAACGTATTGCCATTATGATTCTTGATTATTATGATTGTATCCTTGAACCTGTTGCTTTCGCTTCTAGCTTATTATAGAATTCAGCAACTGATCTTTCTTTTGCAATGAAAGTTTTGTTTCCTTTCTAAGATATCTTCATAAGATCATATGCACATGACAAGTTATGAATCCATGGATTGTTATTGTTCATAAGGCTACATCCTACTAAAACTCCTAATCAACTGATCTTAAATCTTTCTTAGCCAGTGGAGTTTGTACAATCCTATTCTTTATCAAAGATAGTTATAGATGTTGATAAAGATGAGATCTTCATGATTGTTTAGGTAAGACACATAAGACCTCTCCCTTTTTAGTTGCTAAAATAGAGGAAGAGTTCTTCAAAGACAAAAAGTTTGATGCAAGGCAACCCATTTCCTTTCCACCATACTACTACAAAGCTATCATTTCAAATTTTGCTAATGATCGAGAGCCCTTTTCAACTTATTTTGTTTGCTTGATTCATATATACAATTCAATATTTTGAATTACTTTATTATGTTATGGTGACCCTATGATGAAATATGATTATATGCGTCTGTTTTGACTTATTTGAGTCATGTAGATCATATGAGTCATATGAGTTATAGTATAAACATTATATAAAAGAACCATAAAGTTTTGAAGATTTTTGGATAAAAAAATAAAGAGTAAAGTTTTAGAGAATTTGTAAGTTCTACAAGAAGTGTTGCTCGATAAACTCCAAAAGGTTTGCTCACATAAATGATATTGAACGTATTTAGGATCTTCTCTCCATTTTCTTCACGATTACCGTTGTCATATTTCATCATGCATATTTTTGTTCCCTCCATCTTCCTTACCATCATTGATTGTCACTTACACTTTTGAATGACCCATAGTTCGATTTCATCCCATAAGATCCATTGATTTTGTGTTGCATCAAAAAAACGTGTAAAAGTCAAGTGGCTTGCTAAGGGGTATTGCAACATAGCATTCTTTTACCATGTGGCCACGTCCCTAAAAGGGCCAACTGCATCTCCAAATTATAAGATGCCAAGAATTAGCAGGTGGAGGAAACATTTGTCTCGAGTGCTTTACTTTTGTACCACTCCACCAAATAATGTCTACCTATTCATATCCCTTTAAAGCTGGATCTTTCTCCCCTTTCGGCTGCATTTTCTTCCCAATCAACCAAACTAGTGGTTTTAGTTATTAAAGAGGAGGTAAAGATGTTTGTCTTCTCCTTAGCGAGCAATCATGCTTTGAGCATCAATAGCGTACATCTTTCTTTTTCAAAATGTATTGAAGCATCACCAGTATTGATATAACCCATGCAATTCTCGACTTCTTTTGCACTATGCTTATGCAACGTAGGTGAAAGGACAACTTGGTTTTGCTTATCCCCAAAATTCAAGGTGCCTTTAAGCTTAATAATTCTACCCCATTAGTCTATGTATTATGATCTATAAGGTGGTTGCCAAGATCTTGATTGATCGAATGAATGGTTTTCTCAGTGTGTTAACCCCTAGAAAGGAAAGAGATTTCGATTCCAAGTTGGTTTATTATTGACAACTATATCATGACAAATGTAGTTATGCATAGAATGTTCACTTCGAAGTCTACTTCATATTTGATGGTAGATCAAGTGGATATGGAGCATGGCAATTAAAATCAATATGAAGAAAGCTTACAAACACATGCAGTAGTATTTCCTATTTATTATGCTCCACGCTCAAACTTTTTTTTATCAATAATGCTTCAAGGTGCTAAATGCATCTCTAAGCCACACTTTGCCATCCACATTAATGGCAATCTCCCTAATTGGATTGCTATCTCCTACAAGCTAAGGGTGCCCTCTATCATCCTATTTATTTATTCTTTGCTCAACACACTTATCCTTAATCATTCAATAAAGGATCAAATGGTGCTCAACTCAGCCAACATTCCTCAAAATCAGGCCCTTTGGTCTCCCACATGCTTTTTGTTTGTGATATCATCATGTATAGCCCTACAATGTGTTAGCCCTCAAGGAAAAATACACTAGTGCCCCAAACCAATTGCAAAGCTTCAAGAAACTAAGGCAAGTAATTGGACTTCCTTACTAAGATGATGCCTTCATGGAGAAGGGAGACGAATGCAAAATAGTTGAGCTTCAAATAAGAGAGGGGGAGAGAAACCAAGGGAATTCTCCACATAATAGGCAACCCACCTTGGATGACTTCTTGTAGGAGCATCAACTAGTTCAACACAAGATCTTTACTTGAGGAGCCTATTCATTATATCTAGTTGGCCAAGTTCACTTGGGGCTAGCAGGATGGAACTAGCAAATAAGAACCAGTCCAAGCTCACTATGTTTTTTAGGCCAATCTGATGTACCATTGTAGCAACAAAACATTCGTTGCAAACTCATCTGCTCGACTGCTCGGTCATCTTATCCCAGAGGCTATTGTCTGGTGAAGGACCTAGTCCATGACTTCTTATAGTAAATCCTGGATTTTCAAGGGCTGAATCAAATGCAATATATTCTAGATAGTTGTTCCAATCAACAAACCTTATTAAGTGTTAAGTTGGGTGACAGGGACATATCAGTGGATTGTACATGTGACGAGGTAAGTGACTAATCGGCGACATTCTCTTATCTATGGAAAAGTTGAAATGTCTTTATATAGTATGGTCAAGCTTCCTCTCCCTCTATTATTGTTGCTACTATTCACAATTCCTTCCCCCAATTCGATCTTCATCCACATCAAGCCCTAAGACTAATGTAACTTGTCAACCACACATACCCCTCGTCTTCTTCCCCCTCGACGATTGATAGAGGTCAACTTTAACAAGTTGATGAAGCAGAATTGCCTAACAGGTGATTGTGTAACTGTTATGGAAGACCAAGAACAATTTCCCCGGGTGGCTTGACGAGCATTACATTCTCACTCAATTAAGGTGGTTGTGATGAGAGCCACGGTAGAGAACATGTTTTTTTCAATCCAGTATGCCAACTTAGTGAATCTAGTGCAACTCGAGGGTGACTCATCTTTGATGACTCCTATGGTTAATTTGTAGTCCTTGACAGATAGGAAAACTAGTCCACTACAAGCATTGTTCACTTTTTGAGATTCTTTTTTTTATTTCACTTTTCAACATCTAGATAAAGACATAAATAAGACAATAGACTTAGTAATAATATACCCACAATTTTTAATTTTCATTTTGAATAGGAGAAATATCTCTACTAGATGAGTTTTACAAGAACCTAACTAAGATCGCAACTTTTGTACAAACTACTTTGTATCTTTCAATCTATAATGCATGCTATGAGAGAAATTCAATAAAAAAACTAAATAAAAATTTCAATTTTATGGAAATGAGCAAATTTTCTCTCGCCACATTTACTGATGGATTAATCACACAAAAAACATTGAGAAGATCATCAAGATAACCTCTATAATTGGTAGTCCTTGAAACAATCTTTCATCAACCACCATGGAAGTTATTGATTGCAAAACTCAAAGAATGATGGAGCAATATTCAAGAACACAAAATAGTTGCTCTCAAGCTTCTCTCTTACAATAGTTGACTATCACACTCAAGATCTCAACATGCAAAGGAGGAGCTAAGGTTTAAGGTTAGTTAGGTTCCACATCTCTCTCAATAGTTTTTCTCCCACTTTTGTAGACCACTTGAGCCACATGTCAACATTAGATCACATTTTGCTGGCAAATAGCATCGACAAGCCAATGATTTTGCACATTCTATCATAGGCACTTGTATTTCATAAAATTTTGCCAACAATAGTTCATACAAGTACAAACTTGGAGAATGATTATAAGAGAATCCATTTGCAATCATAGCAATAACTTATGTAAGTACAACCTCATAACCATAAGCCTTTAACAAGTATGCATCATTAAGTTCATTCGAGTTTTCAAAGAACTAGGGAAAACTCCATAACATGGTAATCTCAACATCTGATCTCATCAAAAGAACAAATTCAGGATGCATTCAAAATATACAACTCGCAATAAATTCCAGGGTTTCCTTCCCCTTGGCATGAATAGTTTGATGATGTGCAAAGAAAAAAGACTGCAAATGGAAGCTTAAATCAGTTTATAAGTTATGAATATAGCATACAAGCAACTCAAAACAAAACTAACAACAAGAAACATATATCATAGTTTTAGGTAGGCTATAATCGGATTATACTTAGGTTTTTCATACATAAAGGGTAAAACCAGAAAATCAAAATAAGAAAAACAATGGCTAACAAGAAGGAATTTGGTTGGTATGTGAAAAAAAAAATGTAAATACCTTTAAGGAGAATATTGTTAGTTCAGAAAACAAAACGTGTGGCCAGAGAAGCTGAAACCAAGAAGAGAAACAAATGAAATCAGAATTTCTATGCACTTTTCAACAAAATCCAACAGTAAGCCATAGCATTTACCTGGATTACGTTTGCCAGCAATTGCCAATGCTATCTATTAAAAAAAATTCAGCATGTAATGCTGAGCCATAGCATTTGCTCTTCCTTGAGGTCACATATGAAACCTTACAATTCGATATTTTAAATTGCTAATGCTCTGCCAATGGTGAAGTGATGAACCAGGCTCATCACAAGCTGCTTTTACTCCAAAATGAAATGAATTCAATGAATCTGAAGACAAAGCACCAAGACAATGCCAGGAATAGAGCAACAGCCTTGCCTTTTACAAGACCAAACAAAACAACAACAAAGAAGACCAAAACTGCAAATCTCCTCAATCTATTTACCTCCAAATTCCTATGAGTAACATATTCATCCTTTCCATCATCCAACTCACCATAACAAGTTCTAAAGCTTAGAATTTCAGTATCACTATCACCTTCTTCCTCTTGCATCAATAATTCTTTATGGTCAGTTAATTGTACTCCATTGGCTTCAATGGAAAAAGGAGCTGTTCCACCTTCACCAGCTCGTCGGAGCTTCTTAGAGAAGAACCTCCTGAATAGCTTCTTTGCCTTGGATTTACTGGAACACTCGCAAACCTTATTTGTAACAATGCCATCTCCTTTTAGAAAGGATTCATTCCCATCGTCATATTTGGCAACAGATACCGATGAATCAATCCTAGCCTGAATTCCAATTTCCCTAATTGGAGATGCCCATTCTCTTCCCCCGAAATCTGAAATCCCAATCACAGAGTCCATGCGTTTCTTCCTGTCATCGCACAGATTTAAGAACCAACAAGCCCGAAATCCAGATAATTCAAGAATCAATAAACAGAAAGCTGAAATAGTAATCCCAATAACAACTGCCTTATTCCCGATGACCACCAAAACCACCGAAAGGATCACCATTCCTGGCAGAAACCGAAAGTTAGATCCGTAACCGACCTTCCGATTAGAACTGATAGAATTTTGAACAGAATTGCAGCCCGAAAGGCCTTCATTTTCCATTAGACTTGAGCCGCGGTCACTTTTAGCCTCGGTAGTTGAGGCAAAGGCTAGATCGGAGGAGAGTAACGCTTTCCTCTTGCTCTTTAGTGAGGACTTCTTCCTTCGTACATGGTTCTTCACGATGAGGTCCGCCAGGGAGGTCGGAAAGCCGGTCTGTACAACAAGCGACCCACCTGGCTTCGAACAAAGGCCAGAGAGAAGACCGTCGGCGATCTTGATCTTCTTCCATGTGTAAGCCGGCATCTCAAACAGCGTCGGACCATAGGAAGACCACAGCAGACAGCGATTCCAACTATCTAATCACTCCGCCGGTGGCTTGCATCGTCGGTGGAGTAGGAAATTGAAGTGAGAAACCGGTGGAAATCCGAGCCGCCTACTAAGCTGGGGAGGTTTATATGGAAAAAACCTTCGTGTAAACTTTTAAATTTTTTCTCTTTAGAAAAAGAAAAGCTTCATTTATACTATCTTTTAAAAATTTATTAAAAAAAGTACGCATTTATCAGATCTTTAAAAGATTATTAAAAACGACAGCTGCGGTATGCACGACCAGCAGTTAGCCGCTCTCTTTTACCACCAACCTATTCCTCCCTCCACCTGTCACCAGTTAAAGCGAAGTAACTCCACCATTCAGATAAATCAAACAAAATTTTAACATAATTACTAATTTAAATAAAAATATCATTCAATAATAATTTTTATAAATCATAAAAAAATAACAATTTCTAAAATTATAAATCAAAATTCTGAAATTAATATGGCAAAAAACCAACTTTGATCTTCTTAAAACTTATTAGTTGAAAAATAAAATTTTTATTGATGACTATTATTTGTTAGATATAATTTAAATCATATAGATTTCAAATAAATGGATTTAAAAGATGGAATTGTAAATCCATATCATAATGTTTAATAAATATATTTATTATGATAAATTTAAATTTATTACCTTTAATTTAAATTTTAAATTTTTTTAAAATTCAAAATTTATATTAAATAATTTTTATTAAAAAAAGGGCCATCTCTCTTACAATGAGTTCTATGCAATTCTTAGAAAATATTATAATTTTATTAGTTAACATTTCTTAATATAGATTATATTAAGATTAGATTTCAAAAAGTATTAAAAACATATTTATAATCAAGCAAAATAACTTGGTGATAGTTAGAAGCATCAAAGTAGTGTGTAGTTACTGTCAAAATCCATAAATTAATTAGTGGCCATCAAAATCATTTGCAAATAATGGCATCTAATAACAAGAACTTTGGTAATGGGATAAACTCTCACTTTGATAATAATATAATAAAATGATCGATCAATGATTAGGAGTATCTAATATAGATGTTTATAGCACTCTTATAAATAATATTATGACAAGCATTCGAACAATTGGCCAAAATCCAGAATCTCAAATAAACAAAACAATGAAATTCTTTTAAAAAATGCATCCACAATATTTCTTTTAGACCATAGATCCAATGGTAATGAAAGGTCGATTAAAGAATAAAAAGAAGGTATTTCGAAGTATCTTTTGTATGGATAAAAAGAGAGCGATGTAGTAGAATTAATCATGGATAAAGTTGTACATTGTTGGTAGAATGGCCGATGTAACATTCATTCAAAGATCATGCAAATAGAAATATATCTTGGAGAGACTTCTACAAGAGTTTCAAGATTAGTCTATTCCAAATTCGTTCTAGGAGAAAATGATATAAAGACTAAGTTAACTGTTACAAATGAATGTAACGATATCTATTAAGAGGAGAAATTCTGAACTTTTTGATAGATATGCATTAGAGATGGTTTCCATTAAACATTAAAAATATTTCATGTCCAAAAGAGATTATACGATTCCATTAACTATTTGATCATATTATTACAACATCCAGCAAATGATGAATAATGGAAATAGTAAAAGTAATTGAAAAAAATAAATTTTGTTAGTATGAGTCTATCAAATAAGAACAATATCGCGGTATAATAAAACTAGTTCATAACATTTTATAGCATAGCATTATCTCCCATAATATGATATGATTCGAGGATGAATAAAAAAAACTATTGGGCATGTGATACCCAAGACTAAAGAGAGCAAGTGACACAACTATACCATGAGCTATCCAAAATTCACTCAAGCTTTAATCCACTTTTTGAAAGTATAAGTCTAAATATCTTAATTTATGATAACATTCATAATGCCACTTAAACCATTTTTAATGCATGTAAGAAAATCAATATGATTATGGTTCTAATTTCTATAATTCATTATAATGAAATATAAATAAACCAAACTTCTACAGCAATTGTTTGCAATAAAAATGTAAAAGAAAATAATATTACAATCTGTTGACATAATAATATATTATTACATTACCAAATGTCTAAATCTTAATATATTATTTTATTAAGATAAACCAAATTAATGATGCTAGAAAAATCATTTATATTTGTTGCTTACTGATAGTTCTATTTGAGTTAAAATAAAGTTCATAAAGTTTCATTCATGCAATTATCATCAAATATTCTATGTAATTATCCACATTCATGAACTTATCTATTATGTACCATATAGATATCAATTGCATATAATTGCAATTATATATTCCTTACAAAATAACAATAATAGTTCTCAATTATTATACAAAGTTTTTACATATGACTATAAAATTAAAATTATATTTCTATGATCATTTTTCCCACATTATAATCATAGTGCATTAACAAATAGGCTAAGAAACTTTCATAAACTTAGTATATTAAAGTTAACTCAATCTTTATCCAAAAAATAATAAAAATTTAGTCATGTTGCATGCAAGGTCTTCATCACATATATTAAATAAGAAAAAACAAAACAATCAAGATTTTTATCATTATAATTAAATAATATTATGTTATATATATATATATATATATATATATATATATATATATATATATATATATATATATATATATATATATATATATATATATATATATATATATATATGATGGCACAATGGAAATCTCATTTACTTAGTTACAACATAAATCTCATCTATTATTTTCATATTTTTATATACATAACACACAAAGATTTATTTCATTTCTATCTTTGACCACTTATTTATTATGGCATTTTGAGTATTTTAATCACATGATCCCAACAACTATTATGTTTATAATAGCATTTTTGATAGTTTAATTCATATAACTCACAAATTATTACTTATCTTTTCTTGTTTTTTATTTTTAACTACACTTTACTTGCATCAAAAATATAATTATTTTTAGTCATCCATAAATAATAACATATCATCCATTCTCATGCAAGTAATAAAATATCGACATTACAAATTTTTTATCACTATATAATCATTCTTATACACATGGAAAACATGCTAGAAGTAAGTCATACATCACATTATTTGAGTGCAACATTTATTTTTTTAAATATAGTATCAAATCTTACATATATTTCACATCAATTAACATAAATGATTTATAGTATTAGATAATTAGCTACAACTCAATATTTCATATGTACATAATGATCATGGAGTCAATCTATTGCTAGTATAATAATAGTACATCATATATATTAATGAAACCACCATGTAATGCTTGCATTAGGTCATGCTTGTCATACATAAAATGCATCAAACATATGCAAATAAAAAAGTGTCACATGCATAAATTAATGTCATGTAATTATCTCTTTTCTTTCATCAATTTTAATACACAATTTCTAATAATCATTATAGACTTTCTCCATCTCCTTGAATTCAACTAATCTCCTACGTGAAAGTTATCACTTAAATTTTTCTCAAACTTTTTCTCTCTCATCTTATGTTTCTCTCCCTTCATATCCTCACTTTCTCTCTCTTAAGTTTTGTTTCACTTTCTCTCCCTTCGGCTCCTTACATTCTCTCACAATTCATCTCTTTCATTTTCCTTCTCACCACTAAAAGAAACAACCCAACTCACTACTATCTTAACAAAGTGAGTGATAATGCAAAGATAAGAGACGAGGCATTAAGGATTCATATAGGTAACACACTAATGCACAAATGATCTACCCGCTTCTTTCAACCTCTAGTTAAGCCCAAAAGTTGAATGATGATGACTTGAAGTGACAATTAGAAACTAAAGTTAGCGTTCTCAATTGCATGGCCCACCCATATACATGAAAGTGGAGAAATGTTAAATACATAATTATAAGAGTAGAGATTAAGATTTAAGGTTATATTATGTGTATATGTGTAGGTGTATATAATATTTTAAAATATAAATATACATATATGTTGTCAAATAGAGTTCATTGAGACAAAATAAATGATAATTGTTTCATATTTATCAAAGTGCGTTTGACATTATTATGAATTACTAAGTTTCAATATATATATATATATATTAAAATAATTTATTTTTTAATCACTTTTGTCAAGTTTTTCAAAATATTTTATATGCTCATAATTTTATCCCAAAATATTAATATAATTTTATTCTTTAAGAATTTAATGTTGTTATACTTCTCTTCTTTTACATGAATTTTGTCTTAAAATTTTACATTGTTTAAGCTAATTTTCTCTCATCTCATTCTCAAGTTTTTAAGTAACTTCTCATTCAATTTTATTTTGCAATTATACTTTGACCATTAGGATTGTTTTTTTTTCAATTGTTTGATCTATTTAGTTAAAATTCTCATTAACATCTTATAATATCTAGAATTTTACTTTATATAAGGTATTGTAAATAATAAGTTTAAGATAATTTGATTATAAATATAAACATATTAATAAAATAAAAATAATTTATAAAATTTTAATATTATTTATTAATATATATATATATATATATATATATATATATATATATATATATATATATATATATATATATATATATTATCTTGAAAAGTGTGATATTTATAAAATAAAGTCAAAACTTTTATTTGAACATATTATTAGAAAAAACTCTTTAAGAGAAGTTTGATAGCAATTGATTTATAATTTTTGAAAGTTTAAATATTTAATTATGAATTTTTTAATTAAAGAACATGAATGTCATTATGAGATATGTTGGGACAAATTAATCATTCTGTATTCAAAGCGCTCATTGCATAAGGAGTAGATAGGAATATAAGTGATAAATGTGAAGGAGAGTTAGTTGGTTTGTTGAGTGTAGAAATTAGAGAAAAAGAGAGATGGAGAAATTAAAAGCAAAGCCAAAGAGAGGAAGTAAGAAAAGAAGAGAATAGAAGTTGTAGGTGAGGAAGGAAAATAAGAAAATATAAGAGAAGAAAGAGTTGTTGAATCTCGAAGAGGAGAAGGTGATTGTTAAAGTGGAATAGAGAAGCAAAAGAAATGAAAATGATTAGTTGTAATAAAGAAAAGTAGAAGAGAGTAAATTGACCAAAAGTGATAAGGAAAAAGACTATTTTTAATTATTCAGTTATTTTTTGTGTAAAATTTAGAAGGTTTAGCTATTGTGAGCATTAAAATTATGATTTTATGATTTTGAGCAGGTTTGGATTGGAAAGACAATTGAGTTAATTTAGTGAGTTTTGTTAAGTTAGCTCAATAGAGAGATATATGTAAGGTTTGTTAAGATAAACATATGATATATTGAATTAGACATATTATACATTAGCTTAATATATATTCATTAACTTGGAAGGCAAAACACATATAAGAGAAATGATATTTATTGGAGGTAGCCATATTGGATTGAGTTACATAACAAATATAAAATATATGAAGTTATAAAATATAAGATTAATTAAAATAATATTGTTTTAGTTATAACGTTATTTCATATAGAATATATAATCTGATAGATTTATCATACAATATATTATTAAGAAAAGTATGAAATGTTTAATAAATTAAGTATCACGTATGATATGTTGGTATTATAGTAAGAGAAAAAATTAAAAAATAATTGTTTGAGTCAAATAATAATGAAAAGTATTATATATATATATATATATATATATATATATATATATATATATATATATATATATATATATATATATATTAAAAAGGATTATTAAATTATAAATTTTGCATATGTGAAATATGTGAGAAATCAAATGAAAAAAATTTGAAAAAGATATTTTAATCCTAAATTTAGGAAGATAAATCTAATAATTATAATATAAATACAAAAGTAAATTAGTTCATTACATATTTTATATTTAAAATATTCTTATATGTTCTTTATTATTTATTTACTCCATAATATGACATAGTTATCTTAGGATTTATTGGTATTTTGTTGGCATATAATTTTAATTTAGTAAAATATTTGCTTTATATGTTTTTTTAGTAATAAATATGTATACATAAAATCATGCATATAAAATACAATTTAATTATAAATATTAAAGCATAAATAAAATATTATTTTTGTTTATGATATGGCTTATAAATAAGTTATAACTTGTGAAATGAAATTATAATAATATAATTGGGTTTTTTGAAATATTATCCTTAGTTCATATTAATATTATTATATATATACTATTAATTTATACAAGGTGGTTAGGTACACTTCTAAGATTATATTTTTATTATACATTTGTGTGATGATTTAGATATGACATTATTAGATAATCATTAATATTTTGTTAGGGGTGGCTAAATTATTAGTCTAGTATACAGATTAAATATTTAGCCTAAAAGTGTATTTGAGGTTGAAATTTTGCTTCTGAACTACTATTCGAGCCACAATCACCTAATTTGCAATCCATTAAGCCCATTTTTATTAGTTTGCACCCTATTTGTTAACCTAGCTAGCATTTGCTTGCAAGTTTGCTCGAATCATCTTAGCTCACAATTCTTCCAATTTTTGTGCAGCATGTCTTCATGCATGGATTGTTTGTGTCCACTCACATGTAACATTAAAACCATAACAATTTGAATCTGCCTATGTCAATACTAAAATTTGATTCGACCCACGATACCAACTTGACCTATTAAATCTAACCAATGTCATGTTTTCTCACCAACCTCAACCAACAAAACTATCAACATGTACTTTGAACTTGCATGTGACCCACTTTGCAAACTGACCACCAAAAATAGGGAGAGTTTTAGAAAGTTGATTTGGAATTACTTATAAAAGCATAGTTTGAAGGTTTTAATCATATTTTTTTCTTTTTTAAGGTGATTGTACCAATGCACCCCTAAGCTCTCCATATAAAGGGAGCCTAATCCTTATACAAAAAAGATAATCTTTGCATAAATAAATTTTTTCACTTGTGCTCTTTGCATCTTGTTATGATCTTGAGGTTAATCGTAATAATAACTTCAATGTACTGATTTGTCAAGGCTTTAGTATTGAGAAGAAATATACAAGGGCCAAGAAATGAGATGTCATGCCAGTTTATCATTAACTTAATTACAACATCTTCCTATTACTACCAGTATAACGATTCTCTATTCTCACACTATAGTTAACGATTTGACATGAATTTTTTTCACCATCATATTACTCAAATTTTTTATATACGAATCCTAGGTTTTCATCGCCTTTTTTATTTTCTATGATCTAATTTCTTTAGTATCTTTTATCATCATTTTGAATATTTTTACTTTATTACTTTGTATATTTTATAATGATTTAGTAAGATTATTTAGTGCTTTTAATTTGTATCATGTGATCTTTACTTGTTAATTACTTATTTGATATTGATATCACTAACCATTTTTTAGTACCATATTCTTTTGCTGTCAAGATGTTGTCCTAAAATATAGAGTGACCCTTGTGTTGCTCTTGGTCCCCTCTTAACAAAAATTGTCTTGGATAAGTATCTTTTATGTTTTATCTTTTTTAGATTCTCATATTTATTCTTCATATTTTATTTGTTCCTGATATATGTAGCTTAATCCTTCTTTCATGCTCATTATAACAAGTTTATCGCCCATTCAGCATCATGGTATTAAACAATAACATTTATTTATGATATACATATGATGCACATGCTATACATTTTATGTTAATGTACTTGAACAAAACTCATGATTTTCACTATTGTTTCAAAGGATGTCAACAATTCTTATACCAACTTGTTATATTATATCTATACTGATATCTAATTCCAACAAAATCAAAGTCATATAGCAAAAAATTTTGAAGGCATTTATTTTTTTCTTCAAATTGACAGTGACAACATTACTTCTAATTCTCATTTACTTTGTTTTATAAACTAATATATAACATATAACATTTATACGATTAACAATTCTAAGTTAAGTAAACTATCACTTCTTTATTCAATCATATTGGCACATATGCAAAACTTTTATGATTTTATAGTTTCAATCCAACTCATCGCCATTGCCACCATAATCTATCTCTCTCTATGTGCCAATGACATTCTCTATGATATAATTAGAGTAATAACGAGTAAATTAACCAAAAACATTAGCATTAATATTGGAATAAAATTAATAAAAATAATAATTATGAAATAAATTGAATAAAGAAACACCATGGCATCAATGATATATTAAACTTCTTTCATTAGTATCTTGCTAAATCAAATAAAGCTTAATAATAGATATTTTTGTTTGTGATTATTTCTTTATACAATTGTATGCATCTATGTATATATATATATATAGAATTATTTCATCTACACGTTTATTGTTGTTACTTGTTCTCTTTTTGTCTTTCTTTCTTTCTCATTTTTATTTTTTCTTCTTATCTTTTCATATTTCTATTTTTCTTTTTTTATGGGTCTTATTTCCTTCAATCTATTATTCAATAGTTTTTGTCATTCTAGAGTATTATATTATCAATGTTAGATTTTTTTAATTCTTTTTTTCATACATGGCACAATTTTCTTCCAATACCATTATTTTTCTTTTCAATTATAGGTCGATTTACTATCGGTGTTTTTTTGCCATTCATGAGTTGATTTACTATTAGTGTTGTACTCTTTTTACTTTTTATTTATCCATTGGTTTACTTTTAGTGTTATTTTCTTTTTTTTATATTATAAGATAACATATTTGGAAAACCAAAGTTTTACTTTCTTATTCTTTTCTTTTATTTAATGTTTTATTTAGCTTGCTTTTATATTTGTTTCATTTATTTTTTTATTATTTTTCTTATTTTCATTTTTACCCTTTTAGTTTACATATTAAAGAATTTAGCAATAAATATAGGTACATCTATTTACACACACACACATATATATATATATATATAAGTAAAATAAATCTTATCATTTTCTTTATGCCATAAAAATATGACATCATACTAAATACATATGCCAATACTTTATTTTAATTTCAATTCGCTTTTTTGTTTATGTTATCATGTCTACATTTATATACCTAAAGTCTCTAAGTTAGGTCTCGTTCTAATATTTTATTTTTCTTTTGATACTTATATTATAATTAGATATATTTAATTAATGCTATGCTATTCTATAATTTTTTGTTAGTCTTTTATCCTACCATTTTTTCTTCTTAAACGTACATACGTTGCATGAAACGTATAATAAGTTTAGACATTTTCCTTTATCTCAAGGATCATTCTATCCTTCTCTTAGACTATTAAATTATACTTAATGTATCATACACTAGACTCAGGGATTCAATTTCAACTAAATATATCATTATCTCTTTCTATGGCTCTTTATTGTTTAACCCAAATGTATTGTACAATTTTCATGGGAATCATACGATCTAGTTTGTGAAATTGAATGTATCGTATGTGGAATATTTATATACCATACATTCCTTTTTTGAAGACAGTATTTTCACTTTTTTGGGCTTAATATATGGACATTGCATACTAATATATTATATATTAGGTCTAAGAAGCAATCCTTTCTCACTAGAATTCAACCCCATTTCTAAAAGAATGACACCATTGTTTAATAAAATCTTTTAGACATCAAAAACAAAAAACTAACACTACTCAAATGGCACTCAAGAAAATGAAGTCAAAACTAACATACCTTTTCATCATCTTTGTATTAAGTTGTTCTTCTTTTTATTATTGCCCAACTATAACTCTTCTTTCTTCTACTCTCTCTTTCTTTTGCTTCAATTACCCTTATTGTGCTCCAATCCTCTTTTCAAGCTTCTCCTTCTTTTCCTTTCTTTCTCATGCTTCTCTCTCTTAGTTTATTCCCTAGTTGAATGATTTATTTAGGATTCTTCTAGAGCTCTTATTGTAGTTTTAGTGAAAAAGAAAAAGACTACATTCTCTTATATGCATATAATATATGTGTGTATGTGTAATAAAATCTCAATTTTGCTCCTTAATCCACAATAATTTTTATTTTGTTAAAAAAATTACAACCTAAGAATCAATTAATTCTTTTGCATTAGTTATTTTTAATGATAGGCTTAATTTAACAATTAATGTAACTTTACAAAGATTCATATTTTTCAAGATAATACTAAAATAATAATATTATAGTTTAGTCTTAAAAAATTAGTTTTATTTGGCCATGCAAAGCTAATTATATACTTAATCTTATAATTACAAACCAACATAATAATTATATCCTTATATGGCACATAAGATATAAGAATTATTTTTTTTTCTTTTCTTTAATTGACCACCACTACTTACCCTATTATTCATATTAATCTTGTACCATTGTGTGGTGATTTAATGATAATAAAATTATATACTTCTATTTATTAATGTGTGTTATGATAAAGTGATGAACATAATTAGCAAGCATTCTTTATGGTCAAGGATGTTATGTGACTCAATTTTCATAATGGTGTATCCATGTAGACATTGCTTTTAATTAGATGGCATCCATCTAGAGCTCACATTTACCTACTTTATTATGCTAAAATGTTAAAACTTACATTAAGAATTATGTAACATTTAAGTTCATGTATCATCATAATCTTTTAAAAACCTCAAGGATAATACTCATGCATGTTTTCTTGTTTTCCTTTTTATCTCACTAGTTTTCATAATTTACTAATTATATTTGACTAAAATACATTATAAGTAATATGGTTCATGCAACACCTAAGATCAAAGGGGGTGGAGAGTGATCACTAGATGATGTCATAAAAAAATCATTAGACAACAAGTGACTCCTAATAGGCTTTTCGGTAGATAGGTATAGGATGAATGAGTTTCACATCAGTTACAAGAGGATAGATCTTAAGTGATACAAGTAAGTCATAAGTCTTGAATTAGTGAAGTGCATTGGGTGTAACTTGGGTTTGAATCTAATGAGAACTCTATGGTTAAGCATATCAAGGACAAAATAATTTTGGAATAAGAAACCTTGTAGGTAAGGACCATTGTGAGAAGAACAAAACTTGATTAGTTCAAAATAATACCTATAACATCTAACTCAATTAAATGTCTAATATATTGTATCTTTTGATGCGATGATCACAAAACCAACATAATGATTACTAATATCTTGTTAAGCTTAGTATTATTTTAATTTAATCTTAAAGCATTACTATAATGGTTGGGTTTGTTGGAGCAATGATTATAACATTTGAAGTGAATGAAGATTGAATGCTCAACTTGTTAATTTTGGAGTCAATGACCAAGCATTTTGTGGATTGACCAATTTACAAATAACATATATTCATAATCATCTATATTGGTTAACATGTTAAACATTTTTTTTCTTTACAATTATGACACATATGGTCATAATCATGATTCATGCATTTTTTATTTGATTTTTGGTAATAAATGGTATGCATTTATGATATTTAAATTTTATATAAAAATGTTTTAATAGAACTTTTAACATAAGAACCTACCCCTCGACTAAGCCCAAATGCATAGGCCAAGTGGCATAGAAGCACTGAGTAATGGGCCTTGGAGAGTTAGGGGTCAGGAGACATGCTAAAACCAAGTTTGGTCATGCTTAAGTCTCGATCAGGGTACATCTTGTAGAAGCTTGGGATAAATCAGGTTAGGGTATCATTTCTGAACCTGGCATAGACTTATTGAGTCAAATTAGACTTGAAATAGTCAAGTAAATGGATTGGGTTAACTAAGACCCGTGTTTGCATGAAAATGACTTGAGTCATGACTTCTTAAGAACATAAGGGGGCAACCAAACCCTTTCAAGCTGTCTTAACCACAAAAAGAAACTAAGAAATACTACAAATGACATGTGCATTTTAGATTGTGCAGCTAAAGCCATCGGTGCTCATTGCTTTCAAATTGTGAGCAAATAAGTGTCCTTGGATCATATATTTCTGCTATCAAACGATAGAAATAACGCCTACCTCTTAAACAAGGATCAAGAATAAATCTTACCATCCATTTGATAAGCCCAATCATAAGTTCATGATCAACTTTGTCATTTTGAATAGTAAATCTCATATAACCGTCTCTATGATAAGCCTAATTAGATAGTTACTACTTTCGTTTATTTTTATTCATTTCCAATAATGGCAAGCTTTTGAGAAATGTTAATTCTAGGCAATAGAAGGGTTATTTGAGCATATTTTGTGCATGTATTATAAATAAAATTTAATTAACAATATTTAGTTTTAGAGAATTAACTTGTAAAATTCAAAAAAAATTTAAGAGAAATAAAAAATCAAGAGCATCATTTTCACTATGAGCTTGCAAAGCTACAGATTCTGTTACACCCCATTTTTTCTAGGCTGATTTTTGGCATAACTTTTTTTTTTTTTTTTTTTTTTTTTTTTTTTTTTGCATATAGACAGCTCAGATCGTCCCATACCAAGCTGAGTAGCCTACGAAAAACATAGGATATAACACATCATTACACACCTACTTTCCTTAACAATGTGGATCCCATCTCCCGGGTACACCGTCAAATCAGGTTCATGACTCCTGAATTAACAGATGGACTCGCGCAATGTTACTCCTACTAGACCCAACACTCCTAACCCATACCGATAGGAGAACCGGTCTAATAGAAGTCTGAACCCCCAATGTTAAGTTCCATAGTCATGTAATGACCTCACCATCAAAAATAAAATACATAACATCCTCAGATAAAATATGGCACTCCACACACTATACCATCAAGATAATAAAGTAAAACAGTGAATGGAAACTACCTCACAAGATCCAAGTCCAACAAATACAATATCATCCAACTAGATATATAAGTCAGAATTACTCTCACATAATACAAGACATAAAAATAACAGTCTCACTGAATACATCCAACAGCAACAATCAACTAACCAGAATGTCTCGGATAATCACAGATCAGATCTCCTCCACTAGCCTACTGATCACAATCCCACCTAAAGCTGGGTGGCGTCAAGTCTGCCGATCCACTGGAAAAATATAGAATAAAAAGGAATGAGCTACGCCCAGTAGGAAAGACAGCTAGTAAAAACTCACATGCAAGAGAAGGACAATAGCAAGAGTATAGGAATACAGCATAACAATGTAGGGTGGAAAGGCACTCTCAGTTCCAGACTCCGACCAATCCACAGTCACCCCCAGTCACAACAGAGTAGCTCTCATCTGTGCTCCTAGGCAGCATGCCAGCGGGACACGCCCATCTCTGCGCACGCATGGCGCCTAGGCAAAGCATGCCAGCGGGACACGCCCATCTCTGCGCACGCATCACAACGCCTAGCACCCGACACCTCAGCGTCTCTCGTCAATCAATCTTCTGGAGACTATAGACATAACCCGTCACATAGATCTCTAGCCAACGTGAGACACCCTGGCTAGCCACGGCGAGTCACCCCTGCCGCTGCCACTCTCAGGCGCGCAGGCCTACACTCGTGGACCAGAAGAGGTCGACTCAGCCACCGTCCCAAGAAGTCCTCTCCCAACAATTTCCATAGAAGCCACGCCCCTACAGTCATTGCCAAGCTTTAACTCTAAGATTCGGCAACATGTGTCCAGATACAACAAGGCGCATACCAGTCCACATGTATACTGTGAAAGTTAAGTCTGAACCGCACAGTTACCTACCACAACTACCCTAAAACATCATATAGGGTCTATAGTAGTCCGGTCCAGTATGCCAATCCATGAAATATGCCAACACTGAGTAAACTAACTCAATCCATGTCAATGCCATCCAAGTAACACAAACTGTATCGAAATTCTGACTATTTTAGTAACATTTACCCAAGTGTCACACTTCCTTCCAACTGATCCAGCTGCACTGAATTTATGGATAATTTCCAACAGTAACTTTCAACTTGTCTATGTGATTTCCCTAAATCACCTTTTTCTCGTTTCAGGAAATTTTAAATTTCAACTTCAATTTCTGCCCTTTATCCATTTTCCGAAATTCGGAATAAATTTCCGAATTTAAAATTTAAATTCCACATATATCCTTTTTTTTCCGAAAATTTGAAAAAAATTTCCGAAAATTTAAATTCCACATATTTTCCGAAAATTCGGATTAATTTCCGAATTAAGTTTTTTCCTCCGCCGTTCGTCCGCGCCCGCGTTCCGCTGAACCGGGTTTCGCTGCCGGTTCGGAAAACCCGCGCTGAACCACGAACCCACCGGCCGAACCTTTAAATCAAATTTTCTAGCCGACGTTTAGTATTTAATTATTATTAATTATTAATTAATTACAATTATTTAATTAACTAAGCTGAAATTAATCTAATCCATCTCCTTCCTCCGCCCGGCGCCTGCGAAACCCTAGCCGACGATTCCTCCGGGAAATTCCGTTTTCCCCGTCGATTTTCGGCGACCGAGATCAAGGCGAAGCAAAATCCGATGTTCATACTATCCTAATTTGTCAATAATGCCACTAATTTCTAAGATTCAATCAAATTTCCAGCCGAAGTTTTCATCCGATCCTCATTTAACAATTTATGAAATTAAACGAACAATCTATGAAATTAAACAATTTTCATCATTTGATACAATCTTAACATGATTAAAGTCCATAATAGAATCATCAATTGCTCGGTAAAATTTCCAATTTGACGGGTATAATTTTTTTTTCGAAAACCCTAAAATACTAAAATCAATAATTTGCATTAATCACTTTCAAAAAAAAACACAATTCACATGCTCTGGTGGTTAATTGCAAAGTAATCCATATTTTTAATTCGCTAATTAACGAAATTTAAACTGAATTTCCTACCTTTCTTCTCCGGCGACGGTGGCGACGGTGAAGCTCGCACGCGACCTACCGCTGCTCCTCGCCGAACGAAACCGGTACCAATCGATTCTCCTCGATCACGCGAACCTCCAGGTACAAAAAGCCCCTTGAAAGGCTGCCGGAAAATATCGCCGTCCGCCGCGAACACCTCGTCTCCGGCCGCCGTTCGAAACCCTAAGGGCCGAAACGGTTCGGGTTAAATACCCCGCTTAAACCGGTAATAACCCGTTAACGACCCATTAAGCGCCGGTTGACCTGCCAAAACGCCGTTTAACCTTCGATCAGCCGGTTAATCTCCACCGCTGATCTCGTCCGTCCGATCCGCTTATCCGCGGCTTATCCAAACGCACGCGCAAACGCACTCGGCGAACCGCCCCCGCCTTCGCTGAACCGCTCCGGTCCGGTTCACGCGCGGTAAAAACCAAATTCCGGTTTTTTTAAAAATTTAATAGATTTTCGAATTTCCAAAAATCCAATTAAACAGGGAAAATTACTTAAAAATTCCCTCGGTGCTCCGAAAAATCCCCAGAAAATTTCAGAAATTCCAATAGCCTCCAATTGAGCTCCTGGCTCATCCTACTATCAATTTGAAATCATCCAAGCCATAATTTAATTATTGAAGATTAAACCTATAATATTTTATCGGGTATAACAGATTCTTTGACCATTTTTTATTTCTACAACTCTCCTTTTCATTCATTTCATATCATTTGATAATATTTTCATCTATAGTTATTATGCAACTCTTGCTTGAAGAATTTAAAAACAAAAAAACTTTGTATGCATTATTCTTATAAAATTTTTACATTTTATTGTAGTTATTTCTTTTTTGTTATTTTTGGTGTCTCATTTGAGCATTAAATTATACTTAGTTTACTCTTACTAGCTTTAACAAAATGGGATGATTAATGGAAACCTAATGAGGTGATCGAGGGCAGATGTAAGCATGAGTTTTGGTTGAACCACATAAAAATTTGTCTCTTTTATTGTGTTGTTGCATAATTTTTTTATTTTATTAAACAATATTTCTCAAACAAAATTGTTATTACTAAGTTTAATCATGAGGAATCTATTGAAATGCAATTTGTAATTTTCAAAGGTGAATTGATTGTTTTATGAATTTATAAAGAAAAAGTTAATAAAAATATTGTTTTAATACTCTTATTAAAATAAAAGGTTAAGCCCCGCTCTCTTGTTGAGAACTTAGTTGCTGTCTTTGAAAACTTCTGAAGAAAAAAAGGAAAATAGATGAGAAGAGTTAAACAAGAGAAAGTAAAGGAACATAATCAGTTCTTTAAGAAAAAATCAAAGAAGAAAGTAGAAATCTTGTCAGAAAAAAGATATTACAACTTTATCTTATAGAAAAAGACAAAAAGATAAATATCATACTTAAGCTTTCTTTTTAAAACAAGTTTCACTTAATTTGGATGTCAATGAAGTGATTTGTGTAAATTTAAAAGTTGAGTGCAAGTGGTCGATAGCTATTACAATTTTTTTATTACGATGATCATATTAGAAGATTATTTAGATCATACTAGAATGACCTTAATAGTTGGAGTTAGCAAAGGTTCTTTATCTTGGTGTTAAAAAGGAATATGCTAAGCAATGTACTCATATGACCAATTGATTGAACTGGTATGATGGGGCATGTAATGCTTAATTAAGAAATTGTTTGATTCAATCACTTGCCTGATTTATTATTTGGAAGGATCATAATAATACCGTTGATTAATTAGATTAGTATGATATGATTATATGAAGATTATACTATAATGTTTTTTTATTCACTATATGATAAGATATATGTCATAAATAATACATATATAAAAGATGAATTAGGTTGGTACAATTAGCTATTGGACAAATTTCATATAAATTGTATGACATCATACTTGTACAATATTGTATTAGACAAGTATGATGCATACATGATTACTAAAAATTGTCTGTATTAGATCATATTAGTATGATAATGAGATTGAACTAGTATGATGTATTAAGAGATGTTAAAGTACCTCAATTAATGATGACAATATAAGATATTTCACTTCTAAGTGTCATGGGTACTTAAAGATGTAGTTTTGACATGATCAATCACTTTGTTCTTTGCAAGTACAAAATATTGATATTATGAGATGAGAATAGTGATAATGAGATACTTCACTTCTGAATCTCATAGGTACTTTGAAATGGAGTTTTGACATGACCAAGTGTCTCATCCCCATCTATAATGCCCCACCTAATATCATTACCAAAACCCAATAAAATACATCAATAATATAAATCTATTGGGTTAATTTAAAACTCATAGTATAAAAAGGAAGAAATATGATACTAAAATAAGCTATGGTGATAAAAATCTACAATTATCTTAAAATATTTCAATTTAATAATAATAAAAAAATAGTTATCATATTATAAGAAAATCTAAAACTAATATTGATAAAAGTCTAAAATAAAATATAAATATACTCACATATATATAATATTTCTTATGCTTACTAAATATATTAATCTTTTAA
This sequence comes from Vanilla planifolia, assembly GCA_023846275.1. Taxonomy (NCBI): domain Eukaryota; kingdom Viridiplantae; phylum Streptophyta; class Magnoliopsida; order Asparagales; family Orchidaceae; genus Vanilla; species Vanilla planifolia. Next base: position 37,959,511 of record CM043870.1, on the reverse strand, counting down.
TCTCTAGGTCTTAAAATATCATTTAAAGATCCTCAACTCGATGAGTGTTAGCAACATATTCTATGATGTAAGTTGAAAATAAGCATGATATGCTTAACAAAAAAACCTTTAACTACATACAACAAAGTAATATAAAAAATAAATAAAATAGTTTAATTTTAAGATAGAGCAATAATAAAAGGATGCATGATAGTTTGTATAAAGTTACTATAACAATGCATATATAGTTATATATATATATATATATATATATATATATATATATATATATATATCTTGCTTATCATAAGCATATAACACTTTTTTCCTTTTATTTCTTTTTATATTTGTTTATTTTACTATTTTTTTTATTCTTTTTTTTCATATATTTATTCTTTCTCTAGACTCAAAATTTTTTTATAACTATTATCCTAACAACTGAGAATCCTATATCATATCTCATCAACACAATTCTTGACACTTTTAGATGTCATGATTCATCTTTGAATACTACAACATTAGGAAATAAAATATCTTCGACCACCCGTGACACTTATGAGTGAAGTATGTCATCATCATTAACTATCGACCCATAAAAACAGCACCTTATATTTCAAGGTATAAGGAACTTAGAATGTCAGAGTCTCATCTTTGTGTACCCACCACACCCAAGGGTGAAGTATCTCACCAATAGTAAGTCTCTTCCTTTAATATCAACATGTGTTAATAGGGTATAAGGTGCTCAAAATAACAGAGTCTCATCTCTAAGTATCTATGACACCTAGAAGTAAAGTATCTCTTCACCACTAATCTCCTATATCTAAGCACCAAGATACTAAGGATGATGTATATCATATATATCACCTTAATAAGGTCATTTTTTGATAGAATCATGCTTTTATTATTAGGTTTATTACCTTCTTTTCTTCATTTTCTTTTTCATTCATTATGTTTTCTTTTATCCTATGATATGTTTTAATTTATAGTATCATATAACTCATACAACTATACATATATATATATATATATAAACAAATAATTAAAAAGTATTATAAAAAAATAAAATAAAAAATATAAAAAATATTATTTCATGCAATGCTCACATCATTAAATATTCCATAATAATAAAAATAATATTTAACCACCTATTCACATCATAAATAATTAATTTGTGTACTTAACAACTCTAAGATGCTTCTTCTATTACTTTTAATTTCCCTTTATCGATTCTCCTCATTTTTTTTAAAAAATTCATATTCATATTTATAAATAAAAATTCAACTTTTCTTATGAAAGTATTTTCAAAAGTTTTGTTTAACAAACTATCCTCTTTTCGTTGTTATCATCGTATCTTACAGTACTATCAGCTTTATTATATTATATGGTTAAGGCTTTATAGTGATCAAATCACCATGTTATATGATTGCACTAGTCTAATATCACTATCATGCCAATATAACCTAAGACAATAAATAAGTCGTATCAGTGATTAGACAAACAAAAAATTGTAAACATGTTTATCAAATAATTATACTATTTTGATCCTTATTTCATGTTGTATGTGTATCTTAATTATATTTCTAAATTTACATCATATGGTATGATATCCCATATACTATATGATTCATGCATAATGCTAATCAGATAATGAATCATACAATTAATCTCTATTAAGCTATAAAAAATGTATCATATAAGGCTAATACATGTTTCATACTTATCTGATCTATTATTTAATGCACAATGGCTTGTCTAATTTATCATTTAATGCATAGTTATATACCCACTATCATGTTAGTCCATTGTGTAATCCATTTACATAATAAAAATAGCCTTGATTGTAGTCATTCGACTAGATAATCATACTAGTACAATTCAGGATTTATGCAACATTGTATTAGTCTAATGCATACATGTCTTATTATTACACTACATGTACGAATGATCTCATATTATATTCCTTCTTCCATTATACTATATGATACAGGCACTGCACTAGTATGAGCCATCTACTTGATCATTTAAACTAGTGACCAAACCAAAAATCTTGGGTAATAATATCAATCAATCATACTATTCAATTTATGGGTCATACGAATATGATCATTACATTAATCATAGTTTCTTGGTGTAAAGCCTCTCATTGGCTCTTACTGTAGGCTCATACTAGACTATTTGAACAACTTTTTGGTATGCTACCTACATTTGAAAAGACGTCGATCTATGTTCCTTATGACAACAACCTAAATCTTATAAAGTCTATTTCTTTATTCTTTTAGATGATCAATACTTACTTTATAGAGAAAAATCTCAACGAGATCGTACCTTTAATTGTTGATTCCATAAATTAGGATTAATGATTTTCTTTCATCAGAGCTTCTCCTTTTCCTTTTTTATCTCTCCAAATCGATGCAAGAACTCAAGATTTGAAAGTTGAATAGTTTTTGCTCACCCTTTGAGTTGCTCATTTCCTTGCTTTCTTGCTTTTTCATTTTGTTTCTAAACATTGTAATGGCTTTTTAAGAATGGGAGGGAGCTTAATATGAGAGGATAAATCAACCACTTAATCATTTTATTTCTTTTTTAAATACTTATTTTTAAAAGTTTTATTACAACTCCAAATGGTAATTGAAAAGTATAAACCTTATATCTACATATTCATTATGATAAGATACTCATAATGGCATGTTCAAATATGATATCTAATATTTATCATCCTAACATATTTCTTGAAGTACTAATTGGACTATATTTTTTACATTTTAAATTTTGAATGCATACATATAATACATAAAACTTAAAGTTGGGAAGACATTATTAAAAGTATAGTTATCAAGTTATTATACCACCAATATAGATATTGGTATTATGGGACAAGATTAGTAATGTTGAGATATTTCACTTCTGAGTTTTGTAGGCACTTAGATAGGGCCTTATATGATCAAGCATTTTTTTTCTAAAATATAAAATATTATCATTAGAGGGCGAGACTAATGATGGTGAGATGAGATAAGATATTTCATTTTTTAGTATCATAGATGCTCAAAGTATACCCCATCATGTTTAAGTATCAAACTATGATGATGAGTTGTAATATAAGATCCCTGAAAACTAAGATATGTGCCTAGAGAAAGAATGTATATGCAAAAAAGTAAACAAATTAAAAATAAAAATGGAATTGAATAAGAAAAAAAAGAAAAAGATAAATGTACTATATGATGATTATAAGTTAAAGATATATGTAAATGGTTATATATACATTATTACAATAATTCTCGTTATAAGTTTTTTATGTATTATTTTAATTATTACTCGATTTTATTACTTTGAACTTTATTTTGACATTATACCATTTTATTATATATAGTTATAGGTTTTTCTATTGAATATATTTTATTTTTTCTACTTATATTACAGGTAAGATGTTGACACTTATAGCATGAAAAGCCATTAGATGATAATATAAGATCTTGAGTGAGAAATAATTATATTTTATTAGTGTGAATGATATTATATGTATGTGAGAATATTTATATCTTATTTAAGAGTTTTGCATTAGCAATGATTTTAAAATTTTCTTTCAATACTATAGATGTTTATTGTGCGTTGTTATTTTTGTTTTGATGTTTTGAGATTATCATCATTTTTACGGCACCATCACTTGTTTCTATTAGCTTATGTCCTTATTTTAATACCACAAACTCTAATTAACTTGATAAACTTATATTATAGATATAATTTATCAAGTAATATTGATTTATATAGGGTGAGGTACTATAATACATAACCAAGAATACTAGGATATTATAATATAGTATTAATGAGATATATTCTCTAGTTTGATGTGATTCGAGGACAAACAAGTGAAAGTTAATGAGCTTATAACACTTATGACTAAAAAAGGTCAAAACATAATTATCATGTGATGTTCTAAAGAGAAAAATTATTACACAAAGATTAGCTCTTAGTAGACTTCTAGGTAGAGAGGCATAGGGATAAATATTTCTTATATTAGTTATAGAAGGTTAGATCCAAAGCAATATAAAAGAATTCATAAGCATTGAATTAGTGAGACACATTTTAGTTGTAACTTAGGCTTGGATCCCTTAAAACTTCCAAGGTTGAGCATATTAGAGTTGGAGTTATTTTGAGATGGACGACAAAGTAAAAAATGATACCTTAAATAAGGATAAAACTTAATTAGTTTAGAACAATACTTCACTAAATATGTTGAGATATTATAATTCATGTTTTAATGAAGTTTAAATAGAAATAAAAATAAAATAAGTGATAAAATATAAAAAGTATACTAATCATATAGTATAATAACATTATAATAATATACAACTAGCTTATTCAACATATTAAAGTAATGATTGAAGTCTATGATCTAGGCCTTGAAGACTAGTGTTAAATTGATTGCACAATATAATATTTTTTATAATATAATACGACTTAATTGTAGTCACAAAAGTAAGACAAATAAAAATGATCATACAATATGATGCTAGGGTGTGTACTTGTGTGATTCATGTGAGAATAAAATAACCAAGTAAATAGGTAATTTTAAGAAGTTCAATAACTATGATGCATGGGTATCATAAATACAACATTATTACCCTAATAGAAAGTTGAACTTTTGAATAAATGAAATAGAGACTAATGTATAATATGATGACATTCATCATGCAAGTAAAATTTTATTTCAATGAAGAGTTTAAGAAATCAAACTTAGGTGAATAAAGAACCTATAATGTTTGAATATTATGATGTTATTCGTGTGTGATCTTATCTAACATAGAGGTTAAGTATTGAACGAACTAAACAGACAATATCATATGTTATTATACATACCTATCATACAAAATGATCTTTTATACGAATAAGAGAAGAATAAGTTGAATAATTTGATGCATAAGATGATCAAGTTATTTAGTATTATCATATGATACAATCTTGTGATCACATAATAAAAGTGAAAATTAGCAACAACTAGTTAATCATCTCAAAAATAAAAAAAATTATTCATTGGGTAACCATTGGGGTTATCTTAAGAAATTTGTTAACTATTATTATGATATAAATATGACTTAAAAAATACTTGAGAAATTTGTTAACCATTTTCATATATCAACTAAATGAGGTGTTAGGTTTTTGCTAAGTTATTCACTATTCATCTCTATTATGGAGAATTGTAGCAATGTTAAAACAACTTTAAAGTTGATTCCAAGTCTTTCATTATCTTATATTTCATTTGTTTGATAGCATTATTTCACATTTAATTTCATTTAGCTTGTCCAACTAAAAAAACTTGATTGGGGTTGTAGGTTTCTTATAAGGATTTTATTTTAAAAGTGTTTGTATTTATTTTCAACTGTTCTTGTAATTAACTCATTTGATTCTTAATTATTTATGGCTCATTTGGGCCCCTCATTAATCCCTTTATAGATAAGCCTTTGTAAAGGGCTCTCTCATCTAACAATCATTTGACAAAAGGTGTTTATGATAAAGTAAACTTGATCATCAAACTTAGGGTTGGTGTATATCTAAGTTTGGATTAAACTACTTAAAATTTTTATATGATTTATTTATATTATTTACACTATTTGTTTGCTTCATACAAAGGCTTTGAAAAATAATGAATCATTTTACATGAAATCATCATTTACCCTTTTTTTGTGGTCTAAACATTCCTATAATTCATGCTTTGGGTAAAAAGGTTATGGTCTCATCTTAGACATACTTGCTTGGGCCTTTTTTTTTGCTTCTCCTTATCATTCTCTTGCCTTTTTCTATCCTTCTATTTGAAAGGACTTAAGAAATGGTAATTACCATCATATTAATTAAAAAAAATTAGGTCATATTAGATAATAATATTTGTGATATGACAAGACTAAGAATGATACATTATATTATAAAATTTTATTTATATCTTAACATACTTCATTTAAGTCAACTCTTATCACATCATATTAAATTCACTTAAATACAACTTGAGACATTGGATCCAAAGTCCTTGACTTTTCTTGATTTTTTTGGAACCAACATAACTACTACTTGGTGAATGAATGAAAAATTGGCTCCTCCAAAATCCATAAGAATAAAGAATATTTATAAAAATGAGTTTATTGAGGATGACCATTCTTAGATTATTTTTTGAGGCCTCAAAAATAAAAAAATATAAACATATTTATATACCAACTGATACTATATAACTCACATTACTCATGAAACATTTTATCATTGTTAAAGCATTCGTCATTGCACATGTAGGGACTAGGCCATAGAATTGCATAAAATCTTATATGCAAGCTGGGTGCAAAATAGTGAGCTTTGTGGAAGAGAAGATAGTGTAGATACAAATCGTGCTCTTTTTCTCAATGTTTGTCTTATGATCCCCTCTTATTGTGTAAAACCTCAACTTGTCATAAATGAAGATAGATTTGGTCACGTTTACTACACATCAACTAATTTAAGTTGAAGCTTTCATCTTGTTAGAGTTTTTGTGGTTGATGGCATAGGTAGCAAGGTTAGGACTAAAATCTTGCTCCATTATGTAAAAACGTAATGCAAAGTTTTGTTAGGAAGCTTATTGAAGAAGAAGATGAACTTAGGAAAGCTTGGAAAATTATAGGTAAAGGTGAAGAGAAGAATTTCTTTTATAATTGTTCAACAATGGTAAAATGCATTGTAATAATATAAGC